>CM077675.1:455081741-456331741 GCA_039707655.1 Elymus sibiricus | reverse complement strand
CGGTACACTACCGAAGTACCCGAAACTTTTCCGGTGACCAAAACGGGACTTCCTATATATCAATCTTTACCTCCGGACCATTCCGGAGCTCCTCGTGACCTCTGGGATCTCATTCGGGACTCCGAACAACCTTCGGTCACCACCATACATAACTCTACTATACCGAAACGTCCCCGAACCTTAAGTGTGCAGACCCTGCGGGTTCGAGAACTATGTAGACATGACCGAGACACCTCTACGGCCAATAACCAATAGCGGGAGCTGGATGCCCATATTGGTTCCCACATATTCTACGAAGATCTTTATCGGTTGAACCTCTATGTCAAGGATTCAGTTAATCCCGTATGCTGTTCCCTTTGTTCTTCGGTATGTTACTTGCTCGAGATTCGATCGTCGGTATCTCTATACCTAGTTCAATCTCGTTACCGGCAAGTCTCTTTACTCGTTCCGTAATACAAGATCCTGTGGCTAACTCTTTAGTCACTTTGCTTGCAAGGCTCATTGTGATGTTGTATTACCGAGTGGGCCCTGAGATACCTCTCCGTCACATGGAGTAACAAATCCCAGTTTTGATCCATGCCAACTCAACAGACACCCTCGGAGATACCTGTAGAGCACCTTTATAGTCACCCAGTTACGTTGTGACGTTTGATACACACAAGGTATTCCTCCGGTGTCAGTGAGTTGCATGATCTCATGGTCATAGGAATAGATACTTGACATGCAGAAAACAATAGCAATAAACTGACACGATCATATGCTATGTTCATAGTTTGGGTCTTGTCCATCACATCATTCTCCTAATGATGTGATCCCGTTATCAAATGACATCTCATGTCTATGGCCAGGAAACCTTGACAATCTTTGATCAACGAGCTAGTTACTAGAGGCATACTAGGGACACAGTGTTGTCTATGTACCCACACATGTATTTGAGTTTCCAATCAATACAATTATAGCATGGATAATAAACGATTATCATGAACAAGGAAATATGATAATAACTAATTTATTATTGCCTCTAGGGCATATTTCCAACAGTCTCCCACTTGCACTAGAGTCAATAATCTAGTTCACATCATCATGTGATTTACATTGTTATGAATCTAACACCCAATGAGTTCTGGGGTTCGATCATGCTTTGCATGTGAGAGAGGTCTTTAGTCAACGGTTCTGCGACATTCAGATCCGTGTGTACTTAGCAAATCTCTATGTCATACTGTAGACACTACTACCACACTCCACTTGGAGCTATTCCAAATGGCTGCTCCACTATATGTATCCTGACTGCTACTCAGAGTCGTCCGGATAGGTGTCAAAGCTTGCATTGACGTAACCCTTTACAACGAACTCTTTACCACCTCCATAATCGAGAAATATTTCCTTAGTCCTCTAGTTACTAAGGATAATATTGACCGTTGTCCGGTGATTCACTCCTGGATCACTCTTGTACCCCTTGACAGACTCATGGCAAGGCACACACAGGTGCGGTACACAACATGGCATACTATACAGAGCCTATGGATAAGGCATAGGGGACGACCTTCGTCCTTTCTCTTTCTTCTGCCGTGGTCAAGCTTTGAGTCTCACTCAACTCCACACCTTACAAATCAGGCAAGAACTCTTTCTTTGACTGATCCATTTTGAACTCTTTCAAAATCTTGTCAAGGTATGTACTCATTGAAAGTCTTATCAGACGTCTTGATCTATCTGTATAGATCCTGATGCCCAATATTTAAGTAGCTTCATTCCAGGTTTTCCTTTGAAAAACTCCTTTCAAACAACCCTTTATGCTTTCCAGAAATTCTACATTATTTCCGATCAACAATATGTCATCCACATATACTTATCAGAAATTCTATAGTGCTCCCACTCACTTTATTGTAAATACAAGTTTCTCATAAACTTTGTATAGACCCAAAAACTTTGATCACCTCATCAAAGCGTATATTCCAACTCCGAGATGCTTGCTCCAGTCCATAGAAGGATCGCTGGAGCTTGCATATATTTTAGCATCCTTAGGACTGACAAAACCTTCCGGTTGTATAACATAAAACCTTTCCTCACGGAAACCGTTAAGGAAACGATGTTTCGACATCCATCTGCCAGATTTCGTAATCGAAAAATGCAGCAACTGCTAACATAATTCCAACAGACTTTAGCATCGCTACGGGTGAGAAAATCTCATCGTAGTCAACTCCTTGAACTTGTGATAAACCCTTTGCCACAAGTCGAGCTTTATAGACGGTGACATTACCGTCCGCGTCCGTCTTCCTTTTAAAGATCCATTTGTTCTGAATGGCCTTTCGCCCTTCAGGTAATACTTCCAAAGCCCATACTTTGTTTTCATACATGGATCCCATCTCGGATTTTATGGCCTCTAACCATTTCTCGGAATCCGGGCCCATCATCGCTTCTCCATAGCTCGTAGGTTCGTCGTTGTCCAACAACATGACCTCTAAGACAGGGTCGCCGTACAACTTAGGAGCAGTACGCATCCTTGGCGACCTACGAGGTTCGATAGTAACTTGATCCGAAGCTTCATGATCATCATCATTAACTTCCTCTTCAACTGATGTAGGCTCTACAGAAACATCTTTCTGCGCTGCGCTACTCTCAGATTGAAGTAAAGGTTCAACAACCTCATCAAGTACTATCTTCCTCCCACTCAATCTTTCGAAAGAAACTCTTTCTCGAGAAAGGACCCGTTTTAGCAACAAACACTTTGTGCTTGGATCTAAGATAGAAGGTTTACCCAACTGTTACGTTAGGGTATTCTATGAAGATGCATTTGTCCGCTTTGGGTTCGAGCTCATTAGGTGAAAACCCTTTTTCACATAAGCGTCGCAGCCCCAAACATTAAGAAATGACAGCTTAGGTTTCCGCCAAACCAAAATTCATACGGTGTCATCTCAACAGACTTAGATGGTGCCCCTTTTAAAGTGAATGTGGTTGTCTCTAATGCATAACCCTAAAACGATGGTGGTAAATCGATAAGAGACATCATAGTTCGAACCATATCCAATAGAGCATGACTACGACGTTCGGACACACCATCACACTATGGTGTTCCAGGTGGCATGAGTTGTGAAACAACTTCCACATTGTCTTAAGTTGTATACCAAACTCGTAACTCAGATATTCACCTCCACGATCATATCATAGACATATTATCTTCTTGTCACGATGATCTCAAACTTCACTCTGATTTTGTTTGAACTTTTCAAACGTTTCAGACTTGTGTTTCATTAAGTAAATATACCCATATCTACTCAAATCATCAGTGTAGGTAGGAAAATAATGATATCCACTGCACACTACAATACTCACTGGACCGCATACATCAACATGTATCATTTCCAATAAGTTAATTACCCGCTCCATCATACCGGAAAACGGGGTTTCAGTCATCTTGCCCAAGAGGCATGGTCTGCATGTCTCAACCGATTCGAAATCGAATGAGTCCAAAGATCCATCAGCATGGAGTTTCTTCATGCGTTTTACACTAATATGACATTTAGCGGCAGTGCCACAAGTATGTGGTACTATCATTATTAACTTTGTATCTTTTGGCATCAATATTATTAACATGTGTATTACTACGATCAAGATTCAATAAACCACTCTCATTGGGTGCATGACCATTGAAGGTATTATTCATGTAAACAGAATAACCATTATTCTCTAACTTAAATGAATAACCGTATTGCAATAAACATGATCTTAATCACGTTCATGCTTTAACGCAAACACCAAATAACATTTATTTAGGTTCATCACTAATCCCAAAGGTAGAGAGAGCGTGCGATGGTGATCACATCAACATTGGAAACACTTCCAACACTCATCGTCACCTCGCCCTTAGCTAGCCTCCGTTTGTTCCGTAGCTTTTATTTCGAGTTACTAACATTTAGCAACCGAACCGGTATCTAATACCCAGGTGCTACTATGAGTACTAGTAAGGTACACATCAATAACACGTATATCAAATATACTTCTGTCGACGTTGCCAACCTTCTTATCTACCAAGTATCTAGGGCAGTTCCGCTTCAGCGACCGTTCTCCTCATAATAGAAGCACTTAGTCTCGGGTTTGGGTTCAACCTTGGGTTTCTTCACTGGAGCAGCAACTGACTTGCCATCCATGAAGTTTCCCTTCTTGCCCTTGCCCTTTTCGAAACTAGTGGTTTCACTAACCATCAACACTTGATGCTCCTTCTTGATTTCTACCTTCGCGGTGTCAAACATTGCGAACAGCTCAGGGATTATTATTTCCATCTCTGGCCTTTTATAGTTCATCACAAAGCTCTATAAGCTTAGTGACAGTGACTTGGAGAACTATATCAATCACTATCTTATCTGGAAGATCAACTCCCACTTGATTCAAGCGATTGTAGCACCCAGACAATGTGAGCACATGCTCAACGATTGAGCTATTCTCCATCATCTTGCAGGCAAAGAATCTTGTTGGAGGTCTCATACCTCTCAACACGGGCACGAGCCTGAGATCCCAATTTCAGCCCTTAGAACATCTCATATGCTCCGTGACGTTCAAAACGTTTTGGAGCCTCAATTCTAAGCCGTAATGCATGACGCACTGAACTATTAAGTAGTCATCGGAACGTGCCTGTCAGATGTTCACAACATCTACAGACGACGCTAGAGGGGGTGGCGCACCGAGCGGTGCTTTAAGGACATAAGCCTTCTGTGCAGCAATTAGGACAATCCTCAGATCACGGACCCAGTCCACATTATTGCTACCATCATCTTTCAACTCTATTTCTCTAGGAACATATAAAAACACAGGGGAGCTACAGCGCGAGCTAGTGATCTACAACATAATTTGCAAAGACATTTTGACTATGTTCATGATACACGAGTAAATAGAACAAAACAGACAACGATGATAACCGATATAGTGATCAAATAGTTTATTATAGGGATACCGACAATCTCACGTCGGTTTTTGTAAATGTATCACAAAGCAAACGGAATGGTATTCGTAAATAAAGATTCGACCGAGAACACGGTGTATATGTGGGAGTTAATATGTGTGTCAAATCCCGTTGTTAACTATTTTCTCGAAAGTCTTTCGGGATATGTTTGTTTATTTCCATACCTGTAGTGTCACACTCTTAATGGGTTCTAGTCCTGATTACCGAACAAATGAGAAATGAGTTAAAAGAGCATCACTAGAGTTTCAGATAATTCCAAAAGTGTTTCGAATGGTTCCGGAAGGGTTCTAGGCATTCCGAAAAGGTATGATGATTTTGGAAAGTCCAGATCTAAATATGGAAAGTTTTTTGGTGTCTCGGTATAGATTCCGAAGACAGCCCGAAAATCCGAGATTTTATATGTGTAAGAATGCCATGAAGGGCCATCATGGGACTGTTGGGGAACGTTGCATGGGAAACAAAAATTTTCCTACACACACGCAAGATCTATCCATGGTGATGAGCATCTACGAGAGGGAG
The DNA here is from genome assembly GCA_039707655.1 of Elymus sibiricus. Classification (NCBI taxonomy): domain Eukaryota; kingdom Viridiplantae; phylum Streptophyta; class Magnoliopsida; order Poales; family Poaceae; genus Elymus; species Elymus sibiricus. The sequence goes on along the minus strand of CM077675.1, from coordinate 456,326,268 downwards.
AGTGGATCTACATACCCTTGTAGATCGCTAAGCGGGAAGCGTTAAGAAACGCGGTTGATGTAGTCGAACGTCTTCGCGATCCAAATCGCCGAGCGTCCCGCGATCCCATCACGATCCGTCTCGCGATCCAATCACGATCCGTCCCACGGTCCCATCACGATCCGTCCCGCGATCAAATCACGAATCGTCTCGCGATCCTGATCACGGTCCTTCCGATCTAGCGCCGAACGGACGGCACCTCCGCGTTCAGCACACGTACAGCTCGATGACGATCTCCGCCTTCTTGATCCAGCAAGAGGGAGCGGAGAGGTAGAAGAGTTCTCCGGCGGCGTGACGGCGCGGCGGCTATGGTGAAGGAACAATTCCGGCAGGGCTTCGCCTAAGCACCGCTGAAACTAGACTAGAGGAGAAACTGATTTAGATGAAGTAGAGGGAGCACGTGGCAATTAGGGTTTTTCTCCTCTAAATCCTCTAGTATATATAGGAGGGAGGGAGGGGAGGAGTCAGCCTCAAACCCTCAAGGGCTGGCCGAAATTTGAGGTGGAGGAGTCCTACTCCAATCCTATTAGGAGTAGGATTCCTCCTCTCCACTTGGAAACTCTTTCCACCTTTCCTCCTTTGGGTTTTTTCCACCTCCAGCCACATGGGCCTTAGTGGGGGGCTTGGCCAGCCCACTAAGGGCTGGCTTGACTCCTCCCACAGCCCATGAGGCCCCTTGGGTCAACATACCCCTCCCGATGGTCCCCGGTACCCCTCCCGGCACTCCCGGTACACTACCGAAGTACCCGAAACTTTTCCGGTGACCAAAACGGGACTTCCTATATATCAATCTTTACCTCCGGACCATTCCGGAGCTCCTCGTGACGTCCGGGATCTCATTCAGGACTCCGAACAACCTTCGGTCACCACCATACATAACTCTACTATACCGAAACGTCACCGAACCTTAAGTGTGCAGATCCTGCGGGTTCGAGAACTATGTAGACATGACCGAGACACCTCTACGGCCAATAACCAATAGCGGGACCTGGATGCCCATATTGGTTCCCACATATTCTACGAAGATCTTTATCGGTTGAACCTCTATGTCAAGGATTCAGTTAATCCCGTATGTTGTTCCCTTTGTTCTTCGGTATGTTACTTGCTCGAGATTCGATCGTCGGTATCTCTATACCTAGTTCAATCTCGTTACCGGCAAGTCTCTTTACTCGTTCCGTAATACAAGATCCTGTGGCTAACTCTTTAGTCACTTTGCTTGCAAGGCTCATTGTGATGTTGTATTACCGAGTGGGCCCTGAGATACCTCTCCGTCACACGGAGTAACAAATCCCAGTTTTGATCCATGCCAACTCAACAGACACCCTGGGAGATACCTGTAGAGCACCTTTATAGTCACCCAGTTACGTTGTGACATTTGATACACACAAGGTATTCCTCCGGTGTCAGTGAGTTGCATGATCTCATGGTCATAGGAATAGATACTTGACATGCAGAAAACAATAGCAATAAACTGACACGATCATATGCTATGTTCATAGTTTGGGTCTTGTCCATCACATCATTCTCCTAATGATGTGATTCCGTTATCAAATGACATCTCATGTCTATGGCCAGGAAACCGTGACCATCTTTGATCAACGAGCTAGTTAACTAGAGGCATACTAGGGACACAGTGTTGTCTATGTACCCACACATGTATTTGAGTTTCTAATCAATACAATTATAGCATGGATAATAAACGATTATAATGAACAAGGAAATATGATAATAGCTAATTTATTATTGCCTCTAGGGCATATTTCCAACAGGGACGACCATCCCTAGTGGAACCCATAGGGCCCACATGGGGTGCCACAAGCTACGACAGACCCAATGCCGAATGGGAAAAGGAAGGAATCCTTCCCTCCTACAGGGGCGCCCCCTCTCCTTCCTCCACCTATATATATGTGTGGAGGGCTCCCTCTTGAAGCACATCAAATCAAACGGGTCTCTCTCCCGCATAGCTCCATGCTCTCCCGGTCTAATTGGCCCAAGTTTAGGATCCTAATTAGAAGGACTCTAATCTTGGTCTAATAGAACTAGACTCCTAATTAGATGAGAAGCGCCACTAGGCTTTCCTCTCTCTACTTTCTCTAGTTCTTCTTCCTTGACGTTGAAGCTCTGTCAAACTACTAGTTCGGAACGCGTGGATACCTTACAGGGGTCATCTACTTTGACTCTTGTCTCGAAGAACATTCTCATGGCTGGGTGGTATAACCTAGCTACGGGAATCGGCGAGATTCATCGCGTTGCACTGACTCATAACTGGTTCCTCTACTCTGCTCGTCGGTGAGTTTGGTCGTTACCACCATCTTCACAGTGTTCCTGGATGTGACCGTGTAGCATGATTTTTTTTGTGTGTAACATGTTCCTCTATAATGGTGTCAGAGCAAATCTATAAGTAGACGTACGTACGATTAGAGCATAAGGTGATATGCGGCATTGCACGCATGTGCAGGGTGATTAAATGGATCAAATTACTGGATGTTCATGTTGTAACTCGTCTAGTTTTGCATGGTTTTGATTTTGAAAGCACGTGCAAATTTTGCTAGAAAGTTCTGACTTGCTAAGGTGTGCCAAAGCTTTAGATACTTTGGGTTTGTTCATAGTCAAGAAAGTAAAATTTTGTGAATGTGGAAGGCAATGTAGATCTATACGAGGGTCATGTGTAATGATAAAGTTTAGTATGGGGATCAAGATTTTTAATTAATTCTCTTGTTTCATACACCTCACAAGACCAACCACGTGACGTGTCATGCTTATGGTTGTGTACGAAAAGTAAAATTTTGCTAACTTAACCATAGCAGCGACAATAACAGTAAAGCGATTAAAGGAGTCTAACTCATTTTTGCAAAAGGTTTCCATGTGATGTGGTATAAGCCTCCGTTTTCTCAATATGTTTGTATGAGATGTAATATGTTGTAATATTTTATATCAACATGCGAGTCATGGTATGGCATGATGGATGGAGTCATATGATTGTCGATTGTTTTATTTTTTGACCTGCGTGTCACCTTAGTGACAATGAAGAAGACAATATTTTTTGACTGTGGACCTCGTCGCAAAAGCCAAATGCAGAGAAGGAATTCTACAGCATGGAAAAGGATGAACAAGATCGCAGAGACGACATGGATTACTTCTTCGGTAAAGGGCTATAACATGTCACTGGATTATTAACTACATGTCTTTATCTTTTACTATACTAATTAGAGAATTAGAGCCATTAATCTGGTGGGTCCAAATTATAACGGTGTAGATTTGTTTGTTTCTTTTTTTACTCTAGATTTATTTGTGAAAGTTTACTATAATAATTAGAGACTCCTTAGAAATTCTCACATTAATTAGAAAATAAGAGTTGCTAATCTAGTGGGTCCAAATGCTAACAGTTTAGATTTGTTACTTTTTTTTACCCAAGATTTTTTTGTGAAAGAAAATAATTCATCATCGTGTAATGCCTAATCAATCTGTAAAACTACCCTCACGTAACACCTATAAGGAATCAAGTTAAAAAAAACACCTAACCAATCTATAAAATCCCTACGCTGCAACAAATTAAAAATCAGAAATCAATCATCTCAGAATACCCTGCGTTGCAACTAATTAAAAACCATATACCATTCTAGAAAACTTCAGGCATACCAAATAAATGATCCCCTTATTCCGTTGTGAGGGCGCCGATGTCGCCCTCTTGTCTCACTACAAAACCCTAAAATGCTGGCAAGAGGGCAATCCTTCTTAACCCGCGAATGATATCCAGGGTCAACCTAGCTACTTGCCGGATAAGCATGTAGTGATTCTTCCGTATTCTTCAAAAACACTTTATACCCTGAATATACAAGCAGAAATCATGGATGTTTGGGAAAAAACTGCCAACATGAATCTAGCAAGATTTTCACAGAATATATTTTTCTTCGACCTAAAACAAGGCAGGATTCAAATATGAATGGTACCATGTAGAACTGCTAGCTGCAATTAGAATAGATCAGTCATCAATCATTTTTCTAATTTTGCTCGGTCGATAGTCTTCAAGTCAAATTACTTATTACCCCATTTTGAACAACCAAAAACCTGTTACTATGACGCCCGATGAAACCGTTCTCACCAAGTCGTATCCAGTTCCAAAAGAACTAAATAAGCAGCTGCAATCTTATATGCAAAAAAGGGGGGGCATATGCACGGGGATAACAAAACAAGCATGGCAATGATGATTTTGCACACAATCAAGCATTTAGCACGAACTCAAATCCTTCAAATTTAAGTTGAAAACGCAGGCGAACGGCAGTTGCTCATAAACAAACATAGAAGTAGGATAAACGCCACCATAACGAAGTTCTGGTAAATCACGCATCAAAAGGAAGTAGCAACAAAATGAACCTACAGCTTCACCTTCAGTTCCTTGTCCCACGCACAGAGAGGAGAATGCTAGTAAGCGCTGCAGGGCAGCTTGCCTCCAGATACCTATACCATTCCGTCGCCACCACGGCGTCAAAGATTGCAGGAGTGCTGATGATGAACTCGACGCACTTGGCCTTGAGGTGCGAGCAGTTGTGCTGCTGACCCAAAGCCAGAGTTGTTGCTGCCGTGTCGGCAGTGATGCCACCGGAGAGCTTACCCTCACAGATGAGTTTGAGCCTGTCCAGCCCGTACCTGTCAGCAGCCACAAGGAGATGCTGAGCCATCGGCGCCACGGCTTCCAGCTCTTGATCAAGTTCAGGCACGGTGTCGGTGTAGATGAAGTGCAGCATGGCCTTGAATGCTGCCGGCTCCATGTCCTCGATCACAACACTTGGAGAACTTGCCTCCCTCATGTGTCCGAAGAACTCAGCCATCAGAACAGGGGACCTTGCGGCGAGAATGAGCTTGTGAGCAAGGAAGGACTCACCACGGACGAATAACGTGACGTCGGCTCCGGTCCCGCTCCGCAGCAGCTCACCAAGGTGCTGGTGCAAGTTGGAGGGCGGCAGGGGCACCGTGGTTGTCGCATCCGGCTGTTCCTTCATAACTGTGATGGTGCACCGCACAATCAAGTAGTCATCCTGGGGACAAGCCCGCGGTAGTAGCGATGATTTTTGCACAAGCTTGAGTCGATTTGAGCAATCTGCGTGGCGATTGAACACATGTGACACCCTCCTTTCGGACTGTGGCATAGAACCTATAAAGTTTGACCACCTTTGATGCTGCAAAGTTTCAGATTTTTTTTAAATGTTTTCCTATTTTTTTGTTTTTACTGTTCATAGAGGGTGCCTAGTGTTGGAATAATCCAAACATGTCTTATGTATACATGATGTGATTGGCTTGCATGCCATCTTTAGTTGAGTTTGATTAAGTCTAAGCATGATTAGGGTGGCCGGTGATTACGTCAGTTCGGCAGGCCGTGGTATAGTTTGGAAAGTTCTCATGTGGATGTCCTGATCATGTACGAGTTGTACTAGCTGGTTTAGGAATTAGGAATCAGTGTCCAGGTGAAGTCCGGTTAGGATTGACTGTCCGTGTTGGACTTAGACGTCTAGTAGGAGTCAGCTTGCTAGCCAGGTCGATGCATATATATATGCACGGCTGCTTAGGTTTTGTAACACCGGAAGAAAACAGAAAATCAATAAAGAGAGGAATTAGAGGGTGCGAGACGCACCCTTGGCTAAAAGTGTTTATCATGTCTGTTCGTGTGTTTTGATGTGATCGATCCTGTGGGCGAAAAGCCAACAATTGGTATCAGAGCAAGGTCGAGGTGAAGCCGTGCTTGCCTCGAGGAGGCGACCCGACTAGCGCCTCGGGGCGGGCGATGTTGTCGCTATGTGGTGCAGCGACGAGAAGGAGCGGGCAATGCAGTCGCCGGTGTAGCGACGAGGAGCGGGCCATATAGTCGTTGGAGGGTACAAGTTGGTGATGGCGAAGTTGCGAGCCGTGGTCAACGTGTGCATACGAGTTTTTGTAAGGTGCGTCCAAGAACTCGGGCGTGTGAGTCTTCCGCTGCAGTTGAGATGCGTCACTGGCGGAGGAGATTGAGAGCAGATGGAAAAAGGAATTTGTGCCTTGCGTTTTCCGTTCGTGATCAAGGGGTTCCGGCGAGTTCATATACGGTGAAGTTGAGTTGCACGTATATGACGAGTTGTCACTAGTAGAAAACGGACCTTTTGTCCGCAGCTTTAGTCCCGGTCGGGTTTTGAACCGGCACTAATGTGACCATTAGTCGCGGTTCGTTCCGGGCATCATTAGTCGCGGTTCATTCCGGACCTTTAGTCCCGGTTCGTAACACGAACCGGGACTAAAGGGGTGGTGGCAGGCTGGTGTCAGCCGGGGGCCCCACGAGCCCCTTTAGTCCCGGTTGGTATCACCAACCGGGACTAAAGGCCACCCCTTTAGTCCCGGTTCGTAACACGACCCGGGACTAAAGGGGTTGTGCCAGGCTGGTGTCAGCTGTGGCCCCCACGATCCCCTTTAGTCCCGGTTTGTATCACCAACCGGAACTAAAGGCCCCCCCTTTAGTCCCGGTTGGAGATACCAACCGGGACTAAAGATCCCCTATATGAATTCGGCCAGCCGGATCACAGTACTCCTCCCTGTTTTCCCCCTTCTTCCCCTCCTTTGTTCTTCCTCTTCCTCGAGCTCATCCTCCATTTTTGCCAAAATTTGTCAAGATTTGGAGGCACCCCATCCATCCAAGTGTTCACAAAGGTTAGCAACTTTGTCCTTTCATCTCTCATTGCTAGATTAGCTCTTGCAATGCTCTATAAGTATAGTGATTTGTGGGTTTTAGTTTGGGAGTATTTATATGTGGTAGTTCATTTGATTTATATGCAATTTGAGCTCAAATTAACTTCTTACTTTGCATGTGTAGGTGTGGTTTACTTAGTGCCTTCCCGTCCCCGTCCTAACCACCGTCGATCGCCCGCACCGTCCCGTCGCCGTCACCACACCTTGGTGAGCCTCTTGTTCGTTCTTATACTTTTTATAAAAAAATATCTTATTTGTATGATTTAGATAGTTAATTGTATAATTTTCTTACATGTATGATTGTTTGTTATACATAGTGCCATGACTTTGATATCCGTCCCCGTCGGCCCTCGTCCGGTTTATGATTCGGATGTGGTATATATATTCTCTTTTATAATTATTTGTTGCATTTCGTGTTTATGACAATTATGCCCATCAAGTTGACATAGATATTTTTATCTAGGAGGTATGTGAACCGGAAATTGCAACCGACATAGATATTCTTGTCAAGAAGTTAAATTTAGTTGAAAAAGAAAACGAATATTTGAAAGAAAAATTGAAAAGAGTTGAAGAAGAGAAGATGAAACTGGAGTTGTATGTTGCCGATGTTGTCGATGATCACAAGATCAAGATGGATGCAATGCGCTTGAAGATTAGAAAATTTAAAAAATATGCCATTGATAGTGAGGCTTGGTATCACTATGCTGTTGGATCAATTGTTACCTTAGTTGCGATCTTGATCGCATTTGTTGTTTCATTTAAATGCTTTAGCTAGAGAGTTTGTATGTTGCTTTATGAGAACAAGTGTGTATGAACTTTATGTATGAACTTGTATTAATTTGGTCTTTTCGGTGTTGTGTAATGAAGATGAGCCGGCAATGGATGTACGATGACCGATGCTCTTCCCAGTTCATTAATGGCGTGCATACTTTTCTGGTTGCGGCTGAGGCAAACAAGCGGGCGGATGGTTTTATGTATTGTCCATGTGCTGGCTGTAAGAATGATCGAAATTACTCTAACTCAAGAACCATTCACGTCTACCTGTTTGAGTCCGGTTTCATGTCCGGCTATAACTGTTGGACCAAGCACGGAGAAAGAGGGGTCCTAATGGAAGAGAATGAAGAAGAAGAGGATGACGACAGTTATCCTGGCCATGGGTTCCATGAATACGATGGTACAACAATGGGGGAAGTAGTTGAGCCGGCAATGCAGGAAGGAGCTGAAGAAGAGGCATCAGATGAGCCCGCTGATGATCTTGGTCGGGCCATTGCCGATGCAAATAGAAACTGTGCAAGTGAAAAGGAGAAGCTGAAGTTGCAGCGCATGTTAGAGGATCACAAGAAATTGTTGTACCCAAATTGCAAAGATGACAAGAAAAAGCTGGGTACCACACTGGAATTGCTGCAATGGAAGGCAGAGAATGGTGTACCTGACAAGGCATTTGAAAAGTTGCTGAAAATAATGAAGAATAAGCTACCAAAGGACAACGAATTGCCCGACAGTACGTACGAAGCAAAGAAGGCCGTCTGCCCTCTAGGATTAGAGGTGCAGAAGATACTTGCATGCCCTAATGACTGCATCCTCTACCGCGGTGAGTACGAGGATTTGAATGCATGCCCGGTATGCTGTGCATTGCGCTATAAGATCGGCCACGATGACCCTGGTGATGTTGCGGGCGAGCGCCCCAGGAAGAAGATTCCTGCCAAGGTGATGTGGTATGCTCCTATAATACCACGGTTGAAACGTTTGTTCCAAAACAAAGAGCATGCCAAGTTGATGCGATGGCACAAAGATGACCGTAAGATAGACGGGAAGTTGAGAGTACCCGCTGACGGATCACAGTGGAGAAAAATCGAGAGAAAGTGGAAGGACTTTGCAGATGACGCAAGGAACGTATGGTTTGGTTTAAGTGCAGATGGCATCAATCCTTTTGGGGAGCAGAGCAGCAATCATAGCACCTGGCCTGTGACTCTATGTATCTATAACCTTCCTCCTTGGTTGTGCATGAAGCGGAAGTTCATTATGATGCCAGTGCTCATCCAAGGCCCCAAGCAACCCGGCAACGACATTGATGTGTACCTAAGGCCATTAGTCGAAGAACTTTTAGAGCTGTGGAATGGAAAAGGTGTACGTGCGTGGGATGAGCACAAACAGCAGGAATTTGACCTGCGAGCGTTGCTGTTTGTAACCATCAATGATTAGCCTGCTCTCAGTAACCTTTCAGGACAGACAAACAAGGGATACCACGCATGCACGCACTGTTTAGATGATACCAACAGTATATATTTGGATAAATGTAAGAAGAATGTGTACCTGGGGCATCGTCGATTTCTTCAGAGCAGGCATCCCGTAAGAAAGAAAGGCAAGCATTTCAAAGGTGAGGCAGATCACCGGAAGAAGCCTCGCCACCGTACTGGTGATGATATACTTCATATGGTCAAGGATTTAAAAGTAATCTTTGGAAAGGGTCCTGGCGGACAATCTTATCCGAATGACGTTGACGGACGCGCACCCATGTGGAAGAAGAAATCTATATTTTGGGACCTACCCTATTGGAAAGACCTAGAGGTCCGCTCTGCAATCGACGTGATGCACGTGACGAAGAATCTTTGCGTGAACCTGCTAGGCTTCTTGGGCGTGTATGGGAAGACAAAAGATACACCGGAGGCACGGGAGGACCAGCAACGTATGCACGGAGAAGACGGCATGGATCCGAAGCAGTTTCAGGGTCATGCCAGCTACGCTCTTACCAAAGAAGAGAAGGAAATCTTCTTCGAATGCCTGCTCAGTATGAAGGTCCCGTCTGGCTTCTCGTCGAATATAAAGGGAATAATAAATTTGGCAGAGAAAAAGTTCCAGAACCTAAACTCTCATGACTGCCACGTGATTATGACGCAACTGCTTCCGGTTGCATTGAGGGGGCTTCTACCGGAAAACGTACGATTAGCCATTGTGAAGCTATGTGCATTCCTCAATGCAATCTCTCAGAAGGTAATCGATCCAGAAATCCTACCAAGGTTAGAGAATGATTTGGTGCAATGTATTGTCAGTTTCGAGTTGGTGTTCCCACCATCCTTCTTCAATATCATGACGCACGTCCTAGTTCACCTAGTCGAGGAGATTGCCATTTCCTCAAGGCCTGAAGCTAAGCAACGCGCAGGTAAACATTGCGCCTCTCCCTAATCGTTCTTCGTCTCTGCACCTTATAAACCGCTGCGAGTCCCTCTCTAGAATATCATTGCATTTTTTGAGCTAAATGACCCTGAAATTGAAAAGCACTACAACTGAACTCTGAAAAGGCTGAAAGTTGGCATGGTATCATCATTTCACCCACATAGCATGTGCTAAAAAGTTGAGAGGGTTACGGGAAAAACTGGATGAACTTCGTGTACAAAATGGACAATATCTTTCGAAGTATCAGGCTTTCGGACGAAAACTCATCTGTTACAAAGGCATTTCATTTTTTTTAACTTATTTCAACTCCAGACTTTTTGTGAGTTCAACATGCACCATTCGAAGCCACATCATCAATTTTCAACCCTTTTTGACTTCATTCGCTATTTTTCATGCATTTAATGAATTTTTTGAGCTAAATGACCCTGAAATTGAAAAGCACTACAAATGAACTCTGAAAAGGTTGAAAGTTGGCATGGTATCATCATTTCACCCACATAGCATGTGCTAAAAAGTTGAGAGGGTTACGGGAAAAACTGGATGCACTTCGTGTACAAAATGGACAATCTCTTTCGAAGTATCATGCATTTAATGAATTTGTTTTTGATTAAACAGAATCTATTTTTGATTAAAACACCCATTTAAAATAACCTACAAATAACCAAATTGAATATAATGATAAAACACACTAATATTAAACAGCATGAAAAAGAATCACTCAAAAATCTATTTTTAAAGTAAAGTTATTCACAAACTAGTGATTCACACAAATTTCAAATAATTCAAATTTAAACTATCCAAATTTGAAAACTACTAGCACTAACAGAAAGTTTATAATTTTTTTTACCTAAAGCAAAAAGATTCACAAAGAAACTCTAAATAAAGCAAAAAACAACTCAGAAAAAAAAAATAAAGCAGAAAACAAACAAAAATGAAAAAAAATAAATTAAAAAAATGCCCGCCAACTGGGCCACCACGGCCTGCATACGACTAGAAACCCAACCTCTAATTGGGCCAGGATGCAGGCCCGCAAGGCCCAGTAGGCCCAACAGGGCAGCGATCGTACGGTAGGCCCGGAAGGCCTGCTTTAGAGAGGAGCTCGAAGGAGCAGCCGCGGCGGGGCTTATAAACCAGTGCGGCTGCCCTTCGCTGGGCGAGGTGGGACTAAACTTAGGACACGGGAAGCACAGGCCTTTAGTCCCGGTTGGTGGCTCCAACCGCGACTAAAGGCCCCCCTTTAGTCGCGGTTGGAGCCACCAACCGGGACTAAAGGTGAATTTTCACCAGGGCAAGCGGCGGGAAGCCAGGCCTTTAGTCGCGGTTGGTGGCTCCAACCGCGACTAAAGGGGGGCCTTTAGTCGCGGTTGGAGCCACCAACCGCGACTAAAGGTCCTCGTATATAAGCGGGGACTTACAAATTTTTCCGAACGCTCTCTCCATTCTCTCGACGCGCCGAACCAGAGGACGCCGCCAGGCTGCTGCGCCGGAGATCGCCGTCGCCTCCCCCGACGCCGTCACCTCCCCCGACGCCAGAGATCGTCGCCGCCCCCGACGCCGGCCGCCCGCGCCTCCTCCCCGAGCCCCGACGCCAAGCCGCTCGTCGCCGTCCCCGATTCCGGCGAGCCTGCAGCTCCTAAGCCGTCACCGGGCCCTCTTGCGCCTCCCCGGTGAGCTCGCCTGCGCCCTTCCCCTTTTCTTCCTCGCCTTGCCGCGCGCGTAGCCACCGTTTTTGCCATGGCCAATGTAGTTCAGAGGAGTTGCAAGATTCTGCCATGCACATGAGGTGTTTGGTGAAATGAAAGGGTGACCTAGGCACTTTGGTTGGATGTGGAAATTTCTAGGATGGTGTATCCTTAGATGATAAAGATGGTGGTGGGGCTAGTTTGACAGAAAGAAAAACTTGCAAGTGCAAGTTTTACCAGAATTCAGTTTTGGACAGAAACTACAAGGAATTATTTGGTGAACTTAAGTTATGCTAATGGAGTTGGTCTTCTAGAGTTAAGGGTTTTGTTGGAAGGACTATAAGTGGGAAAAGTTTCAAAAATTTTGGAGCAAGGAATATTAGGGTTGTAGTTATAACCTAGGAATGGGACATAATTGAAAAGAGGATATTTTGCTCAAAATTTTCAAAAGACCAAGTTGGGTTTTTGCATAAAAATGATCTATATGCATCACATGACCCCTCATAATTTCTTGTGGAATTTTAAAAGAATTATTTAAAATAGTTGTAGTGCAACAGAAGCATTTGAAAGATTGCAAATGCTATTAAAAGAATTATTTCTGGCAAATTTTATTATGAAAATATTTCCTACTGTTATTTATAATTTAAATGGATGTTAAATGGATGAATAGAAATGTTGTTCAAGTGTGGGTTCTCTATAAAAAGAATTGTTGGATCAATGGATATAAAATGTTCTTCAAATTTGCCCATCTATTATATATATAGTTGTAAAAGTTTATTAAATATGAGTAGCATAATAAAATGATAATTATTGCATAGGAATTTGTTTTCATAAGACTTTGTTCTCGACGTCGACGATGCCCGGCCCGCATCCTCGTCGTCGTCTCGGTGGCGACGACCTGCTTGAGAGGCGCCATGTCCAGGACTGGGCTCCGCCGGGCTGGCACTGGGAGGTGCTACCTTCCGGGGGCGCAGCTTGGTGAGGAATCCGGGTCCCGTCGTCGACCCGGAGCTTCTTTGGTGGCGTTCGCGTGGGCCACTTTCAGTGTGGAGGCAGCCGGCCACGCCGGAGGTGGTACGTCGTCGTGTCAGGGAGGAGGACGAGCACGTCCGTCGCTACATGGATGCGTTGCACGTCAGGTTCTCCAATACCTGGCAGGTTCTTCAGGGATCTCACCCGAGCTATGATCCTGTGATGGTTCCTTCTCTTTGGGTGTCCACCGCCCGCGCCTCAGGAACCGTGAGTGAACTAGATTCTTCGATAATATTCGATCTGTATTAGCTAGTGATGTTATATATATATGATAATATTCGAGATGTATTAGTGATAATACTCGAGATGTATTTGAGATTATTTTCGAGACGATGTATTCGAGATTATATTATTCGATAATATTCGAGACGATGTATTCGAGATTATATTCGATGATGCATATTATCTGGATTATTCGAGATGCATATTATCTACTATGATTCAGTTTTTCCTTATTGATTGCATGCATTCTAATTTGAATACTAAATTGTCTTATCTTTCTTCTGGATTAGTTAAATAAAAGCTATGGACAATACCGACAGAGAAGGAGAAGAGGCTCTGTTCGACATCATACGACGCTCCCCGAGCCCAGATGATCATGATGACGGCTCGCAATATCTGAACCCTTCGGGTGAGGGTATGATGTTTGATGAAGATGAACGAATAGATGAAGGTGACGACAACGATGTTGACGAAGAAAATGTTCTTCAAATAACAAAGACCGGCGAGGTATATTTAATATATAAGCCATCCGGTGATCATTACATGTCTTAATTGATTTGTATGTATTAACGAATCGATATTTCTTCTTTTAGGCCTCCGGATCGAGCAAATCTTGTACAAGCGACAGGGTAGTTCGAGGCCCGGCCAAAAAGTTGGACAAAGGCGTAAAGTTCAACATCGATTCCATCAATCCATCAACTGGTGAACCGCTTGAACCTAGGAAAAATGCGACCAAGTTCAAGAATCAATGCGGAGTTATTGTCAGGGACCAAATCCCGATCTCCGTTCAAGAATGGAAAAAGCCAGCAAAGGGAGATCGAGCAGGAGTTACTTTTGTCGACGAAAGAGCAAAAGATGTGCTTTGGAGTACGCTCATGGAACATTTCACCCTACCAGATAATTTGACAGATGCAGATCTGAAGAAAGTCAGAAAATATGCTCTTAAAAAGATGGCGATCGCATTCAACACCTTCAAGAAAAATGCATGGACTAAGTACGTCAACTCAAAAAAGAAGACTCCAGAATTCACGGGAGCACTGGTGAAGGCAAAAGATCACTGGGACGCTTTCGTGAAGTTCAAGGAATCGGAAGAAGCTAAGGAACGGTCGAGAAAAAACAAGATTAATGCTGCGAAAAAGAAGTGGCACCATCGTCTTGGGCCAGGTGGCTACCAGGTGGCCCTGCCTAAGTGGGATAAATCTGAGCAAGAGATGATTAGTAAAGAGGTCTGTCCAGTTACATTGACATGGCCCGGCAGGTGCAGGACATGGTTTTATGCGCATGGGGGGGAGTTGGACCCAGAGACAGGGCTGGTTATGGTGAAGGCAAGTCTTAAAGAAGCGACAGACGAAATACTTATTGCAATAGAAGAAGCTCGATCGGGGGTGTTCACGCCCAACAGAGATAACGACGAGCTTATGCGCGCCCTGAAGAATCCTGAACACCCGGGAAGAACACGAGGCAAAGGCGTTGTTCCGTGGTATGAGGGGTTTGCGGATTGGAACGACGACTATAGAAGTCGTGCGAGAAAGAAGAAGCAGGAGGAGCAGAAGAAGAAGGAGAAAGCACTCCGCCTTGAAGGCCTAATAGCCTCGCACCAGGAGTTGGAACGATTTGTCAGGCGGCAGCAGGAGCAGATCGACTCACGCAGCCAGGAAAGGGCGTCTCAGCGGCAGCATGAGCAGATCGATCCAGCATTGGATAGCACCGTCCCATCTATGCCGAGAAGCAGCGTGGGTTCCGCCCCGGCCGATATCGATAATGCACTGACAGCTAGCTACCCTGTGGATGATATCAAAGACAGGACCAACTGTGAGCTACACATGCAAGTGAAGAATTTATCCATGAAGGTGGCGGACGGCTATGCTTTAGCAAATCCCCCTGAAGCAACCTTCCATTGCAAACCCATTCCAGCTGGCTATGCTCGTGTCGGGGTTGATGAAGTGATGTCAGGATATCACGAGCTACAACTTGACATTCCTGGAGGTGACGAGGAGAGAACACTGGGAGAGGCCATACATCGTATCATTCTATCGAAAAAGGATTGCATCGTCTTTCCAAGGCCACCGACTCCTCCTTCTCCAAGTCCGCCGCCACGTCAGTCGACTCCTCCTCCTCCAAGTCCGGCACCGCGTCAGCCGACTCCTCCTCCAAGTCCGGCACGGCGTCAGCCAACTCCTCCTCCTCCTCCAAGTCAGCCTACTCAGCGTGCTCCGCCTAAGCAACAGCGGAAGAGAGAGGCCGCAGCTATGACGGCTAGCGGTACAACAGGCAAGAAATTCAAAAATGATCCAAGCCTCAAGCCTCTTCCGAAGTTGCCTTACCACCTGAATCAGGAGGAACTCAAAGCCGTAGTGGATGCCGAATTGAAGGCCCATTTTGCACCGAAACCACCCCCGCCGCCAAAGGAGAAAGTATCTGAGCATGTCTCACAACACTTTATTGATATGGCTCGACCGGCTGACAATCAGAAGGACTCCGACTATGTGCGGTCTATCAAGAAGTCATATTCTGCAGGGCAAAAGGAGTCGAGCTCGAGCTCGAACCAAGCAGTTGGCAAAAAAAGCGGGAAAACTGTTCCCCAGCTGGGAGAACAGGCAGTGCAATCGATCCCCCCGCTCATTGTACAAACACATGTGAGTACCGCCGATCGGCCGGCAATAACCGACGATCTTAGAAGGCAGGCTAAAGAGGCCGGTGTCACTGTTGAACAACTCCTAGGCCTTGAGAAAATCCCCGGCATTACAGAGGAGGAAGTAAAATACCAATATGCCCGCGGCAAACCTCTGGTCAAGCCTGACGATGTCAAGCTTCTACCAACGAGAATGTACAATTTGCATACGTGGTACATGCAAAAAACAGCAAATACCAATGAAGAGTCCCTCATGGTGAAAGTCAAGCCAGAGCATTACTTCCATGGAAAAGATGTGTGGATTGAATTTTCAGAGTTGTTTCAGTTATTCCAACAAGACGCACTAGACAAATCTATCGTCAGTTGCTATTGTCTGTAAGTGATTTCTTTCTGTAATTTAAGTCTCTAGCTAGCTAGCTAGATGTGCTCTCGTCCATTACCTGTAATTATCCTCACTATATTCTTTTCTGTGGTATTATATATGCAGAATGAAGATGTATGAAATGAAAAAAACTGGACGCTATGGAGTTGGGTTCATTGACCCAAATACGATTAATCAGGCGATATGGGAAAATCAATATTCGAGAGAAGACACAGAGAGATTCCTGCTAGAGTTTTTGAAGCAACTAAACACCCAACCAAAAATACTACTTCCTTACAACTTCGGGTGAGTGTTACTATATCTTGTACTACAAATTCTATTTTTTGCTTACTAGATGTTAATAAGTGTAGTTGATAAGTTATGCACATGCCCGCTTATTTATAAAAAAAACGTGTGCGCATGCAGTTTCCACTGGATCTTGTTAATCATTGAAGTTGACAAGGGAAAAGTTGAAGTACTGGACTCACTATATAATGATCCATCCGAATACGCAACCGTGAAGGGGATGTTCAACAGGTAATTTCAATCATTATCGCACTATGTCTGCCTCTTTACTTCACTTCCTGATATCAACTAGTTAATAACTCCTTTATTCATTTTCTTTGCCGGCGGGCAGGGCTTGGAAAAATTTCATCGAAGAGGTCCCCGGCCAATGGAAACAACAGCTGAAATGGGTGCGACCCAAGGTAATTAAGTAGTACTAGCTAGCTACGTCCGTGCATCTCTTTAATTCTAGTTTCAATACCATTATCATGCTTGATTAATTATTACCTGATTGAATTTTATTCTCGTAAAGTGCATGACGCAGGAAAAGGGGAATAATTTATGCTCATACTACGTTTGCGAGAATATTCTCATGATCACGTCTGAAAGGAGCATAGATGAAAGAACTCTTTGGGTACGTTTGGCAGAACACTATCCATAATTTTTTTTATCATGATCTAGCTAATATATATACACACAACTAATATATTCATCTTGATCTCTTGATTATAGATGATAGAGATGCGGGGCCAGCTCCTACTAACGGCTCGCGTACGAGCAATTCAAGAGGAAATAGCTGGATTTCTGGTCGATCAGGTCATAGATCCCAAAGGAGAATACCATTACAAGATCAAGCAGTAATGCCTTGCATATGTAATGATCCATAAATTGTAGGAGAAATTGTATATACCAAATTGTATATATATATGTATGTGAATGGTCGTCGTACGAGAAATTGGATTTATATATATATGCACAACGTGTACAGTATGTAGTAGCGTAATATATGTTTGAAATGAAAAATAATTAAATGGAAAATACAAAATTAAAAGGAAAAATAAACCATAATTAATTCATAAACCCCTAAAGGATTAAAAGGAAAAATAAACCAAAATTAAAAGAATTAAATTCCTTTAGTCCCGGTTGGTGTTACCAACCGGGACTAAAGGTCCCCCAGCCCACGGCGCCGGCAGGTGCCACGTGGTGGGCCTTTAGTGCCGGGCCGTGACGAACCGGCACTAAAGGGGGAGGGCCTTTAGTCCCCCCCCCCCCCCTTTAGTGCCGGTTGGAGAACCGACACTAAAGGCCCTTCCCAACCGGCACTACAGGCCCGTTTTCTACTAGTGTGTGTTGCCGCTGGACAGGAGGTGTCGTTCGATAAGATGTGGCATCGACGACAATGAGAAGATGTGACGAGTGAAGAGATGTGTCTCCCCGTGTGCGAACAACCGATGAGAAGATGAAGATCAACGTGAGGATGGACGCGCACCAGTTAAGTTGAGTTCTTGCATGAGGCTATGCGTTTAGTCTGCATGTAGCACGCTAAGATGTGACAGCGTGGCTGGTAGTCCAGGTAATCATTGGTTTCAGTCTAAAAGTTGGCATGAAAAAAAATTGTGATGAAGTGGTTGTCATCGTTGCAAAAAGAGAGAGAAGCGGTCCGGTAAGTCGCGCCACCGGATGCAACCGGCGTGACAAGATGAACAGGTGGTGGTCGTCTGTGCGTCTCGTCGAGTAAAGAGTAAGATGTTTGGATTAGGTGGTGGTCGTCCGTGAATGTTAGAATAATCCAAACATGTCTTATGTATACATGATGTGATTGGCTTGCATACCATCTTTAGTTGAGTTTGATTAAGTCTAAGCATGATTAGGGTGGCCGGTGATTACGTCAGTTCGGCAGGCTGTGGTATAGTTTGAAAAGTTCTCATGTGGATGTCCTTATCATGTACGAGTTGTACTAGCTGGTTTAGGAATTAGGAATCAGTGTCCAGGTGAAGTCCGGTTAGGATTGACTGCCCGTGTTGGACTTAGACGTCTAGTAGGAGTCGGCTTGCTAGCTAGGTCGATGCATATATATATGCACGGCTGCTTAGGTTTTGTAACACCGGGAGAAAACAGAAAATCAATAAAGAGAGGAATTAGAGGGTGCGAGACGCACCCTTGGCTAAAAGTGTTTATCACGTGTGTTCGTGTGTTTTGATGTGATCGATCCTGTGGGCGAAAAGCCAACACCTAGGCACCCGGGTGCTCTTACATCTTTCTCCTGTGGCATATCATCCTCCATCCTCGGATGTTTCAGGAAACAGCTTAGGCTCGCCGCCACAGCCCAAGTGCGGGCTTCACTCAGCAGCTTAAGGCTGAGTTCTACGTATTCTGTGTACCACCTAGGTGGATAGCAATGGATTTTCCACTCGTACCCGTCAACATCCCACCAGGATTTGATGCACTCACCGTGGGCAATGGTCGAGGAGACAATGTTGAAACCGTCGATCTTGAACAGCCGCACAGAGCGCACGGTGTTGGTGAGGTTTGTGCAGGCATTAGCCATGGCTAAATCTTGAGAAGTGGAGGGTGGGGAGGCTGAGGAAATGGAGAAGTGGAGGTTGGGGATGAGAATGGGGGAGCAGGGTAACCTTCAAAAGTTAAAACCGGTGACCTGTGTCTCTTTGGGTAAAGAGACTGGAGCGCTTACCATTGGGCCATTGTGCGGTGCGTGTTGGAAACAAGCGATATCAGTCGCCGCAAAATAACAGCGTGTCCGTTTGCCTTCCCGATGAGTCTTTAAGCTCGTGTTGGGGACAAGCCTACACACCCACACATCGATCGCGGAGCACTGCGCGTGCAGCCATGGGTCAGGGTGGACACGGTCCGGACCGGTCCGGTCCCTGACCGAGCCGCCGTTTTGACCGGCCGCCGGCGGACCGGACCGACCAGCTGGGCGGTCCTGATTTGAGGGACCGGAGCGACCGCGCTTCAGCCCGGGCTGGACCGAGAGGACCGGCCGTGGTCACCGTAGATGAGGGCACAACGCGCACGAGGGGTTGCTGGACAGCGCAGGAAGAGGTGTAGAGGGCTCCATGGTCGAGATCGGCGGTGGTGCACACATGGAAGCGACAGGACGCGGCGGCGCCGGCCGGGGCAGCATTGTTAGCAATGACCCTGCGCGTGTTTGCTTCTTAGCAGTTTTTCTGTCGCATGCAAGTATTGTAGGGCGTGCATGAGCCATTGAGCCCATGATTTTTTGTGTGCGGGCCTTGCCGTGATTAACGGATCAAATCTGACGTGAAGTTAGTCGTGGGATGGCGCCGTGATTATAGGATCGAGCCTGTTTCTCTCGTTCTTTTTTCTTTTTAGCAGTGATATATTCCTAAGAATGTTTTTATATACGTAAACTTATGGCCAGTACTAGGCGCCGGCGCACCGGCCGAAACCTCGGACGTACGATATGAACAGTTACAGCCACACGATGGGCCTCTTCCCAACTGCTTAGTTTGAAGAAAAAGAAGAAAAAGCCATGGCGGCCGTCATCACATGCAGCCGTGGTCCTCCCCGGACGCCGGCCGTCCTCGCCCGCCTGCCTCGTTGCCGGTCGCCGCCCTCGCCCGCCTGCCTCGTCGCCGGTCGCCGCCCTCGCCGCCGGTGGTCGCCCTCGCAGCACCCGAGCTCGCTGATTTGAGCACGACGCCGTCCCCCAGATAGCAAAACATCGCCGTCTTGTAGCCCGCCCGACGTCTCTCTCGATGCAGCACCTAGCCGTCGTCGTTGTAGGACGTCAGTCGAAGCACCACCTTGCCGCCGGCTGCAGCTCTCATCATCGCCGTTCCACATCGGGATGAAGCTTTTTCTCACACCGGTTGAAACTTTTGTACACACCGGTTGAAGCTTTTTTCCAACCGTCGACACTGGTTGTAGCAAACTCGTCGTCGGTGGTAGCACGGCAAAACGCAGGTTGTAGCAAAACTGGACGCCAGTTGCAGCTCCTTGGTCGTAGGTTGCAGTGTTTGCCGTCGCCGGCCACAAGTTCGCCGTCGTTGGTTGCAGCACGTCAGTCCAACAGTTGTAGCTTTTATTGTTGTCGGTCGTAGCTTTTTCGTGGCGTCGGTTGCATCTTTCTGATATCCCGGTTGCATCTGTTTGTCGTCGGCATCCACCAAACTACACCGCTGAAGATTGTAGCAAATAATGACGCTGGTTGTAGCAAAAGGACGATACAGCTGTAGCAAAAATCAGCTGTGGTTCCAACTCGCTTATCGGTTGCAACAAAAACAGTTGTGGTTCCAGCTCTGGCTTCGGTCGGTTGAAGCAAAAAAAAAATGCTGGTTCCAGCATCGTTGTCCACTCGTTGGCGTCGCAAACCTTCACCATGGTCATCCCATGGAGGCTTGTCGGCACGCTCGGTGCGGCGCCCCCGGCATGGTCCCAGCACCTCCGTCGGGGGAGCGCCTGTGCGCCACGGTGTGAAGATTCAGAAAAGAAAAAAAAGCACGTGGCGGAGGCATCTTGCAGGAGCGCTTCCGGAGGTAGGAGATGATGCGATGTTGCAAACGAGTGCACCACGTTCGTTTTGAAAGGAGATAAGCTAGGAGATGGTGGGCCTAAAAGTGTGGGCCGTAGACCGTGGGTGAAAGAGGCGGAGCGTTCAATCCCATACAATCGCGCGGGTCTCGCGCGTCCGGCGCAAAGTTCGGCCGGCGCGCCGCGTCGAAACGATTCCCTAAACTTATGTAATAATTGAATTGGATTGTTACTGTTACCTAAAATCGTGGGGCAGTTACAATCCAAACAAAGCTAGCACGTATACATTTGGTAAGCATGTCACGTACATAAGAATAGGATTTTCCTTCTGTTTCCTATTCGACTTGATAAAAGGAATCTGCAGCATGGGATGTGCGCATGATTATCAGATTCTCTCGTTAGTCGCTAGTAAAAAGAAACGGCAGCGAAGGGCTAGTCATGAATAGCGCCACGATTATCGGATCGAACGCCGACTCTCTCGTTCTTTCTATTCTCTGTTTGACTGAATACAAGGGGGGAAAAGTGTCGTGGGAGAACGACACCTATGGGATCGAGAAGATCCCTTTCGGTTCGGCAAGGGGAGAGGATTGCACCAGAGCAGAGCTAACGATCAGCACGCAAGGGATTTACCAAGGTTCGGGCCGCACGGATGCGTAAAACCCTACTCCTGCTTGGTTGTATTGCTGTGTTCTTGGCCAATTCTGGGAGCGCTACAGTAATCTTGCGCTACACATGCAGAATGGGCTTCCAGAGAGCTCTCTCCCTTCTGTACGCCCTGAGCCTCCTTTTTATATGGGTCAAAGGGGCTACCACAGGTGGCGCACAGTTTACACATGATGGGCCGAAGCCTGCCTCCCCTGTAGCCATACTTTGGCGTACAGGATATGCATGAGGTAGAAAGATAGCTACAGTACTATCATACCTAACACTGACGGAATGGGACAAGATCATTAAATGCTCCGTCTGAGGTGTCCCAAAACGTCATGGGGGCGACCACCTTTTCTGGGGGATGAAAAAGTGGCCGTCCCATCAGCACCGCTTAAGGATTCTGTGGCCAGCATTGCGCCACGCAACCAGGCAGACTGGCGCTAAACGACAAGCTTGTCGCTGCGCCGGAGCGGTGGCACTGTGCATAGGCGGTGGAATCTTGCCGGGCGCCAAGGCTTGCCGGGCGCCTGGGGCTGAATTCTTGCCGGGCGCGAGGGCTTGCCGGCAAGGGTCTTGCCGGGCCTCCGCGAGCCTCCAGCTTCTTGCTTCTGGTCTTCTGGTCTTGACTTGGATATCTTCTTGGTGACTTAACTTCGAGATTACTCCCAGTTATTCCCCGGCAAGGCTTGCCGCGGTACGGCTACAACTGCCCGTGCACAAGTAGGGGTACTAAAAAGGCCCATACTTTAGTACACTGACAGGAGCCCCCGGGCCTAGGCCATACACGGGCGCCAGGCCCTGTTGGGCTAGACCCAAAACAGTGCACGGGCACACGTGGCAAAGGGATAACTGCATGTAATTATGACCTCTTTTACCACGCCCCTCCATTACGCGCACTAATCGCGCGACGTGGGAGACGTGGGCGGAAACGGCCCGGTGAAAGCGGGCAGTAAAGAGCTGGCCCCGCGCCTTCCCTGTAAAAAGGTAAGCGCGGAGGGCACTGCTCATTTACCCCCTTCTTTCCAGCCTCCGAACCGCCGCCGCTCTCATCTTCTTCCTCCTTGCGCCCGAGAGAGAGAGAGAAGGAGAGCTTCTTCTTCCCACCACCTTCATCGCGTCCTCAACGTCCTCAGCGCCTTCCTCCGCGATCACCATGGCGCCCAAGACGAGCAGGGGCAAGGAGGCGGAGGCGGCCGCGGCGGAGAGCAAGCTCGTGAAGATGCGGAAGGAGCGGGCCGTCTTCGCTCCGACGCTCGACGCCATTGCGCTCAAGGAGATGTACCTCTTTGCCTGGGCGAGGGAAACGAAAGCTCACCCCGCCACTAGAGTTAGGCCGGCATCATGTAGAGTAGAATCGGGCCGCTACCCCTTCTTCGCAGACTACTTCCTCTGCGGTCTCTGCCCGCCTTTCTCTGAGTTCTTCATAGATGTAGTGCTCACCTACGGGTTCCAGCTCCTGGATTTCACGCCGAACGCGGTGACCTGCATGGTCGTGTTCGCGCACCTCTGCGAAAACTTCGCCGGTGTCATCCCAAGCACGGCGCTCTTCCGCCACTATTTCTATCCCCGCATCCAAACTGGCGATGCCCTCTCTGGCTCGGTCACTTGGATACCAAGGACGGGCACCAAGGACACGTATCCAGATGGGTCCTACCGGGAGCGATGGGATGAGTGGAGGAGCAAGTGGTGCTGGGTTCTGGAGAAGTATCCCCCGGCTTTCTGCGAGCTGCGGAAGGAGAAGGCGGTCCGCGGCAAGGACTGGAGCGCCGTGGACCCGGAGGACGGCAAGCTCACAGTAGCCACCACGAGGATCCATCGCCTTCGGGCTGCCGGGCTGAGAGTAGAGATGGTGGCTTCCGACTTCCTCCGCCGGCGCATCGCCCCCCTGCAGAACAAGGGGCGGCCAGCCTGGGAGTACAGGAATGCCGCCGACATCATGAGGGTGCGGCCAGGACTGAACAACAACCTGACGTCCCTGATGCACGCAGCCTTATGCCAGCAGCTCTTCCGGCCAGAGGCGCCAACGAGGTTGCCGGCGGGCGTCGTGCCGCTGTGCAACAATTCCGCGCTGTCCTCCATCATCGCGATGATGCCGGCCTTCGACGCCCACAGCATCAACGGAAGATGGGCACAACCAAGCGCGGAGCAGGTGCAGCAGTTCTTCGACAACTTGTCGGAGAAGGCCATCCGGGAGGAGGACCTGGTCCGGGCCACCACTGATCGGGAGATAGCCTACATCGCCAGCAGAGCGGAAGAGACTAGACTTGCCGAGGAGGCCGGCAGCATCGGCTTCGCGGACTGGGAGTCCAGCGAGGGCGGAGGCCAGCTGTTAGAGGATCTCGCCGGGCAAGATGAGGTTGCCGGGGCGCAGAGTGGAGCTGCTGCCGGAAGCTCCTCTGCCGGAGGCGCCGCCGCGGAGGAATAGGAGGAGGAGGAGGAGCCCCCAACTATCCAGCCGCGGAAAAGACGTGCTCTCCGGAAGGCCTCTTCTGGCGTAGCAGTGCGCCAGCCTGCGCCAAGCGGCGGAGCCCACGACGAGGAGACTGCCAGCGAGGCTGCGCGGCAGGCCGCCACCGCCAAGCGGGCCCGGGCAACTCCCCCTCCCCCCTCATCAAGCGCCGCAGCAGGGGTCAGCTTTGACCTCTCCGCCTTCGACTCCGATGAGGAGGAAGAAGAGTAAGTAATCTTGCTGCAGCTTTCCTTCTGCAACTCGCTTGCTTTTGCTTAACTAACTTCGATTTCCTTTTGCCCCTGCAGGGACACGGAAACTTTGGCTCAGCGGGCCGCGAAGAGAGCCAGGACCCTGGCGATCGACGAGCCGCCGGCAAGCACCTCTGGTGCGCCGGAGACGCCCGCAACCAGCCCGGCGCCAAGCCCCCGACGCAGCCCCCGGCTCAGCCCCCAGGGTGAGTCTCTCACTCACTACCCGCTGGCGAGTGCCGGGGCGCGTGTCTTTATCGCTGATATCTCCGGGCATGCAGGAGCGGAGAAGCGGCAAAAGGCAGCAGCAGGAGCTGCCGCAGCCACGCCTTCCTCGTCAACCGCACCACCCGCGGCAGAGTCTTCAGAGGAGCTCTACCGTGATGACGAAGAGGAGGAGCCGGCAAGCACGAGCCGCGGCAATCCTCCCCCTGACACAGGTAAGCGACTCAACTCCGAACCCTTGCCATTCTGGTTTTCTTCTCTCTTTTTTTGTCTTCTTGAACTTCTTCTCAAGCTGGTTTTGCTCATCCTCTCTTCTTCAATCTTTCCTTGGCAGAAATCTTGGATGTCGACTCTGTCATCGAGGAGACCGCCAAGGAAGCCGCTGCGGAGGCCGAGAGGATCGCCGCCGAGGAGGCCGGTAGGCAGGTTGCCGCCGAGGCTGCCCAGGCTGCTGCCGCCGAAGCCGCTGCCGCTGAGGCTGCCAAGGCCGCTGCTGCCGAGGCCGCCAGGGCTGCCGCTGCGGAGGCCGCCAAGGCCGCACAAGAGGAGACCGGCAAGGCATCTGCCGAAATGCCAGGCACCTCCACCGCAGGGCCTTCATCGTCCAGCACCCCTTCGCCAGGCCAATACGTCAAGGCCGGGAAGAGGCTCTTCCTCTGCGTGCCGGGAGCCAGCACCGGAGAGCTAGTCGAGGGAGAAACCCTTGACGGGGAGATCACCGCCACTGCTGCCGGCGAGCCAGGGGAGGAGCAGCTTCTGCAAGGCATGCAGGAGAGCTACCTCAAGCTCCGGGCGCTCCACCGCGCCCGGAAGGATAAGCTCGACTCCCGGATGGCAGTCGTCGAGGCAGCAGAAGGAGATTTCCGGCAACGCGTCCAGGAGACGCAAGCGTGGTACGCTAAATGCCTCCAGGAGCTGAAGGCCTACCGGGACCAACTGGTGGAGGAGCAGAACGACCTCCTCCTCAAGCAGTCGGACGTCGAGAAGGCCAAGGAGGAAATCTTTCAGCAAGCCGCCGCCAAGGAAGCTCAGCTGACGCAGCGCCGCATCGCGCTGGACGTCCAGGAGGAAGACCTTGCCACGCGTGAGGAGGCGCTTGCTGCCAAGCTTCCCGGCAAGGATCAGGAAGTTGAAGATCTTGTCGCGCGGTGGGTCCAGGAGCTGGAGCGGAAGCACGCAGAGGCGCTCCGAGCTCTGACTGAAGACCACGCCGGCAAGCTCAAGGAGGCCCTCAACGCTGCCGGAGCTGCGGAGGCCGCCAAGAGCCAGCTGGAGGAGCGGGTGAAGCTGCTGGAGGCCAGTCTCGAGGAGCACGGCAAAAAGATCTCCACGCTCGAGGCTGATCTGACCAAGGTCCTCCACAACTTGGCGGAGGCGCAGGTTGCCGCGTCCGAGAGGGCCAAGCAGCTTACTTCCGCCAAGGACTCCGTCGCCGATCTGCAGCTGAAGCTGAAGACTCTGGAGGAGACTCTTGAGACTGCTCGAGTCCGGGAGAAGGCCCTCATCAAGGATCTTCACGACGAGCAGGAGCTACTCAAGACGACTGCCACCACGCAGAAGGAGTACGTCTCCGTCATCAACCTCTGGACCGCCAAGCTCGTCGACTCCGCGGAAAAGATCGCTGCCGAGCTGCAGGCGATGGACCTGCAGGACTTCGGGTACACCGCCGACAAGAACGTTGCCGCAAGCGCCCAGCTGAGCACGTTCTTCGATAGCGTCGTCAACGCCCTCAAGCTGATCCGGGCAAGCCGGGCAAGCACCCTTGCCGACGAGTCCCGAAGACTTTGCCAGGCTGTCCTCCAGAAGGTCTTGGTGAGGGTGGCATACAGGAATCCCGGCATCGACTTCACCAAGGCCTTGCGAAGCTTGCCGAAGGACGTGGACATCGAGGCTCTCGAAGAGCTCGTCGCGCCCATCGTCGATCGGGTCAGCCAGGTCAAAAGGGTTGAAGGCGACCGCCGAGACTAGCTTCCTCTGCCTCACTCCTCCTCCATCTCTTGCCGCCAAGCGTCCATGTAAAAGACGATAAGTCTTAAGTTAGAAACGCGGCAAGCATCTCTGTAAAATGACTTATCTAGATCAATATATATCCTGTTTCCCTTGCTCAATTCCTCTTTGTATGAAGTGTGCCCTACGCTTTGCTGGGAACTTGCCGGAGCATAACCTTGCCGCGAGCGCTGGATTCGGGTCGTCAGTAGCCTGCTGGCGGTATTGCTCACGGCAAGAAATCTTGACGTTCTCAGCGCGGCCACCTAAACTGTTGAGCGGACTCGAAACAGAGTAAGGGCGCAGCCGATCACGACAAAATTCCATCGCGTGCAGGTTTTCCATACAAAGCCAAAATCGTTCAAGGGGCACACCCTCAAAAAATCAAAAATCTGCTCAAGGGATTTAGCAACTTAGCTCTGCTTTTCGTCGCTACTCTTCTCCTTCTGGCAAGGCGCCATCCTTGAACGGCGCACTCTTCATCCTCCTTCCCCCCCCCCCCGGCAAACGTGCACGCGAGGGAATTTTCGCCTCTGGAAAAAGAAAGGAGAGAAAAGCGCGGAACCTTAATGGTTCATTAGCTCTTGCCGGATCAGGCGCAATACACATCTCGGATAACACATGCATATGAAATAACATGGAATCGACAAGAAATGCAAAGCACTGAAATCTCATTAACTATGCACAGGAATTGCGCCTGGCTCTGTACAAAGGATTACATGCCATCCGGCAAGACTCGTACAGAATGGCGTTGCCGGGAACTTGCCGGTGCGCTATGTTGCCGCGAGCGCTGGATTCGGGGCGTCAGCAGCCTGCTGGCCATATCGCACACGGCAAGACCTGGACAACAGCGCCTCACGGGTAGAACTTGCGAAGGTGCTCGATGTTCCAGGAGTTGCTCATTGGCGAACCCTCTTCGGTCTCCAAGCGGACAGCGCCAGGCCTGGTGACTCGTACTACCCGATAAGGGCCTTCCCACTTCGGCGTCAACTTGTTGGAATTCTTGGCCGACTGAACGCGCCGAAGAACAAGGTCGCCTTCCTCAAGGCTCCGGGCATGCACTTTGCGGCTATGATAGCGGCGCAAAGCTTGCTGGTAGCGACCAGCTCGTACCGCAGCCCGAAGACGGCCTTCCTCAAGGAGCAGCGCGTCATCTTGCCGCAGCTGTTCTTGCTCGAGCTCATCATAAGCGAGCACTCGAGGTGACCCATATATGAGTTCCGTGGGGAGAACTGCTTCCGCTCCGTAGACCAGAGCGAAGGGCGTCTGGCCGGTGGCTCGATTTGGCGTCGTCCTGATCGACCAAAGAACCGCCGGCAACTCATCGATCCAGCGTCTTCCGCACTTGTGCAGCTTGTAGAAAGTTCTGGTCCGGAGACCGCGCAGCACTTCAGCATTCGCCCTCTCCGCTTGGCCATTGCTTCTCGGATGAGCAACAGAGGCAAAACAAATCTTGCCGTCAAGGTCTTGGACGTACTTGTCACGCCCAAGATGCGATCCTATCCTTATTTTGGCACGAGGGCCTCGACAGGGATAGAAGCGCATCTCGTCGTGTTGCAAGAATGGATATCATCACAAGTACATGTAAAGAAGAGATGAGTATATGGAATTGGCTTACACTCGCCACAAGCTACAAGAATATCACATCAATACAATAACATAACAATCATCATACAGAAGAGCAGGGTCCGGCTACGGACGAAAACAAACGATAAAATGACACCCATCCTTGCTATCCCAGGCTGCCGCCTGGAAACCATCCCATGATCGAAGAAGAAGAAAAAGAACTCCAAATCAAACAAAGCATCGCGCTCACGTCATATCATCGCATTACCTGAACCCGCAACTGTTGTTGTAGGAATCTGTGAGCCACGGGGACTCAGCAATCTCATTTCCAAGGGTATCAAGACTATTAAAGCTTAATGGGTGAGGTATGGTTAAGTGGTGAGGCTGCAACAAGCACTAAGCATTAATTTGAGTGGCTAACTTACGAGTACAAGAATAAAGGGGGATGAGAGTCGAATAAACGGACGTGAACTAGTAATGATCTCTAAGAGACCCTGAACACCTACTTACGTCAAACATAACCCCACCGTGTTCTCTCCTGGATAAGGACTCACGAGAAGAGACAGTCACGGTTACGCACACAGTTGGTGTATTTTATTCGAGTTTACTTCAAGTTTGCTATGACCGGGTGTTAAACAAAATTTCCAAGTTTGCCACATAACCGCGGGCACGGCTTTCCGAAAGATTTAACCCTGCAGGGGTGCTCCTACTCATCCATCATAAATTAACCACACTCAGCGAGAATAACCTCGACCATGAATCTCGTGATCCTCCTAGGCAATTCCATAGGAAAACCTCAACCTCGAGATAGCCCAAAGTTTCGGAATTCCACGCACAAGACGTTCGAGAAAGGTAAAACAAGTCCAGCAAGACCACCCGGTGAGCCAGATCCGCTTCTAGAGCCGTGCGCTCTCCATCAACGGGCATCACCGTCTATGCGAAGGTGACGGTAGCCTGAAAATCTCTTGAGTTGCCCTGAGGTGGCACCGCCAGCTGCTAGGAAGTGGACCAACACTCATGAGGAGCACTGGCCCGGGGGGTTGATTAAAGATCCGCGGGTGCCGGCGGGTCCCTATGCAATTTTAGTTGTTATTAGGCAAATGTAGTACCAAGTTGGGCCTTGCTAGACAAGTATTTTCCTAAAACGAAAATCAAGGGGGTCCCCATAACAACCCCGAGCATGTTAGGAGCGCTCATTTATGGAACATAACACCGGTACACAAGTAACTAAGGTGGCAAGAGTGGAACAAAACACCAAGCAAAATGCCAAGCCTTCCACCCTTTACCAAGTATATAAAGTGCATTAAATTAAATAGCAATAATATTGTGATAGCTGGAAACAAAGGCACCTGCAACTAGCAACGCTATAAGAAGGGCTGAGCAAGCGGTAACATAGCCAAACAATGTTTGCTGGGATGTGGAGGGGTTAGAGGCTTTCATGGCAACTTGGGAGGCTTAGCATACAAGTGGTATGTAGCGAGACAGCGACAGAAACGAGACAACTAGCATGGCAATGATAGTAATGGTATCCAGGGAAATGATCATCTTGCCTGAGATCCCGCTTGGAAGAAGAACGAATCCATGAAGAAGACGAGCCAACGTAGTCGAACGAATCCTCACACTCCGAACGCTTTCGGAACTCTATCGAGAAGAAACAATCCGGAAACAACAATCAACACACGAGAACACCACAACAAATGCATGACATGGTGCGCAAATGCATATGATGCATGTCCGGTTTAAATATGCAAGGCATGGCAAACACAACAAACAATACTACACATTAAGTGAAGCTCAATATGCAACGAGTTGCATATTGACGAGACTCCACGTTTAAATATTTAGTTCACTCTCGTTAGGTACTCATCAATATTAAATGTTGTTAACATGGGTGGTCATGGCATAAGGTGGGGATGAACTAAAGCAATTTAAATGGAGAGGGAGAACACACATACAACAAAATAATAAATCTCCATATAATGAGAAAGGCAGTTAAAGTTGTTTAACTAAACAATTGTTTTAAATGTTGTTTAGCATGGCAAGAGGTGAAGCATGAACAACTACATCACCCCGGCATTTTAAATGAGGCCGGAAGCAATATATAGCATTCCCGTTACGACCTCATATGCAATTTTAGAATTTGGACCAGATCTGAAATGAGCATATTTTATACTTGTTAAACAGCAAAATAAAGTGTGCCATGAGGTTCTACACGATTTTCTAGACAAGTTTCATATGTGGAACATTTTTATCGGAGCTACGGTTTGATAGTTATGAAATAAATCATATTAGCATGGCTTTTATGCAAATTACAAGAAAACAGTAAGTTAAACACTTTTAACACATGTGACAGTAGGAAATTGTGAATCTACGCAAAATTCTAGTCATTTTACATATTTAAAATGTTTTCATCCGATGCATGGTTCGTGAGTTACTAAATGCATGAAGTTCGGGGGTGTTTCTGCAATTCGGTAATTCTCTGGATAATAGAGAAATTCGTGGACAGAAGAAAAAGATCACGCGGGCCGAATCTACAGCCTACTGGGCCAACAGTGCATGAGCGCAGGATACAAAACATCGCCCACGGGCGGGATTTAGGGGCGCTCACCCTGGGCCTTGGCCCGGCTGGAGGAGGGGTTTGCAGGGGCGGATCTGGGCCTTGGGGACGCAGGAGGCGGCCCAGCTTGGAGCTGGCGCGGCTGGGCCGAGGCTTGGCGTGGCCCACGCGGGCGCGGTAGTGGCGCATGAGCGCGCCGTCCTCCTGACGACCACAGGAGGCCCTGGCGATGGAGCGGGACGGCGGGGAGGGGCAGGGGCTCCACGGCGAGGTCGCTGTGTCGGCGGATCCGGACGGGATCGACCCGATCCGGGCGGCGGCGAGGTCTCTGGCCAGCGACGAGGCGGGCGGCGTGGCTCCATGGCGAGGTGATCTGCGGGCAGAGAGAGAACTCAGCGGGGAGGGGGAGGAAGAGAGAGAGCAGCGGGAGGAGGAGGAGAGGGGCGGCGTGGGGCTAGCCCGACGGTCGCCGGCGGCCGGAAGGCCAGCGGGCAGCGGGGACGTGGGGACGCGGGCTCGCGACGGCGCGGCGCCATGGGAGGCTCGGGCGCGGGCGACGCCGGTGGCTGCGGGGACGCGGGGGATCTGGGGCGCGCGGACATTGTCCGGTTTGGCCGCGGACGTGTCCGGGGTGGGGTTTCTGGCGGCGCTGGATGATGAGGGGGAGCTAGCGGTGGCGCGGGATTCGAGGGGAGGCTAGGGTTTGTCCAAATTAGGCAGGGGGTGGGCATCTATTTATAGCAATTAGGGGCTAGGGTCAGCAGTTTTAGCCCGTTTTCGGACCCTCCGATCGCGATCGGACGGCTCCGGTTGCGGGGTTAGACTAGGATGGGCTAGTGGCTGTGTAGAGCTCCATGGGCTTGAGATGAGAGGGAAATGGCAACCCGGCGGCAGGTTTTTGAAGAACCGAAAACGTCCGCTAAATAACCGACTACGGTGACACTGCGGTCGACCGTTCGGGTATCAAACGGACTCCGATTGCGACGAAAATTGGCAGGCGATCTAGCTACACTATATTAAGACCACTCGCCAAGTTTCGACCCAATCCAAGACTATTTTAAACGCACTTTAAAAGCAATATTTTGAAAATGCCGCGGGCGCGTGCGTGTGTGGCTGGTCTCGAAACTACCGACGACCCGAACGGAGAGAACCGGCAACTACGAACGGATGCAAGTTTTGAAAACATGACGGCAACAGAGTGCCGATGCAATGCAGATGATGCGAATGATGCGACAATGAATGCGACAGCCAAACGAAACACATGACGAGAACGGAAAAAAAGGGAATCTTCTGGAGCGTCGGTCTCGGGCTGTCACAGTACTGCATGAAGGCGCGACTTGTGAATTGCGTACCGTTGTCGGTGATGATCCTATTCGGCACACCAAAGCGGCACACAATCCCCTTGAAGAACTTGATCGCTGACTGTGCTGTCACCTTTCTCACTGCTTCCACTTCTGGCCACTTCGTGAACTTGTTGATAGCCACGTACAAGTACTCGAAGCCCCCGGCAGCACGAGGGAAGGGACCCAAGATGTCGAGCCCCCAGACCGAGAAGGGCCAGGAAAGAGGGATCGTCTGAAGAGCTTGAGCTGGCTGATGAAGCTGCTTCGAATGAAACTGGCACGCTTCACACCTGGTTACTAGTGTCGTTGCATCCTGGAGGGCAGTAGGCCAAAAGAAGCCTTGCCGGAATGCCGTGCCGACAAGAGCCCTCGACCCTATGTGGGAACCACATATGCCTCCATGAATCTCTGCCAACAGCTCTAGTCCATCCTCCCGAGGAATACACTTCAACTTCACACCGTTCAGTCTCTTTCTGTACAGTACGTTATCAACGAACTGGTACATACTTGACTGACGGGCTACTTTTTCCGCTTCTTCCTGTTCTTCGGGGAATTCTCCTGTCTGAAGGAAATGGACTATATGTTGTGCCCATGCCGGAGCCTGGGGCTCGACAACAAGGACTAAAGGCACCTCTTCAGCTGCGGAAGCATTTGCTTCGACGGCAAGAGCCTGAGGCTCTATGCGGAGCAGCTGCTCACCAGCAACCGGCATCTCTGCTGCTGCCGGGGCGCTTGCTTCAGCGGCAAGAACCCGAGGTTCAGCGCGAAGCCGCTGCTCACCGGCAAGCACGTCGTTCCCGGCAAGATCCTTGCCGGGGGCCTCGGGAAGCCCTACCGGGAAGTACTCGCCGGTACTTAACTTTCTTCTCTTATCAGGCCTTGTCGATGGCGATACGGATGGCTGAGTCAAGTGGAGCACAAAAGTTCCTGGTTCCACAGGCAACTTGAGCGCGGCACGCTTGGACAAGTCATCGGCAATGCTATTCTCTGACCGAGGAACATGTTCTGCCTGAAGACCGTCGAAGCGCTCCTCCAGCTTTCTCACTTCATCAACGTATGCTTCCATCAACGGGCTCTGATAATCCTTGTTAACCTGCCTCACGACGAGCTGGGAATCACCTCTGATGATGAGCTTTCTGATCCCAAGGTCTGCCGCGATCCTGAGACCGGCAAGCAGTCCTTCATACTCCGCCGTGTTGTTGGTCGATCTCTCCCGGGGAAAGTGCATCTGGATGACGTACTTGAGGTGCTCTCCGGTGGGCGCGACAAGCAGCACGCCAGCACCGGCGCCTTGCAGCGAAAAGGCTCCATCAAATACATGACCCAGGCTTGATCTGATTCCTTGCCGGGGATCGCCGATTCTTGGTCTTCTTCGTCTGGCGTTGGGGTCCATTCTGCAATGAACTTTGCCAAGGCTCTGCTCTGGATAGTTGAGGAACTCTCAAACTTGAGACCAAAGCATGACAGCTCCAACGCCCACTCCACAATCCTGCCGGTCGCCTCCGGATTCCGCAAAATCCGTTGCACCGGGAAGCGAGTGACGACGGTGATCTCATGTGCTTGGAAGTAATGGCGCAGCTTCCTCG
The DNA here is from genome assembly GCA_039707655.1 of Elymus sibiricus. Taxonomy (NCBI): domain Eukaryota; kingdom Viridiplantae; phylum Streptophyta; class Magnoliopsida; order Poales; family Poaceae; genus Elymus; species Elymus sibiricus. The sequence continues at coordinate 456,293,004 of CM077675.1, read as the reverse complement.
AGGCCATGAGAAGGCCGAAGAGCAACTTTTGCACACCAGAATATCTCGATCTAGCCCCCTGCAACAAGGAGCTGACAAAATAGACTGGGCGCTGCACCATCTTCTTCTTTTGCACGGCTTGACTTGGCTGCGCAGATCCTTGCTCGCTAGCACCAGACTCCGCCAGGGCTGGCCCCGGCAAGTCGCTTGGCGGGCCTGCCGTTGCCGCGGCATCCTCCTCTGCTTCCCTCTGCGCCACCAGTGCAGCACTAACCACTTGATTCGTTGCCGCTAAATACAGCAGCAACGACTCTTGTGGCCTAGGCGCGACTAGTACTGGCGGAGAGGAGAGGTACCTCTTCAAATCCTGCAGCGCTGCCTCCGCTTCCGGAGTCCATTTCATAGGACCCGCCTTTTTCAATATTTTGAAAAATGGCAGGGCGCGCTCAGCAGATTTTGAGATGAACCTACTCAAAGCAGCGACGTAGCCGGCATGGCGGCGCACATCCTTGACTCGTCTTGGCGCTTCGATTTGCTCAATCGCTTTGATCTTGTCGGGATGGGCTTCAATCCCCCGCTGAGATACAAAGAACCCAAGAAGCTTGCCGGACGGAACGCCAAACATGCACTTCTCAAGGTTGAGCTTCAAGTTGATCTTGCGCAGATTGGCAAATGTCTCCTCCAGATCTTGGATGAGAGTTGCCTTGTCCTTGGTTTTGACCACTATGTCATCCATATAAGCTTCCATATTTCTATGGAGCTGCGGCTCAAAACCAATCTGAACAGCTCTGGCAAAAGTCGAACCAGCACTTTTCAACCCGAAAGGCATACACAAAAAGCAGTACGTACCACATGGGGTGATAAATGTGGTCTTCTCTTCGTCTTCCTTTGCCATGAAAATCTGATGGTAGCCCGAGTATGCGTCAAGAAATGATAGCAACTCGCAGCCAGCGGTGGAGTCCACAATCTGGTCGATGCGCGGCAAGGCAAAGGGATCTTTTGGACAGGCTTTATTGAGATCAGTAAAATCAATGCACAGCCTCCATTTACCGTTCGCCTTGCGCACAACAACTGGATTGGCCAACCATGTAGGATGGAGGACTCCTCTGACCAGGCCTGCTGCCTCGAGCTTCTTGATCTCTTCGGCAATAAATTCTTGCTGCTCCAAAGCTTGCTTCCGCACCTTCTGCTTGACGGGCCGCGCGTGGGGACAGACAGCTAGGTGGTGCTCAATTACCTTCCTGGGAACACCGGGGATGTCAGATGGTTGCCATGCAAACACATCGACATTCGCCCGCAGGAAAGCAATGAGCGCGCTTTCCTATTTGTCATCAAGGGTGGAACTTATGGTGAAAGTTCCTCCCGTTCCGTCCTCCTTGGCGGGCACCTTCTTGGTCGCTGGTGGAGCTGCTTTGGATCTCTTGGCTTGGGCGGCAGAGCTCTCCGGCACATCCTCAACGGTGGCGCAGCACTCCGAAGAGGCGCGCTTGCCGGAGTTTGTGCCAAAGGTCTTGCCGGGTCCCCTCTTCTTCTTGCCGGGATTCTGAACGGCAGGAGCATGTGCCTTGGCGGCAGACGCTGCGACTGCTTCCCGGTAGAGCTTGTCGGCGCAGATGAGCGCGTCTTTCACGTCGGAGCGGACGGTGATGACGCTCATCGGGCCGGGCATCTTCAGGACGTTGTAGGCGTAGTGCGAAGCCGCCATAAACTTGGCCAGCGCAGGGCGGCCGAGGATTCCGTTATAAGGCAACGGAGTCTGGGCGACGTCAAAAACGACCTTCTCCGTCCGGAAATTCAACTCGCTGCCGAATGTGACCGGCAGCGTGATCTTGCCTTTCGGCTGGTTCTTTCCTGGACTGACCCCTTGGAAAGAGCCTGTCTCCTCAAGGTCTCCATCAGGAATTTGCAGCCTCCTGATGACGTCCGGCGAGATCAGGTTCAGGCCGGCCCCACCGTCTACCAGCATTTTCGTAACCTTGAGGTTGCGAATCGTTGGTGAAACCAACAATGGCAAACACCCGACCGCGGTTACGCGATCCGGGTGGTCCTCGGCATCGAAAATGATGGGCGTGTGGGACCACTTGAGTGGCTTCTGCGCACCAATGGAGGGTTCTGCCGCGCTAACCTCTCGCGCCCACTGCTTGAGCTGGCGGTGAGAAGAATGCAGCGAAGCTCCTCCGTCGATACACATAACTTCTACCACCTTCTGGAACTCCTGCTCACTGGACTCGCCATCATCCTCTTCTCCATCCTCATCCCCCTCTTTCTTGGCTCGGCCCCGGGCAGGCTTCTCTCGCTGCTGCCCGGGCTTGCCGCGGCGACCTCCTCGACCGCGCTTCCTGCCAGACCCACCAGCACCATCCCGGGCTCTCTCCTTGTCGCGCCTCTCATACTCGGCGCACTGCTTCTCGACAAGCTCCTCAACTTACCGGCAGTCTTGGAGATCATGGCCCTTGGTGCGGTGAATCTTGCAGTACTGCTTGCCGGATCCTTCTGGCTTGTCGGCAACCACCAAGGCCTGACACGCCGCGCACCCGGCAACCTCCTTGCCGGGGTCGTCGATCTTGGATTTCTTGGCGGGGTTGCCGGGGTTGCCGGAACCTTCGACGGCAAGTACGGTCTTGCCCTTGCGCTTGTTGTTCCTCCGCCGCCCCCTCTTCATCGGGGCAGGAGCGTCATCGCTTTCGGAAGCGACTCCAGCACCAGCGTTCTCGCCGGGGAGTCTCCTTCCTTACTCTGCCCGAGCACACTTGTCAGCCAGAGCGTAAAGCTCGGCGATGTCCTTGACCTTGTTCATCGCCAGCTCCTCCCGCATCTTGCGGTTGCGCACATTCTGATGAAAGGCGCTGATGACGGCGGCGGGATGAACGTCAGGAATGTTGTGCTGGACGCGGCTGAACCTTTGGATATACTTACGCAAGGTCTCGCCTTCCTTCTGGGGAATGATGTGCAAATCGCTCTCCTGGCCAGGAGCTTGGTGGCCGCCGGTGAAGGCACCAACAAACTGATGGCACAGGTCGGCCCAAGAAGAGATAGAGCTCTTGGGCAAGTGCATCAACCACGATCTCACGTTGGGCTTCAGCACCAACGGAAAGTAGTTGGCCAACACCTTGTCGTCCCGAGCCCCGGCAGCCTGCACCACGATGGTGTAGATGCTCAGGAACTCGGACAAATGGGTCTTCCCGTCATACTTCTCCGGAATCTCTGGCTTGAAGGAGCGGGAGCTGGGCCACTGGAGCTGCCGCAGCTCACGAGTAAACGCTGGACAGCCCACCTCGTAAGGTAGGCAGCCAGGATACCCGGGCGCAGAGCCATCAACAGTGGGGTCGGCGCGCTTGTCGGACTGGCGACGCGCTTCCCTTCGGCGCTCGATGGTAGTTCGAGCGTCCTCCTTCTTCCGTTCCCGAAGAACATGACACTGATCGCGGCGAACCCACGGATCTGACGACGCCGTGGAATCATCCTCATGAGCGCCGGTCCGCCGAGTTAGCGACCGCTCTTGATGCAGCGGAGGGGAACGAGACGCAATGGTTCCACCTCCAGCCTTCTCCCCATCGCCACGCACCGGCCCAGATGACTGCCGCCGCGAGGGTTCACCCTGCTGCGGTTTGTCGTTGTTGGCCAGGCCGATGAGGCTCTGGATGGCTGCTCGCCACTCATCTAGCTTCTCCGGAGCAGGAGGGAAGTCTAGGAGCAGCTGAGCTCGCGCCAGCGCTTCCGCTGAAGTAGGCGGCGGCGACAGGTGTGAAGAACGTGAGGTGCTCAAACTCCTAACAGGGTTAGAAGGAGCATCATCACGGCTTTGCACCCGCGCGCGGCTTCCTCCAGCGTGCCGACGCGGATCTTGGCCCGGCGCACCCTTAGAGTGATGCGCAGGGGCCTTCCCATGCGGACGCCTAGAACTACCAACGCCCTGAGGCTGCACGTCACGCGCGTCCTGAGAAGGTCGCGGTGCTTGCGTCGGCGTGGTCGTCCTAGAAGGCGCCGCTCCATCCTTAGAGGTCGTTGCACCACCCGTAGGCTGCGCAGCTCCGTCCTAGGACCGATTGCTCGTCCGGCTCGGATCGCCGGAACGCTGCGGAAGCCCGGGGCCTCCACCTCCTCCACCCGCGTCTACCCCGCCGCCCGAGCGCGTAGCATCAGGCATGGCGGACGCGGATGTCCCAACCATCATGAAACCTTTCTTCTTCGGGGCCATGGTGATGAAGACGATCAAAGAGCTGACGCGCGGATCGCTAGATCAGACTAGCACAACCTCGGATTCCCCTACCTGGCGCGCCAAAGATGTCGTGGGAGAACGACACCTATGGGATCGAGAGGATCCCTTTCGGTTCGGCAAGGGGAGAGGATTGCACCAGAGCAGAGCTAACTATCAGCACGCAAGGGATTTACCCAGGTTCGGGCCGCCCGGATGCGTAAAACCCTACTCCTGCTTGGTTGTATTGCTGTGTTCTTGGCCAATTCTGGGAGCGCTACAGTAATCTTGCGCTACACATGCAGAATGGGCTTCCAGAGAGCTCTCTCCCTTCTGTTCGCCCTGGGCCTCCTTTTTATATGGGTCAAAGGGGCTACCACAGGTGGCGCACAGTTTACACATGATGGGCCGAAGCCTGCCTCCCCTGTAGCCATACTTTGGCGTACAGGATATGCATGAGGTGGAAAGATAGCTACAGTACTATCATACCTAACACTGACGGAATGGGACAAGATCATTAAATGCTCCGTCTGAGGTGTCCCAAAATGTCATGGGGGCGACCACCTTTTCTGGGGGATGGAAAAGTGGCCGTCCCATCAGCACCGCTTAAGGATTCCGTGGCCAGCATTGCGCCATGCAACAGGGCAGACTGGCGCTAAACGACAAGCTTGTCGCTGCGCTGGAGCGGTGGCACTATGCATAGGCGGTGGAATCTTGCCGGGCGCCAAGGCTTGCCGGGCGCCTGGGGCTGAATTCTTGCCGGGCGCGAGGGCTTGCCGGCAAGGGTCTTGCCGGGCCTCCGCGAGCCTCCAGCTTCTTGCTTCTGGTCTTCTGGTCTTGACTTGGATATCTTCTTGGTGACTTAACTTCGAGATTACTCCCAGTTATTCCCCGGCAAGGCTTGCCGCGGTACGGCTACAACTGCCCGTGCACAACTAGGGGTACTAAAAAGGCCCATACTTTAGTACACTGACAAAAAGGCAGCGCGTGATCTGGGTCTTCTTCTACCTCTTGCCCCTGTCCATGTGTCGTGTCAATTGAGTGAATAAATACTTGATTCCGATGAACAGCGCCGGGGTGGGACATGGCCAAGGCATCGCCGGTGGCCGTGATGAAGAAGAACGGCCTGCAGCTTCGGTTCGCTAGGTCGGACCGGTCAAAGACTGGACCCGACAGAGAAAATTTCGGGCCAAAATTTAGTAACTGGACCAAAAAATTTCTTCAACGGGCCAGGACCGGACGGTCCGGTCCAGAACGGGCCACGAGCGGGCCGAAATTCCCTCTTGCTCCGTCCAGCCTGGGCCATGGGCACGGCACAAGTACCGTGCCTCCTTAGTCTTTTTCTTTTTTTCCCTTTAGAATCACCTCCTTACGATGAGTTAATTGCATGGAAGTACCAGCTTCATGACGTTGTAACGAATTGGTACCACTAGTTATTTTTCTTGCATGTCAGTACAACTCTAAGGCTAAGTGTTGCGAATCGGGCTGACAGCCGTATAAACAGGTATTGACCATGTATCTAACCATTGGGGCACGCCTGTCGGGTGACACGCTGGCGTACCCGCCCCGCCCGCCGTGCTGAGTTGGACGAGCCGCTCGGTCGCTCGTTCTAAAGGACTCGGTCGGGCCGGGTCGACCGAGCCAGTCGCCATTCCCTTCCTCTCTTCTCCTCGCCCTCGTCTCTATCCCGCTCGCCGATGGTCGCCACGCACTCCGCCACCACCACCGCCGCCTCGCCATGGTTTTTGAGGATGAGAGTAGCAATAACTTGTCCAGCCTGCAGGACATCAGCTCTTCCTCCGACGGCATGCAGTACCAGGTCAGTGATAGAGCTAGGGTTAGGGTTAGGTTCTGTTTGGGGATTTGTGGATTTGGGGATTTTTTTTTGTCTGATTTGGTTTGTTCTGTAGATTCCTGCTAGCATCGAAGATTAAGACTACACGGGCATTCAGATGTCGGCCCTGGATCTTTGCGTGGAGCATCGGCTGTCAGTTGAGCGCCGTGTAGCATTTGAAGGATTCGAGATAGGCATGAGGTTTTTAGTTTGTGCTCAGTCGGTAAGAATCATTGACATCCTAGTTGGTGATAGTTTAGTTAGTTTGGGGCTGCTCTGTTTAGTAGGCTTAGTTTAGGCTCTGTTTAATCAGTTCCTGATGATGGTCATTGTTTATTAGTAATGATTAAGGTCATTGTTTAGTTAGCAGTGCATATGCTCATTGTATTTGGCCAGGAGCTTAGTTAGCAGTGCAGATGCTCGTTGTATATTTAAAGGTGTAGATGCTCATTCTTTAATAAATCAGTAGTACCGATGATATTCATTGTTTATATAGCAATGGAGTTGCTCACCATTTACTTAATTTGTATCACTGATGCTACCTGGACAAATATTTGTTTTATTTCTGTTTATTTAACCTGCACTTTGTAAATTGTTGTTCTGTACAAATTAACAATATAAGTGTTTCTTATATTGCAGCAAGGTCAGAATTGTGGTTTTCTTGGGTGGGTAGACCCAGAGTGGCCTCCCACAATGCAAAATGCATTGTTGAAACTTTGGGAAATGTTTGACGGAGTGGTAGGACGAAAGATAACTTGGAGAGTGCACTAAAAATTCACCATCTGATAGAAGAGAAAAATAATCTTGATGCAAACTATGACAAACTAGTTGATGATGTGAATCAACTTCTCAATGCCCAAGAGGATAGGGTCATGGATTTCAGCTATTTGCAGGCTAAGTTGAAGGGAGCTGAGGGTTCTAGTGCAGCTATGGCTGGCATGAAGACTGAGATTGAGAAGAAAGAGGCAGAGAAAATGGAGCTACAGGAGAAGTATGCAGTGTAGATGAACCTGCTAGAAGATCAAGGCAGGGTCTTTAGGAACCTGAAGATGAATCAATTGAAGGAGAAGGAAAAGCTAAGTGAAGAAAACCGCAATTTGGAGGTTTAGGTTGATGAACTCAGCAAGTGTGATAAACAACTCACTGATGAGATTCTGCTGCTCAACCTTCACATGGGTGGTCTCAAGAAAGGACTTGAGAATCTCATTAAATGCAGGGATGAGCTGAAGCTCCAGGTTGCTGATCAGTTGAAGGCTGTGGAAAAGAACCAACAGAAGTTGAAGTTGATCGGGTACATTTTGGAGGAATGAGCTAGATGAAGATGAAGATGAACTGAGTAGATGAAGGAGTATGACTTGCTGCCCTTTTGTGAATTATGGTTGTGTAATGCAGTGTAATGTATGGATGTATTGGTAGTGAAGTAGTTGAACTCCACTCTGTACCCATGTTGTAATGTATGAATCTATTAATTATGCAGCTTTAAGTGACTTGATCTATGTTGCTTTTGTAGATGCTTCATTGTTATATATCTTGATATATGTTGCATTGATAGATGGCTGGTAGATGTGTTTCAAAGTGTTATTGTGATCAGGGTTCCCTCAACGTCGAGCCACCCTAAACCCAAGGGTAATTATGATCAGGGTTCCCTCGACGTCGAGCCACCCTAAACCCTAGGGTAATTATGATCAGGGTTCCCTCGACGTCGAGCCACCCTAAACCCGAGGGTAATTTTTATCAGGGTTCCCTCGACAATAAGTCATACTTAGTACACATCATAGATCACTTAGTACACATCATATATAACTTTGATACACATCATAGATCACTTAGTACACATCATAGATAACTTTGATACATATCATAGATCACTTAGTACTCATACATCAATGATTGTTACCACTGGCAGTAAAAAATGCCATCCAACCAGAATGATTTCTTGCGCCACCAGAAGGAGGAGGAGCTACTGATCTTGGGGCGGGAACAGAAGATGAAGCTCCAACAGCATATCTTGGGGCAGGAACAGAAGATGAAGTTCTAGCAGCATATCTTGGGGCAGTGAAAGGCCTTGGAACCCATGCACTAGCAGGCTGTGATCTTGTAGTTCTTGACTGCTGCTGTGATCCTCTTGACTACTGCTGTGATCTTCTTGACTGCTGCTGTGATCCTCTTGACTGATGTTGTGATCCTCTTGACTGCTTCTGTGATGGTGGTGTTTGCTGTTGTGATGGTGTTGTGTGTTGCTATGATGGTGTTGTATGCTGCTGTGATCTTCGTGTTTGCTGCTGATACGTCCATTTTGCATCATGATTTTCTACTGTTATGTATAAAAATTTTATTCATAATAATGCTTTATGTAGTAATTCTAATGCCTTTTCTCTCATAATATGCAAGGTTTACACAAAGAGGGAGAATGTCGGCAGCTGGAATTCTAGACCTGAAAAAGCATATCAGAGATACCTATTCTGCACATCTCCAAATAAGCTGAAACTTCATGGAGAATTATTTTGGAATATATGAAAAATACTAGAGCAAATAACTACCGGAGGGGGGCCACCTGGTGAGCACAAGACACCAGGGCGCGCCACCCCCCCCCCCCAGGCGCGCCCTGTTGGGTTGTGATCAGCCTAGCCCACCTCCGGTGCCCATCTTCTGGTATTTAAGGTCTTTTGACCTAGAAAAAATAAGGAGAGGATTTCCGGGACGGAACGCCGCCGAACTTGGGCAGGAGCACTTTCCTCCGGCGGAGCGATTCCGCCGGGGGAACTTCCCTCCCAGAGGGGGAAATCGAAGCCATCGTCATCACCAACAACCCTCTCATCTTTGGGAGGCCAATCTTCATCAACATCTTTAACAGCACCATCTCCTCTCAAACCCTAGTTCATCTCTTGTGTTCAGTCTTTGTATCGGAACCTCAGATTGGTACCTGTGGGTGACTAGTAGTGTTGATTACATCTTGTAGTTGATTACTATATGGTTTATTTGGTGGAAGATTATATGTTAGGATCCATTATGCTATTCAATACCCCTTTGATCTTGAGCATGAATATTATATGTGAGTTGTTACCTTTGTTCTTGATGTCACAGGAGAAGTCATGTTGCAAGTAATCATGTGAATTTGATATGTGTTCGATATTTTGATGATATGTATGTTGTGATTCCCTTAGTGGTGTCATGTGAACGTCGACTACATGACACTTCACCATCTTTGGGCCTATAGGAATGCATTGTGGAGTAGTTATTAGATGATGGGTTGCTAGAGTGACAGAAGCTTAAACCCTAGTTCATGCGCTACTTCGTAAGGGGTTGATTTGGATCCAAACGTTTAATGCTATGGTTAGATTTTATCTTAATACTTTTCTCGTAGTTGCGGATGCTTGCGAGGGGGTTAATCATAAGTGGGAGGTTTGTTCAAGTAAGAACCCCACCCAAGCACCGGTCCACCCACATATCAAATTATCAAATTAGCAAACGCAAATTAAACCAACATGATAAAAGTGACTAGATGGAATTCACGCGTACCCTCAAGAACACTTTGCTTATTATAAGATATTATTCTGGCCTGTCCTTTGCCACAAAAGGATTGGGCTACCTTGCAACACTTTATTTACCGTTACCGTTACTTGCTCGTTACCAATTATGTTGCTATCAAACTATCTGTTACCTACAATTTCAGTGTTTGCAGAAATTACCTTGGTGAAAACCGCTTGTCATTTCCTTCTGCTCCTCGTTAGGTTCGACACTCTTACTTATCGAAAGGACTACGATTGACCCCCTATACTTGTGGGTCATCAAGACTCTTTTCTAGCTCCGTTGCCGGGGAGTGATGCGCTCTTGGTAAGTGGAAATCGGTAAGGAAAAACGTATACTACGTGCTGAAATTTATTGCCACTTGCTACTATGGAAAACAATCCTTTGAGGGGTTTGTTCGGGGTATCTTCACCTCAACCGGAACCACAATTAGTTTCCCCTCAACCTACTGCACCTACTGAAAATATTGGTTATGAAACTCCTCTGGGTATGGTAGAACAACCGTTAGCTAATCCTTATGCAGGAGACGGAACTGAACATCGTCATATGCATCTAATACATGTGGATGAAGTTTGTCGATTATTTAAGCTTGCAGGTTTATCCAGAGATGAAGTTAAGAAGAAGGTTTTCCCTTTATCTTTGAATGGAAAGGCATTGACATGGTATAGGCTATGTGATGATATTGGATCATGGAACTGGAATCGATTGCAATTAGAATTCCACCAAAAAAATTATCCTATGCATCTAGTTCATCGTGATCAGAATTATATACATATTTTTTAGCCTCGTGATGGAGAAAGCATCGCTCTAGCTTGGGGGAGGCTTAAGTCAATGTTATATTCATGCCCCAATCATGATATCCCGAGAGAAATTATTATTCAGAACTTTTATGCTCGGCTTTCTCATAATGATCGATCCATGCTCGATACTTATTGTACTGATTCTTTTTATGAAGAAGACTATTGAATTCAAGTGGGATCTCTTAGAAAGAATTAAACGAAACTCTGAAGATTGGGAACTCGACGAAGGTAATGAGTCAGGTATTAACCTTAAGTTTGATTGTGTTAAATCTTTTATGAATACCGATGCTTTTCACAAGTTTAGCACTAAATATGGACTTGACTCTGAGATAGTAGCCTCTTTCTGTGAATCATTTGCTACTCATGTTGATCTCCCTAAGGAGAAGTGGTTTAAATATTAACCCCCTATTAAATAAGAAGTTAAAGAATCGGTCGTAGCTAAAGATGAAACCATCATTTACAATGTTGGTCCAGTTGTGCCTACTGCTTATATTGAAAAACCACCTTTCCCTGTTAGGATAAAGGAACATGCTAAGGTATCAACTATGGTTCGCAAAAGTAATATTAAAGCACCTAAGCCCTCTGAAAAAATTAAAGTAGAACCTAGTGTTGCTATGGTTAAAGATCTCTTAGTAGAAAATATTGATGGGCATGTTATTTACTTCTGTGATGAATCTGCTAGAATTGCTAAACCCGATGAAAAAGATAAACATAGAACCATAGTTGGTTTGCCTGTTGTCTCAGTTAAAATAGGAGATCATTGCTATCATGGTTTATGTGATATGGGTGCTAGTGTGAGTGCTATTCCTTTTAACTTATACCAAGAAATTATGAATGATATAGCACCTACTGAAATAGAAGACATTGATGTTACTATTAACTTGCTAATAGAGACACCATCACACCACTTGGGATTGTTAGAGATGTTGAAGTCTTGTGCGGGAAAATAAAATATCCTACTGATTTTCTAGTTCTTGGTTCCCCACAAGATGACTTTTGCCCCATTATCTTTGCTAGACCTTTCTTGAACACCGTTAATGCTAAGATAGATTGTGAAAAACAAACTGTCGATGTTAGTTTTGGTGATGTGTCTCATGAGTTTAAATTTTTCAAGTTTAGTAGACAACCATGTAATAAAGAATTATCTAGTAACGATGAAATAATTGATCTTGCTTCTATTGCCGTGCCTCCTACCGATCCACTAGAACAATATTTGCTAGATCATGAAAATGATATGCACTTGCATGAAAGAAATGAAATAGATAAAAAATTCTTTGAACAACAACCTCTCCTAAAACACAATTTTCCAATTGAAACTCGAGGAGGTCCTCCTCCACCTAAAGGTGATCCTGTGTTTGAATTAAAACAATTGCCCGACACTTTCAAGTATGCTTATGTTCATGAGAAAAAGATATATCATGTTATTATTAGTGCTAACCTTCCAGAACATGAAGAAGAAAGATTATTAAAAATTCTGAGGAAGCATCGGGTTGCTATTGGATATACTCTTGGTGATCTTGAGGGCATTAGTCCCACTCTATGTCAGCACAAGATCAATATGGAACCTGATGCTAAACCCGTTGTTGATCACCAACGGCGAATGAATCCTAAGATGAAAGAAGTGGTAAGAACTGAAATATTAAAGCTTCTAGAATCCGGTATAATCTATCCCATAGCTGATAGTAGATGGGTAAGTCCCGTTCATTGTGTCCCTAAGAAAGGAGGTATTACCGTTGTTCCTAATGATAAAAATGAACTTATCCCACGGAGAATTGTCAATGGCTATAAAATGGTAATTGATTTTAGAAAATTAAATAAAGCTACTAGAAAAGAACATTACCCTCTGCCTTTCTTTGGTCAGATGCTAGAAAGATTATCTAAGCACACACACTTTTGTTTTACGGACGGATATTCTGGTTTCTCTCAAATACCTGTATCACAATCTGATCAAGAGAAAACTACCTTTACTTGTCCTTTTGGAACCTATGCTTATAGATGTATGCCTTTTGGTTTATGCAATGTAGCTGCTACCTTTCAAAGATGTATGACTGCTATATTCTCTGACTTTTGTGAAAAGATTGTGGAGATTTTCATGGATGATTTTTCCGTTTACGAAACTTCTTTTGATGATTGCTTAAGAAACCTTGATCGAGTTTTGTAGAGATGTGAACAAACCAATCTCATCTTGAATTGGGAGAAGTGCCACTTTATGGTTAATGAAGGTATTGTCTTGGGGCATAAGATATTTGAACGAGGTATTGAGGTGGATAAAGCTAAAGTTGATGCAATTGAGAAAATGCCATGTCCTAAAGATATTAAAGTTATTCGGAGTTTCCTTGATCATGATGGTTTCTATAGGAGGTTTTTAAAGACTTCTCTAAAATATCTAGGTCTCTTACTAATCTTTTACAAAGGATATTCCATTTGTTTTGTATGATGCTTTTGTAGAAGCCTTTGAAACACTCAAGAAAGCCTTAACTTCTGCACCTATTGTTCAACCACATGATTGGAACTTGCCTTTTGAAATTATGTGTGATGCTAGTGATTATGTTGTTGGTGTTGTTCTAGGACAAAGAGTTGATAAGAAATTAAATGTTATCCATTATGCTAGCAAAACTCTAGACAGTGCCCAAAGAAACTATGCTACTACTGAAAAAGAATTTTTAGTAGTTGTGTTTGCTTGTGATAAATTTAGATCTTACATTGTCGATTCCAAAGTTATTGTTCACACCAATCATGCTGCTATAAAATATCTTATGGAAAAGAAAGATGCTAAACCTAGACTCATTAGGTGGGTTCTCTTGCTTCAAGAATTTGATTTACATATCATTGCTAGAAAAGGAGCTGAGAACCCCGTAGCTGATAACTTGTCTAGGTTAGAAAATATTCTTGATGACCCAATACCTATTGATGATAGTTTTCCTGATGAACAGTTAGCTTCAATAAATGTTTCTCAAAACACTCCTTGGTATGCTGATTATGCTAACTACTCCCTCTGTCTCGGTGTATAAGTCATCTTAAGTTGTGCACTGCAACCAAGGTGAAGGTAGAAATGAGAGAACTTAATATTTAGTATCTAATTAATATCATTGCTTGCAATAAACTGACCAATGCATGGGGTGCTAGGTAGTCTCAAGTCATTAAAAACATACACGCCCCGCATTTTCTATTGGTTGATTATTAAGAAACAAGAAACGATGTGAGAATTAATGCATCGTGCCTAAGTGTTTTGGAAAAATGTGATTTTTGTAAGATGACTTATACATCGAGACGGAGGAAGTACATTGTTGCTACATATATACCACCTAGTTTCACATACGAACAAAAATTCTTCTATGATTTAAGACATTACTTTTGGGATGACCCACATCTTTATAAAGAAGTGGTAGATGGTATTATTAGACGTTGTGTACCTGAGCATGAACAGGAACAAATCCTACAGAAATGTCATTCCGAAGCCTAAGGAGGACATCATGCGGGAGATAGAACTGCTCACAAGGTATTGCAATCTGGTTTTTATTGTCCTACTCTCTTCAAGGATGCCTGTAAGTTCGTCTTATCTTGTGATGCATGTCAAAGAATTGGTAATATCGGTAAGCATGAGGAAATGCCTATGAATTATTCACTTGTTGAACCATTTGATGTTTGGGGTTTTGACTTTATGGGACCTTTTCCTTCTTCTAATGGGTATACTCACATTTTGGTTGCTGTTTATTATGTTACTAAGTGGGTAGAAGCTATTCCAACTAGTAGTGATGATCATAACACCTCCATTAAAATGCTTAAAGAAGTTATCTTCCCGAGGTTTGGAGTCCCTAGATATTTAATGACTGATGGTGGTTCACACTTTATTCATGGTGCTTTCCGTAAAATGCTTGCTAAATATGATGTTAACCATAGAATTGCATCATCCTATCATCCTCAATCTAGTGGTCAAGTTGAACTTAGCAATAAAGAAATAAAATTATTATTACAAAAAACTGTCAATAGATCTTGAAAGAATTGGTCTAAGAAACTAGATGATGCACTTTGGGCCTATAGAACAGCTTATAAAAATCCTATGGGTATGTCTCCATACAAACTGGTATATGGAAAAGCTTGTTATTTGCCTCTAGAGTTAGAAAATAAAGAATTTTGGGCAATTAAAGAACTCAATTATGATTTTAAACTTGTCAGTGAAAAGAGGTTATTTGATATCAGCTCACTAGATGAATGGAGAACCCTAGCTTATGAAAATGCCAAAGTATTCAAAGAAAAAGTTAAAATATGATATGACAAAAGAATCCAAAAGCGGGAATTCAAAGTTGGAGAATCTGTTGTTTTGTACAAATCTCGTTTTAGATTTTTTGCAGGAAAGCCTCTTTCCAAATGGGAAGGACCATACGTTATCGAAGAGGTTTATTGTTCTGGAGCTATCTAGATTAATAATGCCGAAGGTACTAACCCGAAGGTGGTCAATGGACAAAGAATTAAACACTATATCTCAGGAGCACCTATTAATGTTGAAAGCAATGTTATCCAAACCATGACACCGGAGGAACACATAAAGGAAACCTTCCGAAACACTCCAGAATCCTGAAAAAGAGGAGGTACGTGATACGGTAAGTAAACGGACTCCGAAAAATCCGCAAAAATATTTTCTGTTAGTTTTGGAATGTTACAAAAATAAGGAAAATAAGAAATAAACAGGAAAGCAACTGAGGTGAGCACGATACACTAGGGCGCGCCTGCCCTGCCTGGCGAGCCCTGGTGGGTTGTGCCCACCTCGGACACCTTCCCGACCCCATTTTCCTTCCATATTCTTGCTTCCCAAGATAAAAAATCTTTATATATACTCCCGATTGTTTTTACCACGGCATCGCAGAAAAATCCTCTGTTCTTGTTTCGTGTTGTTTTCCAATCAGATCTATCAAGCCAGGCATCATGTCTTCGACCTACTCCAATAACGTAGAAGAAGATGCTTGGTTGATGAAGATGGAGCTAAAGAGAGAGGAGACAAAAGAAGCCAACAATGAAGACGAGGGCAAGGAAGCTATGAGGGATCAAGCTCAGGAAGGAGGGCAATCCATGCCAACAGAAGAGGAGGAAGAAGAAGAAATCCTTCGACCTTACTACAATCATCTGTAAGTGCATCTAGTGCCCCTTAGTGATTTTGGTGTATTGAAGACTTATAGGTTAAGAGACTGATGTGTTTGTGAGTGTACACAGGCTCTATAAGTCGCTGAGGAGTTTGATATATTCGGAGATTATCGACCCCTAAAAATATATGTCTTCATCTGAAGATTTTCGTGAAGACTTTGATGAAGACTTTGCTGAAGACTTCGGTATTCTCTGATGAATTTGAAGATGAAGAAATTGGTGTGACCTTGAAGATACTATTGAGGATTATGAAGCATGAAGACTTTTGTTTTCGTAGTTTCATTTCCTTTTCTTTGAGTCATAGGAAACACCGTACTGTTAAAGGGGTTCGAGGTAAAACTAAGGAAAATTTCCAAACTGATGCTCAACTCAATTTCCTCAACATAACCAATCCTTCGAGTGAAGCCTTTGGAAATCTCTTACAGTTCAGTCAATTTCTTCAGTGACAGAGACGATGTTCTTCTGGTCGCTGATGAATTTGGTCTGACTGAGGAGTTAGGAGTTCGCCAGCGCGAACTGCCTACAAGTGAGGAACATGATAAACCTGATGACTTTGATAGTCAGAATCCTACCGTTGCTGGGCTAAGTGCCAGCTGTTGAGAGCATCCCATTCCTCTGAAGACTTTGAGAGAAAATCATCAGTGTGGAAAAACCCAAACCCAAACCAAAACCATCAAACCCAAATAGTGATTGAGCATCACTGAAGAATTTCCTGTGTGGAACCGACGCTTGTTACCTTTGAAGACTGTGCATCTTCCAGACGGTTAGGCGTCATGGTCTAGTGAATCCTGCAGTCAATTGGGGATCACGGAGTGACCTTGGTCTAGAGCTTTCCAGCAGTCAATTGTGGATCGCCGGGTGACCAGTTTGTGAGGGTTTTGGAAGTCTACCCTGAAGACTTACCACGAGTGTTGGGCGAGGACTGTGTGACCTTAGCTCAAGGAGAATACGGTAAGGACTGTGTGTCCTGGGACTGTGTGTCCTCTGGTTTAAATACCAGGCCGCTCCAAACCAGACGTACGACTGTCATAGCAGTTGGAACTGGGTCATCAAATCATTGTCTTCATCGAGCTACCTGGTTCTATTTCCTCAACCCTTTCATTTCCTCGTAAACTTGTTGATGAAATTGATCGTTACTGTTTGAAGAATTTGACTGAAGACTTTCACAATTTCCTCACCTCAAATTCTTCAACTTACTAGTTCATCGCCTGCTTATCCTGTATCACGCTACCTGTACATTGTGCTTGCAATATTTCATCATGATGACTATGCTGCCACTCTGTTTCGCTCGCACTTAAGTACTCATTCCGCTGCAAGTTATTCATCACGATTCAAATTCCTCAAGTTGAATTTCATAAGTGATGAATTTGTAAAAATCGCCTATTCACCCCCCCTCTAGTCGATATAACGCACTTTCATCATCTCACTCCCACTGAAATTGAGGCTTTTAGGGCTTTTGAAGTGGTTCGTGTTCAGAATAAATTTCTCACTCGTGAAAATATTTTGCTAGAGGAGCGCATCATCACCCTTCGGAGCATCATTCGTAAATTGGAGTACCTATTGTGGCTAAAGTGTGACACTTTATCATCTTCACCACCAAAGGAGACTTGAGTACACGGGTATAGGCACTCCCCTTGGCTTGAGCCAAGCTTGGGGGAGATGCCCTGGTATCGTATCACCATCACTTTTATTTACCTTTACCTATTTTAGTTCGATCTTTAGCTCTTTCGTGATCTAGTATATCAGCAGGCTTATCTGGGATAGGCTGTCCAAAGTCAACGAAGGTGTTTCCACTCAACGTGATTCCCGTGTTGATGTTCTTCGCAATCTCTTCAACCGCTTCAAAAGACTCGACAATGAAAATGTTCAGCAAACTTTTGATCGCCTCACTGACATCTCCAACGAGCTTCAAGCACTGGGTGCCACTGATATCACTGACCACGAGGTGGTGAAGAAACTGCTAAGATCTCTTGATTCCTCATTCGATACTCTGGCTTTGATGATTCAAGAACGTGGAGACTACAAGTCACTTGATCCTGCTGATATACTTGAGAGACTCAATACTCATGAATTCCAACAAGCTGAGAAGAGAGACCTTTACGGACCAAGCTATGGAAGACCTCGTGCTCTGAAGGCTAAAGCAATTTCCTCATCCGAAGACGAAGATTCTGATAGCAGCCTTGGTGATCCTGAAGAACTGAGTCAGGAGTTGGCAATGCTCGTGAGGAAATTCCAGAAGTTCTCAAACAGAGCGCGATTTGGAAAATCATCAAAAAGTGGTTTGAGGAAATCAGATTCCTCAAGCGACTACAAGAAGAGAACTTGTCACAAATGCAAGAAGTCTGGTCACTTTATCTCTGACTGTCCTCTCTGGGAAAAGGAATCAAGGAAGAAGAAATACAAGGACTACAGTTCTGATGACTTGAAGAAAAAGAAGAAAACTTCAAAGTCCTCATCTTCAAAGTCCTCAACTTCAAAGTCCTCATCGCACAAGAAGAATAGTTCCAGAAAGGCTCGGGCTTTCATTGGCAAGGAAATGGATTCTGAAGAAGAATCTGAAGAATATGAAGAAGAGGATGGATCTGAGGAAGAATCAGAATCTGGTGTTGCTAGCCTTGCTCTCGCTACTGCTTTCGTCAGCAAGTCCATCTTCAATGATGAAGAAAATGACTACTCCAACGACTCTGACGTCAGCAATGATGATTATGCTCCCACCTATTGCTTCATGGGAAAAGGTTCCAAGGTACACAAGCATCACTCATCTTCTGAATCTAGTGAAGGTGAATCTGATGAATATGTGAAACCTAGCTATGCAACAAAATGCCATTGAAAAACTTCAAAAACAGCTAGACAAAAGTGATGATCTGTTGAACGAGGAAGTGGATCGAACTCAAACTCTGTCTGATAATCTCAAAAGTCTTCAGAAAAAGTATGATAACCTTCAAAGTCGTCATGATGCTCTCTTAGTTGATCATGAGAAGCTTTCCTATGAATTTCTTCAAAGAAAGCAAGATCTTGAGAAACTTAGAGTGTCACATGAAGATCTTCAACGGGAAAACGATTCCTTACTGGCTCAACAGATCAGTACCACTCAAGAAGAATTTGTTCCACCATGTTTGAAATGCATTGAACGTGAAACTGCTAATTCCTCACCAGAATCTTCAAATGCTTCTATTACTGCAAATTCTTCAACTATTCCTGTGGTCACAAATTCCTCATCTGAGGATATTCCTAGTATCACTGATGAAAATGCAGGGTTGAAGGAATTGTATGTGACAGGCATGTACAAAAGCCTCAAAGGGCATCAAACCCTTTGCGATGTGCTCAAAAAGCAGATTCTGAACAGGAACCCCAAGAAAGAGGGTATTGCATTTGAGAGGAAACTCAATGCTGATGGATCCTACTGGACACCTGAGCAGTACCCCAAAACCTCATGGGTTGCTGCAAAAGGACCTCCTGTGGATCCATCCACTTTATCTGGTTTTACTTGTGAAACTTCATATTCCTCTGATGAGTCACTTGACTCCAACTACAAATTCTTCAAAAATCAGAAAGGTGAAGTATTTGCCAGATTTGTTGGAACTAACTGTAGGAACGGTTCACCTATGAGGAAAATCTGGGTTCCTAAGAGCTACTTGGAAAATCTTCAAGTGAATGTCCTCACATCACCACCTATGAAGAAAAGGGACCCCAGATCAAATTCCTCATATGGACCAAATACCTCAAATGGTCAAAAGTATCATTCTCGTACTAATGCATCTGTTTCGCAGGGAAAATCTAAGAGTTCTGAATATGTGCATTGTTCTTCAAATCATTATATTCATAAATATTCGAAGAATTTCTCTGCTTATTCATATGAGTACTCTAACCCTAGTCCTGTGAAACGGAGTGCACTAGCTTCAATGCCTCCCTTCTCATATGGAGCTCACAGAATGATGAACTCTTTGCCACCCCTACATATGTGGGTGGTGAAGAAATTGAACTAACTTCTTATGCAGGGTCAGGTCTCCAGACTAACTTAAATGTCTGATGAATTTGCTGGAGACCTGAGAAAATGCTTGAAAGGACGCAAGCTAATCATGCAGAAATGAATTCCTCATTTCTCACGTCCTCACACTGCTTTACTCACTATGTTGTGTGATGAAATTCTGGCTGATGAATTTGATATCATATTCTTCAACTCTGAAGCATATGAGTTCGTAAGTTGTACTAATTCATCTGCAGGAAGAAACTCCAAAAGCTACTGAGTGGGTCCTCGACAGTGGATGCACAAACCATATGACTGGTGACAAAAATCTACTGATGAATTTGCCACTTGCTCCATCTCATCTGAAGCATATCACCTACGCTGACAATGGAAAAAGCAAGGTTTTGGGTCTAGGTAAGGTTGCAATCTCCAAGGACCGTCACATGGATAAGGTGATGCTTGTCGAATCCCTTGGGTTCAACCTTATGTCTGTCTCAATGCTTTGTGATCTTGATATGGTTGTCATCTTTGGAAAATATCGCTGTGTTGTCATCATGGAAACTGACCATTCCAAAGTCTTCGAAGGCGTTAGGAGAGGAGACTTGTATATTGTTGATTTCTCTACAGGTCCTCAGCCTTCCAAGTGCCTACTTGCAAAGTCCTCAGAAGGCTGGCTGTGGCATCGACGACTTGGACATGCTGGTATGAGGAACTTGCATACTCTCATGAAGAAAAAGCACGTTATTGGCATTGAACGCGTCAAATTCCTCAAAGATCATCTCTGTGGTGCTTGTGAGTCTGGAAAGATGACCAGATCCAAGCATCCCTCGAAGACAATCATGACGACAACTCAACCTTTTGAATTGCTTCACATGGATCTCTTTGGCCCCACTCATTATTCCTCACTAACCAATTCTTCAAGCTTGTATGGCTGTGTCATTGTTGATGATTACTCTCGCTACACTTGGGTGCATATTATTATGTACAAATCTGAAGTGCAGGATGTCTTCAGACGATTTGCTTCAAGGGCCTCAACAAACTTCGGCGTCAAAATTAAGCACATCAGGAGTGATAATGGCACTGAGTTCAAGAACACCAATCTTGATGAATATCTTGATGAACTTGGTATTACTCATGAGCTATCTGCCCCTTATACTCCTCAGCAGAACGGCGTCGTGGAGCGCAAGAACAGGACTCTTGTTGAGATGGCTCGCACCATGATTGATGAATACAAGACTCCTCGTCGCTTCTGGCCTGAGGCAATTGATACAGCATGCCACATCATCAACAGGGTATATCTTCACAAGTTCTTCAAGAAGACATCATATGAACTCTTAACTAGCAAGAAACCCAATGTAAGTTATCTCAAAGTCTTCAGTGCAAAATGCTGGATAAGAGATCCTCACCACAGCTCTAAATTTGCACCTAAAGCACATGAAGGTTTTATGCTTGGTTACGGAAAGGACTCGCACACCTACAGAGTCTTCAACTCCTATCATCAGAAGGTTGTTGAAACTGTAGATGTGCGGTTCGATGAAACTAATGGCTCGCAAAGAGAGCAACTGCCTTCTGTGACAGATGAAATATCTCCTGAAGAATCCATCAAACAAAAGGCTACTGAAGATATTATACCCACTGAAGAAAATCCTCAACCCACTGAGGAAGTGATTCCAACCAATGAAGATTTTCATGCTGATACACCTGAAGAAAATGGTGCTGAAGAAAATCCTCAACGACGTCAACCTTCTCACCCAAGAGTTGCAAATGAAGTGCAGATTGACAAAATCATCAATGACATCAATGCACCAGGTCCTCACACTCGCTCAAAAGCTTCACATTTGACTAACTTTTGTGGGCATTTTGCATTTGTCTCTATGATAGAGCCCACCAAAGTTGATGAAGCTTTCATGGAACCTGAGTGGATTCAAGCTATGCAAGAGGAATTGCATCAATTCAAGCTCAACAATGTGTGGGAACTTGTCAGGCGGCCTGATCCTCGCAAGCATAACATCATAGGTACCAAGTGGATCTACCGCAACAAGCAAGATGAAAATGGTCTTGTGGTAAGGAACAAGGCTCATCTTGTAGCTCAAGGCTACACACAGGTTGAAGGAATTGACTTTGGTGAAACTTTTGCACATGTTGCTAGACTTGAAGCTATTCGCATATTGCTTGCTTATGCTAACCATCATGATATCACTTTATATCAAATGGATGTGAAAAGTGCATTCCTCAATGGTAAGCTTGAGGAAGAAGTATATGTTGCTCAACCCCCAGGTTTTGAAGACCCTAAGCATCCTGACAAAGTCTTCAAACTCAACAAAGCCCTCTATGGCCTCAAGCAAGCCCGTCGGGCGTGGTATGACACATTGAAGGAATTCCTCATGAAGAAAGGCTTCAAACCCGGTTCACTCGACCCAACTCTTTTCACTAAATCCTATGACAATGAACTATTCATATGCCAAATATATGTTGATGACATTATCTTTGGTTGTACTGATAAACGCTATAGTGATGAATTTGCCTATATGATGAGCGAAGAATATCAAATGTCTATGATGGGAGAGTTGAAATTCTTCTTAGGTCTTCAAATTCGTCAACAAGACAACGGCATCTTCATCTCACAGGAGAAATACCTCAAGGATGTTCTGAGGAAATTCAACATGCATGAATGCAAAGGCGCCAAAACACCAATGCCTTCAAAAGGTCATCTCTGCACTGACGAAAATGGTAAAGATTTCGATCAGAAGGTATACCGCTCCATGATTGGCTCTCTATTGTATCTATGTGCATCTAGGCCTGATATTATGCTAAGTGTTTGCATGTGTGCCCGATTCCAAGCAACACCGAAGGAATCACACCATAAGGCTGTGAAACATATTCTTCGATATTTGGCTCACACACCAACACTTGGATTATGGTATCCCAAGGGCTCAAATCTTCACCTCTTCGGATACTCAGATGCTGATTATGCTGGTGATCGTGTGGACCGCAAGTCAACCTCAGGCACTTGTCATTTCCTCGG
Source organism: Elymus sibiricus (assembly GCA_039707655.1). NCBI lineage: Eukaryota > Viridiplantae > Streptophyta > Magnoliopsida > Poales > Poaceae > Elymus > Elymus sibiricus. Next base: position 456,270,537 of record CM077675.1, on the reverse strand, counting down.
AAGATCTTTAGTATGTTGGTCATCAAAGAAGCAGAACTGCGTGTCACTTTCCACTGCTGAAGCTGAGTACATTGCTGCTGGTTCATGCTGTGCTCAACTACTGTGGATGAAGCAAACCCTCAAGGATTATGGCATCAAGGTGAAGAATGTGCCTCTCTACTGTGATAATGAGAGTGCCATCAAGATTGCAAACAACCCAGTTCAGCACTCGAAGACCAAGCACATCCAGATTCGTCATCATTTTCTTCGAGATCATGTACTCAAGGGCGACATCTCCATCGACCACATTCCTACTGAAGAACAACTGGCCGATATCTTCACTAAACCCTTGGATGAGAAAAGATTTTGCAAGTTGCGGTGTGAGCTAAATATCTTAGAATCTTCAAATGTTCTTTGAAAGGACACACATCCTAACACTAATGCAAAATTGATGACTTTGATGTGCAACACACGATGTACCATTTTTATTCAATTAATGAAGAATAACTCACTAAGTGTGAAGAAATTAATGAAGAATTTGATTCTCAGAACCCTACGACTAATTGTACGCGGTGTCTGAAATCATCATTCTTATACGGTGGGTCACGCCACCAACAATAGTTGAAAATCCTCAAAGTTGAGTTTCTCATCATTTTGCAAAGTCTTCAAATTTACAAATTCCTCAAGTTTGCAAATTCCTCAACTTTTCAAATTCTTCAAACTATAAAACTGATGTTCTTCATTGACTATCTATATATATATATATTTGAGTTTTTCAATGTCCTCAACAGCATTCACTTATTGCTAATTCTTCAAGTTGATTTTCATCTAAGTGAATGTGATCGGACCCGTTCCCCCTCTATGCTAAACTCAACCCAGTCTATTCACAAATTCTTCATATGCGTTCTATTTTGAAACTTGTTCAAAATCTTCACTGTGTCCTTGACAGCTGAAGAATTTGCGAACTTAACTTTAAAATCCTCAAAAATTTCGGGATTTCCCGCTCAAACTGTTCCGATTCCCACGACTGAATATGCCACGATCTCCACTATCTTCGCCTCACAGTTATGGGTAACACGTGTCACAAGGATAGCAAGGGTCAGGGGCAGTCTGGTCCGAAGTCTTCAGGCCGGTTGGTTTTTACCGCGGTTATAAATATCCCCTCCCCTTCTACCTTGCTCGGTTCCTCACCTCCATCGCTCCAGAGCTCAGACCTAGCGCCGCCGCTAAAATCATCGCCGCCAGTGAGGAAGAGCTTCGCTCCCTCAACCTCACCGTCGACGTACTCGCATCGGACGCGGAGATCTTCACTCCGCCGACGCTGTAGCTTTCTCCCTCTGCCAAGCTAGGGCGTGGGAGATCTAACCCGACGAACTTCCAAGACCTATTTCTCTGTTCGTCGTGTTCTTCACTGAGGGTAATTAAAATCTGATTTTACTGCCCTCCTTTCATCTTCATTTCTTCTTGAAAATCTTCAAATGTGTTTATTCCTCAAAAATCTCCTACTTAAGCACCTTTCATGTTCAGTACATTGATGATTTGCTAAGAAATGTCTTCAAGATTCCTCAATTGTGTGAATCATCAAAATTTGCACAACTCTGGAACCTATGAAAACAAACTCTTAGTGAAATTCCTCAAGACGTCTAAATGGTCAAATTCCTCAACTTGATGTACTTTGAAAATTTTCTGAGAACGCATATGACCTCTTCAAATTCCTCGTACCCATACTCTGTTCACAGGTACAAAAAATGTCTATTGATGAATCTCTAGGTTCTCATCAAGTTAACTCATTTGCAACATTTCTTGAAGAAAAACTTCACACCTCTTCAGAATCTTTAAAAGTACAAAGTCATCAACTGAAGAACATGGCTGAAAGCAAGAGACCACAGAAAGGTGGCAAGAAGGCAGAGCAAAATACTGCCTTTGGTATTCCTGAACATCTGTATGCTTGGTATTGCACACCTGATGAATCTGTTCATGGCAAAGAGACCAAGGACCAGAGGAAAATCAGAATCCAACGGATTGAGAGGAGATGGGCCAAGGAATGGAGGGATTACAGATATGTCACTCCAAAATACATGAAAAAGTTTGCACTGAAACCCCCTTGCAAAAGGGGTCCTCCAGCTGTTAGGCAAACTGTTGATCCAACTAGCGTGGCTCACCCTGAGGACTTTCCTGAAGAATGGGCCAAACAGCAGCAAAAGCTTCAACGGACTGCAAAAGCAGCAGTGAAGAAATTCAATGAGGACTCTGCCTCTGCTGCTGCTGCTACCACTACTGGAGCTACTGACAGTGCTCCAAAGAAGGCTATGGCCAAGAAAGCTGCTGTGAAACCAAAGGCATCAACAGCAAAACCTTCAACTGATGTTGGCTCTTCAAAGTCATCAGTTGATGCATCTGCCACAAAATCTTCAACAAGCCCCACTGTGCTGAAGATGAAAAGGACTGCTGGGCGCGGCCAAAAGCCAAGTCCTCAGAAGAAGGTCACTCTAAACATTCCCTCTGTATCAGATGATGATGATGATGATTTCGCCACCACTGAAGAACTTGAAGAAATCATCAGAAGCAGTCAGCAGAAGGCTGCTAAGGCAAAAGACAGTGCTGTTCCACTGATGCTTGATCCAAAGACCATATTGAACTTCATCGACATCTGGCATGAGGATCCAAGCACTCCATTATCTTCACTCAACCTCCCTCTAGGTGTGGATCATGTCCTCACCCATTTCATCGCTGAAGAGAAATGGAAAAGGGAGCAAGCTCAAAGGGCTCAGAGGAGCAAGAATAGGAAAACAAAATTCCTAAGGCAGAATGTGATGAACTTGACCCCAAATCAGCTGGTCATAGTTCAGTCTGAAATAAAATGTCTAACTGAAGAATTTGACAAATACCAAGCTGAATGGAAGGGATCAAAGGTCAGATTCGTCAGGGCTGCTCAAGCTGCTGTCAAAGACCACAATGCTAAGGTTGCTGCTCAATTTCAACCTGAAATTCCTCAGGTTGATGAACCTGAAAGAGCAGTTGATGACATTCCCTCTACCGATGAGACTGCCAGGGCAACTTCCAACGTTGCGCCTGAAGAAATTGCTCACCCTTCACCAACTGCTGCATCGGCAAAGTCTTCACTGGTGAAAAGCATCAATCTTCCTTCTGCATCAGAAGTGAAGAAGACAAAGGCTGCAGAAAAGGCTGCTTTAAAAAGAAAAGCCTCAGCTACAGATTCTTCAGCCTCCAAGAAACTGAAGACTTTGTCAAAGTCTTCAACTGAGCCAATCGATGCAACACCCCTCTCCTTCATGCCTGCTTTGAAGACAATCACGTATGGTGATGATACCCCGGCTGCTACCACAGAGCCGTTAATTGATGAACCTGCTCCAACACCGGTCATTTCTTCACCCCCGCCTCAATCCACTGCTGAAGATGCTGGGGTTGATGAAACTGATGAAGAAATTGATATTGGCTGCACTACACCTGTCATCGCTGATGATTATTGGGAATTAGCTCACCCAAATTCCCCTCTGACAACGCCACTTATCCAATTTCCTCAGTCTCCGGAGCTGACTGATGAAATTCCTGCTGGAGCTGATGACTTAGCTCCACCTGAAGAAATACAAGATGCAACAGCTGAAGAAAATGTCGCTCCTACTGCCCCTGAGGTTCCTGTCATTGAGGTTCCTCAGATTGAAGACATTCCTGCAAGATGGCTAACTGTGGGCCGTTTCAAGCCAAATTTGATGCCCAAGCCTCAAAAGCCATACAAAGGCAACAAGCGTCCCCAATTCATCAAAACCAATTTCTTCAACGAGCACATATTCTTCGAAGGACCAAATCCATATGATTCTCCTCGCGCTGCTCTTAAACGGTCTCAATTGAATCACAACAGATTTTGGACTTCTCCTCAGATGAATTACTATGCATCTGTTCTATTTGACAAGGAGAAGATCTTCGAGCATAGGCAAATTCCTCACGCCGATATGGAAAGCATCGATTGCTTCACCCCAGTTCTTTCAGTTCTTCATGATGCTGGAATACTGCCATTTTGCGTTGATATCTGTGATTGGAATGAAGAACTTGTTCTTCAATTCTATGCAACGCTGCACATTTCTGGTGATGCATCTGATGTAAATGCTTGGATTCTGGACTGGATGACTAGCGCAATCCACTACACTGCTCCTGCCACTGAACTGCTGAGATCTGTGCCTCTGCCAATTCCATCAGAAGGTGCTAAAAGAATGTTTGATGAACCTGCTTTGCCTGATCATCTGATGAATGTCCTCATGAAGCCCTTGGCTCCTAAGCAACCGCCAAGGACCACTTTTCTGGTGAAGGAATTGCTGTACGTTCCACGGACAGTTTACAGAATCCTCACTAAAACCCTCTGTCCTCACAAAGGTCACAATTCTGAGGAAGAGCAAGTTGAAGGGATTATGAAGAATATGCTCTTTAATATCATCCATGGGATACCCATAAATCTTCATGATTTCTTCATGCGGAATATGGCTAATGCTGCAATTGCTCCTTTTGATCTGAAGCCATATGCACCTTGGATTATGAAATTCATCAGGAACAGGTCATCACTTCCATTCAGTGCTGATTTTCAAAATCATTTCAGTTTCCTGCCTCCTATCAAAGTCATCAAAACCTCATTTGCATCAATTGAGGGAAAGGGCAAATCTGTTATTGATGAAGGAAATCGACCACTTGATGGCCAGTTTCGCAAAGCTGCATCCTACTCAACAAATGATGACACTGCATCCCAAGACTCTGCAGCAATGGCATCAGCTCGCAAGCCTCAAGTAACTGCTCCAAGGGTGATGACTGACCGTGAGCTTCTCCTCAGTCTTCACCAAAAGGTGGATCGCAATCACAACTGGGTCAAAAGGCAGTTTGGTGCTATTCTTCGAAATATGACAGTCACACACAATGCTGTGAAGAAAAACCATTACTACCTTCATGAGATCTTTGATCGCACATGGGAAATACTCTCACACCTCAAGACTCCTGAAGAATTGAAGGAGATGGAATTTCAACAAGATTTTGACTGGTCCATGCCTCCGAAGAAGAAGTGGAAAAATGTTCAAGTTCCTCAGCTTGTGACAAGCTCATACTCTTCATCACGCCAAACAGATGAAGCTGAGGACATTGATGACACCGCTGCTGGCCCTACTCCACCAACCGACCCCGACAACGCTGGCGCTCCTCCACCACCTTCAAGATGAAATTCTTCAAGGGGCGTTAGTCCTCAATTGTGTCCCTTTTGGTCTTCGATGACAAAGGGGGAGAATTGAGTTAGTCTTCAATCGGGTCTCTAGTTATGTAGGCTATTTTGTTTAAGTTACAACTCTCGCTCTTCTGAAGTTTTTTTAATCGAGTTGTAAACTTAAGTCCGATGGTGGTCTGATGCTTTTGAACTGCTTTCCGCATGCTATTTCCTCAAGATTATCTTAATGCACGCATGCTGACTTTCATCAGACCCCATTTTTCATCATGCATTTCAATTTCCTCAATTCATATTATCAAATGCATGCATGAATTGCAAGATATAGGGGGAGTTCTCAAATCTTCAACCTACTATGTGCATTTGCAGTCCAAAGCAAATTCCTCAAATATGCACACCTTCAGGGGGAGTTCCTCAATATCTTGCTATCAAAATCCTCAAACTCAGTACTTACACTTCACATTATTATTCCCGTTGAAAACTTAACCTATTTTTCATCAATCACCAAAAAGGGGGAGATTGTAAGTGCATCTAGTGCCCCTTAGTGATTTTGGTGTCTTGAAGACTTATAGGTTAAGAGACTGATGTGTTTGTGAGTGTACACAGGCTCTATAAGTCGCTGAGGAGTTTGATATATTCGGAGATTATCGACCCCTAAAAATATATGTCTTCATCTGAAGACTTTGGTGAAGACTTTGATGAAGACTTTGCTGAAGACTTTGGTATTCTCTGATGAATTTGAAGATGAAGAAATTGGTGTGACCTTGAAGATACTATTGAGGATTATGAAGTGTGAAGACTTTTGTTTTCGTAGTTTCATTTCCTTTTCTTTGAGTCATAGGAAACACCGTACTGTTAAAGGGGGTCGAGGTAAAACTAAGGAAAATTTCCAAACTGATGCTCAACTCAATTTCCTCAACATAACCAATCCTTCGAGTGAAGCCTTTGGAAATCTCTTACAGTTCAGTCAATTTCTTCAGTGACAGAGACGATGTTCTTCTGGTCGCTGATGAATTTGGTCTGACTGAGGAGTTAGGAGTTCGCCAGCGCGAACTGCCTACAAGTGAGGAACATGATAAACCTGATGACTTTGATAGTCAGAATCCTACCGTTGCTGGGCTAAGTGCCAGCTGTTGAGAGCATCCCATTCCTCTGAAGACTTTGAGAGAAAATCATCAGTGAGGAAAAACCCAAACCCAAACCAAAACCATCAAACCCAAATAGTGATTGAGCATCACTGAAAAATTTCCTGTGTGGAACCGACGCTTGTTACCTTTGAAGACTGTGCATCTTCCAGACGGTTAGGCGTCATGGTCTAGTGAATCCTGCAGTCAATTGGGGATCACGGAGTGACCTTGGTCTAGAGCTTTCCAGCAGTCAATTGTGGATCGCCGGGTGACCAGTTTGTGAGGGTTTTGGAAGTCTACCCTGAAGACTTACCACGAGTGTTGGGCGAGGACTGTGTGACCTTAGCTCAAGGAGAATACGGTAAGGACTGTGTGTCCTGGGACTGTGTGTCCTCTGGTTTAAATACCAGGCCGCTCCAAACCAGACGTACGACTGTCACAGCAGTTGGAACTGGGTCATCAAATCATTGTCTTCATCGAGCTACCTGGTTCTATTTCCTCAACCCTTTCATTTCCTCGTAAACTTGTTGATGAAATTGATCGTTACTGTTTGAAGAATTTGACTGAAGACTTTCACAATTTCCTCACCTCAAATTCTTCAACTTACTAGTTCATCGCCTGCTTATCCTGTATCACGCTACCTGTACATTGTGCTTGCAATATTTCATCATGATGACTATGCTGCCACTCTGTTTCGCTCGCACTTAAGTACTCATTCCGCTGCAAGTTATTCATCACGATTCAAATTCCTCAAGTTGAATTTCATCAGTGATGAATTTGTAAAAATCGCCTATTCACCCCCCCCCCTCTAGTCGATATAACGCACTTTCATCATCTCACTCCCACTGAAATTGAGGCTTTTAGGGCTTTTGAAGTGGTTCGTGTTCAGAATAAATTTCTCACTCGTGAAAATATTTTGCTAGAGGAGCGCATCATCACCCTTCGGAGCGTCATTCGTAAATTGGAGTACCTATTGAGGCTAAAGTGTGACACTTTATCATCTTCACCACCAAAGGAGACTTGAGTACACGGGTATAGGCACTCCCCTTGGCTTGAGCCAAGCTTGGGGGAGATGCCCTGGTATCGTATCACCATCACTTTTATTTACCTTTACCTATTTTAGTTCGATCTTTAGCTCTTTCGTGATCTAGTTGAATAAAAGTTTAGTATGACCTATTTTCGAGTGCTTGTTTCGTGATCTATCTATCTATGTAATCGAGTGAGAGTTATATAATAAAGTTTAGTTTGAGCTTTTGCTTCTTTACTTGCTGCAATCAAAATAAAAAGGAAATAAATGAAAAGGATCATATGCTAATCTTATGATAAGTAATGACATCACATAAGGAAAAGTATAAGTAGTAAAATTTATTGGAGATTGACAAACATAGCATTGGTCAATGATGCAATTCAGGAAAGAATTAATAAGGCAAGATAAGATTCACATGCAAATACACTATCTTGGACATCTTTTCTGATTGTGAGCCCCCATTAAATAGTATATGCCAAAATTGTTGACGTTGGACAAGGAAGACAACGTAATGATTTATGTTTGTTCATATTCACATAGAAGTTATATTGTCATAGATCCTTCAACATGTGGTGCTTGCTCAATATCCTTGCTAGCCAAAAATTCCGCACTAAGTAGAGATACTACTTGTGCATCCAAAACCCCTAAACCCAAACTCATGTTTTGAGAGTCCACCATACCTACCTATTGATTGAGTAAGATCCTTCAAGTAAGTTGTCATCGGTGCACTAAGGCAATAAAAATTGCTTCTAAAACGTGTTTGATCAATTAGTGTAAGATAAAATTGAGCGTTGTACGGATTTATAATGGCAAAGTAATAAAAGCGATGGACTGCATAATAAAGGTTGCTATCATAGGGGGCAAATTAACGTGACATTCTTTTGCATTAAGGGATTTGGCATACAAACCAAAAAGCGCATGACAACCTCTGCTTCCTTCTGAGAAGGGCCTATCTTTTACTCTTATGTATTTACTTTTATGCAAGAGTCAACGTATTCTTCCCTATTCTTTTTTACCTTTTCTTTTTGCAAGCATCATGTGGTGAGGAAAGATATAGGCACATATATCCAGTTGAATACGAGTGAGCATGAGTTATTATTGTTGACATCACCCTTGAGGTGAATACGTTGGGAGGTGAAACTATAAGCCCCTATCTTTCTATGTGTCCGATTGAAACTTTTTTCTCATGGGTATACTGTGAGTGTTAGCAATCATAGAAGATTAAATGATGGTTGAGTATGTGTACTTGTCAAAAGGCTCTGACACGAGACCCTTCCTGAAAATATGATGAATTGTAGTTGCAAAAGTTGACTGAGAACATAGTTTGTTGGTTTTCAATAAGGTTTATGCTTTATACTTCTATGTTGTGATGAATTGTTACTTGTTTATAAGAAGTTATATGATGAAGTTATATAATAAAAGTTATATGAATAACTTCTATGATAAAATTGTTGTTGTTATGATAATAAGTATGATGCTACTATGTCCGTATTTTGTTTTTATCGACACCTCTTTCTCAAACAACGTGGACATGTTTTTCGATATCGGCTTTCGCTTGAGGGCAAGCGAGGTCTAAGCTTGGGGGAGTTGATACGTCCATTTTGCATCATGATTTCCTACTATTATTTATAATGTTTTTATGCATAATAATGCTTTATTTAGTAATTCTAATGCCCTTTCTCTCATAATATGCAAGGTTTACACAAAGAGGGAGAATGCCGGCAGCTGGAATTCTTGACCTGAAAAAGCATATGACAGATACCTATTCTGCACATCTCCAAATAAGCTGAAACTTCACGGAGAATTATTTTGGAATATATGAAAAATACTGGAGCAAATAACTACAGGAGGGGGGCCACCTGGTGAGCACAAGACACCAGGGCGCGCCAGGCCCCCCATGTGCGCCCTGATGGGTTGTGCTCAGCCCAGCCCACCTCCGGTGCCCATCTTCAGGTATTTAAGGTCTTTTGACCAAGAAAAAATAAGGAGAGGACTTTCGGGACAGAACGTCGCCGTCTCGAGGCGAAACTTGGGCAAGAGCACTTTTGCCCTCTCGCGGAGTGATTCCGCCGGGGGAACATCCCTCCCGGAGGGGGAAATCGAAGCCATCGTCATCACCAACAACCCTCTCATCTTTGGGAGGCCAATCTTCATCAACATCTTCAACAGCACCATCTCCTCTCAAACCCTAGTTCATCTCTTGTGTTCAATCTTTGTATCGGAACCTCATATTGGTACCTGTGGGTGACCAGTAGTGTTTATTACATCTTGTAGTTGATTACTATATGATTTATTTTGTGGAAGATTATATGTTCAGATCCATTATGCTATTCAATACCCCTCTGATCTTGAGCATGAATATTATTTGTGAGTAGTTACCTTTGTTCTTGAGGTCACGGGAGAAGTCATGTTGCAAGTAATCATGTGAATTTGATATGCATTCGATATTTTGATGATATGTATGTTGTGATTACCTTAGTGGTGTCATGTGAACGTCGACTACATGACACTTCACCATCTTTGGGTCTAAGGGAATGCATTGTGGAGTAGTTATTAGATCATGGGTTGCTAGAGTGACAGAAGCTTAAACCCTAGTTTATGCGCTACTTCGTAAGGGGCTGATTTGGATCCAAACGTTTAATGCTATGGTTAGATTTTATCTTAATACTTTTCTTGTAGTTGCGGATTCTTGCGAGGGGGTTAATCATAAGTGGGAGGTTTGTTAAAGTAAGAACAGCACCCAAGCACCGGTCCACCCACATATCAAATTATCAAAGTAGTGAACGCAAATCAAACCAACATGATAAAAGTGACTAGATGAAATTCTCGTGTACCCTCAAGAACACTTTGCTTATTATAAGAGACTGTTCTGGCATGTCCTTTGCCACAAAAGGATTGGTCTACCTTGCTGCACTTTATTTACCGTTACCGTTACTTGCTCGTTACCATTATCTTGCTATCAAACTATCTGTTACCTACAATTTTAGTGCTTGCAGAAATTACCTTGCTGAAAACCACTGGTCATTTCCTTCTGCTTCTCGTTGGGTTTGACACTCTTACTTATCAAAAGGACTACGATTGACCCCCTATACTTGTGGGTCATCAGCTGCTGTGAAACAAATTGTGATCAATGTGGTTCGTTAGTCAAAAATTACAAAATATATTTCATTTTACACCAAGTATTAAAATGGGTTTTAACGCATGTTTGTTTTTCCTCATAGCCAAGTCTGGTCTCAGCTGTTGCTTGCAGTTGGTGTACCTATGTCCTTGGAGGCCACAATTACTGCATGTTATAGTGGCCATTCTAGAACTGTCCTTTGGCTTTGGTACTTCAAACCTACCCTTTATCGTCTTCTCTTTCTTTCTTCCCTTTTTCACATCAACTTACAGTGGTTCAATGTCTGGTCCAGCTGTCGTTCTCCAATCATGTTCACCAGGAACAGGAAATATCATAGGTTCATATGCTGGCAGGGTTTGTATCCATGATGGTCTGAGCATAATCCCTCAGCCTAGGATACTGCTTCTTGTGTTCTCCTAGAACAGCTTCCATAGAAAGGTTTTTTGCATTATAGGCCATGTGCCTTGGCACATCAACACCATACTTCTCCTGAAAGTTGTCAATCAAAGTGTGAATGCTAGTGGTTGGATCAGACCTGAACAATGACTCATATGTCTTTGCAAGCCACTTTGCACTAATCCTTGAGGTCTCTATACTTCTAGGACAAGTGTGTTGCAGCCTCATTTTCTTAATTGCAAATGTCTTTTCTCCTTTGATAACTGCAGCAACTATGCAGAATTGGCAGTGCTATTATTTACAGCAAGCAATGATCCTTTGGTCTGAGTTTCTGTGACACCCAAAAATTCTGACTTGTGTAATGTGCAAGCTCAACAAAGCATCTCTAAATTGCTGGTGATCCTTGAAGCACATGTAAAGACATAATTGCTGATGTGGTTGATCTTGCTTGTCATTGTACCAAATCCTAGGTTTCCTTTTTAGGGCCCTACTCTTCTTGTTTTTTCTTAGAACAAATGATTATAGCTCATGTCCATATCTTCATCCTCAAACAGCAACCCATCATCTTGTTCATCTGATGAAGGAATGAAATCAGGTTTTACATCCTGCAACACACTTGAATGTGACCTACTAGTGGGTCTTCTTCTAACTGTTAGCTTCTTCCTCCTTTTTGCAGGTTGTTGCATTGTTGGTTCTTGTGCAACCTCCTGCTCCTGCTCCAGCTCCAGCTCCTCCTCCTCCTCCTCCTCCTCCTCCTCCTCAAACAAATCCTCAACCTTAGTGTCACCCTCATAATGTACTTGCTCCTGTTTTGAATCTCCATCTGAATCTTCATCATGATCTTCATCTTCTTGCTCTGCTAGTCTATTCCCCTCTAGTATCTCTGTGTCTTCAGAAATGATGTACTTCTCCAGGCAAAATGGGTTGTTATCACTATCATAAGCTGCCTCAGACTCATCACTAGTACTATGTGCCTCCTCTAACAGTGGCTCTTCCTCCCTTACAACTTTGAGCTTTCCCTTACTGAAATTTCTGATCTCTTGTGTGCAAACAGCAGCAGGTTGAGTAGTACCATTGCTGCTGCACTGACTATGAAAAACAACACCTTCTTCATCAACAACAAGTACAACTGGTCACTCAAATCATACACAATAGGTGTTTCATACACTACTGTTGCTAAGTTTGCTACTCTCTGACAATCATTACTGAAAGGTGCTGCTGCCCTCACTAGGAAATTGAGAACTAAACTATGCTCATAGTCCTTTTTTAATTGTTACAATTTGATGTTTGTGTCAATCAAATCTAATCCATGCTCTCTTTCCTCTCCTATGCCGAAATTCTTCATGTGGTACAATTCATCCGAGAAAGAAAATCGTTGTGTTTGCATCAGTGCACATAGATTCAGAAATGTTAAATCTGAGCTGCAAATCTTCCTATCCAAATTATGTTGAGCATCAAAGTGCATCCTTACATCCCAAAAAACATCATCCAAACTACAAAATGACATTCAAATTGAACATTTTCAGTAAACCTAACCTAAACCTGAAATTCTACTAGGCAAAAAGAAGAGAGGAGAAGGACTTACAGCACACCACCAGCACCACCGGTCCAGTGATGGCTTGTGGTAGGGTTGGCCACCCAAATCTCTCCCAGCCGCACCCGCTGCTCCATGGACAGGGGCGCCTCCTCCTCCTCCTCGTCGTAGCTGGAATAGGACGACGAACTGGAGCCATCCAGACCAACGTGGTCCTCTCTCCCGAGTCCGGTAAGGTTTCCGTACCCGCCCACAACTCCACGGCTTCTAAAGCCACCGTCACCGCCGCCATGGCCAGAGAGCGAGAGAAAGGAGGAGCGGGGGGAAACGATGCTAGGGTTTCGACCCGGTTCGACCCATCCCGTTAGAACAAGCGACTGAGCGGACTCGTCCAACTCAGCACGGCGGCAGGGACGGGTACACCAGCCTATCAGCAGAGGGGGGGTGACGGTGAGATACGTGGTCAATACCTGTTTATACGACTGTCAGCCCGATTCGCAACACTTAGCCTTAGAGTTGGTACTGACATGCAAAAAAAATGACTAGTGGTACCAATTCATTACAACGTCGTAAAGTGTGGTACATCCATGCAATTAACTCCCTTACGATCGATGCGAGCGAAGACACTTATATGGGCCAGGATATTATAGAAGCCCATCTACCAAGCCGTTTGCTCCATTTTGCGCAAAATAGGACCGCGACTGTTTCTCCCATTACGCGCGATAGGAGCCACCGAGTCGCTGAAGGGAACCGCCGGTTGGGCCAGCCCACCTGTTTCGTATTTTGTTTTTTCTCATGTTTTTGGTTTTCGTTTTTTGTTTCCCTTTTTACTTTTGTTTATAATTTAAAATATTCTAAATATCTATAGTAAAAAACTACTAGTAAAAAATTTAAAAAAAGTTGAACAAGAAATATAAAAATGTTGACAGGTATTTGAAAAATGTTGAACAAGTATTTGTAAAAAATGATGATCATGCGTTAAAAAATGTTGAACAAGTTTTTGAAAAATGTTAAAAAGTATTTGAAAATTTTTGAAGAAATATTTCAAAATTGTTGATCATGTATATAAAAACGTTGAAAAAGTTTTTTAAAAATGTCTAAAAATTAGTTGAAAATAAAGTTGAACAAGTATTTGAATACAATGTTGATAAAATGTATAAAAATGTTGAAAAGGTATTTCAAAATTTTCGAACAATTATTTGAAATTAAAGTTGAAAAAGTATTTGAATACAATGTTGATCAAATGTATAAAAATATTTAAAAAGTATTTGAAAAATGTTGAACAAGTAAACAATATTTACAAATGTTGGAAAAGTCTTGAAAAATATTGAACAAGTATTTACAAATATTGAAACGCTGTTTGAAAAATGTTGAACAAGTATTTGAATTTTTTTTGACCATGTATATTAAAACATTGAACAAGTATTCGAAGAAAATGTTGAACAAATAATTCAAAAAAATGTTGATCGTGTACATGAAAATGTTAAACAAGTATTTGAAATATGTTGAACAAGTGTTTTAATAAAATGTTGATCGTGTACATAAATATGATAAACAAGTATTTGAAAAATGTTGAACAAATATTTTAAAAAATATGGAACATGTATCTGAAACAATTTTTGATCATTTACATAAAAATGTTGAACAAGTATTTAAAAAAATGTTGATCATGTACATAAATATGTTAAACAAGTATTTGGAAAATTTTGAACAAATATTTTAAAACATATTGAACAATATCTGAAACATTTTTTGATCATTTACATAAAAATGTTGAACAAGTATTAAAAAATGTTAAACAAGTATTTGAAAAAAAACTAGAAGGAAAAAAGAAAACCAAAAAAAATAGGAGAATAAAGAACCGAAAGAATAAATAAAACCAGAAAAGGAAACAAAATAAAATAAAGAAAAAATAAAATAAAACAAAAAATAAATGCAAAAAGTAATTAAAAAGGGAGAAGAAATAAAATAAGACGAAGAAAACCCCCAGCTCAAATGGCCACAAGTAGGGCTCGCCCCTTCCACTTACCAAGGTTGCGATTAGGATGGGGTGGCTAGCAGCGCACGTGAACTCCCTCTAGAACTCCTCTTCTCTTTTTACCGCAATAAATTCGTCCGCAAATTGGGCCGACCCGGTTACCTTGGAACCTTTAGCGAGACATGCCGCAGCTATTGCATAATGCGAAAAATAGTCGCTGCGCCGACATAAGGGTGTGACTATGTCTCGCCTGCAGCGAGTAGTCCGGGCTTCGGACTCGCTAAAGGTCGAGCGATCTGGGCCGGCCCACAAGCGCGGGAGTCCACAACCTCGGTTTCCTTTTTTTTTTACGTTTTATGTTTTCCTTTTGCTTTATCTTTTTAAACTTTAAAATATTTTCCCTATATAGGAAAAATGTTTCTTACCACCCGGTGGTAGTTACCACCACTTGTGTTTTGTATCTTGTATGTAGTATATGTGAAATCGAAGAGTATGTACGTATAGTATGTAGTATATAAAAATATTTAGGTAGTATATATACTACTTTTTGGGTAGTATGTACTCCCTCTGTTCCATAATATAAGAGCGTATTTTGCACTCGTGTAGTATCAAAAACGCTTTTTATATTATGAGACGGAGGGAGTTGTATGTAAAAAATGTTCAACAAATATTTGGAAAAAATGTTGATCATGCATATAAAAATGTTGAACATGTTTTTTCAAAATGTTGAAAATTATTTAAAAAATGTTCAACAAGTATTTAATTTTTTTTTTGATCATGTATATAAAAACATTGAACAACTATTTGAAAAATGTTGAACAATTATGTGTAAAAACTGTTGAACAAATATTTGAAAAAAATGTTGATCAAATGTATAAAAATGTTGAACAAGTATTTTAGAAAATATTGAACAAGTATTTGAAAAAAATGTCAATCATGTAAATAAAAATGTTGAACAAGTATTTAAAAATGTTGAACAAGTATTTGAAACATATGTTGATCATGTACATAAAAATGTTGAACAAGTATTTAAAAAACATTAAACAAGTATTTGAAACAAATGAGAAGGGAAAAAGAAAACCAAACAAAAATAGGAAAATAGAAAACCGAAAAAACAAAGTAAACCAATAAAAGAAAGAAAATATAACAAATAAAAAAGAAAAAGAAAAAAACTAAATGCAAAAAAAGAATGAAAAAACGGAGAAGATAAAAAAAGAAATAAAAGAAAACGAAGAAAAAACCCTAGCTGAAATGGCCTCAAGTAGGGCTCGCCCCTTCCACTTACCAAGGTTGCGTCTTGAACGGGGTGGCTAGCAGCACACGTGAACTCCCTGTGGACGTCCTCTTCTCTTTTTACCTCAATAAATTGGTGCGCGAATTGGGCCGGCACCCAGGAACCTTCAGCGACACATCCCATAGCGATGGCATAATGCGATAAATAGTCGTTGCGCCAACATACGGGCGTGACTATTTCTTGCCTTCAGCGAGTAGTCTTGGCTTCGGACTCGCTGAAGGTCGAGCGAGCTGGGCCGGTCTACAAGCACGGGAGGCCACCACCGCAGCGGTCGCATATATTACAATTTGAAGTCACCACTAGTTGTGCTGATCTTGGGTGGAGCATCAATCCTGATAAGAAAGAGGACAACGGATGATCTGGTGATGACCATAGTCCGTCTGATTCAGGGTGTGGTGACAAATTTGATGTTAGGTGATTAGTACGAAACAAATCAACATACAGATTGCCAGAGTTGATGCAAGGTTGACCTACATAATTTTGTATCCACAAATGCAAAAAAAATGACTTCCCAACTTCCAGAACGTGGCACTCCCATCTTGCACACGGGCGATGAGATGATGGCGCCGGCGACGACTCCTTCAGGCAGAGCGTTACTGCACGTTCATGATCCATATTGCGCAGGGTAGCCAGTTACACGCAAATTCTCTGCGTCCAATGGCACGGTGGTAGATCGTCAGAATTCAAGACCCATGAAATGGCGCAATGTGGGCATTAGAAGGAGATGAGAGCAGAGGCACGGCCGGTGCACCGCTAGGTAACCAGCGGCGTGAGAATAAGAGGCGGAGGGACTGATGGAGGGATCACACATACCTCGTTAATTAGAAACTACTAGCACTATTCCCATGCATTGCTACGGGGTCATAAAACAGACGAGGATTTAGGCTACCGACTTCGGAGATGGTCAAAAGACGTTAGTGCCCTGTCATGGTTCACGATTCATGATTCAAAGGAGAGAAAAATTCTAATTGGAGAGATGCAGTAGGCGTCAGGTAATTTTAAATGACCATAGTCGGTCCTATGTAAGACTTAAAGTGAGATAACATGTCAAATTTAAAACATTGGGTACGAGGATAAGGTCTATCACCGCATTTGATTTACAATTTCGTTCAGCCTCTTATGATATGGTATATAACCTGAAGGATTGGTTGAGAAGAGATACTAAAATCATGTTCACAATTATGAGTTGGAGTCACATTTTTCCATTTCTCATTCGTGTATTCTACAAAAATATTGACCTTTACGTTATGGTAGTAGTGTATTTGTCTATTTGTGTTAGGTCCCACATGTGAATAAAGTACAATTATTTATATGTCTGTTGGATGGTAGTGCATGGAGATAAGTGTAATTGTTTATTATGAAGGATGTTGGGTCCACGTATGAACTCACCACCAATTCTAACTTTTATAAATACACATTTCTTTCCTTTATTTATTTATTTTATGATGTGGTACTTAAATCATGGAAGAGAATCTTTCTCGGAGGATCACGCATGCATTGGCAGCCAACCAATTTGTTTACAAAGGATTTCTGCGCCCTCCCAAGCGTTGGCCAAAAATACACAGGCATGCACGGGCTGGGCTTGGGTAGCCAAATATTACTAGGTCACCATCCAAACAGCGGCTGAAATCTGTTGGCACACCTATTGTTTTTGATAAGGCTGACTTGGCTCAAAACCAAACGCATGCCAATAAGAGCAAGCATATAATGTAGGCACAGACTATTCAGAATGGGGAATAAACAAGTAACATGCATATGTTACATCCGCAAAAATAAAACATGCATATGTTACTAGTCTAAGTTTTACTTTCATAATGGGAAGTAATAGTAATATATGTGTGATGTCATGCAACACTTTATTTATTATGTTGTAGACTCATCTTGTCTTGGTTTGTATGATGTTACCCATATAATGAGTAACTAGCTATGTTACTCAATTTATCTTTCTTTTCATTAAATCATTGCCGCATAAGTAAATTTGCTGAGTTGGACTCTATGTTACTAGTGAAGTTACTTCCACTGTGGGTAGTCTTTTAATCTGCTTACATAATAATTTTTCCTATGTGGAAAAGAAAGACATGAAAAAAGAAGGGGAAGTAAGCTCTCATGCAAGAACCTAGCTACATGCGTGCTTCTAGACAATTGCAATAAATGTGAAGAAAGAGATAGAAAAAAGATGAAAAAAATATTAATCTTATAGCCAACCTTATAACTAACCTTGTTGTATGAGTGACTATATGTATTAACTATAAATAATATGACAACCTTTTATAACCAACAACTGGTTGTATTATTAGGCTTCTTTCAATGCACAGGTGCTTAGATGAGGTGCTAAGCATATTAAATAGCTTAGCACCCAAACTCCCCAATGCATAGTTGCTTAGCTTCCTGTTGCTAAGAGCTCTTCATTCAATTAGTTATAGGATCGTTTGTAGGCTGCAAACTTTGTGGCCTACTTCTGCCATGTAGTACTAAGCAAATAATATTCCTTAAGTAAAACACATGAGAATATATTTGACCGTTGAGTCCATAGATAAAGTGCCAATAAGATGTCATCAAAAGATATAATATTCCTTAAGTAAAACACATGAGAATATATGTGACTTGAGTACATACATAAAAGTGCCAATAAGATGTCAGCAAAAGATATAAAATTACAATTAGAGGCGCATAAAGTAAGTGATGATCATATCTATTTTGGCCCAAACTTTTTCCAAATATGCTCTACCAAATCAGTTTTGAGTGCTCTACAAGTCGCGCGATCTCGAATTATTGCGTCCCTTTGTAGCACCTGGGCAAATACTGGTATGTTACCATGTGTGAATACTGATGGTAAGACAATGAATGTACCCGCCTCTTCATTCAATGGATGTACCATGCTCTAATGCACGAAACATGGCCCTACATGCAAGAGCAACGCTCCCGGGCAACTCGGGCAACTTGCCTCTTTAGGTCACTAGGTCATCACTAATCACGCGGTATCCGAAGCTACAAGCGCATGTTCACCTGCATGCTGGAGTTAATGCACCGGTTGACCCGTAAACCAATGTCTGAGTTAATGCACCGCGAGGTCAGCACCTCTTTAGGCGGACATGCAATCAATGAGGCAAAACGCAACTTGATCATCGGTCAGCCGCTTGAGCTGTACCTGTACGCACGCCCATTCCGGTGGAAATTCGCGTCCATCGCAACGTGCGCCGCTGACGGTGCGAGAATTTTAACCTTGTGTGGTCAATTTTAAATTGTGTTGCTAAATATGTGAATTTGTAGTATTTTTTGCAAGATCTACACATGTATATGCTGATTTTATATAAGTAAAATTGGGTAGTCAACTGACTACCCAGCTAAAACGTGGCTTCGCCACCGCCGACGAAACGCGGCTGCCCATACAAGTCGTTGCCCATTGCCTTCGTCGTGTCGGGGACGACCTATAAATATGCCACCCGGCCGTACCCAGCTGGAGCAAACAACACTCGACCTACACGACCATCTATCTAGTGGCTAGCTAGTGCGAAAAGATGATGGCGACTAAGCTCGCAGCGCTCATCATCTTGGTCGCGTTCCTCGCCGGCCCTCCGGCGTGCGAGGGCGACATCATTTGCTTCAACGGCTGGCTGAGGCTACCCATCCAGGACCGGCGGCTCTGTCCTCCGGGCTCCAGGATGAACGGCTTTCCGCGGCAGCTGGTGCCTCGTCCCTCGGGGTTAGGGCTCGCCGACGGGTACTACAACAACAGGAGCTCGACGTCCTTCTGCCCGAGAGCGGAAGGGATCGTGAGGGGTGCCGTGACCAAGGCCGTGGCCGCGGAACCTGGCATTGGTGCCGGGCTCATTCGTCTCTTCTTCCATGACTGCTTCGTTCGGGTACACACATCTTGTCGAATCTACTCCCTCCGTCATATACTAACTGCATTGTTGTTTACGAAGATCAACATGTTCATTATGAGGTATTTCATGTTAATTATATTCAGGGCTGCGATGCTTCCGTCCTCCTCACCGAGACCAACTCCAACAACAGCGACACGGAGAGGGAAGGCAACCCGAACAAGAACAGCCTGCGAGGGTTAGAGGTGATCGACGCGGCCAAGGCGGCGATCGAGGCCGCCTGCCCCGGCAGAGTCTCATGCGCCGACATCGTCGCCTTCGCCGCCCGCGACGCCTCCTCCATCCTCAGCAACCGCAGGATTAACATCCGGATGCCGGGCGGCCGCTACGACGGGCGCGAGTCCTTTGCCAAGGAGACCGATCAGCTGCCCGGGCCCTTCTCCAGCGCTCTGGAGCTCCAGACTAATTTCAAGGCCAAGGGGCTCACCTCCGACGAAATGGTCACGCTCTCTGGCGCGCACACCATCGGCCGTGCGAGCTGTTCGTTCTTCTCCACCCGCTTCTCTGAAATGGACCCGGCATTTGCCGCCAAGCTCAAGGCCCAGTGTAACGACGACACCAACAACGTGAACCAAGACCATGTGACTCCCGACGTCCTGGATAGGCAGTACTACCGGGACGTGATCAACAGGAAAGTGTTGTTCACCTCGGACGCCATGCTCAACTCGGCCGAAACGATAAAGCAGGTGAGAGAAAACGCGAACAAGGCAGGGGCGTGGGAGAGGAAGTTCGAGAAAGCCATGGAGAATTTGGGGAAAATTGGGATCAAGACCAGAGCCGGCAAAGATGCAGAGATCAGGAAGGTATGCTGGAGAGTCAACAACTAACGTTGGCTAGTACCTAGTAGTAATGCATGGTGGTTGGCTGGCTCCATGGTGGGATCACTCGATGGAGAAAGATGTAACGCTTTGATGTCGATTACTTTTCAGTAAGTGTCATTGTTGGTTTTGTCATACTACTAGTCTGTGTCTGTGTGTGTGATGAAGGTATACCAAGTATACAAGTAACTATGTATGTTCACCATGATACCCAATTTGTCATGGTGGCCAGCAAGGATGTAATCATCACCACACATTTGCTCGTGACTTGTGCACACTTAACTGTATCCGCCGGTCCCTTCCATACATGGATGGAGCCAGGATTTAGGCATAGGGGGCCAAGCCGGTAATGAAAATTTGTCAATGCTCTCATAATCATGGGTAGCTTCGACACAAAAAAATTACCTAGTTATATTTGTATTACTTCAAATCAGACTCTGCAATTGCAAATACAATAAAATATTCCCGCAGAAAATTAAAATCAAAATATTATTCCCTCCGTCTCAAAATAAGTGTCTTAATTCTATAATAACTTGAATATAAAGTTGTACTAGAGTTGAGACACACATTTTTATGATAGAGGGAGTAGTAGTTTCTTCGTAAGAAAACTTAGCACCGGAGAACATACAATAAGAAAAACCAAATTGGGTGAGTTTTCTTATTCCTGCAGTAAAGGGTGTATAATTTCAGGCATAGGAGGTGAGAGTTGAGAAAGATTAGTAAATAGTCACCACTAGCGCTAACCTTGACTTGTTAGACTGGTCATAGTGAGAGTAACTTCAATAATAATATCGGGTCCAACTCAGCAAATTTGTCTTTGTGGCAATGAGTTAATGAGGAGAGATGTAAATTGAGTAACCTAGCTAGTTACTCATTCTATGAGTAACTTCACACATACCAAGACAAAATGAGTCTACAACCTAATAAATGAAGCTTTGCATGACACTACACATATGTTACTCCACCCATTTATGGAGGTACTACTATTAATACTCCCTCATTCCGTTTTATAGGGCTTATCTCAAAATTTTAGTTTTTTCGTTTTATAAGTCTCAATTTGATTGTTTCCCATCACATGTTTAGATTTCAAGGTGCATTAAATAGTTGCACGTAAAGATTAAGAAAAGATTGATCAATGCATGTTAAAGTTCTTGCATGCATTGCAATTAATGCATTGGTAAAAGCAACCTTTTGAGTAAAACGAGCAAATTAATTGAGTATTTTTGCAAACTACGAAATATTCCATCACTCACCATCTACCTTGGTTTGTGAGATTTTTAAATTGAGCCCTATTAAACCGGAAAGGAGGTAGTATAGTCTATGATAACGTGTATGTAACTAGTGTACATTACTCTCCACTGTGACTAGTTTTAGCTGGGCGGCCGGAGAATTGACTAGGGGCAGTCTACAAGATTGCGACTCACAGCGTCGATGCAGCGTCGGAGCCTGAGTTATTATGAAACAAATTTAATCGCTAGAAGAAGGGAGTGCACGAGGGAACACATCGGTAGCCGGCGGCATTAATTGCCTCTTTATTTTTGACTTGGCGCTAACTGCCTCTTAGTTCCTTGTCGGCTTAGGGCTTTTTCTTGTTGAGAAATCCAGGGCATAGTAACGAAGGAGACACGATCATCTAGTGGGCCATCTTACGAGCCTTTTTTATTTCAAGTCTACGTTTGAGTCAGGGCCTTATTAGGGGGGCCAAGTGTACGCAATCACATAGTCAATCGCTAATTACTACTCCCTCCTTTCCGGTTTATAGAGCTCAAATCTGAAATCTCCCAGTAGTGCCTGCTAACAGATTTGTCGATCGTTGGGGGAGCCTGGCCCCTGCTCGCCGCCTGGCTCCGCCACTGGTCCCATATGCGATGGCCATTAGGCCATGAGGTACAGAGGACCTCGGCACCCCACCAGCGGGAGGGACCATGTTCTCATTCTTGTTAGGTCAAGTGTTTTTGTTGGGGTTGTGTGACGGCGATAATGTTTCTCAATAGGAATAATGTTCGTCACGTTCTATTCCTATTTCGATGGCCTGTCTAGCGTCATGGCAACGCGTGTGAAGGTGTGCCGTCATCGACGATGGTTACTGCTCTAATGCGCTGGTCCTATGGGACCTTAGTACGACGACTTTTTGACTGTCTACGACAACAAGGTTTGCCCGGCATCGGCGAGGGAGAAGCAATGATGGTGGCGCGCCTTTGGCTTGCGACAATGCTTGTAGTCGTTGTTAGTTGGTCCATAGACCTAATTGTAATGTTTATTACCTTTGGCGTTCTTTTGTACTGCCATGATTGAATATGAATAGGTTGAAAGCTTCTTATGCAAAAAAACGCCGCAGCTGGCCCTGAAGATGAACCAACAACATTTATGCCTGTCGACCAACGGCTCTCACCGGCCTGTTTATGTTCACCCCCCTTTCTAGTTGTACAATTTATCTGTTCTTCCTCTTGCTGCCATCTTCTGCATTCACCTTGTTCGTAATGTCACCCATGTCACACTTCAGCTCATCTGCGTTGCCCGCCCATGTTGTCCACAAGGAGGCCCTGCTTCCGCAAACTCGATGTCCAGGAGTAAATAGCATAAAGCTACCACAGTTCGGGTTAGGGCTGTGAAAAACTTCAACTTTCTGGAAAGATTATAATACTTGCCACTTTATTGGTTTTTTTTTCAAAAAACAAAAATGCATGTTCGGTTAAAATTAACCATGTTATGATTATGACAGGCCAGGCCCACATGTTTGGTTGACCATTAAGTCTGACGTTATGACAGGTGGGCCCACATCTGTCGTCGGTGAGTCAATGATGACCCACAAGTATAGGGGATCAATCGTACTCCTTTCGATAAGTAAGAGTGTCGAACCCAACGAGGAGCAGAAGGAAATGACAAGCGGTTTTCAGCAAGTTAATTTCTGCAAGCACTGAAATTGTAGGTAATAGATAGTTTCATAGCAAGGTAATTTGTAACGAGCAAGTAACGGTAACGGTAAACAAGGTGCAGCAAGGTAGCCCAATCCTTTTGAGGAAAAGGATAGGCCAGAACAATCACTAGTAATAGGCAAAGTGTTCTTGAGGGTACACGGGAATTTCGTCTAGTCACTTTTATCATGTTGGTTTGATTCGTGTTCGCTACTTTGATAATTTGATATGTGGGTGGACCGGTGCTAATGTGTTGTTCTTACTTGAACTAACAACCTACTTATGATTAACCCCCTCGCAAGCATCCGCAACTACGAGAAAAGTATTAAGACAAAGTCTAACCATAGCATTAAACATGTGGATTCAAATCAGCCCATTACGAAGTAGCGCATAAACTAGGGTTTAAGCTTCTGTCACTCTAGCAACCCATCATCTAATAACTACTCCACAATGCATTCCCTTAGGCCCATGAATGGTGAAGTGTCATTTAGTCGACGTTCACATGACACCACTAAGGGAATCAGAACATACATATCATCAAAATATCGAACACATATCAAATTCACATGATTACTCGCAACATGACTTCTCCCGTGACCTCAAGAACAAAGGTAACTACTCACAAATAATAATCATGCTCAAGATCAGAGGAGTAATGAATAGCATAACGGATCTAAACATATAATCTTCCACCAAATAAACCATATAGTAATCAACTACACAAGGTAATCAACACTACTAGTCACCCACAGGTACCAATCTGAGGTTCCGGTACAAAGATTGAACACAAGAGATGAACTTGGGTTTGAGAGGAGATGGTGTTGTTGAAGATGTTGATGAACATTGGCCTCCCAAAGATGATAGGGGTGTCGGTGATGACGATAGCTTCGATTTCCCCCTCCGGGAGGGAAGTTCCCCCGACGGAATTGCTCCGCCGGAGGGCAAAAGTGCTCCTGCCCAAGTTTCGCCTCGAGGCGGCGGCGCTTCGTCCCGAAAGTCCTCCTCCTAATTTTTTAGGGTTTTTGGGAATTTATACCAGAAGATGGGCTCCGGAGGTGGGCTAGGGTGAGCACCACCCACCAGGCCGCGCCAGGGGGTGCCTGGCGCGCCCTGGTGGGTGCTCCTCACCAGGTGGCCCCCCTCCAGTAGATTTTTGCTCTGGTATTTTTTATTAATTCCAGAAATAATCTCCATAAAGTTTCAGCTTCATTGGAGTTGTGCATAATAGGTATCTCTGACGTGCTTTTCTTTGGTCCAGAATTCCAGCTGCCGGTATTCTCCCTCTTTGTGTAAACCTTGCATATTATGAGAGAAAAGGCATTAGAATCACTCCCCAAAGCATTATTATTCAACAAAACAAAGTAAATAACAATAAGAAATCATGATTCAAAATGGACGTATCAACTCCCCCAAGCTTAGACCTCGCTTGTCCTCAAACGAAAGCCGATATTGAAAAACATGTCCACATGGTTTGAGAGAGAGGTGTCGATAAAAACAAAATACGGACATAGAAGCATCATGCTTATTAATATAACAGCAACAAACTCTAACATAAGAACTTATTTCAATATATTTTTATCATAAAGCTTCTCATGAACAAGTAACAATTCATCACAACATAGAAGTATGAAGCATAAACCTTATTGGAAACCAACAAGTTGTGTTCTCAGTCAACCTTGCAACTACAATTCATCATATTTTAAGGAAGGGTCTCATGTCGAAGCCTTTTGACAAGTCCACATACTCAACCATCATTTAGTCTTCTATGATTGCTAACACTCACGGCATACCCATGAACAAAAAGTTTCAACCGGACACATAGGAAGATAGGGGCTTATAGTTTTGCCTCCCAACTCACTCACCTCAAGGGTGATGTCAACAATAATACTCATGCTGCCCACCGATATCCAACCAGATATATGTGCCTAGATCTTTCCTCACCACATGATGCTTGCAAAGGAAAAAGTAAAAATGAATAGAGAAGAATACTTTGACTCTTGCATAAAAGTAAGTGCATAAAAGTAAAAGATAAGCCCTTCGCAGAGGGAAGCAGAGGTTTTCATGCGCTTATTGGTTTGTATGCCCAATCCCTTAATGTAAAAGAACGTCATGCTATATTGCCCCCTATGATAGAAACCTTTATTATGCAGTCCGTCGCTTTTATTACTTTGCCATCGTAAGTTCGTATAACGCTCAATTTTCTCTTACACTAATTGATCAAAACACTTTTAGAAGCAATTTTTATTTCCTTATTGCACCGATGACAACTTACTTGAAGGATCTTTCTCGATCCATAGGTAGGTATGGTGGACACTCAAGGAAAGAGTTTGGGTTTGGGTTTTTGGATGCACAAGTAGTATCTCTACTTAGTGCGGAATTTTTGGCTAGCAAAGATATTGAGCAAGCACCACATGTTGAAGGATCTATGACAATATAACTTCTATGTGGATATGAACAAACATAAATCATTACGCTGTCTTCCTTGTCCAACGTCAACAATTTTGACATATAATATTTGATGGGGGCTCACAATAATAAAAGATGCCCAAGATAGTGTATTTGCATGTGAATCTTATCTTCCCTAATTAATTCTTTCATGAATTGCATCATTGACCAATGCTATGTTTGTCAATCTCCAATAAATTTTACTACTTATACTTTTCCTTATGTGATGTCATTACTCACCATAAGATTAGCATATGATTCTTTTCATTTATTTGTCTTTCTTTTGTTTGATTGCTACAAGAAAGTAGAGAAGCAAAAACTCAAACTAAACTTTATTATATAACTTTCACACGATTACATAGATAGGTAGGCAACGAAACTAACACACGAAAATAGATATCGCTAAACTTTTATTCGACTAAGGCAAAGGGAAAGCTAAAGATAAAACTAGAATGGGTAAAGGTGAATAAAAGTGTTGGTGATACGATACCGAGGCACCTCCCCCAAGCTTGGCTAAAAAGCCAAGGGGAGTGCCCATACCCATGTACTCAAGTCTCCTTTGGTGGTGGTGATGAAGAAGGTGGAGGTGTTGATGTAGTAAGCTTGTCCTCCAGCTTCCAGGGTAAGGGCTCCCCATCAAAGGTTGATGCGAGAGTCCCCTGAGTCCTGCAACTGGCAGCTAAACTCATACCTTTAAATCTTGCTTCATATTCTAAGACTTGGTTTTGAAGATCATAAACTTGGCTCTGCAGAAAATTAATTTGCTCGTTGAGGATGGAGATGATGTCCTTCACAGACCGTCCATCCACCCTCTGATCATGGGTGAATTCTGTGATCATGGAGTGATTGGCACTAAGTCCACGCTCCACCATCTTCTGGCACTTGAAGATTTCCTGCTCCACCGCTTCAAGCCTAGCCTCCACGCTCCCGGTCTTCTTAGGTCCTTGAACATCGCGCATATGGAGCACCCCCTCACGCATCTCAATGTCTTGAGGGTGCTTCATCACCTCCGGCAAATACGGGTTGATGACCTTCTCAAAGAACTTGTCCTTGGAGGAGCTTGGTGGAGCCATGGAAATCTAGATCTAAGAGAAAACAACAAGAAACAAGAACAGAGGATTTTTCTGCGATGCGGTCGTCAAAACAGTCGGGGGTATATATAGAGAATTTTTGTTCTTGGGAAACAAGTATTTGGAAGAAAAACGGAGTCAGGAAGGCATCCGAGGTGGGCAACACCCACCAGGGGGCGCCCAGGGGTGCCTGGCGCACCTTGGTGTATCGTGCCCACCTCGATCACCTTCCAGTTTATTTTTTTATTCCTAAAATTCTAAAATATTCCAAAAATGACGGAAAATATTTTTGCGGGTTTTTTGGAGTCCGTTTACTTACCGTATCATGTACCTCCTATTTTTAAGTATTCTGGAGTGTTCCGGAAGGTTTCTTTTATGTGTTCCTCCAGTGTCATGGTTTGGATAACATTGCTTTCAACGTTAATAGGCATACCTGAGATATAATGCTTAATTCTTTGGCCATTGACCACCTTCGGGTTAGTACCTTCGGCGTTATTAATCTTGATAGCTCCAGAACGATAAACCTCTTCAATAATATACGGTCCCTCCCATTTGGAGAGAAGCTTTCCTGCAAAGAATCTTAAACGAGAGTTGAATAAAAGAAAGTAATCTCCTATTTTGAATTCCCTCTTTTGGATTCTTTTGTCATTCCATCTTTTTACTTTCTCTTTGAATAGGTTGGCATTTTCATACGCTTGGGTTCTCCATTCATCTAGTGAGCTAATATCTAATAGCCTCTTCTCACCGGCAAGTTTGAAATCATAATTGAGCTCTTTAATTGCCCAAAATGCTTTGTGTTCTAGCTTTATAGGCAAATGACAAGCCTTTCCATATACCATTTTGTATGGAGACATCCCCATTGGATTTTTATAAGTTGTTCTATAGGCCCAAAGTGCATCATCTAATTTCTTAGACCAATTCTTACGAGACCTATTGACAGTTTTTTGTAGTATTAATTTTATTTCTCTACTGCTAAGTTCTACTTGACTACTAGATTGAGGATGATAGGGTGATGCGATTCTATGGTTAACATCATACTTAGCAAGCATCTTACAGAAAGCACCATGAACGAAGTGTGAACCACCATTGATCATTAAATATCTAGGGACTCCAAACCTCGGGAAGATAACCTCTTTAAGCATTTTAATGGAAGTGTGGTGATCAACACTACTAGTTGGAATAGCTTCTACCCACTTAGTGACATAATCAACCGCAACTAAAATATGAGTGTACCCGTTAGAGGAAGGAAAAGGCCCCATGTAATCAAAACCCCACACGTCAAATGGTTCAACAACAAGTGAATAATTCATAGGCATTTCTTGACACTTACCGATATTACCAATTCTTTGACATTCATCACAAGACAAGACAAACTTACGAGCATCTTTGAAAAGAGTAAGCCAATAAAATCCAGATTGCAATACCTTATGCGCAGTTCTATCTCCCGCATGATGTCCTTCATAAGGTTCGGAATGACATTTCCATAGGATCTGTTCCTGTTCATGCTCAGGTACACAACGCCTAATAATACCATCTACTCCTTCTTTATAAAGATGTGGGTCATCCCAAAGTAATGTATCAAGTCATAGAATAATTTTTTGTTTTGTTGGTATGTGAAATTAGGTGGTATATATTTAGCAACAATGTAATTAGCATAGTCAGCATACCAAGGTGTGTTGTGTTAGACACTTAATGCTGCTAGCTGTTCGTCAGGGAAACTATCATCAATAGGTAGTGGGTCATCAAGGATATTTTCTAACCTAGACAAGTTATCAGCTACAGGGTTCTCAGCTCCTTTCCTATCAACGATATGTAAGTCAAATTTTTGAAGCAAGAGAACCCACCTAATGAGTCTAGGTTTGGCATCTTTATTTTCCATAAGATATTTTATAGCAGCATGATCGGTGTGAACAATAACTTTGGAGTCAACAATATAGGATTTAAATTTATCACAAGCAAACACAACTGCTAAAAATTCTTTTTCAGTAGTGGCATAATTTCGTTGAGCACTGTCTAGAGTTTTACTAGCATAATGGATAACATTCAATTTCTTATCAACTCTTTGTCCTAGGACAGCACCAACAGCATAATCACTAGCGTCACACATAATTTCAAAAGTCAAGTTCCAATCAGGTGGTTGAAGGATAGGTGCAGAGGCTAAGGATTTCTTGAGTGTTTCAAAGGCTTCCACACAATCATCATCAAAGACAAAAGGAATATCCTTTTGCAAAAGATTAGTAAGAGGCCTAGAAATTTTAGAGAAGTCTTTAATGAACCTCCTATAAAAACCAGCATGACCAAGGAAACTTCGAATACCTTTAATATTTTAGGACATGGCATTTTCTCAATTGCATCAACTTTAGCTTTATCCACCTCAATACCTCGCTCAGATATTTTATGCCCCAAGACAATACCTTCATTAACCATAAAGTGGCACTTCTCCCAATTCAAGACAAGATTAGTTTGTTCACATCTCTGCAAAACTCGATCAAGGTTTCTTAAGCAATCATCAAAAGAAGTTCCGTAAACGGCAAAATCATCCATGAAAACCTCTACAATCTTTTCACAAAAGTCAGAGAATATAGCAGTCATACATCTTTGCAAGGTAGCAGGTGCATTGCATAAACCAAAAGGCATACTTCTATAAGCATAGGTTCCAAAAGGGCAAGTAAAGGTGGTTTTCCCTTGATCATATTGTGGCACGGGTATTTGAGAGAAACCAGAATATCCATCTAGGAAACAAAAGTGTGTGTGCTTAGATAGTCTCTCTAGAAATTATGATCTTTTCTAGTAGCTTTATTTAATTTTCTAAAATCAATTACCATTCTATAGCTAGTGACAACTCTTTGTGGAATGAGTTCATTCTTATCATTAGGAACAACGGTAATACCTCCTTTCTTAGGGACACAATGAACGGGACTTACCCATCTACTATCAGCTATGGGATAGATTATACCTGCTTCCAGAAGCTTTAATATTTTGGTCCTTACCACTTCTTTCATCTTAGGATTCAATCGCCGTTGGTGATCAGCAACGGGTCTAGCATCTGGTTCCATATTGATCATGTGCTGACATAGAGTGGGACTAATGCCCTTAAGATCATCAAGAGTATATCCAATAGCAGCCCGGTGCTTCCTTAGAACTTTCAATAATCTTTCTTCTTCATGTTCTTAAAGGTTAGCACTAATAATAACAGGATATATCTTTTTCTCATCAAGATAAGCATACTTCAAAGTGTCAGGCAATTGTTTCAATTCAAACACAGGATCACCTTTAGGTGGAGGAGGACCTCCAAGAGTTTCAATAGGCAAATTGTGTTTCAAGAGAGGTTGTTGTTCGAAGAAAATTTGATCTATTTCATTTCTTTCACGCATGGTCAAGCAAATATTGTTCTAAGGGATCAGTAGGAGGAACAACAATAGAAGCAAGACCAATTATTTCATCTTCACTAGGTAACGCTTTATCACGAGGTTGTCTACTAAACTTGGAAAATTTAAACTCACGAGACACATTACCAAAACTGACACCGACAATTGTTTTTCACAATCTATCTTAGCGTTGACGGTGCGAAAGGTCTACCAAAGATAATGGGACAAAATTCATCTTGTGGGGAACCAAGAACTAGAAAATCAGTAGGGTATTTTATTTTCCCACACAAGACTTCAACATCTCTAACAATCCCAAGTGGTGTGATAGTGTCTCTATTAGCAAGTTTAATAGTAACATCAATATCTTCCATTTCAGCAGGTGCTATTTCATTCATAATTTCTTGGTATAAGGTAAAAGGGATAGCACTCACACTAGCACCTAAATCACATAAACCATGGTAGCAATAATCTCCTATTTTAACTGAGAAAACAGGCAAGCCTTCTATAGGTCTATGTTTATCTTTCTTACCAGGCTTAGCAATTCTAGCAGCTTCATCACAAAGGTAAGTGACATGCCCATCAATATTTTCTTCCAAAAGATCTTTAACCATAGCAACACTAGGTTCTACTTTAATTTTCTCAGGGGGTTTAGGTGCTCTTATATTACTCTTACGAAGCACGGTTGATACCTTAGCATGTTCCTTTATCCTAACAGGGAAAGGTGGCTTTTCAATATAAGCAGTAGGCACAAGTGGATCAACATTGTAAAAGATGGTTTCTTCTTTAGATATAACCGGTTCTTTAATTTCTTCTTTAATAGGGGGATGATATTTAAACCACTTCTCCTTAGGGAGATCTACGTGAGTAGCAAATGCTTCGCAGAAAGAGGCTACTATCTCAGAGTCAAGTCCATATTTAGTGCTAAACTTGTGAAAAGTATCTGTATTCATAAAAGATTTAACACAATAAAATTCAAGCTTTATACCTGACTCATTACCTTCGTCGAGTTCCCAATCTTCAGAGTTGCGTTTAATTCTTTCCAAGAGATCCCACTTGAAATCAATAGTCTTCTTCATATAAGAACCAGCACAAGAAGTATCGAGCATGGATTGATCATTATGAGAAAGCCGAGCATAAAAATTCTGAATGATAACTTCCCTCGGAATGTCATGATTGGGGCATGAATATAAAATTGACTTAAGCCTCCCCCAAGCTAGAGCGATACTTTCTCCTTCACGAGGCCAACATATAATTCCGATCACGATGAACTAGATGTATAGGATAAAACTTTTGATGGAATTCCAATTGCAAACGATTCCAGTTCCAAGATCCAAGATCATCACATAGCCTATACCATGTCAATGCTTTTCCCTCCAAAGATAAAGGGAAAACCTTCTTCTTAACTTCATCTCCGGGTAAACCTGCAAGCTTAAATAATCCACATATTTCGTTCACATATAAGAGATGCATATCAGGATGTTCAGTTCCATCTCCTGCATAAGGTTTAGCAAGCAAGTGTTCTACCATACCCGAAGGAATTTCATAAGAAACATTTTCAGTAGGTGTTGTAGGTTGAGGGTAACTAATTGTGGTTCTGTTCGAGGTGAAGATACCCCGAACAAACCCCTCAAAGGATTGTTCTCCATAGTAGCAAGTAGCAATAAATTTCAGCACGTAGTATAAGTTTTTCCTTACCGATTTCCACTTACCAAGAGCGCTTCACTCCCCGGCAACGGCGCCAGAAAAGAGTCTTGATGACCCACAAGTATAGGGGATCAATTGTAGTCCTTTCAATAAGTAAGAGTGTCGAACCCAATGAAGAGAAGAAGTAAATGACAAGCGGTTTTCAGCAATGTAATTTCTGCAAGCAGAAAAATTGTAGGTAATAGATAGTTTGATAGCAAGGTAATTTGTAACGAGAAAGTAACGGTAACGGTAAACAAGGTGCAGTAAGGTAGCCCAATCCTTTCGAGGCAAAGGATAGGCCAGAACAATCACTAGTAATAGGCAAAGTGTTCTTGAGGGTACACGGGAATTTCGTCTAGTCACTTTTATCATGTTGGTTTGATTTGTGTTCGCTACTTTGATAATTTGATATGTGGGTGGACCGGTGCTAAGATGCTATTATTTCTTGAACTAACAACCTACTTATGATTAACCCCCTCGCAAGCATCTACAACTATGAGAAAAGTATTAAGACAAAGTCTAACCATAGCATTAAACATGTGGATCCAAATCAGCCCCTTACGAAGTAGCGCATAAACTAGGGTTTAAGATTCTGTCACTCTAGCAACCCATCATCTAATAACTACTCCACAATGCCTTCCCTTAGGCCCATGAATGGTGAAGTGTCATGTAGTCGACGTTCACATGACACCACTAAGGGAATCACAACATACATATCATCAAAATATGGAACACATATCAAATTCACATGATTACTCGCAACATGACTTCTCCCGTGACCTCAAGAACAAAGGTAACTACTCACGAATAATAATCATGCTCAAGATCAGAGGAGTAATGAATAGCATAACGGATCTGAACATATAAGCTTCCACCAAATAAACCATATAGTAATCAACTACACAAGGTAATCAACACTACTAGTCACCCACAGGTACCAATCTGAGGTTCCGGTACAAAGATTGAACACAAGAGATGAACTAGGGTTTGAGAGGAGATGGTGTTGTTGAAGATGTTGATGAAGATTGGCCTCCCAAATATGAGAGGGGTGTTGGTGATGACGATAGCTTCGATTTCCCCCTCCGCGAGGGAAGTTCCCCCGGCGGAATCGCTCCGCCGGAGGGAAAAAGTGCTCCTGCCCAAGTTCCGCCTCGAGTCGGCGGCGTTTCGTCCCGAAAGTCCTCCTCCTAATTTTTTTAGTTTTTTGGGGAATTTATACCAGAAGATGGGCTCCGGAGGTGGTCCAGTGTTTCTCCTTACTCGGTATCACTAGGCGGCCTTTGAAGTACAAAGCG
The DNA here is from genome assembly GCA_039707655.1 of Elymus sibiricus. Taxonomy (NCBI): domain Eukaryota; kingdom Viridiplantae; phylum Streptophyta; class Magnoliopsida; order Poales; family Poaceae; genus Elymus; species Elymus sibiricus. Next base: position 456,237,388 of record CM077675.1, on the reverse strand, counting down.
CCATCCTCAGCAATAGTGAAGGGTGAGGGCTTTCCTTCTGCGAGATCGAATTTAATCCTCTAAACTTCATTGTCACACTTCTGGATCCACTTGATGACGTCCAATAGATCTGGTAGCAACCAGGGTATTAAGAGAACCCTGGGAAACAACGTGGAGGTTCATTTTGTAGGACCCTTCAGGAGGGGGATCGAGATAACCCTATGGAACAATATGGAGGTTCATCTTGCGGAATTCTTCTTGAAGAAGAGGGTGAACCTTGTGAACCTGAAGGTGGTTACAGTACGACTTGCAGCTCAAAGCATCAGCCATTACGTTAGCCTTGCCTGGTGTATAAGAAATACCCACATCGTAATCGGCTACGCGCTCCATCCATCTCTGTTGACAGAGGTTCAGATATGGCTGAGTAAACAAGTACTTCAGACTTTGGTGATCGGTGTAAATCTCGCAACGATTACCAATAAGGTACTGCCGCCACTCTTTCAAGGCATGAATTACTATGGCAAGTTCAAGATCATGAACCGGGTAGTTCCCTTCAAGAGGACGCAATTGATGAGATGCATAGGAAACCACTCTGCGCTCTTGCATCAGGACACAGCCTATTCCCTCACGCGAAGTGTCACAATAAATGACGAAGTCCTTACTAGTATCCGAAGGAGCAAGCAGTGGAGCAGACGTCAGTTTGTCCTTAAGTGTTTGAAAGCTCTCCTGACATTTTTCTGTCCACTCATATTTAACACCTTTGTGAAGCAAATTGGTTAAGGGCCTTGCAATCTTGGAGAAGTTCTCGACGAATCGATGGCAATAGCTGGTGAGTCCGAGAAAAATTCTGACTTGCTTGACATTCTTCGGGGGAGTCCAGTCGAGAATAGCCTGAACTCGTTCAGGGTTGACCGCAATACCATCCTTGGAGATCACATGACCAAGGTAGGTTACTTCGTCCATCCAGAACTCACACTTTGAATACTTTGCATAAAGTTGATGCTCTCGAAGCCTCTCCAGTATAAGACGAAGATGTTCAGCATGTTCTTCTTTATTCTTGGAGTAAACCAGGATATCATCCAGATAAACCACGACGAATTTATCGAGGTAATCCATGAATATAAAGTTCATCAACCGAGAGAAAGTTGCTGGAGCATTTGTTAAACCGAAGGACATGACGGTGTACTAGTATGAACCATAGCGAGTAACGAATGCAGTCTTGGGAATATCCTCTTCACGAATCGGGATCTGATGGTAACCCAACCTCAAGTCGAGTTTCGAATACACTGCTGAACCAACAAGTTGATCATACAGATCGTTGATCCGAGGAAGCGGATATTTGTTTTGAATCGTTGCTTGGTTGATAGGATGGTAATCTTGGACCAATCGATTCGTACCATCTTTCTTCTTGACAAAGAGAGAAGGTGCTCCCCAAGCAGAGGAACTTGGGCGAATGAAACCCAGACGAAGCGAATTGTCAATTTCTTGCTTAAGTTCAAGGAGTTCATGTGGTGGCATCTTGTACGGACGCTTGGCTATAGGAGTGGTACCGGGTACCAAATCGATGACAAACTTGACAACTCTAGCAGGGGGAATCCCTGGAAGTTCTTCTGGAAAAACATCTTGGAAATCCCGGACAACTGGAATGTTTTCAATCCCTTCTAGAGGTGACTCATTTAATGCATTTAAGGCATATAGTCGGGCTTCAGCATCTCGAACGAGATGAGCATGGTAGCTGACTATCTCATTCGAAGGATGCAGAAGGTGGACAGTTTTGGTGGCACAAACGACGGAAGCGGTATGTGCTTTCAACTAATCCATTCCCAAAATAAGGTCGATCTTGGAAGACTTCAATATAATGGGGGAAGCATGGAATTCCAGTCCTTCTATTTCAATGGGGACATCTTGACAAACCATGGAGGTTCGACATTGGCCAGCGGGGGTGTTTACCACTATTGTAATGTTCATCTCCTCACACATTAAGGTCATGCATGTATGCGAAATCTTCAGACATAAAGAATGCGATGCTCCTGTATCAAACAGTACAGAAGCTGGTACTGAGTTGACGAGAAGAGTACCCATCATAGTAGCAAGCTGGTCTTGAGCTTCAGACATATCAACGTTGTTAGCCTGAACACGACCATTGTTGTTGCGGGGCTGGTTGGAAGGCAGTGCAAGTTGTTTCTGATTCTGCCGGCACTCTCCAGCACGGTGTCCTGGACGACCACACTTGAAGCACAGCCCATCCTCAGGACGAGAAGGGGGAACAGGAGCTCGTGGTGGCGGAGCTGGAAGCCTCGGCTGCCTAGGTGGGGGTGGAGGCAGACGAGGTGCAGCATAGGACGGCCTCGGAGTAGGAGGCGGTGCATGGTACATGTTGTTAGGGATCCAGATCTTGCGCTTCTGACCTCCTGAGCCCGAAGATGAGCCCATGTCACGGTTGCGCTTGCTGCTGTCCTTGTAGTCTTGTAGACCTGTTTCCACTTGAATGGACTTGTTCACCAAGGTGGCAAAGTTATCCAAGTCATGAACAAGGAGTGCCGGTTTGATATCTGGGTGGAGGCCTTCACGGAACTTCTCCTGTCTACGAGCATCAGTTGCAACGTCTTCTTCAACATAGCAAGACAAGTCCAGAAATTTCTGCTGATAAGTATCCACAGTCTTGTTGCCCTGGACTAGATTACAGAATTCACGCTTCTTCCTGTCCATCAATCCCCGAGGAATGTGACGAGCACGAAACGCAACTTGGAACTCCGGCCAGGTGATGATTGTTCCAACAGGCTGAGAGCGCCTGTGGCTGTCCCACCATTGAGCAGCGGGACCCTTCAGAAAGTACGAGGCAAAGGTGACATAGTTAGACACTGGGGCGCCTGAAGACTCCAGCTCATAAGTGATGTCAGGGAGCCAGTCATCTGCGTCAAGCGGCTGAGTTGAGCTGCGGTAGGTCGCAGGGTTGAGGCGCATGAAATCCGGCAGAGTCATTGGGGCTGGCTGCTGATTCATATTCGGCCTTGGGAACTGGTCCATAAGCCCTTGCATAAACTGGTGATTCAGTTCAAACTGCTGCATCATACCAGCCATGTATTCCGGGGGCAGTGGTGGTTCAGGCGCACCACGACCATGACCAGCTGGCCTAACCATTCTGTCAAATTATTAACAGTGGTAGTTTAGCATTGAGTAATTGCAAGGACAAGGACTCATTCATGAAGTAAATTGCACAAAGAAGGGAGTGCAATAGATACGACATAGTAGTTTCAAATTTCGACATACAGATCCTTACATAGGTCTATTACAAACAAAAAGTCTGTTACAAAATAGACGATAGGTCCGACATGAAAAACTTAGACAACTAGGCGGCACGCAGGCACGCGGTGGAGGGATACAACAACGAGGCATAGCGATATGCTACATCAACGTCGGGGACAACGAAAGTATCAAGCCATCATCTGGAAGGAGGGGCTCTCCGGGAGGAAGAAGTTATGAGAACCTAGAGTTAGAGTTAATAAAATCATTAACCCGAAAGAGAAGAGAGATCAGAACCCAGAGTATAGACGAGGAATAAAAGATCCTAATAGCACCCGATTGAGATGTGGGCCCGTAAGACACACAACAATGTTAGTAAAAGTTTTTCAAGTACTAGACACAACTTCGGCCAAGGAGTTGGAAAGGGGGCTACCTACAGGTAGTCGGCTCTTATACAAACTTGTGACGCCCCCAATTTGACCGTATGCTAATCATACACGCAATGCATACGACCAAGATTAGGGACTCACTGATTGATATCACAACACAACACTAGACACAAATTAAAGTCATACAGCTTCATATTACAAGCCAGGGGCCTCGAGGGCTCGAATACAAAGCTCGACAAAGCACGAGTCAGCGGAAGCAAATAATATCTGAGTACAGACATAAGTTAAACAAGTTTTGCCTTAAGAAGGCTAGCACAAATATAAGCAGCGGATCGAAAGAGGCGAGGCCTCCTGCCTCGGAACCTCCTAACTACTCCTGAGCGTCGGTCGTCTCCACGTAGTAGTAGGCTCCCGTGACCTCAAGAACAAAGGTAACTACTCACGAATAATAATCATGCTCAAGATCAGAGGAGTAATGAATAGCATAACGGATCTGAACATATAAGATTCCACCAAATAAACCATATAGTAATCAACTACACAAGGTAATCAACACTACTAGTCACCCACAGGTACCAATCTGAGGTTCCGGTACAAAGATTGAACACAAGAGATGAACTAGGGTTTGAGAGGAGATGGTGTTGTTGAAGATGTTGATGAAGATTGGCCTCCCAAAGATGAGAGGGGTGTTGGTGATGACGATAGCTTCGATTTCCCCCTCCACGAGGGAAGTTCCCCCGGCGGAATCGCTCCGCCGGAGGGAAAAAGTGCTCCTGCCCAAGTTCCGCCTCGAGTCGGCGGCGTTTCGTCCCGAAAGTCCTCCTCCTAATTTTTTTAGTTTTTTGGGAATTTATACCAGAAGATGGGCTCCGGAGGTGGGCCAGTGTGAGCACCACCCACCAGGCCGCGCCAGGGGGTGCCTGGCATGCCCTGGTGGGTGCTCCTCACCAGGTGGCCCCCCTCCGGTATATTTTTGCTCCAGGATTTTTTATTAATTCCAGAAATAATCTCCATAAAGTTTCAGCTTCATTGGAGTTGTGCAGAATAGGTATCTCTGACGTGCTTTTCTTGGGTCCAGAATTCCAGTTGCCGGTATTCTCCCTCTTTGTGTAAACCTTGCATATTATGAGAGAAAAGGCATTAGAATCACTCCCCAAAGCATTATCATTCAACAAAACAAAGTAAATAATAGTAAGAAATCGTGATGAAAAATGGACGTATCAGTCAAGCATAAAAAAATCCACAATTCCTTTTGTACCTCTCCTCCCCGTCGCCGCCCCGTCCTACTCTAGCCACTCCTCCTCCGGCGAGTGACGACCAATCCCGTCCTCCTCCACCTCGCACCAGAGCCCGCCATGTCACCACAACAATCCAATGGCAGCCACAATTGCTTCGTCGCCGGACGCACACGACCATGGCCGCCTAGTGGATGGCGGTGTTGTTCGTGCTGGCTACGGAGGAGCACGGCAACAGATGAGGACAGACGCGAGAAAGACAAGATACGACGCGTGTGCGCCATAGTGTGTGATGCGGCTGTCTTACTGATGTCATCATCAGAGAAAGGAGACTACACAGCAAGTTGCCAGTTGTGGCACACGTCCGACGCGTGTGTGGTGTACAAGGCGTCGATGCTCTTGCATGCACTCCAGTATGACTTCAAGCTCGCCGTCGTCGGAGGCAAACCGTCCGTGATAAGCTACAAGGTCTCCCACCGCTGAGACTGGACTATGTTGTGTGCTCATTGTTGGAAATATGCCTTAGAGGCAATAATATTGTATCATTATATTTCTCTGATCATAATTAAGAGTTTATATTTTATGCTACAAGTGCTATGATCCTGGAATATGTGATTCGGTGGAAAACTCATATGCACGTGTGGAATGATAAATGGTAAAATCTGATTCCTAGTCTCTCCTCCAATAACTAGCTCAAGTGTTGTTAGTGATCATGTTTTTCGGATCTTGAGATATCGTTAAGTGTAACGATAGTCTCAAAACAACATGGAGAATATGATGTTAGAAGAATGATCATATTGAATTGACCAAAACTTAATAGTTATACTTTGAGATGCTAATTGTGACGCCCCCAATTTGACCGTACGCTAATCATACACGCAATGCCGACCAAGATTAGGGACTCACTGATTGATATCACAACACAACACTAGACACAAATTAAAGTCATACAGCTTCATATTACAACCCAGGGGCCTCGAGGGCTCGAATACAAAGCTCTACAAAGCACGAGTCAACGGAAGCAAATAATATCTGAGTACGGACATAAGTTAAACAAGTTTTTCCTTAAGAAGGCTAGCACAAACATAAGCAGCGGATCGAAAGAGGCGAGGCCTCCTGCCTGGGAACCTCCTAACTACTCCTGAGCGTCGGCCGTCTCCACGTAGTAGTAGGCTCCAGCGGTGGTGTAGTAGTCGTCTCCGGCGTACTCCGTCTCCTGGGCTCCATCATCTACACGCGGTAATCGTATCGAGGGGAAAAGAGAATGCAAAGCAGCGGTGAGTACTCATCCAAAGTACTCACAAGACTGACATCAGAACTATGCTATGTATGCATTAGTATCAAGGAATGGGGTTATATCTGGGCTGACTGCAGAAAGCAAGAATAGGTAGAAGGCCTAGTCCTATCGAAGACTAGCATCTTCGGCATCTTGCAGCATTAGAAGAGAGTAGACTGGTATCTCATATATAGTCATATTATTGTAGAAATTTTATTAAGTAAACACGCCCAGAGATTCTTCCTCGACTCCCTGCGAGGAAGCAATCTCGGAGCCACATTCATTTCAAATTAAATCACAATTATAGTTGTATAAGGCCAAGGTACAACTCCAAGACGTCATGTTACCGTGGACACGTCTATTCGAATAGTTTATTCATCCCTGCAGGGGTGCACCGCATTTCCAACACGCCTGATCACCTCCGGCCGGACACACTTTCCTGGGTCATGCCCGGCTTTGGGATAGCAGCACTTCGTCGCCCCACCTAGGCTCAACGAAGAGGCCAGCCTGCCGGTCTAAATCCTAAGCACATAGGGGTCGTGGGCCCACTTGCCCTACGCGCTCCTGCATGATGCTTACGCGGCCGGAAGCAGACCTAGCACACTCCAGTCCAAGAGCTGCACCGTCCAGTCCAATCCGGCGCGCGCCGCTCCATTGCTGACGTCCGAAGAGCTTCGGCTGATACAACGACGCTGAGTACCCATAACTTCTCCCACGCGATGGTTTGGTGCGTAAAAAGGCCAACGACCCAACTCAGATCAAATACCCAACCCATTAGCATTTTAATTAATGCGGGGCAAGCGTGACCCATAAAGTGCGGTCCCGTCACCCCGACTCGAGGATGTGTGGCAAGGGCCTCTCCTGCACGTCCACACCTCAACATAACTCTTTGGATGCCTTACCGGCGCATCCCATCACATCTCACACACGGGTACCCTTGGGGCCTACCCGTCTCAAGACTGTCGGGAACTCAGGTCCACCTCAACCAGGGTGGTACCGCCTGTCCCTCCAGTCCCGTCTTCCACATGTAAACAAAGTCAAGTTGAAGTAACTGTGTGTTTATACACCAAGTGGATATCCGAGGAATCACCCTCGATGGATCCCACTCGAGGTATGTGTATGACAAGAGTCGCTATCGATAAATGGGAAGGAGGAATCACCCTCGATACCCACGACCAATTAGTTACGCTAGAGAATTAACACCGGGAGTGCTACGTGAGGTATCACCCTCGGCACTCAGTAGTAGCTCTGTAGTGCCATACTTAAGGGGTGTGCGGTGATGTGAGGGGCCTGACACGTCGGTCGGTTGATCGAGTCTTCGGTTCTTCGAGTCGTCGAGTCGTCGATGAAGAAGCAGGGGCAACTGGGACTAAGGGGTCACTGGGGATTCATTGATCAACCTATACTAAGAAGTTGATATGATTGCAGGTATGGTAACAGTTTATCAAAAGCAGGCTATGCATCAGAATAGGAGCTAACTAATACAGTAGCAAAATATAATGCAAGAATAAAAGGGAAAGGAATGGGCGATATCAGAATGCTCAAGGGGGGTTGCTTGCCTTGCTGCTCTGCGGCAAAGGGCTGATCGTCAACGTCGTAGGCATACTCGGCCGCAGCGTCAGTCTCGGGGTCTACCGGAGAGAAGAGGGGGAAGAAACAATAAATATAAAGCACAGATGCAATCACGATGCGTGACAAGGCAATATGCATGGCTAGGCATGCACTATCGCAGTACTACACGTCGCAGACGGGTCGGAATAATATCGGGTGATATTTTCCGGGTCTCGGGCTACTACGGACAAACAAAATCGATGGAAAGGTTCCATGTTTGCTATGCTAGGAGCACGTGACAGATTAACGAACAGCGTATTCGGATTCGTGGGATTTTTCTCAGCAACTTTCATGTATAAATTATTTTCATCCGAGTTACGTTATTTTATATTAATTTTCAAAGTTTTATTAATATTCTGAAATTAAACAGATTTAAATTAATTCAAAAATGGAATTATGACATTAGCATGATGTAATGCTGACATCAGCAGTCAACAGTCCTTTTGACTGGACAAACCTGACCAGTGGGCCCCACATGTCATTGACACTGTTTTAATTAGGTTTAATAATTAATTAAACAAATTAATTAATGTGGTGGGACCCACCTGTCATACACTGTTTAAATTAATTAACTAATTAATTAAGTTAATTAGTCATTAAGTTAATAAAACTTAATTAGTTAATTTAAACAGACTTAATTAAGCTAATTAATTATTAAATTAATTAATTATTAATTATTTTATTTATTTTTATTTATCTAAAACGTTCTGGGGGCTGGGCCCCACATGTCATTCGGTGGGGGGGGGGGGGTTGGCCCCATCGGCCAGCCGCACACACCCACATTACGCACGCACACGGCCGGCGGCAGCGGCGGGAGGCCCTGGCCAGGGGCGACGGCGGCCAAGGCCGGTGCGGCCGGTGGGAGGGGGCGAGGCCCCCGGTGGCCAACGACGGCGGGAGGGGCCCGGGGCGCGCCGGGCGGCTACGGGCGACGGCAACGGCAGCTGGGGGCGATGCGGGCACGCGGGGACCGCGGTGGGCGGCCCCGGAGCGAGGCGGGGCGGCACGGGCGCACGGTGCGGCGGCCAAGGCCGCGTAGGCAGCAAGGGGTGCGAGCGCGCGTGCGGTGCCGCGGGGCTGTGGGGCACGGGCGCACGAGGCGTGGTCGCGGCGCGGTGGCCAGGGGGCGCGGGCGGCCATTGCGAGGGGCGAGCGGCGGCAACGCGCGGGGGAGAGAAGAGAGGGAGGAGCCCCGGGGGGGCTCACCGGCGACGTGGAGCGGGTTGGCAATGGGCTCGGGGGGAACGACGTCCGACGACGACGGCGCGGGGGAGACCGATGGGGAGGAGGACGAGGAGGCGCGGGGCGGTCTAGCGGCGGCACCGGCGACGGACGGCGGCAGGGGCGCCAGCGAGGAGGACCGGCGACGGCAGGCGCGGCGGTGGCTCGATCCCGATCCAGATCGGGATCGGGAGGGGGGGCGAGCGAGTGAGTAGGGGTAGTGGTGTCGGGGCGGCTAGGGTTTGGGGCACGGGGGGATAAGGGGGGCGGTTGGGCCGGTCGGGCCGGCTAGGTGGGCCGGGGGCCTAGCAGGGGGGGTGGGGTTTTTCCTTTTCCTTTTTCCTTTTTTGTTTTATTTTTCAGCTTTTGTTTTGTTTCTTTTTAGCATTAATTTCTCTTAGCAAAATGTGTGACATGGCCCATTAAATACTCTGCAATATTTTGAAAGGCCATACCAAGTTTGGGCATTTTTGGAATCTATTCTAATTATCCATGGAATGAAAAGGGGCATTATAAATGCTTTTTGGCTCTGTTTTGGAAGGTGGGGTCCACACCATAGCTCTAGTGATGTTGTTTTCCCCCACAACAACTATTTTGTGATTTATCACAAGTGTGCAACATTTTATTTTTGTTGTTAGCAATATTATTTTATCACTCAAAAATTCAATTGGCTTCTGAAGTGAAATTTGAACTTCAACTTGATCATACCCTCTTTAGCAAAATGATTTGTTGCTAATCATGGTCATTACTATAACTTAATTAGAACCATCACTGTAGCCAAAATCCAGGGTGTCACAATTCTCCCCTACTAACAAGAATTCTCGTCCCGAGAATTAAGAAGTAGAAGGAAAGAGCCCGGGGTATTCTGCACGAAGATGATCTTCGCGTTCCCAAGTAGCCTCATCTTCAGAATGATTTGCCCACTGCACTTTGAAGAACTTGGTAACCTTCCGACGAGTCCGACGTTCAGTTCCATCAAGAATGCAGACCGGTTGCTCTTTGTAAGAAAGGTCTTGTTGCACCTCAAGCATATCGCGGTCCACTGCTCAGATAGGATCCTTGAAGCAGCGACGAAGCTGTGACACATGGAACACATCGTGAACCTGAGAAAGGTTTGGCGGTAGTTCTAGTCGATATGCCACTTTACCACGCCTTTCGAGAAGAGTGAAAGGGCCAATATATCGAGGAGCCAGCTTGCCCTTGATCCCAAAACGGTGTGTACCTCTCATTGGCGTGACTCGAAGATAAGACTTTTCGCTAGGTTGATAGACCATATCCTTGTGATGACGGTCATACTGACTCTTCTGACGAGACTGAGCAGCCTTCAGATTTGCATGAATAATGCGGACTTGATCTTCGGCATGTTGGATAATATCCGGACCAATAAGTGTTCGTTCCCCAGTTTCTGACCAATTCAGAGGAGTCCGACACTTACGTCCATATAATACTTCAAAGGGAGCCATCTTCAAACTAGCTTGATAGCTATTGTTGTAAGAGAACTCAGCATACGGGAGAGATTCCTCCCATTTCTTGCCGAAAGAAATGACACAAGCACGAAGCATGTCTTCGAGAATCTGATTGACTCTTTCAACTTGACCCTGGGATTGAGGGTGAAAAGCGGTGCTGAATGACAAATGAGTTCCCATAGCTTCCTGGAAACTTACCCAGAATCTTGAAGTGAATAAACTGCCACTGTCCGAGCTAATCACCAATGGGATACCGTGGAGTGAAACAACTCTGGACATGTATAGATCTGCTAGCTGACTAGCAATAATAGTTTCTTTGACAGCCAGAAAATGTGCAACTTTCGATAGTCGGTCAATGACAACAAGAATAGCATCATTACCTTTCTGCGACCTGGGAAAACCAGTGACGAAGTCCATTTCAACATGGTCCCATTTCCATTCAGGAACCGTAATAGGTTGCAGAGTTTCGGCAGGCCTTTGATGTTCTGCTTTGATACGACGGCAAACATCACATTCAGCAACATAACAAGCAATGTCTTGCTTCATGTTAGACCACAAGAATCTTTGACGAATGTCTTGGTACATCTTGGTACTACCAGGATGAATAGATAGCGGAGTGTCATGTGCTTCCTTCATGACCTCCGGAGTCATATCATGGTGTTTCTCCTTACTCGGTATCACTAGGCGGCCTTTGAAGTACAAAGCGCCATCCTCAGCAACAGTGAAGGGTGAGGGCTTTCCTTCTGCGAGATCGAATTTAATCCTCTAAACTTCATTGTCACACTTCTGGATCCACTTGATGACGTCCAATAGATCTGGTAGCAACCAGGGTATTAAGAGAACCCTGGGAAACAACGTGGAGGTTCATTTTGTAGGACCCTTCAGGAGGGGGATCGAGATAACCCTGAGGAACAATATGGAGGTTCATCTTGCGGAATTCTTCTTTAAGAAGAGGGTGAACCTTGTGAACCTGAAGGTGGTTACAGTACGACTTGCAGCTCAAAGCGTCAGCCATTACGTTAGCCTTGCCTGGTGTATAAGAAATACCCACATCGTAATCGGCTACGCGCTCCATCCATCTCTGTTGACAGAGGTTCAGATATGGCTGAGTAAACAAGTACTTCAGACTTTGGTGATCGGTGTAGATCTTGCAACGATTACCAATAAGGTAGTGCCGCCACTCTTTCAAGGCATGAATTACTATGGCAAGTTCAAGATCATGAACCGGGTAGTTCCCTTCAAGAGGACGCAATTGATGAGATGCATAGGAAACCACTCTGTGCTCTTGCATCAGGACACAGCCTATTCCCTCACGCGAAGTGTCACAATAAATGACGAAGTCCTTACTAGTATCCGAAGGAGCAAGCAGTGGAGGAGACGTCAGTTTGTCCTTAAGTGTTTGAAAGCTCTCCAGACATTTTTCTGTCCACTCATATTTAACACCTTTGTGAAGCAAATTGGTTAAGGGCCTTGCAATCTTGGAGAAGTTCTCGACGAATCGATGGCAATAGCTGGTGAGTCCGAGAAAACTTCTGACTTGCTTGACATTCTTCGGGGGAGTCTAGTCGAGAATAGCCTGAACTCGTTCAGGGTTGACCGCAATACCATCCTTGGAGATCACATGACCAAGGTAGGTTACTTCGTCCATCCAGAACTCACACTTTGAAAACTTTGCATAAAGTTGATGCTCTCGAAGCCTCTCCAGTATAAGACGAAGATGTTCAGCATGTTCTTCTTTATTCTTGGAGTAAACCAGGATATCATCCAGATAAACCACGACGAATTTATCGAGGTAATCCATGAATATAAAGTTCATCAACCGAGAGAAAGTTGTTGGAGCATTTGTTAAACCGAAGGACATGACGGTGTACTAGTATGAACCATAGCGAGTAACGAATGCAGTCTTGGGAATATCCTCTTCACGAATCGGGATCTGATGGTAACCCAACCTCAAGTCGAGTTTCGAATACACTGCTGAACCAACAAGTTGATCATACAGATCGTTGATCCGAGGAAGCGGATATTTGTTTTGAATCGTTGCTTGGTTGATAGGATGGTAATCTTGGACCAATCGATTCGTACCATCTTTCTTGTTGACAAAGAGAGAAGGTGCTCCCCAAGCAGAGGAACTTGGGCGAATGAAACCCAGACGAAGCGAATTGTCAATTTCTTGCTTAAGTTCAAGGAGTTCATGTGGTGGCATCTTGTACGGACGCTTGGCTATAGGAGTGGTACCGGGTACCAAATCGATGACAAACTCGACAACTCTAGCAGGGGGAATCCCTGGAAGTTCTTCCGGAAAAACATCTTGGAAATCCTGGACAACTGGAATGTTTTCAATCCCTTCCAGAGGTGACTCATTTAATGCATTTAAGGCATATAGTCGGGCTTCGGCATCTCGAACGAGATGAGCATGGTAGCTGACTATCTCATTCGAAAGATGCAGAAGGTGGACAGTTTTGGTGGCAGAAACGACGGAAGCGGTATGTGCTTTCAACGAATCCATTCCCAAATTAAGGTCGATCTTGGAAGACTTCAATATAATGGGGGAAGCATGGAATTCCAGTCCTTCTATTTCAATGGGGACATCTTGACAAACCATGGAGGTTCGACATTGGCCAGCGGGGGTGTTTACCACTATTGTAATGTTCATCTCCTCACACATTAAGGTCATGCATGTATGCGAAATCTTCAGACATAAAGAATGCGATGCTCCTGTATCAAACAGTACAGAAGCTGGTACTGAGTTGACGAGAAGAGTACCCATCATAGTAGCAAGCTGGTCTTGAGCTTCAGACATATCAACGTTGTTAGCCTGAACACGACCATTGTTGTTGCGGGGCTGGTTGGAAGGCAGTGCAAGTTGTTTCTGATTCTGCCGGCACTCTCCAGCACGGTGTCCTGGACGACCACACTTGAAGCACAGCCCATCCTCAGGACGAGAAGGGGGAACAGGAGCTCGTGGTGGCGGAGCTGGAAGCCTCGGCTGCCTAGGTGGGGGTGGAGGCAGACGAGGTGCATCATAGGACGGCCTCGGAGTAGGAGGCGGTGCATGGTACATGTTGTTAGGGATCCAGATCTTGCGCTTCTGACCTCCTGAGCCCGAAGATGAGCCCATGTCACGGTTGCGCTTGCTGTTGTCCTTGTAGTCTTGCAGACCTGTTTCCACTTGAATGGACTTGTTCACCAAGGTGGCAAAGTTATCAAAGTCCTGAACAAGGAGTGCCGGTTTGATATCTGGGTGGAGGCCTTCACGGAACTTCTCCTGTCTACGAGCATCAGTTGCAACGTCTTCTTCAGCATAGCGAGACAAGTCCAGAAATTCCCGCTGATAAGTATCCACAGTCTTGTTGCCCTGGACTAGATTGCGGAATTCACGCTTCTTCCTGTCCATCAATCCCCGAGGAATGTGACGAGCACGAAACGCAACTTGGAACTCCGGCCAGGTGATGATTGTTCCAACAGGCTGAGAGCGCCTGTGGCTGTCCCACCATTGAGCAGCGGGACCCTTCAGAAAGTACGAGGCAAAGGTGACATAGTTAGACACTGGGGCGCCTGAAGACTCCAGCTCATAAGTGGTGTCAGGGAGCCAGTCATCTGCGTCAAGCGGCTGAGTTGAGCTATGGTAGGTCGCCGGGTTGAGGCGCATGAAATCCGGCAGAGTCATTGGGGCTGGCTGCTGATTCATATTCGGCCTTGGGAACTGGTCCATAAGCCCTTGCATAAACTGGTGATTCAGTTCAAACTGCTGCATCATACCAGCCATGTATTCCGGGGGCAGTGGTGGTTCAGGCGCACCACGACCATGACCAGCTGGCCTAACCATTCTGTCAAATTATTAACAGTGGTAGTTTAGCATTGAGTAATTGCAAGGACAAGGACTCATTCATGAAGTAAATTGCACAAAGAAGGGAGTGCAATAGATACGGCATAGTAGTTTCAAATTTCGACATACAGATCCTTACATAGGTCTATTACAAACAAAAAGTCTCTTACAAAATAGACGATAGGTCCGACATGAAAAACTTAGACAACTAGGCGGCACGCAGGCACGCGGTGGAGGGATACAACAACGAGGCATAGCGATATGCTACATCAACGTCGGGGACAACGAAAGTATCAAGCCATCATCTGGAAGGAGGGGCTCTCCGGGAGGAAGAAGTTATGAGAACCTAGAGTTAGAGTTACTAAAATCTTTAACCCGAAAGAGAAGAGAGATCAGAACCCAGAGTATAGACGAGGAATAAAAGATCCTAATAGCACCCGATTGAGATGTGGGCCCATAAGCCACACAACAATGTTAGTAAAAGTTTTTCAAGTACTAGACACAACTTCGGCCAAGGAGTTGGAAAGGGGGCTACCTACAGGCAGTCGGCTCTGATACAAACTTGTGACGCCCCCAATTTGACCGTATGCTAATCATACATGCAATGCATACGACCAAGATTAGGGACTCACTGATTGATATCACAACACAACACTAGACACAAATTAATGTCATACAGCTTCATATTACAAGCCAGGGGCCTCGAGGGCTCGAATACAAAGCTCGACAAAGCACGAGTTAGCGGAAGCAAATAATATCTGAGTACAGACATAAGTTAAATAAGTTTTGCCTTAAGAAGGCTAGCACAAACATAAGCAGCGGATCGAAAGAGGCGAGGCCTCCTGCCTCGGAACCTCCTAACTACTCCTGAGCGTCGGTCGTCTCCACGTAGTAGTAGGCTCCCGTGACCTCAAGAACAAAGGTAACTACTCATGAATAATAATCATGCTCAAGATCAGAGGAGTAATGAATAGCATAACGGATCTGAATATATAAGATTCCACCAAATAAACCATATAGTAATCAACTACACAAGGTAATCAACACTACTTGTCACCCACAGGTACCAATCTGAGGTTCCGGTACAAAGATTGAACACAAGAGATGAACTAGGGTTTGAGAGGAGATGGTGTTCTTGAAGATGTTGATGAAGATTGGCCTCCCAAAGATGAGAGGGGTGTTGGTGATGATGATAGCTTCGATTTCCCCCTCCGCGAGGGAAGTTCCCCCGGCGGAATCGCTCCGCCGGAGGGAAAAAGTGCTCCTGCCCAAGTTCCGCCTCGAGTCGGCGGCGTTTCGTCCCGAAAGTCCTCCTCCTAATTTTTTTAGTTTTTTTGGGAATTTATACCAGAAGATGGGCTCCGGAGGTGGGCCAGTGTGAGCACCACCCACCAGGCCGCGCCAAGGGGTGCCTGGCGTGCCCTGGTGGGTGCTCCTCACCAGGTGGCCCCCCTCTGGTATATTTTTGCTCCAGGATTTTTTATTAATTCCAGAAATAATCTCCATAAAGTTTCAGCTTCATTGGAGTTGTGCAGAATAGGTATCTCTGACGTGCTTTTCTTGGGTCCAGAATTCCAGTTGCCGGTATTCTCCCTCTTTGTGTAAACCTTGCATATTATGAGAGAAAAGGCATTAGAATCACTCCCCAAAGCTTTATCATTCAACAAAACAAAGTAAATAATAGTAAGAAATCGTGATGCAAAATGGACGTATCAGTCAAGCATAAAAAAATCCACAATTCCTTTTGTACCTCTCCTCCCCGTCGCCACCCCGTCCTACTCCAGCCACTCCTCCTCCGGCGAGTGACGACCAATCCCGTCCTCCTCCACCTCGCACCAGAGCCCGCCATGTCACCACAACAATCCAATGGCAGCCACAATTGCTTCGTCGCCGGACGCACACGACCATGGCCGCCTAGTGGATGGCGGTGTTGTTCGTGCTGGTTATGGAGGAGCACGGCAACAGATGAGGACAGACGCGAGAAAGACAAGATACGACACGTGTGCGCCGTAGTGTGTGATGCGGCTGTCTTACTGATGTCATCATCAGAGAAAGGAGACTACGCAGCAAGTTGCCAGTTGTGGCACACGTCCGACGCGTGTGTGGTGTACAAGGCGTCGATGCTCTTGCATGCACTCCAGTATGACTTCAAGCTCGCCGTCGTCGGAGGCAAACCGTCCGTGATAAGCTACAAGGTCTCCCACTGCTGAGACTGGACTATGTTGTGTGCTCATTGTTGGAAATATGCCTTAGAGGCAATAATATTGTATCATTTTATTTCTCTGATCATAATTAAGAGTTTATATTTTATGCTACAAGTGCTATGATCCTGGAATATGTGATTCAGTGGAAAACTCATATGCACGTGTGGAATGATAAATGGTAAAATCTGATTCCTAGTCTCTCCTCCAATAACTAGCTCAAGTGTTGTTAGTGATCATGTTTTTCGGATCTTGAGATATCGTTAAGTGTAACGATAGTCTCAAAACAACATGGAGAATATGATGTTAGAAGAACGATCATATTGAATTGACCAAAACTTAATAGTTATACTTTGAGATGCTAATTGTGACGCCCCCAATTTGACCGTACGCTAATCATACACGCAATGCCAACCAAGATTAGGGACTCACTGATTGATATCACAACACAACACTAGACACAAATTAAAGTCATACAGCTTCATATTACAACCCAGGGGCCTCGAGGGCTCCAATACAAAGCTCGACAAAGCACGAGTCAACGGAAGCAAATAATATCTAAGTACAGACATAAGTTAAACAAGTTTTGCCTTAAGAAGGCTAGCACAAACATAAGCAGCAGATCGAAAGAGGCGAGGCCTCCTGCCTGGGAACCTCCTAACTACTCCTGAGCGTCAGCCGTCTCCACGTAGTAGTAGGCTCCAGCGGTGGTGTAGTAGTCGTCTCCGGCGTACTCCGTCTCCTGGGCTCCATCATCTAAACGCGGTAATCGTATCGAGGGGAAAAGAGAATGCAAAGCAACGGTGAGTACTCATCCAAAGTACTCGCAAGACTGACATCAGAACTATGCTATGTATGCATCAGTATCAAGGAATGGGGTTATATCTGGGTTGACTGCAGAAAGCAAGAATAGGTAGAAGGCCTAGTCCTATCGAAGACTAGCATCTTCGGCATCTTGCAGCATTAGAAGAGAGTAGACTGGTATCTCATATATAGTCATATTATTGTAGCAATTTTATTAAGTAAACACGCCCAGAGATTCTTCCTCGACTCCCTGCGAGGAAGCAATCTCGGAGCCACATTCATTTCAAATTAAATCACAATTATAGTTGTATAAGGCCAAGGTACAACTCCAAGACGTCATGTTACCGTGGACACGTCTATTCAAATAGTTTATTCATCCCTGCAGGGGTGCACCGCATTTCCAACACGCCTGATCACCTCCAGCCGGACACACTTTCCTGGGTCATGCCCGGCCTCGGGATAGCAGCACGTCGTCGCCCCACCTAGGCTCAACGAAGAGGCTAGCCCGCCGGTCTAAATCCTAAGCACACAGGGGTCGTGGGCCCACTTGCCCTACGCGCTCCTGCATGATGCCTACGCGGCCGGAAGCAGACCTAGCACACTCCAGTCCAAGAGCTGCACCGTCCAGTCCAATCCGGCGCGCGCCGCTCCATTGCTGACGTCCGAAGAGCTTCGGCTGATACAACGACGCTGAGTACCCATAACTTCTCCCACGCGATGGTTTGGTGCGTAAAAAGGCCAACGACCCAACTCAGATCAAATACCCAACCCATTAGCATTTTAATTAATGCGGGGCAAGCGCGACCCATAAAGTGCGGTCCCGTCACCCCGACTCGAGGATGTGTGGCAAGGGCCTCTCCTGCACGTCCACACCTCAACATAACTCTTTGGATGCCTTACCGGCGCATCCCATCACATCTCACACACGGGTACCCTTGGGGCCTACCCATCTCAAGACTGTCAGGAACTCAGGTCCACCTCAACCAGGGTGGTACCGCCTGTCCCTCCAGTCCCGTCTTCCACATGTAAACAAAGTCAAGTTGAAGTAACTGTGTGTTTATACACCAAGTGGATATCCGAGGAATCACCCTCGATGGATCCCACTCGAGGTATGTGTATGACAAGAGTCGCTATCGATAAATGGGAAGGAGGAATCACCCTCGATACCCACGACCGATTAGTTACGCTACAGAATTAACACCGGGAGTGCTACGTGAGGTATCACCCTCGGCACTCGGTAGTAGCTCTGTAGTGCCATACTTAAGGGGTGTGCGGTGATGTGAGGGGCCTGACACGTCGGTCGGTTGATCGAGTCTTCGGTTCTTCGAGTCGTCGAGTCGTCGATGAAGAAGCAGGGGCAACTGGGACTAAGGGGTCACTGGGGATTCATTGATCAACCTATACTAAGAAGTTGATATGATTGCAGGTATGGTAACAGTTTATCAAAAGCAGGCTATGCATCAGAATAGGAGCTAACTAATACAGTAGCAAAATATAATGCAAGAATAAAAGGGAAAGGAATGGGCGATATCAGAATGCTCAAGGGGGGTTGCTTGCCTTGCTGCTCTACGGCAAAGGGCTGATCGTCAACGTCGTAGGCGTACTCGGCAGCATCGTCAGTCTCGGGGTCTACCGGAGAGAAGAGGGGGAAGAAACAATAAATATAAAGCACAGATGCAATCACGATGCGTGACAAGGCAATATGCATGGCTAGGCATGCACTATCGCAGTACTACACGTCACAGACGGGTCGGAATAATATCGGGTGATATTTTCCGGGTCTCGGGCTACTACCGGACAAACAAAATCGATGGAAAAGTTCCATGTTTGCTATGCTAGGAGCACGTGACAGATTAACGGACAGCGTATTCGGATTCGTGGGATTTTTCTCAGCAACTTTCATGTATAAATTATTTTCATCCGAGTTACGTTATTTTATATTAATTTTCAAAGTTTTATTAATATTCTGAAATTAAACAGATTTAAATTAATTCAAAAATGGAATTATGACATCAGCATGATGTAATGCTGACATCAGAAGTCAACAGTCCTTTTGACTGGACAAACCTGACCAGTGGGCCCCACATGTCATTGACACTGTTTTAATTAGGTTTAATAATTAATTAAACAAATTAATTAATGTGGTGGGACCCACCTGTCATACACTGTTTAAATTAATTACGTTAATTAGTCATTAAGTTAATTAAACTTAATTAGTTAATTTGAACAGGCTTAATTAAGCTAATTAATTATTAAATTAATTAAGTAATTAATTATTATTTTATTTATTTTTATTTATCTAAAACGTTCTGGGGGCTGGGCCCCACATGTCATCCGGTGTGGGGGGGTTGGCCCCACCGACCAGCCACACACACACACATTACGCACGCACACGGCCGGCGGCAGCGGCGGGAGCCCCGGCCAGGGGCGACGGCGGCCAGGGCCGGTGCGGCCGGTGGGAGGGGGCGAGGCCCTCGGTGGCCAACGACGGCGGGAGGGGCCCGGGGCGCGCCGTGGCGGCTGCGGGCGACGGCAGTGGTAACAGGGGGCGATGCGGACGCGCAAGGGCCACGGTGGGCGGCGCCGGAGCGAGGCGGGGCGGCGCGGGCGCACGGTGCAGCGGCCAGGGGCACGCAGGCAGCAGGGGGTGCGAGCGCGCGTGCTGTGCCGCGGGGCGGCGGGGCGCGGGCGCGCGAGGCGTGGCCGCGACGCGGTGGCCAGGGGAGGCGCGGGCGTCCGGTGCGAGGGTCGAGCGGCGGCAACGCGCGGGGGAGAGAAGAGAGGGAGGAGCCCCGAGAGGGCTCACCGGCGACGTGGAGCGGGTTGGCAATGGGCTCGGGGGGGGGGGGACGGCGACCGGCGACGACGACGCGGGGGAGACCGATGGGGAGGAGGACGAGGAGGCGCGGGACGGTCCAGCGACGGCACCGGAGGCGGACGGCGGCAGGGGCGTCGCCGTGGAGGACCGGCGACGGCGGCGGCTCGATCCCGATCCAGATCGGGATCGGGAGGTGGGGCGAGCGAGTGAGTGGGGGGTAGTGGCGTCGGGGCGGCTAGGGTTTGGGGCACGGGGCGATAAGGGGGGGCGGTTTGGCCGGTCGGGCCGGCTAGGTGGGCCGGGGACCCAGCAGGGGGGGTGGGGTTTTTCCTTTTCCTTTTTTGTTTTATTTTTCAGCTTTTATTTTATTTCTTTTTGGCATTAATTTCTCTTAGCAAAATGTGTGACATGGCCCATTAAATACTTTGCAATATTTTGAAAGGCCATACCAAGTTTGGGCATTTTTGGAATCTGTTCTAATTATCCATGGAATGAAAAGGGGCATTAAATGCTTTTTGGCTCTGTTTTGGAAGGTGGGGTCCACACCATAGCTCTAGTGATGTTGTTTTCCCCCACAACAATTGTTTTATGATTTATCACAAGTGTGCAACATTTTATTTTTGCTGTTAGCAATTTTATTTTATCACTCAAAAATTCAATTGGCTTCTGAAGTGAAATTTGAAATCAGATTTGAACTTCAACTTGATCATACCCTGTTTAGCAAAATGATTTGTTGCTAATCATGGTCATTACTGTAACTTAATTACAACCACTGTAGCCAAAAATCCAGGGTGTTACACTAATGTCATAAGTCAATCGTTATAACAAGGAGAGTTAACATATGCTTTAGTTCCTTAGACCATGACCATATGATAAACTTTAGGGTTGACCAAACGTCACATGTAAGACGATGATCATAACGACAACTTATAGGTTCATCAGAAAGTTTGACAAGGGGCTAAATAGCTCAAGAGTGAGATTTGCTCCCCCGATAATGGAGAGATATTCTTAGGGCCTTCTCGGTGTTACTGCATCCATCATCATCCGTCCAAACACATGTGACTAAGTCACAGATATGTGGGAACATGTCAACAAGAAAGAATAACAAAACCGGTTACGGGGAGACCGGTATAGTGAGCATGTGTATGACTCAAGAGGATACCGATATATCTGACCTTAGGTTTTCTAAACTATCGTGAAGCAAACGGAATAGCACATGTCATTCGTGTACTCATAGGGATCGATATAGACATCCACGGTTCTTCTATCAGTCATTGAACGAAAGGGGTTTTGTTCATGTCTATGTTTTACCGAACCTGCCGGGCCACAAGCTTAACATAAACACGATCTGCTAAGTCATAGTAGGACAGGAGTAATGAGAAAATATTTTTGAAATAGTTTCTTTAATACTCCAAATAATTTCGAGAGGAACCATAAGCGTTTCGAGGTCACCGGAAGGGTTTCACGGTTTATCACGCGATACCGGGTATTACCGCTAAATAATATATAGGTGGAAAATGTTGTCGATGATGTTAAATTAATATTAAAAGGCTTCCATAATACTTAGGAGTCTTTTATATTTAATTTAATTGAATATCAACGGAACTTAAAAGGCCAAGTGGTGGAAAGCATATTGGGCCACTTGGGCTCAATATGAGGTGGCGCCCCCTTCCCCTTGTATAAGGAAGGGGGCCGAATTTTAGGGGGTTTCTACCTCCTAATGGGCGACCAAGGGGGGGGGACCTTCCCTCCCATGTTTGGCGCCTCCACTCCCTCCTCCAACCTATATGTACCAGAGGTTATGGCACTTCTGGATACACAAGCTTTTGGAGCCTCCTCTAGTTCTTTAGTTCTAGTTCCACTTGATACACTCTTGATGATCTTAAGGGCATTAGTCACACTCTATGTCAGCACAAGATTAATATGAAACCTGATGCTAAACCCGTTGTTGATCACCAACGGCGATTGAATCCTAAGATGAAAGAAGTGGTAAGAACTGAAATATTAAAGCTTCTTGAAGCAGGTATAATCTATCCCATAGCTGATAGTAGGTGGGTAAGTCCCGTTCATTGTGTCCCTAAGAAAGGAGGTATTACCGTTGTTCATAATGATAAAGATGAACTCATTCCATAAAGAATTGTCACTGGCTATAGAATGGTATGATTTTAGAAAATTAAATAAAGCTACTAGAAAAGATCATTACCCTCTCCCTTTCATTGATCAGATGCTAGAAAGATTATCTAAGCACACACACTTTTGTTTTCTGGATGGATATTTTGGTTTCTCTCAAATACCTATATCACAATCTAATCAAGAGAAAACCACCTTTACTTGCCCTTTTGGAACCTATGCTTATAGACGTATGCCTTTTGGTTTATGCAATGCACCTGCTACCTTTCAAAGATGTATGATTGTTATATTCTCTGATTTTTATGAAAAGATTGTGGAGGTTTTCATGAACGATTTTTCCGTTTACGAAACTTCTTTTGATGATTGCTTAAGCAACCTTGATCGAGTTTTGTATAGATGTGAACAAACTAATCTTGTCTTGAGGTGCAATAGACTGACCAATGATGCGGTGCTAGGTAGTCTCAAGTCATTAAAAACATACACACCCCACATTTTCTATTGGTTGATTGTTAAGAAACAAGAAAGGAGGTAAGAATTAATGCACCGCGCCTAAGTGTTTTGGGAAAATATTTTCGTAAGGTGACTTATACACCGAGACAGAGGGAGTACCCTGTACAACATACTAATGATCAATACAACAACTCTATTGTATGCGTGAGTTAGGTAAATCTCTACTGAATAAGAGCTATTTGCATGACACAACATGTTATCATCGGAGAAAATACTTGCAATGGGCAATAGATGTTGTACATACCTTTATTCATCGCAACCTGCCCTCGGCTGTTGGTGATCTTAAAGCAGCGCCCTGTAGATAACCCACGGTATGTGCCGCCCTCGCGGACGTATACAGTGGCGGCCAGAGCACTCTACCGCCCGATCTTGACGGCTGCCTAGATTGAAATCACAATAATCACGCAAGTCACAATTAAGGACAGTAAAACTAAACCTAATCCCTGCCCTCTCAGCGATTAGCGTTTTAGGTCATCCGTTTTCATGATCTGAGGGTTCTTGGCCGTTAGATCTCGTCTAAAAAACAATCTGTCCCGCACTGGGTGTAATCTGGCCCAGCTGTCCTGTGGACTACTGCTCCAGAGGCCGAAATGAAGACTTCTAGTAAACTGGGCCGTCGGCAAGCCCATTCTAGCCCGTCCTGGAGGTCCAGTGCAGTGCTATGGGGATCGACGCAGGATACACAGAGCTGCCGGTCTGCCTTCATACAAAACCAGGATACACAGGAGTTGCGGGATTGGATCGATCGCGGAGGTGCGGGATCGAGGCAAGGGGATGCGCGCTCTAGGATCTACCGGAGGCCAGCGCGCGATTGGATCGGAGGCGCGGGATGCGACTCGCCCGAGGGGATTAAGCCACACGATGCGAGGGAAAAGGGGATCCGCCGCCGCAGGCGATTCTGCCCGACGCCATGGCTGTTCTTCCAGTGAAACTGCTCTGGTGAAGTTGTGCTGCCGTCGGCACAGCCACCACAACCACTACCGCTCAAGGTCAGCCCCTCCCTGCATCCCACCCCTCCCGATCTCTCTCCTCTCGTGACACATGTCGAGCAAGCCCAAGCAGTCGTGGTTTAAGGGGTAAGTTGCATCTGATCCCCATCCCGCATGTGCTCCATTCGGTGACTAGATTTATTCTGCTAATATTTTTTCTAGGATCTGTGGTCGTTTCAATTGATTAGGAAAAAGCTAATCCGATTCTTCATGATCCGAGGAACAGCCCCCTGCCCCGCGTCGTCCGCTCGGGCGACTCGGGCAGCGACTAGGGTTCCCGCGCGTCGCCACCCCTCCCTCCCCCTCTCTACCTCGCCGCCACCTGAGGAGGTCGCCGGGCAAGCCCGCGTGGCCGCCGGTGACGGTGGCGGCATGGATCTCGCCGCTCCGTTTCTTGCACGGAGGGCAGCGGTCGTCGGGGCGGCGGCCCCGGGTGGCGAGACGACGGCGTCCTTCATGGGTGGAGGCCGCGGTTGGTGCTGGTGGCCAGGCCCCTCGGCCGCTCGAGCGGCGAGGCCCTGGTGGTTGCTGGCC
The DNA here is from genome assembly GCA_039707655.1 of Elymus sibiricus. Taxonomy (NCBI): domain Eukaryota; kingdom Viridiplantae; phylum Streptophyta; class Magnoliopsida; order Poales; family Poaceae; genus Elymus; species Elymus sibiricus. Next base: position 456,213,156 of record CM077675.1, on the reverse strand, counting down.
GCAGCTGGAGGTCCTTTGTATTCACCAGATCTGAAGGTAACATCTCCCCCCTTAGTGCGGCTGCGGCTGGCTGGGGTCGGCCTCTATTTGTGGGCAGGCTGCGGCCGCATAGGGTCGGGGCCGGCCGCTGGTGATCTCCGCTCGGTGCGGCTGGCTATGGTGGCTGCTCTGCCTCGGAGTCTGCAAGAGTGGGGGAGGGGCTGCGGTGTGGTGCTGCCCCAGAATGCTCGGATCTGGCAGGCCCGGCGTGTGTGGGTTGGATCCAGCCAGATCTGGCCTGCGGTAGTCTGAATCTGACCATGGGCAGCGACGGGCGGCCAGGGTCCCTTGTGGTGGTGCACATCAGCTCTCACCCTCACTCAACCGATCTTCGAGAGTGTGTCAGATCAACTTGGGCGAAAGCCTTGTTCCAACTGGAGCCGGCGGCGGCGACGCCTGTGGGCGCCGCTAACCTCCTTGGAGGCGTCGTTTTTTTTGTTGTTTGCACCCTCCTCGTCGAGACCCCGGGGGAAACCCCAGTCCAGGTCCTCCTGTACGGATGATGGCGGCGCAACCAGCGGCGCAACCCTTCTTGAAGGCGTCATCTTTGGGGTCAACATGGTTGTTGTGTGGGTGTTGCTTGCTGCTGGAATGTTGTTGGTGGTGGTGCGGCCGATTGGGGTCGACGGTGGTCTGTGTTGTTGCTGCCCTGCTTCCTATGTGGCCGTCTTCAGTGGTGTTCCCTGGCGTCGGCCATGTTCCTATGCATGTTCAAGTTCCTCCCTTGGTGGCCATTGTGTTGCGGTGAGCTCCGTGCTCTTGGTGTTGTCCTGGTTCATCTTTGCTCTTCAACGACGTAAGATGCCTCCCCAACTTGCTAATCGTTTTGAATTCTCATGGCGGAGCCCCTAGTCAAGGTTCGTGTTATCACTCGTTGGTTGTGGTTGCTCCTGAGTTGTGTTGTGAGGTTCGGTATGCACGCCGGTGCGTTGCATTAGGTTGCTTCCTTAGTGTTGGTATTGTGATCCTTCGACGACACCCCACATCTACCTGTGCCTCCTATGGGTTCGTCCTTCGGCCTGCTAGCTAGGTCGGGCCTTGTCCTGGGTGTCCTTTTTTTTCACATCTGTGTAATCTTCTTACTTGTATGGTTTTCGACCCGATTTTCCTCATAAACTGGGTCAACTTGTTTAGGTTTTCGATTCAGTTTTCCTTATAAACTGAATCAGCCAAAGCTTAAGGGGTGACTCTTAGCTTTGGCAGCTTTTTGAGCAATATATTCAGGTGGGGATTCCCTCCCACCCGGTGACCGTTCAAAAAAAAAGTGTCAGGTCTTGACTGGATGTTTGTGAGAAGACATAAGATTATAGTCGTCGTGTCGTTGGTGGCTAGCTCAAGCTTGTGTATTAATCAGAAAATTAATTAATCAGCTGACGTTAAGAAAATTCTCCGGTGTTGTGGAAGCCAACATATTCTGTACATATAATGGTTAACATATTGTGTACCTGCCTCTTGGGTGATTTTGTGAGTTGTGATAGATTGCTCCAGATGATTTCTCCGCTGCAGATTTCTAGGATTCAAGGTCCCCTGACCCTTGTCAAGGACTATGACATGGAGTGACCTGTTATGTTGTTGACACATCTTCTCTACTTTATCCTGTATACTCTTGTGCCAGACTTTATTTGTACACACACATATACCACGTGCTTATGTTGTTATGACCACTTCTCCATACAATTTGATCCCAAATTACATGGCTATATCATGATTAAAGAAGATCTAGCACTGCAATAGTGATAATTAATACATACATATTTAAGTCCTTGAGCAAATGGAGGATCTGATTACCTTCGCAGATGTCATCTCAATGTTATTTCACTTACCATCCTTTTTATTGAGATTGATGATATTTTACAGGTATAAGAATTAACTTTGATTGCAGTGTCCGTACCCGAAGTTCATCCATGGCTACTGGATTGGTTAGTGTTGTTCATGCCAAGATTCACCATTCCCATCATCCATTTGATTTGTGTAATCCACCATGCAAGCACATTTTTTTAATTTATTTTTTGCTTTCCAAATAAACTGTGTAGTGCATATACAACATAGCTAAGCCTTCTGTATTATTTCATTGAATGGAATTGACACCAAAAAATTACTCGCTATGTGAGAAGAATAGCAGTCTGTTGGTCAGGAAACAACCTGATGATTTCAGATATTTTGCATTTCTAGATCAGGCCCATCTTAGCTCACATCAGCAACTCTATTTGTCATGTTCTACATGGACATCCTGTACTGGTTCTGTCAAATAAATAATAAATTCAGTTTATTCATTATACATAAATTCTAATCTAATGGGCTGCTATTTTCTGTTAGTATACTTGAAATGATATTGAGGCATGCTTCCCTGTTTTCTTCCATGTACTGTGTAGATGTAGACGGATACTATAAGCTTTGATCATGAATGCATAAATATGACAACAGTCCAAATATTCCATGATAGGTTATATATTGTGCTGGATGGATATTTGTGTATAGGAAAGATAAATTTATTCTTTATTAACCTACGGTTTGATGTATAGGTGTGAGCTTTTAGTTAATGATCTTGCTTGTATTGTTGTGGTTCAGGTTCCTTTGCTTCATATAAGAGCTATAAAAGAGTTAATTAACATTGACAATTAAAATGCCCATTTATCATGTATGTGTATCTGTGTAGCTGTTTATATTTTTATGGGAATATACATTAATTCTCCTGAATATTCTTCATCACGTGGTTCATTTAGGAAATTATCTCATGGCCCTAGAGCAAGAAACTTAGGATCGTTGTATTTTAATACAGGGTGTTTAATTTACAGTTGTATCTTACTGGCCGCTGAACAATTTCCGACTAGAAACAAAATGACAGCCCGAGACGTGTATTTGAAAAAGAAACGACAATCCAAAAGGGCTGAGGTTTCTCATATAAGCCTCAGATTTCTTCTTGTATAGTTGTCCACATAATTGTTTTATATATTAGCTTTCGGGTTCGGGGACAATATTCTTCTGCTTAGATACTCAACTAGAGTGGCAACAAAGTATTTGTCCTCTGTCATCTAGGTCTACTTTTGATCCGACATCTCATGATTTGCCAATCTTGTTCCATTCTCATTCCCTTTCATTTTCTTCTATTTTGCAATTTTTTTCTACATGCCAACTATTGTTTTTATGAACAACATTAATATTTTTTAATCTAGAATCATGGCTTTCTATGTGATCTTCTGTGAAACCCAAAAATTGTGCATAACATCAAAACCATTATTACATAATGTAAGATATCCATATTCATAAATTGCAAGGAAGACACACATTGTTCATTTTAAGTAGTCCCCAAAAATAATTAGATAGAGATTTAACCATTTATTAAAATAACAAGTTGCTAGGGCAGATCCCCTTTTTGACTCTGCACGCTTGATGCAGCTTCTTATTCATGAGTTGACATTTGCAGAATGAAAACTTCATTCTTGACTCTACAAGATCTTTTATGGAAGTGTTTCATTTGCTTCTCTTCAGTGGAAGTTTCATTTCCCATATCTTTTGAAATCTCATATAATTTTTAGGGTAATCAATGGTTTGAGATGTTATTTGCTTTTTTTTACGTCGCACTGCTATGAAATGCACCATTTAGAAGGATAAATAGTTGACAATGTGAAGAATTCTTTCACGGTGTTGGTCCTCAAAGTTGTATTGACCAATGACTCAATATTGCTTGGCATTATTAATGCCTTTTATTGTAACTAATTATTTGTATGTTGTAACTATACTATTTAGTTTTTTTTATGTCGGCCCTTTTGAGAATGTTCAAATCTGTAGAACAAATACACCCGGTCATTTATATTGAAACATTATAACTTGAGTTGTTTGTTTTTCTTTTCACTTTATTGTTAACCTGGCATTTTTTTCATATCCTTTATACAAGATAGCATATGTCAGCAACCAGAATAGAGGAGAAATGCAACTATAAGTGACATATATATTATAAGCTAGGAACAAGAAAAAGAAGTAAAGATCTCATCTTGTGCATAAACAAGAGAGCGAAGAACGCTGTCATCCCGTTCTCCCAGCATTACCTTTCAATACAGTATGAAACATTGTATCATTATATTGCCAAAAGAGACGGGCGTGGCAACACACGCCATCCATGATCAAGTTTAATCATCGATGACACGCGTTGCTGCACCCATCAATTTTTTCGATCGGATGGTAGGAATTTCTACATATATTTGGAGGCATGATCACTTCCCAGGTCTAAAGTAAGGAATAACTCTGGTGGTTCGAATGATATGAAACATATAATTTCATTGGATCCATTCATATAAACTACAAACAGACTTATAACAATGAAAGTCAGTGGCAGTACGGTTTCTTTTAGGTCCCCCTAATCAAGCGAAGCATAAATTCATACTACAAATTAGCTTGGGAAAATACATCTAAACTTTCAATGACAATAGTATGATGCCTTGGTTTGTGCTTTTTGGGCTATCGCTGGGTAAAGCCCTGCATTGGTTGGTGCTGCAACGCCACATGCAAGAAGAAACACAACTAATCACAACAAATAAATAAATTGGTAATCTACTATAGAAAAAGAATCCATTCAGAATCTTGAGAATTTTGTAATCACACACAAAATGAGTTAAAAGGGAACGCGTGGAGCAATATTCTGAAGTTCAAAACATTCAAAAAAAAAATTCTGAAGTTCAGGAAGAGCTGCCATGACCTTGTTACATTTAAGATTTTTCTTTCTGATCAGCTAGGGATGTAGTGTAGTAATGAAAATAAATTGATATAGGGAAAGCACCACCCTCTAGTCTAAACAGTATCAATTTATTTTCTATGTACGTTCGATTTGTCTGGCAAGATAAATGCACTTAGTATGAGGTTAGTTGATTTGGTTTGCTAAAAATTTGTTCTAAGTCAGATTCAATTCTTGCATCAATAGAGCAAATTCTATTTTCAGAGCAAGCATGTGTGAGGGAATCTGTCGGAAAATATTATATGGATGAAAGCAAACAAGAAGGCACGACAAAATATTGATCATGATAAAAGAGAGTGCTCTTCTACGTCGACACAAAGGACAGTGGAGTCCTTTTGGTTGCACCTGCCACAATGACACATCAAGTTGCCCGACTATAAAGTTATCATTGCGAAACGACTCATTTGGATCATTTAACATAGTTCATCATCAATTAAGCAACCTATCTTTTATGTCAGCACAATGTTAAGAAGAAAACTAAAGTATATGCTACTTCAAAGGTTGAGAGACATACCTTCCCAATCAGTGATGATCAATAAGAATAATTACATTGACCAGCAAAAAAAATGAATATTTACATTGTACAAAGCCTAATAAAACATGACACGATTTCAAGAGGATCAGGTCCACCCAATGAAAGCACACATGTGTTGGTTGTTAATAGAAAACCCCATGCCACAAGTTCTAAGAAATCTCTGACAGTTATGAAGACTTGATATTATTAAAATTAGAGTCTTATTAACATGTTGTCAATCTTACTTGTAGTGTTCAGCTGAACTGTACTATACTGACTTAAAAGGTGTAACCAAACAGAGAGTTATTATAACTGTAGTAATACCTTCACTCTGAATAGAAAAGATGGTGAATTAGTGGACTAATTTTGAGAGCACCTTTGGCAACGTAATCAAATCCAGCATCTCAGCTTCTATAGGGAATGCAAAATGCTCGTGGAATAGAAAAACAGAGCACGTATTTGCAGAAATAAGGCACATGTTTCCTTACCTGTAGGCAAAAACAAAATAATAAGCCATGTTAGATGGTATGTGAAAGCGGATACATGAATGGTCCTAAGTACTAACACGGTATATTGTCAGACCACCGGTAGGTTATCAAGCAAGATCATCAAATATTTCTTTGTAGACCACATGTGAGTGTTGTCAGCGTTCTCGGGGGAGTTACCTACAACCAAGCTGGTATCTGAGGATTGACTAAGAAATACTCACATCACTCAAACTAAAAATACAAGGCACAAAAGTTGAGATGTCCATTACTACTCTAATGTAGCAACGAACTCATATTCTCTGAAATAGGTATTAAATATAGGATAACATAAACAACAATCCAAGAGAAATTATTTTGAAGGTTATAAGAGCATAGGTAACAGCCACAGGAAATTAAGACATGGTGTTCGTCCTTGCCTTAATTCAGATTGTTTCCTATAACAAAAGGGAACTAAGGTTCAGAAGAAGAAATGAGATTGATTGGCTTAGAGTAGCATACTGGTGAGGCAGTGTATCCATCCATGTAGGATAAATTAATCTATCCAGTTTGATCTACTACTCATGATGTGGTAGGACAGAGTGAATACGGGGAACCAACTTAAACTTGTTTTAGACAGTTCTTACTGTCAAGATGGGAAAATAATAATACCTCTATCATTGACTTTCGAGCATCTTTTAGCTCTCTCTTTTGTCCTATACTTGCAGACAAATAGTGCAATGTTCATATTTTACCAGAAAGGGAACTCCATATACGATTATTGGGCATACAACGTATCTTTCAATGAAAGAAATAGATGATTGTTTAAGCCGCTGAGATACAGGCCACGCGCGAGCGGCGCTTTCCGGGCTTGCCTCCTCAGGTCATCCACGCCGCCCTGCGTCGTCTGCTCCATTAGCATCTCCCTACCACCGGAGCAGAACCCCAACTACAGGTTCTTACAGTACGGCTACAGTTTTTTTAAACAAATTTCAGCTTCAATCAACATGAGTTGATTCATTTGGCAACATGATTCCTTTTAAATTATGTTTATACTAACTTCCGTCTCCAAGACACTTGACACCCTGACCCACTTTATTTGTTCCAAATAATTTTATACCTGTTTCCGAACACTTACAATCTGCCCTACTTCTTTTTTTGTTTCAAATAATTAGCATTTCACGTTGTCTGAAATACAATTTCTTATTTGTTCTAGATATATTAGAAAAGTGAAACATACTTACATGAATGCTCTATATTTAGATAACTTTATGAGGGCACTTTGATTGGTAGTTTTATCGATGCATACGCCTATGTGCTTTCAGGCTCAACACCTCTATCTTTTTTTTTTAGAAAAGAGGCGCTTGCCCGGCCTTAGACTGAGGCCCTTACGAGTACACGAATACATAACTTCAGCGAGTCTAAAGAACGAAAACGAGCAAGGGGTACAAGCCCGAAGGCGGATACAAAGCGACGCAGCGCTGAAAGGCCAAGATAATGCGCCGACGGCCACCAAGACGTCTCATACTGCTCTCCGAAGCTCAACACACTTTGCCCGAAGTCTTGAGGCGAGTCCCTCCACGTGTCCTCGATCACCGGCCCGAGCCAGAAGCTTCCACAGCTGCAATAGAGAGACCATTTTGTATAGGAGATCAGCCGGATGTCGAATAAAACTTCCCTCAATCAATGCTTTGTTTCTAGTGGTCCACCAGGCCCAAGCCAATGCACCAAAGCCCACCCAGGCCAAACGCCGATCCCTCCCAGTCGTGGCCAAGGCCAATCTATAGAATGAGGAAAACCCACTTGGGTTCCATGTCGAACCCGTCACCTCGCGAATAGCACTCCAGACAAATCGGGCCATAGAACACCGAAACATAATGTGATCACAGTCCTCGGGAGCCCTGCACCAGACACAATTGCCATCTCCAGGGCCATGTCGCTTAAGAACCTGGTCCCCACTTGGGATCCGCTGGCGAGCCACCTGCCATATGAAGATTTTTATTTTAGCTAGGATCCTGGCCCTCCACAGCCCCGACAGATCGCACGGAGTCCTTGTTGTGAATATCTCCCTATATAGGGAACCGGTCGAGAATCTACCTAATGGCTCAAGCCGCCATTAGCCGGAACCCATTCCCAATGGAAGGGAGTATGTAGGAGATATGCCCAAGAGGCAATGATAAATGTTATTATTTATCTCCATGATCATAATTATGTTTATGTTCCATGCTATAACTGCTATGGTTCTCGAGTCTGCAATAACCACGAGGCTTGAAGGAAGACTCATATGCACGTGTGGAATAATAAACGGTAAAATGTATTCCTAGTCTGGCCTCTAAGACTAGCTCAAGTGTTGCATGATGGTTCTGTTTTCCTGATCATGGGCATGACTATGCCGGCAATTTTGAGGGCACAATGTTAGTAGAACACTTGTGTTGAATCGACCCGATTGATGTTATGCTATGAGATTCATTCGTCATAAGTTAATGGTTAATAACACAGAGAAGTTAATGTTTGCATAATTCCTTAGACCATGAGAGTGTCGAGTTTCTTCATGCTTGCTTCATGAACTTTGGGGTTTGTTAAACGTCATCCGTAAATGGGTGGCTATTACGGCGGCTTACGGGTTCATGGAAAAGTATGTCAAGTAACTTGATAGCTCAAGATTGGGATTTGCTCCTCCGACGATGGAGAGATATTCTCGGGCCCTCTCGGTGTTACGGTATCCATCATCGTCTGGCCAGACACATTGTGATTAGATCACTGGGATGCCGGAACACAGAAACGAGAAAAGAGAACAAAAACCGGCAACGAGGTAACTGGCATTGTGGACAAGTGTTGATCCATGAGGATGCCGATGTTTCTCACCTCGGGTATTTGTAACATATCGCGAAGCAACAGGAATAGCACACGGCAACTGGAGGTTCACTCGAATATTCATTCGTGTGGGTATAGGGGTCAATATGGGTGTCCACGGCTCCGATGTTGATCATTGATCGGAAAGTGTTCCGGGTCATGTCTATACTTCATCGAACCTATAGGGTCACACGCTTAAGGGTCATCTATCTGCTGAATACTAGACGGGGAGTCTGAGAGAAATTCACCGAAAAAGTTTCGGACGAAACGGAAACGTTCCGAAGAGGATATCGGAATAGTTCCGGTAAAACTGAAAAGTTGTTTCAGGGGATACCATAAAGTCAGATTGGTTTCGGCACATGCCTGATAATTCTTGGAGGGTGCCAGAATCGTTCTGGAAACTTTCTGGAATTTTCTGGGATGAAAACCGGCGGCTTCAGATGCTTTTCGCAGATGAAAATCACTAAACCGGAATTATTCCGGATCGCATTGAAACTTATTTTAGTGGGTACTGGAAATGTTCTAAGCCCACATAAATATTTTCAGTTCGAACGGACACTGAAAAATGTCGTCGTGAATAGTGAAATCAGATTTATGGATATGGTTGGAAGTTGGCTTTCCACAAATATCTTCCCAAGATATTTTGGGATGACATGGAATTTTGGATATGCCCATCCTACCCATTGCTTTTCCTATAAATAGAGGTGGAGGGGCTGCCTCCACACGGACTCCTTCTCACATACAAGTGCCATGACATTTCTGGCTTCTCTCTCCCTCCCAGCGAAATAGTTTCGTAGAGCCGAAAGGCTGTCTGGGTTCCGGTGGGAACTAGTTCTGGACGGCGAAGCCCTGCCGGATAGATGACACCGTATGTGTGCAACTCTGTAGAGAGATCATAGTTTTGGTCTTGGTTCGAGAGTGCCTCCCGAAGGGCTGTCCGAGTTACTGTCCGTGTTTCGGGGGTCCTCCCGAAGGGCTGTCCGTGAGGCCTCCCGGAGGGCTGTCTGAGGATCCGTCCGGTGGGACTATCCGAAGGACTGTCCAGAGGCCTCCCGGAGGGCTGTCCGAGGATCCGTCCGGTGGGACTATCCGAGGGACTGTCCAGAGGCCTCCCGAAGGGCTGTCCGAGGATCCGTCCGGTGGGACTATCCGAAGGACTGTCCCGATGCCTCCCGAAGGGCTGCCCGGAGATCCGTCCGGTGAGCTGATGTGGGAGTGCATCCTCGCGGTTGGGAGGTTGTAAATCCTAGCTGCGGGGATCTGCACCACCGATCGTCATCGACTCTACTTCCGCTGCGCTACGAATCAGTAACGAAACAGATCAAACCTTGTATGCAGTCTCTATAGTGATCCTGGGTTGGTACGTAGGTCGGAAAATTTTTGTTTTCTGCTGCGTTCCCCAACAGAGTAGCCCCTGCTAGAGAGTCAAGCTCCCACTAAGCAAAAGACGCTCTGATCGTCTCCTGGAGCCCCACAAAGTCGAGGTGTTGGTCGTGAATGTATTGAATGAGCTGACGACGTCGATCCCGTTGACCAAAACCTCACAAGTTCCAGATTATACCCCTCATTGAGCAACCAAGGGGGGTCGGGCCCTCGCCCCATCTGTGTGTTGGGTCACCCCCACGGGGGAAGAACAGCCGCGGCCGCGGCCTCTACCACGACTAGAGCTGCGGCCTCGCCCTCGGCCACGACCCCTGTCAGCAGCCCCTCGACCCGTCGACCGTGCCATCTCCCTGGCAGTATCAACGGGTTCGAGAGTCTGCGCCTCCGCCGCCATAGTCCGAGCAAGGTCCCATCGAGCAATGGCCTCCGCGATGGAGGCTTGGGCACCCTCCTGGGCCCGAAAACATGCCAGCACCTCATGGGGGGATTTGTTCTCCGAGCCGAGGATGATATTACTATCTTTCGCCACTCTCAACAAATGTGCATCCGAAGCAAGGGCAAGAACTTTGAAAGAGGACATTGAGAGAGTGATAGGTTTGGATGATATACCTTACATCTCCTTGGTTGCCTTGAGCGCCATGGCCTTGTCCATCATGTTGGAAGCCTTAGAAGACGCGGTCCTCTTGCTGCCGTGCGACGCCCGCACCGGAGAAGCCGATGAGATCGCCGCCCGCGTCGTGACCTCCTCTGCGACCTCCGCTGCCGCGCCCACTTGCGCCCCGGGGGACGCCATCTTGTTAGGTGACTTGATCATCTCGTCGCGAATGCACTCGAAAGCCGCCACGCAATCTTCCACAAGCATGAGGTTGTCCAAGAAGGGCTCCCCCCCGAAGCAATGCTCCAACTGGCGCGGGGAGATGGACCGAGCCCGAGCAGCCAGCACCGCCCCCCCACGGGTAGAAATGGACGCCGCCGAGCTGACCGGAGGGGATGAGCAAGGGGTGGAGGCGCTCAGAGAAGAGGTCGCGCTCGGGAGGGGCGAATCAGCCGCGGTGATGCTGGAGCCGACCGGCCGTCCCCCACCAAGCTCCACCGCGTCCTCCAGCGCAGAACCCCCTCGAGATTTCTTGGATGCAGGAGAGGATGAGGAGCTGCGCGCCGGGCCCGGCCTAGGCAGGTTGGAGCCATACTCGTCGACCTCCAGAAGAGCGGGGATGACCTCACGGCGCATCATCCGAGGCACATCAACAGGGGGGAGAGGCCCTACCGGCAGCAGAGCAAGGGCCGGCGGTGCGGATGGGGCACCCATTGCCTTCTGGACCGAGGGACACGAAGAGACCACCACAGCGGAGGACGCCCACCATTGGACGCCGATTTGACCTTGTCGCCCGTCGCATCCCAGTCAGCAGTGTCCAAGCTCCGAGTCGACTCGTCGTCACCTTTGGGATCTTCGTCAGAGAGAGGGCGGGGGCGCGGAGGTGATGGGGGAGAGGAGCGAGAGGCCCACTGGACTCCTGATCCACACGCATCATGAATCCACTAAGACCTCGAAAGATCTCGAACACCGCACTAACTTTGGTCGGGTCACGGCACCACATCTTGGCCCGCACCGGCACCCCACGCAGGCCTCCCATATCCGGACGCACGATGGAGAGCTCGTCCACCACCACCGCCTTGCCGACCACCCGAAGAAACTCACGGATGAGGGGGGCCTGCCTGAGACGGTTTGGGATACCCGTGACAGGCACCCAGCACTCCTGGAGCCAAGACACCGCGTATGGTTCAGAGAACGGCTCCCCCACCTCCGCCTTATGCCCACTGATTGGAAGGGTAATTGTCCCACTCTTCTGAGCCATCCGCAAAGCTTGCTTGGAAGGATAGATCACCGAGAAGCAGTTCTTCCGTATCAAGGTTACTTGCCAGTCCCACTCCGACTCCCACATATCCGCTAGGTCCAACCGAACCGAGTCCTCCGTGGCCTCCCCCTCCGTGACCACGAACGAAGCCGCGTTGGCCGGGAGTTGCTCCTCCTCATCCGTTCCACCCTCCAGGAGGTAGAAGCCCTAACCTTTGACCCCAAAACCATACATCACCAGCTCCGGCTTGGCCTGACGGGTCGGGCAGTTGTTGGAGGTATGCCCTTCCTCCTTGCATACGAAGCAAAGAGGGGCATTTCGGCACTCGATCTGGTAGTGCCCCTTCTGCCCGCATTTGAAGCACCTCACTTCCGCAAGATTGTGACCCGAGCCAGCCCTCTCTCCTGAAGATGCCCGGCGATTCGCCCCGGATGGATCACCCGCGCCCTCCCTCGGACGCCGGTCGCCGTCCCCACGCCACTGGGATCGCTCGCCGCCCCCGGCCGAGGCCCCGGCCCCGCTCCCACCACCACGATCGAAGGAGCGCATCTGGCTCTGAGATGGGGGAAGGCCCGGAGGTGGTGGAGGCGGAGGCGGCGACTCGCGGCCGCACGATGAAGACCGACGAGGTGATGCCGAAGCACGCACACCGGAGCCCCCGAGACGCTCCCTCGACCGCGACTCCCTGCGGTTCGAGAGTTGGGCTCGGAGGTCGCTCTCCCGCCTCTCCTCCTCCGCCGACACCGGCGCCTCGACCGCGCGAGGGCGCTTGTTGCGCCCATGGGCCTGCAGCCTCCGCTCCTTCTCCATCCGCCTGGCGCGCACCACCAGCTCCGGCACCTCCGCCGACGAGACGAAACGAGCAAACTTTCCCCACCTCCGGATGTCCCGCGGCGCAGCGGGAAACCCTAGTGAATGTGGCCGAACAACCCTTCGCGGCAGCCACCACCACTTCTTATAGTGGCTGGCGGAGGAGTGGGCTGCAGGCACCACACCACTCTCAGACGGGCCGACCGCACACAGCCCAGCCCGCGACTGACCCACCAGAACATTCCCCAACTCCCTGGGCGGCCGGGCCGCCAGATCAGCGTAGCTGAACCCAAAAGAGGGCCCCTGGCCCGGACCGAGACCCCACTCAGGCCCAACAGGCCCAGCATGCCCGCCCGGCGCCGCCCCCATCCGACCGCCCTCCTCCGCGCCGCCGACCGCGCCCGCGACGGCGAGCGGCGGGAAATCCGCCGACGAGAAAGCCGGCGGGGGCTGCACCGCCGCCGGCGACCGACCGACCAACCGCAGAGGGCTGGCCCTCGAGCCATCCAGCCTCTCCTCCAACCCTCGCGGCCGCTCCGACGAGCTAGGCGGCGCTGCCGCCCGCAAAGAAGCCTTCGCCTGGAGCCACGCCGTCTGATTGGACTTGCGACGGCGGACCGGGATCCAGCCCCCCTTCACGCCCTCGCAACTGGAACCCGACGGACCCCCCAATGCAGGGGAGCGGACCGAGGTAGATCTGGGCGAGCCGCCGTCAGACCTACGGGTCCCATGCGGCGGAGATCGCCGCCCCGGCATCCGAGAGGCCCTCGCGCATCCCGACGGCCAGGAACGCCGGCGAGCGCCTCCCCTCAAGGACGCCCCGTCGTCGCTGAACTCCTCCTCCACCAAGACCAAATCCGCCGAGGCCGCATCGACACCCTCATCCTCCGCATCGGACAGGTCGCCCAGCGCCCAAAACCTGCCGCCCACCCCATCCCCCAGACCAACCTCCGCCGCGGCACCCCGGCCCGGCCCCGCCCGTAGCCCCGCCGCCGGTGACTCCCTTCCGGCAACGGCCAGCGCGGGGACGGAAGGCAGAGGAGAAGTCAAGGGAGAGAGGGCAAGAGCGGGAGCGGGGGCGCCAACGGTCATCTCAAGTCCGAGACTGTAGCTCAATTCAACACCTCTATCTTAACCGACAACTACATCCTACTCGACATTGGCAAGACCTTCAGTGAGCAAGTTCTCCGGTGGTTTGTCCACCACAAAGTTCCTTAAGTTGACTCAGCGAGGTATTCGACAGTGCATTCTTTTCTGGAAAAAAGGATGCTCACCCTCTCAATTCTAATCCTGAGGACTCGTGAGCACGCAGATGTTGTATTAGACCAACGAAGTCTGGGTTGTAAACCAAGAAATGACAGAAACGATTTCAAGAAAATTCCTATCTTCGTCGCGCAATTCACGATGGACAGGTCCATCTTCATTCAGCCTTCCCGGTGAACTGACAAAAACCCAGATTAGTCACCAACACATATCATGTAATAATACCAACCGTGAATTTAAAGCATGGCGAGAAAGATTAGCCCACTTGGTGGAGAAGAAGCCAGAGGATGGCGACGAAGAATGCGGGGAAGGCGATGGTGGGAGCGACGGCTTGTGGTGGCGGCCCGGGGGTTGGGCGGGCGACATGGCCTGCACGCCAAATATTACCAAGGCGCACACTGAGGCAGCTGTGCGGGGAGGGGTGGAGGGAGCAGAGCAGCCGTTCGTGTCGGGCTCCGATGGGTGGAAGAGATCGATCGGCCATGGCAGCGCCGTGTGAGATGACTAATTCCTTGCTGGTTGTATCGATCGCCACAGATCGAGCGAACAGTTTTTTTCTGCCGGACCATGCTCGGCTTGCTAAATGGGCTGGCAGAAGTGGCCCGATTAACCAGAGAGCTTCGTTTTTTCTCCTGGAGCAGCAGCCCTTTAGGACAGAAGATCTAACGGTCAGAGACGTCCAGATCAAGAAAATTGACGGCCAGAAACGCAAAATGCGTGAGAGGGCAGGGATTTGGTGCGGTTTTACACATTACAAAGTTGATAAAAAAAATCGCAGTGCTCATATGTCAACTTATATAATAAAAAACCCTCTTTCCAACAATGAGCATAGTTGATAAGAAAATGAAATCTTTCTCATATAATCAAATTCTCGCTAACCGGTGATTTACCACCAAGGATGTCATAAGGACCATACTACTAAGATATAATATTATTCAAGACAAAAACGAAGTTTTCATTTAAGGGATGAGCTAGCCAAATTGGCAGCCACCAAATTACCAAGTTTGTGATGAGCTAGCCAAATTGGCAGCCACCAAATTACCAAGTTTGTGATGTCATAGATCAAACAACATAGGATTACATGGTTCTGGGAAGCACCAATCCTAGCTGGCGTTAGCCCCACCATTACGAGCTCTAGGAAAATAGACAATTTGAATACTATCAAAGTAACAAAACAAAGAGGAAGTGATTTTTGAACATGACAACATTAACAAAAATATCTCCTCTCCTTATCCTAGAATTGAAACAAGCATGAAAGAATATGTTTCTATGTAGATATTCAAATTTGTTAAGCATACCAGACATGTATAATTTCCCCAAAAGTTGTTGCAAGAATGACACCACTGTTCTTTCTAATGGCCAAGACAAATCTTAGGACAGCTGATCACACACCTTCTTTATATAGCCAAATATTGTGATTTTGGATCAAAGCTTATGTGATTGCAATATATGAAAAATTAGCACAAATCTGCTAAAAGAATGTCTATTAAAAGAGAATCTGCATGAATCTTGATAGGTTCAACATCACGAACTCTATGGAATGCTGGAAAGAGTACTAAACAAAATGAAAATGCCTTGCACCATGCGTAGGATCTTGTATAATTAGTAAATACGGCAACATCTTATGGTATGGTCGAGTGAACCTAATTGCATATACAGAAAATAATCAAATATAGATTAACTAACTTTAAGTTTCATTTTAACAGATTTAACAATAACAGTAGATACCATGCGTATGACATTGTATAATTAGTAAATACTGCAACATCTTATGGTATGGTCGAGTGAAGCTAATTGCATATACTGAAAATAATCAAATATAGATTAACTAACTTTAAGTTTCACTTTAACAGATTTAACAATAACAGTAGATCCAAGGTAATAATATCGTGCAATATCTCCGTTGGACAAGACCAACTAAAACATCACCAAGTGACTACAAAGCAGAAGCAAGAAATTAATTACAACATGGCAATGTGTTCCATAGCATAACAGGTATCTCATTTACATAATGGAAGTGGATGATGGTTAAAGAGAGGAAAAGTACCAGATGGATGTCGGTGGAGTCCTTGAAGGCCTTGAGGTGGTTGACCATGCCCCAAATAATTTCGAGCTTGCCAGCAAGGCACACGAGTAGGTTGACCAGCTTCCCCCATGCTTGTTCCATGCCTCCAAAAATGACGAGGGGCGTACAACTCTCAGATTATGAGAAACACCAGTGCCAACAGCAACTACTGCACACAAAATTACTCCTATCGAACTGAAGAGAAGTACCTACCATCACGTGCAAGTGAATGTCTCAAATCCTAATTTTGTAAGGTTACTAAATAATAATATCAGGAAATAAGAAATCATGAAAAATCTAGAAATTGAAGAAATTCAAATCTACGCTATATCCTCCAAGGGAGGAGGTAGCATAACAGGTAGATAAAGGACTTACAATCATAGTGTTTGAGTCAGAGTGCGCGCCTACTTGTGCCATTCCTGCCATGGCTGGTGTGATATCCCAATGTAGTTGGAATTGGATTCAGTCTAAAAAGGACAAATTTTAAAACAAGGATCTGAATAACTCTTAACAATGACATGGCTTTACAAATCCAGACAAGCGAAAGACTATGGCTTTCATGTGGATTTTTCATCCATCCATCTAAACAGCGAATTATGCAAAAATGTAAGATCAACATATAACCATTGCAAGTGAATTCTATTGCACCTGCTGACCAAACTTCAGAAAAAATGACAGAACATCATAAGCGAGGTGTGGTATACATCTGGTACCTTAAATCCCCAGAGCACAAATATCCCAAGAATCAAGTGTTCCACTTGATAACATACTTTTTGCAACAAATTTTACATGAAATTGCTAGGGCCGAATTATAGGCTAGTCCTTTTATTTTGGCCGATTCCAAAAGATGTTGTGCCACAGATGAGCAACGGCTCGCCGCGATCGCTGGATGTTTGTGGCCACTGGGCTCGGACTCTGGAACCGGTCCTATCTTTGACTAAGCAGGAAGGAGAGGAGGCTTCCCACTGAGAGATCCTGGAGCGAAGAACAGGTGAAGGTTGAATTTGACAGTATTCAGATTTCCAAATCGGATAAAGGGGAGAGGGGAGCCTTTACCTACTTGATGTGGAAGATGAGGCTACCAGCCGTAGCGCGGCACCAGAGAGCAGTTGCCGCTGCCGCCGAGGCAGTCGTTGCTTGGATCGAGTTCCCTCGCAAACCGATCCGTTGGCCTTCCTTCTGCCAGTGACGGAGCCCGAATCGGGAGCGGCTGGATCCAGCCATGACCTTCGATCAATTCCGTTGACCTTCCCTTTGCCAGCGACCATGCGCTTTTTTGGGAGGTTAGCGATCCAGTGCTCAGGTTAGCGACCTGGCCAGTACCCTCTGTTGGTTAGATGGGCTGATGCTTCGTTTCGGCTCCCGGAGCAGCATCCATAGGACAGCTGGGCCATGTAGTTAACAAATACGTGTACACATCGCTGTAGATTCAACGGCCAGAAATTATCAGAACGTGAAACGGATGGCCGGAAATGCAAATCGCTGTGAGGGCTCAGTATAACCGAGCCTAAACGGAGTCCTCTCACGCCATTAGGTGTCTGGACCGTCCATTTTCCCGATCAAACCATTTTCGGACGTTGGATCTGATGTGTATGCCAGGTTTTCCGTTTCGTGGGCCTGCTGTCCTAAGGGGACGCTATTCTCACAGAAAAAACGCAGTGTTTTGGTTGATCGGGCCGTTGGGCCGAAGGGACCGGCCCCTAGCCTTGGGCAGCGAGGCTCATGGTTCTGACGCGACATTTCCTATTCTCCTCTATTCTTTCGTCTCTCCTCTATCTCAATCTCTCCTCTCTC
This sequence comes from Elymus sibiricus, assembly GCA_039707655.1. NCBI lineage: Eukaryota > Viridiplantae > Streptophyta > Magnoliopsida > Poales > Poaceae > Elymus > Elymus sibiricus. The sequence goes on along the minus strand of CM077675.1, from coordinate 456,195,386 downwards.
GGCTGCGACACGAGGGTGCGCCGCCAGCGCCATCATTCTCTCCAATTCGCCACCCCTCGCTGATCCCGTGTGGAAAGACACCTTGACATTAAACGGCCGAAGGGACCGGCCTATTACACAGCGAGGGCGAGCGTTGGCCTGGTGCCCTGGTTCCTGTGGGTACTGACGTTTCAGGCGTCGTCAATCCGTACCCCGCGATCGAAGATCCCCCGTTGCCGCGGTGCTACCATCCTTCCACATCGCCGGATCGACGTCACCGATCCCGTGCGGCGAAGATCCCTACCACTGTGTCCAGATTATTTTTGTCCTCCTCTTCATTATGGGTGCTTTGCCGTCTCTAATGGTTCCATGGGGTGTGGACTGCTGCAACGAGAGAGATTGAAGGCAGTGCCTCGACGAAGACGGCGGTAAGGTCCATGGAGTGTGCCTACGTATTAGGATTCCCGGTGGAACCGGTGCTCAGGTGAGACGCAGCTGCCCGTAATCCACGCTAGATTCTTTTCAATCCCTTTTTAGCATCAGGATTTGAACCCTGGTGGATGGAGGATACCACTGTCCCTCTAACCTTCCAACCACAGGTTGGTTTGCATTTACCTTGGGCGGTTGATATGTGTGTCTTTCTTTTCATCCAACAACATGTCTTGGTCGGCTCTTCCTATATGACACAGCTCTCATGCTACACGTCGACAACACATGTTGGTCGGCGTTTTCTGTATATATATGACGCTCTGTGCGACATAATGTCGCACAATCTGGTAGGCTAGCAAGCGAGCAAGTGATATCGGACTGACCCATTTTAGTAATTAGTGTGTAGATTATTTTACTTTGATTTTTATGTTTTAGGTTTCTTCTGAAAGGTTCCATCTGGTTTTCTGTTTATCTTTCCCTACAATCTTTTTCGTTTTTTTTTATTTTAGTTATTTACTTTTACCTTTTCCAAATTTCCGAAAAAATAGAATTTTAAAATGTTTGTAAAAGTTTTTTCTAAATATTCATGTTTTTCAAAACATATTTATAAATTCGAAAAGTATTCTAGGATTTGGAAAACGTTCAAAATTTCACAAAGTATTCACGATTTCAAATCATGTTCTCTTTTTTAAAAAATGTTGTTTTAAAACAAATCCAATTTTTTTTTAAATTATCTCCGAATTTTAATAATATTTTCATATTTTCTCAAAAACACAAAATTTCATGTTTTTGCAAAAATTGAAATGAAAAAACCCAACTCGAATTTTATAAAACAGAAAATAATAATATGAAAAACTGGAGGAACGCTCCCTAGGGCGCCATGGCTCTCATGGCAGTCTCGTGGGTACGTCATCATGCAGCTGATTGAGTGCTTGCCGTGAGTTGATTGGATGCTATAGCCTATGGAGGTGCTACCAACTGCCCTAGTGCAGATGGAGAAGAGAAGAACTTACATTTTTTGGCCCTAGGCTCTAGCCCACACGTACTCAAAAAGAAAAAAAAAACCTGCGTTGTGGTGCCATGTTCAAGTGATACCCAATTCCGCTTGCTTGGTTATGTGCCCAAGTAGTAGCATGACGTCTATGGCAGCTCCATATGGCACACGCACAGTAGCAGTGGCACCGCGGACTTCCGCTTCCACGGACGGCCACTCCTTTGATAGAAGGCACCTAACAAATTAAAACCGCCGTATGAGATCCCGCCCGATGCCTGCGCAAATTATTCTAGACGGATACATCGTCAGCACCATCACGTCCAACGAACATGCATGCAACGTAATCGATCACTACCAGAATCAGGGCCTACGCTCACGGCCCGAATCGGTCGGCGTAGGCCCGAAAACCGTCGGCGTAGGCCTACGTAGGCCCGTCGGGGTCGCGAGCGTCGGCGTATCCGGGCGTTTTCGTCGGCGTAGGCACCCCGTTGGCGTAGATAGCTATGCCGACGGTTATACCGTCGGCGTATATACCGTCGGCGCCTGTGCGGTTAACGGCGGCTGACGGAAAAGATACACCGACGGTATAACCGTCGGCATAGAGTCACCACGTGGCAGTTGCTGGTGCTCCCGGGGCGGACGACACGCCGACGGTTACCCCGTCGGGATATGGGAGGGCCTACGCCGAGGGTTAAACCGTCGGCATAGCCTGCCACGTGGCATCTCCTAGTGCTCCCGGGGGGCGTGGCTATGCCGAGGGTTAAACCGTCGGCGTAGCTCTGGGCCTACGCCGAGGGTTTAACCGTCGGGATATCAGGCCACATGGCATATCCTGGGAACTCCTACGTGGCCTATCCTGGGAACTCCTAGCGCAGGCTACGCCGAGGGTTAAACCGTCGACATAGGTACTGCTATTTTTTTTTGTTTGATTTTCAGCTATTATGCACAGAATAGCTCACATAATATGCACATGGTCTACAGCAGTAATATTTCAAGTTCAGCACATAATATTTGAAGTTCACGTAATATGGACAATCATAGACAAAATATTTCACGACCACATAAGTTCAAGTTCACCACATAAGTTCAAGTTCACCACATAAGTCTAACAACCACATAAGTTCAAGATTACCACACGACCAGATATGTCCAAGTTCACACGCCAGGACGTCCACCACCAAGTTCGGCCCCACCCAGACCGCCGAAGCCAAGGTCATCGCTGCTACCGGCACCGCTACCGTCGCCACCTTGGTGGATCGGAGTGATCGGGCTCCGTGACTCACCACCGCCGCCACCTCGGTGGATCGGAGTAGTGATCGGGCTCCGTGACTCCGGAGTCATGCCATGATTGGCACCACCACCAACGGATGATCCACCGGTTGATCGGGGTCCCTGCATGTTTGAAAAGACATGTTAAAGAGATATATGATTGTGTTGAATAAACGATAAGTAATGGTTGAATAATTTGGGGATGTACAAACCGGAGTCGGACAACGCTGTGCCAGGAATTCTTCAAAAGTAGGCAGCACTGGTTATGGTCAAGCAGGTGGTGGTGGTGGTTCCATTACAGGAACCGTGCCGGTCGCCCAGGAGTCAAAAACGAGCTGCGTGTAAGTTGAGCAAGCAAACACGAAGGTCAGAAGAAATTACAGTGCAAATGTGAAAGTCAAATGAAAGGGGCTAAACTAACCTTCATCATGCGACTGGCGTGTTCCGAGACTGCTGCAACTCTCGCGTTCCACGCCATGGTCTCCCGACGTGTGTACTCAATGAAGGCCTACAATATGATATGATGAAACTCATAAAAACATCTCGATGTGGAAAATGAAGTGAGAAAAAAGGAAGAGAAGAGGAAAAATCCTTACAGAGTGTTGCTGGGCTAGGAGGGACTCTGAGTGAGCCCGGGGCGTGCTCGTGTGCGAGCTCAGGCTCGGGTTGGTAAGTCGAATCTGTGGGTAGGAGATAGAAGGAGTGACCACAGCATCGAGAACTGGAAGCCGACCATGACTCTTCGGCCCTATGCCGACCACCGCCTGTCGTCCGTAGCCTCTTTTATGGGGTCAGGTGTGTCAGCATTGTACCCCAGATACAACTCCTTGTAGGTCTCAAGGTGCTCGCCGGACTTGCCGTAGTACTTGCCCTTGCCTTCCTTGGGCTTACTCCGCACATGGGCCATCTCCCACGTCTCCATGTCTGATAGCGGCCGCTTCAATTTCTCCTCCTGCACCACCAAACACCACCAAACAGAGGTTAGTCATACATAGAAGAAGAAGATTGTTTCATGTACATAGATATACCTGAACTCTCTTGTGGCTCCAGTGGTTCCGGTTTCCCTGACTATGTGTTCCGTCAGTCCCTCGATTAGCCCGGTTTTGGATGCTTCTAGCAGCCCACTTTTCATCATCACCGAGCCACACATCAACCAATGCCGCCCATGATTGCCTTTTTCCATAACACCAACCAGGACACGCCTACATAATGAAAGCATAATGGCATGTCGACACGAAACAATGAAATTTACCACAAACATCGGAATGAAAAGTCTGTTATACTTACCAACAGGTATTCCTCCCTAGTCAAGGTAAGATGCTCCTCCTGCGCGACTTCCTTGGGCATCTTCATGTTACGATAGTTGTAATAATATTGCGAGATGGCCACCCAGCGCACCTCGTACTGCAGCTGGCGGGCCATCTTCCTCGCAGCGCTCTGAAACAACTTCTCGGCAAGGTGCTTGTCCTCCTCAAGAACTCGATAGTATTTCTACAGTTATTCATAAAAACAGAATGGAAGAAGCCATGAGTTAAACCATTCGATGATAAACTATGGAGGAAACCCAAGACTCATGCTTCAGAAGAGAACTTACCCAAAAATTTGTTTTCACGGCCTTAGCATGTGTATCATACTCCACATGGGGAGCCGCTTCGTAGTGGTCCCAGGTCATGGCCAAAACCAGGCGCGTCGGGTACCTGACTGGGTCCGGAGAGAACAACCCCGGCCAATATTCCTTCAGCAGGATAGTGAGGATACCGTTTGGAACACAGACTTTTGGAGCAACTTTCCAGCCCCTACAAACGATTTTGAGTTAAAATTAGCCAAAAACATATTAATTTATTCTAGGACATGTTGAATAAAGGAATGGTCTTAGACAACATATTTGTTTGCACAAGACAAATTAATAGACTGACTTCCAGGCTAATCTAATCGAGCAATATAGCAGCCCTACAACATAAATTTGAGTTTCACTGCAAATTAGTCAATTGACCGGAACCAATATAACTACATAAATTTTTACCACATAAATTCTGCTAAGCAGTAAAAAAAATTTATTACTAGCACGGTCGACATGTTTGTGCATGAATTGTGATTGTTTGAAGGTAGGAGTGCTCTCAGTTTTTAGTCTCATCATGAGCTTAAGGACATGTGTAGTTTCTGTTCTTATCAGTTAATCTAGCACCTTAAGTATTAGAAATTGCCTCTGATGTGTTTTAACATCTTTATAGGCTAGGCTTAAGTTCAAGGCAATAAACATGCAGCCATCATTTAGCTATGTTTCTAGCTGGGAAGCAGCCAGATGCTCCTCAAGAAGCTATTCAAGTGCTTGACATTGTTCTACGTGAATTACCTACTGCAAGGTAACGTTTTCCCACCGTGTGGTTGTATAGGTGTTATTCTTTTAGCATGGCTGTTGAACATTTCTTCACTTTTCGTCTGCAGGTATTCCCCAGTTGCCAGATCATTTTATTCACCTAACTTAGGGAGGCGCCAGCAACTTGGTGATGGCTTGGAAAGTTGGCGTGGTTTTTACCAGAGTATACGACCCACACAGATGGGACTTTCATTGAATATTGGTTAGATCCTAATTCTTTGTCTTCACAAACCATAGTACTGTATGAGAAGAGCAATCATAGTTTCCACTTCAGAATAGCAACCATTTTAGAATACTTTCGTATCACTCTATCAGTATAACTCGTAGTAGATGAAATAGTTGACTACTGCTAATATTTTCCTACTCTGACCTCTTGCATGTAGGATGATTAGTAGCTAGTGAACAATCGCATGTAAAGTTCACAAATTACAGATATATGAGCCATAGCAGCAATTAACAAGGGAGGGAGGGAGGGAGGGGGCAGCAACCTAGGATGGGGAGGCGGCAGCAACGTGGGCAGCAGCACGACGGCGGAGGCAGCGGCCCGGACGTGGGCAGCGGCGGCCCGTGGCGGGGACGGGGCGGAAGGCCCGGGCGGCGGCGGCGGGAACGGCGCGGCCCGAGCGTGGCCGGGGAAGGGGCGGCGGGGGCGGGGACGGGGCGGCCCGGGCGGGGGTGGGGACGGGGGGGGGGGGGGGGGGGGGGGGGACGGGGCGGTGGCGGGGACAGGGGGGACGGGGCGCGGCGGGGATGGGGGAGGGGACGGGGCAGGGCAGGGGCGGGTGCGGGGCAGGGGCGGGTCTAGAGACGGCGGCGGCGAGTGTGAAGACGGCGGCGGCGCAGGAGGAACGGCGCGGGGTCGGGGTGGAAGAACGAATGAGTGGATGTGCCACCGGGTGGAGTGGATAAGGCGGACCTATGCCGACGGTGTATTTTCAATTTTTTTTTCCACTTCCATTATTTTATGTTCATGTTAGCTTAGTACTCCCTCCGTTCCTAAATATAAGACCTTTTAGAGATTCCATTATAAACAACATACGGATGTATATAGACATATTTTGGAGTGTAGATTCACTCGTTTTGCTTCGTATGTAGTCTATATGAAATATCTAAAAGGTCTTATATTTAGGAACGGAGGGAGTAGGATTTAACTTAATTTCACTTAGTTGTAATCTACCCTTTCTGTTAATTAAAGAAAATTATTCATGGGTCTTGGGTCCCATTGCACCCGAATTAGATTTTTTTAAAAAAATATATCAAAAATAGTCAAGAAAATCCGACTTTTTTTTTACTAACAAACATGACTTACCGCAATACTCGCATGAAACGTTTCGTGAAGGAATGACTTCCGTGTTATTGTAGATGGAAAAACAATCAATACTATGTAAAAAGTTACTCGGCATAGGTATTTTCCTTTTTTTTATTTCCTTCCATTATTTTATGTTGCATTTTTTCTAACACATAAATAGTACACATGTATATTAGTTCTCATATAAAACAAAGTGACTGCATTCTACCCGTCGAAATAGATACTTTTCTCACCGGCCATTTCCCCTTCGGTTCTACCCGACGCGCACGATTCCCCCCTCCAGGTGACGGCGGCACTTCCGTCCGTGGAGGGGGGGCACATCCCGGGGCCCCAAGACGGGCGTCTACGCATGCCACGTCGCTTTCACGCATGCAAGAGGGCCCGGTGCGGTGTTTCTGTGGCATTGCTACACCCGGAAGCCCCACCGACCGGACTAACCCTAGCCCCGTTGAACACGAGATCTAGCCCTTTGACTTTCGCCGGACGGGCTTTGACCAGTTGACTCTTCCACCTGGTTGCGATAGGTCAGCCCATAGGAACACAACCCCGAACACGGTCTGGACCCAACCAACCACTAGATTCCCTCCGGTTCTACCCGACGCGCATGATTCCCCTCTCCAGGTGACGGCGGCACTTCCGTCCGTGGAGGGGGGGCACACTCCGGGGCCCCAAGACGGGCGTCTACGCATGCCACGTCGCTTTCACGCATGCAAGAGGGCCCGGTGCGGTGTTTCTGTGGCATTGCTACACCCGGAAGCCCCACCGACCGGACTAACCCTAGCCCCGTTGAACACGAGATCTAGCCCTTTGACTTTCTCCGGACGGGCTTTGACCAGTTGACTCTTCCACCTAGTTGCGATAGGTCAGCCCATAGGAACACAACCCCGAACACGGTCTGGACCCAACCAACCACTAGATTCCCTCCGGTTCTACCCGACGCGCACGATTCCCCCCTCCAGGTGACGGCGGCACTTCCGTCCATGGAGGGGGGGCACACCCCGGGGCCCCAAGACGGGCGTCTACGCATGCCACGTCGCTTTCACGCATGCAAGAGGGCCCGGTGCGGTGTTTCTGTGGCATTGCTACACCCGGAAGCCCCACCGACCGGACTAACCCTAGCCCCGTTGAACACGAGATCTAGCCCTTTGACTTTCGCCGGACGGGTTTTGACCAGTTGACTCTTCCACCTGGTTGCGATAGGTCAGCCCATAGGAACACAACCCCGAACACGGTCTGGACCCAACCAACCACTAGATTCCCTCCAGTTCTACCCGACGCGCACGATTCCCCCCTCTAGGTGAAAAACACTACAAATGAACTCTGAAAATGTTGAAAGTTGGCATGATTTCATCATTTCACCCACATAGCATGTCCTAAAAAGTTGAGAGGGTTACGGCAAAAACTGGATGCACTTCGTGTACAAAATGGACAATCTCATTCGAAGCATCAGGATTTCAGACGAAAACTCGTCTATTACAAAGGCATTTCAATTTTTTAAACTTATTTCAAACTCCAGACTTTTTGTGTGTTCAGTATGCACCATTCGAAGGAACGTCATCAATTTTCAACCATTTCTGACTTCATTTGCTATTTTTCATGCATTTACTCACTATATAAGCAAAACAGTACTGTTTTAATTAAAATCCTAATTTAAATTATTCTAAAAATAACCAAATAAATCTTATTGTGACAATAATCTAACATGTGACTAGGAGCAAAAAGAATTAAATTAGAAGCTATTTTTAAACTCAAGTTATTCACAATCTAGGGTTTGAAGCAAATTTGAAAATAATTCATATTTAAACAATTCAAATTTGAAAAATAATGGCACAAACAGAAACTAGACAAAATTTGGAATCTAATGCAAAAAGAATCACTCAAAAACATAAAAAATCCTAAAAGATATAAGTAATTTGAAACAGCAAATAAAAAAATCTACGCCGAGGGTTAAACCGTCGGCGTAGTCAGAATGCATCTACGCCGATGGTTACACCGTCGGCATAGATAGGAAACCCGGTTGGCTGCTCCCTCGGATCGATGACGCGGCACCGCCGCGGATCGATGACGTGGCAATTGAGCCTATGCCGACGGTGTCCGTCAGGACCGTCGGCGTAGCTTTGACGGCGTCGAATGGACGTCACCCGTCGAGCGTTCTACGCCGACGGTGTTTCTACGCCGAGGGGGGCCGTCGGCATAGATCCTCCTACGCCGACGGTGTTTCTACGCCGAGGGGGGCCGTCGGCATAGGTCCGTCTGCGCCGACGGTGTTTCGTACGCCGACGGTTAGGCGCCGGTGGTCGGCGTAGGGTCATATACGCCGACGGCCACCGTCGGCGTAGATGAAGCCGTCGGCGTCGGCCCTGATTCTGGTAGTGGATCCATCTGGGAAGGTTTCGGGGTAATGTCGAGGGAAGGATTCGGGGAGCACAAAGTTTCCTTCCCGTTGCATCCCTTGATCAGGTGCCATCATATATATATACGAAGACCGTTGCATCCCTTGACCATGTCCCATCATATATATGAAGAGGGGATGAACGACATGGAGATGGGACGTTGCATATGCTGTAGCGCAAGGGCATGTCGATCGGCAGAGAAGGTGCAAGGGCATCACACACGTGTATCTATGGCTAGGGCTTTTCTTGTGTTTAGGCGCTTAGGACCTGGTATAGATGGCAATTGTGAACGAAACGTTTTCTTATTGCAATAATGGCATGGTACGTGGGTAATTTTTTTACTTAAATCTTATCCAATGGCTATAGAATTTTAGTCTATTAAATAAAAGGTTGGATGTTTCTAATTTTCGTGGGATTTTCTAGACTATTTCCCTATTTTTGATCCATATTTTCCTTTTAGATAATAGATAGATAGAAGATAGATGATATTTTCACTGATTCTAATCAAATACATGAGGGATGATTTGTTAAACAATCCCGAAAAAAAATAAGGGCAACTAAACATACAAGGGCACAACGATGAAAAACAATCCCAAAAAGGGATGATTTGCCACATCCTGAACCATCTGGCATGCACGAAACTAAATCCATTGAATTGAAAGAGAAAATGCAGGCGCACACTAGTTGCTCGGGCATAAATTGATGACATATGACATAAATGCCACCATTATTTAGACAAAAGACAGGCTTAACTAAGTTCTGCTAGATCATGCATCGAAGGTGAAAGCACCAAAAACTGGGACTTTGTAGCGCCTAGCAACGCTTCAGTTTCTTCTCCCACGCGTAGACAGGATAATGCTAGTGAGCGCAGAAGGGCAGCTTGCCTCCAGATGCTTATACCCCTCCGTCGCAACCACAGCATCAAGGATCGCAGGAGTACTGACGATGAACTGGACACACTTCTCCTTGAGGTGCGGACAGTTGTGCTGCTCAGCCAAAGCCAAAGTCGTCGCCGCCGTGTCGACGGTGATGCCGCCGCAGAGCTTGCCCTCGCAGATAATTTTGAGCCTGTCAAGCCCGTACCTGTCAGCCGCCGCAAGCAGATGCTGAGCCATCGTCGCCACGGCTTCCAGCTCCCGGTCAAGTTCAGGAACGTTGTCGGTGTAGATAAACTCCAGCAGCGCCTCGAACACGGCCGCCTCCATGTCCTTGATCTCCACGCGCCCCGAGCTCTTCTCCTTCATGTCCCCGAAGAACTCGGCCATGAAGACCGGGGATCTCGCGGCGAGCACTAGCTTGTGCGCGACGAAGGTCTTGCCGGAGACGAGGAACGTGACGTCTGCTCCTGTGCCGTTCCGCAGGAGCTCCCGGAAGTGCCGGTGCATGTTGGATGCCGGCGCGGGCGTCGTGTTTGTCGTATCAGTGAGCTCCTTCACAATCGTGACAGTGCACTGGACGGTCACGTAGTCTCCTTGGGGTGAAGCCGAATTCAGCAGACCAGCTCTGTCCACGAGCGAGATTCGAGGCGAGCAGTCCTTGGGGCTCTTGAACACATGCCACACGGTCTTTTCTTCACTGCCATTGTGCGGCAGCCTCGGGTGTACCAGGAGACAGCCAAAGCTCGCCCTCACATTGCAGGTGCCGGCGGTTTCGGTGAGGAGCACGAGCTCGAGCGATACCCACGCTGTCGCAGGGTACCACCGGATTTCGAAGTCGTAACCGTCGACGTTGCAGCTGGTTCTGAGGCACTCATCCGAGCGCATGGTCTTGGACGCCAGGCGGAAACTGTCAATCTTGAGCAGCTTCACGGCACGCACGGCGCCGGTGAGGACAGTGCAGGTGGTCGCCATGGGGGGTAGTGTGGATCTTGAACAGCAGCGCGAACAGCGCTATAGCGTGCTGGATGCAGGGAAGAACGGGGATTGGGAGTAATTATGAAGATGATTGTGGAGCGATGGACTTGAGCAGTGCGATATTACTCGATTGCGTGCCCTTTTAAAACCAGCGAGACAGCGACTCCTCGGGCACCGATTTGAACGATACGATGCGTCGCTTGGACGTGAGGTCGTTTTACTCGCGCGGGCGGCCGCATAGGTTGCGAAGCGGTTGCTCGGCAAGCGGGAAGAGTTTGTTGGAGTATTATTACGGTTATTAAGACCATCTCCAGCCGTTCGGCTCCAGTGACCCGAAATAGCGTCGCCTGGGGACCAACCGGCGCTATAATCGGCCTGACGGGCTCGGGTTCTCAGTCGCGCCCCCACGCCGCCCACCCCACACCGTTTTTTGAAAACAAAATATGAACAAAATATGGCCAAATTCAAGCAAATTCAGGCAAAGTTCGGCTGATTCATACGATTTTTATACAAAAGGTGATAAAAACATAAAAAAAACATAGCTAAACCTAAAACTATGTCGCCGATACGCCGCCGCCGCCGTCTTCTACATGCCGAGGAGTTTGTAGAAGTCAGTATAGTCGTCGCCGTCGTTGTCGCCTCCGTCGTCGCCGCCGTCGCCGTCCTGCCCGCCGCCGTCCCTGCTACACCCCTGGCCTGGGTCGCCATGGCGGTGCAGCTCTTGGTTGGACGGCCTGGGCGCCTCCTCGCCGTCGCTGTCGAGGATGACGACGCCGCCCTCCTCGCGGACGTAGTCGTCGCGCGCCCATTTGAGGGCGGTCTAGTCGTCGGCAGCCATGGCGAGGTGCTCCTGCTTGACGGCGACCGGCGCCTCCACGCCAGGCTCGGTCTTTGGCCTAACAAGGCGGAGGTGGCCACGGGGAGGGGGAGAAGGCTGGCGGCGGCGGCCCTCGTTAATGGTGATGCCGCCATTGCCAATGCGCCCGTTGCGCCGGAGCGGCGAGTCGCCGGGCTCGGCCTTCACGGCCATGCGCCGGAGGAGTGCGAGCCGGACGATGAGGACGACGTCCCGGCCATGCGCCGGAGGAGTGCGAGCCGGACGATGAGGACGACGTCCCGGCCATGCGCCGGAGGAGTGCGAGCCGGACGATGAGGACGACGTCCCGGCCATGCACCTCGGCCGCCAGGACGAGCCGGTCCGGCGCGAGAAGGACGGCGCGGGGTAGTCGAGGCGCGGCGTGTTGCCGCCCTCGATGTGCTCGAGCACGGCCTCGAGGGTGCGGCCGGGGACGCCCCACCATTGCCGCCGCCCCTCGGAGTTGTGGCGGCCACCGCTGGGCGGTGCGCCGTTTGTGGAGGCGAGTTGCTCCTCGTGGCTGCGCTCGAAGTATGCCGTCCACAAGTTGTGGCTGTCGGGGGCGTACCTCGGCTGTTGCCGCACCGTCTCCAACAGAGACGAGCGGATCTGCGCGATCCCGACGCGCCGCTAGGCACCGGAGGCACCGGGACCCCACCGGCACTGAGCCTCCACGAGCCCAGCACCCGCATGTCGGGCGCCGCCGGGTACTCCGCCTCGTAGAGGAGGCGCGCCTCGTCCTCGTGCAGATGGCGGCGGCCGAACCCGTTGGCCGTCGCGCTGTCGCTTGGGAAGCGCTCAGCCATCGGGGAGGAGAGGAAGCTCGTCGGAGAAGGGAGGGAGGGGCAGAGGGCCGTCGGTGGCGAGAGTGAGAGGGAGAGTGCGGCGAGAAGTACCCTGCCACCGGCGAGGAGGAGCGGCTTTTATAGCGGCGAGCGGGCGGCACCGTGCGGCCGCGTGGAGGGAGAGGTGTGGACGCGCGTCGCCCGCTCTGACTGCGCCGCCCGTGATGCATCAATGGAAGGCTGACTGGCGGGCAGCCTTCGCATTGATTCCCCGCGGGAAACCGAGGCGATGAGGACGACGAAGCGCCTCTCGGTCGCTGACTCGGCGGGCCCGCCCGTTTTCGCGCCAAAAAAGGTTTCGTCCGGCGCGCCCAGCGCGCCGCGTTCGGCTTGGATACGCCGGCGCCAATTTCGGCTATAACCGGCGAAAATTGGGTTTCTGGGGCTGCGGCTGGGCCGATTTTTCTCAACCCGCGATAAAAAAGGGCTGTTGGGGGCGTGAGTGGAGATGCTCTAACTAGTTGAATGTTGCCACGGGCAAATAAATAAACCTATCATGCATCTTTAGGTTTCAATAAGTTCAACAAATTGCTCATGTCCCTAATCCACAATCTATCACAAGGCTCTTGATCGCCTTCAGCTTTTCAGTCTTTACATCGCTGCTATGCTATATTGTCAACCTGCTTCAAATCCCCATGTCTTTTTGCTAAGCTCATCAAGTTGCGATATTCATTTCCATCCTCCATAACTTCGGATGGCTTGCAATATTTGTCGTCCACCTCCTTCCCTGAAGTTTTGATAGATCCAAGATTTCCTCAAAGGGAAATGATAGGATTTGGTGACCGACTCAATTATTTCATCGGCAGCTTCCCCCTAGTTAATTGCCCGTACGTTGCGATGGGCTAATCGTGTCAAACACACATCTTTAGGATATTCATGCACATTAAGCAACCCTGCATCTATGCCTCCCCAGTCCAAGCTTATTGTCACTGTGAATGGCGTATCCTGGTTCAAAATCCTACAACCTTTCACGCCCACACTATGACATTGGTTTTCTACTCAAGCCAAGTAAATCCTTCTGTATAGAACATTATTCAGATTTGTCAACTGAAAGTAATTAAGAGTTGGATGCTCAAAACCATTTACAATTAAGACAATGTTCGTTGGCAAATGAAAAAATTCATATTTATTCTTTGAGTAAAATACACTGCAAGTGCCTAAACTTGTCGGTCATTTTAGTGCCTAAAGTTGTAAAATACATGAAAGTAGTGCTCGAACTTGTCCGACCATTCAAATACGGTACCTCCTATCGTATCCAGATGTACACCCTGCCTACTTGGCACGCCAACGTGGAGGTGGCCCGCATGTAAGTGAGTGTGAGCATTTTACAGCCAGGCCACTCAGCTTTTATTTTAATATGGTCCCACATATCAACTCAGGCGAGCAGATGAATGAAATTGTAAAAAGGAAAATAAAAAGAGCGACCCTTGAAAGATTCGAACAGAGCACCTCGCGTCCATAAGATATACTGTACATCTTAACCACTACATCAAGCACGACCGTATGTGTAAACGGGATACAACGGCTTTTGTAATAAGATACCATGTGAAACAATAAAGAAAAATAATAAGAAAGAAAAAGGGTATTCAAAGTTCGAACTCAGGAGCTCAGTCGTGCCAGCCTTGTAAGCTAGCTAGTAAACCAAGCAAGATTTTACACTAAATTTAGAGAAACGCCATATGATGGTGTGGAAGACAAGAACTTCTTCGCCCCAGTGGACATTGCCTTTGTCCAGATTGAAATAGTTCAACCTATATTAGAAATTATTGTCTCAATATATGTATGTTCATTCTCGACAACAAGCACACTCTATTATTGTTTATCTTCATTGTATTTCTAAAATACCCATTTATTAACACAAAGTTGTATTTTGTAAACTATTCAATTTTTATTAAAAATATTGTGATGAACTTTTTAATAAAATTATTCAAAATGTTACTGAATTATTTTGTAATACTCATTGAACTTTTAAAAAAATACACATTGCCCATTTTTTAATGCAAGATAGACTTTTTTTTAAACACATTATAATTTTGTACATGTGAAACGTTTTCCAAAATATGTTCAACATTTTTTGACTGCACTAACACTTTCTTTTTCAGTTTATGGCAGTTTTGAATTTTTTTTCTTACATTTCTTTTTTTGAATGTTAAAAATAATATGAAAACTAAAAATAAAGAACATGGAAACATAAAAAGTGTTGATTGTTTTCACACAAAAACGTATACATGTGCTCTATGTGGCTTTCAAATTTCGTACGAAATTATGTTGTATTATACCTGCAAAAAAGGACATAAATCTGGGCAAAGAAACAATCTGGCCACGAATATATTACAGTTCTATGTGTGCACATACAAAAAAGTCAGAATTTTTTTAGCTGTAAAAATCCATTTCTTTGAACTTCAAGAAAAGGACACAACACGACCGTGCACGAAAGACGCAGAGGACATATTTGCATGGACGGACAAGTTCGAGCACCAGTTTCGTGTATTTTACAACTTTAAACACTAAACTGACCGCACATGACAAGTTGAGGCACCTCTCGTATTTAACTCAAGGCCATTTGTACAGCGGGGATTGCAATTTAAACAAGCGAGGTGGTGACTCATCGGGTGAAGGCGCCGGCATGTATAGCATGGGCGTTAGAAGTTGGAGACGCAATAAGATGATGATTAAGAGGATCTTCCCGAGGCAGACGTCTGACTCCTTCAAATTTCTTGCTTTTATGCAGCACTGTCACTCCCTCTCTACAGCGAGACCCGGACTGTGTAGATGGCATGCTGGATTTGCTTCAGGCGACAGCGCGACACCTTGCCTCCCAGTAGGAGCGATGCTTCCCGCCACTAGGTGACTTTTTTTCCTGATTTCTTTTACTTTCTTTGGGCTGGAATGTGCCGAGGCCCCGGCATCTATCATTCACTGAACTTGTATATGACTGTTGCTTTATCTATAAAGCGGGACGAAAGTCTATTTCAATGAAGTCGGAGATGCAAGTAATCAACCAATGCAGACTGCACCAACAATCAGGGAAAACCAATGCAGACTGCACCAACAATCAGGGAAAATATCCAATCACTCCGCTGGCCTTCCCGATGAGTCGTCCGCCAGCATGCAGCGGCTCGATCTCCAAGCGGAGCACCGCGCGTGCGGCCATGGTCACCATGGGGTTTGACCGTCTGAGGTACGTACTACACAGCGCAAACGTTTCGGTCGACGTGGTTCCAGCCATTTCGTGGGCGAGTAGTGCTAGGCGTACGATGATTTCTTGCTACGATTTGTACGACACTGCTCAATCACCCCTGGATCAGATCTATTCATCAACGGGAATCGTGAGATCACAACGTCGGATGAGAATCGTATACTCCCTCTGCCTCTATGTATAAGTCATTTTACGTTGTGCACTGCGATCAAGGGGCCGAAATCACTGTTTTGACCTTTTCAGTAATCTTTGTCAAAAACTGAACTTGACATGAAAGTATTTCACGATCTGACCCTTTTGACAACGCCATAGACCGTGGTGTTTCCCCAACATAGAAACGCCGAGCTAGATAGCGTTTCTACCCTCGCTCACTACTAGGCCGAGCTGGCTACCGTTTCTGTAAACGCCAAAGGCCTTGGCGTTTCTATGTAGGGCAACAACGCCAAAGGCCCGCCAAGGCATTTGACGTTGCTGCCCTACATAGAAACACCAAGGCATTTGACGTTGCTGCCCTACATAGAAACGTCAATGCCTTTGACGTTTCAAGAAATGGCGTCTAGCTCGGCGTTTCTGGCCTATCACGTACGCGTCCTCGGCCTGGCAGTGGACAAGGGCAGAATCGCTATCTAGCTCGGCGTTTCTGTGTTGAGTAGAAACGCCACGAGCTATGGCGTTGCCAAAAGGATCAGATCGTGAAATACTTTCAAGTCGAGTTTAGTTTGTGACAAAGATCGCTAAGAAGGTCAGAATAGTGATTTCGTCCCGACCAAGGTGAAGAGTAAATAAGGTCGTACTCGTTCGTGGGCGTGCAGCACAGGTTATGAACCCTAAGGGTTTGCTGGGGAAAAGATAACCAGTAGTACGATTCATAGTTCCTACCACTCCATGGAGTACTAGTATAGCTGAGACTGAGATCAGTGGCAGCCTGGCGGGCCAAAATCAGGCATCAGCTAGCGTACAGTCCAACAAACACAACAGAGGATAATTGCAGAAAAAATGATACTGGTATGCTCAGGCATCAGCTAGCCTACAGTTCAACAAACACAACAGAGGATAGTTGCAGAAAAAATGATACTGGTATGCTGGAACCTGCAGGCATATACCATGACCATACTGGCTTGTGAGAGCACATCACGAAAATATAGAGTAATGCACAAGGTCAGATTCTACCAGGAGGGGATCTGTGTACCTGTCTTACCATAACTGAAAAATGGCTGCCGGTTCTTCAAATCCTTACCGAGTGCATAATCACAGTGCCTAGCTTTACCCTTTAATCAAAGAGTCCGGCGATATATGCGCCACTGTTAATATTTCAGCAGACTCAAGTCCATAGGCAGTAGTATATGTGCAAAACCATTTTAATAACAAGCAGGTGGCAAGTAACATCCACTTCAGAGAAATGGTCAGACAACAAGTAATTCAAGAGTAGTCTATGATCGATCACACAGAAGCAGAAAAAAGCATACGCTGCTCTTAAACTTAACCAGGAGGCCATTTCATCTGCCTTCCGCCGAGTACATGCACGTGCAGATGGTAGACTGATTGACCTGTGAGCAGAAAGATGGTGTAGCATTAGCATCGATGCCGAAATTACTGTGATGAAAGGGGCAGAAAGAATCATTGGGGGTAAGGTCTGCAGCATGAGCCTGCTTACATCCTTCTGCTCCGTTGTTTATGACGATGCGGAATCCATCTGCTACGCCTTCCTTCTCGGCCACTACCTTCGCAGCATAAAGCAGCTGCCCCAGAATTTCAGCATGCCTGGGTTCAGCCTACATGCATGTCCTCGTAAATTAGGCGACATTGTGGATGTTCTCATATCAAGGACATCAACAGGTTAAATTATAAAGTTTGGTCAAAGAGGCAATTGAAAGGACATCAACAGGTTCTAAGATACAGCTAAGTGCATGGGATATTTCCATGACATGAAGTTTTACAGGTTGAACTCGTACATACCTTATCAAGTCCAGTTAGCCCATCTCTTAGTTTTGGGATGACTAGAACATGCACAGGAGCTTGTGGATTGATATCTCTAAATGCCAATACTTTCTCATCCTCATAGACAATACTTGAAGGGATTTCCTTTGCAATGATCTTGTCAAAACTAACAGAAACGAACAAAGGGGAGTATTCAGAGTCACAGAAAATATATTTTTAAGAAGTAAAATGAGCAAGCTGATCAGAGATTTACATGGTCGGTCCTCCAGTATCAGCAGTCGCTGCTGCTGTTTTGGCAGCAGCCTCTTCATTTGTCGATGAAGCAATGTGGCGCGCAAATCTAGTGTAGCCGGGAATTTACAAAAGACAATATCAGTGAAGGACCATAAGTCTGCACTCAGAGATGGACTTAGAATATAACAGTGAAGTTTCAAAATGGCCACGACTAGATTAGGGGCAAGTTAGAGCGAGTTCAGACAAATTTTAGGTAATTACAGATTGTTTGAGTGTGGAATGATTTCACAGGATAGGGTGAAAAGGGGCTGTTATCCACGAAAGCTTAGATGGTTTATGGCGGATATTGGGTTAATTCCCATATGTGTATGCCTGTATGGGCAGTTGTGAACTCTGAACTGAAATGTCAATTACTAGTATATCATGACTGATTGTAATTCAGTAATGGCCTTCTGTGGGGAAGGATTCAGCGACGGCCCGTTGTTCCTTGTTGCTTACTAAAAATTGTCAAAATTTAGCAGGTATATGCACAAGAGGAAACAACTTCAAATGCATCTTCAGTGATGCTGTGTTGATTTTCTATTCGACCAACGTGTCAACCAACTCTGCACATAATCTTATACCGGGTCTTTTCAGGGCATGAAATTCATATCATCAGGCGAGTCTTCGCGGCTCACTAAATCCATAACTGCACAAATGCTTTAGAGTATTTCCATGCATCTGGGAGTTGCTCTAGACTCGATCAAGTGCTAAAACCATCGAATGTTGCATTGAAACTCTCCAGCATTTTCAATTAAATGTCTGAATCATTTCAAGCAGATACACGCTTCAGATGCTAGTAATCGCTAAGAATCCCAAGAAGCAGCAACGTCGCAGAACATCGCACATCGCACAACACAAACCACCACGAGTCCACCACCCATGACACATAACCCTGACCCAAATCCCAGATTGATTTACACATAAATCGTTGGGGCAGTAAGATCCCTGACACAAGGAGACACCTCACCTTCGGGGAGCGAAGTCGCGGGAGACCCGGAGACCGTGCGGCCGCAGAAGGGGGGAGCGCCTGCGACAACAGGGAGGAGAGGGCGTTCGATTGGAGTGGAGTGGATGCGATATCTGCTCGAGTGGACTGAAGGAGGCGCGGGTATAGCTTACCGGAGGAGGGAGGAGGTGGCCGCCGTGAGCTTCGCCGCCGCGGCCGGGGCCGCCATTGGTGACAGGGTTGGGAGTGGAAGGCTGCGGCCGTGCGCGTGCGAGATGCTGTCGCGCTGGGGGCTGGGGGGTATCGGAGTTATCGGCCGCCCGATGGAAAGTTGACGGTCCAGATGGAGCGTCATGTCCGTCGTGCTCACTTCGGTGTTTCACGGTGGAAATGGGATTTTTTTTTTTTTGAGAGGGAAATGGGAAATGGGAAAAGAAATAAGGGAAAGGGAAATTGGATTTCTGAACGTGCAGAGTTCATTCATTTGGTCCAAGCAGTGGCGGACCTCGGGAGATTTTTTTTTTGTTTTCTTCTGACACCACATATGTCATGCCAAAAAAATTATGATTTGATGAATGTTTAGGACATTGTTTATAGTTAACGTCAGATTAGAGACTAATAAAAAATCGGACGATTAATCATTTTTATCGGTTGACTATTAATCGGTCATATTTTACAAACCTCAGGTTCGCAACACTAAAACATGTTTTATTCAACCCAAAACTAATATTGGACCGTAGTGTTACCTTGATTTCTTGCCCTTGAATCATTGTACAATGACGCACAATAAGACAACAATATATACTCCCTCTGTTCCTAAATATTGTCTTTTTTAGAGATTCAACTATGGACTACATACAAAGCAAAATAAATGAATCTACATTATAAATTATGTCTATATACATCCGTATGTAGTTCATAGTGAAATATCTAAAAAGATAAATATTTAGGAACGAAGGGAGTATTACCTAACAAGGTCCACAAAACACAAATAAACATAGTTCTTGCATACACAGTGCTAGAAATATGCCTTATCAGTAGATTCCCGATAAATCACTTGTCAAAGCAATAAATCGGCCCAAACAATAAATTGTGACGATATGGCTTAATCTTATGGTCACCCACCCAATAGTGATAAATCGGTGAATCAGCCGGTTTTTTGAACAATGGGTTTGATGTTGATGTGGTACTAAAATTCTTAGTTTTTGCATACAAGAAGGCGATTGTACAGACCCTGAAAAATTCCTGTGAATTGCAAAGATGACTTAAATTGCCACCACATTTCTTGTGCGCCCCAAAAATCCACCTCTTTGCTTGCTAATTTTCTCAATAAACATTGATGAACATTTGGATCCAGTTAACCCCTATTTCTGCAAGCCCTGGCCCGTGCATCAGTGCGACGGCAGTAGTGGGAGACGGGGAGGAAGGTGATGGCCATTACCTCGCGCTGGTCAAAATAGGGGGCACGACTGGTCACCCCTCTTTCATTCCACTCACACACTCTTCTCTACTCTCCCTCACTCTCAATGCCGAGCTCGCCGCCGTTGCCATGGAGGCTCTTTGTCATCGTCGGTAGCAATGCTGTCGTGGAAGGTTGTACATGACTGTAGCGACGAGGACTTCATCGGCATGGGCATGGAACTGTGGGTAAGTGCAATGATTTCTACCTAGTATTAGGGTTAGGGTTCATGTTTTTTTCTTTCCTTTGAGATCCCATTCAAGCAATGGAGTTGATTTCTTGGTTAATCCACGTGGCGAAAATGTAGGAGAGCCTTGACACCAGTGTAGATGCATCCTACTGTGGCAAAGTGATATATGCAAGCATGAAAAGTAGGCTTCACCAGACTCCTGTTTTGAATTATGTTGCGTTTGAAGACATCAACACTGGAAGGAGGTTTTATGGTTGTGTTGTTTATGTGGTATCCACTTACGGTTAGGGTTAGAGAATGTTACTACTCTGTAGTTTTCAATGATGGCTTTAGATGAATGCTTGGTCTGTTTTTCAATTTTTGTTATAGTGGAGTCAGTTAAGTGTTTAGTTAACTTAGTGAATTTGCATTAGTTGCATCTGTTAACTGAATTTGACTGAAACTGGTAGTGTTACTTTCTATTCGATTCAGTGGAGTTTTTAGTTAAGAGAAAGTGGATTTGCATTGGTAGTAACTGTTGTAGCTGACCGTAAGTCTATAACTGAATTTGATTGAAATTGTTAGTGTTATTTGTCTATTTGATTCAGTAAAGTATTGTGTTAACTGTCAGTGGTAGTAATTTTGCAATGGAACTAAATGTTGTAGTTGACTTTACCTGAATTTGACTAAAATTATGGTTGTCTGTTGGATCCAATTAAATGTTTAGTCCAGCAAGACTAAAACTTCATTGAAATTGTTGTATTGTTAGTGAACTATTAACTGTTTTAGTGCTTACAATTTACTGTGCTTGTTTGAATATTATTAGTGTCTGTTTGATTCAGTTATGTAAGTTCCTTGTTGGTCTAGTGCTGTTGTGTTAGTAACTACTATTTGTTGGAGCTTGGAGTACAATTATTTACATGTGCAGGGTGGTAAATATTGTGGAGTGGTTGAGTGGGTTGAGAATTATTAGTTTGCAAATTCACAAAAGAGATAAATTAACTAGACTGCCAGTGAACTAGACAACACTAATTATTTACAGTGAACTAGACAATACTAACTACAACAAAATTGAAAATGAACTAAACAACACTACGTATTTACTCTAATTGTTAACCTGTAATCCACAACAAAACTAACCATAAATCTACTAATTGCACAAACACTTCAAATCAAACAAGGATGCTAATCTGGCACAAACCCTAAACCTAACATTAAATCCATATGATTCCCCTAACCCTTACACTAAATTAAACAAGAACCCTAATCTAGCACAAACCCTAACATAAAACGTGTAATGATAGAGGGGAGGCGGAGGATGATGACTTACTCCACGCCGTTGAGTGCTAAAGCCCACTGACAGACGCAGTTGGGAGTGGCCACAATCGAGCGGCCAAGGCCGTTGTCGCCTGATGCTGCACTAACCACTCTTATTTTGGCTGTCGCTGTGTCACCTGGATACTAGGCCAGTTGTCCACCTCCGGGAACTCCTCACCCTCGCTGTCGGTCCCTCCATCGCCAACTGACCCGCTGCCGCCAATAGGTTTAGCCAGCGCCAATGCATGACTAAGAGAAGAGATGCGGGGATGATGAAATGCGAGGAGAGAGAGAGAGAGAGAGAGAGAGAGAATCGACATAGTTGTGAGGTAACCGCCATCACCCCCTATCTATCTCCCTCTGCCGACGTGGCACAGACGCGCGGGCCAGGGCTATCTAATTTCGGGTTATCTAACTCTAAACATTCATCAATGTTTATTGAGAAATTAAGTAAGAAAATAGGTAGATATTTAGGGCGCGCAAGAATGTGGTGGCAATTCCAAGTCAACTTGAAATGTGGTGCCTTTTTGTAGTTCACCTCTCAAAATTTCAAAGAAGCCTACACAATTGTTCATCATCATTTCTACACATTTGCGAGACAAACCCAACCAACATTGGCGCTACCTCCATGAGAGGTCCTCCTGGAAAACCCTAGCCACCACCATAGAGCGGTTCTCCCTCCTCCGGTGTCGGGAGGGGTGGGGAACCCGATCTATGAGTGGAGTTCTTCATAATAGTAGTGTTTTCATTAGATTGGTTCATGGTTTTGGTAGTCTTCTCTTCTTCTTTGGATATGGCATCGTCTATAATAAGTAATTTCCGTCCTTTCGTTCGATGACGAGATCTCCTTCCCTACATCAATGATGGTCTTGGAAGATTAAGTTTGTCTAGGTATGGTCCTTCATATCTTGCTTCGCCATATCGGTTTTGGATTTTTGCCATGGTTGTCGTGAGGAGGATTGTCATTGCAATACTTTCGGCTGCTACGTCCTCGACAATGGTTATTCGTACTCTCGGCTCCCAATGACATTGACTTGGCTATTCGATTTTTTAACCTTGGAATATCAGTGTTGGTGCTCTTGCGGATGTTGGTTGATTACTTTAGTGGCTGTGTGCGTGCATCACAGCCTTGGCAATGCTGCTCAAATTAAAACTATGGAAGAACCCTCGTTGGTATTTACAGGTATGTGATTTGATACCTTTGTTATTTTTCGGCGTCTGCCTTCAGAAAAGTATAAGATTGTGTCATGGAAGAAGAAAGAGTTTGAAGATCTTGAAGATTTGCTCGTTTCTTTTAGAATTTATTTCGTAATTGCTGTAGTCAGCTTATGTATCTCTACCATGTACAATTCGCTATTATAAATATATCATGGTATCGATTGTCAAAAAAAACAACTCTTGAAATTATCATGTGATTCATCTGATCGAGTTGCAGCAACTTGGTTTCGTCTATCCAAAAACTAGTAATCGAACATATAAACCTTGCTAGGCTACCCGCCTAGGGAGGCCATCTACGAGCGCGAGTGATTTCTGCCCCCCCCCCCCCCCCCCCCCCCTCGATTTACTGTTCGAGTTTTTACCGTGCTGGCGGCTGGTCAACCGTTCGTCCCTTTTACACACAATCCGTAAGTCTGACTGTGGATGATTGGTGGGCTCGTTCACTTGTGGGGACCACGTAATAGAGGATGGACTGCTTTCAAGCTTGGATAATGTAAAATCGATGTCGTGGTGTAAACCTAGCCCAATCCCCTCCAGCCCTCGGGCCCCTCGTCCCTCGTCCCTTCTCTTGCCGACGCTTCCTCTCCTCTCCCTTATTCTCCTAGCGCCGCCGCCCCGTCCTTCTCCGTCCCCGGCCGCGAGCCCTTCCTCCTCCTTGGGCCGCTGCCTCCGCAATGGTCAGCGATGCAGAGCAGCTCGTCCACGAGCGAGGCCCCCCGCACCAGTGACAACACCGCCACCATGCACCATCACCCACGCCTCCTCCTTGTGATGCCAGCCTCTGCGATGGTCGGTGACGCAGAGCAGGGCGGCGAGTCACGGGACCTCGCCACGCACGTGGAACTCGTTCCACCAGCGAGCCCCCCTGCTTTGTGATGCATTCCGTCGACCGTGGTGTTGAGGTGATTTTTTAATCTGTTTCTTCTCCCTTTAGGATTGGCTTTCTCCGCTTGGTGGAACAGGCAGAAGTTTCAATTTCATAGATGTGAGGGCCTACAGAAGAAAAGCTCCCATGGGAACTTCTGCCCATACTCTGAATTGAATTTACAGGTGATGAATCCATGGAGACAAGGTGTTTGTAAAATTGCCTGAGGGTTGTGTGGATTTTACAAGTTGTTTTTTTGCTATTACTGATCTTCTAAATTGTTGTTTGTTATTCCTTTCATCTATTATGTGTTTACTTTTGAGGTGTTTTTTGGTTGTGCCGTGACGCAGGCTTATCCAACAGTGGCGCCGCCTCTAGCATCAGACACGGTGTGGCTTGTTAAATAGCAACAACTGGCTTCTTGATGTTGGATCTGATCTTGGAAATAAAAATTGCCTCCCTTGTGTATGGCTTGTTAATTTAAAATTGATTCCGATCATTGTTAATATCTTATAGTTTATATTTGATAAAATCACAACCACAGATTTGATGATAAGGAAGAAGAGAGATGATGAGTAAGAGCTAGATTATTGCCACATGGGCCAAGACCGGTCGAAACCACAGTGTGTGAACATTGTAACCATGTCGGCTGGTGCCTTGAACATTTTAAACCAGACAAGAGTTTCGTCCCTCTCGATCCACACCTTGAACATTTTAAACCAGACAAGAGTTTCGTCCCTCTCGATCCAGTCTGGTTTAAATTGTTCAAGGTGTATGTTATCCTGTTTTAAAATTGAAGGACTAAACATAGACTCTCTTTTTTTTTGTAAAAAGAAGTCTTTTCTTTTTATAAACACTGCAATCTTTTGCGGCACTTGGTTCGAAATTAAAGTATCCAAGTTTGAAAATCTGACACGCATACACATGTAACCACTCTTTGTTTTTCGCGGGTGTACATGTACATGTAATTACTCAACCAAATGATTTACGAAGTTAACTTGGTTATTATCTTGAACTTGTGATGCGAACCTTGTTCAAATAATTGTATTTGGGCACTGCAACGCTTCCGCCGGCGGATCTTTCAAAAGGATCCGCCGCCTCCTAAGCCGTTAGATCTGACGGATAAAGTCACCGTGTGTCACGTTTTACCATTGCAACACTGATCGTGTTATAGAAAATTTCCGCAACACGGGTCATGTTGCAGAACTTTTTGCAACATAGGTCAAGTTACAGTTTTTTTTTGTAACAGAGGTTTTGTTACATTTTATTTTTCTGCAATAGAGGTCGTGTTGCAATTTATTTTTTGCAACAAAGGTCTCATTGCAATTTAATTTTTCTGTAACAGAGATCTTGTTGTATCTTTTTGCAACAAAGACCTTACTGCAAAAACTCATGATAACGGACAGGGAGCAACGAGCAACGGCCAAGTTGGCTCGGGCAGGACACGTGTGCTCGCATAAGATCCACCGATGGAAACCAAGCATTTTCCTTATTTACGCAAGGAAGCGCAAAGGCTATCTTAAAAAAAGTACACACACAGAGATTACCGATGCACGTGATATAAACTCATTCAATATCGTGTTGCAGCAACTTGGAGTAATCAAATCGTAAAAGCTCGCTTCTTAAGATTGGATCTGGATTTCGGCGACAGAAATTGCCCCGCTTGTGTCTGGTGTTAATTTAAAATTGCTCTCCGTTACTTGGATTTTTTTTCAAAACTATGACGTATTTTATAACAAATTCGGAAACTATAGGACCGAACGCAAAAAATTCAGAAATGTGACCCCGTCGGCCTCTGGTGGGCCGAAGAGGGGCCCGTCGGCCTGCGGTTGGCCGAAGATAGGCCCATCGGCCTGCGGTGGGCCGAAGAGGGGGCCGTCGGCCTCCAGGAGGCCGAAGAGAGGCCCGTCGGCTTGCGGGCGGCCGAAGAGCACCCGTCGGCCTCCAGGCGGCCGAAGAGCCGCTGGATAAGCCCGAGCCGCGAGCAGCTGCTTTCTTCCTCCTCTGCTCGCTAGCTCCTCCTTTCTCTCTCGCTTCTCTCTGTACTTTCCACCGGGCCCCGCGCCGATCTCTTCCCTCGTCCACCCATTTTCCTATCCAACCTGCAGAAACAATAGATCATAGCATTCTCCGCCGGCCTACGGTATTATTTTTTTTGCTATGGGGTAGTTTTTTGTGCGTGAGGAGGAACCATGGTGGGGTGGAGGAGGTGTGGCTGGTGAGGAGGTGGTGGGATGGAGAGGAGGTGGTGGGGTGGAGAGGAAGAAGAAGGGGACACACGCGTCGAAGGTATACCAATGTCGTCACAAATTTTCTATGAGCTGTACAATTTATTTAGTGTACATAGTCATTTTAGCGGGTAGTTAGTGTAGCCGGTAATAATTTTGTTCGTTGCGATTAATGAGAAGGTGGCAATGTCTGATAGGTGAAAATATCTGAATCAGTAAATTTGACTGTTTACTACGGCCCTGGTAATGTTCGATATAATGAGTTGGTGGTTGATCTTAGCGAGTTTAAAAATGGCGTCATGACACTTTCAGACCCGGACAGACTGGACATTAGACATTTGAAGCACTGGTTGACTACTAGTTTTGGGCTGGATCCTGAAGTATGTTCCGTCAGTATTCATGCATTGTGGACCAAATCCTGTAAAAATGTCAAGTGGGAGTTGATGCCGATAGATAGGAGCCAGCATTGGGTGACCCTGTTAAGTCGTTGCCGAGACCAAAGAATCCACCCATATGCCTTAGTGCTCGAAGGAGGAGAATACCGTACAACTCCACGTGGGGTATGAACCAGGCCAGGGTAGTCAAGTGGCTAACGAGATTTATTTATCCGGGTCACAGCCACCGGATGTGGATGCTAGCCAAGCCGAGAAAGAGTCAGACTACGTGCCACACAATGTTTGTGGTCATGATACTAGGCAGAGTATTCAGTCGATAATATTAGCTAGTTCTGGTGTTGTTGATGGGGATGAGGAAGGCTATGAAATACAGAGGGTGATGATGGAAGAGGACGAGGATGGATTTGCGGAGGATCTGGATTCTGAAAATTCCGAGGATGAAGTGGAGGTACCAATTCCTTCTGCATGGGATCAGGACATATCCACCGGCCTTACTGTCAACGATGGCCATGAGACTCCATTGCAATATAATCTGAACCAATTCCAGATAGGGGCTATGTTTGATACAAAGAAAAAATTGAAGTATGCGGTGATAAAGTGGGCTATGTCTACGCAGAGGGTTTTCCGGACACACATATCGAGTCCAACAAACTATACCGTGAAGTGTGTTGAAACAGGTTGTCCTGCGAAGGTGCACGGGCACGTGCCGAAGTATAATATCCACTGGGTTGTCACCAATGTGGTCCCACATAATTGTGTGAGGAAAAACCTGTTGGTTCGTCATCCAAACCTGACTTCAACTCTCATTGCGCAACTCATGTATACTGAGATAGTGGAGAAGAAAGATATGGAAGCAAAACACATCCAGACAGCAGTGAAGGTCAGATGGAATTATGACATTCCTTATGGGAAGGCTTGGAGGGCTAAGCAGAAGGCTATGGAGGAAAGGTTTGGGATGTTCTTCGACTCATATGATAATGTTGTCCGTCTCCTTGACATACTGAAGGAGAGGAATCCCGTCACTTATGTTAACATACAACACACGAGGTTGGAGAGTATACCAGATTTCAAGGTGTTGAAACGAGTATTCTTCTCTTTCGCTATGGGCATCGAAGCTTTCCGGCATTGTCCTCCTGTGATGTTTGTGGATGGTACATTCCTGACTGGTCAGTACAAAGGGCAAATCCTGACTGCTATTGGTGTGGACGGGAACAATCAAATCATCCCACTTGCCATGGCATTTGTGGAGGGTGAGAACTTTCCGAGCTGGGTATGGTTCTTTCGGCAAGTTAAAATTGCGATCATGAAGGACCGACCAAACGTGTGTGTCATTCATGACAGACATGCTGGTATATTGAAGGCCGTGAAGACACTAAGGAATCCAACAGCTGACGAACCAACACCTTGGAAGGACTTGTAGAGCCGGTGGTGCATGCGCAATCTTGGGGCTAATTTTTTCTCACAGTTCACGAACAAACGTTTGATGAACTTATTTAAAAAATTATGCAAGCAGAACCAGCAGCGCAAATATGAATTTATTTGGTCAAAACTAAATGAGTTTACTGAGAAGCAGATCCGTGCGAGGAAGAAAATGGAAAAAGATCAGGTTAAATTAGCAGCACTCATCGCGGAACTAGAGGAGCCAGTAGGTCTTTGTGACTTGCCAGCAATTGACCCTCCCAATACTCAGAGAAAGAAGGGCAGGGCAATGAAGAATTTTTTTGAGTGGATAGAGAAAGAGCCTCTAGTGAATTGGTCTTTGCTGCATGACACCAATGGAGCTAGGTATGGCCACATGACAACCAATCTTGCAGAGGTGTATAACTTTGTACTCATAGGGAATATAGCATTGCCACTCACAGCTATTGTGGAGGCTGTATTCCATGGCACTTTGAAATATTTCAGAGAAAGGCACGAGTTAGCAAAGAAGCATATTGCAGATAATCAGAACACACCTTATTGTAGCCGTGTCATGGAGGACATGGCAAAGAAGATAGAGAAAGCAAAGAAGCACACTGTCAGACTCATAGGTAATCAGGAAAGGAGGTATGAGGTTTAGCTTCCTACTGATGGTTTTGGTTCTGCAAATGAGGTGAAGACGCACGAGGTAAAAATTGGAACGGAATTTTATCCAACTTGTGAGTGTACATGCAACAAACCGAAGTTGTTGCACCTGCCTTGCTCACATGTGTTGGCTGCCTGTGGCCAGATTGAGTAGGATGCTATCTCCTTCGTGTCCCCATACTATTTAAAAGATGCAGTACTCAATGTCTGGACAGGTGAGATGACAGGATTTAGAGTCGTCGGCAATTTCAACAAGGTAAACGATGGGGAGAGAGTATACATCCCGAATCCAGAACTTCGGTGAACAAGCAGGGGCAGACGTAAGGTAAAGCGCATCCGAAACGATATGGACCAATCTGAAGCTGATGGAGCAACCAGACAATGTTTGCTATGCGCGGCTTATGGGCATAGGATGAAATATTGTCCCGAACTGAACAAAGACGGTGCTTCCACATCGACGAGTGCTTCCACATCGACGACTGCGACAACAGTAGCAAGAGGCAGATGTGGTCGTGGCAGTCGTGGTGGTCGTGGCAGTCGAGGCCGAAGGGGCGGACGAGGA
The DNA here is from genome assembly GCA_039707655.1 of Elymus sibiricus. Classification (NCBI taxonomy): domain Eukaryota; kingdom Viridiplantae; phylum Streptophyta; class Magnoliopsida; order Poales; family Poaceae; genus Elymus; species Elymus sibiricus. The sequence goes on along the minus strand of CM077675.1, from coordinate 456,166,446 downwards.
AGAAATAACTCACAAGCTATATAATGTGTCGGACTATGTTTTAATTTGTAATATGTCTGGACTATGTTTTAATGTGTAATATGTCGGACTATGTTTTATTCTGTAATATGGCGGACTATGTTTTATTCTGTAATATGTCTGGACTATGTTATAATTTGTAATATGTCTGGACTATGTTTTAATTTGTAATATGTCCACTATTGTTGCAGCTCTGGTCATATGAGAGATTCCCTATTGGCCGACCCTATGTCTGCGTTGATAAACCTTTTGGTTTTGAGGACATGGCTGGGACTTATGTGCCTTCTATCGGCCACTTGCCTACTATGGGATCTGTTTGGGCACGGAGAGAGGTATTTTCATATTAAGTAACAATATGAATTACTAATGTTTATTTCTTGCCATTCAATAGTATTACTAATGCTTATTTGTTGTCATGCATAGAGATAGTTTGCGCATAGCCAGGTGAGGGGCTGCTACCCCTCCTTCACGGCGCAGTTTGATAGTTTGCACGAGGATCAAGTTATCTGGGAGCCATACTCCCATCAGGCTATATTATCCAGGTGTCCAGTTGGGATTTCTGGATTGTGCACTAGAGATCGGCACTATGGGATGACCAAGGCCAAGTTGGTGTTCGACGTGACGGTTGAGGAGATGGCTCTTCATAGGGTGATGAGACAGTTTGGTCTATGCCAAGAGCCTGACATTCCATTTATTCCACACTTACCAGATCACGTGCACAAGTAAGTAATACTATTTTAGTTCTCATGTCTGCATTCAGAATATAACTAATCATGTAACGCGCATTTCAATCTCAGGTACAGTCGCGTAGGAGGAAACAAGTCCCTGGATTCTTGGCTTCGCGACATTAGCCCTTACGTGGACGAATGGACTACTGCGCCGAAAAATATCTGGGATGAGGTTCGGCCCTTTGACTGGGACAAGATCGGGTTGTATCTACAGCGTTACCGGCATAGCACGAGGATCTACTTGGTTCCATCAGCAGCTCCTGATCAGATCAAAGCCACTCTTACCAACGATCTGTTCCCAACTGCCTCTGTTGTGGGAACCAGACATCACGCGGTACGTGCTTGGTTCTCACATGTTAAGTTTTTTTCTCAATCTGAACATATACAATTGTTAACTATTCGTGTTGTCTGCCATACGACGATGATCTAATTGGTTAACTCTCCGTGTACAGGGTGACTTGACATGCGAGGCGCTAGAGGAGGTTTCCGCTTTAATGCAATGCTTTGAGAGGGGAGATAATATCCCACCGCGAGAGAACGTCTCATGGTTGAGGTGTCTTGATGAGAAGCTACGCGGGATTTACGCAGCTGTTACATGTAGACGATTTTCGGATGTTGCTATTCCTCGTCCAGCACATTGTCCGCCACGCCCCTCTCTGCAACGTTCAGAACCTCGACCCTTTGTGCATCGTTTGGAACCACGACCCTCTATGCAACGTTCAGAACCACGACCTTCACAACCAGGGAGCTTTTCCTGGCAGCAGACACCTCCTTCACAACCAGGGAGCTCTTCCTAGCAGCAGACACCTCCTTCACAACCAGGGATCTCTTTCTACCAGCAGCCACCTCCTTCACAACCAGGGAGCTCTTCCTGGCATAATCAGATGGACCTAGGTAACACTACTTTGTACATTCTTTTAAACATTGTAGGTTCGCAAATCAATTTTACATATTTTACTTTGCCGCAGTCGGTAGCCATTCGCAACCGTTCATGCATTCAGTCCAGTCACCGATGCTTAGTGGTGCTGGTTCGTTCTTAGACGGCGACGGCGACGACGATGACCGTGCTGCAAATACCTATGAGTTCTCGCAGACAGTTCTTCACACTCCACCACCGCCATGGACGCAGGAGACACAGACACTGACATACGAGGTTGTCTATGGTCGTGGTCATCGTGAGACTCGTCCACCGCCTGAGCGCTTATCGCCTTCCGGTCCTCGTCCGAGGAAGACCCAAATTCGTCGTCATCCCCAGCAGTGATATGGTTATCTATGTATGAGTCATTATCTATGTATGAGACATGACTATCTAATTATGTATGAGACATATGTCTATTTTATGTATGGGACAAATTACTATCTACTTATGTATGAGACATATTCATGTTCTATTTCAGTGGTCAATTGGTTTAGAGGGATAACACTTGTACTGCAAACTAAATGCATCCAACGCCGCGCTTTACATAAAACATAATGCCCACAAAACAAGACAATACACAAAGATAATATAGAATGCAGCTGAATTAAACAATACAACTGAAATTACAAATTATAGCTAAAAAACTACATGAATGCATCATCGTCCTCCTCCGTCCATGCAGAGCTCTTGCCCTTTGTCGATGCAGAGCTCTTGCCCTTTATCGATGCAGAGCTTCTGCCCTTCGTCGATGCAGAACTCTTGCCCTTCGACGATGCGGTAGTCTTGACCGTGGTGCTCGGCATAAAGAGGTCGTCTTTGTCCTCCGTCGATGCAGATCTCTTGCCCTTCGTCGATATAGAGCTCTTGCCCTTCGACGATGCGGTAGTCTTGACCTTGGTGCTCGGCATGAAGAGGTCGTCTTCGTCCTCATTGTCTGCTGACCATAAATCTAAATTATTTACAGCAAGCCTGAGGTAAGATTCACCTTTTTGCCTATGTTTTTTAAACAAGTAAGCTTTTGCCAAACCCTAAAAACTGGTTGTGAAAACTAGTCACTACATAATGTTTTGCAGTTTTTTTTGTTTTAATTTTCTCCATTTATATATATTTTGAATGTTCCAACATATATGTATTTAACAAATATTTTTATGTTACTCATTTTCCAAATGTTGATCATGTATTAGAAATATTTTTCAATGTTTAAAAAATATTCATTATATTTCTAAAAAAATTTCCATCAAGGACCAAAATATGTCAACAGCGTTTTCAAAAAAGTTCACCGAGTGTGAAATTGTGTTAATCATGTATTTGTTTACAATTTTGTCATGGATTAAAAAATTGTATATCTTAATTAAAAAGGTTAACATATATTAATAAAATAGTATCCATGATTTAGAAATTTATATCTTGTATTAAAATTCTTTAACCTTTTAACTATGTGTTCATACTGTATTAAAAATGTTCATAATGTTTTTCACAAAAATATTCAACATGTACTAAAATATTTTCATCATGTATTAAAAAGTAGCTCATCATGTACTTAAATTAGGGTTCACGTATTTTTTAATGATCAAATAATTTTCAATAAGGTTTGATGTTTATTTTAGTTTTCATTTACTTTCGAAAGGTGTTTGGAATTTTTTTAAAAGTCCATTAAATAAAAAGTGTTTGCATATTTAAGAAATTGAAGAAATAGTTGAAAATCACGATAAACGTTTTTTGAAAACATGATCAGCATTTTCTAAAAGCATGATGAGCATATTTTAAAATACTGAACGAAATTTTTCTAAAATACACGATGCTGAGAGATACCCGAAGAGCATTTTAAAACATACAATGACTATTTTTTATAAATCATGATGAGTATTTTCGAAATACACCCAGAACATTTTTTTTTATGTATTATGAATCTTTCTAAAAACTCGACGAACATTTTTTGTACAAGATGAAAAATACTTTCAATACAAGATGAACTATTTTAAATACACCTCACACATTTTTGAAACATGATGATTATTTTCAGAGTACACAATGAACATTTTCTGAAATAAACTATGACCAAGCAACTAAGAATACTACCAAGCTCGATGATGATGTTGATGTTGCTACCTATCACTAGTGGGTTTACGACTACCAGACGGCTCGAGACACTTATCATGATGAGCTGGCTGCCTATGCTCACTGGTTTGACGATGATCCTCATTCTTCAGTTGTGCTCTTTTTCATTGTTCTGTCTAGTTTTCTTCTAAATTTGTGAGATTATTGATGGCCTTCTAGATTTGGACTCATCTCCATGATTGCTATCAGCCTACGGTGACATTCTGTACTTCTTTGTGATTCTGTAAGAGCATGTAATTCAGCAGGGCGCTGCTAATGTCACTGAGTTCTACGCTCAGAGTACTGGCACCTCTACATGTGGCTGATGTCCATATTGCGAGACTATTGGCTTAGACTTGGAGTTTTACCATATGTTTCTGAGTTTTTAACTAACATCCATAAGGAGTTTCAGCCGCGCGGTGCCCAGGTCTTCGCACGCATGCCTCATGTCACTCTTCTTAAGGCACTCATGGAGATCTGGGCGGAGGAGACTCATTTATGTGTTGCTGGTCTTCTAGAGCTTTCTACAGTGCGCTCTAATTGCTCACCTGCTAAACCACCTACTACCTGGCTACTTCTCGCTCCAATGTCCTCCCTCTTCTCCCGACTCCCATAGGTGGCGGAGGTTGTTGCAATTGTCATTGCGACCATAGCAGCAAGGATAGTCGACATTGTTGAGTATTATGATTATCCGGAAGTATATGGTAGATACTAGGATTTATTCCTATCTTGTCTTGTACTCCAAGATGATCATGTACTCCTATATAATGCCCATAAGGCTTAAGCAATACAATCAACAATTCCACCAACCCCTCTCTCCCTTCTAACATAGTACCAGCTTAACTGATCCAACCCTAGCTGTAGCCCGTCGCTTCCGCCTCGCGCACCGCCCCCAAGGCAGTCGGCCTCCATGACCAATGGTGTAGGGGCAATCTGGGGAGGGAGGCAGGGGTGCCTCCAATCCCTCTCTCCCACATGATATCTTTGGCAGATTAGTTGGCGATCACCGGCAGTGCACTGTCCAACGAAGAGTTGATTTCTCATATCCTCTTTGGTTCGGACATGGCCTACCAGCCACTCGTCTCCGCTCTCGATGTCCACACGGAGCCACTCACCCTCGATCACCACTTTGCGCTCATGTCCAACTTCGACCAACGGGGCAAGCTTTTTCAAGGCACCGCCAATAACTTCAAATCTCCCGCGAACGCTGTTGCACCTGGTGGTCGTGACTCATCCAAAGGCTTCCACGACCCCTCTTGGAATTATTCTGGTGGGTCATAAGGTGGTAGTGGCGGCTACAATCAGCAAACAGGCGGTGTTGGCTATAACTAGCAAGGAGGCGGCTACAACCAAGGTGATGGCGGCTACAACAAGCAAGGCTGTGGTGGTGGCAACGACTGCTCCGGCAATGGCCGGATCTTCTACACCAACAACAGAGGCCACCAAGGAGGAGGACAATTTGGCAAGTACAACTCATCGTCTCGAGGGTATGACGTTGATGATATTGGTCCCTGTCAAATCTACAAGAAAAAAAATCATATTGCCAAAGATTGCAATTGGCGCTATGCCGAGGACAACAACTATCAACAGAAATGAGTTGCCGCAGCTGCAGAGACTTCATATGGAGTGGACACCAATTGATATGTCGACAGCGGTCCTACGGATCATATTACAAGTGAGCTAGATAAAGTAACCATGCTGGAGAAGTATCATGGCCATGGCCAAGTCCACACTGCCAATGAAACAGGTATGCAGATGAGTCATGTTGGCCATTCTATTATCAAAACCCCACATAAAAGTCTAGATCTCAAAATAAAATAAAATTGCACATCCCAAGCGCTTAACAAAATTTGCTTTCTGTTCATCGCATTGCCATTGACAATAAAGCTTTTTAGAGTTTCATACTTTCTTCTTTTTGATCAAGGACCAGGTCACGAGGATAATTCTCTATCAGGGTAGATGTGTGTGAGGGCTCTATCCATTGATTCCTTCCTTTAGAAGCTCAAATTAACAAGCATACGGTGTTAGTAAACTTTCATCGGAGAGATGGCATGCATGCTTAGGACATCCTTCTTTTGTTATAGTTCAACAAGTCCTTAGAAATAATCATCTCCGTTTGTTGATGAGCATAGTAGTGAAACAATTTGTGATTCATGTCAAAGGGACAAGTCCTATCAGTTTCCATATTCTATTTCTACTAGTGTTTCTATTCATCCATTGCAACTTGTCTTTTCTGATGTGTGGGGTCCTGCCCCACTTTTGTTGGTCGTCACACTTATTATGTCAGTTTTATTGATGACTATAGCAACTACACATGGATTTACCTCCTCAAGAAACGATCCGATGTATTTCACGTTTTTCAAAATTTTCAAGAACTTGTTAAACAAAAGTTTGATCATAAACGTGTTGCCCTCCAGTCTGATTGGGGTGGTGAGTATGAAAAACTCAACAATTAGGTATTTTTTATCATGTCTCTTGTCCCCATTCTTATCAACAGAATGGTTTCACTGAACACAAACATAGACACATTGTTGAGGTAGGATTAGTTCTTCTTGCCAGTGCCTCCATGGCTCCTAAGTTTTGGGATGAAACATTCCTAACTGCGGTTCATCTTATCAATATGCTTCCTAGTCGTGTCATCAATAATGAAACTCCAGTAGAAGGCTTGCTTCATAAACCGGATTATGAATCTCTTTGAGTTTTCGAGTGTACATGTTGGCCCAATCTTCATCCATATAACAATCGCAAGCTCATGTTTCATACAAAACAATGTGTTTTCCTCGGATATAGTCCACAACATAAAGGGGTTAAGTACCTTGATGTTCCAACTGGCCATGTCTATGTTTCTCGTGATGTTGTTTTTGATGAAACCATCTTTCCCTTTGCCCATCTTCATCCTAATGCAGACGCTCTCCTCCGCAAAAAGATCCTATTTCTTCCATCTCCTTTAACCGGTATTGATCACGTGGGTGATAATTATGATGCTTAATTGACTAACCATGCTACTAATTTTGGACATGAGCTGCATGATGTTACATATGATACAGGTGGACCGGAAGAAAATCATGGTGAAATTGGTGAAAACCCAGCTCCAAATGGGCTTTATCACATTTGTATCCCGGTGGGGAGAAAATCTAGAGCAGAATCTGCCTCGGGATCCCCGCATCGGCAGTCAGAAGATCCTCTCCGGTATCGGCTCTACGTCAGGACGCGACAGGCACACGCGCAGACCTGCCGTGTCTTCTCCCGCCACGTGCCAGACTGCCCCGCCTCTAGTGGCCTCGCGATTTGCGGGCGAACCATGTTTTTACACATGTCGGACCATGCGCGCTCTCAGCAGCAATGATGTGGTCCGGTCCAGCCCGGACCACCCCTCGGATGCTGCACAATCATCGGCGCATGATTGCGGGACGGGATTGTCTGCGCTACTCTACTCGCCAACACCTCAGGAGATAGCTGTAGAAGATCTGCAGCGACAAGATCAGTCAGACGAATCTGTTCCGGGATCCCGGGCGCCAGACGCTGCTCCTTCTTTGGCGCATGTTCCAGGATCTACAGTACAAGCACCAGGATCTTCTGTGCCACCTGCTTCTGCTACATCGTCCATACCGGCTCATACACGATTAGAAAAGGGAGTAATTCAACCCCTTAATTATAAGCATATTACAAAATATGGCTTAGCTTGTTCCATAGGAGCACCAACTAGTCTTGAGCAACCACCTAGTGATACACGGTGGAAAAAGCTATGGAGGTCGAATATCTTGCGCTTCAAAGAAACAAAACTTGGCATTTGGTGCCTCCACACAAGGGTAAAACTCTCATTGATTGCAAGTGGGTCTCAAAATCAAGAGAAAGTCTGATGGAACTATTGATCGTTATAAGGCCAGGCTCATTGCGAGAGGCTTTAAACAAATTTATGGTATTGATTATGAGGATAACTTTAGTTCAGTTATCAAGGCTGCAACTATTCGTCTTGTCTTGTCTATTGTCATATCTACGGGATGGAATTTGTGACAGCTAGATGTGCATAATGTGTTTCTTCATGGTGTTCTGGAAGAGGAAATATACATGAAACAACCACCTGGTTTCCAAGAACAGAATGCTCCTTTTCATGTGTGCCAACTTGACAAAGCAATTTATGGTCTAAAGCAAGCTCCTAGGGCATGGTATTCTCAGTTGAGCCTCAAATTGCATAAACTTGGTTTTGCTCCCTCTAAGTCCGACACATCATTGTTTATCTATAATAAGGCAAATACCTCCATATTTGGGCTTATATATGTTGATGACATCATTGTTACAAGCTCTTCTGATCAAGTAGTGACATGATTGCTAAAGGACTTAAATTCTGAGTTTGCTCTTAAGGATTAGGAGACTTGAATTTTTTTCCTTGGTATTAAAGTCAAAAGAACTAGGGAGGGTCTTCATCTCTCTCAAGAGAAATATGCATTTGATCTTCTGACTAGAGTTGGCATGCAGGATTGTAAATCATGTCCAACACCTTTGTCCAGCACTGAGAAGTTGTCTCTTATAGAAGGGGAACTCTTGAATCAAGATGATAGTACTAGATACAGAAGCATAGTTGGTGCACTTCAGTACTTGACTCTTACCAGGCCTGATATTTCATTTGCTGTTAATAAAGTTTGTCAGTTTCTTCATGCACCTACCACATCACACTGGACGGCTGCAAAGCGTATAGTGAGATATACTAAAAATGGCCCAAGCATTGGTCTGACATTCAGCCAGTCATCATCCACTCTTGTTAGTGCTTTCTCTGATTTTGACTGAGCAGAGTGCCTTGATGATATGCGATCAACAGGTGGTTTTGCAATATTTTATGGACCAAATCTAATCTCATGGTGTGCAAAGAAGCAGGCTACAGTGTCCAGGTCTAGTACAGAAGCAGAACACAAGGCCCTAGCAAATGCTACCGCAGAAATTATTTGGGTTCAGTCCATGCTAAAGAAACTTGGAGTAACTTATGGACAGACTCCCTGCTTTTGGTGTGATAATCTTATATAGTGCCACATACCTTTCTGCTAATCCTGTTTTTCATGCACGGACAAAAAATATTGAGATAGATTTCCATTTTGTTTGAGAAAGAGTTGCTAATAAACAACTGGAAATCAGATTTGTTCACTCCCGAGATCAGATTGCAGATGCTCAAGGAGTTTTTATTTTTTCAAGCGTAATCTCAACTCGGCTCCGTTGTGATTAAGGGAGGGTGTTAAAGGATAGCTTATGCGAGGTGTTAGGAGTCCTCTCTCATATCCTCTCTACTCTAAACCGAATCCCTCTTGTATTCAACCTCTTCTTTCTTTCCTTGTGTTCCAAGTTGTACCAAACTTTGTATACATCACATGAGGCTTTGGCTTGCATATATAACAAGGAACACTGGGCCATAATTGGCATCGACGTTACAGCCAAACTTTCATGAGTCCCTTGTCTGGTGAGTGTCATCTGCTTAACCAAAGAGGCATTCATTGACACAAGCAATGTAAGGAAAGCAAAACTACGACGGCGAAGTAAGCGACTAGGAACACACAAGTCACTCAAATCACTTTATAGCCAAACTACGACGGTTTTATTTGAAACTTTCTGCACACATTTTGTGCTATATATACAAAACAATTTTTTTTTTTGGGGGGGGGGGGGGGGGGGGGGGCACGCACACCCTACTACCTAAAGAGCTCTGAAGTGTCCATTGACAACCAAGATGTCCTGGTCTGCCTTTTGATCGGCAACTCCTAACCATCTGTCTTGCTCGGCGTCAGAGTCCTCTAGTGTTGGGTCTGGAGTCATCGCAAGTGGTGGGGTAGCTCTGTAGAGACGTCGTCGTCAGGAAGATCCCTCTCTTACATGAGGGGCCAGCTTCTCGAAGTGGCGCACGTAGCCTTGGGAGCGTTTTCGAGACTTAATGGAGTGAGTGGAGAAGTGGACCCCCTTTGCATCAGCTCCTCCTCGGGAAACCCTGATGGGGCGACTCTCCAATCGGCGAACTGTTTGCCTTAGTTCGGCTAGCTGCGACTCCAAGTCAAGGATCTTCTGGTCCTTCTCCAATAACAGTCGCTCCTGCTTTCGCGATCGGAGACGCTGGAGGTGGAAATCGTCTCGTGACTCCTCCAAGTCCTCTACCACCTGGGATAAGAGCCGGGTGGCCGCAGTGGCGTGGAGATTAAGTAACCGTAGTGCGTGGTCGGACAAAGGGCCGGCGCCCTGAATCTCTGCCCCAGCTTCCGTCTGCCGTGGGATGTACCGTGTCACTCTCTGCTCCATCTCGGGCAACATGTCCCGGAGACGGATAATCACCACACAAGCGACCAACTGTACCGCTCTCTCGTAGGTCGGAACCTCGGGACCCTGAAAGAAAAATGGTCCTGGTGTCTGGCCGTCGTCTACGGCTCCAGCGTCTATGGTCAGCGTAGCAAAGTACCCAGTGACGTCATCATCGATCTTGACCTGCTGAATGGAGTACGTGAATAGTCTTTTGAAGTCAAGCTGGTGCAAGCAGTCCTCTAAGATCTGAGGAAAACCGTAGTCGAACACTTCATTGGATGGTGCAGCCATCTACATAAGATTTGAAGTAGGATGAAGTCAGAACAGAGAGAAAAACATGTGCAAGTCAAGTAAGCTTTTGACAAAACAATAGTCAAGACGTCTAGGAAGGTTTTGTCTAACACAAATAGACAAAGTTATCTACTCGTGATAAAATCTAAGCGTTTGGCTAGGTCTCAATCGATTAAGACTTAACCAACTCTCAGTAAAATGATATAGTATATAAAAAGGAAAAAGAAAAAAAACTCAAAATAAATTTTTTTTATAAATCTTCATGCGAGATCAAAGGAATATAACATTGACTGAGATGTAAAAAAAGTCTCAGTCGATTAAGACTTAGCAAAACTGAAAATTTAAACATGGGACTTATCCGCCAGAAACAATTGGTGCCCGAAACAAGAAATAAAGAGGCTAGATAGCGATTGTAGACCAGATGACTACGATCGGGTAAAAAATGATGGCTGCAAATAGCAAATAGCTACTATCGCATGTGAAACAAAAAAGGGATCTCACACACTCACACCGTTATGCAATTGTGAAAAAAAAATCTCATCTCACGAAAAAAGGGATCACTTCTCCGGCCGCCTCTTGTATCTTGTCCCGTACGAAGCTTTTTCCGGCCACACCATCTGCTGAAAGCAAGCTCCACATACCACCAAAATCCCAAACATTGAAAACACAGAAACGGACCACCAAATCGCCGTTCCTCAGAGAATTCCCACGCCCCGGATCCCCAGCACCATAAACTTCGGAATCCCCGACACGGCCGTGACTCAGATCGGCCCCAGAGCAGCGCAGTCCCTCGTAAACCCGTGGAGCCGATCAGACCAACGAACAAGTGAAAGCAACAACCCCTCCACCCGTGGGCCGCCAGTAAGGAAACTAATCTCTCATCTCATTTCCGTTCAAAATGAATGGGGGCTAGCGAGACGGGAGGATTTGGTTGCACAAACCTAGGGTCGGGTTCAGGATCAGGAGCAGCGTCGAATCGTGTAGGGAGGACCAGCAAATCTGTTGCTGTCCCCGCCTGCCGCTAGCGACCACGTAGGAGACAAGGAGGCAATGTGGGGGAGGACGAGGATGACGAGACTACAAGGCGCGAGGTGACTGGCAGGATGCTGGAGACGGCCGAATTGCTTGGGAGCGGCGTCATATATAATCTCCAAGAGGAAAGAAACACCAATCCCTGTATCGTGGCTCGTGGGTCATGGCTCCTCGCAATTAAAGCTAGGTCTTTTTTTGGTAAGAAACGCACAGATGGGTTGAGAAGGCCAAGACTAGGCGGGTCGTTGAAATTTTAAAATGCGTGGGCGGGCTTGGTATATTTTGTCCAACAGTTTGAATGAAGGTTCCAATCGCTCACTGCAATGAGTTTTTTTTGCGAGAAAAACTTTCGATCTATTATCAACTGTCAAGTAGTACAAAGAACACTAGAAGTATAAATTACATCTAGGACCGTAGACCACGTGGTGATGACTACAAGCACTCGAGCGAGTAGTAGGCGCGTCGTCGTCATCGCCCTTCCATCACCGAAGCCGGACACACCTTGTTGTAGTAGACAATCATACGTCGTGCTAAGGCACCATAGGACAAACACGACAGAGCAACAACCGTCACTGGTGAAGAGGATGGTAGATCAGAAGGAACCAAACTGTAGGCACACGAACACGAACATTGACAAAGGAAGACCGGATCCATGTGGATCCACAGAAGACAAACGACGACCGAATCCAGTGAGATCTGTCAGAGACGAACCTCCACACACCCTCCAATGACGCTAGAAGCACCACCGGGACATGGGCTAGACGGGATGAACCATATTTCATCTTCAGAGAGCTGCTACCGCCTCACCTCTCTGATCAGGATACAAACCATAACAAACTAGAAAAATATATCCAGAAATGGAGTCGTCCCGCCGGAAAGGGCCGTGATATAGCGCGCCCCCATGGCCCTGGCCACATGAGACGAGGCAGATCAGTGACAACGCCGGCGGAAGGCACAGGAAACCCTAGCCGCTGGGTGTCCTTCTTACAAGCGAAGGGGTACGAGTAGGAAACATGAGCTTTTTATGTGTCTCCATTCTTCGTTGAAATGGTAGTTTAAATCATCGTTATACTATTTGTCACTATTTGACTATTAATTATGAAGTGTTGAATTCGATGATGTGAAAAGAAATGAGAGGTTCGCTTACGCCACTCCCATCGAAATGGCGATTCAAAACTACATTTCTCATGTGGCTTTTATTTTTATACAGAAGGGTTGGGCCACTGGGCTGCTTTCCAGTGTTACCCATATTAGGGTCAGTACTGGTGTGATTTTTTTGCGAATGGGCCTATGGCCATATACTAAGCATCACATGTCCTTACAAATATACCAATACAAAGAAATAAAATCAATTCTTTGGAGGTGCCGAAGTCTTCTTCCCCCTGCATCCACCAAAGTGTCGTTAGAGTAGCCCGATGCCGCCTCTTGGCCTCCACCTCGACGGAGCAAACTTTTAACCCAAGAGCTTGTAGAAGCAGCGATCGGTAAGTCATAGATGCAGACCATGTGGCACCGGCAGCCGCAATCTTCGAAGCAAATCGCTATCCTGGAGAAGCGGTCGCTAATAAGGGCTTGTAGAAACTCCTAAGACAACAAAATAGAGTTGATTCAGGATGGATCCACTGGAAACCTAAACCTAACGGATCCTGAAAGACCCGACAATGACATAGGATCCTGAAAGACCCGACAAAGACACAGCTCCGCACGCCCTCCGTCGGCGATAAGCACACCATCCGAACGGGGAAAGAGTGGGGAGAACATTATTGTTACACTAGAACAACATCCACTACCGGAATTTGCCTAACTGCCGACGGCCAAATATATGCCAACGGCCCCCGTCGGCATAGAAGGCCGTATGCCGACGGCCCAGGGCGGACCATCGGCGTAGCTAAGCCGTCGGCATATCACCCTCTCTGCCTACGGGGGCCGTCGGCGTACCTAGGCCGTCGGCATACCTCCATAACTGCCTACGGTGGCCGTCGGCATAAATAGGCCGTCGGCATAGCTGTGGACCCGGCCGCCCCGGTTCTAACAGCCAGTTGCCGGCGTCATACATATGCCGACGGCCCTGCTCCCCATGCCACGTCATCGATCCGCGGCGCCGTGGGCCCTCAGCTATGCCGACGGCTGCCGTCGGCATACCTTCGGTCCCGCGGCGCCGCGGATCGATGACGTGGCGCAGGGAGATATGCCGACGGCTTAGCCGTCGGAATACCTGCGTTCAATTTTTTTAATTCTTTTTTTATATATAACTTAAAAAAAAACCATTAATTAAATTGTGTCTTATGGCCCCTTAGATCAACTGCCAAAAGCTCCTCGAAAAACCAAACGAGAGTGACTACATTACAGTGCGACTTAACTGCGGCTGCCCGCAGTTAAATCGCCGAAGCTTAGTCCGTAGTCCATCATCTTTGCTGCACGGCAGGAGACGGAAAAGGGAGACGAGGAGCTTCGCCAGCCATGCCTTCTTCTTCCTCCCCTTCATCCTCCCGGTGAAAGTCAAAGGGGTAGATCTGTCTGGTCAACAGTGTCAGGGTTTGACGGGACGGGGGACTTTGGGGGGTAGCTATGCCGCGAGGTCTTGCGCCGGGCCCTCTTACACGTGTGGAAGAGTGGTGACGGGTGTAAGCACCCGGCACGCGGCTCCGTAGGGTGACCCCCCTCACCGACGTCGCTGCCGCCGTCACACGGAGGGTGGAAACGGCCACGTCGGGTAGGCACGGAGGGAATCTTGCGGTGGGTTGGGCCCGGACCTTGATCCGAAGTGTACCTATGGGCTGGCCTGTCACAGCCAGGTGGAGATGTCCCTCGGTCTAACCCCGTCCGGTGAAAGTCAAAGGGGTAGATCCGTCCGGTCAACAGTGTCAGGGTTTGATGGGACGGGGGACTTTGGGGGGTAGCTATGCCGCGAGGTCTTGCGCCGGGCCCTCTTACACGTGTGGAAGAGTGGTGACGGGTGTAAGAACCTGGCACGCGGCTCCGTAGGGTGACCCCCCTCACCGACGTCGCTGCCGCCGTCACACGGAGGGTGGAAACGACCACGTCAGGTAGGCACGGAGGGAATCTTGCGGTGGGTTGGGCCCGGACCTTGATCCGAAGTGTACCTATGGGCTGGCCTGTCACAGCCAGGTGGAGATGTCCCTCGGTCTAACCCCGTCCGGTGAAAGAGTGGTGATGGTTGTAAGCACCCGGCACGCGGCTCCGTAGCGTGCCCCCCATCACGGACGTCGCTGCCGCCGTCACACGGAGGGATGGAAACGGCCACGTCGGGTAGGCACGGAGGGAATCTTGCGGTGGGTTGGGCCCGGACCTTGATCCGAAGTGTACCTATGGGCTGGCCTGTCACAGCCAGGTGGAAATGTCCCTCGGTCTAACCCCGTCCGGTGAAAGTCAAAGGGGTAGATCCATCCGGTCAACGATTCTCTGCCCTGACGATACAGTGAACTGCCGACCCGTAATCAAGCCATCGAATCGTCTTTACAGAAACCCATCAACAAATACAAAGTATCAGTTTTTTGTGATTTCAGTAAAGTATAGGGACCTATATGCAAAAGAACATGAGGTCACATTAATAACATACTTGAAAACAAATACAAACCACATATTCATAATCTATGGAAAATTCTACACCAAATCGATATATAATTTATGTATGTTTATGTTTAGATAAGGCTCATTTAAGTTAATCAAAAATTAATTTGGGAATATAATAAAAACTTAAAAACAAGAAAAAAACCCAGAAAACAGAAAAAGTTATTTGCCGACGGCAAAGCCGTCGGCATAGGTGCATCTTATCCACTCGGGCACTGCCCCTGACACGTGGGTCCCAAGGCTATGCCGACGGCCAAGCCGTCGGCATAGTCCCCCCTTATCCGCCAGGGGCCGTTCGTCCTCCACTCATTCCCCTCTCTCTCGTCGACCTAACCTCTCTCGATCTTGACCAGCCGCCGCTGCCGTCTCCCCCCACGCCCGCCGCTGCCTCCGCCGTCTCCCTCCACGCCGTCTCCCTCCACACCGCCGCCTCCGCCGTCTCCCTCCACGCCGTCTCCCTCCACGCCGCCGCCACCACCGCAGGCCGCGGTGGATCCGGGCCGCCCGCGCTCCGCCGTCTCCACGCCGCGGCCACCTCCACCTCTTCGCGCCGCTGCCGCCACAGCCTCCACTCCGCCGCCCGTCGTTGGCCCCTCCGACACCGCCTCCCTCGGTGAGCTCCCCTGCTGCCCCCAACTCCCGCTGCTGCCCGCTGCTCACCTGCCGCTGCTGTGCTGCTGCTGCCCTCGGTGAGCTCCCCCGCCGCCGCCACCTCCCGCTGCTGCCGCTGCTCACGTGCCGCTGCTGTGCTGCTGCTGCTGCCGCCGCTCCTCTGCCGCCGCCGCTGCTATGCTACTGCTGCCGCTGCTATGCTACTGCCACCGCTGCTATATGTTCGGTCATACATATGTTCAAAATGTTAGTTAAACCAATATCCTAGAAAATTTTAATATATAACTAGCTAAATTTTGTGCAATTTTAGGGGATTTATTTCTAAAACCCGAAATTGGATAAATATGTGTAGGTGTAGGTTCGGGCATTATATTTTGCAAACTGATTTATTGCACATGTTTAGATCCAAAATCATACAAATATAACTAGACAAAATCATACAAATATGGTTAGGTGTTTGATTGTGTGTTGCCATAGAAAAGTAAATATTGTCTCCATTCCTTTTTATAGCTTTATTTGATTTTGAGATAAATTACAAATTATTAAGTGTATTGCATTCTTACCCCAGTAGATGCCAAGTCCACCACTTATGAATATGAATGATGGTTAAATACTCGCCAAAAATTACTCTTCTAATCAACATTGTAACCAAGAGCTTTTCAGTCCCAAACTAACCTCGAATTAGTGCCTTGATCACCATGCATGAAACGATAGACCTAATAAAAAAGGAACATGGCGAGTATGATTACAAGGACATTGTACATGAAAATAATTCATTTATCTCTGCCATACACCCACTCCAACTTGATTTATATTTTAATGATAATTGCCCTTAGTTTCATGTTTATACCTTTGCTCTATACCTTTGCCCTTAGTTTCATGACAATTGCCCTATACCTTTGCTCTACTTCACCTAGATTCAATAGAACACAATATTAATTTCCTCTACTCACATATATATCACGAGAAATGTTTTTGGGGCGTGCACGTTTTTGTTGTTGTTTGGTTCTACTCATCTTAATAGATAAGTCAGCCACATCCACATACCAAGCAACTAACCTTATACTCACAGTTATTTGTAGGTGGTTGTGAAAGATGGTCGGTTTAACATAACACAAATAAGAATGTATTGCAAGCTTAGACAATTGAATTACTAATAAAGAAGCACGATAAAAAATCCAAACACCCAAAGGAAAATAAATGCGGCATGTGTTTAGAAGGCAGGAAGGGAAGCTTAGGAACCCCATTCCGTAGAAGAAAGTGCCTCTTGATGAGCTTCAACGATGATGACACTTGACTGAGATTTGATGATCTAAGTTGTTCTTTCGGTGGAATTTGCAGGCTTTGTGGTGTCGCATTTCATCGGAGTGACCGTTGTCCGACGCGTTGGTCCCTGAGCATCCCTCTGGTGTTCGACTACTTCCTCTACAGCCAAGGGTGAGCTACAAATCCATCTCCTCCTCCTTTTTTTCATGTCACTAGATTTCTTTTTCAAGTCAAGTCGCGTAACCTAGGCGTCTCCCGTCCGAAAGGGTTGCACTGATAAATATGCATTCAATTGCATATTTATCACCGCAGCTCTTTCGGATTGTCCAGCGTTTTCCACGGACAGCCCGAGGGTGTGTAGATTGGGTACGTTCTCCATGTTCTACCCCGTTCCGAGACAGAATTTCGGCGGCGCCTCCCCATTGTTCTCCGGAGCACATTCTCTCGGCTATTTGCCGAGACGTGTATCTGGAGAACAGCGGGGAGGTGCTGCCGAAATTTTGTCTCCGAACGGGGTAGAGCATAGAGAACGTACTCAATCTACACATCCTCGGGTGGGATTAGGACCCATCTTTACCTATTAGAGATGTAGGTGGATTCAGTGCCGTCAACGCGGTAGAAAATAAATATTTGATGTGATTAATTTAAATGAATCCTTAATTTTGTTGTGTGGATCCCAATAAAGCAGAGGATGGCAGATAATCAGTGGATGTACAGTGGTTTTATCTGTCGGAATCGAGTAACATCAGAGTGGATCGCGAAAACAGATGTGTATTTGAAGGAGATATTCCGTAGTCCAATGAGAATTTGTGATAGACCACGTCTAAATATGAAGCCTCCCACAGGCGGTCGAAGAAACTGGTTCAAGCCAAATGCTGACTTTGTCCTTAAACCGCCACAAAAGAAGGAAGTACTTATCTGGATGAAACTCATTTTGAAGTTCACCGATGGTTATGCATCGAATATAAGTAACGGAGTCAATCTTTCAACGGGCAAAGTGACCGGGCTCAAGAGTCATGACTACCATGTGTGGATTGAGCGGATAATGCCGGTGATGGTTCGAGGCTATGTCCCTGAGCATGTCTGGCTAGTGCTTGCCGAACTAAGCCATTTCTTCACGACGCTCTGTGCTAAAGAAGTAAGTAAAGAGGTGATTGAACAATTGCATAAGAAGGCACCGGAGTTGATAGTCAAGCTAGAGAAGATCTTTCCGCCAGCTTTCTTTACTCCGATGACACATCTCATTCTGCACCTCGCGAACGAGGTATTGTTGGGGGGGCCTGTGCAGAATCGTTGGCAGTACGGTCCTGAGAGACAGAACAAGCATCTCCGACAGAAATGTGGAAACAAAGCTAAGATTGAAGCTTCCATAGCTGAGGCAGTTATCCTAGAGGAGGTGTCAGACCTCAGGACATCGTACTATCCAGACCACGTTCCCCATCTGCATAATAAGGTGCCTCGATACAATATAGAAGGGCCCAAGTATCAACCCAAGCTCCATCTATTCAACGGGCAAGGTGGCAGGGCTGGGGGCTCGAAATCTTATAACATGCCACGACAAGAGTGGGAGGACCTCATGTTCTATGTCTTGCACAACATCAAGGAAGTTGAGGAAGTGTGGATGAGGTAATACCACCACCATTCCTTTAGGTCTTGCACAACATCATGTTCTATGTTCACTTAGTCCCGGTCTAACACCGCTTTTCTTCTTTTAGTGATTTCGTTCAAGAGGAATGGACGGGAATGAATCCTCCTACTGAGGCGGAGGCACTTACTCTTCTCCGTCATGGAAACCCTGGACATAAAAATTTTGTTGCTTGGTTCATGAAGAAAGTAATTTTCCACATTCCCCTATTAAATACCTAGTTCAACATTTATTAATTAACCGAACCTATGTCTTGTAGGGAAAAGATCCGAACATATCTATGGATGACGAATTGAGATGGGTTTCCATGGGTTTTGACCCTGCCGTCATGACATGTAAAAAGCATGATGTGAATGGGTATCGCTTTCATACAGAGGAGCACCAGAACAACCGGCCTGATCCCAAAACTATAAATACCGGAGTGTACACCCCCGGTCAAAATTCAGTAGACTACTACGGAAGGGTACAAAATATATACGAGATTACATTCCGCAAAGGGCGCGAAACCCTAAGTCTGCCTGTGTTCAAATGCCGATGGTTCGATCCGCGGCAGGGGTAGAGACATACGCCTTCCATTGGTTTGGTCGAAGTTAAACCATCAACCGTCTATGCCGGAGCTGATCTCTTCATTGCGGCTACCCAAGCTACACAAGTTTATTATCTGCCTTACCCATGCCAGAAAGAGTACCTAAAGGGTTGGGAAGTTGTGTTCAAGGTGTCGCCACATGGTAAGCTACCGGACCCGAATGAAGACGATTACTACAACATTAACCCCATGACATACGAGGGATTGTTCTATCAAGAGCAACCTGATGATGATGTGGTCAGAAACGATGACACTGGACCATTGGGTGCACGGAATGATGATGTGGATCCAAACGATGACGATGCACGGAATGATGGTGAGACCATTGTCAATGAAAATGACATACTTATGCTAGAAAAGTTAAACGAAGACGCTGACGACGAGGAAGAGCCTCCACCTCCGTCAGACAATGAAGATGATATGATTGATAGTGATGATGAGACCGAGCGAGAAATTGGTTAAAACAGTGATGATTCGTATGGGTTCTAGCAGATGTACGTTTCATGTCTTTTTTTCTATGGTTTAGGAACATGCATTTTTATGCTTACTTTTTAATATGTTTATTAGTCCTTATTATTATGCTATTTCCTTCATTATTAATGTACTAATTGTTTATTCTCTTTTCAATGCAGGTTTGTGGACCATGGGCAAGGGGAAGGCCGACGGCGCGGGTTTCATACGCAAGGTCGTCGGCCTTGCTAGTCGGAGTGGTCGAGCACGTACGGTTACCCCTCGGCTACTTGAGGATGACTCCTCAGAAGGAGGTTCAGGAGGGAGAGGTGCCCCTAGAGGAGGAGGGGGCGGGAGGAGAGCCCCTGGAGGGCGAGGGGGTGGGGGGAGAGCCACTAGGGGGGGTCGCGGCCAGAAAGAGTGCACCCTCTCCGACTTAGGGGTGGTGTCTTCGAGGCCCTCCTCTAGTGAGGTACCCTCTGCCGAGGATGAGGAGGAGGAGGAGGTTCAGGTGGGGGGTGAGGAGGATGAGGAGGAGGAGGTTGGGGAGGGGGACGAGGAGGAGGAGGGGGCAGGCGAGGAGGATGGTGGTGGCGACGGGGAGGAGGGGGCAGGCGGGGATGATGGTGGTGGCGAGGAGGAGGAGGGGGCAGGCGGGGGTGATGGTGGTGGCAGGGGTGATGGCAGCAACAAGGGGTGGCTGCGTGGTAACGCAAAGCTCCCAAAGCAGATTCCTGCTACCGAGGAGCAGAAGTGGCTCATTGAGCCCAAGGGGAAAGAGTAAGTGCCACTTAATAATTTCAATAATAATTTAATTCTTTTGCTTGTCACATGCTTATATTTTTCTTTATTTTGCTTGTCACATGCTAATATTTTTATTCTTGGTGTCTTTTGTAGTAACTGGGCACATCCTAAAGGGGCCCGTGTTCCCAATGGCATCATCACCGTCTTGCTGAAGGAGTACTGGCCGGGGCTGTACTGTCCGGATCCAGTCAGCCACCCGGACACTCGGGTTTTGGCCACGACCTGGGAGCACTGGGAAGCGGCCCCCCACGCGGAGCATGTGACCCATGCTAAGGCCGTGATCACTAGTTTTTGGGTGAGTTCTCTTCACAAGCACAAGTCCATTCTGGTTTCATGAATGATTTAACTCATGGCTTCTTCCATTCTGGTTTCATGAATGATTGTAGAAATACTATCGAGTTCTTCAGGAGCACAAGGCCATTGCCGACGAGATCGTGCTGCGCCAAGCGAAGAAGAAGGCCCGCCAGATGCAGTACGAGGTGCGCTGGGTGGCCATCACGCAATACTATCACGACGTTCTTGGTGAGAAGTTGACCAAGGAAGAAGCAAAGTCGGGGGGCATTTCCTTGGAGAGGCACGAGTACTTGGCGGTAAGTATAAAAGATTTTTCATTCCGACGTTTGTGGTAAATTTCATCGTTTCGTGTTAGACATGCCATTATGATTTCGTTTTGTAGGTGTGTCCAAATTGGTGTTATGGAAACGAGGAGTCCTGGGCGGCATTGGTGGATCGGTGGTGTGGTCAGGATGAAGCCTGGGCGGCTACGAGCAGCAAAAACAAGGCTAACCAAGGGAAGGAGGGAGTACATGCTCAGGGAAACCGGAACCACTTTCTCCACAAGACACTTCATGTATGACTAACCTCATTAAACAACCTTCTTCTTCTATTTACCGTCACTTTCTTATGTATGGCTAACCTTTGTTTGTTGGTGCAGGAGGAGAAACTGAAGCGGCCGCTCTCACACATGGAGGCGTGGGAGATCGCCCATACGCGGAGGAGGCCCAAGCCTGGCGAGGCCAAGTACTATGGCAAGACCGCGGAGAAGAAGAAGGACTACTCTGAGGCCTATCTGAAGCTACATCCTGACACACCTGACCCCATCACGGCGCCTTTGGACGACAGGGTGGTGGTTGACATGGGGCCGAAGGCTCATGGTCGCCAGCCGGTTCTGGATGCTGTGATCACTCCTTCTATCTCCTTCACACAGCTCCGAGCTAGCGACCCGAGCCTGGGACAACGCATGACCACGACCACGACCACTGCGCAGTCACGGTCCCTCCTAGCCGAGCAGCACTCTGTAAGTATTTTCCCCTCTTATCTTCATTGCTCACTTTATTTTCCGCATTGAGATGTTTAATGAGTTCCATCACGTCATATTGTAGGCCTACATGGAGTACACACGCGGCGAGACCATGGCGTGGAGCGCGAGAGTTACAGCCTTCCATGAGCACAACACTCGCATGATGACGGTCAGTTTAGCCCCTTTCATTTCATTTCCATATTTGCACTTCCATTTCTTCTGACATTCGTGTTTGCTTAGCTTTGTTATGAGAGCATGAGGAACGGCACGATTCCTCCTCCACTGGAACCACCACCACCACCTCCAGGACCAGCACCAGTGCTGCTTAGCTTTGAGGAGTTTATAGCACAGCAACTGGGGACAACGGCGGTTAGTATATCCCCAAACTTCAAACTATTTAACCACCGCTTACTGTTTATTCAACACAATAACATCCAATGAACATGTCTTTTCAAACATCCAGGCAACCGGTGGATCATCCGTTTGTGGTGGTGCCGGTCGTCACATCACTCCCGAGTCACGGAGCCCGGTCACTCCGATCCACCGAGGCGGTAGCGCTGCCGATAGCAGTGACGACTTGGGCTTTGGCGGACTTGGCGGTGACGACCTTGGCCGTAGAGGTTGATTTTCTGGCTCTTAAGCCTTGTGCTCCTCTTAGCTAGATACTCATGTGAGAATTGTGCTTATCTTGTTGGTTTTCCGGATGTGATGGTGGATGTGTGGATGTGATGGTGGATGTGTGGATGTGATGGTGGATGTTTCATATATGCTTATCTATGTTTATGGTGTTGATATGTGTGGATGTGTTGTTGTGAGGATGTGGTGTTGATATGTGCATATATATACCTGCTATATATCTGTTATATACCTGCTATATATCTGTTATTTTGAATTGAATTGAAATTGAAATTAAACAGGGGGAAGAAAAAAAAAACAGACAGAAACTATGCCGACGGCCTGGCCGTCGGCATAGCTGCGCCCAGGGACGCCCACGAAACGGCGTAGCTGCGTCCAGGGACGCCCAGGAAACACCAGTGGCCGCCACGTGTCTGGCCTATGCCGACGGCCTGGCCGTCGGCATAGCTGCGTCCAGGGACGCCCAGGGAACACCAGTGGCTGCCATGTGTCGGGCCTATGCCGACGGCCGGGCCGTCGGCATAGCTGTGCCCAGAAGCACCAGTAGCCGCCACGTGTCGGGCCTATGCCGACGGCAAAGCCGTCGGCATAGATGCGTCTTGACGGCGGCGCCGCCGGACGCCGTTTGGCGAGGAACGTTGCCGACGGCCCAGGCCGTCGGCGTAGATGTACGGACGCCGTCGGCATAGTGTATACGCCGACGGCCTTTGTATGCCGACGGCTAGCTGGGCTACGCTGTCGAATATGCTACCGACGGCGCTACGCCGGCGGCGGCCGTCGGCGTATGGGTATGCCGACGGGAATCCGGCCTATGCCGACGGCCTGGGCCATCGGCATAGGTGTCGATTCCGGTAGTGATCGCCGCCTCTCCGCCCAAACCAAACTCAAAGACTCCCTAAAGAAAACTTGAAAATAAATCTCCCATGCTGTTGCATGCAAGTTCAGGTCTGATGTTGACCTCGCCGACGTGTAGGACCCTGCATCGACTCCCTCTTCTCCGGTAACCTAGTCAGGCTTGGCACCGTTGAAGATCGCCACATTGGATCGCCAACGCCACTGTCGAGCACCGCCTGATGAAAACCTCCACTCCAGCACACATCTCCTTCGCTAGTCTGCGGTAACCCTCCAACTCCTCCACAAGCAGGCAGGACCTCTCCCGCCCCCCCGCTGCCACCAGCCCCACACAAGCTTTGTTGGTGACTTGCCCCGCTTGCAGCGAGAGAGGGAGTAGTCATCCACCTAGCCCAATTTAATGGTTGTGATCGTATGCAGTAGTGCTTGGCTACCCATCGTGCGATTAATTAATCATTATGGCGCGAGAAGCAATTAAGATCATCATGTTTATTTCCGTTGAACTACCCAGTATCTTTTTCTTCAGAAAAGTTTGAATGTATTCATTAGTTTGTTTCAAAACGATATAATAAACTTCATCAATACTTCTTGTTTTACCAACGTCCCTGAGGTTATTTGTTTCTTATTACCACCATTATAACAACAATACTATCTTCACTTTGGTACGATCCTCCAGACAGATTATCTCATTAACAACCTCTCTACAGATTGCTTGCTCATCAGCTTTTTCCTTATTTCGTCCAGCCCCAGTACTTGCCATATCCTTCCAATTTTCTTACATTTGAAGAAGAGGTGACCACCTTCTTCTGGAATACTTGAACATACAGGGCACGCTTGATCTTCTATGCCTCTTCTTTGTAAATTATTACACAAAGCCATAGAGTTGTCAGCCAACCGCCAAATGAAGTGTTTGATATTCCATACCTTTTTCCACTGTAATCTATGTTCTGTACTCATCACTAAGGAACCTAATATTCCTTGTAGACTATATATGCATTGTATATTCAATATATAGATGCTAATCTGACCTGACCAAGAATAATCCATTTGAATTATAATGCCATGTGGGCCTGTCATCATACTCAGGATTTATTGGAATATTCAGAATTGTCTTTGTATCCCCTGGCCAGAATATTTGTCTATTAACTCTTTATTCCAGCAACCTTCATCGATTCTTATGAAGTCAGCAACTTACGTGCATCATCCAAGTTGTTCCATTTTTGAGTAGTGCATTTTCTAGTGTGATTTCTTGGGATTCATGGCTCATTCCACACATTTACACTACTAGGGAAAAGCTTATAGGTAGAATATTACCAGTGGCGTTGGGTAAACTACAGGCGCTACTATTAATTAGTAGTAGCGCTGGCCTAAAAACACGCTACTGGTAATCGGTAGCAGTAGCACGGGCAATGGTAGGGGGCGCTATTAATAGGTGCGGCACACCGTTCGCACACGGGCTAGCCATAGTAGCAGCGATGGCCCGCGGCCCGCGCTACTTCTAAAGGGGTTAGCAGTAGCGCCGTTCGTGGGCCGGCGCTACTACTGTGGCTAGCCAGGCCCACCTCTCTTCCTCCAACTTAGCAATAGCGCCTATCCCCTACACGCGCTACTGCTAACTCATACCTTATGCGTTTCCTTCTTCCCTGTGCCCCTCACTCCTCACTTCTCACTCTCTCCCTCTCCACTATGTCGCTCGCGCAGGCGCCGCTCCCGCATCCCGGCGGCCCTCCCCGTCCCAGCCCTCCCCACGCGTCGGCCCTCCCCCGTCCTGTCCCTGCCCGTCCCGTCCATCCACGCAGCGGTAGATCTCCCTCCCTCCTCTCCCCCACTCTCTTCCCTTCTCCATCCTCCCTCTGTTTTTGCACTGTTAGATAAGATGAATGGATGGATGAATTGATGCATTTAGTTGGTTATGAATTGATGCATTTAGATGGTTATGAATGGATGCATTTAGATGGTTAGATTGATGGATGGATGCAATTAGATGAATGGATGCATTTAGATGGATGGATGCATTTAGATGAATGAATGAATTTAGATGGATCGATGATATCATTTTGCCGGGAGCACCTCCTACTGCCTAAGTTTTGCCGGAATGTTGATTCATTTCCGTTCCGGCAAATTTCAGGCGCTCGATATGTCCTATTTTAGCAATGGACATTTTTATGTAATGTTATTTGACTTATGATTTGGGTGACTTTCGGTCTGCTGGAGCTCCTCGTGTAACTTTCAGTATGTTCTTGATGGAGGAATATCGACTGTTGCCATGGGGATCGCTTCCTCTTCTTCTCTTCTTGCGATATATACCTCGGTATAATGCACAAGGAGAGAAGAAGAGGTGCGACCATCACCGACGATCGAAATATCAGAGGAAGAATCCCGACTGTTGTCGTGAGGGTCGCTTCCTCCTTCTTCCCCGTGTGCTACACAATTTGGTAATGCACGCGGGGACGAAGGGAGGAGTGACCAGCACGAACGATCGAAATTTCTATCGAGAGGAGTGTACACCACATACACCATGACGTGGCTTGAGACATCGTCGGTATTTCCCCAAAGAGGAAGGGATGATGCAGCACAACGATGGTAAGTATTTCCCTCAGTTATGAAACCAAGGTTATCAAATCAGTAGGAGGATCACCACCATCCAATAAGCAGCACCTGCATACAAACAAGAAATACTTGCAACCCGACGAGAAAGAGAGGTTGTCAATCTCTCTACGGTAAAAAGATAGATTAGGTAGTGATAGATAGGAGAGATAGATCTCTCAAGAACACAAAATAGCAAAGGCAAATAAAATATGCAGCAATATATTTTTGGGTTTTTGGTTTTGTAGATCTGAAAACAAATATGCAAAAAGATAGATCGAAAAGCAATATGTTGGAAAAGTAGACCCGGGGGCCGTATGATTCACTAGTGGCTTCTCTCATGAGTATAGCACACGGTGGGTGAACAAATTACTATTGGGCAATTGATAGAAAATCGAATAGTCATGACGATATCCAAGGCGATGATCATTATATAGGCATCATGTCCAAGATAGGTAGACCGACTCCTGCCTGCATCTACCACAATTACTCCACACATCGACCGCTATTCAGCATGCATCTAGTGTATTAAGTTCATGGACAAATGGAGTAATGCAATAAGAACGATGACATGATGTAGACATGATCTATTCATGTAGGAATAGACCCCATCTAGTTATCCTTAATGGCAACGATACATGCGTGCCTTGCTGCCCCTTCTGTCACTGGGAAAGGACATCACAAGATCGAACCCATCACAAAGCACCTCTTCCCCATGGCAAGAAAAATCGATCTAGTCGGCCTAACTAAACCAAAGATTCGAAGAAGAAATACTAGGCTATAATCAATCATGCATATAAGAGATCAAAGAAGACTCAAATAATATTCATGGATAGAAACTGATCATGAACTCAAAATTCATCGGATCCCAACAAACACACCGCAAAAGTTTACATCAAATAGATCTCCAAGAGACCATTGTATTGAGAATCATAAGAGAGAGAGAGAGAGAGAGAGAGAGAGAGAGAGATAGCCATCTAGCTACTGCCTACGGACCCGTAGTTCTATGGTGGACTACTCATGCATCATCGGAGAGGCACCTATGAGGAAGATGAACCCCTCCGTAATGGTGTTTTGATTGGATCTCGCGGTTCTAGAACTTGCGGCGGCTGGAATTGTGTTTCGTAGAACTCCCCTAGGGTTTTCAGAATATTTGGGAATTTATAGGCATCAGAGGCGGTGCAGAGGGGCCCCGTGGAGGGCATAACCCATCAGGGCGCGCCGGGGGCCCCCTGGCGCGCCGTGGTTGGTTGTGCTCTCCACAGCCCACCTTCCTAGCTCTTCTTTGTCCCACTGGGTGTCTTCTGGTCCAGAAAAAATCTCCAAAAAGTTTCGTCATGATTGGACTCCGTTTGGTACTGATAATCTGCGAAGTAAAAATCAAGCAAAAACATCAATTGGCACTTTGGCACTATGTCAATAGGTTAGTCCCAAAAAATGATATAAAGTTGTTATAAAATGATTGTAAAACATCCAAGAATGATAATATAACAGCATGGAACAAGCAAAAATTGTAGATACATTGGAGACGTATCAGCATCCCCAAGCTTAATTCCTACTCGTCCTCGAGTAGGTAAATGATTAAAACAGAAATTTTGATGTAGAATGGTGCCTAACATGTTCATCATATTCTTTTCTTTTGTATAGCATGGACATTTGGACTTATAGAAGATTCAAAGCAATAGTCTAGTTTTAACATAATGACTTCAATACTCAAGCATGCCAACAAGCAACCATGTCTTTCAAAATATCAACACTAAAGAAAGAAGTTATCCCTAGCCCATCATGCTCAATCATTGATCCATTCATGAAACACACTCAAATATTAGCTATACCGAATTCTCAAGTACGATCATAGTGCCCCCTAGTTGGTGCTTATAAGAGAAGATGGAGACTCAAAGTAAAAATAAAAATTGCATAAAGTAAATAGATAGGCCCTTCGCAGAGGGAAGTAGGGATTTGTAGAGGTGCCAGAGCTCAAAGTTTTAAATTGAGAGAGAATTTTTTTTGGGTGGCATGCTTTTCCAGTCAACTAAAACGACAAAGTATCTCACAATACTTTCCATGCTAGATATATCATAGGCGGTTCCCAAACAAAAAAATAAAGTTTATTCCTTTTTCCACCAAACTTTCACTTTCCATGGCGGGCCGTATCCACGGTTGCCTTCCATACCAACACTTTCCAAGGAATTTATTATTTGACAACATAAAGTAAATATTTTTTCTTTTTCATTTCGGGAATGGGCATCCCTATTACCGCCGCACTCTCGTGCAATGACAAGTGTATAAACACTCATCTTGAGAATAACACATCTAGCATGGAAAAATATTGGACACCCCCACCGTTTCATGAGCGGTACGAGCACACAAAAGAGAAAATTTATTTTGAAAATTTAGAGATGGCACATACAAATTTGCTTGGAACAACATGGAAATACCGCATATAGGTAGGTATGGTGGACTCATAAGGCAAAACTTGGTTTAAGGATGTTGGATGCACAAGAAGTATTTCTACTTAGTACAAATGGAGGCTAGAAAGTAGATTGCGAAGAAACCAAACCAAGAAATGAAAATTCACATAAGTGAACATTGAGCATAACTAACACCGAATAATGCACCACAAGTAGGATGTAATTTCATTGCATAACTATTGACTTTCATACTTGCATAGGGAATCACAAACCTTGATACCAATGTTCCTACTCAAGCATAATTACTCACTAACATGACTCACATAGTACTATCATCATGTTTCAAAACTATTACAAGGAATCAAATTTAATTTGCCCAATGATCTTCCTGAAAGTTTTTATTATATCCTCCTTGGATATCTATCACTTTGAGACTAGTTTCGTATATTGCCATTGCTTCTTTGACAAGCTCAAACAAATATAAGTGAAGCACATGAGCATAAATATTTCATCTCTCAAAAAGGTATAAGTGAAGCATGAGAGGATTTCTTCAAAATTTACTAACTCTCAAATTAATCTAAGTGAAGCATGAGAGTGTTTCTACAAAAAATTTCCAAGCACACCGTGCTCAAAAAGATATAAGTGAAGCACTAGAGCAATTCTATAGCTCAAAAAGTTTAAGTGAAGCATAGAGAGCGATTCTAACAAATCATAGCATAGTTTTGGCTCTCCCAACTAGGTGTGTACAGTAAGGATACAAATCAAAAACAAACAAGCAAAGTAAGCAAAGATACAAGACGCTCCAATCAAAACTCATGATATGTGACGAATAAAAATATAGCTCCAAGTAAAATACCTATGGTTGTTAGAAGAAAGAGAGGATGCCACTCGGGGGCATCCCCAAGCTTAGTTGCCTGTTACTCTTTGGATATATCTTGGGGGTGCGGTAGCATCCCCAAGCTTAGGCTCTTATCACTCCTTATTCCTTCATCCATCGTGATCTCACCCAAAACTTGAAAACTTCAATCACACAAAACTCAACAAAATCTTCGTGAGATCCGTTAGTATAATAAAGCAAATCACTACTTTAGGTGCTGTTGAAAACCCATTCATATTTTATTATTGCATTATACCTACTGTATTTCAACTTTACCATGGCTTATACCCCCCGATACAAACCATAGATTCACCAAAACAAGCACACAATGCAACGAAAACAGGATCTATCTTAAACAGAACAGTCTGTAGTAATATGAACTCTAACGATAATTCTGTAACTCTAAAAATTCTGAAAAATTAGTAAAACGTAAAGAATTTGTATAGAAACACTTTGTTAAAATTTCAGCTCAAGATCACGTTCCAGCAAAAAAATGAAAATTCAAATACTGCATGTAAACTTTCTGTTTCAGAATCAGCATCGCTTCTACTCATCTTATGAATCATCCTAAAGGCTCTACTTGGCACAAACACTAAATAAACCATAAAAACACAATAATAACAGAGGCATAATTGTTTCAACGCTCAAAAACAGAAAGAACAATAAGAAAATAAATTTATTCGTTGGGTTGCCTCCCAACAAGCACTATCGTTTTACGCCCCTAGTTAGGTATGATGATTTCAATGATGCTCACATAAAAAGTAGTAATTAAAATATGCAAGGGAGCATCATGAATCTCATGAAAAACACATTTAAGTCTAACCCACTTCCTATGCATAGGGATTTTTTGAGCAAACAATTTATGGGAACAAGAATCAACTAGCATAGGAAGGCAAAACAATCATAACTTCAAAACTTTGAACACATAGAGAGGAAACTTGATATTATTGCAATTCCTACAAGCATATGTTCCTCCCTCATAATAAATTTCAGTAACAACATGAAGGAATTGAACAATATAACTATCACATAAATCATTCTTTTCATGATGCACAAGCATAGAATTTTCATTACTCTCCACATAAGCAAATTCCTCATCATCCATGGTAGTGGGAGCAAACTCAACAAAATAACTATCATGAGACACTTGATTGACATAACCACATTGAGAATTAAAACCATGATGATAAATTTCATGGTTATCATTACTCATTATAGCATACGTGTCATCACCATCATCATAAATAGGAGGCATGCAATCATCATAATAAATTTGCTCATCAAAACTTGGGGGACTAGAAATATCATCTTCATCAAACATAGCATCCCCAAGCTTGTGGCTT
Source organism: Elymus sibiricus (assembly GCA_039707655.1). Lineage (NCBI taxonomy): Eukaryota > Viridiplantae > Streptophyta > Magnoliopsida > Poales > Poaceae > Elymus > Elymus sibiricus. Next base: position 456,136,129 of record CM077675.1, on the reverse strand, counting down.
TGCATATCATTAGCATGATGGATATTTAGAGAATTCATACTAGCAAGATTGCAATCATGCTTTTCAATCAAGGAGCTATCATGAATCACCTTATAAATTTCGTCATTCAACACTTCATCAAAATTTCCAGATTCATGATTTTCAAACAAAACTTCATAGAGATAATTAAGTGGACTCAACTCACTAGCAATTGGTTAATCATAATTTGTTTTTTTGAAAATATTATCAAGTGGATGAGGATCCATATCAATAGATTTTTAGCAAGCGAAGTTACAAGCAAATAGAAGGCACATGACATCACAAGCAAAGAAAAAGAGATCTGACAAGAAAAAGGCAAACGAAAAAGAGGGCGAATAAAATGGCAAATTGGTGAAGTGGGGGAGACGAAAACGAGAGGCAAATGGCAAATAATGTAATTGCAAGGAGATGATATTTATGATTAGGAACCTGGTAGATGATGATGGAGTCTCCTCGGCGCCTGAGATAGGCACGTAGAAGAGACCGCTTCCTCCCCGGCAACGGTGCCAGAAATTCCTTTTGATGTGGCCTGAGGCTGCGTCGGTATTTCCCCAAAGAGGAAGGGATGATGCAGCACCGCGATGGTAAGTATTTTCCTCAGTTACGAAACCAAGGTTATCAAACCAGTAGGAGGATCACCACCACCCAATAAGCAGCACCTGCACACAAACATCAAATACTTGCAACCCGACGAGAAAGAAAGGTCGTCAATCTCTCTACGGTAAAAAGATAGATTAGGTAGTGATAGATAGGAAAGATAGATCTCTCAAGAACACAAAATAGAAAAGGCAAATAAAATATGCAGCAATATATTTTTGGGTTTTTGGTTTTGTAGATCTTAAAACAAAGATGGAAAAAGATAGATCGGAAAGCAATATGTTGGAAAAGTAGACCCGAGGGCCGTAGGATTCACTAGTGGCTTCTCTCATGAGTATAGCACACGGTGGGTGAACAAATTACTGTTGGGCAATTGATAGAAAATCGAATAGTCATGATGATATCGAAGGCGATGATCATTATATAGGCATCACGTCCAAGATAAGTAGACCGACTCCTGCCTGCATCTACCACTATTACTCCACACATCGACCGCTATCCAGCATGCATCTAGTGTATTAAGTTCGTGGAAAAATGGAGTAATGCAATAAGAACGATGACATGATGTAGACAAGATCTATTCATGTAGGAATAGACCCCATCTTGTTATCCTTAATGGCAACGATACATGCGTGCCTTGCTGCCCCTTCTGTCACTGGGAAAGGACACCGCAAGATCAAACCCATCACAAAGAACCTCATCCCATGGCAAGAAAAATCAATCAAGTCGGCCTAACTAAACCAAAGATTCGAAGAAGAAATACTAGGCTATAAGCAATCATGCATATAAGAGATCAAAGAAGACTCAAATAATATTCATGGATAGAAACTGATCATGAACTCAAAATTCATCGGATCCCAACAAACACACCGCAAAAGTTTACATCAAATAAATCTCCAAGGGACCATTGTATTAAGAATCATAAGAGAGTGAGAGCGAGAGAGAGAGAGCCATCTAGCTACTACCTACGGACCCGTAGGTCTATGGTGAACTACTCACGCATCATCGGAGAGGCACCTATGAGGAAGATGAACCTCTACGTGATGGTGTTTTGATTGGATCTCGCGGTTATGGAACTTGCGGCGGATGGAATTGTGTTTTGTCGACTCCCCTAGGGTTTTGGGAATATTTGGGAATTTATTGGCATCAGAGGCTGTGCAGAGGGGCCCCGTGGAGGGCACAACCCATCAGGGCGCGCCGCCCCCCCCTGACGCGCCCTGGTGGGTTGTGTTCTCCACAGCCCACCTTCCTGGCTCTGCTTTGGCCTACTGGGTGTCTTCTGGTCTAGAAAAAATCTCCAAAAAGTTTCGTCGCGATTGGACTCCGTTTGGTACTGATATTCTGCGAAGTAAAAAACAAGCAAAAACAGCAACTCGCAGTTTGGCACTATGTCAATAGGTTAGTCCCAAAAAATGATATAAAGTTGTTATAAAATGATTGTAAAACATCAAAGAATGACAATATAACAGCATGGAACAAGAAAAAATTATAGATACATTGGAGACATATCACACCACCATATAAGTATGAGGGAATGTCCACCAACATAAACCATGAGATATGAGAGTTCTTCAAGGAAGCCTCGACAGACCGAAAGTCAACCCATGCTGAATAGTTCCTTGTATAATTGTCGTTGATTTTCAATATTTGAATCATGAACACAGGAAATGTCGTCTGACGACAAGGGGACGATCCTTGAGTGCCATTTGTGCTAGGATGACAGGGGTATATGTGAATGTTACCCTAGACAATGATACGTCGTTCACCGTCAAGCTAAACGATGACTTTGATATTATTACAGTATGTAAAGACGACATGCATTTTTTGTAAATGAAGTATGATGTGTGCATTTTTTCTTTAAGTAACCTTTAATTTGTTTTTGTACAATTCAACTAGTGCATTCCCTGCCATGCAAGATTCTCTGTCTTGGACAAGTTCCATATCAAAGAGAAGGATAATACGAAGCCTAAGATAGCTCACCTAAGAACGGAGCATTACATTTTTGTTGTTAAGGTAAAAAATAAAGAAGATCACACATATTTTGGTTGTTTTAATTGGATAGCATTTTGCAAGGCATATGGGTTCGATGAGGACATGGACATTACCTTCGATCTTGGTAATGACGATGTTCGTGATAATAATATAGAAATTTGGATGCATGCTGATGACTTGATTCCAGTTCTACCTCCAAGTGAGTTTGTCAACCGATTTGTTAAGTAATTTATATTGATTATTGAAAAGTATTTGGTACTCATCCCGACTAAACTTCTTTATTTTTAATTATCAGCTTATTTCTCTGCTACAAGAACTACACGGCAGATAATAGATCGGACCTACTACAGTTATGACTCCGAGCTTACTTGGTTGGAGAAAAATCATCTGATCTCACTTATTCATGATGTTAAGCAACATTTATCATGGATATGTGCCACTAGTTCACTAGTTGAACCCTTCTAACATCACTTAACATAAATTTTGTAAGAACTTTTTTTACCATTACGTCACTAGTCCATCTTTTTCATACATTGTTCCTAAGCAAAACTAGTTTGCTAACTATGTTATTATTACTTATGTGTTCTTCAATAGGTACTCCCACCAGAGACCATGCTTAAATGGATGTTTACCAATTGTGATTTGCATATGGTTAGCTTACGCCCAATTTGGATGAGTTACCCTAGTAAATACACGATATCTCCAAGTGAAGAAACCCTGAAAATCAAAGGACAGAGCAAGGCAATAAAAGCATCCACGTGATGACCCACAAGTATAGGGGATCAATTGTAGTCCTTCCGATAAGTAAGAGTGTCAAACCCAACGAGGAGCAGAAGGAAATGACAAGCAGTGTTCAGCAAGGTAATTTCTGCAATCACTGAAATTGTAGGTAACAGATAGTTTGATAGCAAGATAATTGGTAACAAGCAAGTAACGGTAACGGTAAACAAGGTGCAGCAAGGTAGCCCAATCCTTTTGAGGCAAAGGACATGCTAGAACAATCACTAGTAATAGGCAAAGTGTTCTTGAGGGTACACGGGAATTTCTTCTAGTCACTTTTATCATGTTGGTTTGATTCGTGTTCGCTACTTTGATAATTTGATATGTGGGTGGACCGGTGCTTGGGTGCTGTTCTTACTTGCACAACGTCCCACTTATGATTAAACCCCTCGCAAGCATCCGCAACTACGAGAAAATTATTAAGATAAAATCTAACCATAGCATTAAACGTTTGGATCCAAATCAGCCCCTTACGAAGTAGCGCATAAACTATGGTTTAAGCTTCTGTCACTCTAGCAACCCACCATCTAATAACATCTCCACAATGCATCACCTTAGGCCCATGAATGGTGAAGTGTCATGTAGTCGACGTTCACATGACACCACTAAGGGAATCACAACATACATATCATCAAAATATCAAACACATATCAAATTCACATGAGTACTCGCAACATGACTTCTCCCGTGACCTCAAGAACAAAGGTAACTACTCACAAATAATAATCATGCTCAATATTAGAGGAGTATTGAATAGCATAATAGATCTGAACATATAATCTTCCACCAAATAAACCATATAGTAATCAACTACACAAGGTAATCAACACTACTAGTCACCCACATGTACCAATCTGGGGTTCCGGTACAAAGATTGAACACAAGAGATGAAATAGGGTTTGAGAGGAGATGGTGTTGTTGAAGATGTTGATGAAGATTGGCCTCCCAAAGATGAGAGGGGTGTTGGTGATGACGATAGCTTCGATTTCCCCCTCCGGGAGGGAAGTTCCCCCGGCGGAATCGCTCCACCGGAGGGCAAAAGTGCTCCTGCCCAAGTTCCGCCTCGAGGCGGCGGCACTTCGTCCCAAAAGTCCTCCTCTGATTTTTTCTAGGTCAAAAGTGATCATATACTAGATGATGGGCACCAGAGGTGGGCCGAGGTGGCCACAACCCATCAGGGCGCGCCCTGGTGGGTTGTGCCCACTTGGCAGACCCCCTCTAGTAGTTTTCTGCTCCAGTATTTTTTATTAAATGTAAAAATAATCTTCATCAAATTTCAGCTTCATTGGAGTTGTGCAGAATAGGTATCTTTGACGTGCTTTTCTGAGGTCCAGAATTCCAGCTGCCGGTATTCTCCCTCTTTGTGTAAACCTTGCATATTATGAGAGAAAAGGCATTAGAATCACTCCCCAAGGCATTATTATTCAACAAAACAAAGTAAATAACAGTAGGGAATCATGATGCAAAATGGACGTATCAACTCCCCAAGCTTAGACCTCACTTGTGCTGAAGTGAAAGCCGATATTGAAAAGCATGTCCACATGGTTTGAGAGAGTGTTGTCAATAAAAACAAAATACGGACATAAAAGCATCATGCTTATTAATATAACAGCAACAAACTCTAATATAAAATTTATTTCAATACATTTTTATCATATAGCTTCTCATGAACAAGTAACAATTCATCACAACATAGAAGTATGAAGCATAAACCTTATTGGGAACCAATAAACTTTGTTCTCGGTCAACTTTGCAACTACAATTCATCATATTTTCAGGAAGGGTCTCATGTAGGAGCCTTTTGGCAAGTCCACATACTCAACCATCACTTAGTCTTCTATGATTTCTAACATTCACGGCATACCCATGAACAAAAAGTTTCAACCGGACACATAGGAAGATATGGGCTTATAGTTTTGCCTCCCAACTTACTCACCTCAAGGGTGATGTCAACAATAATAACTCATGCCCACCCATATCCAACTGGATATATGTGCCTAGATCTTACCTCACCACATGATGCTTGCAAAAGAAAAAGTAAAAAGGAATAGGGAAGAATACTTTGACTCTTGCATAAAAGTAAATACATAAAAGTAAAAGATGGGCCCTTCGCAGAGGGAAGCAGAGATTGTCATGCGCTTATTGGATTGTATGCCTAATCCCTTAATGTAAAAGAACGTCACGCTATATTGCCCCCTATGATAGCAACCTTTATTATGCAGTCCGTCGCTTTTATTACTTTGCCATCATAAGTTCGTATAGCGCTCAATTTTCTCTTACACTAATTGATCAAAACACTTTTAGAAGCAATTTTTATTGCCTTGTTGCACCGATGACAACCTACTTGAAGGATCTTTCTCGATCCATAGGTAGGTATGGTGGACACTCAAAGAAAGAATTTGGGTTTGGGTTTTTGGATGCACAAGTAGTATCTCTCCTTAGTGCGGAATTATTGGCTAGCAAAGATATTGAGCAAGCACCACATGTTGAAGGATCTATGATAATATAACTTCTATGCGGATATGAACAAACATAAATCATTACGTTGTCTTCCTTGTACAACGTCAACAATTTTGACATATAATATTTGATGAGGGCTCACAATCATAAAAGATGTCCAAGATGGTGTATTTGCATGTGAATCCTCTCTTCCCTTATTAATTCTTTCATGAATGCATCATTGACCAATGCTATGTTTGTCAATCTCCAATAAATTTTACTACTTATACTTTTCCTTATGTGATGTCATTACTCACCATGAGATTAGCATATGATCCTTTTCATTTGTTTCTTCTCTTTATTTGATTGCAACAAGAAGGTAGAGAGGCAAAAACTCAAGCTAAACTTTATTATATAACTCTCACTCGATTACATAGATAGGTAGGCCATGGAACTAACACACGAAAATAGATCATGCTAAACTTTTATTCAACTAAAGCAAAGGAAAACTAAAGATCGAACTAAAATAGGTAAAGGTGAATAAAAGTCGTGGTGATATGATACCGGGGCACCTCCCCCAAGCTTGGCTCAAGCCAATGGGAGTGCCCATACCCGTGTGCTTAAGTCTCCTTTGGTGGTGGTGATGTGATGTCACACTTCAGCTTCAAAAGATGCTCCAACTTGCGGATGACCCTCCTAAGGTTATTGATGTGCTCTTCTAGCAAAATATTTTCACGGATGAGAAATTTATTGTGAACACGAACCGCTTCAAAATCTCTAAAGGCTTCGATTTCAGTAGGGGTGAGATTACTGTAATAAGGTTGAAGGATATCTTCTTCCTCTCCCTCCTTTGCTGTCATGGGTTGATCTCCTTCAGGGGGGTGATCAACCATAGGCTCTTTGCCCTTCTCTTCCTTGTTGGCTTCTTCTGGCTCCTCCCTCTTCAACTCTATCTTCATTAGCCAGGCATCTTCTTCCACATTGTTAGAAGAGGGAAAATACATGATGCCTGACTTGACAGATTTGATAGGAAAACATCAAGAAACAAGAACAGAGGATTTTTCCTCGGTGCGGTCGTCAAAACAGTCGGGGGTATATATAGAGAATTATTATTCTTGGGAAACAAGTATATGGAAGGAAAATGGAGTCGGGAAGGCATCCGAGGTGGCACAACCCACCAGGGTGTGCCCAGGGGTGCCTGGCGCCCCCTGGTGTATCATGCTCACCTCGATCACCTTCCAGTTTATTTCTTTATTTTCAAAATTCTAAAATATTCCAAAACTGACAAAAAATATTTTTGCTGATTTTTCGGAGTCCGTTTACTTACCGTATCACGTACCTCCTCTTTTTAAAAATTCTGGGGTGTTCCGGAAGGTTTCTTTTATGTGTTCCTCCGGCGTCATGGTTTGGATCACATTGCTTTCAATGTTAATAGGTGTACCTGAGATATAATGCTTAATTCTTTGTCCATTGATCACCTTCGGGTTAGTACCTTCGGCGTTATTAAACTTGATAGCTCCAAAACTATAAACCTCTTCTATAATATATGGTCCTTCCCATTTTGAGTGTAGCTTTCCTGCAAAAAAGCTTAAACGAGAGTTGAACAAAAGAACATAATCTCCTATTTTGAATTCCCGCTTTTGGATTCTTTTGTCATGCCATCTTTTTACTTTTTCTTTGAATAGCCTAGCATTTTCATACGCTTGGGTTCTCCTTTCATCTAGTGAGCTAATATCAAATAACTTCTTCTCACCGGCAAGTTTGAAATCATAGTTAAGTTCCTTGATTGCCCAAAATGCCTTGTGTTCTAATTCTAGAGGCAAATGACAAGCTTTCCCATACACCATTTTATATGGAGACATACCCATTGGATTTTTATAAGCTGTTCTATAGGCCCAAAGTGCATCATCAAATTTCTTAGACCAATTCTTACGATACCTATTGACAATTTTTTGTAATATTAATTTTATTTCTCTATTGCGAAGTTCAACTTGACCACTAGATTGAGGATGATAGGGTGATGCAATTCTATGGTTAACATCATATTTAGCAAGCATCTTACGGAAAGCATCATGGATAAAGTGTGAACCACCATCGGTCATTAAATATCTAGGGACTCCAAACCTCAGAAAGATAACCTCTTTAAGCATTTTAATAGAGGTGTGGTGATCAACACTACTAGTTGGAATAGCTTCTACCCACTTAGTGACATAATCAACCGCAACTAAAATATGAGTGTATCCGTTGGAGGAAGGAAAATGCCCCATATAATCAAAACCCCAAACGTCAAATGGTTCGACAACAAGTGAATAATTCATAGGCATTTCCTGACGCTTACCGATATTACCAATTCTTTGACATTCATCACAAGACAAGGCAAACTTACGAGCATCCTTGAAGAGAGTAGGCCAATAAAAACCAGATTGCAATACCTTGTGAGCAATTCTATCTCCCGCATGATGCCCTCCATAAGCTTCGGAATGACATTTCCATAGGATTTGTTCCTGTTCATGCTCAGGTATACAACGTCTAATAATACCATCTACTCCTTCTTTATAAAGGTGTGGGTCATCCCAAAAGTAATGTCTCAAGTCATATAATTTTTTTCTCTTTTGTTGGTAAGTGAAGCTAGGTGGTATATATTTAGAGACAATGTAGTTAGAATAATCAGCATACTAGGGTGTGTTTTGTGAAACACTTATTGCAGCTAACTGTTCATCAAGGAAACTATCATCAATAGGTAGTGGGTCATCAAGAATATTTTCTAACCTAGACAAGTTATCCGCTACGGGGTTCTCAGCTCCCTTCCTATCAATGATGTGTAAGTCAAATTCTTGAAGCAAGAGAACCCACCTAATGAGTCTAGGTTGAGCATCTTTCTTTTCCATAAGGTATTTTATAGCAGCATGATCGGTGTGAACAATAACTTTGGAGTCAACAATATATGATCTAAATTTATCACAAGCAAACACAACTGCTAAAAATTCTTTTTCAGTAGTACCATTGTTTCGTTGGGCACTGTCTAGAGTTTTACTAGCATAATGGATAACATTCAATTTCTTATCAACTCTTTGTCCTAGGACATCACCAACAGCATAATCACTAGCATCACACATAATTTCAAAAGGCAAGTTCCAATCAGGTGGTTGAACGATAGGTGCAGAGGTTAAGGCTTTCTTGAGTGTTTTGAAGGTTTCCACACAATCATCATAAAAAACAAAAGTTATATTCTTTTGCAAAAGATTAGTAAGAGGCCTAGAAATTTTAGAGAAGTCTTTAATGAACCTCCTATAAAAACCAGCATGACCAAGGAAACTGCGAATACCTTTTATATCTTTAGGACATGGCATTTTGTCAATTGCATCAACTTTAGATAGTTCGGATATTTTATGCCCCAAGACAATGCCTTCATTAACCATAAAATGGGACTTCTCCCAATTCAAGAAAAGATTAGTTTGTTCACGTCTCTGCAAAACTCGATCAAGGTTGCTTAAGCAATCATCAAAAGAAGTTCCATAAATGGAAAAATCATCCATGAAAACCTGCACAATCTTTTCAGAAAAATCAGAGAATATAAAAGTCATACATCTTTGAAAGGTAGCAGGTGCATTGCATAAACCGAAAGGCATACATCTATAAGCATAGGTTCCAAAAGGGCAAGTAAAGGTGGTTTTCTCTTGATCGGATTGTGACACAGGTATTTGAGAGAAACCAGAATATCCATCTAAGAAACAAAAGTGTGTGTGCTTAGATAGTCTTTCAAGCATTTGATCAATGAACGGTAGAGGGTAATGATCTTTCATAGTAGCTTTATTTAATTTTCTAAAATCAATAACCATTCTATAGCCAGTGACAATTCTTTGTGGAATGAGTTCATTCCTATCATTGGGAACAACAGTAATACCTCCTTTCTTAGGGACACAATGAACGAGACTACCCATCTACTATCAGCTATGGGATAGATTATACCTGCTTCCAGAAGCTTTAACATTTTAGTTCTTACCACTTCTTTCATCTTAGGATTCAATCGCCGTTGGTGATCAACAACGGGTTTAGCATCAGGTTCTAAATTAATCTTGTGCTGACACAGATTGGGACTAATGCCCTTAAGATCATCAAGAGTATATCCAATAGCAGCCCGGTGCTTCCTCAAAACTTTCCACTACTAGGGAAAAGCTTATAGGTAGGATTTTAGCAGTAGCGCCGGTTGAGAGCACAACGCTACTACCTCTTAGTAGTAGCGCGGGTAGGGACCAGCGCTACAGGTATCCTATTAGCAGTAGCGCCTGTTGTCAAGTAGGCGCTACTACTAATCGGTTCGGTCGCAACACGTAGGGGCGACCTATAGTAGTAGCGTTGGTCAGGAAGAAACGCTACTTCTAAAGCCGTAGAAGTAGAGCCCTTTTCGGACCCGCGCTACCGCTAATTAGGGCGTGGACTTATCTCCTTCGTCCCGCGCATGCCCCTCACTTTCTCCCTCTCCCCCTCCTCACTCCCTCCCTCTCCACTCACCGCCGCCGCCGCCGCCGCTCTGCGCATGCCCCCTCACTCCCTCCCTCTCCACTCCTTTGCATCGGCCCCGGCGACCTCGACCCCTCCTCACTCCCTCCCTCTCCACTCTGCGCCGCCGCCGCCGCCGCTCCGCGCACGCCCCTTAGTCCCTCCCTCTCAACTCCGACCTCGACCACGGGGGCACCCCCCGGCCTTTGCTTCTCCTCCGACCGTCTCCTCCATGCCAGCCATCTCCTTCTCTTGTGAGACATCCCCATGCCTCCTCCGCCCATTTGCTTTTTAGTGTTTGGGTGGATTGCTAGGGTTCTTGCTAGGACATTGCTAGGGTTCTTGCTAGGAATTAAGCATTTCTGAAATAGCAAAACATTAAGCATTTCTGAAACATAGTTAGTAAGAAAACCAACTCAAAAATGAGTCTAAAATGAGTTTAAGAAATTAAGCATTTCTAAAATAGCAAAACATTAAATGATAGAAAATGTTCTCATATGAATTTTCCTCGACGTCGACGATGCCCGGCCCTCATCCTCGTCGTCGAGTCGGCGATGACTTCCTTGAGAGGCGCCATGTCCGGGACTGGGCTCCGCTGGACTGGCACTGGGAGGTGCTACCTTCCGGGGCGCGCACCTTGGTGAGGAATCCGGGTCTCGTCGTCGACCCGGAGCTTCTTTGGTGGCGGTCGTGTGGACCACTATCGGTGCAGAGGGAGCCGACCCCCGCGGAGGTGGTACGTCGCCGTGTCAGGGAGAAGGACGAGCACGTCCGTCGCTACATGGCTGCATTGGATGCCATGTTCTCCAATACCTGGCAGGTTCTTCAGGGATCTCACCCGAGCTATGATCCGGTGATGGTTCCTTCTCTTTGGGTGTCCACCGCCTGCGCCGTGAGACGTCAACTAGATCTGTATTATTGATAGAATATTATAATATTTGAGATGTATTAGTGATAATATTCGATGATGCATTAATTGGATTATTTGAGATGATGTATTAGTGATATTATATGATAATATTCGAGAAATTTTAATAAAAAAAGCAGGTACTTTCGGTTTGTCGTTGCTCCTTGTGTGATTTTCATGTGTGTTCTTGATGGAGGAATCCCGACTGTTGTCGTGGGGGGCACTTCCTCCTCTTCTCTTCGTGTGATATATACCTCGGGATAATGCGCAAGGAGAGGAGAGGAGGTGCGCCCATCACCGATGGTCGAACTATTAGTGCGAGAGAGTGTCCACTAACATATATAGACCACCATATCAGTGTTATTTAAGGAAAGCCTCGACAGACCGAAAGTCAACCGATATTGAATTAGATCTATTTGGACATGTGTGTATATTATTGTAGGGAACACCTCCTAGTGCCTATGTTTTGCCGGAATGTTGATTCATTTTCGTTCCGTCTAATTTCAGGCGCTCAATATGTCTTATTTTAATAATGGTCATGCCAAATTTTTGAATCATGAACACAGGAAATGTCTGACGACGATAAGATCCCTGAGTGTGATTACTGCGGTGATGATCGGGGTTTGTGCGACATGCCTCACCAGCAAGACGACATGTTCTTCACCATCAAGCTTGACAAGACCTTCGTTGTTTCTATGGTACGCAACGATGACAAGTGTTTTTTCGTAATTAAGAATGACTTCTGTTTCTTTGCTTCAACGTGTAATTTCTGTTTTATACAATTCGACTAGTTCATCCCCTGCCATGCAAGACGGTATGTCTTGGAGAGGGTCGATTTTGAGGACCACGAGATTATGGAGACGAGGATAGCTAACCTGAGGACTAAACATGGTCACACAATTTCTAGTCAAAGTAATGAATGCAGTTAATAACACAGAATTAGGGTGCTCAAATTGGGAAACTCTTTGCAAGGCATATGGATTTCAGGAGGATATGGAAATAACCTTCGATCTTCGTCCTGAAGATCATATTGAAGGTAACATCGACATTTGGGTGGATGTCGATATGCTTCCTGTTTTACCTCCATGTGAGTTTATCAACCATGCATATTTGTCAAGTAATTTGCGTTCTATATTTAAAAATAGTTGGTGTTCATCCATACTAAATTTGTTAATTTATAATTTATAGCTTATTTCGTTTCTTTGAGTGAAACATGCAAATTAATTGACACGACACACTACACTTATGGATCACATCTAACTTGGGAGGATAAGGATGTTCTTATCAACTTTGTTATTGGTGTCCTAGTTGGTACGGACAACTTCCCGTATAATTTGGGAATTGGCCCAAATTATACATTTTACATGCCACTAGTGCATAGGTTGAGGGTGGATTACATTCACTGAAATATCTTGGTAAGAGTTGCTAATTAAGTACACAACTATTGAGTAAATGGTGTTGATTACATTGCTAACTAGGCTACTATTATGTTCTTCAACAGAAACTGCCAAATGATGTTGTGCCTCCGTTGATGCATGGCGAAGGTTATATGACAATTAAAAGCCCTAGAGGCCCGAGTTCTCTTTTGCATACTCGACTGAGCGCAAACCACCAAGACGGCTCCAATTTGAAGCATGAGGAGAAATAAAGAAGGATCGCAAGCTACAAGTTGGAGACCGTTGGATATCTTTGCTTCATCATGGAGACATAGGTGTTATTCTGTTTTATGTCATTTTACCTATGAGGGAGGACTTGGTCCTATGACAGAAAAGTTTTTCTGGTTTATATTAACTTGCATAATCGATTAGGATGATTATTATTATGATGTTTTTTCTGTTTTATGAGATTTTAACTTAGTATGACAAAGATGATGATGAGTTGCTTAGTGAGTAAGATGATGATGAATTATATGTCATATATTTGATTAAAGTGGATGGATGCAAGTGACCAAGTTGAATTAGAGGAAAATATGATGTTGCAATTGGCAACATCATATTTTCTTCTAATTCAACATGATCACTTGCATCCATCCACTGTAATCTAAATGTAGTTGCTGGCATAATAATTATTGATGTTGTATATTAATATGTGTAACCGTGTGTAAATACAACATAAATATAAAAAAGGAATATGTGCGTTTAACAATGGCACGGGTTAGAGAAGCGCGCTACTCATAACTTGGTTAGCAGTAGCGCTGGTAAAGACGCGCTACTGCTAAACTTTAGCTGTAGCGCTGGGTGACCAACACTACTGCTAAAAATTAGTTGTAGCGCCGTAGCAGTAGCGCGGGCACCCGCGCTACTGATAGCTCAAAAACCGGCGCTACTGCTAGTGTTTCCCCTAGTAGTGTTCAATAATCTCTCTTCTTCATGTTCTGAAAGGTTAGTACTAATAGTAATAGGATATATATTTTTCTCATCAAGATAAGCATACTTCAAAGTGTCAGGCAATTGTTTCAATTCAAACACAGGATCACCTTTAGGTGGAGGAGGTCCTCCAAGAGTTTCAATAGGCAAATTATGTTTCAGGAGAGGTTGTTGTTCAATTTTTTTTATCTATCTCATTTCTTTCACGAGAGTGCATATCATTTTCATGGTCAAGCAAATATTGTTCTAATGGATCGGTGGGAGGCACGACAATAGAAGCAAGACCAATTATTCCAGCTTTATTAGAAAAGGCTTTATAACGGGGTTGTCTACTAAACTTGGAAAAATTAAACTCATGAGACACATTACCAAAACTGACACCGACAATTTCTTTTTCACAATCTTACTTAGCATTGACGGTGCTCAAGAAAGGTCTACCAAAGATAATGGGACAAAAGTCATCTTGTGGGGAACCGAGGACTAGAAAATCAGTAGGGTATTTCACCTTCCCGCAAAAGACTTCAACATCTCTAACAATCCCAAGTGGTGTGATAGTATCTATATTAGCAAGTTTAATAGTAACATCAATTTCTTCCATTTCAGCAGGTGCTATTTCATCCATAATTTCTTGGTATAGAGTAAATGGGATAGCACTCACACTAGCACTCAAATCACATAAACCATGATAGCAATGATCTCTTATTTTGACTGAGACAACAGGCAGGCCTTCTATGGGTCTATGTTTATCTTTTTCATCGGGTTTAGCAATTCTAGCAGCTTCATCACAAAAGTAGACAACATGCCCATCAATATTTTCTACCAAGAGATCTTTAACCATAGCAACACTAGGTTCTACTTTAATTTGCTCAGGGGGTTTAGGTGCTCTTATATTACTTTTATGAACCGAAGTTGATACATTAGCATGTTCGTTTGTCCTAACAGGGAAAGGTGGTTTTTCAATATAAGCGGTAGGCACAACTAGATCAACATTATAAAAGATGGTATGTTCTTTAGCTATGACTGGTTCTTTAATTTCTTCTTTAATAGGGGGATGATATTTAAACCACTTCTCCTTAGGGAGGTCAACGTGAGTAGCAAATGCTTCGCAGAAAGAGGCTACTATCTCAGAGTCAAGTCCATATTTAGTGCTAAACTTATGAAAAGTATCGGTATTCATAAAAGATTTAACACAATCAAATTCAAGCTTTATACCAGACTCATTACCTTCGTCGAGTTCCCAATCTTCAGAGTTGCGTTTAATTCTTTCTAAGAGATCCCATTTGAATTCAATAGTCTTGTTCATATAAGAACCAGCACAATAAGTATCGAGCATGGATTGATCATTATGAGAAAGCCGAGCATAAAAATTCTGAATGATAACTTCTCTCGGAATGTCATGATTGGGGCATGAATATAGCATTGACTTAAGCCTCCCCAAGCTAGAGCGATACTTTCTCCTTCATGAGGCCAAAAATTATATATATAATTCCGATCACGATGAAATAGATGCATGGGATTCCAATTGCAAACGATTAAAGTTCCATGATCCAAGATCATCACATAGTCTATACCATGTCAATGCTTTTCCCTCCAAAGATAAAGGGAAATCCATCTTATTATCTTCATCTCCGGGTAAACCTGCAAGCTTAAATAATCCACAAATTTCGTTCACATATAAGAGGTGCATATCAGGATGTTCAGTTCCATCTCCTGCATAAGGTTTAGCAAGCAGTTGTTCTAACATACCCGAAGGAATTTCATAAGTAACATTTTCAGTAGGTGCTGTATGTTGAGGGGCAACTAATTGTGGTTCCGGTCGAGGTGAAGATACCCCGAACAAACCCCTCAAAGGATTGTTTTCCATAGTAGGAAGCAGCTATAAATTTCAGCACGTAGTATACGTTTTTCCTTACCGATTTCCACTTACCAAGAGCAGTTCACTCCCCGGCAATGGCGCCAGAAAAGAGTATTGATGACCCAAAATTATAGGGGATCAATCATAGTCCTTTCGATAAGTAAGAGTGTCGAACCCAACGAGGAGCAGAAGGAAATGACAAGCGGTTTTCAGCAAGTTAATTTCTGCAAGGACTGAAATTGTAGGTAACAGATAGTTTGATAGCAAGATAATTGGTAACAAGCAAGTAACGGTAATAGTAAACAAGGTGCAGCAAGGTAGCCCAATCCTTTTGAGTCAAAGGACGGGCCAGAACAATCACTAGTAATAGGCAAAGTGTTCTTGAGGGTACACGGGAATTTCATCTAGTCACTTTTATCATGTTGGTTTGATTCGTGTTCGCTACTTTGATAATTTGATATGTGGGTGGACCGATGCTTGGGTGCTGTTATTACTTGAACAACCTCCCACTTATGATTAACCCCCTCGCAAGCATCCGCAACTACGAGAAAAGTATTAAGATAAAATCTAACCATAGCATTAGACATTTGGATCCAAATCAGCCCCTTACGAAGTAGCGCATAAACTAGGGTTTAAGCTTCTGTCACTCTAGCAACCCATCATCTAATAACTACTCCACAATGCATCCCCTTAGGCCCATGAATGGTGAAGTGTCATGTAGTCGACGTTCACATGACACCAATAAGGGAATCACAACATACATATCATCAAAATATCGAACATATATCAAATTCACATGAGTACTCGCAACATGACTTCTCCCGTGACCTCAAGAACAAAGGTAAATACTCACAAATAATAATCATGCTCAAGATCAGAGGAGTATTGAATAGCATAATGTGAACATATAATCTTCCACCAAATAAACCATAATTTAATCAACTACGCAAGATAATCAACACTACTAGTCAACCACATGTACCAATCTGAGGTTCCGGTACAAAGATTGAACACAACAGATGAACTAGGGTTTGAGAGGAGATGGTGATGTTGAATATGTTGATGAAGATTTGCCTCCCAAAGATGAGAGGGGTGTTGGTGATGACGATAGCTTCGATTTCCCCCTCCGGTAGGGAAGTTCCCCTGGCGGAATCGCTCCGCCGGAGGGCAAAAGTGCTCCTTCCCAAGTTCTGCCTCGAGGCGGCGGTGCTTCGTCCCGAAAGTCCTCCTATGATTTTTTGTAGGTCAAGTGTGATCATATACCAGAAGATGGGCACCGGAGGTGGGCCGAGGTGGCCACAACCCATCAGGGCCCGCCCAGGGGGGCCTGGCGTGCCCTGGTGGGTTGTGCCCACCTGGCAGGCCCCCTCCGGCAGTTTTCTGCTCTAGTATTTTTTATTAAATGTAAAAATAATCTCCGTAAAATTTCAGCTTCATTGGAGTTGTGCAGAATAGGTATCTCTAACGTGCTTTTCTTAGATCCAGAATTCCAGCTGCCAGTATTCTCCTTCTTTGTGTAAACCTTGCATATTATGAGAGAAAAGGCATTAGAATCACTCCCCAAGGCATTATTATTCAACAAAACAAAGTAAATAACAGTAGGAAATCATGATGCAAAATGGACGTATCACCACGCAACCACTTAGAGACGATAACTTGCGCAGACCACAAGTTGGAGATAGGTTGATCTGTATTGTTGAATGGGGAGATGCAGGAGTTCACATTTTTTATGCTATTTTACCTCGGAGAGAGCAGTAGTTAGTGTTTCTAACTTGTGATAACTTGGTCACTTGCTAGTATGATAACAACTAGAATGATGAGGAGTTCACCTTTTTTGTGCTATTTTACTTAGAATGATGAAGAGTTGTTTAACTAGCATGATAACAACTAGAATGATGAGGAGTTGATTAAGATGATGATGAGTTGTTATATGACATATAGTAGTACAAATTAGATGGATGCAAGAGACCAAGTTGAATTAGAGGAAAATAAGATGTTGCGAATCGCAACATCGTATTTTCTTCTAATTCAACTTGGTCTGTTGCATCCATCTAATTTGTGCTGATGTTGGATGTTGTTCCCCCATAATTTGTACTGATGTTGTATATTAATATGTGTAACCTCATGAAATATAATATAAATAAAAAAAAATAAATACACGCGATTAGTACTAGCACGGGTTAAGGAAACGCGCTACTAATAGTTTGCAGTGGCGTGTTCGCGGAAACACGCTATCGGTAGTTTAGTTACAAGGAGCCGGTCGACCCACGATACTACTAATTATTAGCTGTAGCGCCGTAGCAGTAGCGCCGGGGGGCCTCTACAGGAATCAGAGGATTTGCCGTCCGCCATAGCAGACGGCAAAGGATCATATAACGGACGGCAAAGACCTTTGCCGTCTGCCGCAGACGGCAGAACAACCCCGCACTGTAAGTTGCGGCAAAGGGCTTCTTTGCCGTCAGCTTTCCCAAAGTGGACGGCAAAGACCTTTGCCGTCAGCTTTCCAGCATAAGCAGATGGAAAAGAAGAATGACGGCAAAAAAGAGACGTTAGCCACGTTAGGTGGCTAACGGGAGGCATTGCCGTCAGCCAGCAGACGGCAAAGTACCACTCACCTTTGCCGTCTGCCACCAGACGGCAAAGTAACCAAACGGGTCAGCCCCTGTGCTCCCAGGTTGCACAGGTTGCTGCCACGTGTCACCTTTGCCGTCCGCTGGCAGACGGCAAAGAGCTTTGCCATCCGTTGGCAGACGGCAAAGTGCCCGCACTGCCTCTGTTTATTGTTTTTTTGTTATATCCAATCATTTTGACAGCAAAAATATGATATCCAACACATAAGCAACACATAAGCAATAGGATATGATATCCAACACATAAGCAACAGGATATGATATATATATTTCACAGGTAGAAATCAAACATGACGATCATCATCAAGTTCATAAGCAGTCTACTAGGTAGTCATAGTAGCATATATATGGTTCAGCAGCCACACACATATATAGTTCTAGATGATATCGATGACGATCATCATCCTCAAGCCTTGGCGGTGGGTGTTCCTGATAGTAATTAGGATGGCCTGTCCAACATGAAGATTCTTGCCAACGAGGAAGCTCTTCCACCCAGCCGAGCTTAAGTGTGTGCGACCGTCCGTGTCCACGCCGTATGCACAGGTGGTGACGGAGCCCCTTACGGTAAGGCGTATTCCAGCAGAGCCTTCTTCATCAGGCTCGATACCACAACTCATAGATAGGCTCTTTGGCAATTTCTAAATAAGAAAAACATATCAATTAATAAGTAGCCTCGCACATACTCTTGCAAATATTTCTACTAAGTATGGATTTCTACACTATCAAAAGACAGTGTACTACATTTGTACTAAGCATGAATTCTACTAATAAGTATGGATTCTACACTATTAACAGTTCTTGATTCTACACTAAGGATATATATCATTAGACTCTAGCTACACTAAATTGCATATCATCAATCGGATTCTACAGTAAGATATATATATAATTGGACTCTAGCTACACACTAAAGCATATCATCGATCGGACAGTAAGCATGTCATTGGACTCTACACTAATTAAGCATGTCATCGGACTCTATACTAAAGCATATCATCGGCTAGCTTCTACACAACATATCATTGGACTCTACACTAAGCATATCATTGGATTCACTAAGCATATCGTTGGACTCTACACTAAGTAAGCATGTAAGTATAACATACCATGACATGCCGATCAACCATGGTACTTGTCAGGCGGGTCACGAATGGCACCCCGACGAAGGCAGCATGTGGCGGAATTATGTCCCATAGGTTGCACGTCTCCTCCTCGTTCAGCCTCATTCTTTGAGCAAAGATGCCTTCATCAAGTGGGTCCTCATCATCCTCATCATCTTCATCATCTTGGACAGTGTTGACATAAATGATGGCCAGCTTGGGTCTTTCTACACTGAAGGAGAAGCTGATCAACTCACCACCACTGATACCCATGTAGGCGATGAAACGGACCCATCCATCTCCTCCCATCTATGACATATTTCATCCTTTCTCGACCTCCATAGTGTAGGGGCCCCCAGGAGCCTCAAAGGTCACAGTGTCTCCGGTCAGCTTGTTGAATTCCAACCTCACATTGCATGGGACGATCTGTGTAAAAAAAAGCAAAATGATATATACACAATGCAGTAATGCCAATAACACTAAAAACAAAATAGTGGTTACAAGTTTCATATAATTTGTTACTGCCGCATGAAGAAAACTCGGCTGGAAGTAGATGCCGAACAGCATGCCAGTTGCAAGGCTGCTGGCGCACCTTGACTTGCACAGTCGACATGGTGGTGGTGGCGCCATTTTCCTATTATATATAAGCATTGATTGGATAGAGTTAATTAAACATCAATATTTGTTCTAACACAAGCATTCATCAGATAGAGACAAAACATCAGATAGATAGAAACATAAATCGTCAGGAATAAGAATATCTTTCTAGCTAAGCTTACTTATGAATGTTGTTGATTAAAACATTAAACATTAAACATCTTCTTCTTCTTCTCCTCTTCTTCTTCTTATTCTTCTTCTTCTCCTCCTCCTCCTCCTCTTCTTCTACTTCTCCTTCTTTTCTTCTTCTTCTTCTTATTTTCTTCTTCTTATTTTCTTCTTCTCCTCCTCCTCTTCTCATTCTTATTCTTCTTCTTTTCTTCTCCTCCCCCTCTTCTTCTTCTTCTTCTTCTTCTTCCTTTCTTTTCCTTTTTCCTCTTCCTTTAACAGTAGCAATTAACAGTCCCTAACCTAAACCAAACACTAATTAACTTAAACCTAAACATTAAAAAAACAGGAAAAAGGAAAAAAATCACCTTGAGGGCCGGTGGAGGAGGGCCGGAGCGGTGGTGGAGGACGGTTGACGTGGTCGTGGAGGAGGGCCAGCGCAGGGGGAGGAAGGCCGTGGAGAGGGGGGCAGAGCCACGGCCTGCTCCGGCGATGGGTCGGCGGTGGGGCGGTAGGGCAGAGCCGCGGCCGCTCCGAGGTCGTCGAGGGAGGGGCGGGCGCAGGGGCCGGAGAGCGGGGCGGCGGGGCAGGTCGTCGGGGAGGGGCGGCTGGGGAGCTCATCGGGGGAGGGGCGGGCGTAGTGGCCGGGGAGCGGGGCGGGGCGGCCGGTGACGGTGGCGGCGGGATGAGGGGCGGCCGGTGAGGGGCGGCGGGGCAGGGGCGGCCGGTGAGGGGTGGCCGGTGGTCATGCGAGGTGAGAGAGAGATGTAGAGAGAGAGAGAGAGGGGGGTCGGGGCCGGCCAGGGGGGGGTTGTTAGGCCCGTTAGCCAGGCGTCTTCTTTGCTGTCTGCTAGCAGACGGCAAAGGGACTAACGGCAGACGGCAAAGATCCGGCGGACGGCATCCAGGCCGTCCATTTGACCTAACCAGCTTCACGGCCCAGTGGGACCCAGCTCGGCTCTTTGCCGTGTGCCTTTGGTCCCTTTGCCGTCCGCTGGCCGACGGCAAAGAGCTGGCGGACGCAAACAATATCTTTGCCGTCAGCCTGTTTTTTGCCGCCAGTTTCTTGTCAGCGGACAGCAAAGACGTTCTTTGCCATCCGCCAGCAGACGGCAAATTCCTGGATTCCAGTAGTGTGTGTGTGTGGGGGGGGGGGGCTTTATAAACGCGCTACTACGAGGGTTTTCACTAGTAGTGTTACATTCTTCCCGTTTCCACTTCTCCATATTATGTTTTTTAAGCAAATCAATTCCTTTCAGGATGCTACACCAGGTATAAGACATACCTTTCCTCACCTTTGCGTGAAGTAAATTATTATGTTGCGGAAGTTTCTTTACTTGAGCACCCTTCCACATAGAGAATTAATATTACGCAGTAGCCTCCAATTAATAAGTTTCAAGAAAACTTGTTTAGTCATCTTTTTCTAACAATGTTTCATTCATATGATAGAATTAGAATAACAGTTTAAATAAATTAGATCTTGGCAGAGACTTCTCGGATAAATACTTACTTACTTTTCTTCATATTCCTCCATATATAGCAAGTTTTAATTAGTATGCAAAAAACTAAACCAATGACTATTCATGATTCCATCCATATTGGATCAATTCTCTATACAACTTTGCAATGAAAAGAGAAATGTTTGTTATGGTAAAACTTTGTTTTAAACAATGTGGTAGAAAGAAACGTGCAACTTAAAGGACATGATCGATTGTGGATTTTGCTATCCATTGTTTCCATAGTAATGAATTTGCACTTGGCTCGACATTATATTGTCTTCCCAACATTGCCATGTTGAAAGGATATATATCACTAAATCCTAGACCTCATGTACTTGTAGCCTTGTCAATTTCGTCCAAGTTATCCAATCTATTTCGTGCTCCTTCTCATGATTACTCCACCAATATCTTCCTATCAAGGAATAGTTTGCTCACAAATAGTTCTTGTTATATTAAAACAGCTCGTCGTATAGGTTGGAATAGCTTGCATCACTGCTTTGATAGAGATTTGTTTCCCTGCTCTAGACAACAATTATCATTTCAACCCTGAGTTTTTTTTCTTCATATCCCCTCCTTTAGGAAAGTAAAGACCTCCACTTTTGATTTTCCCACATGGACTGGGAGTCCTAGATATTTCTCATTTAGTCCCGGTTCCAGACACAAATCGGGACTAAAGGGAAGCAACCCCTTGAGTCCCGGTTTGTGTCTGGAACCAGGACTAAAGGTCCCAGTTGAACCGGGACTAATGCCTGCCGAGGCCCGGCCGGCGTCCTAGGCTCTAGAACCAGGACTGATGCTCCCATTAGTCCCGGTTCGTAACACGACTAGGACTAATGCTCTTATCTGGCCAGGACCAAAGCCATGTTTTCTAGTAGTGTCTATACAACAAATGTAACCACTCATCATATGCAAATTTTAACATTTGTTTCTCTATATAAAAAAACCTAAAAATAATCTCTTCCATCTCATCTCATCTTCACAAAACATCTATCTCATCTCATCCCCATCTTATCTCAGCCATCTCATCTCATCTCAATGAACAAAATTTTATATTACACATGAAAATATAACAAATTCATTACATACGCTCGGAACAAAAATATCACATATGAAATAATGCTATAAAACAGTATATCACAAAACATCATATTATACATACTATCACAAAAATATCACAAAATATCATATTATACATACTATCACAAAAATATCACAAAAATATCTCATCCATCTAGTGTTTAGACATACTATCACAAAATCGAAAATGAGCATATGATTCATAACATCTATACACACTATCTCATCCATCTAGTGTTCATCGGCTTCATGCATGGCGGATTCTTTCATCATAGAAAACAACAAATGGGCAGAGGAATCATTGGAGGGGGGATGCTAACTGCAGGAGACGGTGTTGCGGGGTCGCTGGATGGTGGCCCACGTTGGTCGCCAGACGTCGAGGGCGCGAGCGGCGGTATGGGGTCGCCGGAGACGTGCGCGGACGTCGAGGCCGGGCGCGGAGGGCGCGGGAATGCCGGAGACGAGCGCGAAAGTCGAGGGAGGGCGCGGAGGGCATGGGCGCTGCGGGTCACCGGCGAAAATGGGCAGCCTGATGGCGTCGCGATGGAGAGGGCGGCGGCAGCTCTGCTCCTGATCTGTTCTTCGCGAACATGTTGATCGATTGGGAAGGGGAGAAGGCGATAGAGGTTATATATGACACGGACCTTTAGTCCCAGTTGGTTCCAACAACCGGGACTAAAGGGTCTTTAGTCCCGGTTCTCCGAACCAACCGGGACTAAAGGTGCGGCGCATGGCCCACCGGCGGCTCAAATTAGACGCAGGAAGGGAACTTTAGTTCCGGTTGGTATTACCAACCGGGACTAAAGGCCTCATTTTCGGCTGTGGGTGAAAGTGCACGCGCAAAGCCAACCTTTAGTCCCGGTTGTTAATACAAACCGGGACTAAAGGTCCCTAGCACGGGCGTGGAGCTGACGCGGGTGGGAGTTTAGTCCAACCTCGCTAGTTGAGGAGCACGATGACCAGCTTATAAGCCCCTCTGTGAGAGAGGCAGCACGAGCCTCTCTCAAACCGAACACGTGCCTACAATGTAACTATTACTCTGCCATGTTGGGCCCACTAGCGGATTCTCTGCGGGCCTACATCCTCGGCCTAGTAGTCGGGCATTTTTTTATTTCTTTCCTTTTTGTTGATATGTTGCACATTTTTTTCTGTTTTCATTTTGAAAAGAGTTTGAATATGAATAACTTCTACACACTTTTATATAGTTTCCTGTTATTGTTTGCATGATTTGGACAACTACAACTGAAATTTTTTGTTGCATAAATTTTATATAGTTTTAAGTTAATATTATTTTGATCATATAACTAGAGTTTTATAAAAGTTTTTAGTTGATTCTTTTTGCTATTGAAGAATATTATAGTTTTGTTTTAGTTGATCATAACTAAAATTCTAGCATGTCACAAATGCCATATTTGATTATCTTGCCAAGTCTCATGGCTTGGAGAATTTTTGTTTCATAAATTTTATATTGTCTTAAGTTAATATTATTTTGATCATATAACTAGAGTTTAATAAAAGGTTTTTAGTTGATTCTCTTTGCTATTGAAGAATATTATAGTTTTGTTTTAGTTAATCATAACTAAAATTCTAGCATGTCACAAATGCCATATTTGATTATCTTGCCAAGTCTCATGGCTTAGAGAATTTTTGTTGCATAAATTTTATATTGTCTTAAGTTAATATTATTTTGATCATATAACTAGAGTTTTATAAAAGCTTTTTAGTTGATTCTTTTTGCTATTGAAGAATATTATAGTTTTTTTAGTTGATCATAACTAAAATTCACTTCATGTACAAACTGGACCATCTCGTTCGAAGAATGACGGTTTCACTCGAAAACTCATCTGTTACAAAGGCATTTCACTTTTGTAAACTTATTTGAAGTCTAGACTTTTTGTGCATTCAATATGCACCATTCGAAGCCACATCCTCAAATTTCAACCATTTCTTACTTCATTCGCTATTTTTCCTACATTTAATGATTTTTTTGAGCTGAATGACCCTAAAATTGAAAAGCAGAACAAATGAACTCTGAAAAGGTTGAAACTTGGCATGGTATCATTTCACCCACATAGCATGTGCTAAAAAGTTGAGATGGTTACCGCAACAACTAGATGCACTTCGTGTACAAACTGGACCATCTCCTTCGAAGTATGAGGGTTTCGGAGGAAAACTCATCTGTTAGAAAGGCATTTCATTTTTTAAACTTATTTGAACTCCAGACTTTTTGTACATTCAATATGCACCATTCGAAGCTACATCCTCAAATGTCAACCATTTCTAACTTCATTTGCTATTTTTCATGCATTTAATGATTTTTTAAGATGAATGTCCCTGAAATTGAAAAGCAGTACAAATGAACTCTGAAAAGGTTGAAACTTGGCATGGTATCATCATTTCACCCACATAGCACGTGCTAAAAAGTTGAGAGGTTTACGGCAAAAACTGGATGCACTTTGTGTACAAACTAGACCATCTCCTTCGAAGTATGAGGGTTTCGGACGAAAACTCATCTGTTACAAAGGCATTTCATTTTTTGAAACTTATTTGAACTCCAAACTTTTTGTGCATTCAATATGCACCATTCGAAGCCACATCCTCAAATTTCAACCATTTCTGACTTCATTTGCTATATTTATGCATTTAATGTTTTTTTTGAGCTGAATGAGACCCATAAATTGAAAAGCAGTACAAATGAACTCTGAAAAGGTTGAAATTTGGCATGGTATCATCATTTCACTAAAATAGCATGTGCTAAAAAGTTGAGAGGGTTAGGTCAAAATTGGATGCACTTCGTGTACAAACTGGACCATCTCCTTCGAAGTATGAGGGTTTCGGACGAAAACTCATCTGTTACAAAGGCATTTTATTTTTTAAACTTATTTGAAGTCCAGACTTTTTGTGCATTCAATATGCACCATTCAAAACCACATCCTCTAATTTCAACCATTTCTACTTCATTTGCTATTTTTCATGCATTTAATGATTTTTTGAGCTGAATGACCCCGAAATTGAAAAGCTGTACAAATGAACTTTGAAAAGGTTAAAACATGGCATGGTATCATCATTTACCCACATAGCATGTCTTAAAAAGTTGAGAGGGTTACGGCAAAAACTGGATGCACTTCGTGTACCAACCGGGACCATCTCCTTCGAAGTATGAGGGTTTCGGATGAAAACTCATCTGTTACAAAGGCATTTCATTTTTCTAAACTAAAATTCTAGCATGTCACAAATGCCATATTTGATTATCTTGCCAAGTCTCATGGTTAGACAACAAGATAGAATCATCAAATTCTAACATCATCAAATTCTAATACAAAATGGGTAATACAAAATGCCCTAGATAACTCTTACAAAGATTCCCTCCGGTTTGTCCGAAGTGGCAATTTCTAGCTATAAGTCTGGAAACTCACACCAGAGAGAAAGTGATGGCGGTGAAGCCGGTCACATCCTAGAGTGGGATCTTTTGGGGTATAAAACTATTTGTTCGCTTGTCTCCCTTGCTTATTGCGCCGTAACCATGGATAATCTTCGTCATTTAAAATGATGCTTGGGTCAGTCTTCACTATGAATGGAGGAATTTCATGATACTTTTCATAATCTTCTGACATGTTGATGTCTACTACGCAACCTTCTTCTTGTAGACTCGTGTTGGGCCTCCAAGCGTAGAGTTTTGTAGGACAGTAGAAAATTTCCCTCAAGTGGATGACCTAAGGTTTATCAATCCGTGGGAGGCATAGGATGAAGATGGTCTCTCTCAAACAACCCTGCAACCAAATACAAAGAGTCTCTTGTGTCCCCAACACACCCAATACAATGGTAAATTGTATAGGTGCACTAGTTCGGCGAAGAGATGGTGATACAAGTGTAATATGGATGGTCGATATAGGTTTTTGTAATCTGAAAATATAAAAACAGCAAGGTAACAAGTAAAAGTGAGCAAAAATGTTATTGCAATGCTTGAAAACAAGGCCTAGGGTTCATACTTTCACTAGTGCAAGTTCTCTCAACAATACTGACTTAGTTGAATCATATGTAAATCCCTCACGTGCGACAAAGAGTTCACTCCAAAGTCACAAATAGCGGAGAACAAACGAAGAAATTATTGAAGGGTACGAAACCACCTCAAAGTTATCTTTTCCGATCAATCTTATGAGCTATCCCTTTAAGTGTCACGAACAGCCCTAGAGTTCATACTAAAATAACACCTTAAGATACACATCAACCAAAACCCTAATGTCACCTAGATACTCCAATGTCACCACGAGTACCCATGGGCTTGATTATACGATATGCATCACACAATTTCAGATTCATCATGTTCAATCCAACACCAAGAACTTCAAAGAGTGCCCCAAAGTTTCTACCGGAGAGACAAAAACGTGTGCCAACCCCTATGTATAGATTCCCAAGGTCACGGAACCCACAAGTTGATCACCAAAACATTCATCAAGTGGATCAATAGAACATCCCATTGTCACCACGGATATCCCATCGCAAGACATAGATCAAGTATTATCAAATCCTTAAAGACTCAATCCGATAGGAAAACTTCAAAGGGAAAACTCAATTCATCACAATAAGATAGAGAGGGGAAAACTCCATACGATTCCTCTATATTAATAAAGCTCGCGGTACATCAAGATCGTGTCATGTCAAGAACACGAGAGAGAGAGAGATCAAACACATAGCTACTGGTACATACCCTCACCCCCGAGGGTGAACTACTCCCTCCTCGTCATGGAGACCGCGGGATGATGAAGATGGCCTCCGGTGATGGTTTCCCCCTCCGGCAGGGTGCCGGAACGGGCTCCCGATTGGTTTTTCATGGCTACAGAGGCTTGCAGCGTCGGAACTCCCGATCTAGGTTTCTTTCTGGGGGTTTTGGTATTTATAGGATTTTTTGGCGTCGGTCTCACGTCAAGGGGGTTCCCGAGGGGTCCACAAGCTAGGGGGCGCATACTAGGGGGGGGCGCCCTTAGGCTTGTGACTGCCTCGGGACTCCTCTCCGGTATCTTTTTGCTCCAGTATTTTTTATATTTTCCAAAAATATTCTCCGTAAATTTTCAGCCCATTCTAAGAACTTTTATTTATGCACAAAAACAACACCACGGTAGTTCTGCTGAAAACAGCGTTAGTCTGGGTTTGTTCTAATAAAATCATACCAAAATCATATAGAATTATTGTAAACATGCCATGAATACTTCATAAATTATAGATACGTTGGAGACGTATCACATGTCTGTCATGTCCTCCACTCCCACGATGTTTCTTTTCCCTGAAAGAACTATGTGACGCTTTGGCTCATCGTATGATGTATCCACTTCCTTATCTTATCTTTTTTCTGGTTTGGTAGACATTTACTTCACATAGAAAACCTGCGCCACATCATTGGCTAGGACGCATGGTTCGTCTGTGTATCCAAGATTGTTGAGATCCACTGTTGTCGTTCCGTACTGCAGGTCTAACATTATCCCGCGTCCTGTCATATTGACCCATTTGCACCAGAACAAAGGGACCTTAAAATCAGGTCCACAGTCAAGTTCCCATATCTCTTCTATGTAACCATAATATGTGTCCTTTTCCCTATTGGTGTTTGCTGCATCGTCGTCAAAGCGGACACCACTCTTTTGGTTGGTGCTCTTTTTATCTTGGGCGATCGTGCAAAATGTATTCCCATTTATCTCGTACTCTTGGAAAGTCAATATAGTCGAAGATGGTGCCCTGGCCAACAAGTACAGGTCATCTTCAACAATGTTGTCATTCATGAGATGTGTCTGCAACCAACCACCAAAAGCCGCAATATGTGTACGTTTAATCCAGGCGTCAGACTGCTCCGGGGTCCTGGAGCGTAAAATATCCATGTATTTCTCGATATACGGGGTCACCAAGGTAGAACTTTGTAGAACTGTGTAGTGTGCTTGCGCCCAAGAATGCCTGTGCCTACATATTTTTAATTTTGGTCCTAGTGTGCCTTTTCCATGTAGTCTCCCCTCATGCCGCAATTGAGGAACACCAATCGGCTTCAGGTCAGGATAAAGTCAACACAAAACTCAATAACCTCCTCTGTTTCATGGCCCTTGGAGATGCTTCATTCTGGCCTAGCACGGTTATGAACATATTTCTTTAAGACTCCCATGAACCTCTCAAAGGGAACATATTGTGTAGAAATACAGGACCTAGAATGGCAATCTCTTTGACTAGGTGAACTAGGACGTGCGTCATAATATTGAAGAAGGATGGTGGGAACACCAACTCGAAACTAACAACACATTGACCAAATCATTCTGTAACCTTGGTAGGATTTCCGGATCGATTACCTTCCGAGAAATTGCATTGAGGAATGCACATAGCTTCACAATGGCTATCGAACATTTTCTGGTACAAAACCCCTCAATGCAACCAAAAGCAATTGCGTCATGATCACGTGACAGTCATGAGATTTTAGGTTCTGAAGTTTTCTCTACCATATTTATTATTCCCTTTATATTCGACGAGAAGCCAGACGGGACCTTGATACTGAGCAGGCATTCAAAGAAGATTTCCTTCTCTGCTTTGGTAGGAACGTAGCTAGCAGGACCTTGATACTGGCTTGGATGCATGTCGTCTTTTTTGTTCATACGTTGCTGGTCCTGCCATGCCTCCGATGTATCTTTTGTCTTCCCATACACGCCCAGGAAGCCTAGCAGGTTCACGCAAAGATTCTTCATCACGTGCATCATGTCGATTGCGTGGCGGACCTCTAGGACTTTCCAATATTCTAGCTCCCAAAATATAGATTTCCTCTTCCACATGGGGGCGTGTCCGTCAGCGTCATTCGAAACAGATTGTCCGCCAAGACATTTTCCAAAGATTACTTGTAAATCCTTGACGATATCAAGTATATCGCCACCAGTACGGAGGACAGTCTTCTTTCGGTCATCTGCCTCACCTTTGAAATGCTTGCCTTTCTTTCTTAAGGCATGCTTGGTCGGAAGAAATTGACGATGTCCCAGGTACACATTCTTCTTGCATTTGTCCAATTATATACTTTCAGTATCATCTAAACAGTTCGTGCATGCATGGTATCCCTTGATTGTCTTTCCTGAAAGGTTACTAAGAGCAAGCCAATCATTGATGGTTACAAACAGCAACGCTCGTAGGTCAAATTCCTCCTGTTCGTTCTCATCCCACACACGTACATCTTTTTTATTCCACAGCTGTAAAAGTTTATCAACTAATGGCCTTAGGTACACATCGATGTTGTTGCCAGGTTGCTTAGGGCCTTGGATGAGCACTGTCATCATAATGAACTTCCGCTTCATGCACAACCAAGGAGGAAGTTTATAGATACATAGAGTCACATGCCATGTTCTATGCTTGCTGCTCTGCCCCCCAAAAGGATTAACGCCATCTGCACTTAAACCAAACCATAAGTTCCTTGGGTCACCTACAAAGTCCGGCCACTCTCTCTCGATTTTTGTCCACTACAACACATCAGCGGGTACTCTCAACATCGCGTCTTTCTTTTTGTCTTCTTTGTGCCATCCCAACAACTTGGCATGCTCTTTGTTTCTAAACATACATTTCAACCGTGGTATTATAGGAGCATACCACATCACCTTGGCAGGAGTCCTCTTCCTGGGTCATCTCGTCTGATCTTATACCGCAATGCACCGCATACCGGGCATGCATTCAAATTCTCGTACTCCTCACCGCGATAGAGGATGTAGTCATTAGGGCTTGCATGTATCTTCTGCACCTCTAATCCTAGAGGGGAGAGAACCTTCTTTGCTTCGTACGTACTGTCAGGCAATTCGTTATCCTTTGGAAGCTTCTTCTTCATTATTTTCAGTAAGTTCTCAAATCCCTTGTCAGATAAACAATTCTCTGCCTTCCATTTCAGCAATTCCAGTGTGGTACCAAGCTTTGTGTTGCCATCTTCGCAATTTGGGTACAACCGTTTTTTGTGATCCTCAAACATGCAATCGAACTTCAACTTATCCTGTTCACTTTCGCATTCTCTCCGTGCATTCAACAATGACCCGGCGAAGATCATCATCGGGCACATATGATGCCTCTTGATCTTCAGCTTCCCCCGTTGCAGTATCACCATATTCAGGGAACATAGGATAGTTGTCATCATCCTCTTCTTCTTCGTTGTCTTCCATCATAACCCCTCTATCTCCGTGCTTGGTCCAAACATTATAGTGTGGCATGAAACCCTTCTCAAGCAGGTGGAAGTGAAGGGTTTTCATGGAAGAGTGATCCTTGGTATTCCCACAGACAGTACATGGACAATACATAAAACCATTATGCTTGTTTGCCTCAGCCACTTTGAGAAAATTGTGCACACCCGTAATGTAGTCGGAGGTACGTTGGTCACCGTACATCCATTGCTGGTTCATCTGCGTGCATTATATAAATAAATACATAAAGTTCATACATAGTTCTCATAGAACAACATACAGTTCTCTAGAGCATCTAATTAAAACATACATTGAAACTAACATACAACTATGTAAAACATTTAAATGCAACAACAAATGCGATCAAAATCGCAACTAAGTTAACAATTGATCCAACAACATAATGATACCAAGCCTGATTACCAATGGCATATTTTCTAATCTTTCTAATCTTCAAGCGCATTGCATCCATCTGGATCTTGTGTACATCGACGACATCGGCAACATGCAACTCCAATTTCATCTTCTCTTCTTCAACTCTTTTCAATTTTTCTTTCAAATAATTGTTTTCTTTTTCAACTAAATTTAACCTCTCGACAATAGGGTCGGTTGGAAATTCCGGTTCACATACCTCCTAGATAAAGACATCTATGTCAAGTTGGTCGACATAATTGTCATAAACATTGAATGAAACAAATAGTAGTAAAAGATAATATACCACATCCGAATCATAGACCGGACGAGAGCCAACGGGGGCATCTACCAAAACCATGGCACTATATAATAACAAACAATAATACAAATAAGAAGTTAATTTGAGATCAAATTGTGCATCTAAATCAAATAAACTCACACATACACTCCTCCACTAAATCCCACAAACCACACTACTTCTAGAGCATTTGAAATGAGCTAAACTAGCAGTGAGAGATGAAATGATGAAGTTGCTAACCTTTTTAGAACACTTGGATAGTTGGTGCACCGTCAAACCTAGACAAATCTTGGGAAAAATGGAGCTTAGAGGTCGAGTTTGGAGGAGGAACAGAGAAGATAACTTAAGTGTGGCTCGGGCATTTCATCGAACACCTCATGTGCATATATAGGCAAAAAATAGAGTAGCCCACACCTCCACCCTTCCACGGCCAAAAAACAGAGGAAATGGGGGGGGGGGGGCGTGGATATATATAGGCAAAAGCTTTAGTCCCGGTTTGTTCCTAAAACCGGGACTAATGGCCACACCTTTAGTCCCGGTTCCAGAAATCAACCGGGACTAATGGGCAGCAACCCCTTTAGTCCCGGTTGGTGTCTGGAACCGGGACTAAAGGTCCCAGCCGAACCGGAACTGATGCCTGCCGAGGCCCATCTGGCGTCCTAGCCTCTCGAACCGGGACTGATGCTTTCATTAGTCCCGGTTCGTAACACGACCGGGACTAATGCTCTGATATGGCCAGGATCAAAGCCCTGTTTTCTACTAGTGGTTCTTGAATCAAGATGATAGTACTAGATACAAAACCATAGTTGGTGCACTTCAGTACTTGACTCTTACCAGACCTGATATTTCATTTGCTGTTAATAAAGTTTGCCAGTTTCTTCATGCACCTACCACATCACACTGTATGGCTGCAAAGCATATACTGAGATATACTAAAAATGGCCCAAGCATTGGTCTGACATTTAGCCAGTCAACATCCACTCTTGTTAGATTCTGACTAAGCAGAGTGTCTTGATGATATGCGATCAATAGCTGGTTTTGAAATATTTTATAGACCAAATCTAATCTCATGGTGTGCAAAGAAGCAGGCTATAGTGTCCAGGTCTAGTACAAAAGCAGAACACAAGGCCATAGCAAATGCTACTGCAGAAATTATTTGGGTTCAGTCCATGCTAAAGGAACTTGGAATAACTCATGGACAGACTCCCTGCTTATGGTGTGATAATCTTAGTGCCACATACCTTTCTCGTAATCCTGTTTTTCATGCACGGACAAAAAATATTAAGATATATTTCCATTTTGTTCGAGAAAGAGTTGCTAATAAACAACTGGAAATCAGATTTGTTCACTCCTGAGATTAGATTGCAGATGCCTTCATTAAAGCATTACCTACAAGGAGTTTTTATTTTTCAAGTGTAATCTCAACTTGGCTCCGTTCTGATTAAGGGAGGGTGTTAAAGGATAGCTTATGCGAGGTGTTAGGAGTCCTCTCTCGTTTCCTCTCTACTCTACACCGAATCCCTCTTGTATTCTACCTCTTCTTTCTTTCCTTGTGTTCCATGTTGTACCAAACTTTGTGTACATCACGTGAGGATTTGGCTTGCATATATAACAAGGAATAGTGGGCCATAATTGGCATCAACGTTACAGCCAAACTTTCATGAGTCCCTTGTCTGGTGAGTGTCATCTGCTTAACCAAAGAGGCATTCATTGACACAATAAGGAAAACAGAACTACGATGGATAAGTATGCGACTAGGAACACACAAGTCACTCAAATCACTTTATAGCCAAACCAAATCCATTAATTAAGATCCAAATATCATGTAACCACTACTATCGATACTCCATCATGTAGTTTATAGGCTCAACAGCACATAGCTACAGATAGTGCAAACCCACATGAGGTTTTAATTGAAACTTTCTGCATACATTTTGCGCTATATATACAAAAAAATTGGAGGGGGGGGGGGGGCAGGGGGCACGCACACCCTACTACCTAAAGAGCTCTGAAGTGTCTATTGAAAACCAAGATGTCCTGGTCTGCCTTTTGATCGGCGTCGCCTAACCATCCGTCTTGCTCGTCGTCGCCTACCTTGTTATAGATAGTACATGCAATCGATACGATGAAGAACGAAATCAAGCAAAGGGACACAAGATTTTAATGTGGAAAACCCCTACAACACGAAGGGGAAAAATCCACGGGCGCCAGCCAGCCAAACTTCACTATGATCGAGAGAGGTTACAAACGCCGGGGATTTACAACAGATCGACGTATCCCGTGCGGCGGCTTACAAGCGGTATATATAACACAGGTGTCCTAGGTCAACCCTGATCCGTACGCTACGCTCCGGTTTCGGCCCAAGCCTACCGGCGACGGGCCTCCCTCCGCTCGCTTTTCAGAAGTTGGCCTTTCTTTTTATATTGGAATTTGGAGCATAACATAACAAACTCCACCTTGAGACAAATTCCATCTTGTAGCATGAATGAGAACCTTCTCCCTGAACAACAAAGAAAACACTTTCGGCACCAAACAGCCACCAGGACTAATGAGTTATACCAACTAAGTCTGAGCAAAGCTCAAACTTAGCAATAGGAACTGGCTTTGTCAACATATCAGCAGGATTATCATGAGTACTAATCTTGCATACCTTCAGTTTACCTTGCTCAACAATGTCTCAAACAAAATGATATTTGACATCAATGTGCTTTGTTCTCTCATGGAACATTTGATCCTTAGTGAGGTATATGGCACTCTGACTGTCACAAACAGATTAATGCAAGAATTATCTCCACAAAGCTCAGCATACAAACCTTTCAGCCAAACTGATTCTTTACTTGCTTCTGCAATAGCCATGTATTCTGCTTCAGTGGTAGATTGAGCAACTACTGCCTGTAGTGTGACCCTCCAACTCACGGCACAACCACCAATAGTGAACACATAACCTGTAAGGGACCTCCTCTTGTCCAAGTCGCTGAAAGCAAAATCTGAATCCACATAGCCAGCTAGTCCCTCACCAGTCCTGCCGAATTTCAAACAAGCATTGGAAGTGCCACGAAGGTACATGAAAATCCACAGAACAGCCTTCCAATGTTCTTTACCAGGGTTAGCCATATATCTACTGACCAAACTCATTGCAAATGACAAATCAGGCCTAGAACACACCATGGCATACATTAAAGAACCGACAACACTAGAATATGGAACTCTTGACATATACTAAAACTCTTCATCCGTACTAGGACATTAAGAAGATGACAATTTGAAATGAGGAGCAATAGGAATGCTTACTGACTTAGCATCATGCATGTTAAAACGGTGAAGAACTTTCTGAATGTAACTTTGCTGACTAAGAAATAACAAACCAGAATTTCTGTCCCTGGTAATCTCCATACCTAGTATTTTCTTAGCAGCACCAAGATCCTTCATGTCAAACTCATGACTTAATTGTGCCTTTAAAGCAGTGATCTCTCTCTTGCCCTTGGTAGCAATCAACATGTCATCAACATATAACAGCAAGTATATAGGCAATCCATCAACAAATTTAATGTAAACACACCTATCATATGCAGACCTCTTAAATCCATGTGCAAGCATAAATGAATCAAACCTTTTATACCACTATCTCGGAGACTGTTTCAAACCATATAAGGACCTCTTTAACTTGCAAACAAAGTTCTCCTTACCAGGCACTAGGAAACCCTCTGGTCGGTCCATGTAAATTTCCTCCTCTAGTTCTCCATGCAGAAAGGCTGTCTTGACATCTAACTGATCAAGCTCAAGATCATTCATAGCAACAATATCGAAAAATGCACGATTGGAACTATGCTTGACAACTGGAGAGAACACATCATTATAATCAATACCTCGTATCTAACTAAAGCCCTTAGCCACTAACCTTGCCCTGAACCTAGCGGGCTCATTAGGAGACAAACCTTCCTTTCGTTTGAAGATCCATTTGCAACGAACGGTCTTCTTTTGTTTAGGCAAGCGCACAACATCCCATGTGCCATTTTTCTCAAGAGATTGCATCTCTTCCTGCATAGCAGCAACCCACTTCTCACGGTCACCGGAAACAACGGCTTCAGTGTATGTGGATGGCTCATGGATGTTCTCAACTTGTTTTGTACAACTAAAAGCATAATGAACAATGTCACACTCCTCAATTAGGCGTTTAGGTTTGTTAATGACCCTCTTTCTCCTGCCATCTACAAGAGACTGAATTTGTGGCTGCAAAACAGGCAGTGAGCGTTGCACAACATCATCATCATGAATCTCTGTATCTAGAGCATCATCAACATTATCATGAACCTGTGCATTTGGAGTAGTAACATTATTATTAACAATTTCGTTTTCCTCCTCATCAAAATGCTCCACCTGCACAGTAACTCGTTGTGGCTCCACATCAAAACTATCTGTGGACATATCATCATGATACATAACAGATTCATTAAAAACAACTCTCCTGCTCACAAAAACCTTATTAGTTTCAGGATTCCATAACCGATATCCCTTAACTCCTGAACCATATCCAACAAACACACACTTAATAGCTCTAGGCTTAAGCTTTCCGTTATCAACGTGTGCATATGCATTGCAACCAAAAACTCTCAATTGTAAATAATCAGCCGGTGTACCAGACCATACCTCAATGGGAGTTTTCTTATTTAGTGGAATGGATGGAGAACTGTTGATGAGTTAGCAGGTGGTGGAGGCTGCTTCAGCCCAAAAACGTTTGCCCATGCGAGCATTGGACAACATGCACCTGGAGATGATGGTTCTGTTCATACGCTCAGCCACACCATTCTGTTGAGGAGTGTATGGGATGGTGTGGTGCCTGACGATGCCCAAGTTTCTGCAATACCTGTTAAAAGCTTTTGAACAGAATTCCATACCATTGTCAGTACGAAGAAATTTAACCTCCTCTCAGTTTGCCTTTCTACCATAACTTTCCAATCCTTAAAGGCATCAAACACATCATATTTATTTTCTAGAAAATATGGCCACACGTTTTTGGAGTAGTCATCAATAATTGTAAGCATATAACGAGCACCAGCAAGCGAGGGTTTACGGGAAGGTCCCCACAAATCAGCATGTACATAATCTAATATACCTTCTGTGGTATGAACATCAACATTGAAATTTACCCTCTTGTGCTTACCAAAGATGCACTGCTCACAGAACTCCAAATCACTTACGTTGCAGCCATCCAAGAGTTCCCTGTTGGTCAATTCTGTCATGCCAAGTTTACTCATATGCCCAAGGTGCATATGCCATATATTAGTTTTACAGGATTTATCAGAAGTAACAACAGCAGCAGCTGTACCAATAATAGTGCTTCCCCTAAGAACATATAACTTGGCAGAATTCATATCACCTATCATAGGAATGAGGGAACCTTTTGTTACCTTCAAAACTCCACCTGAACCGGAGTGTTTGTACCCTTTGACGTCAAGAGTACTCAACGAGATGAGGTCTCTGGCCATGCCTGGTATGTGCCTCACATCTGTCAACGTGCGTATCATGCCATCATGAGTCCTGATCTGAACAGAATCGATGCGCACAATCTCACGTGGGTTGTCATCTCCCATACGCACACAACATCTCCACTCTGCACAAACTCATAAGTACTGAACCAATCTCTGTTACAGCATATATGAAACGAACATGCAGAATCAAGTATCCATTCATCATGACATGAAACACAGCCAGCAAAAACAACTAGAGCATCATCTGAATCAGATTTATTACCAGATGTAACATTGACCTTACCATCACCTTCAGATTTGTTGTTAGGTTTCCATGTACCGTTCCTTTTCTCCTTATTTTCGAGCTTCCAACATTCATCAATAAGGTGACCCTGTTTCTTACAATACCTGCAGAACTTTTCTTTCCCAGATCCTCTGGACTTCGAACGACCTCTGTCGTTCTTACTTTTATCTCTATTGTTGGGGTTGTATGTTTTCTGCTCAGGCCTGCCTCGTACCTGCAATGCTTCTCCTTTGGAGGACGATTCCTCAGATTGCAACATATCTTTCATCTTTTCCTTCTGTTGAAGGGCCTCGTATACTTCCGCAGCAGTTAGTTCATCACGGCCATATAATAGCGTATCACGGAAATTTGTAAAGGAACTAGGCAGCGAGCATAAAAGTAGAAGACCTAAATCTTCATCATCATACTGTACCTCCATAGACTGTAAGTCAGAAACAATCTCCTTGAAGATTGATAAGTGATTCAGCACCGAACCACCATCTTGCAACTTATGCGTGAACAACTTCATCTTCATGTGCATCTTACTGGTCAGATCCTTGGACATGCAGATCGATTCCAGCTTGAGCCAGAGGCCTGCTGCAGTTTTCTCTGCCAACACTTCTTGCATAATATTGTTAGATAGATGAAGATCAATCAGAGCCATAGCTTTACAATCTCTACTCTTCTCATCAGCGGTCCAAGTCTTCTGTTCTTTACCGCCGAATCCATCGAGCGCCTCATCCAGATCGAGATGCGCCAACACTGCCCGCGTCTTCACTTGCCACAATGAAAACCTAGTGTCGTAGTCCAGCAGCGGAAGATCGTACTTCATCGACGCCATGTCGTCGAAGAACCCTAAACAGAAACAATGCTCTGATGCCACTTGTTATAGATACGACACGCAATCGATACGATGAAGAATGAAATCAAGCAAAGGGACACAAGATTTTAATGTGGAAAACCCTTCCAACACGAAGGGAAAAAAACCACGGGCGCCAGCCAGCCAAACTTCACTATGATCGGGAGAGGTCACAAACGCCGGGGATTTACAACTGATTGACTTATCCCGTGCGGCGGCTTACAAGAGGTATATATAACACAGGTGTCCTAGGTCAACCCTGATCCGTACAGGCCCAAGCCTACCGGTAACGGGCCTCGCTCCCCTCGCTCGTTAGAAGTTGGCCTTTCTCTTTATATTGGAATTTGGAGCATAATATAACATACCTGTCGGTCTTGCTCGGCGTCGGAGTCCTCTAGTGTTGGGTCTGGAGTCATCACAAGTGGTG
The DNA here is from genome assembly GCA_039707655.1 of Elymus sibiricus. Taxonomy (NCBI): domain Eukaryota; kingdom Viridiplantae; phylum Streptophyta; class Magnoliopsida; order Poales; family Poaceae; genus Elymus; species Elymus sibiricus. The sequence continues at coordinate 456,097,684 of CM077675.1, read as the reverse complement.
GGGTAGTTCTGTAGATACGTCGTCGTCGGGAAGATCCCTCTCTTACATCAGGGGTCACCTTCTCGAAGTGGCGCACGTAGCCTCGGGAGCGTTTTTGAGACTTAATGGAGTGACTGGAGAAGTGGACCCCCTTCGCATCAGCTCCTCCTCGGGAAACCCTGATGGGGCGACTCTCCAATCGGCGAACTGTTTGCCTCAGTTCGGCTAGCTGCGACTCCAATTCAAGGATCTTCTGGTCCTTCTCCAATAACAGTCGCGCCTGCTTTCGCGATCGGAGACGCTGGAGGTGGAAATCGTCTCGTGACTCCTCCAAGTCCTCTACCACCTGGGATAAGAGCCGGGTGGCCGCAGTGGCGTGGAGATTAAGTAACCGTAGTGCGTGGTCGGACAAAGGGCCGGCGCCCTAAATCTCTGCCCCAGCTTCCGTCTACTGTGGGATGTACCGTGTCACTCTCTGCTCCATCTCGGGCAACATGTCCCGGAGACGGATAATCGCCACACAAGCGACCAACTGTACCGCTCTCTCGTAGGTCGGAACCTCGGGACCCTGAAAGAAAAATGGTCCTGGTGTCTGGCCGTCGTCTACGGCTCCAGCGTCTATGGTCAGCGTAGCAAAGTACCTAGTGACGGCATCATCGACGTCATCATCGATCTGACCTGCTGAATGGAGTACGTGAATAGTCTGTTGAAGTCAAGCTGGTGCAAGCAGTCCTCTAAGATCTGAGGAAAACCGTAGTCGAACACTTCATTGGATGGTGCAGCCATCTACATAAGTTTTGAAGTAGGATGAAGTCAGAACAGAGAGAAAAATATGTGCAAGTCAAGTAAGCTTTTGACAAAACAATAGTCAAGAAGTCTAGGAAGGTTTTGTCTAACACAAATAGACAAAGTTATCTACTGGTGATAAAATCTAAGCGCTTGGCTAGGTCTCAATCGATTAAGACTTAACCAACTCTCAGCAAAATGATATAGTATATAAAAAGGAAAAAGAAAAAAAAAACTCAAAAGTTTTTTTTTTATATATCTCCATGCGAGATCAAAGGAATATAACATTGACTAAGACATAAAAAAAGTCTCAGTCGATTGAGGCTTAGCAAAACTGAAAATTTAAACATGGGACTTATCCGCCAGAAACAATTGGTGCCGGAAACAAGAAATAAAGAGGCTAGATAGCGATTGTAAACCAGATGACTACGATCGGGCAAAAAATGATGGCTGCAAATAGCAAATAGCAAATAGCTACTATCGCATGTGAAACAAAAAAGGGATCTCACATTCACAGCGTTATGCAATTGTGAAAAAAAAAATCTCATCTCACGAAAAAAGGGATCACTTCTCCGGCCCCCTCTTCTATCTTGTCCCGTACGAAGCTTTTTCCGGCCACACCATCTGCTGAAAGCAAGCTCCACAAACCACCAAAATCCCAAACATTGAACACAGAAACAGACCACCAAATCGCCGTTCCTCAGAGAATTCCCATGCCCCGGATCCCCGGCACCATCAACTTCGGAATCCCCGACACAGCCGTGACTCAGATCGGCCCCAGAGCAGAGCAGTCCCTCGTAAACCCATGGAGCCGATCAGACCAACGAACAAGTGAAAGCAACAACCCCTCCACCCGTGGGCCGCCGGTAAGGAAACTAATCTCTCATCTCATTTCCGTTGAAAATGAATGGGGGCTAGCGAGACGTGAGGATTTTGTATCACAAACCTGGGGTCGGCTTCAGGATCAGGAGGCGTCGAATCGTGTAGGGAGGACCAGCCAATCTGTTGCTGTCCCCGCCTGCCGCTAGCGACCACGGAGGAGACGAGGAGGCAATGTGGGGGAGGAGGAGGATGACGAGACTAAAAGGCGCGAGGTGACTGGCAGGAGGCTGGAGACGGCAGAATTGCCTGGGAGCGGCGTCATATATAAATCTCCAAGAGGAAAGAAACACCAATCCCTGTATCGTGGGTCATGGCTCATCGCAATTAAAGCTATGTCTTTTTTGGGTATGAAACGCAAAGATATGTTGAGAAGGCCAAGACTAGGCGGGTCGTTGAAATTTAAAAATCGGAGGGCGGGCTTGGTATATTTTGTCCAACAGTTTGAATGAAGGTTCCAATCGCTCGCTGCAATGCATTTTTTTATTTAGAAAAACTTATAATCTATTCATCAACTGTCAAGTTAGTACAAAGAACACTAGCAGTACAAATTCCTTCCACGACCATAGACCACATAGTGACGACTACAAACATTCGAGCGAGTAGTAGGCGCGCCACCGTCATCGCCCCTCCGTTCCCGGAGCCGGACAAACCTTGTTGTAGTCCCTATAGGTAAAACGCACCAGAACAACAACCGTCGTTGATGAAGAGAAGGATAGAGATCGGAAGGATCCAATCTGTTGGCACACGAATACGAACATAGACGAAGGAAGACCGGATCCACGTGGATCCACGGAAGACAAACGACGACCGAATCCCGCAAGATCTGCTAGAGATGAACCTGCACACACCATCCGACGATGCTAGAAGTACCGCCGGGACGGGGTCTAGGAGGGAAGAACTTTATCCATTTTCAGAGAGCCGTCGCCGCCTCACCTCTCAGAGCAGGATACAAACTATAACAGAACTAAAAAAATATCCAAAAACGGAGTCCTCCTGCCGGCAAGGATCGTGATCCAACACACCTCCATGGCCCTGACCACATGAGACAAGGCTGACCGCCGGCGGCGCCGGCGGAAGGCAGAGGAAACCCTAGCCACTGGTTGTCCTTCTTGCGAGCGAAGGGGTACGAGTAAGAAAAGCGAGTTTTTATGTGTCTTCATCCTTCGTTGAAATGGTAGTTTAAGTCTTCGTTATACTATTTGTTACGAAGGGTTGAATTCGATGATGTGAAAAAAAAGAAGAGAGATTCGTGTATGCCACACCCGTTGAGATGGCGATCCAAAACTATATTGCTCATGTCGCTTTTACTTTTATACAGAAGGGTTGGCCACTGGGCTGCTTTCATGTGGCACCCATAGGTTAGTACTGGTGTGGGTTTTTTTCTTGCGAAAAGGCCTATTGTCATATCCTAATTAAGCATCACATGTCCTTACAAATATACCCATACAATAAAATACAATAAAACCTTTGGTGGCGCCAAAGTCTTCTTCCTCTGCATCCACCGACGATGTAATAATAGTGTAGTTCGATGCCGCCTCTAGACCTCCACCTCGACGGAGCAAACTTTTTAAAACCAGGAGCTTGTAGAAGCAACGACCGATAAGTCATAGAAGCAGACCATGAGGCGCCGACGGCCGTAATCTGCAAAGCAAATCGTTGTCCTGGAGAAGAGATCGCTGATAAGGGCCTGCAGAAACTCTGAAGACAACGAAATACAACTAATTCAAGATGGATCCAATGAAAACCTAAACGTAACGGATCCCGTAAGACCCACCAGAGACACAGCTCTGCAGGCCCCCCATCGACGATAAGCTCACCAACATAATGGGGAACGTGTGTGGACAACATTATTGCTACCCTAGAACAACACCGCCGCCTCGCCTACGAAACCAAACTCAAAGACTGCCTAAAGAAAACTTGTAAAATAAATCACCCATGCTGCTGCACGACAAGTCCGGGTGTGTTGTCGACCTTGCCGACATCCAGGACAATGCATCGACTCCATCTTTTCCGGTAACCTAGTCAGGCTTGGCACTGTTGAAGATCGCCACATTAGATCATCAACGCCGCTGTCAAGCACCGCCTGACAAAGACCTCCACAAGAGCACACATCTCCTTCGCCATTCTGCGTTAACCCTCCAACTGCTGCACAAGCAGGAAGGACACCCCCCCCCCCCCCTGCGCTCACCGCTGCCATCAGCCCCACACAAGATTTTCCGTCGATGCGCCCCGCTGGCGGCGAGAGAGGGAGTAGTCGACCACATGGTCCAATTTGATGGTTGTTATCGTATGCCAGTAGTGCTCGGCTACCTGTTGTGCGATTAATTAATCATTATGGCGCGAGAAGCAATTATGATCATTATGTTTATTTTTGTTTGATATAAGGGCATTATTGCATTACTTAGTGAACGAAGCCAAGTCGTCTGCCACAAGATGTTATACATTCAGGATTACATTTTCTGAAAATAGCTCATCCCCAACATTCAGAGTACATCCATCAATCCATGTGCTGCTACACAACGTGCTACTTGGTTACAACTCCGATTACAAAAACTAAAGACACAGTCGTAGATATTTTGTGCTATATATATATCCTTCGGTGGTCCAGCTAGTGCGAAACAGAGACGCGATAGATCGTGCTCTCCGCCCTCCAACGCTTGCTGGAGCAGCAGCGAATCAGTTTCAAAAATTACCTTATTAACCCCCTTCAGTCCAGCTAGTGGCACTCCATAGTGGGCAGCTAGAATTTCAGCATGTAAAGGGTCGAGTAGACTCTCCAGCTTACCTGCTCCACATGCAACTACCTCCCCTTCATTTCTTATGACTGCACCTAGCCTCCTAACTTGGTGTCGCCACAAAATGCTCCATCAGTTTTAACCCTCAGGATACCTTGAGGAGTTTTTTTCCAGCTACACATTCTCCCACTTCCGTTTGTTCATTACCACCATTATAACAACACTACTATCTTCACTTTGGTCTCATCCCACTAGTAGAAAACACGCCTTTGGACCGGAGCATTAGTCCCGGTCTGGTTTTGGACCGAGACTAATGTGTCCACTAGTTCCGGTTCATGCGGGTAGGAATTAGTCCCGGTTCATGAGGGACCTCTAGTCCCGGTTGGTGATACCAACCGGGACTAAAGGGGTGATGGCAGAGTTGCGTCAGGCTGGCCCCTGCGACGCCCTTTAGTCCCGATTGGTATCGCCAACCGGGACTAGAGATGTACCTTTAGTCCCGGTTTGTATCATCAACCGGGACTAAAGGTATCACTATAAATAGTGTTTCGTCCAGTCCGAGCCTGAGCTCTCTGTTTTCTCCTTTCTCTTCTCTGTTCCTTCCCTTGCTCGAGCTCATCCTTCATTTTTGCCAAGATTTGTCAAGATTTGAGGCACCCCATCCATCCAAATGTTCACAAAGGTTAGCAACTTTGTCCTTTCATCTCTCATTGCTAGATTAGCTCATGCAATCCACTATAATTATAGTGATTTGTGGGTTTTAGTTTGGGAGTAATTATGTGGGAGTTTATTTGATTTATATGCAATTTGAGCTCAAATTAACTTCTTAGTTTGCATATGTGTAGGTGTGGTTTACTTAGTACCTTCCCGTCCCTGTCCTAACCACCGTCGATCGCCCTCACCGTCCCGTCGCCGACACCATCTTGGTGAGCCTCTTCTTCCACTAGTAGAAAAAGGCCCATTTATCCCGGTTCCAGAGGGCCTTTAGTCCCGGTTCTGTAATCGGGACAAAGCAAGCGGGACTAATACCCAAAACCTTTAGTCCCGGTTTACTTACGACCCGGGACCAATGGTGCTCCACGTGGCCGAACAGCGGCGCCGAGGCAGGACGACCTTTAGTCCCGGTTGGTAACACCGACCGGGACTAAAAGGCGCTGGGGTTTTTGTTATTTTTTTGAAAGGGGGGGGGGGGGGGGGGGGGTTAGGGGTTTTGGAGGGTTTAGGGGTTTTTATATTGTGTTTCCCTCTTTTATTTTTGTGTTTACCATTTTTTTATGCTCTTCACTCAACTCGACGCTAGCTACTACATACAGAAATGAATGAACGCCATTACACAACATCGTTATGATCAATATATAGAGAGAAGAAGTGACCTCTCTTTCTCCGTGCTTAGTCGAACATCTAACATATAATATATACAATATAACATCTCTTACAATCTTCTTACATCTGTCACAAACTCCCTATGGCATTCTCCATCTTCAGGTATGACATGATCAAGAAAGAATCCCGCCAATTCCTCGGAAATTGCTCGTACGCGTTCAGTTGGTAGGAGTTCATCCCGCTTCTCCCAGATCTAATTTAAAGAAGGAGGTCAACATATGAATGAAACTCAACACAATTGATGGTAATAGAATAAAAAAGTGAATATTGTTTACGTACGTCTAGTTGTTCTTGAGATATGCCCCGGCCCTGCTCAGAGGTCGAGCGGCGAATGAATTCGCAAATGTAGTAGCCACATAAATTAGTCCCTTGTAGCTGCAACAAGCACTTTACGGGAATAGAGTTCAGTCAAAATGATAATGGTATTGAAACTATCATCAATGAGAGATGCGCGGTACTAGAGTAAGTACTTACTTTGGGTTGTACAAATTGCAGCTCTTTTTTTCCAACGGACACCCTTAACCTTTTTGGTGAACCTTTTCCAAACCCTGCCCGGCAAACAAAATGATTACTTGCTATCAGGAAATGAACGAAAGTTGCCGATATGGTGAGATAATGATTGAACTTACCTTTGAAGCATTTGCTTCATGCTCGTCCACTGCTGAGAGTCTTTACGCATCGAGTCCAAGATAGTTACTTTTCCCTCTAGAAGCTGAATTTCTAGCAGAATAAAGTGGTAACTGCGCACGCATAACTCTCATTAATTGCACTTAACCTCGAGTAAGAGAAACAGAATGTGCACCAGATATATAGTAACACTCACTTGAAGTGGCAAGGAATCAGTATTTGCCTTCTGGTTTGTTGTCCAAGAAACGACTGTAGCACGTTGTTCTCCGTCTCAGCGGGCCATTTTCTTAAGCTTTCTTCGTATACGGAGTTTGGGTTGATGAACCCAATCTCATAGATTTGTCGTTCTCTGCATTCGATGTCCTTCAATCTGCATAATATAGTGTGAGGATAATTAATACATGCAATGAACGAGCTGAGCTAGAGACTTAATTACAGAAAAAATACTTATAGACAATAGGAACTGACAATAGTTTTGTCGAGGTCCCTCTGCTGGTATAACTGAAATAATTCTTCAAATTCAACGTACAACATCTGCTCTCCATTGTGGAAGTGTTCATCCGCAATGTGCACGTAGATATTGTTGGTCCCGTCCTTGCAGGCATTCATGTACCATTCATGCAATCGTCGCATCATCGTTGGTAGACCCATGAGCTCCTCATGTGTGACGAGAGGCTTCCCGTGCTCGTAACTTAAGGATGGTACTACCTGAGCAATTTCGAACTCTACCGAGTCGTCTAAGTAATCACCAGCAGTGAAAGCAAGACCATCGGCCGCTGTCCCCGGATCATTAGCGATATCGGTAACCACCTTGAGCGGAGGGCACGATTGCAGTTCTTGTTCGCCGAGCTAGGGAATTTTTTCCCACTTCTTAAGCCACTTCTCAAGCTTCCCGACCGCTTTGTTTTTTTAATACATAGGTCATAGTTTGATAGCGGCGGTGGCGGTGGTGGTCGCATAAGGGCATCCAGGGTTCGCTTTGCTTTCACTGGATCTACTTTCTCCTTTTCAGGTGGGCGTTTCGGTGCGAGCTGACGTTTCACTTCGACAGCCACGTACGCCTCGAGTTCCTCCTCAGACCTCTCGTATGGTAACTTGGGAGGATCCTTAAGGCTTTTTGGGCCAAATTGGTACCGAGACCCTTTCGTACAGCTGCTAGCCGCCGGACTGATGGCGAATCTCTTCAGCGGAGGAGGCGGAGTCCGCTAACGCGGCCGAGACAGCTGAGGCGGAGGACGATTCTGCTGAGGGGCCTCCTCCGTCGGAGTCCGCTGAGACGGCGTAGATAGCTGAGGTGGAGGACGATTCTGCTGAGGGGCCTCCTCCGTCGGAGTCCGCTGAGGCGGCAGAGACGGCTGAGGCGGATGACGATTCTACTGAGGGGCCTCCTCCGTCGGAGTCCGCTCACGCGGCGGAGACGGCTGAGGCGGCGATGAAGGCTGACTCACCGGAGATGGCTCCGCCTGAGTCTGCTCAGGAGGCGGAGTGCCCTGACTCGCCGGAGGAGGAGGAGGAGGCGGAGGCGTCCAGTTTGGAAGGTTGATGAGCTCCTTCCGCCATAGACATGTACTCCTCAGAGCATGAACTAGCTGATTCTCCCCTTCACCAGTAAGGTGGTCAAGCTCGAGCTCCTCATATCCCTCCATTACTTCATCCACCGTCACAACAGCATAGCCAGGTGGAATCGGAAGGCAGTGAAAAGTTCCGTTGGGTTGAGGAGGTACAACAGAGCCGACAGCCACCTTGAAAGTGAGGTTCCGGAGTTTGGCCATAAGCTCGCAAGGCTGAGCCTCCGTGATAGTACCCACGGGGTAGCTAGGAGCCTCCGTGATAGTATCCACGGGGTAGGTAGGAGCCGTGAAGTCAGGCTGAACGAACTCCGTGGAAGCCACGCTGCTTCTCCACTGAGATGGTGGGGTAGCTTGTGGGGTAGCTTCGTGCCGCTGAGATGCTCGCTGGCTCTCAAGTTATTCCTCTAGCTTTTGTACTCTTGCACTGAGCTTCACCACGTCGCTCTGCTCCGCTTTTCTCTTTCTCTCCCGGCTTCTGTAACCGCCTGCGTCGGGAAACCCAACCTTCCACGGAACGGAGCCTGGTGTGCCTCGTGTTCGTCCAGGGTGCTCACGATTCCCGAGGGCCTCAGTCAGCTCGTCGTTCTCTCTGTTGGGAATGCACGTCCCATCCTGCTCTGCGGCGATATACGTCTGAAGCTTCCTGACGGGTATTGCAAGTTGCTCGTCCGTCCAACGGCACTTCCCCGTTTCAGGGTCCAAAGTTCCCCCAACCCCGAAGAACTAAGTCCTTGAACGGGGGGGGGGGGGGGGGGGCAGTTCAATGTCTCTGGTTCGACCCCTTTAGCAATCAGGTCATTCTCAGCTTTTTCCCACAACGGCCAGGCTTTGAGATAGCCACCTGACCCCGTGTGATGATGATACTGCTTCTTTGCAGCATTGTTCTTGTTTGTCTCTGACATTTTCCTACTCTTTTCCGATGTCTTCTAGGCCACAAATTCGGGCCACTGATCTCTTAACTTCACAAATCGGCCTGTGAATTCTGGAGTCCGCCCTTTGTCGACAAACTTTGCTTTCAACAAATTCTTCCACCTCCTGAATAGATCTGCCATCTTCTTCGGAGCACACGCCTTGACCAGTGGCTCTATAACTGGCATATTCGGATCCTCCTCTGGCGGTAGGGTGAAATTTGCCTTCAGCTCGGTCCAAAGATAATCTTTCATTGTATCGGTGACATAAGAAGCTTCAGCTGGGTCCTCGTCCTTAGACTTATTCCATTGCTTGATGCTGATCGGGATGATGTCCCTAACAATAGCTCCGCACTGAGCAGCAAAGGCGTCCTTGGTCCGCTTGGGTTCAATCGGTAGGCCATCGTCCGCGAGTGCTGTGATCGTGAACTTTTCATCCTTGCCCAACCTTTTCTTCGGGCCTCGTCTCGATACCGATGTTTGGTTCGATCCGGAGGCTTAATTATTGCATCAATTAGCTACTCAGCACAGGCTTAATTATTATATATACCTCGCCGGACTTTGCAACAGCTCCCTCATCCGTTCGGTCACCGGAGCCGTCATCATGATCTCTTTCTCCCTCCGGCATTCGGTCACCGGAGCCATCATGATCATGTCCTTCCACCTCCATTGTTCGATCACCGGAGCCGTCATCCTCTCTGTCATTGAGAAACGACAAGACATCATCACTTCCGCAGCGGATTATGTCCCGCATGATCCCTTCTTGTTCCAAGTCTCTTTCAGCCATAGTTTCTGCAAATATTACAACATGGCAATTAATATACAAACATGAATTAGAGTTAGTCTCATTAACTACTTTCAAATATTGCCGTTTTCAAAAGTTTTGACCTTCAAATATCTTTGAACACGACTAATTTGTTCGAAGATAACAAATGACAAACGCGAATACTGAAGCAGTAAAGAGAAATATGAAATAACCAGCGGCGGTGACGACGGGGCTGGCGGGCGATGTACGGCGGGGCCGGCGAGCGGACGACGACGGCGACGGGGGCGGGGGCGGCGGGTGGCGACGGCGACGGGGGTGGCGGGCGACGATGGGGGCGGGGCCAGCGTGCGACGACGGCGACCGGGGTGGTGGGTGGCGAGCGCACGATGGGGGCGACGGGTGGCGGCGACGGCGGGGGTAACGGGGGTGGCGGGTGGCGGCGACGGCGGGGGCGACGGGGGTGGCGGGTGGCGAGCGCACGACAGGGGCGACGGGCGGCGGCGACGGCGGGGGTGACGGGGGTGGCGGGCGACGAGCGAAGGCGGGGGCGACGGGCGGCGGGGACGGCAGGGCGACGGGAAAATCTGGCAGCCTGGCGGCATCGATGTCGTCGAGGGCGCCGAGGAGAGAACAAACAACACTGGATTGGAAATTTTCGCAACTCCCAGTTATATCTATAGACCTTTAGTCCCGGTTGGTGCCACCAACCGGGACCAATTCAACCCTTTAGTCCCGGTTGGTGTTACCAACCGGGACTAAAGGTCAGTTTTCGGCAGCCCAAAGGGCGGGAAGCAGGGACCTTTCGTCCCGGTTGGTGCCGCCAACCGGGACCAATTCCACCCTTTAGTCCCGGTTGGTAACACCGATCGGGACTAAAGGGGGGATTGGTCCCGGTTGGTGGCACCAACCGGGAGGAAAGGTGTCCATTTTTTGTTTTGTTTTTTGCTTTATTTATTTAATTTTGTTCCTACTTGCAGCTAAATACTTCATCTGGTATTTTTTTGAACTTATTTCAACTCCAGACTTTTTGTTTGTCCAAAATGAACCAATCAAAGCCACATCATCAATTTTCAACCCTTTCTGACTTCATCTAGTATTTTTCATGCATTTATTGATTTTTTTGAGCTAAATGACCATGAAATTGAAAAGCACTACAAATGAACTCTGAAAAGGTTGAAAGTTGGCATGGTATCATCATTTCACCCACATAGCATGTGCGAAAAAGTTGAGAGGGTTACGGCAAAAACTGGATGCACTTCGTGTACAAAACGGACAATCTCTTTTGAAGTATGAGGGTTTCGGACAAAAACTCATCTGTTACGAAGGTATTTCATTTTTTTGAACTTATTTCAACTCCAGACTTTTTGTGTGTTCAAAATGAACCAATCAAAGCCACATCATCAATTTTCAACCCTTTCTGACTTCATCTGGTATTTTTCATGCATTTACTGATTTTTTTGAGCTAAATGACCATGAAATTGAAAAGCACTACAAATGAAATCTGAAAAGGATGAAAGTTGGCATGGTATCATCATTTCACCCACATAGCATGTGCGAAAAAGTTGAGAGGATTACGAAAAAAACTGGATGCACTTCGTGTACAAAACGGACAATCTCGTTCGAAGTATCAGGGTCTTCACTTTTTCCTCGCTTGTGTCCTTTGCTTATTGCGCCGTAACCATGGATAATCTTCATCGATTATCAGGGTGCTTGGGTCAGCCTTGACTTTGAAAGGAGGAATTTCATGAAACTTTTCATAATCTTCAGACTTGTCTGTTTTGTCCTCCAATCCCAGGATGTCTCTTTTTCCTGAAAGAACTATGTGGCGCTTTGGCTCATCGTTTGATGTATTCGCTTCCTTATCTTTTATTTTTCTCGGTTTGGTAGACATGTCCTTCACATAGAAAACCTGCGCCACATCATTGGCTAGGACGAATGGTTCGTCTGTGTACCCAAGATTGTTCAGATCCACTATTGTCATTCCGTACTGTGGGTCTACCTGTACCCCGCCTCCTGACAGATTGACCCATTTGCATTGAAACAAAGGGACCTTCAAATCATGTCCATAGTCAAGTTCCCATATGTCCACTATGTAACCATAATATGTGTCCTTTTCCCTGTGGGTTGCTGCATCAAAGCGGACACCGCTGTTTTGGTTGGTGCTCTTTTGATCTTGGGCGATCGTGTAAAATGTATTCCCATTTATCTCGTACCCTTTGTAAGTAAATATAGTCGAAGATTGTCCCCTGGCCAATGAGTACAACTCATCAGAAATAATGTTGTCACCCATGAGACGTGTTTGCAACCAACTGCCGAAAGTCCTGATGTGTTCATGTGTAATCAAGTCGTCACACTGCTCCGGGTGTTTGGAGCGCAGAATATTCTTGTGTTCATCGACGTACGGGGTCACCAAGGTAGAATTCTGTAGAACAGTGTAGTGTGCTTGAGACCAAGAACACCCGTCCCTATATATTATTGACTTCGCTCCTAGCGTTCCTTTTCCAGTCAGTCTCCCCTCATACCGCGATTGAGGGAGACCAATCTTCTTAAGGTCAGGAATGAAGTCAACACAAAACCCAATGACATCCTCTGTTTGATGGCCCATGGAGATGCTTCCTTCTGGCCTAGCGCGGTTACGAACATATTTCTTTAAGACTCCCATGAACCTCTCAAAGGGGAACATATTGTGTAGAAATACAGGGCCCAGAACGACAATCTCGTCGACTAGATAAACTAGGACGTGCGTCATGATATTGAAGAAGGATGGTGGGAACACCAGCTCGAAACTAACAAGACATTGCACCAAATCACTCCTTAACCTTGGCAGGTCAAATTCCTCCTGTTCGTTCTCATCCCACACACGTACACCTGCTCCATTCCATAGCTGTAAAATTTCATCAACTAATGGCCTTAGGTACACATCAATGTCATTGCCGGGTTGCTTAGGGCCTTGGATGAGCACTGGCATCATAATGAACTTCCGCTTCCTGCACAACCAAGGAGGAAGGTTATACATACATAGAGTCACCGGCCATGTGCTATGCTTGCTGCTCTGATCCCCAAATGGATTAAAGCCATCTGCACTTAAACCAAACCATACATTCCTTGGGTCATCTGTAAAGTCGCTCCACTTTCTCTCGATCTTTCTCTACTGCGACCCGTCAGCGGGTGCTCTCAACTTCCCGTCTTTCTTTTGGTCTTCCTTGTGCCATCGCATCAACTTGGCATGCTCTTTGTTTTTGAACAGACGTTTCAACCGTGGTATTATAGGAGCATACCACATCACCTTGGCAGGAACCCTCTTCCCGGTGCGCTGGCCCTCAACATCACCAGGGTCATCTCTTCTGATCTTATGCTGCAATGCACCGCATACCGGGCATGCGTTCAAATCCTCGTACGCAGCGCGGTAGAGGATGCAGTCATTAGGGCATGCATGTATCTTCTGCACCTCCAATCCTAGAGGGCATAGAACCTTCTTTGCTTCGTACGTACTGCCGGGCAATTCATTATCCTTTGGAAACTTCTTCTTCATTATTTTCAGTAGAGAACTAAATCCCTTGTCAGATACACCATTGTCTGCCTTCCATTGCACCAATTCCAGTGTGGTACTGAGCTTTGTGTTGTCATCTTCGCAATTTTGGTACAACCCTTTTTTGTGATCCTCTAACATACGATCGAACTTCAACTTCTCCCTTTCACTTTCGCATTCTCTCCGTGCATCAACAATGACCCGGCGAAGATCATCATCGGGCACATCGTCTGGTGCCTCTTGATCTTCACCCTCCCCCGTTGCAGTATCACCGTATTCAGTGTACATAGGACAATAGCTGTCATCATCCTCTTCTTCTTCGTTGTCTTCCATCATAACCCCTGTTTCTCCGTGCTTGGTCCTAACATTATAGTGTGGCATAAAACCCTTCTCAAGCAGGTGGAAGTGAAGGGTTTTAGAGTTGGAGAAAGCCTTCGTATTCTGACAGACAATACATGGACAATGCATAAAACCATTCTGCTTGTTTGCCTCAGCCGCTGCGAGAAAATTATGTAGGCCCTTAGTATAATCGGAGGTGCGTCGGTCACCGTACATCCATTGCCGGTTCATCTGCGTGCGTTATATAGTTCTCATTATTGAACAACATATAGGTCTCTAGAGCATCTAATTAAAATATACACTGAAACTATGTAAAAAAATTAAATGCAACAACAAATGCGATCATAACCGCAACTAAGGTACCAATTGATGCAACGGCATAATGATACCAAGCCTCAGTATGAATGGCATATTTTCTAATCTTTCTAATCTTCAAGCGCATTGCATCCATCTTCATCTTGTGATCGTCGACGAGATCGGCAACATGCAACTCCAACTTCATCTTCTCCTCTTTCAAGTAATTGTTTTCTTTTTCAACCAAATTTGACTTCTCAACAAGAATTTCTATGTCGGTTCGAATTTCCGGTTCACATACCTCCTAGATTAAAAAATCCATGTCACGTTGGTCGGCATAATTAATTGTCATCAACACTAAATAAAACAAATAGTTATAAAAGTTAATATATACCACATCCGAATCATAGACCGGACGAGGGCCGACGTGGGCGGATACCATGACCATGGCACTATATAATAACAAACAATAATAAAAGTAAGAAAATTACACAAGTATCTATCTAAATCATACAAGTAAGAAGATAAGAAGAAGAGGCTAACCAAGGTGGTGCCGGCGCCGAGATCGGCGCGGGCGATCGACGGCGGTGAGGACGGGGACGGGACAGGACGGACCACCAAACCTAGGCAAATCTTGAGGAAAACGGAGGTTGGACAAGGAGCTTCGAGAGGAGAAAGCTTAAGTGTGGCTTGGGTATTTCATCGAACACGTCTTGTGCATGGGAGGTGAGCTAGAGCACCACATAGCTCTCCCACGGCCGGCCAAAAAAACAGAGCAGTGCACTGCTCTGCTCGCGGGCAGGGGGTATATATAGGCCAACCTTTGGTCCCGGTTTGTGGCTTGAACCGGGACTAAAGAACACCTTTCGGTCCTAGTTCCAGCTACGAACCGGGACCAATGGTTGTGGGCCAGGTGCGAGGCCCATTGGTCCCGGTTCATGTCTGAAACCGGTGCGAAAGGTGTCATACGAACCGGGACCAATGGCCCACGAGGCCCGACCGGTGCCCTGGCCTCACGAACCGGGACCGATGCCCCCATGGGTCCCGGTTCGTGAGTGAACCGGGATTAATGGCTTTTCGGGGCTGTGACCAAAGCCCTGTTTTCTACTAGTGTTCTTATCCTTTTTATAAAAAAATCTTATTTGTATGATTTAGATAGTTATTTGTATAATTTTCTTACTTGTATGATTGTTTGTTATACGTAGTGCCATGGTTTTGGTATGCATGCCCGTCGGCCCTCGTCTGGTTTATGATTCGGATGTGGTATATTCTCTTTTATAACTATTTGTTGCATTTCGTGTTAATGACAATTATGACCATCAAGTTGACATACATATTTTTATCTAGGAGGTATGTGAACCGGAAATTCCAACCGACCCTATTGTCGAGAAGTTAAATTTAGTTGAAAAAGAAAACAATTATTTGAAAGAAAAATTGAAAAGAGTTGAAGAAGAGAAGATGAAATTGGAGTTGTATGTTGCCGATGTCGTCGATTGCCACAAGATCAAGATGGATGCAATGTGCTAGAAGATTAGAAAATTATAAAATATGCCATTAATAAAGAGGCTTGGTAGCATTATGCTGTTAGATCAATTGTTACCTTAGTTCCGATTTTGATCACATTTGTTGTTGCATTTAAATGCTTTAGCTAGATAGTTGTATGTTGTTTTATGAGAATAAGTGTGTATGAACTTTATGTATGAACTTGTATTAATTTTGTCACTTTGATGTTATGTAATGAAGATGAGTCGGCAATGGATGTACGAACACCGAAGCTCTCCCCAGTTCATTAATGGCGTGCATAGTTTTCTGCATGTGGTCGTGGCAAACAAGCGGAATGGTTGTGGCTGTGTTTGTTTGGGCTTTAGGAGGCAGTTTCAGACTGGAAGAAGCTAAAACTGCAACAAACAGCTAAAAAAGGCCCGCTTTCAGTCCAGAGCCCAAAACAGCTTCTCCCGTTTTTACGTGTTACAGGTCGAAGCGTGCCGATCGGTACTTCCACCAGGAAACTGGCTTCTCTTTGTCAAATTCCCACCGGTGCCCATCTCAGTTCAACCAATTTACGGACAAAATGCCACCGGTGACTATTTGGATCGTCCCCTCATCGAGTCTCTTCTTTATCGCTAGAACACAGGAACAGAGGGGGAGAGGTATAGAGAGGGAGAGGAACCTAGGGTTCCGCCGCCGCCGCCGCTGCCCCAAGAGCCGCCGCCACCGCCCCAAGAGCCGCCGCCGACGCCTCTCGCCGTCATCCACCGCCTCCACTCGCCGTCATCCACCGCAAGAGCCGCCGCCTCCGCCGCCTCCACTCACTGTCATCCCTACTGGTCGGTCTCCTTCACCGGGCACCGCCTCCACTCGCCGTCATCCACCGCCGGCCTGCTCTACACCCCCTGGAGAACGACGCCCACCCCCTCGGGAACCCATATCGTCGGTTGGGTGAGCACTTCCTGGATGCTCTCTGCTAGATGTATATGCTGCATATTTCTTGATGTGGATACTCTAGTTGATTGAGGCTTGATACATGATGCATGCGTATTGTACATTGATGGATAAAGAAATATTTCAAGCTTGATGTGGATGTGTTTGCTATACATAGTTTTTGCTATACATATTTTGTATGGTGGTATAAATTATGGTGAAAATGAATTAGATGGAGAAGGCAGCGAAGGCAGCGAAGAAGGCAGCGAAGGCAGACAAGACAGACAAGGCACTTTGGGATGCATACCATACTAGGATATTTTGCGAGTTGTGTGCGAGGGAAGTTGAAGCAGGCAACAGGCCGGGGGCATTCTTGAGTCCTAGAGGATATAAGAATTTAGGGGAGAGCTGGTTGGAGATAACTAAGAAAAGTTATGTGAGGATGCAATTCAAGAATAGATGGGAAAATCTCAAAACTATGTATTGTCAATGGAAACAATTGCAAATTGATGCATCTGGACTTGGATGGAATGCTAAGCTAGGAACAATTGATGCTGATACTGATTGGTGGAATACTCACCTAATGGTAATTCCATGTTACTCATAGTATTTACATTGGGTTTTATATTATCTTAATTTCCATTTAGCTGACCTTTTGTTCTTTTGCTATTTTTTAGAAAAATCCGGAGCATGCAAAGTATAGGAATGGAGGACCACCAAACTTGGTTGAAATGGACCTGATGTTTGATGACCGTCATGTCACCGGTGCCGAGTCTGCTATCCCCGGTGAGATACCATTGAACAAGGAGGAAGTCACTATTGACGATGACTCTGATAGTGCAGAGGATGTTGATGAAGTCATCAAAGCAAAACCAAAGAAGCAGCGAAAGACCAAGTCCAGTAAAAGATGATTTTGCTGCTCTAGATGAGAAGAACCCATTTGTTCGGATGTACAAGAAGGCTAGTGATGTGATATGTGTAACGGCTGAAAGTATAAAAGAAGCCTCTAGCTCCAGCAAGACTCCCCCTCCTCCTCCCCCTCCTCCTCCGGTTGGCCCTAGTATGAATGAGGCAATGGAGATGGTTCGCGAGTGTGGAGTTGAAGAAGGAACTCCTCTCCTTTTCTCTTCGAGCGTGCTTTTTATGAAGCCTGAGTATAGAGAAATGTTTGCGTCGGTTCAGACCAAGGAAGGAAGGTTTGATTGGCTTGAGAGAGCGCATGATTTTGCTATGTAACTTTTCGTTTAGAATAATTGCTTAGTTATTTGCTTGGATTATGCTTGTTGTTGGTCAGTACTATTATTGACATCCGTGTGTGAACTATTTTCTGTACTGGATGTGAACTATTTGATTATTTGAATGCTATTTTCCCATATGTATGAATAATAGATATGACAACTAATATTGTTGTCATGTTGCATTTGTAGACTGATGGAATTGACAGCGGAGGTGGTGACGATGATGATGCTAACATAAAGACAGTACAACTTCAAAACTTGCTCAAGTTAAGTACTGATCTCGCAACCTTAGGCCGAATGTCTATGCACTACAACAAAACTTGTTTGGATAAGCAACGTAGGCAACCTAGGAGGATTGCAATACAAACTAGTTATGAATGGGTGATGGAAAAATTGGCACGCCCTAAATCTTGCTACAAAATGGTTATAATGTATCCAGATGTTTTCTTGAGTTTGCATGGTCTGTTAGTGAATGACTATCATTTGGAGTCAACTAGCGAGATTAACTCATTGGAATGTCTAGGCATGTTCTTGTGGATGCTTGGAGGCCCTCAATCATTTCGCCAAGCCGAAGATCGGTTTGTTCGGTCAACTAAAACAATCCATAGGAAGTTCAAATATGTGTTGCACTGTGTAAATTCTCTTGGAGGAGACATCATCAAACCTATAGATCCAACATTCTCAGGTGTGCATCCAAAAATTAGGGACAAACAATTCTGGCCTCACTTCAAAGGTTGTATTGGTGCAATTGATGGAACTCACATCCCCGTTATAGTTCCTGCAAAAGAGACATGTAACTATATGGGACGACATAGTTACACAAGTCAAAATGTGTTGGCTGTTTGTGACTTTGACATGAGATTCACCTTTGTCGTTGCCGGTTGGGCGGGGTTGGTTCATGACACACGGATTTTCAATCACAGCAGTATCGAGAAGTATGCTAGTACTTATCCCGCGCCTCCTTAAGGCACACAAATCAAGTGTTCTAATTTTGTACAGATTGTTTCTATAATTTTGTACATGTGCTCTAATTTATTCTATATGGATGTAGATATGTACTACTTGTTGATTCTGGTTATCCAAACCGGGTGGGATATCTAGCTCCTTACAAAGGGACAACCTACCACCTTTGAATTTCGGGCTGGCCGTCGCCCACCGAGTGGAAAACTGGAGGTGTTTAATCATGACCACTCTTCTCTTCGGAATGCGATTGAATGCTCTTTTGGTGTGCTGACGCTTCACAATTTCATTAGGGATAGCAAGCTACGCGATAAAGAGTTCGATAAATGTGATGAGAATGAAAATTACATGCCTGCAGTCTCAAGGTCAACACCTTTGCTTGGCGATGCCGTTCCCACTTCCTCTAATGAAGGAAGCATGAACGACACGCGTGATAGGATTGCGAGCTCTTTGTTTATTGCGCGACGAGCTACATAGATTAGTATTTGTACGGACATCTGATTATATGTACGAATTGCGAGCTCTCTTTTGTATGGATTATTAGTTATATATGGACTATCTTTTGCTCACTATTATTCTATGTATATATGAGCAAGAATGTGAGATAATTATTATTATGAAATATTTTATGCATTACCATACAACAAATCATTCCCTATCAGTCAAAATACCATTTAAACAATATATTAACACTGGATCAACAAGTTACACCGATTTCAGTACTCTTAAGGCCATTTTAGGCTTTACACCAGCTCATAGTCGTTTCCACAGTTGCGTTTCCAAACAGCTAACCTTCACTACAGCTGTTTCCTTAGCACAATAGTTTTGCCAGCACAGCAAGTCCACAGCTGAAAATGTTGAAACTAAAGCCCAAACAAACACAGCCTTTATGTGTTGTCCATGTGCTGTCTGTAAGAATGATAAGAATTACTCTAGCTCAAAATTCATTCACGTCCACCTGTTTATGTCAGGTTTCATGTCCGGCTATAACTGTTGGACCAAGCACGGAGTAAGAGGGGTTGTAATGGAAGAGAATGAAGAAGAAGAGGATGATGACAACTATCCTGGGTTCCCTGAATACGATGGTACTACAATGGGGGAAGAGAATGAAGAAGAAGAATAAGAAGTTGAAGAAGAAGCAGAAGAAGAAGTTGATGATCTTGGTCAGGCCATTGCTGATGCAAAGAGAAACCGCGAAAGTGAAAAGGAGAAGTTGAAGTTGCAGCGCATGTTAGAGGATCACAAAAAATTGTTGTACCCAAATTGCAAAGATGACAAGAAAAAGATGGGTACCACACTGGAATTGCTGCAATGGAAGGCAGAGAATGATGTATCTGACAAGGGATTTGAAAATTTGCTGAAAATAATGAAGAATAAGCTTCCAAAGGACAACGAATTGCCCGACAGTACGTACGAAGCAATGAAGGCTGTCTGCCCTCTAGGATTAGAGGTGCAGAAGATACATGCATGCCCTAATGACTTCATCCTCTACCAAGGTGAGGAGTACAAGAATTTGAAGGCATGCCCAGTATGCGGTGCATTGCGCTATAAGATCAGGGGCGATGACCCTGTTGATGATGTTGAGGTCGAGCGCCCCAGGAAGAGGATTCCTACCAAGGTGATGTGGTATGCTCCTATAATACCACGGTTGAAAATTTTGTTCCAAAACAAAGTGCATGCCAAGTTGTTGCGATAGCACAAAGATGACCGTAAGAAAGACGGGAAGTTGAGAGTACCCGCTGATGGGTCGCAGTGCAGAATAATCGAGAGAAAGTGGCCGGACTTGGCAGATGATGCAAGGAACTTATGGTTTGTTTTAAGTGCAGATGACATCAATCCTTTTGGGGAGCAGAGCGACAATAATAGCACCTGGCCTATGACTCTATGTATCTGTAACCTTCCTCCTTGGTTGTGCATGAAGCGGAAGTTCATCATGATGCCAGTGCTCATCCGAAGGCCTAAGCAACCTGGAAACGACATTGATGTGTACCTAAGGCCATTAGTTGATGAACTTCTACAGTTGTGGGATTTCAAAGGTGTACGTGTATGGGATAAACACGAATAGGAGGAATCTGACCTACGAGTGGTACTGTTTGTAACCATCAATGATTGGCCTGCTCTTAGTAACCTTTCAGGACAGACAAACAAGGGATACAATGCATGCACACACTGTTTAGATGAGAGTGAAGTTATATATTTGGATAAATGTAAGAAGGTTGTGTACCTGGGACATCGTCGGTTTCTTCTGATCAAGCATGCCGTAAGAAAGAAAGGGAAGCATTTCAAAGGTGAGGCGGATAACCGGAAGAAGCCTGGCCACCGTAATGGTGATGATATACTTGATATGGTCAAGGATTTAAAAGTAATCTTTGGAAAGGGTCCTGACGGTCAATCTGTTTCGAATGACGCTGATGGGCACGCACCCATGTCAAAGAAGAAATCTATATTTTGGGAGCTAGAGTATTGGAAAGTCCTAGAGGTCTTCTCTGCAATCAACATGATGCACGTGATGAAGAATATTTGTGTGAACCTGCTTGGTTTCCTGGGCGTGTATGGGAAGACAAAAGATACACCGGAGGCACAGGAGGACCAGCAACGTATGCACGAAAAAGACGGCATGCATCCAAAGCAGTATGAAGGTCCTGCCAGCGACGCTCTTACCAAACAAGTGAAGGAAATCTTTTTGGAATGCCTACTCAGTATGAAGGTCCTGTCTGGCTTCTCGTCGAATATAAAGGGGATAATAAATATGGCAGAGAAAAAATTTCAAAACCTAAAGTCTCATGACTGTCACGTGATTATGACGCAGTTACTTCCGGTTGCATTCAGGGGGCTTCTATCGGAAAATGTTCGATTAGCCATTGTGAAGCTATGTGCATTCCTCAATTTCTCAGAAGTTATTCGATCCAGAAATCCTACCAAGGTTACAGAATGATTTGGTGCAATGTCTTGTCAGTTTCGAGTTGGTGTTTACACCATCCTTCCTCAATATCATGACGCACAACCTAGTTCACCAAGTCGAAGAGATTGCCATTTTGGGTCCTGTATTTCTACACAATATGTTACCCTTTGAGAGGTTCATGGGAGCCTTAAAGAAATATGTGCATAACTGTGCTAGGCCAGAAGGAAGCATCTCCAAGGGCCATGAAACAGAGGAGGTTATTGAGTTTTGTATTGACTTTATTCCTGACCTTAAGCCCATTGGTGTTCCTGAATCGCGGCATGTGGGGACACTGAGTGGAAAAGGCACGCTAGGAAAGAAAGCAATAATATGTAGGGACGGGCATTCATCACTCAAGCACACTACGTAGTTCTACATGGTTCCACCTTGGTGGCCCCGTATATCAATGAACACAAGAATATTCTACGCTCCAAACACCCGGAGCAGTCTGACGACTGGATTACACGTGAACACATGGGGACTTTTAGCTATTGGTTGCAAACACATCTCATGAATGACGACAGTGTTGGAGATGAGCTGTACTTGTTGTCCAAATCACCATCTTTGACTATATTTACTTTCAAAGGGTACGAGATTATTGGGAATACATTTTACACGATCACCCAAGATAAAAAGATCACCAACCAAAACAGTGGTGTCCGCTTTGATGCAACAAACAACAAGAGGGAAAAGGACACATATTATGGTTACATAGAGGAGATATGGGAACTTGAATATGGACCTGAATTACAGATACCTTTGTTTCGGTGCAAATGGGTCAATCTGACAGGGGTTAAGGTAGACCCGAAGTATGGAATGACAATAGTGGATCTCAACAATCTTGGGTACACATAGGAACCATTCGTCCTAGCCAATGATGTGGCGCATGTTTTCTATGTGAAGGACATGTCTACCAAACCGTGAAAAAGGAAAGATAAGGAAGCGAATACATCTTACGGTGAGCCAAAGCGTCACATAGTTCTTTCAGGGAAAAGAAACATCGTGGGAGTGGAGGACAAGACAGACATGTCAGAAGATTATGAAAAGTTTCATGAAATTCCTCCCTTCACAGTGAAGACTGACCCAAGCATCCTGTTAAATGATGAAGATTGTCCATGGTTATGGCGCAAAGGGACACACGCGAAGAAAAAGAGATAGGCCAATTTGTACACGAAGTGCATCCAGTTTTTGTCATAACCCTCTCAACTTTTTAGCACATGCTATGTGTGTGAAATGATGATACCATTCCAAGTTTCAACCTTTTCAGAGTTCATTTGTACTGCATTTCAATTTCAGGGTCACTCAACGCAAAAAAAAATCATTAAATGCATGAAAAATAGCAAATGAAGTTAGAAATGGTTGAAATTTGAGGATGTGGCTTTGAATGGTGTATATTGAATACACAAAAAGTCTGGAGTTGAAATAAGTTTAAAAAAATGAAATGCCTTTGTAACAGATGAGTTTTCGTCCGAAACCCTCATACTTCGAAGGAGATGGTCCAGTTTGTTCACGAAGTGTATCCATATTTTGCCGTAACCCTCTCAACTTTTTAGCACATGCTATGTGTGTTAAATGATGATACCATTCCAAGTTTCAACATTTCCAGAGTTCATTTGTACTGCTTTTCAATTTTAGGGTCATTCAGCTCAAAAAATTCATTAAATGCATGAAATATATCAAATGAAGTTAGAAATGGTTGAAATTTGAGGATGTGGCTTTGAATGGTGCATATTGAATGCCCAAAAAGTCTGGAGTTGAAATAAGTTTAAAAATGAAATGCCTTTGTAACAGATGAGTTTTCGTCCGAAACCCTCATACTTCAAAGGAGATGGTCCAGTTTGTAGACGAAGTGCATCTAGTTTTTGCTGTAACCCTCTCAACTTTTTAGCAAAATCTATGTGTGTGAAATGATCATACCATGCCAGGTTTCAACCTTTTCAGAGTTCATTTGTACTGCTTTTCCATTTCAGGGTCATTCAGCTCAAAAAAACATTAAATGCATGAAAAATAGCAAATGAAGTTAGAAATGGCTGAAATTTGAGGATATGGATTTGAATGGTGCATATTGAATGCACAAAAAGTCTGGAGTTGAAATAAGTTTACAAAAATGAAATGCCTGTAAGAGATGAGTTTTCGTCCGAAACCCTCATACTTCGAAGGAGATGGTCCAGTTTGTAGACGAAGTGCCTCCAGTTTTTGCCGTAACCCTCTCAACTTTTTAGCACATGCTATGTGCGTGAAATGATGATACCATGCCAAGTTTCAACCTTTTCAGAGTTCATTTGTACTACTTTTCAATTTCAGGGTCATTTAGCTTAAAAAATTCATTAAATGAATGAAAAATAGCAAATGAAGTTAGAAATGGTTGAAATTTGAGGATGTGGCTTTGAATGTTGCATATTGAATGCACAAAAAGTGTGGAGTTGAAATAAGTTTTAAAAAATGAAATACCTTCACAACAAATTAAGGTATAAAACTAAAAGAGTTAAACAGAATCTGGTTTTGATTTAAAAACCTAGTTAAAATATCCTAGAAATTCCCATATTGAACATAATGATAAAACATACTAATATTAAACAACAGGAAAAACAATCACTAAAAAATCTATTTTTAAACTAAAGTTATTCACAAACTATTGATTCATACAAATTTCAAAAGAATTCAAATCTAGACTATTTAAATATGAAAACTACTCGCACTAACACAAATTATATATTTTTTTTGACCTAAAGGAAAAAGATTCATTCAAAAACTATAAATATTCTAAAAGTTATTCCAAATCTAAAAACAGAAATTGTCCTATTTAGAAAAACAAAACAAAACATAAAATTGAAAATAGACATTTAGTACCGGTTGGTGGATCCAACCGGGACTAAAGGTCCCCCCTTTAGTCCCGGTGTGTGATAGCAGCCGGGACTAAAGGGTCTTTATTTCCGGTTGCGCGCTCTCCTTCCTCCCCATTTTCTCCCCCGACGCAGAACCACACCACGCCGCCAGGCTGCCGGAGATCGCCGTCATCGTTCCGTCGCCAGGCTGCTTGCCCTTCTTCCCCGCCGGAGATCGCCACCGCCGTCCACCTCGCGTCGTCATCGTCGTCTTCCTCCCGCGCCCTCAGCTCCGCCGGCGAACGCCTACCACGCCGGCCGTCCTATCCAGTCCGGCGCCATCCCTGACCCCCTCTCCCTCCTCACGCTGTGGTGAGCTCCTCTTCCTCCCCGGCGCCGTCCGGCCGACACCCTCTCCTCCCCGCGCGCGTTCCCTCTACGAGCGCGCGCCGCCGTCGCCATGGACGGCAGCGGCAGCGTCGCCGTCTTTGCCTTGCTTATCTGCCAGATTAATCACTTTTCTTTTTTGAATGATGTTAGTTACATGTTTGGGATTAAGTTTAGTTACATGATAGCATAATTCCTCGAATACAAGATAGCCACCTCGAATACAAGATAGAAAATCATTAGATGTTATAGCTCGAATACATCAGATGTTATAACTCGAATACAAGATAGAAATTTGTGGTGGGATTAAGTTTAGTTACATGTTTCTTTTTTCAATGATGTTGCAAGATTAATTAAGTTTAGTTACATATGTTTCTTCATACGTGGATGTATAACTATTAGCATAATTCCTTCACATGTCATGGGGTATTTGTGGTGGGATTGTGGATATCTTGTTGCGAAAAATAGTAGTGTGTGTATGGTTGTAGTACCAAAAAATGTTGTTTTTTCTTTTAGGGATCGATTTAGTGCATTCTTATTAGGTTTCTTGTATAGGGAAAAAATCATAAAATGTTTAATTTGATAAAAGTTTTGTTTCTAATTTTTCGAACAAAGATTTACAAGGGAATTACAACAAGAGTGAAAACAAGCTGAGTGAAAAAAAATCTTAGGGTTACGCGATATCGTGAGGAGTCCCGACGATCGCCGGTGAGGAGTCCCCGACGATCGCCGGTGAGGGTCAAGTTTGAGTAGTAATTTGTTTATAAGTTATGAAAGTTTATTCTCGCATAGGAATTTGTTCTCGACGTCGATCATGCCCGGCCCGCATCCTCGTCGTCGACTCGGCGGCGACAACCTGCTTGAGAGGCGCCATGTCCGGGACTGGGCTCCGCCGGGCTGGCACTAGGAGGTGCTACCTTCCGGGGCGCGCAGCTTGGTGAGGAATAGGACAAGAACAATCTAGCCTAGAGCAGCACATATACACACAATCATCCAGAAAAACAGCAAATAGACTATTGTTCAGTCTTGCGAGTAAAAAAACCATGCCTTGTAAGGAAACATCCCAACTATCTCTAAGCTCACGCGCTTCTTGGATGTATACAAAGGGGGATATTTCAAACATGCAGTACTAGACCGAAATTATTAGGCTATCTACTAGTAATCTAGTACATGGAGATCCTCAAATCATATCACACTCATCACTAGTGCTGCCATCAAGGGAAATAAAATTTAGATAATTTGAAACAAAGCTTTCACTTGACATCCATACACATAAGCATCAAGGGACTGGAAATTTACATATTTTCAGTCAAACGACTTTGACTGACATAATTATTTTGCATCATCTCTTAACTGAATACATCTATGATAAAAACGTTTAACATGCTAAATTCTTCATGTTCTTGGTTTTGCACCTTTCTGTTGTTCATGCTAAATTTACTATCAGTGTGAAAATTTGCCCCTTTCTGCCCTGATGCGCAAACAAGATGCATGACTGGTGAACGATTGCGAATACCTCTACCTACTAAGTCAGTGCGAAAGCACAATGGAGAGAGACAGACACAGGGAGAGAGGAGGGAGGTAGAGAACTATGCGGGGAAGCCACCCCGTTCGGTGCATCTCATGAACTGTCTCGTGAAGGATAACTACTCCATCAAGTATATTTATTATTTGCATAAAAGCCATTTGGGATGGCCGAATAACAAGATCAACAACCGCGTTGAGCCTATTACTCGCTACTTTGATGAATATTTTGAATCCGAGATTAAGGAGGCATATCAGTATGTGTTGTTGGATCCCCTCAACCTCCTTTGTCTTGGGAAACAAAACAACCTCGCCAAAATTAAGCCTGGATAGGTCAAGTTGGCCGGCATGAAGAAAATTTAACAACTCCATTAGGTCTGTCTTTATGACATCCTAGAAATTGTGATACAACTATGTGGGGAAGCCATCAGGTCCTCGAGCTTTGTTATGTTCCATATGGAACACCGTAGCTCACACCACCTCTTTAGAGAAAGGTGCCGTTAGGATATCATTCTCCTCTGCCGAAACTTGTGGAATATCATCTGTTCAGGTCTCATCGAGACTGAATTTCCCTTCCTCTGGAGTCCCGAATAGAGACTTGTAGTATTTGGTTGTATAACGCTCACTAGTAGAAAACTGACCAATTTCTCGAAGCATTAGTGCCGGTCTGGTTTCGCACCGGCACTAATGTGACCATTAGTACCGGTTCAAGACGGGGATCATCAGTGCCGGTTTGTTCCGGACCTTTAGTCCCGGTTCGTAACACGAACCGGGACTAAAGGGGGGTTGGCAGGCTGGTGTCAGCTGGGGCCCCCACGAGCCCCGTTAGTCCCGGTTGGTATAACCAACCGGGACTAAAGACCCCCCCCCCCCCCCCGTTTAGTCCCGGTTGGTATCTCCAACCGGGACTAAAGGGGTTCCTATATAAACCCTAGCCTGAGATCTTACTTCTTCCCCTTTCGTCTCCTCTCTGTTCTTCCCCTCTTCCTCGAGCTCATCCTCCATTTTTACCAAAATTTGTCAAGATTTGGTGGCACCCCATCCATTCCACCGGCACAAAGGTTAGCAACTTTGTCCTTTCATCTCTCATTGCTAGATTAGCTCTTGCAATGCTCTATAAGCATAGTGATTTGTGGGTTTTAATTTGGGAGTATTTATATGTGGTAGTTTATTTGATTTATATGCAATTTGAGCTCAAATTAACTTCTTACTTTGCATGTGTAGGTGTGGTTTACTTAGTGCCTTCCCGTCCATGTCCTAACCACCGTCGATCGCCCGCCACCGTCCCGTCCCCGGCACCACCTTGGTGAGCCTCTTGTTCTTATCCTTTTTATAAAAAAAATCATGTTTGTAAGATTTAGATAGTTACTTGTATAGTTTTCTTACCTATATGGTTGTTTGTTATACATAGTGGCATGGGTTTGACATCCGTCCCCGTCGGCCCTCGTCCGGTTTATGAGTCGGATGTGGTATATAATCTCTTTTATAAATACTTGTTGTATTTCGTGTTTATGACAATTATGCCGATCAAGTTGACATAGATATTTTTATCTAGGAGGTATGTGAACCGGAAATTGCAACCGACATAGATATTCTTGTCAAGAAGTTAAATTTAGTTGAAAAAGAAAACGAGTATTTCAAAGAAAAATTGAAAAGAGTTGAAGAAGAGAAGATGAAACTGGTGTTGTATGTTGCCGATGTCGTCGATGATCACAAGATCAAGATGGATGCAATGCGCTTGAAGATTAGAAAGATTAGAAAATATGCCATTGATAGTGAGGCTTGGTATCACTATGCTGTTGGATCAATTGTTACCTTAGTTGCGATCTTGATCGCATTTGTTGTTGCATTTAAATGCTTTAGCTAGAGAGTTTGTATGTTGTTTTATGAGAACAAGTGTGTATGAACTTTATGTATTAACTTGTATTAATTCGGTCTTTTCGGTGTTGTGTATTGAAGATGAGCCGGCAATGGATGCACGATGACCGATGCTCTCCCCAGTTCATTAATGGCACTCATACTTTTCTGGTTGCGGCTGAGGCAAACAAGCGGGCGGATGGTTTTATGTATTGTCCATGTGCTGGTTGTAAGAATCATCGAAATTACTCTAACTCAAGAACCATTCACGTCCACCTGTTTGAGTCCGGTTTCATGTCCGGATATAACTGTTGGACCAAGCATGGAGAAAGAGGGGTCCTAATGGAAGAGAATGAAGAAGAAGAGGATGACGACAGCTATCCTGGCCATGGGTTCCATGAATACGATGGTACAACAATGGGGGAAGAAGCTGAGCCGGCAACGCGGGAAGGAGCTGAAGAAGAGGCATCAGATGAGCCCGCTGATGATCTTGGTCAGGCCATTGCCGACGCAAAGAGAAACTGCGCAAGTGAAAAGGAGAAGCTCAAGTTGCAGCGCATGTTAGAGGATCACAAGAAATTGTTGTACCCAAATTGCGAAGATGACAAGAAAAATCTGGGTACCACACTGGAATTGCTGCAATGGAAGGCAGAGAATGGTGTATCTGACAAGGCATTTGAAAAGGTGCTGAAAATAATGAAGAATAAGCTACCAAAGGACAACGAATTGCCCGACAGTACGTACGAAGCAAAGAAGGTTGTCTGCCCTCTAGGATTAGAGGTGCAGAAGATACATGCTTGCCCTAATGACTGCATCCTCTACCGTGGTGAGTATGAGGATTTGAATGCTTGCCCGGTATGCTGTGCATTGCGCTATAAGATCGGCCACGATGACCCTGGTGATGTTGCCGGCGAGCGCCCCAGGAAGAAGATTCCTGCCAAGGTGATGTGGTATGCTCCTATAATACCACGGTTGAAACGTTTGTTCCAGAACAAAGAGCATGCCAAGTTGATGCGATGGCACAAAGAAGACCGTAAGAAAGACGGGATGTTGAGAGTACCCGCTGACGGATCGCAGTTGAGAAAAATCGAGAGAAAGTGGAAGGACTTTGCAAAGGACGCAAGGAACATATGGTTTGGTTTAAGTGCAGATGGCATTAATCCTTTTGGGGAGCAGAACAGCAATCATAGCACATGGTGTTGGGGAACGTAGTAGAAAACAAAAAATTTCCGACCTACGCACCAGCCCAGGACCACTATGGAGACTGCATCCAAGGTTTGATCTTTTTCGTTACCGACTCGTAGCGCAGCGGAAGTAGAGTCGATGACGAACGGCGGTGCAGATCCCCACAGCTAGGATTTACAACCTCCTAACCGCGAAGATGTATACCCTCATCCGCCCCACGGACAGCCCTCTGGGAGGCGGTCGGACAGTCCCCCGGACGGTGTCGCGGATAGCCCTTTGGGAGGACCTTCGAAACTCGGACAGTCACTCGGACAGCCCTTCGGGAGGCACTCTCGAACTAAGACCGAAACTACGATCTCTCTACAGAGTTGCACACATACGGTGTGTCATCTATCCGGCAGGGCTTCGCCGTCCAGAACTAGTTCCCACCGGAACCAAGACAGCCTTTCGGCTCTACGAAACTATTTCGCTGGGAGGGAGAGAGAATGCCAGATCATGCATGGCTTGTGTATGTGAGAAAGAGTCAGTGTGGAGAGTGCATCTACACCTCTATTTATAGGAAAACCCAATGGGTAGGGTGCCACTTGAAATACCCAAAATGCCCTTCACAAGGGCACAAAGGTAAAACAAGTGGGCAGCCCATATCCTTCCATGTCATCCCAAAATATCTTGGGAAGATATTTGTGAGTAAAGCCCCAAAAGGTGGCTTTCCATAAAGTAATCCAAAAAGCACTTTCACTATTCACGACGACATATTTCAGCGTCCGTTCGAACTGAAAATATTTATGTGGGTTTAGAACATTTCCAGTACCCACTAAAATAATTTTCAACGCGTTCTGAAACAATTCTGGTTTAGTGATTTTCATCTGCGAAAAGCATCTGAAGCGGTTCTGGCAACTCCGGAACATTTCCGGCTTTCATCCCGGAAAATTCCAGAAAGTTTCCAGAACGATTCTGGCACCCTCCAAGAATTATCAGGCATGTGCCGAAACCAATTTGACTTTATGGTGTACTCCAAAACAACTTTTTGGTTTAGTGATTTTCATCTGTGAAAAGCAACTAAAGCGGTTCCGGCAGTCCGGAACATTTCCGGTTTTTGTCTCTGAAAAATCTCAGAAGTTACCGGAACAATTATGGTACCCTCCAATAATTTCCAGGCATGTGCCGAAACCAATTTGACTTTATGGTACACTCCGAAACAACTTTTTGGTTTTACCGAAACTCTTCCGGTGTTCTCTCTCCGGAACTCTTTCGTTGTCTCCGAAACTTTTTCGGTGAATTTCTCTCAGACTCCCTGTCTAGTATTCAGCAGATAGATGACCCTTAAGCGTGTGACCCTATAGGTTCGGTGAAGTATAGACATGACCCGGAACCCCTTCCGATCAATGATCAACAGTGGAGCCGTGGACACCCATATTGACCCCTATACCCACACGAATGAATATTCGAGTGAACCTCCAGTTGCCGTGTGCTATTCCTATTGCTTCGCGATATGTTACAAATACCCGACGTGAGACATGTTGGCATCCCTGTGGATCAACAACTTGTCCACTATGCCAGTTACCTCGTTACCGCTATTGTTCTCTTTTCTCGTTCCCGTGTTCCGGCATCCCCGTGATCAAATCACAAAGTGTCTGGCCAGACGATGATGGATACCGTAACACCGAGAGGGCCCAGAGATATCTCTCCATCGTCAGAGGAGCAAATCCCAATCTTGAGCTATCAAGTTACTTGACATACTTTTCCATGAACCCGTAAGCCGCCGTAATAGCAACCCATTTACGGATGACGTTTAACAAACCCCAAAGTTCATGAAGCAAGCATGAAGAACCTCGATACTCTCATGGTCTAAGGAATCATGCAAACATTAACTATCTCTGTGTTATTAACCATTAACTAGTGATGAAAGTATCTCATAGCATAACTTCAATTCGGGTCGATTCAACACAAGTGTTCTACCAACATTGCGCCCTCAAAATTGCCGGCATAGCCATGCCCATGATCAGGAAAACAGGATCATCATGCAATACTTGAGCCAGCCTTAGAGGTAAGACTAGGAATACATTTTACTGTTTATTATTCCACACGTGCATATGAGTCTTCCTCCGAGCCTCGTGGTTATTGTAGACTCGAGAACCATAGCAGTTATAGCATGGAACATAAACCTAATTATGAACAGGGAGATAATCAACAACATTTATTATTGCCTCTAGGGAATATCTCCTACACATGGCCTGTGACTCTATGTATCTATAACCTTCCTCCTTGGTTGTGCATGAAGCGGAAGTTCATTATGATGCCATTGCTCATCCAAGGCCCCAGGAAACCCGGCAACGACATTGATGTGTACCTAAGGCAATTAGTCGAAGAACTTTTAGAGCTGTGGAATGGAATAGGTGTACGTGCGTGGGATGAGCACAAATAGCAGGACTTTGACCTGCGAGCATTGCTGTTTGTAACCATCAATGATTGGACTGCTCTCAGTAACCTTTCAGGACAGACAAACAAGGGATACCACGCATGCACGCACTATTTAGATGATACCGACAGTATATATTTGGATAAATGTAAGAAGAATGTGTACCTGGGGCATTATCGATTTCTTCAGAGCAGGCATCCCGTAAGAAAGAAAGGCAAGCATTTCAAAGGTGAGGCAGATCACCGGAAGAAGCCTCTCCACCATACTGGTGATGATATACTTGATATGGTCAAGGATTTAAAAGTAATCTTTTGAAAGGGTCCTGGCGGACAATCTGTTCCGAATGACGATGACGGACGCGCACCCATGTGGAAGAAGAAATCTATATTTTGGGACCTACCCTATTGGAAAGACCTAGAGGTCCGCTCTGCAATCGACGTGATGCACGTGACAAAGAATCTTTGCGTGAACCTGCTAGGCTTCTTGGGCGTGTATGGGAAGACAAAAGATACACCGGAGGCACGGGAGGAGCAGCAACGTATGCACGGAGAAGACGACATGGATCCAAAGCAGTTTCAGGGTCATGCCAGCTACGCTCTTACCAAGGAAGAGAAGGAAATCTTCTTCGAATGCCTGCTCAGTATGAAGGTCCCGTCTGGCTTCTCGTCAAATATAAAGGGAATAATAAATATGGCAGAGAAAAAATTCGAGAACCTAAAGTCTCATGACTGCCACGTGATTATGACGCAACTGCTTCCGGTTGCATTGAGGGGGCTTCTACCGGAAAACGTTTGATTAGCCATTGTGATGCTATGTGCATTCCTCAATGCAATCTCTCAGAAGGTAATCGATCCAGAAATCCTACCAAGGTTAGAGAATGATTTGATGCAATGTCTTGTCAGTTTCGAGTTGGTGTTCCCACCATCCTTCTTCAATATCATGACGCATGTCCTAGTTCACCTAGTCGAGGAGATTGCCATTCTGGGTCCTGTATTTCTACACAACATGTTCCCCTTTGAGAGGTTCATGGGAGTCTTGAAGAAATATGTTCATAATCGTTCTAGGCCAGAGGGAAGCATCTCAAAGGGCCATGAAACAGAGGAGGTCATTGAGTTTTGTGTTGACTTTATTCCAGACATTAAGCCGATTGGTGTTCCTGAATCACGCCATGAGGGCAGACTGGGTGGAAAAGGCACGCTAGGAAAGAATTCAGTAATATGCCGGGACGGGCATTCTTTGGCGCAAGCACACTACACAGTTCTACAAAGTTCAGCCTTGGTGGCTCCGTATATGGAGCAACACAAGAATATTCTACGCTCCAAACACCCGGAGCAGTCTGACGATTGGATTACACATGAACAAACGGTGACTTTCGCCGGTTGGTTGCAGAGAAGTCTCATGCATGACGACACTATTGCAGATGACCTGTACTTGCTGTCCAAGTTACCATCTTCGACTATATTGACTTTCAAAGGGTATGAGATAAATGGGAGTACATTTTACACGATCGCCCAAGATAAAAAGAGCGCCAACCAAAATAGTGGTGTCCGCTTTGATGCAGCAAACACCGATATGCCAATGGACACATATTATGGTTACATAGAGGAGATATGGGAACTTGACTATGGAAGTGATTTGAAGGTCCCTTTGTTCCGGTGCAAATGGATCAATCTGATAGGAGGCAGGGTAAAGGAAGACCTGCAGTATGGAATGACAACAGTGGATCTCAACAATCTTGGCATGCAGACGAACCATTCGTCCTAGCCAATGATGTGGCGCAGGTTTTCTATGTGAAGGACATGTCTACCAAGCCGAG
This sequence comes from Elymus sibiricus, assembly GCA_039707655.1. Classification (NCBI taxonomy): domain Eukaryota; kingdom Viridiplantae; phylum Streptophyta; class Magnoliopsida; order Poales; family Poaceae; genus Elymus; species Elymus sibiricus. Next base: position 456,064,312 of record CM077675.1, on the reverse strand, counting down.
AAAAAGAAAAGACAAGGAACCGAATACATCATACGTTGAGACAAAGCAGCACATAGTCCTTTCAGGGAAAAGAAACATCGTGGGAGTGGAGGACAAGACAGACATGTCAGAAGATTATGAAAAGTTTCATGAAATTGCTCCCTTCACAGTGAATGTTGACCCGAGCATCAAGTTAAACGATGAAGATTGTCCATGGTTACGGCGCAAAGGGACTCACGCTAAGAAAAAGTTTTATACCCAAAGACCCCACTCTGGGATGTGACCATCTTCTCTAGTTAGTTTCCGAACTTATATATCTGGAAAGTCCCACTTCGGACAAACCGGAGGGAATCTTTGTAATAGTAGTGTACTTAATTATGTGTTTTGGCATTTGAAACGCGAAATTGAAATGCACTACAAACGAACTCTGAAAACGTTGAAAGTTGGCATGGTATCATCATTTAACCAACATAGCATGTGCTAAAAAGTGGAGAGGGTTACGGCAAAAACTGGATGCACTTCGTGTACAAAATGGACAATCTCTTTCGAAGTATCAGGGTTTAAGACAAAAACTAGTCTATTACGAAGGCATTTCATTTCTTTAAACTTATTTCAACTCCATACTTTTTGTGTGTTCAATAAGCACCATTCGGAGACACGTAATCAATTTTGAAGCCTTTCTGACTTCATTTGCTATTTTTCATGCATTTACTAATTTTTTTGAGCTAAATGACCCCGAAATTGGAAAGCACTACAAATGAACTCTGAAAATGTTGAAAGTTGGCATGGTATCATCATTTCACCCACATAGCATGTGCTAAAAAGTCGAGAGGGTTACGGCAAAAACTGGATGCACTTCGTGTACATAATGGACAATCCCTTTCGAAGTATCAGGGTTTAAGACGAAAACTCGTCTATTACGAAGGCATTTCATTTTTTAAATAACCTAAGAATTATCAAATTGAATATAATGATAAAACACGCTAATATTAAACAGCAGAAAAAAGAATCACCGAAAAATGTACTTTTAAAATAAACTTATTCACAAACTAGTGATTCACACAAATTTCAAATAATTTCAATATGGGAAGCAAGTTCACCTTTAGTCGCGGTTGGTGCCACCAACCGCCACTGAAGGTGTATCTCATCCAGCCCAAGCGGCGGGAAGCAAGTCCTGTAGTCGCGGTTGGTGGCTCCAACCGCGACTAAAGGTGAATTTCATCAAGCCCAAGCGGCGGGAAGCTAGACCTTTAGTCACGGATGGTGGCTCCAACCGCGACTAAAGGACCCTTTAGTCGCGGTTAGAGCCACCAACCGCGACTAAAGGTTATCATATATATATAGCCAGTTACGAAAAATCCCCCATCCTCTCCATTCTCTCGACGCCAAACACAGACGCCCTCGCCAGGCTGCTTCGCGCCACCGCCTGCCCCGATATCGACGCCGTCGCCGCCCCCGATGCCGGCCGCCCGTGCTTCGTCGTCGACCCCTAATTCGGACGCGCCCACGCCGATCCCTGACGTTGCCGCCCGCGCCCGCACTCCTCGCTGCGCCGCCTGCCCGGCCCGACGCCGTCGCTGCCCCCGAGACTCGCCTCGCCTCGCCGTCGCCCCGCTGTGAGCTCAGTTCCTCCCTCTCCCCGGCCCCTCTCCCTCGGCCCCTGCTGCCATGGCCGCCCCTCCGGCCCCGAGCGCCCCCCCCCCACACACACATGAATAAGAACACACACACACACACACACACGCACACACACATTTTTCTGTTTTTTGATTTTATATAATGTTGTATATCATAGTATAGAACAAAATTGCATATAAAATGACATTACAATTAGGGTAGTTATAACCTAGCAATGGGACATTACAATTGAAAAGAGGATATTTTGCTCAAATTTTCCTAATAAAATGACATTGCATATATAGGAATTTTTTTTCATAACAATTTCTTCTTGGAGTCAACGATGCCCGGCCCGCATCCTCGTCGTCAACTCGTTCGCGACGACGTCCTGCTTCAGAGGGGCAACGTTCGGGACTGGGCTCCGCCAGGCTGGCACTGGGTGGTGCTACCTTCAGGGGCGCGCGTCTTGGTGAGGAACCCGGCCCCGGGTCCTGTCGTCGACCCGGAGCTTCTTTGGTGGCGTTCGCGTGGGCCACTTTCGGTGCGGAGGCAGCCGGCCAGGTCGGAGGTGGTACGTCGCTGTATCAGGGAGGAGGACGAGCACGTCCGCCGCTACATGGATGCGTTGGACGTCAAGTTCTCCAATACCTGGCAGGTTCTTCAGGGATCTCACCCGAGCTACGATCCTGTGATGGTTCCTTCTCTTTGGGTGTCCACCGCCCGCACCTCAGAAACCGCGAGTGAACTAGATTCTTCGATAATATTCCATTTGGATTAGCTAGTGATGTTATATATATGATAACATCCCAGATGTATTAGTGATAATACTTGAGATGTATTCGAGATTATCTAAATTATTCGAGATGCATGTATTATGTACTATGATTCAGTTTTTCCTTATTGATTGCATGCATTCTAATTTGAATACTAAATTGTTTTATCTTCATTACGGATTAGTTAAATATAAGCTATGGACAAAACCGGTAGAGAAGGAGAAGAGGCTCTGTTAGACATCATACGCTCCCGGAGCCGGCCTGAGCATGAACCTGAAGATGATGACGGCTCGCACTATCTAAACAATTCCGGTGACGGTTGTATAATATTTGATGAAGACGAACAAATAGATGAAGGCGACGACAATGATGTTGACGAAGAAAATGTTCTTGAAATAACAAAGACTGGCGAGGTATATTTATTATATAAGCCATCCGGTGATCATTACATGTCTTAATTGATTTGTATGTATTAACAAATCGACCTTTCTTCTTTTAGGCCTCCGGATTGAGCAAATCTTCTACAGGCGACAGGGTAGTTCAAGGCCCGTCCAAAAAGTTGGATGGTGGCGTAAAGATCAACATCGATTCCATCAACACATCCACTGGCCAACCGCTTGAACCTAGGAAAAATGCGACCAAGTTCAGGACTCAATGCGGAGTTATTGTCAGGGACCAAATCCCGATCTCCATTCAAGAATGGAAAAAGCCAGCACAGGGAGATCGACCAGATCGAGTTACTTTTGTCGACGAAAGAGCAAAATATACGCTTTGGACATCGCTCATGGAACATTTCACCCTATCAGATAATTTGACAGATGCAGATGTGAACAAAGTCAGAGACTATGCTCTTAAAAAGATGGCGATCGCATTCAACACCTTCAAGAAAAATACATGGGCTAAGTACGTCAGAGATAAAAAGAAGACTCCAGAATTCACGGGATCAGTGGTGAAGGCAAAAGATCACTGGGACGCTTTCATGAAGTTCAAGGAATCGGAAGAAGCTAAGGAATGGTTGAGAAAAAACAAGATTAATGCTTCGAAAAAGAAGTGGCACCATACTCTTGGGCCAGGCGGCTACCAGGTGGCCCTGCCTAAGTGGGATCAATCTGAGCAAAAGATGATTAGTGCAGGGGTCAGTCCAGTTACATTGACATGGCCCCCCAGGTGCAGGACATGGTTTTATGCGCATGGGGGGAAGTTGGACTCAGAGACCGGGTTGGTTATGGTGAAGGCAAGTCTTAAAGATGCGGCAGACGAAATACTTATTGCAATAGAAGAAGCTCGAGCGGGGGTGTTCACTCCCAACAGAGAGAACGACGAGCTTACGCGTGCCCTGAAGAATCGTGAACACCCGGGAAGAACACGAGGCAAAGGCGTTCTTCCGTGGTATGAGGGGTTTGCGAATTGGAATGACGACTACAGAAGCCGTGCGAGAAAGAAGAAGCAGGAGGAGCAGAAGAAGAAGGAGGAAACACTCTGCCTTGAAGGCCTAGAATCGAAGCACCTGGAGTTGGAACGATTTGTCAGGCGGCAGCAGGAGCAGATCGGCTCACTCAGCCAGGAAAGGGCGTCTCAGTGGCAGCTTGAGCAGATCGATCCAGCATTGGATAGCACCATCCCATCTATGCCGAGAAGCAGCGTGGGTTCCGCCCCGGCCGATATCAATGATGCACTGCTAGCTAGCTACCCTGTGGATGATATCAAAGACAGGACTAACTATGAGCTACACATGAAAGTGAAGAACTTATCCATGAAGGTGGCGGACGGCTATGCTTTAGCAAACCCCCATGAATCAACCTTCCATTGTAATCCCATTCCAGCTGGCTATGCTCGTGTCGGGGTTGATGAAGTGATGTCAGGATATCACGAGCTACAACTTGACATTCCTGGAGGTGACGAGGAGAGTACACTGGGAGAGGCCGTACATCGTATCATTCTATGGAAAAAGGATTGCATCGTCTTTCCAAGGCCACCGACTCCTCTTCCTCCAAGTCCGGCACCGCGTCAGCCAACTCCTCTTCCCCCAAGTCTGGCACCGCGTCAGCCGATGCCTCCTCCTCCAAGTCAGGCACCGCGTCAGCGGATTACTCCTCCAAGTCCGGCACGGCATCAGCCAGCTCCTCCTCCTCCAAGTCGGGCACCGCGTCAGCCGACTCCTCCTCCAAGTCCGGCACGGCGTCAGCCTCCTCCTCCTCCAAGTCCGGCACCGCGTCAGCCGACTCCTCCTCCTCCTAAGCAACAGCGGAAGAGAGAGGCCGCAGCTACGACGGCTAGCGGTACAGCAAGCAAGAAATTCAAATATTTGGCAGAGGAAATATTTGGCAGCACAAAAGCAGTTGGCAAAAAAAGAGGGAAAAATGTTCCCCAGCTGCGAGAACAGGCAGTGCAATCGACCCCCCCCCCCCCCCCCCGCTCATTGTACAAGAACTTGTGATAATAACCGACGATCATATAAGGCAGGCTAAAGAGGCCGGTGTCACTGTTGAACAACTCCTGGAACTTGAGGAAGTCCCCGGGATTACAGAGGAGGAAGTAGAATACCAATTTGTAACCTCTGGTCAAGCCTGACGATGTCAAGCTTCTACCAATGACAATGTACAATTTGCATTCGTGGTCCATGCAAGAAACAACAAATAACAATAAAGAGGGCCTCATGGTGAGAGTCAAGGAAAGGCATTACTTCCATAAAAAAGATTTGTGGATTCATTATTCAGAGTTGTTTCAGTTATTCAATCAAGATGCACTCGATAAATCTATCGTCAGTTGCTATTGTCTGTAAGTGATTTCTTTCTGTAATTTAAGTCTCTAGCTAGCTGTGCTCTCGTTCATTACCTGTAATTATCCTTACTATATTCTTTTCTATGGTATTATGCAGAATGAAGATGTATGAAATGAAAAAAGCTGGACGCTATGGCATTGGGTTCATTGACCCAAATACGGTTAATCAAGGGGTATGGCAAACTGAATATTCGAGAAAAGACACAGAGAGATTCTTGCTACAGTTTTTGAAGCAACTAAACACCCAACCAGAAATACTACTTCCTTACAACTTCGGGTGAGTGTTATTATATCTTGTACTACAAATTCTATTTTTTTCTTACTAGATGTTAATAAGTATAGTTGATGAGTTATGCACACGCCCGCTTAATTATACAAACGTGTGCGCATGCAGTTTCCAATGGATCTTGTTAATCATTGAAGTTGACGAGGGAAAAGTTCAAGTAGTGGACTCACTATATAATGACCCATCTGAATACGCAATCGTGATGGGGATGGTCGACAGGTAATTTCAATCATTATCGCACTATGTCGGCCTCTTTATAGTTCATTTCCTGATATCAACTAATTAATAACCCCTTTATTCATTTTCTTTGCCGGCGGGCACAGCTTGGGAAAAGTTCATCAAAGAGGTCCCAGGCGAATGGAAACAAGAGTTGACATGAGCGCGACCCAAGGTAATTAAGTAGTACTAGCTAGCTATGTCCGTGCATCTCTTTAATTCTAGTTTCAATACCATTATCATGCTTGACTAATTATTACCTTATTGAATTTTATTCTCGTAAAGTGCATGAGGCAGGAGCAGGGAAATAATTTATGCGCATATTACGTTTGCGAGAACATTCGCATGATCACGTCTGAAAGGAGCAAAAACGATAGAAATCTTTGGGTACGTTTGCAGAACACAACACTATCCATACTTTTTTTATCATTATCTAGCTAATATATATACACACAACTAACATATTCATCTTGATCTCCTTCTTATAGACGAAGGAGATGCGGGACCAGCTCATTCCAACGGCTCGCATACAAGCAATTCAAGAGGAAATAGCTGGATTTTTGCTCGACCAGGTCATAGATCCCAAAGGAGAATACCATTACAAGATCAAGAAGTCATAGATTCCATGTAATGATCCGCGAACTGTATGCGAAATTTTATATACCAAATTGTATATACATATGTATGTGAATGGTTGTCGTACGAGAAATTCGATGATATATATCTATAACGTGTACAGTATGTAGTAGCGTAATATATGTTTGAAATGAAAAACAATTAAATGGAAAACGCAAAATTAAAAGGAAAAATAAACCTAATTAATTCATAACCCCCTAAAGGATTATAAGGATTAAAAGAATTAAATACTTTTAGTCCCGGTTGGTGTTACCAACCGGGACTAAAGGTACTCACTTTTAGTCCCGGTTGGTGTTACAAACCGGGACTAAAGGTCCCCCACCCGATGGCGCCGGCAGGTGCCATGTGGTGGGCCTTTAGTGCCAGGCCGTGGCCAACCGGCACTAAAGGGGGGGGGGGGGGGCTTTAGTCCCCACCGTTTAGTGCCGGTTGGAGAACCGGCACTAAAGGCCCTTACGAACCGGCACAGATGCCCTGTTTTCTACTAGTGGCTTGAGCTCTTCCTGACATTCGATCCGTCCTTCATCCTATTGGAGGCTAAGAATACACTTCTTCTAGTGCCTCCCATTGGCGACCAGTTGGAAATATCGTGTATTGATATCTCCCTCCAAAATGAATTGGGCACATGATCTTCATTACCACTTGAGTTCTTGTTCTCGCAATAGATGAGTCATCTTCTCATTGGATTGATATTTTATATCAATCTCATGTTAAGACAAAATGCGAGTTTCTGCATTTTTATCGAGGTCATAAATAATAGTGGAAAGATGTTGCTTTAATTTTTTATACATACCACTGGTGTGTTTCGCCCATCGAGTTGAGAACTGCCTTGTGGCTCTAATTTTGAAGCTCCATCTCTGGATCGGTGTGCGACCAACGGCGACCCTCTCCCATACATTCTTAACAAAATCCATAAAGCCATACTGTTGTAACCATCCCAATTAGAATTTGAATGGGCGACGAGTAGTGGTAGGGCAAGTAGAATTAGACTCAAGAATGATGTGTGCATGGTCCGAAAGTGTCTCAATACGCTCTAGGGCACGCTCAGTTACCAGAGGGAATTGTAATTCCCATTCGGTATCCATGAGTACCCGTTCGAGCTTATCATATGCCGGCACCGGATGATTGTTGGCCAAAGTGAACTGTCGCCCCAACATATTGGCTTCCCAAAGATTCAAACTGTCAATCACAGTGTTGAATAAGAAAACCAAGTGAGTGTCAAAACAGTCGTTATTTTTTTCTTTCTGGCACCGAAGGATATTAAAGTTGTTTTTTTTTCTGGAATCGAAGGATATTAAAGTCGCCTCCAATAAGCATTGGGTGCAGGTTATCCCTAGTCAGGTCCAACAACTCCCGAAGTAAAGTGGATTTATCCCATCTTGGGCAATCATATAGACCGTGTCTAGACTCCATGTAAAATTTTCTGCTCTGTTTCGAAGAAGAAATTTGATGTGAAATTCACCAACCAAAAAAGCTAACAAGTCCATGGTTGTGATATGTATCCCAAGTAACAGTCATTACCTTCCACGTGATGGTAACGAAAGTTATGCGTAGTCAAAACCACCTGATAGGTGATCAAAGACATGTGCACGGAAATTATATTTACAAGCCTCGGAAATCATCACAAAATTCAACCCATGCTCACACGCACACAGTCACTGATATGATTGTGTTTAGCCAAGTCTGAAAGACCTCTGCTATTTCAAAACATGCTTCTCATGTAAAAACTCGGGCCGGCGACTTATTTCTAAATGGCAAGGTGAAATCTCCTCTGTTATTGGATGTTCGCCTTTGTGATCTCATCGCTAGTGCCATATGGCATGTCTAGTGGGAGAGGCGTCACATGACCAACGAAAAAAAAGAACATGAAGAGCGGCTGCTAAGGTCGGGCTAAAAAGGCTTATTTCTGTGGAGTATAATTGTGCCGAATTAATACAGCACGCGATTATGACTTGTACTACTAAAAATAAAAAGAGCAGTTCTCACTTGGGAAAACGGGGAACCTCCTTCTGATCTGGTTTAGCCGATCGAACCAGCGGACTAATCAGTCTTCCCTCCCTCAAGCACACACACACAGACCAGATCTAGCCCTAACCACCGCGACGCGAGCATGGCGGCGCCACTCCACCTGGACATGCGCGCGGCGTTCCCGGACGACCTCGTCGAGGAGATCCTCGTCCGCTTCCCTCCGGACGACCCGTCCTGCCTCCTCCGGGCCTCACTCGTCTGCAAGCCCTGGAGCGATGCCGCCTCCGGCCCGGCCATCCTCCGCCGGCTGCACGAGCTCCACGGGGCGCCCCCCGTGCTGGGCTTCCTCCACAACTCCAACGGCTACCCCCGCTTCGTCCCGGCCACCGCGACGCCCTTCTCCCTCCCGCTCCCGGACCGCCGCTTTGGCGGATCCTCGACTGCCGCCACGGACGCGCCCTCTTCATCTCCCCGTCAGGGGAGGGACCCCGGGACCTCCTTCTGTGGGAGCCAATCACCAGATACCAGCTGCGCTTGCCGGCTCCCTCGGAGCACAGTGTCCACTTCGTGAACGCGGCCGTGCTCTGCGGGGCTGACGGCTGCGACCACCGCGCCTGCCACGGAGGGCCCTTCCGCGTGCTCTTCACTGGTATAAACGAGGAGACCCAAAGGTTGGCCTGGATGTACTCGTCGCAGACTGGCACTTGGATCGATCCCACCACCATGGAATTCTCCCCTGATGTCGAGGATCCGGCGGTGCTCGTGGGGAGCTCCTACTTGTACTTCGTGAACAGTCGACTGGGGTTTATCCTTGAGTATGACATGGCCAAGCACCGCCAGAAAATCTTGCTATCACCGCCGTTGCCGGAGTACTGGTCGTTCGACCGCGGAATTGTCCTCATGCCCGCTGGGAACGGTGGGCTGGGAGCTGCCATGGCCTTCGAGTCACGTCTCTGCCTGTGGCAGCTGGAGGATGCCGGCGCACAATGGGTACAGACCAGGGTCATCGACCTGGCCAAATTGCTCCCCATTGGTGCTGCTGATATCGAATCTTTGCAAAAATCACCAAATGCCGTGGGTTTCGCCCATGGAGCAAACACCATTTTTGTGAGCACGGTTGGCGGCATCTTCACAATTGAGCTTCATTCGGAGCGCGTGAGGAAGGTGTGCAACGATTGTCCTGTTGGTCCTTTGATTCCAGTTGTTAGCTTCTATACTCCAGGTTGTAAGCTCCAGACACAAGTTGGTGTGGGAGTTGGGAAGGAGGAGAAAGCAATCGAGCGGGCGAATGACTTGTTGTACCAGGGGTCCAAGGCCTTCAAGGAGGGGGATTTTGTTGATGCCGTCGACTGCCTCGGCCATGCCCACAAAATCATGTTAGGCTTCTTCTTCCAAACTTCCCATGGGACTCCCAGTTGTACTGTTTTTTTTAATTACAATCATTTCAGTACCCTCTTTAATTTTTTGTTACTGGCATGTGCCTTAGTTCGATTAATTTGAGCATTGGATCGTGCTTGAAGATGAGCTTAGTTATTAGTACACCCTCCGATCCAAAATAAGTGTCGTGGTTATACTTCAAGTTTGAACTAAGGAGAGGGGTTTCGTTGATGCTGTCGACTTCCTCGGCCATGCCCTCAAAATCATGTTAGGCTTCTTCTTCCCAACTCCCATGGAACTCCCAGTTGCACTGAAGCGTGCGTATACGTACATTGATTTTTCATGTGTGCATTTGTCGGGGGCGGGGATAACAATCAGTTTCGTACTTTCTTGCATTTGTTGAAACTTCCATGTGTCTTGTTCATTTGAGCATTTGATCATCGGTTTGGAGATGAGCTTATTAGTTAGTACTAAGCTTTAAGATGCCATACGGTAAGGTGGTCGTGCGAACCATGCTCTGCTTATGTTTCTCTTGTGTTTGGTGGTAAGCCCTAGCTAGATACCATGTTTGTTAATGTTTGAGAGATCAGTGAGTGCAAATAGACCAGTACCACCTATCTCCCCATCTAATTACATGGCATCCTCGTTTTCCATGATTTCATTAGCATAATTTTTATTAATAATATATGTAGTATATAAATTTTATGCCATTGGAAACTTTGTTCAAGTACGAATCTGATGATATAAATCTCGTGAAATATATCGTGCGTTTAGTTATTCAAAATTCATTTTTTTAAATCGTGTGAGCCATGAAAAGAGGGGCCGAGGGAGTATTACTATGTAGTCTTACTTGGGAGTTAGAACCTAGCATCTATTTTATTGCACTGGACATCAATCAATGTGCAACTAGGGATAGATGTTTTCCTATTTTGCAAATCCTATTGCTATATGCCTCTCTTGTACTTGCTACCTGCAAGTATTTCATTGCTGTAACGTTTATTATATGTTACTTCAGAACGGTAGTCTGTGCAAGCATTAGTACTGCAAGGTTGTCAACATAGCCTAGTTTGCACATCAAAATATCAAATTCTTCATTTGATGTTCTATCTAAGATTACATTACATTTCTTGTGTTGTGTTATAACAGTAATATGAGTTATAACCTTATTAACGATACGCTAACAATTTACATTTCTGTTGTCACCTAGGGTTGCATGTTATGGACGATTTGCTCCAGAGTGTGTGAGCACATATTACAAATATGGATATGCCTTGCTACGCAAAGCTCAGGATGCGACAGTTTCTTTATGTAATGTTCCCAAGACTGAATCAAGTGAAAAGCCTGTTAAAAATACAACCACCAACGGTTATACCCGAAACTCAAAGACATCTAGTAGAAAGGATGAAGATCCTGCATCTTCGGAGGAATGTGATTCTAGAATAGGTATATCACTAACCCTTTCCCTAGACATTTATATAGATACACTGAGTAAACTTATTATCGTATGTATTTAAGTCGGTGATGACACCATCCTTTTTGTTTATTAAAACCTAGTAAAGAGTATCATCAATAAACTTGTACTTAGTACTCTACAAATGCATATTTGTGAAGTAAATCTCATGTGGACATGGAACTGTTTTGCGGAGTAGGCGCTGGAATTCTCACAATCAGTGTTTATTCCTGACTATTTGATTTAGGTTACTTTGCTAATTGTTTTGAAGGTTCAACTTGGTCTTATTGTTTATAAGAGCTGATGTCGCATACTCATAAGTAGCAGAAAAAATGTTTTTTTAGTGAGAAAAATACTTTTATTCCTCATAAGCCTTGCTTTTGGGTTGACCATATTCTGAAGTCCTGCGAGTTGCCATATGCCAGTTGTTTGCCTACTAGATTTAGGTATATGATTTTGACTTTCTTACTGGTACACAAGGAAAAGAAATGCCGTATCAAAAAGATACAGAACTGTGACACACTTATTTATCCCCTTTTTTGCAATAAGCAATTCCATGGGCTCACCTTTAATGTTAGGAATAAGCCGTGGCCGTCACGGTGGCGACCATGTCGGGTGCGTGTGCGTGCGCGTACCGGACACGTTGGGTGCAGTCTGAGCTGCATCGGGTCCGTGGCGGGAGTGCACGGGTGTGTGTACTAGTACGCGTATTTGCACGTGTGTAGGTTGCTTAGTCAGCCGCGCCGGGCGCTGGACCCGGTCGCGTCCCGTTGCGTGCATGCGCGGCGGGCGCGGAAACTGTGGAGCACGGGGCGTGGCGAAGTGGGCAGCGGGGCTGCGTCGGGAGCGGACGTGAGCATTGGCATGCGCGCGTGTATAAGTCACGACCCCGTGCATCTGTAGCAAAGTGTGCTGAATTCGTTCTCAGGAAAGAAAAGGAAGCGGCCGTTCGTGCGGCCGGCGGCGTTTGTGCGCCGGGCATATCCTGCTGTCCACTGTCTTGTTCCTCCTCCTTCTTTCTCCTACGTTGGTGCGAGAGAGAGAGCTCCGGTGAGAGGCAAGGCGAAGTGCGGCAACAACATTTAATACATATAAGTTCTTTCTTTTTTGAAAAGTGGCAAAAGTCTTGCCACATTCATTAGTCAAGAAAAGGGTTTTGTAGACCACTAGCCCTAAGGCGGGGTCACAACAATACAAAAAACTACTCCCCGGCATGCTTAGCCCCCGCGGTTTCCAGCCTCATTTCACATTCGCGGTAGCACGTTCCACGGTGATGTTTTGTTGTTGAAAACGTGCAAATTTTTCTCATTCAAGATATCCCACGAAACTATCCTGGTAAGGGAGGCCATGGGTTTGCTCTTCCTTTTGCACATTATGTGTTACAGACGTTATTTAATCATTTGAAAAGTTAGTGTCCCATTTCCGTTAGAGTCGTAACTATTTGCTTTAAATGGAGATGTGCACTTTTATGATCACTTTATACTGATTTAAATGGGATCATTTATGTTTTGCTATTAAAGTTGCATCACTTAGGTATTCCTAAAGATCTGCTTTGTTCTGTTGGTGTTTTTTTTTTTGGCTGTGTGGACTTTGTTTTTAATTTTATGAGTTGTCGAATTACTCCCTGCGTTCCTTAATGCTAGGTGTACGTCTTTTTAAAGAAATGCCAGTTTTTAGGAGTATTTTGACCTTTCCCTTGAATTGCTGATTCTGCTAGTAATAAACCGAGGTCCTATTATTTGCCGGAAGGCTTGCTCTGATCGTGTTGTGGGCCAAGAGATACTTTGAAAGGCTAAATAATTTGTCCCCTGTATGTATCTAATCACTAGACCAAATAGGGGTATTTCTGTACGAAATATCCTTCCTATTCACTGCCTTGGTTACCATGCCCAAAAGATGCACCTAACATCAACGAAGGGGGGAGTACAATTGATGGTCTTTTTTTTTTTTTTTTTTTTTTTAGAAAGGGAGAAAGACCCCCGGCCTCTGCATCTGAGCGATGCATGCAGCCATTTTATTAATTATTCTCAAAAGACCTTATAAAGTAATACATCGGTAAGACTGAAGCCACCGTCGAGGCAACACATGTCGCTACTTCTATCAGTTGATGAAGGGATGATGATAGTCTGGGCCTAATACCAAACAGACCTCGCAGCCAAACCTAACATCTAAGACCTGAGGGCCCAACCAAGCCACCTGCCGGTTATAGGGCACCCACCGGTCCGGCGCACACTCAGAGGTCGCCGCCGCCAACTGCCACCAACCCATCTTCAGAACTGTACTGACGCAACCACCTTGCCCGGTCTAGCTGCCGTCGACGCCACCACGACGCCAGACAGCGTCGCCCTCTTGCGCGAGTCCATCATCACACATCAGACGCCAAATCGCCAGGACGCCACGCCATCGAGATCCGTCGCCTTGAATGTGCAGGATGAAGCACCGCTCCACCGAAGAAAACATCCACTAGTCCCCCATGTTGGAAATATGCCCTAGAGGCAATAATAAATTGGTTATTATTATATTTCCTTGTTCATGATAATTGTTTATTATCCATGCTATAATTGTATTAATTGGAAACACTAGTACATGTGTGGATACATAGACAACACTGTGTCCCTAGTAAGCCTCTAGATGACTAGCTCGTTGATCAAAAGATGGTGAAGGTTTCCTAGCCATGGACATGTGATGTCATTTGATAACGGGATCACATCATTAGGAGAATGATGTGATGGACAAGACCCAAACTATAAACGTAGCATTTGATCGTGTCAGTTTATTGCTATTGTTTTCTGCATGTCAAGTATCTGTTCCTATGACCATGAGATCATGCAACTCACTGACACCGGAGGAATACCTTGTGTGTATCAAACGTCACAACGTAACTGGGTGACTATAAAGGTGCCCTACAGGTATCTCCGAGGGTGTCTGTTGGGTTGGCATGGATCAAGACCGGGATTTGTCACTCCGTGTGACGGAGAGGTATCTCAGGGCCCACTCGGTAATACAACATCACGATGAGCCTTGCAAGCAATGTGACTAAGGTGTTAGCCACGAGATCTTGTATTACGGAACGAGTAAAGAGACTTGCCAGTAACGAGATTGAACTAGGTATAGAGATACCGACGATCGAATCTCGGGCAAGTAACATACCGAAGGACAAAGGGAACATCATACGGGATTAATTGAATCTTTGACATAGAGGTTCGACCGATAAAGATCTTCGTAGAATATGTAGGAGCCAATATGGGCATCCAGGTCCCGCTATTGGTTATTGGCCATAGAGGTGTCTCGGTCATGTCTACATAGTTCTCGAACCCGCAGGGTCTGCACACTTAAGGTTTGGTGACGTTTCGGTAGAATAGAGTTATGTATGGTGGTGACCGAAGGTTGTTCGGAGTCCCGGATGAGATCATGGATATCACGAGGAGCTCCGGAATGGTCCGGAGGTAAAGATTGATATATAGGAAGTCCCGTTTTGGCCACTGGAAAAGTTTTGGGTATTTTCGGTAGTGTACCGGAAGTACCGGAGGGCCATCGGGAGGGGCCAACCACGCCGGGAGGCCACATGGGCCTAAGGGGAGTTGCACCAGCCCTTAGTGGGCTGGGCAAGCCAGCCCCATAAGGCCCATGCGCCTGGAATAAGTGGAAAAGGCAAAAACCCAAAGATAGGGAAAGGGGAACCAAATTAGGAAGGTGTCCTAATTGGACAAGGAGTGGAGGAGTCCTCCACCTCCTCCTGGCTTGGCCGCACCCAAGAGGGAAACCCTGGTGCGCCAGCCCCCTTCCCCTCCCTCCTATATATACTGGAGGGGAGAGAGGCACAAACACCTTAAGCCACGGTGCAGCCCTCTCCCCCCGTAACTCTGCAGTTTTCTCCTCTAGCTGATTTTGACGGTACTTAGGCGAAGCCCTGTCGAAATTACTCTACCACCACCACCACCACGCCGTCGTGCTGCTGGAGTACTCTTCTACCTCTCCGCTCTCTCTTGCTGGATCAAGACGGCGGAGATCGTCATCAAGCTGTACGTGTGCTGAACGCGGAGGTGCCGCCCGTTCGGTACTTGATCGGGACAAATCGTGATTGGATCGTGAGACGGTTCGTGATTTGATCACGGAACGGATCATGATGAGATCGCGGGATGGATCGTGATGAGATCGCGGGATGCTCGGCGATTTGAATCGCGAAGACGTTCGACTACATCAATCGCGTTTATTAACGCTTCCGCTTAGCGATCTACAAGGGTATGTAGATTCACTCTCCCTCTCATAGATGCTCATCACCATGGATAGATCTTGTGTGTTGCGTAGGAAAATTTTTGTTTCCCATGCGACGTTCCCCAACAGTGGTATCAGAGCTAGGTCTATGCGTAGATGAGATCTCGAGTAGAACACAAACGAGTTGTGGGCGTGGGTGTATACATATTGCTTGCCGTTACTAGTTGATACTTGATTCGGTGGTATTGTGAGATGAAGCGGCCCGGACCAACATTACTCGTACGCTTACGAGAGGCCGGTTCCTTCAACTGACATGTAACTTTGTTGCATAAAGATGGCTAGCGGGTGTCTGTCTCTCTCACTTTAGTTGAATCGATTTCAATGAAGAGGGTTCTTTTAGAAGATCAAAAAGCAATCACTACACCACGTTGTGGTTTTGCGTAGGTAAGAACGGTTCTTGCAAACCCGTAGCAGCCACGTAAAAATTTGCAACAACAATTAGAGGACGTCTAACTTGTTTTTGCAGGGTATGTTGTGATGTGATATGGCCAATTACATGATGAGATATATGTGATGTATGAGATGATCATGTGTTGTATAGAATATCACGACTTGCATGTCGATGAGTACGGCAACTGGCAGGAGCCATAGAGTTGTCTTTAATTATTGTATGACCTGCGTGTCAATCATTAAGCGCCATGTAATGCTTTACTTTATCGCTAAAACGTTAGCAATAGTCGTGGAAGCAACAGTCGGCGCGACAACCTCATGGCGACACGTTGATGGAGATCAAGATGATGGAGATCATGGTGTCATGCCGGTGACGATGGAGATCATGCCGGTGCTTTGGAGATGGAGATCAAAAGCACGAGTTCATGGCCATATCATGTCACTTATGATTTGCATGTGATGTTAATACTTTTATGCATGTTATTTTGCTTAGGACGACGGTAGCATTATAAGGTGACCCCTCACTTAAATTTCAAGATAAATTGTGTTCTCCCCGAGTGTGCACCGTTGCGAAAGTTCGTCGTTTCGAGACACGCCGTGATGATCGGGTGTGATAGACTCTACGTTCGCATACAACGGGTGCAAGCCAGTGTTGCACGTGCGGAACACTCGGGTTAAACTTGACGAGCCTAGCATGTACAGACATGGCCTCGGAACACAAGAGACCGAAAGGTCGAACATGAGTCATATAGTAGATATGATCAACATGAAGATGTTCACCATTGAAACCACCTCAACTCACGTGATGATCGGACTTGAGTTGGTGGATTTGGATCATGTTACACTCGAATGACCGGAGGGATGTCAATTTGAGTGGGAGTTTTTTAAGTAATATGATTAACTAAACTCATTATCTTGAACAATAGTCTAAGTTGTCTTTGCTATATTTATGTTGTAGATCATGGCTCGCGCAGTAGCACCCCTGAATTTTAATGCGTTCCTAGAGAAAGCTAAGTTGAAAGATGATGGAAGTAACTTTGTGGACTGGGCCCGTAATCTAAGGATTATCCTTACGGCTTCCCAGAAGGCTTATGTCCTTGATGCACCGCTTGGTGATCCACCCGCTCCAGTTGAGTCTCTAGACGTTGTGAACGCCTGGCAGGCTCGTTCTGATGATTACTCAATAGTTCAATGTGCAATGTTGTATGGCTTAGAACCGGGACTTCAAAGACGCTTTGAACGTCATGGAGCATATGAGATGTTCCAGGAGTTGAAGTTTATCTTTCAGAAGAATGCCCGGATCGAGAGGTATGAGACCTCCGATAAGTTCTATGCTTGCAAGATGGAGGAGAACGGGTCTGTTAGTGATCACATACTCAGAATGTCTGGGTACTCCACCCGTCTGGCTGAATTGGGGATGCCCCTTCCGCCAGAGGCTATCACTGACAGAGTTCTTCAATCATTGCCACCTAGCTACAAGAGCTTCGTGTTGAACTATAACATGCACGGGATGAACAAGTCAGTCGCCGAGCTGTTTGCGATGCTGAAAGTCGCTGAGTCTGAAATTCAGAAGGAGCATCAAGTGTTGATGGTCAATAAAACCACTAGTTTCAAGAAAAATGGCAAGGGTAAGAAGGGTAACTCCAAGAAGAGTGGCAAAGCAGTTGCTCCTCCCGTGAAGAAACCCAAGGCTGGACCCAAACCAGAAACTGTGTGTTTTCATTGCAAGGGAACTGGACACTGGAAGCGGAACTGCCCCAAGTATTTGGCTGACAAGAAGGCGGCCAACAACAAACAAGGTATATATGATATACATGTTATTGATGTGTACCTTACCAACTCTCGTTGTAGTGCCTGGGTATTTGATACCGGTGCGGTTGCTCACATTTGCAACTCTAAACAGGAACTGCGGAATAGACGGAGGCTGGCAAAGGACGAAGTGACGATGCGCGTGGGAAATGGTTCCAAGGTTGATGTGATCGCCGTCGGCACGCTCGCTCTTCGATTACCATCGGGATTAGTGATGAACCTAAATAAATGTTATTTGGTGCCTGCGTTAAGCATGAACATTATATCTGGATCTTGTTTATTGCGAGACGGTTACTCGTTTAAATCAGAGAATAATGGTTGTTCTATTTATATGAGTAACATCTTTTATGGTCATGCACCCGATGTGAGGGGTTTATTCTTATTGAATCTCGATAATAATGATACACATGTTTATAACATTGATGCCAAAAGATGTAGAATTGATAATGATAAAACCACTTTCTTGTGGCACTGCCGTTTAGGTCATATTGGCGTAAAACGCATGAGGAAGCTCCATGCTGATGGACTTTTGGAGTCACTTGATTTTGAATCACTTGACACATGTGAGCCATGCCTCATGGGCAAGATGACTAAAACGCCGTTCTCCGGAACAATGGAACGGGCAAGTGACTTGTTGGAAATCATACATACTGATGTGTGCGGTCCGATGAGCATTGAAGCGCGCGGTGGTTATCGTTACTTTCTCACCTTCACTGATGACTTAAGTAGATATGGGTATATATACTTAATGAAACACAAGTCTGAAACATTTGAAAAGTTCAAACAATTTCAGAGTGAAGTTGAGAATCATCGTAACAAGAAGATTAAATTCCTACGATCCGATCGAGGAGGAGAATATCTGAGTTATGAGTTTGGCAGTCACTTAAGACAATGTGGAATTGTTTCACAACTGACACTGCCTGGAACACCACAGCGTAATGGTGTGTCCGAACGTCGTAATCGAACCTTATTGGATATGGTGCGATCTATGATGTCTCTTGCCGATTTGCCACTATTGTTTTGGGGTTATGCATTAGAGACAGCTGCATTCACTTTAAATAGGGCACCATCGAAATCCGTTGAGACGACGCCATATGAACTTTGGTTTGGCAAGAAGCCAAAGCTGTCGTTTCTTAAAGTTTGGGGATGTGATGCTTATGTCAAAAATCTTCAGCCTGAAAAGCTGGAACCCAAAGCGGAGAAATGCGTCTTCATAGGATACCCAAAAGAGACAGTTGGGTATACCTTCTACCTCAGATCCGAAGGCAAAGTGTTTGTCGCTAAAAACGGAACATTTCTTGAGAAAGAGTTTCTCTCGAAAGAATTGAGTGGGAGGAAGATAGAACTTGATGAGGTTGTTGAACCTTTACTTCAACCTGAGAGTAGCACAGTACAAAAAGATGTTTCTGTAGAGCCTGCATCAGTTGAAGAGGAAGTTAATGATGATGATCATGAACCTTCGAATCAAGTTGCTATCGAACCTCGTAGGTCGACAAGGACGCGTACTGCTCCTGAGTGGTACGGCAACCCTGTCTTAGAAATCATGTTGTTAGACAACGATGAACCTACGAGCTATGGAGAAGCGATGATGGGCCCGGATTCCGAGAAGTGGTTAGAGGCCATGAAATCCGAGATGGGATCCATGTATGAAAACAAAGTATGGACTTTGGAAGTATTACCTGAAGGGCGTAAGGCCATTCAGAACAAATGGATCTTTAAGAAGAAGACGGACGCGGACGGTAATGTCACCGTCTATAAAGCTCGACTTGTGGCAAAGGGTTTTTCACAAGTTCAAGGAGTTGACTACGATGAGACCTTCTCACCCGTAGCGATGCTTAAGTCCGTCAGAATCATGTTAGCAATAGCTGCCTTTTTCGATTATGAAATTTGGCAGATGGATGTCAAAACAGCGTTCCTTAACGGTTTCCTTAAGGAAGAATTGTATATGATGCAACCAGAAGGTTTTGTCGATCCAGAGAATGCTGACAAAGTTTGCAAACTCCAGCGATCCATTTATGGACTGGTGCAAGCATCTCGGAGTTGGAATCTTCGCTTTGATGAGGTGATCAAAGCGTTCGAGTTTATACAAGTTTACGGAGAAGCTTGTATTTACAAGAAAGTGAGTGGGAGCTCTATAGCGTTTCTAATATTATATGTGGATGACATATTACTGATTGGAAACAATATAGAAATGCTGGAAAGCGTAAAGGAATATTTGAACAAGAGTTTTTCAATGAAGGACCTAGGAGAAGCTGCTTTCATATTAGGCATCAAGATCTATAGAGATAGATCAAGACGCTTAATAGGACTTTCACAAAGCACATATCTTGATAAGATTTTGAAGAAGTTCAAAATGGATCAGTCCAAGAAGGGGTTCTTGCCTGTTTTACAAGGTGTGAAGTTGAGTAAGACTCAATGCCCAGTGACTGCAAAAGATAGAGAAAAGATGAGTGTCGTCCCCTATGCTTCAGCCATAGGCTCTATCATGTATCCAATGCTGTGCACAAGACCCGATGTCAGCCTTGCCATAAGTATGGTCGGAAGGTTTCAAAGTGATCCAGGAATGGAACACTGGACGGCGGTCAAGAATATCCTGAAGTACCTGAAAAGGACTAAGGACATGTTTCTCGTTTATGGAGGTGATCAAGAGCTCGTCGTAAAGGGTTACGTCGATGCAAGCTTTGACACTGATCCGGATGACTCTAAGTCACAAACCGGATACGTATTTATTCTTAATGGGGGTGCGGTTAGCTGGTGCAGTTCCAAGCAGAGCGTGGTAGCTGATTCTACATGCGAAGCGGAGTACATCGCTGCCTCGGAGGCGGCGAAGGAAGGTGTCTGGATGAAGGAGTTCATGACAGATCTTGGAGTAGTGCCTAGTGCGCTTAACCCAATGACTCTGTTTTGTGATAATACTGGTGCCATTGCTCTGGCCAAGGAACCAAGATTTCATAAGAGGACCAGACACATAAAGCGACGCTTCAATTCCATCCGCGATTACATCAAGGAGGACGACATAAATATTTGCAAAGTACACACGGATCTGAATGTTGCAGATCCGATGACTAAACCTCTTCCAAGAGCTAAACATGAACAACACCAGAACTGTATGGGTGTTCGATTCATTACAATGTAAATCACATGGTGATGTGAGCTAGATTATTGACTCTAGTGCAAGTGGGAGACTGTTGGAAATATGCCCTAGAGGCAATAATAAATTGGTTATTATTATATTTCCTTGTTCATGATAATTGTTTATTATCCATGCTATAATTGTATTAATTGGAAACACTAGTACATGTGTGGATACATAGACAACACTGTGTCCCTAGTAAGCCTCTAGATGACTAGCTCGTTGATCAAAAGATGGTGAAGGTTTCCTAGCCATGGACATGTGATGTCATTTGATAACGGGATCACATCATTAGGAGAATGATGTGATGGACAAGACCCAAACTATAAACGTAGCATTTGATCGTGTCAGTTTATTGCTATTGTTTTCTGCATGTCAAGTATCTGTTCCTATGACCATGAGATCATGCAACTCACTGACACCGGAGGAATACCTTGTGTGTATCAAACGTCACAACGTAACTGGGTGACTATAAAGGTGCTCTACAGGTATCTCCGATGGTGTCTGTTGGGTTGGCATGGATCAAGACCGGGATTTGTCACTCCGTGTGACGGAGAGGTATCTCAGGGCCCACTCGGTAATACAACATCACGATGAGCCTTGCAAGCAATGTGACTAAGGTGTTAGCCACGAGATCTTGTATTACGGAACGAGTAAAGAGACTTGCCAGTAACGAGATTGAACTAGGTATAGAGATACCGACGATCGAATCTCGGGCAACTAACATACCGAAGGACAAAGGGAACAGCATACGGGATTAATTGAATCCTTGACATAGAGGTTCGACCGATAAAGATCTTCGTAGAATATGTAGGAGCCAATATGGGCATCCAGGTCCCGCTATTGGTTATTGGCCGTAGAGGTGTCTCGGTCATGTCTACATAGTTCTCGAACCCGCAGGGTCTGCACACTTAAGGTTTGGTGACGTTTCGGTAGAATAGAGTTATGTATGGTGGTGACCGAAGGTTGTTAGGAGTCCCGGATGAGATCATGGATATCACGAGGAGCTCCGGAATGGTCCGGAGGTAAAGATTGATATATAGGAAGTCCCGTTTTGGCCACCGGAAAAGTTTCGGGTATTTTCGGTAGTGTACCGGAAGTACCGGAGGGCCATCGGGAGGGGCCAACCACGCCGGGAGGCCACATGGGCCTAAGGGGAGTTGCACCAGCCCTTAGTGGGCTGGGCAAGCCAGCCCCATAAGGCCCATGCGCCTGGAATAAGTGGAAAAGGCAAAAACCCAAAGATAGGGAAAGGGGAACCAAATTAGGAAGGTGTCCTAATTGGACAAGGAGTGGAGGAGGAGTCCTCCACCTCCTCCTAGCTTGGCCGCACCCAAGGGGGAAACCCTTGTGCGCCAGCCCCCTTCCCCTCCCTCCTATATATACTGGAGGGGAGAGAGGCACAAACACCTTAAGCCACGGTGCAGCCCTCTCCCCCCGTAACTCTGCAGTTTTCTCCTCTAGCTGATTTTGACGGTGCTTAGGCGAAGCCCTGTCGGAATTACTCTACCACCACCACCACCACGCCGTCGTGCTGCTGGAGTACTCTTCTACCTCTCCGCTCTCTCTTGCTGGATCAAGACGGCGGAGATCGTCATCAAGCTGTACGTGTGCTGAACGCGGAGGTGCCGTCCGTTCGGTACTTGATCGGGACAAATCGTGATTGGATCGTGAGACGGTTCGTGATATGATCACGGAACGGATCATGATGAGATCGCGGGATGGATCGTGATGAGATCGCGGGATGCTCGGCGATTTGAATCGCGAAGACGTTCGACTACATCAACCGCGTTTATTAACGCTTCCGCTTAGCGATCTACAAGGGTATGTAGATTCACTCTCCCTCTCGTAGATGCTCATCACCATGGATATATCTTGTGTGTTGCGTAGGAAATTTTTTGTTTCCCATGCGACGTTCCCCAACACCCCGAGCCCGCGTACACCTCCAAGAATGACGCCCCCAATGGGGAGACGACACAAGCGCGCCGCCATCTTCTGATCTATCGATCTAGGGTTTCCCCCGGAGGTAGCCGATAGCGGTCTAGAACTTCTTCTCTGCGATGCCTTCAAGAAAGGAACGACGCCGTAGTGCGTCGCCACCGCCGGCCTTGGCATCTAGCCAAGAGCAGGTTTTCACCCAAATCTGTTCTGAGAACGCCATCCAGCTTGTTGTGCACAGGTCGCCGCCTTCTCTGCTGAAGGATCCAGCCGCCGCCTGACCGGCCGCGGCACCACCACGGTGCCAAAGCAGCCAGACACTGACTGGACCGCGAGTGGGGAGACGAAGACTGCAGAGGTGACGCCTTCAAGAAGGTAAGGACGCGTAGGCGCCGTCGTCACCCGCCACAACCGAAGTCGGATCCCGGCTTTCACCGGCAGCCGTCCGTCCCCACTCCTGCGCCCCGCGGACCACGAGCACGCCCGCCTCGCCTGAGCCGCCGCAGCGCCGCGTCGCGACCGGTCATGGCCGCAGAACGCCGCACAACCGCGCGGACCGTCCGTCAATCTGGCGCAGCAGCGACTGGAACCCCGTGGAGCCGCCGCCCACATCGCGCCCGAGGCGCGCACGGGTGCCACCGCGCCTGACTGGCGCGCCGGCCAGATCGGCGGAGACGCCGGGCCGCCGCCAGCCCCCGCGCCGTCCGCTGCTCACCAGACCCGAGATCGGATCGGACCAGCAGGCGCGCCGCCACCCAGCCACCGACGCCCCCTGTGCTTCCGGCCGAATCCCACCATGCGCCGCCGCAGAGCCGCCGCTCCGCCACGCGCCGACGTGGGGGCCGCACCGCCGCGGATCTGGGCGCCCGCGCCACCCAAGGATCCGGGGGAGAGAGGAAAGGCCCGGCGCCGACCTCCTGAAGCGGCGGAGGGGAAGACGTGCTCGGACTGGGACGCTGGCGGCGGCGGCGCTGGTCCTCCCGAGTCGCCCGCGAGGGGGGCGACGCGAGAGACGAATGTATGTATAATATTGATGGTCCTTTTGAATGTGCATTTTTACCCCCATGGTTAATACTTATAAATATTAGGAGGACGAAATCAGTGATTGCAAGGATGATGATAACTTTAACTTGGCAGGCGATCAAGCTCATTCTGAATTGGTTTTGGCCATGGAGATGTTCAGTCTTGCCAGAGCCATAGTTGAGAAGAGCCCAGAGAATACTATGCAGAAAGTTAAAATCCTTTTTGCTCAGGCTGATGTCTATTTGGAACATAAAGGTGGTCTATGTTTTGTTAGTTATTTATGCACTTAACTATTGGATGATATTTATACTCATGCCCCCGTATTTGATTTATTTACAGGTCACTTAGACAGCTTCCTTGGTTTGTACTTCAAAGCTTTATCCATCCTGAAGAATTTAGTTGAGCCTGACCATCCCCAAATGGTTGAACTGTATCCTTCTTTTGGAAATGACCATGTCAATTGTCTGCATCATCGTAGTATAACTGTATAAATCAGCATATTTGCAACCCAAGTGTTGCCATGCCTTCTTCTCTGCGTGTATTTACTGGTTTTGGGGGACTACATTTTGTTCAGCTAAGCTGAAGATTAATTGTGTAGAGGCGTCATTATTATTATGTTATACATGTTTGTTTCCAATTGATTTTGGTTGACCCAAACTCTGGCACAGGTTCCTTCGCTAGCTTAAATCGACAAGTTATTTTATGTGTAAAAGGAAAATATGAGTTTAGTACTTTAGATAATGATTGTATGTTGTGGATATTAGCTTTGTTAATTTCCTTAACTCGGCCTCAGACACTTTCGCATATGTTTTGCCTTGGAGTTGGGGTCCATGCCGGAAGATGGGATTCTGTATTGTGAACATGCTATTTCACTATGCAAGTCACATACGGAGAAGCTGAAAAATAATCTGGAAGCTTTGCTGGTTGATAATAATGTATCTGCTGCTGAACGAAGCTCTGAAAAATCTGCTCTCGAGGATGAGATAGAATTCTTTACTGGTATATTGCCTGAACTAAACAAGAAGGTAATGAACTAGATAGATGCATTTTACCAGCTTGGTCTTATCATGAATCGAAACTAGTGCTCTATGACAAAGAACACAAATTTTCCTGGGTTTATAAGAAATTATTGTTATTATTATTATTATTATTCTTACTATTATTATTACTATTATTATTATTATTATTATATATCTGTATTTGCTTCCAGTATGAAGAACTGGTGCGAGCGATGTCAATCCCAAGCCCTGTTGTTGATGAGACTGTGAACAGGAAGTCACGTCCCGGGCGTGTTAGTGGAAAGTTATCAATGTTGTGCCAAGAGATGCAATTATCTTAAGCTTCGCCAAAAGGATGGTCAACTGTCAGGTGTTGTTTCGTTATCCCTGAGAGGTGCGATGAAGGCTAATAGAAGTCAATAAATTTCCATGATATGCTTGGAATGAACATCTGTTGATCTGTAAAGTACCTAGGTTTGGTTGGCAATACAAAGATTACTGGTTGATGCTTGGACTAAATCATTCAATGATCCTGCTCGACTTGCAGCAACTTGGTTTCGTATCTCTGAAAAGCAAGTCAATCACCTCTTAATGCACAACACGATGGAACTGCATCTTGGAAATAGAAAAATCACCCCTTCATGTGCTGTGTGTTAATTTTAAATTGCTCCCGGTTACTGTTTCTCCCGCCTTACTGTTTTTTTGAATATTGGCGCGATGTGTTTGGAGATACTACTAATGTACAGTGTACACGCCACGCAATTCGTCGGACGGTCATCGCCAGGCGGTGGAGCTCCGCTGCCATTTGGAGCACGATGAGGACTGAAACCCAAAGGAATCCTAGAAATGAAGGTAGGGGCACGCGCGGCTACCGGATAGGAGAGATTCGCCTCCTTGTTGTTCCTTCAGGGGTCGTCGATCTCCGCTGCCTAATCAAGGTGCACTACTAGAATCGCCTGCTTTGCCGAGTTTCGTGGCAACTCTAGAATGCAGTAAAACAATTCGTAAGTGTGTTTGCCGATTTCCGCCCTTGGTAAAGAGGACTCCGCTGGGCTGGGTTGGCAATCAATAATATTACTGTTTTTTTATGATCGGGAACTCGACATAATTGCAAACAATAGTTGCAGAGTACATGTCAGAGAGAACTCGGAAAAACTCGTGTGGTAAACGGGACAAACCCTTAATGGTGATGCCACATGGCACGCCTGTTTTCCGATTTCTAATCGGCAGACCAATGTCATGTGCGGCATTGACGTGTGGCATACTTTATTTGTCGAGTTCTCTATGTAAGGACTCATCAAATCTTTGTCAAATTTTGAACTTGGTAGACATTTCAAGGCACATGGTGCAGAAAGACGGCACATGTCTTCGACTAGTGTCCAGTACTCAGCATAAGGTAGGCCTCTAGAAGTCAGTTGATGCTGCCGCTGCTGCGGCCAATTGGCCCATTGGCGGGTATAACTCGCTTATCCCGCTCCTACTTATTTTTATGCTAGGTGTGTTGATGATTTGCGTAGATGTGTCTACTATCTGCCTAGTACTCGATAATATGATCAAATATAAGTATGCGTTTAGTACTGTTTACGCCGTGCTCTGCGCTGCTGACGGCTGCGACCACCGTGCCTGCCACGGAGGGCCCTTCCGCATGCTCTTCACCGGCATAAACGAGGAGACCCCAAGGTTGGCCTGCGTGTACTCGTCGCAGACTGGTACTTGGGGCGATCCGACCACCATGGAATTCTCCCCTGATGTCGAGGATCCGGCGGTGCTCGTGGGGAGCTCCTACTTGTACTTCGTGAACAGTCGACTGGGGTTTATCGTCGAGTATGACATGGCCATGCACCGCCTGAAAATCTTGTATCACCGCGGTTTCCGGAGTATTGGTCGTTCGACCGCAAAATTGTCCTCATGCCTGCTGGGAACAGTGGGCTGGGAGCTGCCATGGCCTTCGAGTCACGTCTCTGCCTGTGGCAGCTGGAGGATGCCGGCGCGCAATGGGTACAGACCAGGGTCATCGACCTGGCCAAATTTCTCCCCATTGGTGCTGCTGATATCGAATCTTTGCAAAAATCACCAAATGCCGTGGGTTTCGCCCATGGAGCAAACACCATTTTTGTGAGCACGGTTGCCGGCATCTTCACAATTGAGCTTCATTCGGAGCGCGTGAGGAAGGTGTGCAACGATTGTCCTGTTGGTCCTTTGATTCCAGTTGTTAGCTTCTATACTCCAGGTTGTAAGCTCACACAAGTTGGTGTGGGAGTTGGGAAGGAGGAGAAAGCAATTGAGCGGGCGAATGACTGGTTGTACCAGGGGTCCAAGGCCTTCAAGGAGGGGAATTTTGTTGATGCCGTCGACTGCCTCGGCCATGCCCACAAAATCATGTTAGGCTTCTTCTTCCAAACTTCCCATGGGACTCCCAGTTGTACTGTTTTTTTTTAATTACAATCATTTCAGTACCCTCTTTAATTTGTTGTTACTGGCATGTGTCTTAGTTCGATTAATTTGAGCATTGGATCGTGCTTGAAGATGAGCTTAGTTATTAGTACACCCTCCGATCCAAAATAAGTTGTCGGGGGCGGGGATAACAATCAGTTTCGTACTTCCTTGCATTTGTTGAAACTTCCATGTGACTTGTTCATTTGAGCATTTGATCATCGGTTTGGAGATGAGTTTATTAGTTAGTACTAAGCTTTAAGATGCCATACGGTAAGGTGGTCGTGCGAACCATGCTCTGTTTATGTTTCTCTTGTGTTTGGTGGTAAGCCCTAGCTAGATACCATGTTTGTTAATGTTTGAGAGATCAGTGAGTGCAAATAGACCAGTACCACCTATCTCCCCATCTAATTACATGGCATCCTCGTTTTCCATGATTTCATTAGCATAATTTTTATTAATAATATATGTAGTATATAAATTTTATGCCATTGGAAACTTTGTTCAAGTACGAATCTGATGATATAATTCTCGTGAAATATATCGTGCGTTTAGTTATTCAAAATTCATTTTTTTTAATCATGTGAGCAATGAAAAGAGGGGCCGAGGGAGTATTACTATGTAGTCTTACTTGGGAGTTAGAACCAAGCATATATTTTATTGCACTGGACATCAATCAATGTGCAACTAGGGATAGATGTTTTCCTATTTTGGAAATCCTATTGCTATATGCCTCTCTTGTACTTGCTACCTGCAAGTATTTCATTGTAACGTGTTATGAATTAATCTTGTTGCCTTGCTGTTTCTTGTTTCCTGTCAAGTTAAAACTGTTGGAGTCAATAGGTGCACATCGCAGGCTGTTGCATGTGTAGTAGTTTTCTTTTTACAATTTGCTTGTTGCAAATAAGTAGAGCTGTCACGTGTATGTCCTCGTACAGAAATAGATTGAGTCGTAGGTTGCTTGGTCTGCTCCCGAACGATGCTCCGTGGGATGGCACGGGAAAATAGGATCGTGGGGAGTCTTTTGCGTTGTAATTTGGGGCCACGTTCATCAGGGCGTGCAGTCCAGAGAATAAGGAAGAGAGAAACAGAAAAGACGCAGTGTGCGCGTCGCAAAAAACCTGCTGTGTTCGTCTCCTGCGTGTTCACGTGCGTTCGTGTGTTGTTCGTGTCCACCAGATCGTGTGCGTTTGAGTGATCCAGGGGCTGAATTCCTCGTCAATTGGTATTAGAGCCTTGGTTCGTGGGAGGGGATCTTGCGTCGGCGGCGAGTGTGGTGTTGAGTGGCGGCGGCGGTCTGAAGCGATGGGGGACGAGGACGCGCAAAAGGCAGCGCTGGCGGCAGGGAAGTACCAGCCGCCGGGGAAGCGCACGGGCGACGGCTTCTCAGAGGAAGGCGTCGTGGTCGTCCGGAGCGCCGCGAGGATCCCCAACGTCCCCATGCAATATCCGCAGCTCACGGAATCAAACTACCATCTCTGGGCGGCCAAGATGAAGATCATCATGCGTCCATTGGGCGTGTGGTCGGCGGTCGAGGCCGACGCCGAGTACGACGAGGAACGAGATATGGGCGCGATGGCGGCGATCTCCCAGTCTGTTCCGGATGATGTGATGATGGCACTCGTCGAGTACAAGACGGCGAGAGAGGCATGGGATGCAATTCGCACGATGCGGATCGACGAGGCGCGCGTGACAGAGGCGCGCATAAATCAGCTAATGCGAAAGCTTGACCGCACGCTGATGGATGATGGCGAGACGATCTCTGCGCTTTCTCGCCGGCTGAATGCACTCGTCAGCGAGATCCGTACACTAGGAGAGGAGCTCCCGGAGAAGACGGTCGTCAAGCGGCTGTTTGCTGCTGTCCCCGATCGGTTTTCACAAATCATTGGGACGATCGAGCAGTGGGGTGACATGAAGACCATGTCCATTGCCGAGGCAGTTGGCCGGCTCCGCGCGTTCGAGGAGAATGAGATCGGGCGCCGTGGTGACCGCGGCGACAGGTCTGAGCAGTTGATGCTCATGACCAAGGCGTTGGAGAACCTGCTCGGCAAACAAAAGCTGAGTGGAGAGGGTTCTAGCAGTAGCGGCACCAGCGGACGCGGTGGCCGCGGGCGAGGGCAGTCCGGTCGTGGCGGTGGACGCGGCGGGCGCGGAGAGCGTGGTGAGCACTCCGAGAACAAACCCAAGAAGCACCGAAAGTTTGACAAGAGTAAGATACGGTGTTTCAAGTGTGATGAACTTGGTCACTTCAAATCTGAATGCCCAAAACTGAAGAAAGAAGGGTTGAACCTTGTCCAAGAAGATGATGTTGGGCCAGGTCTGCTGATGATGGAGAAACTTGAGCTTGTGCAATCTGTTGAAACCACTGGTGAGATTATTTTGCTGAACGAGGAGAAGGTAGTGCCTAAGTTGTCAGGTGGTCAGAATTCCAGCTGGTATCTAGACACCGGAGCTAGCAATCACATGACGGGATGCCTAAAAAAATTCACTGAGTTAGATCGTACAATATCTGGCAAGGTGAGGTTTAGGGATGGCTCCTCAGTTGAAATTTGTGGGAGAGGTAGTGTTCTAATGCGGTGCCTCTTTGGGGTCATCGTCTGCTGACGGATGTGTACTTCATACTTCGGTTAAGGAGCAATATAATCAGCCTTGGACAGTTGGACGAGAATGGGTGCAAGTATGCAGCAGAGAATGGTGTGATGCAGGTTTGGGACCAAGAAAAAACTCTACTCGCTCGTGTGCTGCGGACAAGGAGCCGTATGTACATTCTGGACGTTGATGATGCTGAACTAGTGTGTCTTATGATGTGTCACAGTGAGCCTTGGTTGTGGCACAAGCGCTACGGCCACGTAAACTTCCGTGCGTTGAAGCGGCTCTCTCATGGGGGTATGGTGCAGGGCATGCCTCTCATTGATCAGGTAGACTAGGTGTGTGATGGTTGTATGTTGGCAAAGCAGCGTCGGCTTCCGTTTCCGCCGACAGCGAACTACCGGGCAACCAAGCCACTGCAGCTAGTCCATGGCGACTTGTGCGGTCCCATTACACCGGCCACACATGGTGAGAAAAAGTATTTTCTGTTGTTGGTCGATGACATGTGGTGTTACACGTGGGTTGTGCTTCTGAAGAGCAAAGATGAAGCGTTCCGGGCAGTGACAAAGTTTCAGGCAGCAGCTGAGCTTGAATCTGGACACAAGTTAAAGGTATTGAGAACAGATAGAGGGGGTGAGTTTACCTCAAATCAATTTGTTTAGTATTGTGATCAGCTAGGTGTGAACCACCACTTGACGGCGCCGTATTCCCCTCAGCAAAATGGTGTCGTTGAGAGGAGGAACCAAACCGTAGTTGGCATGGCCAGGAGCTTGTTGAAGACTATGTCTGTCCCGGGTAAGTTTTGGGGAGAGGCAGTATCTACAGCAGTATACTTGCTGAACCGAGCTGAAACCAAAAATGTAACCGGTAAGACGCCGTATGAGGCTTGGCATGGAAAGAAACCAAATGTCGAGCATCTGAGGACCTTCGGGTGTGTTGCACATGTCAAGAAGGTGGGCAAGCACCTGTCGAAGCTCGATGACCGCAGCTCTCCCATGATGTTCATCGGATATGAAGCACCGTCCAAGGCGTATAGGATGTTTGATCCGGTTGCAAAGAAGCTGCACATCACTCGAGATGCTGTGTTCGAGGAAGAAAGGAAATGGGAGTGGGGCCAAGGTGAGTCCCAAGAGCAGCACATCTCACCAAACTTCGTGTTTGAGGTTGCACAAGCAGCAGCAGTCAGCGGAGAACCAACAGGTGCAGGAACTCCTACAGCCTCCAGAACTGCTGCCACGACAGAAGAAAATCCTGCCATGGCTGCGTCTCAGGCCCCCAAAACGCCTGACATGGCACATATTCCTGCAGCATCGCCCCAATCAGCTGGGTCTCCTAAAACACCTGCCACGGCAGCGTTTGAGCAGCAGTCAACAGGCACGGCAGGGTCTGTTTCATCTTGGAGTGCCTCGGTCAGGCCACAAGGCAAACGCTTGCTTGAGGAGTTGTACGACGAGACCCATGAGGTAGAGACGCAGTACTCGAACTTGTGTTTGCTTGGTATGGAGGAACCTGCAAATTTTCATGAGGCAAAGAAAGAGGCAGTTGGCAGCGGGCTATGCTGGAGGAGATAAACTCCATTGAGGAAAATGGCACATGAGTGTTGACTGGCCTGCCAAAGGGACACAAGGCTATAGGTCTGAAGTGGGTCTATAAAATAAAGAAGGATTCTGCGGGCACCGTGGTGAAGCACAAAGCACGTCTTGTGGCGAAAGGATACGGGCAGCAACAAGGCATTGATTTTGATGAGGTATTCGCGCCGGTTGCTCGTATAGAAACCGTGAGATTGCTTGTAGCCTTGGCAGCTCAGAGAGAGTGGGAAGTTCATCATATGGATGTGAAGTCGGCCTTTCTAAATGGAGATTTGGAAGAGACAGTATAAGTTGAGCAACCTGCTGGTTTTGTCAAGGAAGGAAGTGAAAGCAAATTCTGAAATTAAGCAAAGCATTGTATGGTCTGCATCAAGCACCCCGGGCATGGAATGTGAAACTGGACAAGACCTTGGCAGATTTGGGATTTGAAACATGTCCATATGAGCATGCTGTGTACAAGAGGAAGAAGGATGGTGCAAGTCTGCTCGTGGGAGTGTACGTGGATGACCTGATCATCACCGGGGATAGCACAACAGAGATAGCAAACTTCAAGAACCAGATGAAGAATATGTTCAGCATGAGTGACTTGGGCCTACTCAGTTACTATCTTGGAATTGAAGTGAAGCAAACCCGACAAGGTATCTCGTTGTGTCAATCAGCTTATGCAGCAAAAATTCTGGACAAGTGTGACATGGGAGACTGCAAAGTAACTCAAACTCCTATGGAGCAACGACTGAAATTGAGAAAAGTAAGTGACTCTCCACTAGTTGATTCAACTTCCTATCGAAGCATAGTGGGAAGCTTGAGATATTTAGTGCACACTCGTCCGGATATATGTTATGCCGTTGGGTATGTCAGCCGGTACATGGAGCAGCCGTCTGAAGAACACATGACAGCGGTAAAACATATTTTAAGGTATGTGCGAGGCACTCTGAATCATGGGTGTTTCTATAGGAGAGGAGAGAGGAACCAGCTGAAGTTTGTTGGGCTCAGTGATAGTGATCATGCGGGTGACATCAATGACAGAAAAAGTACCTCAGGTGCCATCTTCTACCTTGGTCCAAACCCAATCAGCTGGTTGTCACACAAGCAAAAAATTGTGGCTGTCTCCTCATGTGAAGCTGAGTATATTGCAGCAGCGACCGCAGCATGTCAGAGCATATGGTTGGGGCGCTTGCTTGCTGATTTACTTGGTGAAGATTCAGTTCAAGTTGTGCTCAAGGTGGGCAAACAATCTGCAATTTCTTTGAGTACGAATCCTGTCCACCATGATAGAAGTAAACACATAGATCTTCGGTATCATTTCATAAGGGATTGTGTTGAATCGGGCAAGATCAGTATTGAGCATGTGAGAACTGAAAATCAGCTTGCTGACATCCTCACAAAATCTCTTGGGAGAGTGAAGTTTCATGAGATGAAGGAGAAGATTGGGATGGAAGCGCTGGATGAAGGGCAACAAGCTTAAGGGAGAGATTGTTATGAAATTAATCTTGTTGCCTTGCTGTTTCTTGTTTCCTGTCAAGTTAAAACTGTTGGAGTCAATAGGTGCACATCGCAGGCTGTTGCATGTGTAGTAGTTTTCTTTTTACAATTTGCTTGTTGCAAATAAGTAGAGCTGTCACGTGTATGTCCACGTACAGAAATAGATCGAGTCGTAGGTAGCTTGGTCTGCTCCCGAACGATGCTCCGTGGGATGGCACGGGAAAATAGGATCGTGGGGAGTCTTTTGCGTTGTAATTTGGGGCCACGTTCAGCAGGGCGTGCAGTCCAGAGAATAAGGAAGAGACAAACAGAAAAGACGCAGTGTGCGCGTCGCAAAAAACCTGATGTGTTCTTCTCCTGCGTGTTCGCGTGCGTTCGTGTGTTCTTCGTGTCCACCAGATCGTGTGCGTTTGACTGATCCAGGGGCTGAATTCCCTGTCATAACGTTTATTATAAGTTACTTCAGAACGGTAGTCTGTGCAAGCATTAGTACTGCAAGGTTGTCAACATAGCCTAGTTTGCACATCAAAATATCGAATTCTTCATGTGATGTTCTATGTAAGGTTACATTACATTTCTTGTGTTGTGTTATAACAGTAATATGAGTTATAACCTTATTAATGATACGCTAACAATTTACATTTCTGTTGTCACCTAGGGTTGCATGTTATGGACGATTTGCTCCAGAGTGTGTGAGCACATATTACAAATATGGATATGCCTTGCTACGCAAAGCTCAGGATGCGACAGTTTCTTTATGTAATGTTCCCAAGACTGAATCAAGTGAAAAGCCTGTTAAAAATACAACCACCAACGGTTATACCCGAAACTCAAAGACATCTAGTAGAAAGGATGAAGATCCTGCATCTTCGGAGGAATGTGATTCTAGAAAAGGTATATCACTAACCCTTTCCCTAGACATTTATATAGATACACTGAGTAAACTTATTATCGTATGTATTTAAGTCGGTGATGACACCATCCTTTTTGTTTATTAAAACCTAGTAAAGAGTATCATCAATAAACTTGTACTTAGTACTCTACTCATGCATATTTGTGAAGTCAGTCTCATGTGGACTTGGAACTGTTTTGCGGAGTAGGCGCTGGAATTCTCACAATCAGTGTTTATTGCTGACTATTTGATTTAGGTTACTTTGCTAAATGTTTTGAAGGTTCAACTTGGTCTTATTGTTTATAAGAGCTGATGTCGCATACTCATAGGTAGCAGAAAAAATGTTTTTTTAGTGAGAAAATACTTTTATTCCTCATAAGCCTTGCTTTTGGGTTGACCATATTCTGAAGTCCTGCGAGTTGCCATATGCCAGTTGTTTGCCTACTAGATTTAGGTATATGATTTTCACTTTCTTACTGGTACACAAGGAAAAGAAATGCCGTATCAAAAAGATACAGAACTGTGACACACTTATTTATCCCCTTTTTTGCAATAAGCAATTCCATGGGCTCACCTTTAATATATATAAGTTCTTTCTTTTTTGAACAGTGGCAAAAGTCTTGCCACATTCATTAGTCAAGAAAAGGGTTTTGTAGACCAGTAGCCCTAAGGCGGGGTCACAACAATACAAAAAACTACTCCCCGGCATGCTTAGCCCCCACGGTTTCCAGCCTCATTTCACATTCGCAGTAGCACGTTACACGGTGATGTTTTGTTGTTGAAAACGCGCAAATTTTTCTCATTCAAGATATCCCACGAAACTATCCTGGTAAGGGAGGCCATGGGTTTGCTCTTCCTTTTGCACATTATCTGTTACCGACGTTATTTAATCATTTGAAAAGTTAGTGTCCCATTTCCGTTAGAGTCGTAACTATTTGCATTAAATGGAGATGTGCACTTTTATGATCACTTTATACTGATTTAAATGGGATCATTTATGGTTTTGCTATTAAAGTTGCGTCACTTAGGTATTCCTAAAGATCTGCTTTGTTTTGTTGGTGTTTTTTTTTTTTGGCTGTGTGGACTTTGTTTTTAATTTTATGAGTTGTCGAACTGTATTACTCCCTGCGTTCCATAATGCTAGGTACGTCTTTTTAAAGAAATGCCAGTTTTTAGGAGTATTTTGACCTTTCCCTTGAATTGCTGACTCTGCTAGTAAAATAAACCGAGGTCCTATTATTTGCCGGAAGGCTTGCTCTGATCGTGTTGTGGGCCAAGATACTTTGAAAGGCTAAATAATATGTCCCCTGTATGTATATAATCACTAGACCAAATAGGTGTATTTCTGTACGAAATATCCTTCCTATTCACTGCCTTGGTTACCATGCCCAAAAGATGCACCTAACATCAACGAAGGGGGGAGTACAATTGATGGTCCTTTTGAATGTGCATTTTTACACCCATGGTTAATACTTATAAATATTAGGAGGACGAAATCAGTGATTGCAAGGATGATGATAACTTGAACTTGGCAGGCGATCAAGCTCATTCTGATTTGGTTTTGGCCATGGAGATGTTCAGTCTTGCCAGAGCCATAGTTGAGAAGAGCCCAGAGAATACTATGCAGAAAGTTAAAATCCTTTTTGCTCAGGCTGATGTCTATTTGGAACATAAAGGTGGTTTATGTTTTGTTAGTTATTTCTGCACTTAACTATTGGATGATATTTATACTCATGCCCCCGTATTTGATTTATTTACAGGTCACTTAGACAGCTTCCTTGGTTTGTACTTCAAAGCTTTATCCATCCTGAAGAATTTAGTTGAGCCTGACCATCCCCGAATGGTTGAACTGTATCCTTCTTTTGGAAATGACCATGTCAATTGTCTGCATCATCGTAGTATAACTGTATAAATCAGCATATTTGCAACCCAAGTGTTGCCATGCCTTCTTCTCTGCGTGTATTTACTGGTTTTGGGGGACTACATTTTGTTAAGCTAAGCTGAAGATTAATTGTGTAGAGGCGTCATTATTATTATGTTATACATGTTTGTTTCCAATTGATTTTGGTTGACCCAAACTCTGGCACAGGTTCCTTCGCTTGCGTAAATCGACAAGTTATTTTATGTGTAAAAGGAAAATATGAGTTTAGTTCTTTAGATAATGATTGTATGTTCTGGATATTAGCTTTGTTAATTTCCTTAACTCGGCCTCAGACACTTTCGCATATGTTTTGCCTTGGAGTTGGGGTCCATGCCGGAAGATGGGATTCTGTATTGTGAACATGCTATTTCACTATGCAAGTCACATACGGAGAAGCTGAAAAATAATCTGGAAGCTTTGCTGGTTGATAATAATGTATCTGCTGCTGAACGAAGCTCTGAAAAATCTTCTCTTGAGGATGAGATAGAATTCTTTACTGGTATATTGCCTGAACTAAACAAGAAGGTAATGAACTAGATAGATGCATTTTACCAGCTTGGTCTTATCATGAATCGAAACTAGTGCTCTATGACAAAGAACACAAATTTTCCTGGGTTTATAAGAAATTATTGTTATTATTATTATTATTCTTACTATTATTATTACTATTATTATTATTATTATTATATATCTGTATTTGCTTCCAGTATGAAGAACTGGTGCGAGCGATGTCAATCCCAAGCCCTGTTGTTGATGAGACTGTGAACAGGAAGTCACGTCCCGGGCGTGTTAGTGGAAAGTTATCAATGTTGTGCCAAGAGATGCAATTATCTTAAGCTTCGCCAAAAGGATGGTCAACTGTCAGGTGTTGTTTCGTTATCCCTGAGAGGTGCGATGAAGGCTAATAGAAGTCAATAAATTTCCATGATATGCTTGGAATGAACATCTGTTGATCTGTAAAGTACCTAGGTTTGGTTGGCAATACAAAGATTACTGGTTGATGCTTGGACTAAATCATTCAATGATCCTGCTCGACTTGCAGCAACTTGGTTTCGTATCTCTGAAAAGCAAGTCAATCACCTCTTAATGCACAACACGATGGAACTGCATCTTGGAAATAGAAAAATCACCCCTTCATGTGCTGTGTGTTAATTTTAAATTGCTCCCGGTTACTGTTTCTCCCGCCTTACTGTTTTTTTGAATATTGGCGCGATGTGTTTGGAGATACTACTAATGTACAGTGTACACGCCACGCAATTCGTCGGACGGTCATCGCCAGGCGGTGGAGCTCCGCTGCCATTTGGAGCACGATGAGGACTGAAACCCAAAGGAATCCTAGAAATGAAGGTAGGGGCACGCGCGGCTACCGGATAGGAGAGATTCGCCTCCTTGTTGTTCCTTCAGGGGTCGTCGATCTCCGCTGCCTAATCAAGGTGCACTACTAGAATCGCCTGCTTTGCCGAGTTTCGTGGCAACTCTAGAATGCAGTAAAACAATTCGTAAGTGTGTTTGCCGATTTCCGCCCTTGGTAAAGAGGACTCCGCTGGGCTGGGTTGGCAATCAATAATATTACTGTTTTTTTATGATCGGGAACTCGACATAATTGCAAACAATAGTTGCAGAGTACATGTCAGAGAGAACTCGGAAAAACTCGTGTGGTAAACGGGACAAACCCTTAATGGTAATGCCACATGGCACGCCTGTTTTCCGATTTCTAATCGGCAGACCAATGTCATGTGCGGCATTGACGTGTGGCATACTTTATTTGTCGAGTTCTCTATGTAAGGACTCATCAAATCTTTGTCAAATTTTGAACTTGGTAGACATTTCAAGGCACATGGTGCAGAAAGACGGCACGTGTCTTCGACTAGTGTCCAGTACTCAGCATAAGGTAGGCCTCTAGAAGTCAGTTGATGCTGCCGCTGCTGCGGCCAATTGGCCCATTGGCGGGTATAACTCGCTTATCCCGCTCCTACTTATTTTTATGCTAGGTGTGTTGATGATTTGCGTAGATGTGTCTACTATCTGCCTAGTACTCGATAATATGATCAAATATAAGTATGCGTTTAGTACTGTTTACGCCGTGCTCTGCGCTGCTGACGGCTGCGACCACCGTGCCTGCCACGGAGGGCCCTTCCGCATGCTCTTCACCGGCATAAACGAGGAGACCCCAAGGTTGGCCTGCGTGTACTCGTCGCAGACTGGTACTTGGGGCGATCCGACCACCATGGAATTCTCCCCTGATGTCGAGGATCCGGCGGTGCTCGTGGGGAGCTCCTACTTGTACTTCGTGAACAGTCGACTGGGGTTTATCGTCGAGTATGACATGGCCATGCACCGCCTGAAAATCTTGTATCACCGCGGTTTCCGGAGTATTGGTCGTTCGACCGCAAAATTGTCCTCATGCCCGCTGGGAACAGTGGGCTGGGAGCTGCCATGGCCTTCGAGTCACGTCTCTGCCTGTGGCAGCTGGAGGATGCCGGCGCGCAATGGGTACAGACCAGGGTCATCGACCTGGCCAAATTTCTCCCCATTGGTGCTGCTGATATCGAATCTTTGCAAAAATCACCAAATGCCGTGGGTTTCGCCCATGGAGCAAACACCATTTTTGTGAGCACGGTTGCCGGCATCTTCACAATTGAGCTTCATTCGGAGCGCGTGAGGAAGGTGTGCAACGATTGTCCTGTTGGTCCTTTGATTCCAGTTGTTAGCTTCTATACTCCAGGTTGTAAGCTCACACAAGTTGGTGTGGGAGTTGGGAAGGAGGAGAAAGCAATTGAGCGGGCGAATGACTGGTTGTACCAGGGGTCCAAGGCCTTCAAGGAGGGGAATTTTGTTGATGCCGTCGACTGCCTCGGCCATGCCCACAAAATCATGTTAGGCTTCTTCTTCCAAACTTCCCATGGGACTCCCAGTTGTACTGTTTTTTTTTAATTACAATCATTTCAGTACCCTCTTTAATTTGTTGTTACTGGCATGTGTCTTAGTTCGATTAATTTGAGCATTGGATCGTGCTTGAAGATGAGCTTAGTTATTAGTACACCCTCCGATCCAAAATAAGTGTCGTGGTTATACTTCAAGTGCCCTCAAAATCATGTTAGGCTTCTTCTTCCCAACTCCCATGGAACTCCCAGTTGCACTGAAGCGTGCGTATACGTACATTGATTTTTCATGTGTGCATTTGTCGGGGGCGGGGATAACAATCAGTTTCGTACTTCCTTGCATTTGTTGAAACTTCCATGTGACTTGTTCATTTGAGCATTTGATCATCGGTTTGGAGATGAGTTTATTAGTTAGTACTAAGCTTTAAGATGCCATACGGTAAGGTGGTCGTGCGAACCATGCTCTGTTTATGTTTCTCTTGTGTTTGGTGGTAAGCCCTAGCTAGATACCATGTTTGTTAATGTTTGAGAGATCAGTGAGTGCAAATAGACCAGTACCACCTATCTCCCCATCTAATTACATGGCATCCTCGTTTTCCATGATTTCATTAGCATAATTTTTATTAATAATATATGTAGTATATAAATTTTATGCCATTGGAAACTTTGTTCAAGTACGAATCTGATGATATAATTCTCGTGAAATATATCGTGCGTTTAGTTATTCAAAATTCATTTTTTTTAATCATGTGAGCAATGAAAAGAGGGGCCGAGGGAGTATTACTATGTAGTCTTACTTGGGAGTTAGAACCAAGCATATATTTTATTGCACTGGACATCAATCAATGTGCAACTAGGGATAGATGTTTTCCTATTTTGGAAATCCTATTGCTATATGCCTCTCTTGTACTTGCTACCTGCAAGTATTTCATTGTAACGTGTTATGAATTAATCTTGTTGCCTTGCTGTTTCTTGTTTCCTGTCAAGTTAAAACTGTTGGAGTCAATAGGTGCACATCGCAGGCTGTTGCATGTGTAGTAGTTTTCTTTTTACAATTTGCTTGTTGCAAATAAGTAGAGCTGTCACGTGTATGTCCTCGTACAGAAATAGATTGAGTCGTAGGTTGCTTGGTCTGCTCCCGAACGATGCTCCGTGGGATGGCACGGGAAAATAGGATCGTGGGGAGTCTTTTGCGTTGTAATTTGGGGCCACGTTCATCAGGGCGTGCAGTCCAGAGAATAAGGAAGAGAGAAACAGAAAAGACGCAGTGTGCGCGTCGCAAAAAACCTGCTGTGTTCGTCTCCTGCGTGTTCACGTGCGTTCGTGTGTTGTTCGTGTCCACCAGATCGTGTGCGTTTGAGTGATCCAGGGGCTGAATTCCTCGTCAATTGGTATTAGAGCCTTGGTTCGTGGGAGGGGATCTTGCGTCGGCGGCGAGTGTGGTGTTGAGTGGCGGCGGCGATCTGAAGCGATGGGGGACGAGGACGCGCAAAAGGCAGCGCTGGCGGCAGGGAAGTACCAGCCGCCGGGGAAGCGCACGGGCGACGGCTTCTCAGAGGAAGGCGTCGTGGTCGTCCGGAGCGCCGCGAGGATCCCCAACGTCCCCATGCAATATCCGCAGCTCACGGAATCAAACTACCATCTCTGGGCGGCCAAGATGAAGATCATCATGCGTCCATTGGGCGTGTGGTCGGCGGTCGAGGCCGACGCCGAGTACGACGAGGAACGAGATATGGGCGCGATGGCGGCGATCTCCCAGTCTGTTCCGGATGATGTGATGATGGCACTCGTCGAGTACAAGACGGCGAGAGAGGCATGGGATGCAATTCGCACGATGCGGATCGACGAGGCGCGCGTGACAGAGGCGCGCATAAATCAGCTAATGCGAAAGCTTGACCGCACGCTGATGGATGATGGCGAGACGATCTCTGCGCTTTCTCGCCGGCTGAATGCACTCGTCAGCGAGATCCGTACACTAGGAGAGGAGCTCCCGGAGAAGACGGTCGTCAAGCGGCTGTTTGCTGCTGTCCCCGATCGGTTTTCACAAATCATTGGGACGATCGAGCAGTGGGGTGACATGAAGACCATGTCCATTGCCGAGGCAGTTGGCCGGCTCCGCGCGTTCGAGGAGAATGAGATCGGGCGCCGTGGTGACCGCGGCGACAGGTCTGAGCAGTTGATGCTCATGACCAAGGCGTTGGAGAACCTGCTCGGCAAACAAAAGCTGAGTGGAGAGGGTTCTAGCAGTAGCGGCACCAGCGGACGCGGTGGCCGCGGGCGAGGGCAGTCCGGTCGTGGCGGTGGACGCGGCGGGCGCGGAGAGCGTGGTGAGCACTCCGAGAACAAACCCAAGAAGCACCGAAAGTTTGACAAGAGTAAGATACGGTGTTTCAAGTGTGATGAACTTGGTCACTTCAAATCTGAATGCCCAAAACTGAAGAAAGAAGGGTTGAACCTTGTCCAAGAAGATGATGTTGGGCCAGGTCTGCTGATGATGGAGAAACTTGAGCTTGTGCAATCTGTTGAAACCACTGGTGAGATTATTTTGCTGAACGAGGAGAAGGTAGTGCCTAAGTTGTCAGGTGGTCAGAATTCCAGCTGGTATCTAGACACCGGAGCTAGCAATCACATGACGGGATGCCTAAAAAAATTCACTGAGTTAGATCGTACAATATCTGGCAAGGTGAGGTTTAGGGATGGCTCCTCAGTTGAAATTTGTGGGAGAGGTAGTGTTCTAATGCGGTGCCTCTTTGGGGTCATCGTCTGCTGACGGATGTGTACTTCATACTTCGGTTAAGGAGCAATATAATCAGCCTTGGACAGTTGGACGAGAATGGGTGCAAGTATGCAGCAGAGAATGGTGTGATGCAGGTTTGGGACCAAGAAAAAACTCTACTCGCTCGTGTGCTGCGGACAAGGAGCCGTATGTACATTCTGGACGTTGATGATGCTGAACTAGTGTGTCTTATGATGTGTCACAGTGAGCCTTGGTTGTGGCACAAGCGCTACGGCCACGTAAACTTCCGTGCGTTGAAGCGGCTCTCTCATGGGGGTATGGTGCAGGGCATGCCTCTCATTGATCAGGTAGACTAGGTGTGTGATGGTTGTATGTTGGCAAAGCAGCGTCGGCTTCCGTTTCCGCCGACAGCGAACTACCGGGCAACCAAGCCACTGCAGCTAGTCCATGGCGACTTGTGCGGTCCCATTACACCGGCCACACATGGTGAGAAAAAGTATTTTCTGTTGTTGGTCGATGACATGTGGTGTTACACGTGGGTTGTGCTTCTGAAGAGCAAAGATGAAGCGTTCCGGGCAGTGACAAAGTTTCAGGCAGCAGCTGAGCTTGAATCTGGACACAAGTTAAAGGTATTGAGAACAGATAGAGGGGGTGAGTTTACCTCAAATCAATTTGTTCAGTATTGTGATCAGCTAGGTGTGAACCACCACTTGACGGCGCCGTATTCCCCTCAGCAAAATGGTGTCGTTGAGAGGAGGAACCAAACCGTAGTTGGCATGGCCAGGAGCTTGTTGAAGACTATGTCTGTCCCGGGTAAGTTTTGGGGAGAGGCAGTATCTACAGCAGTATACTTGCTGAACCGAGCTGAAACCAAAAATGTAACCGTTAAGACGCCGTATGAGGCTTGGCATGGAAAGAAACCAAATGTCGAGCATCTGAGGACCTTCGGGTGTGTTGCACATGTCAAGAAGGTGGGCAAGCACCTGTCGAAGCTCGATGACCGCAGCTCTCCCATGATATTCATCGGATATGAAGCACCGTCCAAGGCATATAGGATGTTTGATCCGGTTGCAAAGAAGCTGCACATCACTCGAGATGCTGTGTTCGAGGAAGAAAGGAAATGGGAGTGGGGCCAAGGTGAGTCCCA
The DNA here is from genome assembly GCA_039707655.1 of Elymus sibiricus. Lineage (NCBI taxonomy): Eukaryota > Viridiplantae > Streptophyta > Magnoliopsida > Poales > Poaceae > Elymus > Elymus sibiricus. The sequence continues at coordinate 456,021,991 of CM077675.1, read as the reverse complement.
AGAGCAGCACATCTCACCAAACTTCGTGTTTGAGGTTGCACAAGCAGCAGCAGTCAGCGGAGAACCAACAGGTGCAGGAACTCCTACAGCCTCCAGAACTGCTGCCACGACAGAAGAAAATCCTGCCATGGCTGCGTCTCAGGCCCCCAAAACGCCTGACATGGCACATATTCCTGCAGCATCGCCCCAATCAGCTGGGTCTCCTAAAACACCTGCCACGGCAGCGTTTGAGCAGCAGTCAACAGGCACGGCAGGGTCTGTTTCATCTTGGAGTGCCTCGGTCAGGCCACAAGGCAAACGCTTGCTTGAGGAGTTGTACGACGAGACCCATGAGGTAGAGACGCAGTACTCGAACTTGTGTTTGCTTGGTATGGAGGAACCTGCAAATTTTCATGAGGCAAAGAAAGAGGCAGTTGGCAGCGGGCTATGCTGGAGGAGATAAAACTCCATTGAGGAAAATGGCACATGGGTGTTGACTGGCCTGCCAAAGGGACACAAGGCTATAGGTCTGAAGTGGGTCTATAAAATAAAGAAGGATTATGCGGGCGCCGTGGTGAAGCACAAAGCACGTCTTGTGGTGAAAGGATACGGGCAGCAACAAGGCATTGATTTTGATGAGGTATTCGCGCCGGTTGCTCGTATAGAAACCGTGAGATTGCTTGTAGCCTTGGCAGCTCAGAGAGAGTGGGAAGTTCATCATATGGATGTGAAGTCGGCCTTTCTAAATGGAGATTTGGAAGAGACAGTATAAGTTGAGCAACCTGCTGGTTTTGTCAAGGAAGGAAGTGAAAGCAAAGTTCTGAAATTAAGCAAAGCATTGTATGGTCTGCATCAAGCACCCCGGGCATGGAATGTGAAACTGGACAAGACCTTGGCAGATTTGGGATTTGAAACATGTCCATATGAGCATGCTGTGTACAAGAGGAAGAAGGATGGTGCAAGTCTGCTCGTGGGAGTGTACGTGGATGACCTGATCATCACCGGGGATAGCACAACAGAGATAGCAAACTTCAAGAACCAGATGAAGAATATGTTCAGCATGAGTGACTTGGGCCTACTCAGTTACTATCTTGGAATTGAAGTGAAGCAAACCCGACAAGGTATCTCGTTGTGTCAATCAGCTTATGCAGCAAAAATTCTGGACAAGTGTGACATGGGAGACTGCAAAGTAACTCAAACTCCTATGGAGCAACGACTGAAATTGAGAAAAGTAAGTGACTCTCCACTAGTTGATTCAACTTCCTATCGAAGCATAGTGGGAAGCTTGAGATATTTAGTGCACACTCGTCCGGATATATGTTATGTCGTTGGGTATGTCAGCGGGTACATGGAGCAGCCGTCTGAAGAACACATGACAGCGGTAAAACATATTTTAAGGTATGTGCGAGGCACTCTAAATCATGGGTGTTTCTATAGGAGAGGAGAGAGGAACCAGCTGAAGTTTGTTGGGTTCAGTGATAGTGATCATGCGGGTGACATCAATGACAGAAAAAGTACCTCAGGTGCCATCTTCTACCTTGGTCCAAACCCAATCAGCTGGGTGTCACACAAGCAAAAAATTGTGGCTGTCTACTCATGTGAAGCTGAGTATATTGCAGCAGCGACCGCAGCATGTCAGGGCATATGGTTGGGGCGCTTGCTTGCTGATTTACTTGGTGAAGATTCAGTTCAAGTTGTGCTCAAGGTGGGCAAACAATCTGCAATTTCTTTGAGTACGAATCCTGTCCACCATGATAGAAGTAAACACATAGATCTTCGGTATCATTTCATAAGGGATTGTGTTGAATCGGGCAAGATCAGTATTGAGCATGTGAGAACTGAAAATCAGCTTGCTGACATCCTCACAAAATCTCTTGGGAGAGTGAAGTTTCATGAGATGAAGGAGAAGATTGGGATGGAAGCGCTGGATGAAGGGCAACAAGCTTAAGGGAGAGATTGTTATGAAATTAATCTTGTTGCCTTGCTGTTTCTTGTTTCCTGTCAAGTTAAAACTGTTGGAGTCAATAGGTGCACATCGCAGGCTGTTGCATGTGTAGTAGTTTTCTTTTTACAATTTGCTTGTTGCAAATAAGTAGAGCTGTCACGTGTATGTCCACGTACAGAAATAGATCGAGTCGTAGGTAGCTTGGTCTGCTCCCGAACGATGCTCCGTGGGATGGCACGGGAAAATAGGATCGTGGGGAGTCTTTTGCGTTGTAATTTGGGGCCATGTTCAGCAGGGCGTGCAGTCCAGAGAATAAGGAAGAGACAAACAGAAAAGACGCAGTGTGCGCGTCGCAAAAAACCTGATGTGTTCTTCTCCTGCGTGTTCGCGTGCGTTCGTGTGTTCTTCGTGTCCACCAGATCGTGTGCGTTTGAGTGATCCAGGGGCTGAATTCCCTGTCATTACGTTTATTATATGTTACTTCAGAACGGTAATCTGTGCAACCATTAGTACAGCAAGGTTGTCAACATAGCCTAGTTTGCACATCAAAATATCAAATTCTTCATTTGATGTTCTATCTAAGATTACATTACATTTCTTGTGTTGTGTTATAACAGTAATATGAGTTATAACCTTATTAACGATACGCTAACAATTTACATTTCTGTTGTCACCTAGGGTTGCATGTTATGGACGATTTGCTCCAGAGTGTGTGAGCACATATTACAAATATGGATATGCCTTGCTACGCAAAGCTCAGGATGCGACAGTTTCTTTATGTAATGTTCCCAAGACTGAATCAAGTGAAAAGCCTGTTAAAAATACAACCACCAACGGTTATACCCGAAACTCAAAGACATCTAGTAGAAAGCATGAAGATCCTGCATCTTCGGAGGAATGTGATTCTAGAAAAGGTATATCACTAACCCTTTCCCTAGACATTTATATAGATACACTGAGTAAACTTATTATCGTATGTATTTAAGTCGGTGATGACACCATCCTTTTTGTTTATTAAAACCTAGTAAAGAGTATCATCAATAAACTTGTACTTAGTACTCTACTCATGCATATTTGTGAAGTCAGTCTCATGTGGACTTGGAACTGTTTTGCGGAGTAGGCGCTGGAATTCTCACAATCAGTGTTTATTGCTGACTATTTGATTTAGGTTACTTTGCTAAATGTTTTGCAGGTTCAACTTGGTCTTATTGTTTATAAGAGCTGATGTCGCATACTCATAGGTAGCAGAAAAAAGGTTTTTTTAGTGAGAAAATACTTTTATTCCTCATAAGCCTTGCTTTTGGGTTGACCATATTCTGAAGTCCTGCGAGTTGCCATATGCCAGTTGTTTGCCTACTAGATTTAGGTATATGATTTTCACTTTCTTACTGGTACACAAGGAAAAGAAATGCCGTATCAAAAAGATACAGAACTGTGACACACTTATTTATCCCCTTTTTTGCAATAAGCAATTCCATGGGCTCACCTTTAATACATATAAGTTCTTTCTTTTTTGAACAGTGGCAAAAGTCTTGCCACATTCATTAGTCAAGAAAAGGGTTTTGTAGACCAGTAGCCCTAAGGCGGGGTCACAACAATACAAAAAACTACTCCCCGGCATGCTTAGCCCCCGCGGTTTCCAGCCTCATTTCACATTCGCGGTAGCACGTTACACGGTGATGTTTTGTTGTTGAAAACGCGCAAATTTTTCTCATTCAAGATATCCCACGAAACTATCCTGGTAAGGGAGGCCATGGGTTTGCTCTTCCTTTTGCACATTATCTGTTACAGACGTTATTTAATCATTTGAAAAGTTAGTGTCCCATTTCCGTTAGAGTCGTAACTATTTGCTTTAAATGGAGATGTGCACTTTTATGATCACTTTATACTGATTTAAATGGGATCATTTATGGTTTTGCTATTAAAGTTGCGTCACTTAGGTATTCCTAAAGATCTGCTTTGTTCTGTTGGTGTTTTTTTTTTGGCTGTGTGGACTTTGTTTTTAATTTTATGAGTTGTCGAACTGTATTACTCCCTGCGTTCCATAATGCTAGGTGTACGTCTTTTTAAAGAAATGCCAGTTTTTAGGAGTATTTTGACCTTTACCTTGAATTGCTGATTCCGCTAGTAAAATAAACCGAGGTCCTTTTATTTGCCGGAAGGCTTGCTCTGATCGTGTTGTGGGCCAAGATACTTTGAAAGGCTAAATAATTTGTCCCCTGTATGTATCTAATCACTAGACCAAATAGGTGTATTTCTGTACGAAATATCCTTCCTTTTCACTGCCTTGGTTACCATGCCCAAAAGATGCACCTAACATCAACGAAGGGGGGAGTACAATTGATGGTCCTTTTGAATGTGCATTTTTACACCCATGGTTAATACTTATAAATATTAGGAGGACGAAATCAGTGATTGCAAGGATGATGATAACTTTAACTTGGCAGGCGATCAAGCTCATTCTGATTTGGTTTTGGCCATGGAGATGTTCAGTCTTGCCAGAGCCATAGTTGAGAAGAGCCCAGAGAATACTATGCAGAAAGTTAAAATCCTTTTTGCTCAGGCTGATGTCTATTTGGAACATAAAGGTGGTCTATGTTTTGTTTGTTATTTCTGCACTTAACTATTGGATGATATTTATACTCATGCCCCCGTATTTGATTTATTTACAGGTCACTTAGACAGCTTCCTTGGTTTGTACTTCAAAGCTTTATCCATCCTGAAGAACTTAGTTGAGCCTGACCATCCCCGAATGGTTGAACTGTATCCTTCTTTTGGAAATGACCATGTCAATTGTCTGCATCATCGTAGTATAACTGTATAAATCAGCATATTTGCAACCCAAGTGTTGCCATGCCTTCTTCTCTGCGTGTATTTACTGGTTTTGGGGGACTACATTTTGTTAAGCTAAGCTGAAGATTAATTGTGTAGAGGCGTCATTATTATTATGTTATACATGTTTGTTTCCAATTGATTTTGGTTGACCCAAACTCTGGCACAGGTTCCTTCGCTTGCATAAATCGACAAGTTATTTTATGTGTAAAAGGAAAATATGAGTTTAGTACTTTAGATAATGATTGTATGTTCTGGATATTAGCTTTGTTAATTCCCTTAACTCGGCCTCAGACACTTTCGCATATGTTTTGCCTTGGAGTTGGGGTCCATGCCGGAAGATGGGATTCTGTATTGTGAACATGCTATTTCACTATGCAAGTCACATACGGAGAAGCTGAAAAAGAATCTGGAAGCTTTGCTGGTTGATAATAATGTATCTGCTGCTGAACGAAGCTCTGAAAAATCTGCTCTCGAGGATGAGATATAATTCTTTACTGGTATATTGCCTGAACTAAACAAGAAGGTAATGAACTAGATAGATGCATTTTACCAGCTTGGTCTTATCATGAATCGAAACTAGTGCTCTATGACAAAGAACACAAATTTTCCTGGGTTTATAAGAAATTATTGTTATTATTATTATTATTCTTACTATTATTATTACTATTATTATTATTATTATATATCTGTATTTGCTTCCAGTATGAAGAACTGGTGCGAGCGATGTCAATCCCATGCCCTGTTGTTGATGAGACTGTGAACAGGAAGTCACGTCCCGGGCGTGTTAGTGGAAAGTTATCAATGTTGTGCCAAGAGATGCAATTATCTTAAGCTTCGCCAAAAGGATGGTCAACTGTCAGGTGTTGTTTCGTTATCCCTGAGAGGTGCGATGAAGGCTAATAGAAGTCAATAAATTTCCATGATATGCTTGGAATGAACCTCTGTTGATCTGTAAAGTACCTAGGTTTGGTTGTCAATACAAAGATTACTGGTTGATGCTTGGACTAAATCATTCAATGATCCTGCTCGACTTGCAGCAACTTGGTTTCGTATCTCTGAAAAGCAAGTCAATCACCTCTTAATGCACAACACGATGGAACTGCATCTTGGAAATAGAAAAATCACCCCTTCATGTGCTGTGTGTTAATTTTAAATTGCTCCCGGTAACTGTTTCTCCCGCCTTACTGTTTTTTTGAATATTGGCGCGATGTGTTTGGAGATACTACTAATGTACAGTGTACATGCCACGCAATTCGTCGGACGGTCATCGTCAGGCGGTGGAGCTCCGCCGCCATTTGGAGCACGATGAGGACTGAAATCCCAAGGAATCCTGGAAATGAAGGTAGGGGCACGCGCGGCTACCGAACAGGAGAGATTCGCCTCCTCGTTGTTCCTTCAGGGGTTGTCGATCTCCGCTGCCTAATCAAGGTGCACTACTAGAATCGCCTGCTTTGCCGAGTTTCGTGCCAACTCGAGAATGCAGCAAAACAACTAGTAAGTGTGTTTGCCGATTTCCGCCCTCGGTAAAGGGGACCCCACTGGGCTCGGTCGGCAATTAATAATATTGCTTATTTTTTATTATCAGGAACAAACAATAGTTGCAGAGTACATGTCAGAGAGAACCACGTGGCACACATGTTTGCCGATTTTGAACTTCGGCAGACCAATGCCGTGTGCGGCGTCGATGCGTGGCATACTTTCTTTGTCGAGTTCTCTATGCAAGGACTCATCAAATCATTGTCTAATTTTGAACTTGGTAGACAATTCAAGGCACATGGTGCTGACGCATGGCATATCTTCTTTGCCGGTTCCCCCTTACATGGACGCGACAAACCTCCGACGAGTTTTGAAATCGGAGGTCCTTTAGAGAATAGAAAGACGGCAGGTGTCTTCGACTAGTGTCGAGTACCGGGTGGGGGTGGGGGTGTTGGTTTTGAACCCGGGCTTGGATCAAATCATCACAGGACCTATACACGCACGTACAAAGCTAGCAACGTAAACAACCAAGCAGACAGCTTGATCGATTCTTGTGAGCCACAGCGTACGTACGTGAGCTAGCTTGTCTCGGCGGAACCTTCCTTTAGCGAACGAAACAGCCGGAGCGAAACTGGTAATTTGCGGTGCGTACAACTTGCACCTTTTCAGGGTTTTTCTTCATGTATATAAAGGGTACAGGGACGTTGCCGCGTCCGACGCATAGCCGACTCGGCCATCAACACGACGCAGACCCGGACTCGTACAACACTTGTCCGGTTTACTCACATGAAAACGAAACTGACTAGTACTAGGACTCTAGACTAATACGTGACTAACCTAATACTACAACTAGATTAATTCTTACATTCACCTTCTTAATCTGGTTGCTTTGTCGTCATTGCTTGCACTCCAACTTTCTTCCTCATCTCGATGAACTTCTGTCGACCGAGAGATTTGGTAAGTATGTCAGCAAGCTGGTCGTTCGTGTGCACGTGCTGAACTTCGATCATCCCTTCCTCAATGCACTCCCGGATATGGTGGAACCTGGTATCTATGTGCTTGCTCCTTTCGTGATGAACCGGATTTTTGCACAAAGATATTGCAGCTTGGTTGTCGATCTTCAACGATACCTTCTGCACCTCCCGCTTCGCAAGAATAGCTAGGAGTCTTCTCAGCCACACTGCTTGACAAGCCACCGTGCTTGCCGCTATGTATTCTGCCTCACATGAAGACAGTGCCACCACCTTTTGCTTCTGAGAATTCCAGCTAATAGGATTCAGACCAAGGTAGAATACCATGCCCGTTGTGCTCTTCCGGTCATCCACATCACCTGCCATGTCGCTATCTGAATATCCACGAAGGATCAATCCTTCCTTTCCCTTTCTGCACGTGCAGCCAAGATTAATAGTGCCTTTCACATAGCGCAGGATTTGCTTGACCCCGCTCATGTGTTCGGTTGTCGGATTCTCCATGAAACGACTCACAATCCCAAATGAGTAAGCCAAGTCAGGTCGGGTATGCACCAAATATCTTAGGCTTCCCACAACGCTTCGATACATTGTGGTGTCCACCGGCGGATTTGAGCTACGCTTGCTCAACTTGTGACGTTGGTCCATTGGAACTTGTGTCTCGTAGCAATCTAACATGCCACACTTGTCCAATAACTTGACTGCATAAGCCGATTGACATAGGGAAATCTCTCCGGAGCTTTGCATCACTTCGATGCCCAAGTAATAGCTGAGTAATCCTAGATCGCTCATCCTAAACTTGTTCTTCATTTGCGTCTTGAAACGTTCAATTTCTTGTACGCTATCTCCGGTGATAATCAGATCATCGACATAAACCCCAACTAGCAGGTTTGAGCCTTTGGAGTTCTTGGTATAGACTGCGTGCTCGAGGGGACATCTCTTGAACCCGAGCGAGACCAAACTTCGGTCTAACTTTGAGTTCCAAGCTCTTGGCGCTTGCTTCAACCCGTAAAGTGTCTTCTTGAGCTTGTAAACTTTCCCTTCTTCGCCTTTCTTTTCGTAGCCAAGGGGTTGTTCCACGTACACTTCTTCTGTGAGATCACCGTTGAGGAAAGCGGATTTAACATCCATATGATGAACCTTCCAATCCTCTTGTGCTGCCAAAGCTAGGACCACTCTCACCGTCTCGAGTCGAGCAACCGGTGCAAACACCTCATCATAGTCAACTCCCTGGCGTTGTACGTAGCCCTTCGCGACGAATCTTGCCTTGTACTTCACAATGGCACCCTCCGTGTCCTTTTTTAACTTGTAAACCCACTTCAAACAGATGGCCTTTTGGTTCGGAGGTCGGGTTACCAAAGTCCACGTGCCGTTGCTCTCAATCGCCTTCATTTCCTCATCCATGGCGTGCATCCAGCTAGGACTTTTGCTTGCCTCTACGAAGTTCGCCCGCTCCTCAACTCCGAGCAGACATAGTCCGGAGTACTCAAGTGTAACTGGCTTTGTGTACTTGTAGACTTTCTTGAGGGTCTTGTAGCGACGAGGACCGGAGGAGTCCGTTGTGGCTTGCGAAGGAGGCGACACAAATTGTGTCGGTGTCGATGCACTTGAGGAAGACAGCTGAGTCCCGGGCGTGTCATTGACATCCGCGTCGTCGGCGTAGTCGTTGTGACCGTGACCATCATCTTGATTGTCATCGTCACTATCCGCCTCGTTGTCGATGTCGTTCCCGAGATCTCCGCCCGTGTCGTGCGTGTCATTGTCGCTATCACCTTGCGACCCTTGCACGTCGTCGTTGGTGTCGGCACCATGGTGATCACCACCATTGTGGTCACCTTGGTTGGGCGTCTTGCCGACCACCTGGACGTCTTCCGCTGCATCATCGTCAGGAAACTCAACTGTGAATATGTTACCGTTTGGAGCATCGTTGGCTGATGCGCTCCAATTCCACGCTTTGTTTTCTTCAAACACGACGTCGCGTGAAATCCGTAGACGCTTGGTTTGTGGATCGTAGAAGCAGTATGCCTTGGTGCCGGAACTCCTCTCGTATCCGATGAACACCATCTTGGTGCTACGATTGGCAAGCTTTGAGAGATGCGGCTCCGCCGTCTTCACATGCGCCACGCACCCGAACGTCCATAGATGAGACACATTCGGCTTACGTCCGTAAATTGCTTCATACGGAGTCTTGCCGATCACCGCCTTCGTTGGAGCCCGGTTGAGAAGATAGACCGCCGTCGAGATAGCTTCTCCCCAAAAGGTCCCCGGCAGGTTCTTGCTCTTGAGTAAACTCCTTGCCATGTCAATGATGGTTCGATTGCGCCTTTCAACAACCCCGTTCTGCTGCGGCGTATAAGGTGCCGTGAGGAACCTTTTTATGCCAATCTTCTCGCAGTAGTCGTTGAACTCGTTCGATGTAAACTCTCCGCCACGATCTGTCCGTAGAGCGCGAACCTTCAACTTGTGTTCCGTCTCCGTTGCAGCCTTTAGCTTCTTGAACGCTTCAAACGCCTCATCTTTAGATCGTAGGAGAACGACCCACATATATCTCGAGTAGTCATCTACCACAAGGAAGAAGTACTTCTTTCCTACGTGAGTTGCCGGGGTGATAGGGCCACATAGATCACCATGGAGCAGCTCGAGTGCATCACTTGCACGATAGGTAGACTGAGCAGGGAACGGCCTGCGGTGCTGTTTTCCAACCAAGTATCCGTCACATACTCGATCAACATGGTCGATATCTGGCATCCCGGATACCATCTCCATCTTTGACATCTTCTTCAAGGCGTAGAAGTTAACGTGTCCAAATCTAGCATGCCATAACCATGAATCATCATCACTCTTGGCGAGCCAACACTCCGGTTGTGATTGATCAAGGTTGAGAATATAGAGCCTGTTCTGTGGGCGATTAACACGAGCTAGTACGTTTTGGAGGTTGTCAAAGATCGTCATCACTCCGTTCTCAATATTCACCTTGCATCCATTCTCGTCAAGCTTCCTGATAGAGATGATGTTGTTGCGAAGTCGTGGGATGTAGTACACTCCGGTGAGTATGCGATGTTCGCCTGTGAGACCCTCGAAGAGGACAGATCCTTGCCCGCAAATCTCCACAGCTGAACCATCACCGAACTTGACCGAGCCTTCAACATCGTATTCCAGCTCGAGGAATTTCTCCTTGCACCCCGTCATGTGGTTACTGGCACCCGTGTCGAGATACCACGACACGTTCTGATCCCCGGATAGCTTTGGTGTCACTTTCTTCTCGTGAAGTAGCACCTTCCGGTTAGGTTTCACAACCACCGTTTCGACGAGATCGCAAACTTCGGCCATCAGAAGACCTGGACCTTCGCCTTCCTGCTTCGCCAAATTTGCCTTGATCTCCCGTTTGTTAGGCTTCGGACAATCCTTTGCAAAGTGACCCATCTCGTTGCAGTTATAGCACTTGACCTCGGATAAATCCAAGTTTCGTGGCTTCCGCCCTTTAGATTGGTCCGCCTTACCACGACCTTGTGGCTTGCCTTTTCCTTTGCCTTTTCCGTTTTCTCCGTTGCGCTTCGCGTTGCTTGAGCCTTCGCCACTGTCACGCCTTCCTTTTCTACTTGGGGCCTCCCAATCTGCGCGCGAGTACATGAGTTGGTCACTACCTCCTCCTTTGCCTTTCCAACAGCCACGAGCATTCTCTTCCCATGTTCGCAGGCGTCTGATCGCCTCCGTTATGGTCATGTCGTCGATGTCGTAAAGCTGCTCGAGCGTGCCAATGATGTACGTGAATTTATCGGTCACCGAACTGAAAAATTTCTCCACAATCTCGGTCTCATCGAGCTTTGCACCAAGCGCGCGGATCTCTCCCACCAAAGTAGTAAGACGCATGGCATAGTCGTTCACTGATTAAGTTTCTTCCATCTGCAACTTGTGAAATTGGCGCTTCAGCACTTGTGCCCGAGCCTTGGTGACACGATCTTCTCCGATCCTCATCTCCTTGAGTGCGTTCCACGCCTCTCTTGCCGTCTTGAACTCCGCCAATGTCATCAGCACGGAATCCGGCACGGACTGGGCTATGGCGGCCATACCACCTTCGTCGCACTCCTCGTCAACGTCTTCGTCCGTGATTGCCTGCCACACTCGGAGGGTTCGGAGAATAATCTTCATCTTCACAGCCCACACGCCATAGTTAGCGTCGGTGAGCATCGGGTACTGGATTGGGATGTTGCAATGCGCCTGGACGTTGGTGCTGCCCGTTCCGTCACCATTAGTCGCTGACTTGCCGCCTTTCTTCACCTTGTCGCCGTTCTTGTTCGCCTTGAGACCGCCATTGCCGGACTTGACCGACTCAGCGTCGCTGTCCGTCATCGTAGATCGTCGAGGCTCTGATACCAATTGTTGGTTTTGAACCCGGGCTTGGATCAAATCACCACAGGACCTATACACGCACGTACAAAGCTAGCAACGTAAGCAACCAAGCAGGCAGCTTGATCGATTCTTGTGAGCCGCAGCGTACGTACGTGAGCTAGCTTGTCTCGGCGGAACCTTCCTTTAGCGAACGAAACAGCTGGAGCGAAACTGGTATTTTGCGGTGCGTACAACTTGCACCTTTCCAGGGTTTTTCTTCATGTATATAAAGGGTACAGGGACGTTGCCGCGTCCAACGCATAGCCGACTCGGCCATCAACACGACGCAGACCCGGACTCATACAACACTTGTCCGGTTTACTCACATGAAAACGAAACTGACTAGTACTAGGACTCTAGACTAATACGTGACTAACCTAATACTACAACTAGATTAATTCTTACAGGGATAGGGGAACTTGGCAAATCTTTGGCGAGTTTAGAACTCAGCATAAGGTAGGCCTCTGGAAGTCAGCTGATGCTTCCTTTGCCGAGTACGGCACTTGGTGAACATCTGAAGTGCTTCCAGCGTCTACCAAGTGTCCTTTCTTTGTCATGTACAACTCTCAGCAAATGTTCCAGGAAATCCTTTGCCGAGTTCTGGAGGCCGGCAAAACTGAACCATGGTATGTTTTTGTTTATTTTTTCGGCAGCCCTACATAGAAACAAATATATGTACGTATGTTTGCTCGCAAAAAGGTATTACAACATTTAAATATCATCAAGACCACAATCAACATATATATTCGCATATAGCCAATGCAAGCTAGCAATCACGTATAGTCATCATAACGGAAGCATAAAAAGTTCATGCAAGTCATGTAACAATCTTCGCCGACATAATAAGCAACATAGGAAGTTCACAAGCATCATATAAGTAACATACATGGAGTTCACAAGTGGTTGGCCGACACAACCACTCGAAGCCGATGATGATCTCCATGGACATGAGCTCAATTGTTGTTCTGGCTGAGTAGGGGTATGCTTCGTCATAGCCTCTATACTTTGTTGGAGCACCTGTAAGTATTTTTGTTAGTATTGTAGGAAAGCATTTCATCGGATAATGGTCTTGCTCTAGTATGTACTCATGATTTATGCTCGTACTTTGGAAAGAACTAACATTAGACCAGATGGACTAACCTTGCACATGATAACAATATCACACAATGACGACAGCCATCTCAACCTGATCGGACCTGCCCCCTTGGCTACTTTGCACTTCTTTGTGAGCACCGATAATTGGAGAATAATAACTGTATTGATTGAGGCCTCAAAGGGCTGTTTATATAGATTACAAAACTTGGGCTCCAAGACTACTAGAGATAGATTACAATCCAAAACCAGCCGGCCATACTATCCGTAACCGATCTATACTCTAATATCCCCCCGCAGTCTCAGCATCAGCAGTAACAATGTTGAGACTGGAGCGTATGTCGGTGAAAGATGCAGTCGGAAGTCATTTGGTGAAAATGTCAGCAAATTGAGCACTGGTAGGTACATGAAGAACGCGGACCTCGCCAAGAGCCACCTTCTCTCGAACGAAGTGTATGTCAATCTCAATGTGCTTGGTGCGACGATGCTGAACTGGATTGGAAGCCATGTATACTGCAGAGATGTTATCACAATAAACGATGGTTGCACGATCCAGTGGGCGATGAAGTTCCACGAGAAGCTGACGCAGTCACACCGCTTCAGCCACAGCATGAGCAACCGACCTATACTCAGCCTCAGCAGAAGACCTGGAAACTGTTGCCTGCCTTTTAGAATACCAAGAAACAAGATTATCACCCAAATAAACACAAAATCCGGATGTGGACCGTCGAGTATGTGGACAACCTGCCCAGTCTGCATCAGAATAAACTGTCAAGCTTGTTGGAGAAGAAGAATTAATGAGAAGACCATGATCAAGAGTTCCTTTTAAATAGCGAAGAATGCGGTGGACGTGAGCAAGATGAGGAGCACGAGGATACTGCATAAAAAGACAGGCTTGCTGAACAGAGTATGAAATGTCGGGCCTAGTGAGAGTGGCATATTGAAGGGCACCGGTGATGCTACGATACAAAGTGGGGTCAGAAACAGGATCACCATCAGCCGACAATTTGGCACCAATGTCGGCCGGGGTACGAGAGGGTTGACAATCAGACATACCAGAACGAGAAAGCTAGTCTAAAAGATAGGATCGTTGAGAGAGAAAAAGGGTAGACTGTGTGCGAGAAACAGTAACGCCAAGAAAATGATGAAGAGGGCCAAGATCAGTCATGGAAAATTTCATGACCGAGAGAGGAGACACTAGTAGAAAAAGGACCTTTCGTGTGGAGTTTTAGTCCCGGGCGCGTTTGGAGCCGGTACTAATGTGAGCTTTAGTACCGGTTCCAAAGGCTAGGGCGGCCGCACGGGCACAGCCACCTTTAGTCGCGGTTCAAATGGGACCTTTAGTCCCGGTTGGAGATACCAACCGGGACTAAAGGTTGCGTCACATTTAGTCCCGGTTGGTATTTCCAACCGGGACTAAAGATTGGACCTTTAGTCCCGGTTGGAGACACCAACCGGGACTAAAGGGGTGGTGGCAACCGTTCGCCTGGCGCGAGCCCTTTTAGTCCCGGTTGGTGTTACTAACCGGGACTAAAGGTCCTAACCGTTTGAATTCCGCGCCTGGAAGTTGTTCCGCGTGTGACTGGAAACGCTACACTATCGCGACCGGCCTCTGTTTTGTGTTCGTCTTCCTCGATCGGTCTCCTCTCTTCTTCGTCTCCCTCCTCTTCCAGTGGCGCGACCGATCTCTTCCCCATCCTCTGTTCGTCTCCCTCGCTCTCCTCTCTTGTTCGACCGACCGATCTCTTCCCCATCCTCCACCATCCACCATGAATCGAATCACTCTTCGCAAGATGGTGCTCGCACATGGCACGACCTATCTTGATGTCGTGTACACGAACGAAAGCGACCGAGTGGAGGGTTTCCTTTCCGACATGGAGGCATGGCTTCAAGACGAGGAACACAAGTTCTTGGGCTTCGATCTCGAGTACACGCCCGATTATCGCGATGTTGCCGTCATCCAACTTTGTTTCAAGAAAAATGTCATGGTCTTCCATTGGGCAAGGTATAATACGAAACTTGTTATACTTGTTCTAGGATAGGAAAATTGCATAGGAATAGGAGAATTGAGAATGTCGAAAACAGCAAATTCATTGATTCATAGGAAAAATTCATAGGAAAATAGAGGCTTTTTCTATGATTCGTATATAGTAAAATTGGGGCTGTTCTTTGATTCATAGGTAAATTGCATAAGAATAGAAAATTGCATAGGAATAGGAGGATTAGGAAAATTGCATACGAATAGAAATAGGAGGATAGGAATAGGAATATATATAGGAAAGTTGGTATGATTCTTTTTAATATACTAGTTCTAAATTATACTTGTTATGATTCTTATTATACTTGTTTTAAAATATAATTGTTATTATTATTCTTATTATACTTGTTCTAAAATATACTTGTTGCAGCAGTACTTAACACATTTGATCCATTTTGTTGTTGCAGTAGTGACAAGCACTGTCAAAAACTCATGAAGTTCCTTCGCAGCGGCATATATTTTGCTAGCGTCGACATAACGAACGACAAGATCAAGATGAAGAACACCTAGGGTATTGCCATACCAGCTGAATGCCACATTGATCTTCAGCGCTTGTTCAGTCTTAGGTATGACAAGACTTCAATGGCTGATATGGCAGCCGCCCTGATCGACGAGAAATACGCTGATATGAAGAAGAAATTCCCCAAGTCAGCACACAAACTTTGGGAGAAGACCCCACTCGACGACATGAACATTGACTATGCAGCAGTAGATGCGTACGTTTCATACGAGTTGTACCGCAAGATTCGAATCTTCAATTATGGGACGCGTCACATCAGACCAACAGTGCCCCATGAGTCGTCTCCTTCTTCGGAGTATTATGATCCGTACGATGGGTATTTGTAATATATTTAGCATAGTGATTCTTTTTTCTGTTGTTTAATCTTAGTCTGTAGTGGGTGTAATATATTTAGCAATGGTGTAATATATTTTGTACCCTGATACTTCATGTGCTTAAAAGTTGAAACTCGTCTGTTACAAAAGGCATTTCATTTTTTGAAACTTATTTGAACTCTAGACTTTTTGTGTGTTTAGTATGCACCATTCGAAGCCACATCATGAGTTTTCAACCCTTTCTGACTTCATTTCCTATTTTTCAAGCATTTACTGATTTTTTTTTGCCTAAATGACCCTGAAATTGAAAAACAGTACAAATCAACTATGAAAATGTTGAAAGTTGGCATGGTATCATCATTTCACCCACGTAGCATGTGCTTAAAAGTTGAGAGGGTTACAGCAAAAACTGGATGCACTTCGTGTACAAAATGGACACTCTCTTTCGAAGTATCAGGGTTTCAGACGAAAACTCGTCTGTTACAAAAGGCATTTCATTTTTTGAAACTTATTTGAACTCCAGACTTTTTGTGTATTTAGTATGCACCATTCGAAGCCACGTCACGAGTTTTCAACCCTTTCTGACTTCATTTCCTATTTTTCAAGCATTTACTGAATTTTTTTTGCCTAAATGACCCTGAAATTGAAAAACAGTACAAATCAACTCTGAAAATGTTGAAAGTTGGCATGGTATCATCATTTCACCCAGGTAGCATGTGCCTAAAAGTTGAGAGGGTTACGGCAAAAACTGGATGCACTTCGTGTACAAAATGGACACTCTCTTTCGAAGTATCAGGGTTTCAGACGAAAACTCGTCTGTTACAAAAGGCATTTCATTTTTTGAAACTTATTTGAACTCCAGACTTTTTGTGTGTTTAGTATGCACCATTCGAAGCCACGTCACGAGTTTTCAACCCTTTCTGACTTCATTTCCTATTTTTCAAGCATTTACTGATTTTTTTTGCCTAAATGACCCTGAAATTGAAAAACATTACAAATCAACTCTGAAAATGTTGAAAGTTGGCATGGTATCATCATTTCACCCACGTAGCATGTGCTTAAAAGTTGAGAGGGTTACGGCAAAAAACTGGATGCACTTCGTGTACAAAATGGACAATCTCTTTCGAAGTATCAGGGTTTCAGACGAAAACTTGTCTGTTACAAAAGGCATTTCATTTTTTAAATAACCTAAGAATGACCAAATTGAATTTAATGATAAAACACACTAATATTAAACAGCAGGAAAAATAATCGCTGAAAAATCTACTTTTAAAATAAAGTTATTCACAAACTATTCTAATAATTCAAATTTAAACTATTCAAATTTGAAAAGTACTGGCACTAACAGAATGTTTATAATTTTTTTTACCTACAGAAAAAATATGCACAGAGAAACTCTAAATAAAGCAAAAAAGAACTCAGAAACAAAAGAAAATAAATAAAGCAGCAAAAAAGGAAAAAATATTAAATTAAAAAAAAGCCCGCCTATTGGGCAGCCACGGCCTGCATACGACTGGAAAGCAAACCTTTTGTTTCGACAGGATGCAGGCCCGCACAGCATAGTAGGCCCAACTAGGCGACAGATTTGAGGTAGGCCCAGAAGGCCTGCATTAGAGAGGAGCTCGACACGGTAGCCGCGGCGAGGCTTATAAACCGGTGCGAGCGCCCCTCAACTAGCGAGGTGGGACTAAACATTTCAATACGGGAAGCCAGGCCTTTAGTCGCGGTTGGTGGCTCTAACCGCGACTAAAGACCCCCTTTAGTCCCGGTTGGAGTCACCAACCGTGACTAAAGGTGAATTTCATCCAGCCGGAGCGGCGGGAAGGCGGACCTTTAGTCCCGGTTGGTGGCTCCAACCGGGACTAAAGGGGGTCTTTAGTCGCGGTTAGAGCCACCAACCGCGACTAAAGGTTCTCATATATATATATAGCCCATTACGAAAAATTCCCCATCCTCTCCATTCTCTCGACGCCGAACACAGACGACGCCGCCAGGCTGCTGCGCGCCGCCGCCTGCCCCGATATCGACGCCGTCGCCGACCCCCGACGCCGGCCGCCCGTGCCTCCTCGTCGACCCCTACTCCGGACGCGCCCTCCTCGCCGATCGCAGACGGTGCCGCCCGCGCTCGCGCTCCTCGCTGCGCCGATCTGCCCGGCCCGACGCCGTCACTGCCCCTGAGACTCGCCTCGCCTCGCCGTCGCCCCGCTGTGAGCTCAGTTCATCCCTCTCCCCGGCCCCTCTCCCTCGCCCCCTACAGCCATTGGCCGCCCCTCTGGCCTCGAGCGCCATCGGCCCCCCCTCCCAGTGCACACACACACATGCATTAGAAGACACATACACACGCATGCATTAGAACACACACACACACGCACATTTTCTTTAGACGTTTTAGTTGTTTTTCATTAGTACGTATGTATGTATGAATGCCTAATTAGTGTTTCTTTTTCTGTTTTTTAATTTTATATAATGTTATATATCATAGTCTAGAAAAAAATTGCATATACAAAAGTGGGAAGAGTTTCGGAATTTTTTCAGAAACGAATATTGTTAGGGTAGTTTTATAACCTAGGAATGAGACATTACAATTGAAAAGAGGATATTTTGCTGAAAATTTCCTAATAAAATGACATTGCATATATTTGAATACTAATTTGTTTTATCTTTCTTATGGATTAGTTAAATATAAGCTATGGACAAAACCGGCAGAGAAGGAGAAGAGGCTCTGTTCGACATCATACGCTCCCGGAGCGGGCCAGAGCATGAACCTGAAGATGATGACGGCTCGCAATATCTGAACAATTCCGGTGAGGGTTGTATCATAGATGGAGGCGACGACAATGTTGTTGACGAAGAAAATATTCTTCAACTAACAAAGACCGGCGAGGTATATTTATTACATAAGCCATCCGGTGATCATTACATGTCTTAATTGATTTGTATGTATTAACGAATCGATCTTTCTTCTTTTAGGCCTCCGGATTGAGCAAATCTTCTACAGGCGACAGGGTAGTTCGAGGCCCGTCCAGAAAGTTGGATGCTGGCGTAAAGTTCAACATCGATTCCATCAACACATCAACTGGCGGACCGCTTGAACCTAAGACAAATGCGAACAAGTTCAAGACTCAATGCGGAGTTATTGTCAGGGACCAAATCCCGATCTACATTCAAGAATGGAGAAAGCCAGCAAAGGAAGATCGAGCAGACCGAGTTACTTTTGTCGACGAAAGAACAAAAGATACGCTTTGGACATCGCTCATGGAACATTTCACCCTACCAGATAATTTGACAGATGCAGATCTGAACAATGTCAGAGACTATGCTCTTAAAAAGATGGCGACCGCATTCAGGACCTACAAGAAAAATACATGGGCTAAGTACGTCAAAGATAAAAAGACTCCAGAATTAGCGCGAGCAACGGTGAAGGCAAAAGATGACTGGGACGCTTTCGTGAAGTTCAAGGAATCGGAAGAGGCTAAGGAACGGTCGAGAAAAAACAAGATTAATGCTGCGAAAAAGAAGTGGCACCATACTCTTGGGCCAGGTGGCTACCAGGTGGCCTTGCCTAAGTGGGATCAATCTGAGCAAAAGATGATTAGTGCAGGGGTCAGTCCAGCTACATTGACATGGCCCTCTAGGTGCAGGACATGGTTTTATGCGCATGGGGGGGAGTTGGACCCAGAGACAGGGCTGGTTACGACGAAGGCAAGTCTTAAGGATGCGACAGACGAATTACTTATTGCAATAGAAGAAGCTCGAAGGGGGGTGTTCACGCCCAACAGAGAGAACGACGAGCTTACGCGCGCCCTGAAGAATCCTGAACACCCGGGAAAAACACGAGGCAAAGGGGTTATTCTGTGGCATGAGGGGTTTGCGGATTGGAATGACGACTACAGAAGCCGTGCGAGAAAGAAGAAGCAGGAGGAGCAGAAGAAGAAGGAGGAAGCACTCCGCATGCAAGGCCTAGAATCAGCGCACCTGGAGTTGGAACGATGTGTCAGGCGGCAGCAGGAGCAGATCGACTCACTCAGCCAGGAAAGGGCGTCTCAGCGGCAGCTTGAGCAGATCGATCCAGCATTGGATAGCACCGTACCATCTATGCCGAGAAGCAGCGTGGGTTCCACCCCGACCGATATCAATGATGCACTGCTAGCTGTGGATGATATCAAAGACAGGACTAACTATGAGCTACACACGAAAGTGAAGAACTTATCCATGAAGGTGGCGGACGGCTATGCTTTAGCAAATCCCCCCGATGCAACCTTCCATTGCAATCCCATTCCAGCTGGCTATGCTCGTGTCGGGATTCATGAAGTGATGTCACGATATGAACAGCTACAACTTGACATTCTTGGAGGTGACGAGGAGAGAACACCGGGAGAGGCCGTACATCGTATCATTCTATGGAGAAAGGATTGCATCGTCTTTCCAAGGCCACCGACTCCTCCTCCAAGTCCGCCGCCGCTTCAGTCGACTCCTCCTCCTTCAAGTCCGGCACCGCGTCAGGCGACTCCTCCTCCTTCAAGTCCGGCACCGCGTCAGTCGACTCCTCCTCCTTCAAGTCCGGCACCGCGTCAGGCGACTCCTCCTCCTTCAAGTCCGCCACCGCGTCAGGCGACTCCTCCTCCTTCAAGTCCGCCACCGCGTCAGGCGACTCCTCCTCCTTCAAGTCCGCCACCGCGTCAGGCGACTCCTCCTCCTTCAAGTCCGCCACCGCGTCAGGCGACTCCTCCTCCTTCAAGTCCGCCACCGCGTCAGGAGACTCCTCCTCCAAGTCCGGCACCGCGTCAGGCGACTCCTCCTCCTCCTCCGGCACCGCGTCAGGCGACTCCTCCTCCTCCTCCGGCACCGCGTCAGGCGACTCCTCGACGTCCTCCGCCACCGTGTCAGCCGACTCGTCCTCCAAGTCCGGCACCGCGTCAGACTTGGCGGAAGAGACAGGCCGCAGCTAAGCCAGCTACTACAACAGGCAAGAAATTCAAATTTGGTCCAAGCCTCAAGGAGCTTCCGAAGTTGCCTTACCACCTGACTGAGGAGGAACTCGACGCATCCGTGGATGCCAAAGTGAAGGCCCATTTTGGACCGAAACCGCCCCCGCCGCCAAAGGACGTAGTACCTGTGCATGTCTCGCAACACTTTGTTGATTTGGCTAAACCGGCTATCAATGAGAAGGACTCCGACTATGTGCGGTCTATCAAGAAGTCATATTCGGCAGCACGGAAGGAGTCGAGGAGCTCGAGCTCGAGCCAAACAGCTGGCAAAAAAAGAGGGAAAAGTGTTCCCCAGCTGGGAGAACAGGCAGTGCAATCGATCCCCCCGCTCATTGTACAAGAACCTGTGATAATAACCGACGATCATAGAAGGCAGGCTAAAGAGGCCGGTATCACTGTTGAACAACTCCTGGAACTTGAGGAAGTCCCCAGGTTTACAGAGGAGGAATTAGAATACCAATATGCCTGGGGCAAACCTCTGGTCAAGCCTGACGATGTCAAGCTTCTACCAACGAGACTACGCAATTTGCATACGTGGTACATGAAAGAAATAGCAGATAAGCCAGATAGAGATTCCTTCATGGTGGGAGGTACGGAAAAACATTACTTCCATGGAATGGAAATGTGGATTAATTATTCAGAGTTGTTTCAGTTATTCAATCAAAAGGCACTCGACAAATCTATCGTCAGTTGCTATTGTCTGTAAGTGATTTCTTTCTGTAATTTAAGTCTCTAGCTAGCTGTGCTCTTGTTCATTACCTGTAATTATCCTCAGTATATTCTTTTCTGTGGTATTATGCAGAATGAAGATGTACGAAATGGAAAGAGCTGGACGCGGTGGCATTGGGTTCATGGACCCAAACTCGATTAATGAAGAGACTTGGTCAACTGCATGCTATAAAGAAGCGACAGAGGGATTGGTGCTAGGCTTTTTGAAGTGACTACACACCAAAGCAGAAATACTACTTCCTTACAACTTCAGGTGAGTGTTACTATATCTTGTACTACAAATTCTATTTTTGCTTACTAGATGTTAATAAGTGTAGTTGATGAGTTATATGCACATGCCCGCTTAATTATACAAACGTGTGCGCATGCAGTTACCATTGGATCTTGTTAATCATTGAAGTTAACGAGGGAAAAGTTACATCACTGGACTCACTATCTACAGACGAATCCAAATACGCAATCGTGAAGGGGATGCTCAATAGGTAATTTCAATCATTATCGCACTATGTCAGCCTCTTTCGTTCATCTCCTGATATCAACTAATTAATAACTCCTTTATTAATTTTCTTTGCCGGCGGCCAGGGTTTGAGAAAAGTTCATCAAAGAGGTCCCAGGCGAATGGAAACAACAGCTGAAATGGGTGCGACCCAAGGTAATTAAGAAGTACTAGCTAGCTAGCTACGTCCGTGCATCTCTTTAATTCTAGTTTCAATACCATTATCATGATTGATTAATTATTACCTGATAGAATTTTATTCTCGTAAAGTGCATGAGGCAGGTGCAGGGGACTGAGTTATGCGCATACTACATTTGCGAGAACATTGATCACATCTGAACCGAGCAAAGATGTTAGAAATAGTTGGGTACGTTTGCTTGAACACAACACTATCCATATTTTTCTTATCATGATCTAGCTAATATATATACACACAACTAATATATTCATCTTGATCTCCTTCTTATAGCTGTAGGAGATGCGTGACCAGCTAATACCAACGGATCGCGTACGAGCAATTCAAGAGGAAATAGCTGGATTTCTTGTCGACCACGTCATAAATCCCAAAGGAGAATTCCATTACAACAAGAAGTAATGCCTGCATACTTAATATAGGAGAAATTGTATACCAAATTGTAGGAGAAATTGTATGTACCAAATTGTGGGAGAAATTGTATATACCAAATTGTATATATATATATATATATGTATGTGAATGGTCGTCGTACGAGAAATTCGATGATATATATCTACAACGTGTACAGTATGTAGTAGCGTAATATATGTTTTGAAATGAAAAATAATTAAATGGAAATCACAGAAATAAAAGAATTAAATACGTTTAGTCCCGGTTGGTGTTACCAACCGGGACTAAAAGTGAGACCTTTAGTCCCGGTTGGTGTTACCAACCGGGACTAAATGTCCCACAGCCCACGGCGCCGGCAGGTGCCACGTGGTGGGCCTTTAGTGCTGGGCCGTGTTCAACCGGGACTAAAGGGGGGGGCCTTTAGTCCCCACAATTTAGTGCCGGTTGGGGAACCGGCACTAAAGGCCCTTACCAACCGGCACTAAATGTCATTTTTCTACTAGTGAGATTATATGTTGAGGAAAAGAGTTAGAGCTAGCCGTGAGAACTATATCATCAACATAAAGCAAGAGATAGGCAGTGTGGGAAGAGGAGCGAAAAATAAATAATGAAGAATCAGATTTGGAGGGTATGAAGCCTACTGTTTGAATAAAGGCAGCAAAACGTTGAAACCATGCACGAGGAGCTTGTTTAAGACCATAAAGAGATTTGTTAAGAAGGCAAAAAAGAATTGGGAGAAGAGGGATTCTTAAAAACAGATGGTTGCTGACAATAAACAGTTTCATTAAGAGTGCCATGAAGAAAAGCATTTTTAACGTCTAGCTGATGAATGGGCCAAGAGGAGGAGACAGCAAGACTAAGAACAACGCGAATAGTACTTGGTTTAACAACAGGAGAAAAAGTTTCATCAAAATCAATGCCATGTTGCTGAGAGAAACCACGACACACCCATCTGGCTTTGTAACGAGTAAGAGTGCCATCAAAATGAAATTTATGCCGAAAACCCCATTTTCCAGAAACAACATTAACACCAGGAGGTTTGGGAACAAGAGTCCAAGTGTTATTTTGCTGAAGAGCGTTAAATTCATCACGCATAGCTGAGAGCCAAAAAGGATCAAGAAGAGCTCGTTTGTAAGAAGAGGGAATAGGAGAAAGGGTTGGGGTGGCTGTGAGATTGAGGCATTTTGTGGGTAGAAGGAATCCGCGCTTGCCACGGGTGCACATGACGTGATCATTAGTGGGTGGTGGAATGGGTACGGCGTTTGGTGGAGGTGGTGGTTGTGAGCCTGGCGGGACCAGGCTTGCCAGGGCCGGGCTTGCCGGGGTTGCCGGTGTTGGGCTTGCCGGACGTGCCGGTGTCGAGCTTGTCGGACTTGCCGGACTTGCCGGACTGGCCAGACTTGCCGGGCTTGCCGGGCTTGCCGGACTTGCCTGGATTGCCGGGATTGCCGGACTTGCCGGACTTGCTGGAGTTGCCGGGCTTGCCGGGCTTGTCGGGTCCGGGCTTGCCAGGCTTGCCGGGCTTGACAGGCCTGTCGGCCTTGCCGCGTCCAGACTTGCCAGACTTGTCGGGCTTGCCAGGCTTGCCGGGCCTGTCGGCCTTGCCGCGGGAGAGTGAGAGGCCGCGACAGAGGTGGGGGTGGTAGGGATTGATGCGGTGTTAGTGACCGAATAAGGAAAAGTGTTTTCATCGAATGTGACGTGGCGAGAGACAAGCACGCGACCAGAAGATGGATCGAAACAGCGATATCCTTTGTGATCGTCAGAAAGACCAAGATGAATGCAAGGTTTTAAACGTGGTTCGAGTTTGTTGGAAGCGGTAAAGGCGGTGTTCGGAAAACAAAGACAACCAAAAACACGGAAAAATGAGTAATCTGGATGGGAAAGAAAAAGAGATTGAAAAGGCGAATAAAGAGGACATGTCTTAGTTTGTCAAACATTTAAAAGTAGTGTGGCAGTGCGAAGGGCTTCGGCCCAAAACCGAGAGGGCAGAGAAGCTTGTAATAGCAAGGTGCGAAGAATATCATTAATGGAGCAAAGAGAGCGTTCAGCTTTACCGTTTTGAGGGGAGGTATAAGGACATGAAAAACGAATAAGAATGCCTTGAGAGAGAAAGAAGTTGCGGTTTTGAGTGTTGTCAAATTCTCGACCATTATCACATTGAATAAATCTAATTGGCAAGCCAAAGTGTGTAAGAACATATCGTCAAAAATTGAGAAAGATGTCATGTACTTGAGATTTAGCACGAATAGGAAAAGTCCAAATATAATGAGAATAGTCATCCAAAATCACAAGATAATATTTGTAACCAGAGACACTAGGGACAGGAGAGGTCCATAAATCACAGTGAATTAATTCAAATGGAAAAGTGCTTAGGGTAGTAGAGGTTCCAAAAGGCAATCTAACATGTTTGCCGCGTTGACAGGCATTACAAAGAGAGGGATTATGAGGAACACTAGAACTAGGAATACAAAATTCTTGAAGCAAAGATGACAAGGTGGTTTTATTGGGGTGTCCTAGACGACGATGCCACAAATCAACTGATGGAAGAATGGCTCGGGGAGTGGATGTAGGTGCGCCATGAAGCGAATAAAGATCGCCCGTGCTATTGTACCTAGCGAGGTCCTCCCCCGTCGTCAGATCCTTCACAGAGAAACCAAAAGGGTCAAAAGCCAAAACAACTTGATTGTCAATACAAAATTGGCGAACAGAAATAAGATTTTTGATGAGGGAAGGGACAACAAGAATATTGCGGAGAAGAAAATTGGCGTAAGAGGAAGAGATGTAAGAATGACCAGTGCAGGAACAGGTATGGTGGAACCATCACCAATGGTGATCGTAGAAAAAACAGAAGGGAAGCAAGCTGACAGCAAATTCATATTTGAAGACATATGCGAGGATGCACCAGAATTGAAAATCCAATCCGTACCTGCGTTATTGAGAGTAAAGTTGTTCATGGCATTGATGAAGGCGTCTTGATCCCAGGCTGGCTGCTGTGGAGGAGCAGAGGGGCCAGGAGCGTGCATGGGAGCGTAGGGCAGGGTCGGCGACTGGTAGTATGTTGTCGGGGCCGGCAAGGTGCCGTAAGGAGCCGGCAAGGTGTAGTAGGGTGGCGGTAGTCCTGGCGCACTGGGAGGGGGCGTAGGAGTGGCGGTGTAGACATGCGCCGACGGCTTGGGCCCAAGGAGTCCAGGAAAGCCGGTGACCGGGCGGAGGCCAGGGCTCCACGTACCCGTGTAAGCAGGCGGGGCGCCGTACGGCGAAGGGGCCGACCAGGGCATCGGCCAAGCTTGAACAAGGCCGGTCCAGGGATCGTGCGTAGGCTGCCATGTTGAGGGAGCCGGTGGCGATGGAGCGGCCGATGGCGGAGCTTGTGCAGTGCCGGCGGAGCGAGATGCAGGGGGCCGGTAGATCGGATTCTTGCCCCGGTAGTTCGGGCTCGGGCGCCAGCCTGGGGGTGGTGGAGGAGCTGCTGCCGGCGCGATAGGAGGGGAGGGTGTGGTAGATTGGCGCGGCAGCCCAGGCGGGGGAGGCCCGGCACGTCCGGCCCCGGTAGGTCCAGCCCGGCAAACCCGGCCCCGGCAAGCCCGGCAGGAGCGGCAGCGTGGAACACCTGCGGTGGCCGTTGCGCCTTGCGAGCTTGATTCTTCTCTTCTTGCTGGAGGAGGGAGCGAACCTCCTTGAAGGTGGGGTAGGGCTTGAGCATGGGGATGAAGGACTGGTGCTTCTCGAACTGCTCGCCGAGGCCGATGAGGAGAGCGTTGATGAGGGCGCGATCATCGACGTGATCGCCGAGTTCACGAAGTTCGTCGCCGATAGCCTTGATCTGCTGGCAGAAAATGGTGACTGGGGCATCTCCTTGGACGGTCGTACGGAGCTCGGTGTTGAGGACGTTAATGCGCGCGTCAGAGTTGTCCTGGAACAGCTGCTGGACAGATGCCCAAAGCTCGGCGGCGGTGGCGTCGTCGGAGGAGACCAGATTGAAGAGCTCCGTGGAGATGTGGGTGTAAATCCACTGGATGATGGTGAGATCATCTTTCACCCATCGAGGATCGGCGGGCTGCGGAGGGTAGGATGGATCTATGTGGTGGAGGAGGCCGCAGCGGCCGAGGTGGATGGTGAAGAGGTGGCGACAATGGCAGTAGTTGTGGGCGCCAAGATCTAACGAGATCGGGATGAAGGGGGAGACGTCGGCAATGGTGTCATCTAGGGAGATCATTGGGAGTTGAGGGGGGTTGTTTGGGTAGTTGTAGAGGATGAAGAAGAAGGGGGGCACCGGCGGTGTGGAACTCGGCCATGGAGAAGAGGGGGCGAGTCGGCCGGGGCGGCGGCGCGGGTGGCAGTGCCATGCTAGGTGTGGAAAACCTAGGCGTCTGATACCATGATAATTGGAGAATAATAACTGTATTAATTGAGGCCTCAAAGGGCTGTTTATATAGATTACAAAACTTGGGCTCCAAGACTACTAGAGATAGATTACAATCCAAAACCAGCCGGCCATACTATCCGTAACCGACCTATACTCTAATAAGCACAAAGATCGAGTGTCATCCTCTGCTTCCCCCCTAATCTTAAACCTTGATAGAAGCTAGTGTTGTAACTGTGCACTTGTTCATGGCATGTCTATCATAAATCATACACTCTCAAAAACTGTCACACTCTGAGTTGAGAAGGTCGCGGGTGGAGGTTGTCACTGTAGGCAACGTAGAGAATCATCTCCAAGTCCCAATATTTGTAGTCTACTAGTGAACACATAAACCTAACCTTACATGAAGTAAAAACACAATGGAGATGGAATCATACGCTCCTACAATATCATTGATTTGAATCATAATAGAAAATAAGTCATTTATGTTTCACCCCTAGAAACCCCCAACTTCGTGGCCCCTGGACCCTAACCCTTAACATAGAAGCCTCGATTTATGTGGTTCAATATGTGGGTTGACTTTTGGTCCGTCAAGGCTATTTCAGCAACACTCATCTCTCAAGTGGTTGTATGGTGGGCACTCCCACACTAGTATTTAAACTGTCAATGATGATCGAACCCCGCCAGCCACCTCCTACGTTACAAATATTTAAAGGAGTAGGCAGAGTGGGTCGACCCCCTACGACCATACTTGGCATTCTTCCTCCGAGAACATCTCTTACAAAGGGAACCCCATCGGACAAAAATTCAACACATAGGTTAAACCTAGCATGAAGTGAAACACTCTGGTTTGTTGCATCAAATAATGCTGCTCATAAAAACCACAATATTGTTCTATTCATATTTTCAAAATTCTAGCATCATACCCATTGCCGTTAAGGACATGCAGCTTTACATGTCTAAGATTTTTTCGTTGATGTTGGTTAACAAAGCACTTCATATCACATGTTTACTACATCTGATATCAGACTGGGATGTTAATCAACATCAATGAAAGATCTGGGAAACAATGAAAATAGAGACTCCTCATGGTAACATATATCACCTTGCCCAACTGGAGTTTAAGTTTGTTTTGTCCATATTCTTGGAAAGTCCATTACTGCAGGATGCTGCTAACGCGACACTGCAATCAGAGACCCTTCGACAAAACTGTGTGCGATGCATGAATCGCAAACGGTATAGTTCAAGCTCCGTTGCCAATGACATGAACTGTGTGCTATGTAGGATCCATCAAATTCGATTCAGAAAATATTTGCGTGTGCGATCTACGGCAGACAGATGACTTTTAAGAACTGTTTGTGATGAGAAGAAATGGCACAAACGGTTAATCAAATATAGATGTGTGTGATGTACGGCGTACAGGTCCCTCATATGAACTATTTGCGATGATACGTAAGAACACAAACGGTGCGGCGTAACAAGGTGTGTGTGATAGGCTGCAAACAGTTCGATAATCAGAACTGTGTGCTATAATTCTGGACAACACATACGATTTGTTGTTTTGAATTGTGTGCTCGACATGGCACACAATTCAAGAAACCAAATGTGTGCGATATTGTGAATGATCACTGACCAATCTGTATTCTTAACCGTTTGCGATGAGATCAAGAAGCTAGATAGAGTTAAGGAATAAATATGAGCAAACGACAATAGATTTAAGGATTACAGTCTGTTTTACTTCTTCTTGTTGTTAGATGGCCCCGCGCCATCGTCTTGACGTGGACACTTCTTGCCGCCGACCGCTGGATTTTCATCGCCATCGTCGTTGATGTCCTCGTCGTCGTCCTCCTTGTTTGACCATTCCTCCTCCTCATCATCGTCGTCGTCTTCTTCGTCCTTCTGAGGCTCCTCATCGTCCTCCTCCTTGTCCGACCATTCTTCATCCTCCTCATCATTGTTGTCTTCTTCATCCTTCGGCGGCTCCTCGTCCGTCTGGTCGTCGTCCGATGACTCCAGCGGCGACGTCCCTTCCATGAGCCGGATAAAATGGAGGTCAGGGCTTGATGTCGGACTCATGGAAGACGAGCGCGATGATTCTGTGGTTGACCCCAGGCTGGCGGAACTGTCGTCCTCGTTATTGGTCGACATTGCTGCGCTACGTAATTAAACAACCAGCGAGAAAGCGAGATTGCAGAGTGCGTGGAAGTGTAGAGTGGCCGGCCGGGACGATGAAGATGGTGGCAACTGAAGCATGGTGTGAAGACAAGAGGAATGGCAATTGAAGCGGGGGATTGACGGATTATATTGGCGCCTTGGCAGGCGGTTAGAATTCCGATATAATCAACCGCAATTGTGTGCACCCGGCCCGTCCCTCTAAATTCCCGCTATTGTGCAGTTCTCAATATGCCAAATGTTTCACATGTGTACATGTTAGGAGTTCACACGGTTCGCTAGATGCATGTTTAACTACACACACGCTTATATGAAACACAACGGGTGTGAAATAGTAAGCATTTAACATAGGACAGTTGGTAAGCAATAGATGAGCTCTTCTTATTGATGTAGCCATTAATAATCAAACGAAACCCCTAATGATCATTGCAAACAGCGCATAGAATATGGCTACTGCGGCAACTACAACTACACATGCTAGTTCCTTCTTGTCTCTTGCTTTCATCTGTTGCCTATGATTGATTCTTTCTTGCTTCATCATAGTGATTGTACACTCCAGATTAGTCAGTTTCTTCTACAGCTTTACGTTATCTTCTGGAAGCTTGGTGATAACACTCCGAGCCCTGCCATGCCATTCATCATCCAGCCAGTTAACAAAGGCACAAACCTCATATCCCTGCGAATGTTAAATAATCAGGATGAGTGGGGGCATTAACTGAACTTAAAGGGATGAACTTATCACTAACCTCTAAGGGTCAACCGAGAAACTGTCTGCCAATGTTGAATCCCTCCGTGCATACACGTCGAGCGGGAGTGTGTCCGTGCACACAACTCAGCTTTTGGTACTTCTCGGTGGCGCAAAACTCGGAATCGAACTCATGTTGCGGGAGTCTGCTGGAGTCAAACACTAGATCCGGCATTTGATCGATTTCATGTGTGTGTGTCATGCTAAAAAGATGAGGAATGATTGGGACCTGACAGACGATTCGGATCCGTAGTACACCGGCCTCCTGGTGACCTTAGGCAAGTGCTCGGCGGTGACCGCCATCGTGGTTGTGCCGCCAATGGCGCTGCCAAGAGCGACTGTACTAACCTATGCAGCCGCACTAAAACCATCAGCACCACTCGTCCGTATTTCCCCAATGTTAGAGCCACGCTAGGGAATTTAGGCGCTAGGGATTTGGAAGCTATTTTGAGATTTGGGGAAGACGGGGAAACTATGGGGATCTGATGATAACGGTCGGGTGAACTATTTATCGCATTTTGTTGTATACGGCACACGATTTCCCCAATCAAATCGTGTGAGATGGAACGTGCGTGATACACGGTTTCCGTAACATGACCATTTGTGATGTGCTTCCCAGTACATATGGGTGCAGTAAACAGCCGCTCTCCGGAAACCAAACAAAAACGTTATGCTGATAAAGATATCGGCGGCGACCGAGGCAGCGGCTGATGGATAGGAGGTCAATCCGTTGTCGGCGTTATAGGGAGTCCATCCTCGGTCAGTCGGCGGTGGCGGCATTACAGGTGGTCATTGCTCGGTCGGCGGTGGCGGCGTGACAGGAGGTCAATCCTCGATCGGCGACGAGAGTTATAAGAGGAGCTCAATCCTCGTGGTCGGCGCCGGCGTGACTGGAGCACGTCCCTCGCGGTCGTAGTCGGGATAGTGGAGCCCGGACTACAGGCAAGTGCCCCGCTAAGCTCTGCTCCTCGACCCTACTGTCTCGCGTGCCGCTGCTAATTAATTAAGGTATTCTTTTCCTTGAGTGAACTAATTAATGTATTAAATTCATAAAGTGGCACTACTAACGATGCGTGTAAATTGACTGGTTGATTAGTGTCATTGCACGGCTGGGTAACATTATGCAGCGCCCTCCATAAATTTTGAAAATAAAATCTTGTTATTTATACACCCATCTTTGTGCATCCATTAAGGATGCAACGTGTGCAGATGGAACGATCAGAATGGATGGGGGATCGGACAAGCTCAAGGTATAGGGATGGCGTGAAGGAGTTCATGGCTTTGCCTGAACGGACAAAGAAGAGAATTTGCAAAGAATATTACGTCCTCTGTCCATGCAAGGATTGTAGCAATACGGTGTCAATTCCAATTGATGAGGTCGAGTCACTTATACAAAAGGGGATTCATGGGTGGATACACAAGATGGACTAAACATGGTGAAGAGCCGGTTATGAATGATGGTAATAACCTGCCTGTCGGCGAGGTGCCAAACCCCGATCAGAGTCGCATGAGTGATGAATTTAACCTCGGGGCTCAGACGTCAAGCTACAGACAGAAGACTGGCATGCCAAAAAAAACAAAGAAAAACCAAGAGTGTGAAGCAGACAACACTGACCTTGATGATATGCCAGATTTTGCTGCTATGATTGCAGTCCCAGGGCCCAGATAAAGATATAGCCGGGTACAAGGAGCTGCCAAGAATTGATGCGGCCTCCAAGAAAGATTTGTATCCAGGTTGCAAAAAGAAATATTCCAAGTTGAGTGTCACACTGACGCTTCTTAGATTTAAAGCAGAAAGCGGTCTATCAAACATGGCCTTCACATAGTTGTTGAGTCTTTTCAAAGACATTCTTCCAGAAGATAATGTGCTCCCCAAAAGCACGAACGAAGCGAAGAAAATTGTTTGTCCATTGGAACTTGAAGTCTAGAAGATACACGCTTGTGTGAATGATTGTATGTTGTACCGCGGTGATTACAAAGAATTGCGTTCATGTCCCATATGCAAGCACGCACGATACAAGCATAGGAGAGCACAGGACAAGTACAAAATGGACGAAGAGATCGAGACATGAATCCCGTTCAAGGTTTTTTGGTACTTGCCTATAATTCCAAGGTTGAAGCGTTTGTTTGCAAACCCTAGAGAGGCAAAGAGGTTGCGGTGGCATCATGATGAGCGAACTGTGGATAAGTATATGAGGCACCCGAAAGATGGGGCTCAGTGGGAACAAATCGCTGACAGGTTTAAAGATTTTGCAAAGGATCCAAGAAATATATGGCTAGGGGAGTGTACTAATGGATTTAATCCATTTGGTGATATGAACACCAAACACAACACTTGGCCGGTTCTTCTGTGCATATATAACCTTCCTCCTTGGTTGTGTATGAAGAAAAAATACATCATGATGTCGATGATTATCCAAGGCCCGAAGCAACCTAGAAATGATATCGACATTTACTTTCAACTACTGGTAGAAGAACTGCAGACATTGTGGAGGTATGGTGTGAGCTGTTATGATGCCAACGCAAAGGAGTTTTTCCGGCTACATGCGTTGCTGCTGCGCACCATTCAAGATATGCCGGCATTAGGCAACAGTTCGGGGGAGAAAACAAAGGGACCAGTAGGATCTGTCACATGCATGGATAGGGCAGAGAGTAGATTTCTTTCCAACTCACGCAAAACCGTTTATTTACGTCAACGTAGGATCTTAAGGAGAAATCATCCTTACCAAAAAATGACTGTTGAATTTGATGGTACGGTAGAGAAAGGAACGGGCCCAATACCCTATGATGGGAAAGAAGTCCACAGCATGGTTAATAAAATTAATGTTGTGCTTGGCAAGGGATCCAGTTCGACGTCAAAAATAACACCCAGGGACCAAGCGTTTAAGAAGAAATCAGTGTTCTGGGAATTACCTTACTGGGAGATCCTAAGTGTACGTCATTGCATTGATGTCATGCACGTAGAGAAGAATGTCTGTGAAAGCATCCTTGGTACTCTGCTCAAGATTAAAGGCACAAGAAAGGATGGTGACGGTGCATGACTCGATATGCTTGGTGATCAATCACAACGCATGAATTAAGCAGAAGATGATGACAAATTGCTCCGCCAACACCAGAGTTATAATTTCACTACAGCAGAAGTAAAAGAGTTCTTCGCATTTTTGTTGTCAATTAAGACACCCTCTTCCTACTCTGCAAACATCAAAAGTCTCGTGGATGACAGCTTGGGTAAAAACAAGTTGTCTCACATGAAGTCACATGATTGCCATGTAATGTTAACACAAATCCTCCCGGTGGCCATAAGGAATATGGTGGACACAGACATAAGAAACACATTGATTGATCTCTATGATTTCTTCAACAAACTATGGCAGAAGATGGTAGATGTTGAAGAGTTGGATAATTTGCAAGCTGATATTGCAAGGATATTGTCAAACTTAGAGATGTTCTTCCCACCGTCCTTCTTTGATGTCATGGTCCATCTCACCATGCACCTTATGGACGAGATAAAGTATTGTGGTCCTGTGTTTCTTCGCAACATGTATCCCTTCGAGTGGTACATGGAATATTGAAGCGCTATTGTCGGAACCGATGTCATCCAGAGGCAAGCATCCTACAAGGTTATACCACGGAGGAGGTGGTTGAGTTTTGCACCAAATACATGAAACTTAGACCTATAGGTGTGCCCCTCTCTCACCATGAGGGAAGGCTGGCTGGTAAGCCGGTCCTTGCTGGCTCGCAGATTCGTGCACCTAGAGATATGGCCGATCAAGCCCATTTGACGGTACTGCTTAACAGCCCGATACTCGACGCTCATGCTACAGAACACATGGAGGAGTGATACGTCTCCAACGTATCTATAATTTTTGCTTGTTCCATGTTGTTATATTATCATTCTTGGATGTTTTACAATCATTTTATAACAACTTTATATCATTTTTTGGGACTAACCTATTGACATAGTGCCAAAGTGCTAGTTGTTGATTTTGCTTGTTTTTTACTTCGCAGAAAATCAATACCAAACGGAGTCCAATCGTGACGAAACTTTTTGGAGATTTTTTCTAGACCAGAAGACACCCAGTGGGCCAAACAACTGCTGGAGAGGTGGGCTGTGGAGAGCACAACCCACCAAGGCGCGCCAGGGGGGGCCCGGCGTGCCCTGATGGGTTGTGCCCTCCTTGGCCCCCTTCCGCACCGCCTTTGATGCCTATAAAGTCTCAAATATTTGAAAAAAAACTAGGGGAATCGACGAAACACAATTCCAGCTGCCGCAAGTTCCAGAACCGCGAGATCCAATCTAAACACCATCACGGAGGGGTTCATCTTCCTCATAGGTGCCTCTCCGATGATGCGTGAGTACTCCACCATAGACCTATGGGTCCGTAGGCAGTAGCTAGATGGCTTCTTCTCTCTCTCTCTTATGATTCTCAATACAATGGTCTCTTGGAGATCTATTTGATGTAAACTTTTGCGATGTGTTTGTTGGGATCCGATGAATTTTGAGTTCATGATCAGTTTCTATCCATGAACATTATGTGAGTCTTCTTTGATCTCTTATGTGCATGATTGCTTATAGCCTTGTATTTCTTCTTCGAATCTTTGATTTAGTTAGGCCGACTAGATCGATTTTTCTTGCCATGGGAAGAGGTGCTTTGTGATGGGTTCGATCTTGCGGTGTTCTTTCCCAGTGACATAAGGGGCAGCAAGACACGCATGAATCGTTGCTATTAAGGATAAAAAGATGGGGTCTATTCCTACATGAATAGATCTTGTCTACATCATGTCATCGTTCTTATTGCATTACTCCATTTTTCCATGAACTTAATACACTAGATGCATGCGGGATAGCGGTAGATGTGTGGAGTAATAGAGGTAGATGCAAGCAGGAGTCGGTCTATCTATCTTGGACGTGATGCCTATATGATGATCATTGCCTTGGATATCTTCATGACTATTCGATTTTCTATCAATTGCCCGATAGTAATTTGTTCACCCACCGTGCGCTATACTCATGAGAGAAGCCACTAATGAACCCTACGGCCCCCGGGTCTACTTTTCCATCATATTGCTTTCCGATCTATCTTTTTGCAATCTTTGTTTTCAGATCTACAAAACCAAAAACCCAAAAACATATTGCTGCATATTTACTCTTTTTATTTGTGTTCTTGAGATCTATCTCTCCTATCTATCACTACATAATCTATCTTATTCCCGTAGAGAGATTGGCAACCTCTCTTTTGCGTCTGGTTGCAAGTATTTGTTGTTTGTGTGCAGGTGCTGCTTATTGGGTGGTGGTGATCCTCCTACTGGTTCGATAACCTTGGTTTCATAACTGAAGGAAATACTTACCATCGCTATGCTGCATCATCCCTTCCTCTTTGGGGAAATACCGACGCAGTCTCAAGCCACGTCAAAGGATTTTCTGGCGCCGTTGCCGGGGAGGAAGCGGTCTCTTCTACGTGCCTATCGTAGGCGCCGAGGGGACTCCATCATCATCTACCAGGTTCCTAATCACAAATCTCATCTCCTTGCAATTACATTATTTGCCATTTGCCTCTCGTTTTTCTCTCCCCCACTTCACCAATTTTCTATTTTATTCGCCCTCTTTTTCGTTTGCCTTTTTCTCGTCGGATCTCTTCCTTGCTTGCAATCTTGTTTGCGTAGTCACAATGACTCAAGAAAAACCAAGTTGTGTGATTTTTCCAATACTAATAACAATGATTTTATTAGTACGCCTATTGCTCCTCCCGCCACTAGTGCGGAGTCTTGTGATATTAATGCCGCTTTGTTGAATCTTGTCATGAAAGATCAATTTGCCGGTAATCCTAATGAGGATGTCGCGTCCCATCTAAACACGTTCATTGAATTGTGTGATATGCAAAAGAAAAAAGATGTGGACAATGTTATTGTGAAGTTGAAACTATTTCCTTTTTCCTTACGGGATCGTGCAAAAATTTGGTTTTCCTCTTTGCCTCGCAATAGTATCGATTCTTGGAATAAGTGCAAGGATGCTTTTATCACTAAGTATTTTCTGCCCGCGAAAATTATTTCCCATAGGATGCAAATCATGAATTTTAAGCAACTTGAGCATAAACATGTTGCCCAATCTTGGGAAAGAATGAAGTTGATGATAAGAAACTGTCCTACACATGGTTTAAATCTTTGGATGATCATACAAATTTTTTATGCGGGATTGAATTTTGTCTCTAGAAATCTTTTAGATTCCGCCGCGGGTGGTACTCTTATGGAGATTACTTTGGGTGAAGCTACTAAATTGCTAGATAATATCATGGCTAATTATTCTCAATGGCATACCGAAAGAGCACCTACTAGTAAAAAAGTTAATTCGATAGAGGAAATTAGTACTTTGAGTGATAAAGTTGATGCTTTGATGAAATTGGTTGCTAGTAAAAATGCTCCTATTGATCTTAATGATGTGCCTTTGTCTACATTGATTGAGCAAAATAGTGAATCCGTAAATGTGAATTTTGTCTCGCGCAACAATTTCAATAACAATGCTTATAAAGGTAATTTTAATCCTAGGCCTTTTCCTGGAAATTCCTCTAATACTTATGGTAATTCCTATGGTAATTCTTCTTACAATAATAATAGGAACACCTCTGATCTTGAGAGTAATATTAAAGAATTTATCAATGCGCAAAAGGCTTTCAATACTACGATAGAAGAAAAGCTGAATAAGATTGATGATATGTCTAGAAGCATTGATAGAATTTCTCATGATGTTGAAAATCTCAAGTTGAAAGCTTTTGTGCCTAAGATTGATGAATCTATTAAAGCTTTATATGTCTCTATGGATGAAAGTAAGAAAAGAACCGCTATGCTTAGAGCTAAAAGAGAAATCTTAGAAAGATCGTCTTCTAGTGATTGCCGCTATAAAAACGAGGAAGATCTTAAAGTGATTGGTGTTTCTTCTATTGATTCCTTGTTTAGTAATATTAAAATTGATAATGAAGGGACTGAAGTAGAGTCAACTTTAGCTAGAAGGCATCCCAATAATTTGGAGGGTGAAAATCTTGATGAAAATTTTGTTAAAAGTGGGTTTGAAGAGATCAAAAGTTTAACTAGTGATGTGCCAACTATCTTGGATTGCAACGATTTTAACTATGATAGTTGCTCTTTGCTTGAATGTATTTCTTTTTTGCAATCTATGTTGAATTCACCCCATGCTTACACTGGTACCATTACGTGCTATACAAATGGTTTTTAACCCCTTTCCGTGACGTAGTTCCGAACCGCGCCTTGCATGTGTGGGCGATAGGGGTGGGGTCATCCCACACGACACCGAAACATCGTCTGCGATGGTGCGAGCGCCTGCT
This sequence comes from Elymus sibiricus, assembly GCA_039707655.1. Classification (NCBI taxonomy): domain Eukaryota; kingdom Viridiplantae; phylum Streptophyta; class Magnoliopsida; order Poales; family Poaceae; genus Elymus; species Elymus sibiricus. The sequence goes on along the minus strand of CM077675.1, from coordinate 455,985,016 downwards.
GACGATTCGCCTAACGTAAACGTATGCGAAGTCATAGCCTATCCCACACGCCACACTTTGATGCTACGTTTGTGGTCAAGCACACATCCGAGACGATGGCACAGATATATTCGTGTGCGATACGTTTTCGGATCGCACACGCGAAACGTATGTCAACCGTCTCTTGATCGTCCTACATTACACACGCATACAGGTTCGTAACCGTTTGTGCTATTAAAGTCAAGTGCACACCGTTACGGCGTGCAAACGCGTGTGTGACAGCGCGCGCATCCCACACGTGTAAAATATGCGACCGTGTGTTGTAACGCTGATAATCACACACACTATTATTCAAACAATCGTGTGTGACATATGACACCATCGCACATAGTTTAATCATTCTAGCTGTGTGCGCTGTAATTTAGTACCTAATACCTTATTTTCGTTAATTTATTATTAGAATTGGAAATTTCAAATTTTTAATTATGAAATGTGGATTTCACATCCATCAATACATACCCAAATTACAATGTTTCAACAGCCAATACATAAATCGAAAGCTTAGTACATGTTCCATGGTTACATAGTTCGGTAGAAGATTAAATATGATGAACCACAATATATAGTACTAGAGGCAGTAAAGGTGAAGAGAGAATTGTAAATGCTTTTGGCTGTCGATGATGTTGAAGAAGCGGAATACCCATAATGTGCCCTCCTCCATGCCAAAGGTGCGCACAACTTTTGTCCAACCCCTTGTGATGATCGCCCGTCCATCCTTCACCGCCTTCAGAAAGACTTCTAGACCGTTATCATGGTAGCATGAATTATATACTATAACCTTCGTTGCCTCCACATCGGTCAGGTAGTTTCCTAGGTAATCTTGAGTAAATTCCTTTGGAAACCACTGAAAAGAGACAACTTTCAGGTATTCATGTCTAATAGAGTAACTTGTTCTGGGCTGGAAAAGAAGGCAACCGATTACTTACCATCCTAAAGCTCACTGGTGTCTTGGATAAAGTATAAATAAAGAGTTTAATTCCAATCAGATGTCTCTTCTGCCTAACAATTTTTCTTAGTTTCCTCACTTGATGCTTGTTCATGTTTATCTCATTGCCCCATATGCAAAGGGGGGTCGAAGCATGAATCAGTACCGCTGATATATGTACCTACAAGCAACAAATCAATGTTAGAACATAAGTTGCAATTGCACTGATGATGTAAAATATTATAAGAAAATGGGAGCTGACTAACCTCGATGGTAAACAACAGTATCACGCATCGTAGCCCTACATAAGCACATAGAAAGGCGTGTTAAATCCAACAGGGTTAACATCCACCAAAAATAGCAAATGTTAACTAAACGACAATATCTTTGGTGATATTTTCATTGCGAGGAGTAGCGCGGTAACAAAGGGACATGTATTGGTGAAATTAAACTGGATGTGTTAACTTCAGAGTTCAGGCAACCTTACATAGTCATTCAAACTAGTACCAATGATACAGAAATTGACACATTTAAACATCACGAGCCAGTTCATACTTGGTAAATCCCGAGGGGTAGTTGCTGGGGTACATCAACTCGGCCAGAGCCCGCACAAAGTCGGTGGCTAGGTGTTCCTGCTGGTCGCAGCGTGGATCAGTACCGCTAACATATGTACCTACAAGCAACAAGTAAATGTTAGAAGCTAAACTGCAACTGAACAAATGATGTAAAGTACTATAAGATATTGGGATGTGACTAACCTCGACGGTAAACAACATCGTCGTGCATTATGGAACTGCGTAGGTACAAGGAAAGGCATGTCAACTACAACAGGGTTAACATGCACCAAAAATATATAATGGTAATTGATGGACATCATCTCCAGTGATATCTTCTTTGCAAAGAGTAGCACGGTACCGAATGGACAGCGTAAATAATGGATATAACTGTTCACTACAGCAGGCTTAACAGTAACCTAGCATAGGCATCGTAAGTTTGTTACTGGTATTGGTAAAATTGAACTAGACAATTCATACTTGAACAACACACTGCGCATAACTGAAATGAACAACGGAAACCTAACATGGCAACCTAAACGTGTACCGTTGAAACTGAAATTGACACTGTTAAACATTGCTATACTGGTATTCATAAAAATGAACAGGACAGTTCATACTTGGTAGGTCCCGGGGGGTAGTTGCTTGGGGATTTCATCAAGGCCAGAGTCGGCACCACGTTGGCGGCGGCGGCGGCGAGGTGTTCCTCCGGGTCGGCACGCATAGCGTTCACCGCGTCATCGACCGCCATGACCAGCTCCTCGACCTCCGCGTGATATGCGGTTGGGCTTACGCGGGGATGCTCGGCGATAGGGGGTGGGGATGTGGAGGCATGAGGGTGGTTCGCATGCTCAATCTGAGCTATCAGGCCGGGGCGGAGATGGAGCTCGGAAGTTACCTCACTAGATCGATGAGCGAGACTGGTGCAGAACGTAGATTTGGTTGCGGCGGTGGCGGTTTGGGCTGTAGTTAGAGCGGGGGGAGAGGGGGGCGGTGGGGATAGGGGGAGATGTTATGGGTTGATATGGGGTGGGAGGAATAAATAGTGAAATCACGCGCCTATTGAAAATTTGGCGGCGAAACTCGAACCTTACGGGGGGAACACGCAACGCAGACGAAGCGCATCAAATACCCGTGTGCGATAAAAGAGAAAATTGGTGATCCCGCGTCGGAAAAAATTCAAGTCTTCTCTCTCTCTCGTGCCATCAGACGCTTTGCAAACGGTTTGTTGTAAGAAAACGTTTGCCATTAAAGATGTATTAAAAACATAAAAGACCTAGAAAATACACCAAAAAAGGACTAAATACGATAAACGAGCCTAAAAATTGTGAGATTTGGACATGGTGCATTCTAGTGGGTATGTTGATCATATAAAATAAATCAAGTTGAAAGGACCAAGAAAATATGGGTTCCCCTTGAAAACATGGCGATTTTCGCTCCTGGAACCATGAAACTCCATAGGTGATGGTCCGCTTTATGAAGAGCGTTTATCACGACATTATCCATACCTCCTTAATTTTTTACCGTATCATATTGAGGTCATGCCCGGGCACCACACGAGATAACATGTTCTTCAAGCATGTTTTCCATTTTTCTAGAGATACAAAACAAATAAAGGACACATCTCTGGTTGCCTCTTCCCACACATATGCTTTAAAATAGTATTAGTTTCCTATAAAATACATGAAAACTTATCCAACGATACAATTACAAATTTTTGAGTCCTATTTGAATGCATTTTCATGTACAGATCGTTCTAACCTGAATTATAAGCACAAAAGACATAGAAAGTACACAAAAGGGACCAAATACGATGAACGAGCATGATTATTGCGAAATTTGGACATGGTGCATTTTAGTGTGCTTGTTGATTGTATAAAATAAATTTAGTTGAAAGGACCAAGGAAAAATATGGGTTCCCCTTGAAAACATGGCGATTTTCGCTCCCGAACCATGAAACTCCATAGGTGATGGTCCGGTTTATGAAGAGTGTCTATCACGACATTATCCATACCTCCTCAAAATTTTACCGAATCATATTGAGGTCATGCCTGGGCACCACACGAGATAACATGTTCCTCAAGCATGTTTTCCATTTTTCTAGAGTTACAAAATAAATAAACGACACATCTATGGTTGCCTCTTCCCACACATATATACCCTTTAAAACCGTATTAGTTTCCTATTGAATACATGAAAACTTATTCAACGACACAATTACGAATTTTCTAGTCCTTTATGAACGCATTTTCATGTGCAAAACGTTCTAACCTGAATTATAAGCACACAGGACCTACAAAGTACATAAAATGGGACCAAATACGATAAACATGCCTGAAAATTGTGAAATTTGGACATGGTGCATTCTAGTGCGTATGTTGATCGTATAAAATAAATCTAGTTGAAAGGACCAAGGAAAAAGTATGGGTTCCCCTTGAAAACATGGCGATTTTCGCTCCCCGAACCATGAAACTCCATAGGTGACTGTCCGAATTATGAAGAGTGTCTATCACGACATTATCCTTACCTCCTCAAATTGGTACCAAATCATATTGAGGTCATGCCCGGGCACCACACGAGATAACATGTGCTTCAGGCATGTTTCCCATTTTTTCTATAGTTCCAAAACAAATAAACGACACATTTTTTCTATGGTTGCCTCTCCCCACACGTAACCTCTAAAATTGTATTAGTTTCCTATAAAATACATGAAAACTTGTCCAATGACACAATTACGAATTTTCGGGTCCTTTTTGAGCGCCTTTTCATGTACAGAACGTTCTAACCTGAATTATAAACACAAATGACCTAGAGAGTACACAAAAGGGACCAGATATGAAAAATGAGCGTGGAAATTATGAAATCTAGACATGGTGCATTCTAGTGGGTATGTTGATCGTATAATATAAATCTAGTTGAAAGGACCAAGGAAAAATATGGGTTCCCCTTGAAAACATGGCGATTTTCGCTCCCCGAACCATGAAACTCCATAGGTGATGGTCCGGTTTATGAAGAGTCTATCAAGACATTATCCATACCTCCTCAATTTTCTACCGAATCATATTGAGGTCATGCCTGGGCACCACACGATATAACATGTTTTGAACACCTTTTCATGTATAAAACGTTCAAACTTGAATTATAAGCAGTAAATGCCTAGAAAAGTACACAAAAAAGACTAAATATGGTAAACGAGCCTGAAAGAATGTGAATTTTGGACACGTTGCATTCTAGTCGGTATGTTGATAGTAGAAAAATAATAATGGAGAAACAACCAAGGAAATATGGGTTTCCCATGAAACTTTGTGACTTGTTTGGGCAAACAGTTACTTTGCGAATGCCGTGTGCGTTCACCCCATTCTGCGGTGTGTTCTGATTGGCCAAAACACCCGCCACACGGATCGCGCATGCGCACCGTAGGATGCACCGCGATCGAACGGCAATCCAAACTTCTCCCGTCACACCCGTGTACTGTAGTTGGGATTTTAGTTCGTACATGCACTAAATTCTTCAATGGCAGTAATCACACACAGTTCATGTTTACGAACCATTTCCTACGAGGACCCTCTACCGCAAGTCCCCGACCCTCTACCTCGTCTTCCTCATTCGCATTGTTGTATACTTGCTCGTTCTCGACCTCGGCCCGACCAAATCATCGAGCTCGACGAGCGCCTGTCGCAGCCGGCTGCCGCCGACGAACGCAACCGTAGTGTCCACAGTGCAAGCACAAATCAGGCATTAGCAATTCAATCGAGCATTTACATGCTCAAATTGGTACAGTGCATAGTTGGCGAAGTAATTTACAAAACATTAGCTAGCTATTAATTTTACATCAATATAATACATATGAACTGCGCGCGCACAAAAGTGCTACTGCTCCTAACGCCGACCCAGCACGCACAGCTGCCATTGTCCATCGATATCGTGTCGTTCCTTGGCTCAGGAAGACAGGAGGTCCCCAAGTCGATGACCTACACCTTGATCGACCGAGGAAGGGTCAGCCTCGACGACGGTGGCCGACGAGACCCTGACCATTGCCAATTCTGCAGCAATGGTCGCGTGTCCTCCCCCGGCATCTGGAGATGCCTCCTCCTCCATCTGGGACATAAGCATGCGCCTTGTGCGGTGGCCACAGACACAGTTGTCCCTGCGGCGTCGCGGTTCCTGCTCCGCCGCCCGCACCATCCGGCGCACTCTACGCCAAGCCCGCAATATCGCCCGCTGGCGATTGCTAGCTGCTTTCAAGACGACCCTAGCTAACTTCTTGGCTTGTCCATGTCATGATTCCTGCCTCCTCTGGCTGTCGTCGGCAGAGGTAGCCTGGCCGTCGATCCTCAAGCCAACCATCGCGCACGCAGCCTCGATTTCGCCGTCGCCCAACTCCATCCTGTCGTTGACCATTGGGGGTTTGATGGTGTGTGTGGCAACTAGCCAGGGGATCATTGACTCGCCGCCGTTGGCCATCGCTGTGGTTATTTATAGCTAGCTGCTGCCAAGGGGGTTGGGGATTTTATAATTTACCGCTGTGGCTGGCGCGTGCGCTTGCGCGGGAAGCATTTTCACAGTTTTTGAGTTCTTTTCCGTGCACACATAATCGCACACGGAACACATATAGCAACTGTATGCAATCATGTATAGGGTCATAAATTAATATCACCACTCTTCGCTCTCCACCGTCTCTTTCCCCTCTCGCACCCCCAAAATCTGTCCTTCTTCTCCCCACTGTCCTTGCCTCCACAAAATCCTCAACATTACACATGTCATTCGCGCGGAGGACCCCGTTGCGGAGGAGTGCGCGGTTGAGGCAGGTACGCGCTGCTGAGGGTCCGGAGGCCTTGGCGGCGGTACGCGCTGCTGAGACCACGTTGCAGAGGAGCGCACGGTTCAGGTAGGTACGCGCTGCTGAGGGTCCGGAGGCCTTGGCGGCGGTAGGCGCTGTTGAGGGTCCGGAGGCCTTGGCGGATAAAGAGGAAGAGCTAAAGGTTATATCAGATCGGTTGCTGGCAAGCGCGGTTCTGTACGCGGAACGCGCGGCTGTGGCCTTCGGAAGAGCATCATGCACCGACCAGTCCGTCGTTGCCTTGCCGCCTCGCGTGGATTTGGCCTCGGTAAGGGCAGCAGCCTCCTTACTCCAGTCTCCTACCGCTCTAGCACAGCGTGCGGCTCTTGACTATTTTGTTTACGACCTCTTTGAATATCTCCATCGTAAGAGGGCCGTACGCATGCAGTTGGCCGTGGATGGGATTTTCCATGATACCAGAGCTACCGTGATGGGGTATGAGCAGAGGAAAGTCCGGGCCTATGAAGCGTTCAAGAACATGGTCAATGCCAACCCGAAACCTGATCCTACTTCCATAGAGAGGATGTTGCATGAGTGCAGAAGATATTTCTACTAAGGCGAACCAATAGTCCATCCCCGCAACAACGACAACGAGTAGCTGTTTCCATTTTGTTGTTTTCTGAACCTTGCTGATATGTAATGTCGCTAATATATTCTTTAGTCGATTATGTAGGAGTGCGAATGATAATTTGTGCTATCACTTTCTGAATCAGGTGCTTATTACGACAAATCACCTGTGTTATTTTCTGTCTTTCCACACAATTTAAATTACTAACTTGTTTGCTGGGCATCACACACATCTTGTTATGCCCAATTGTTTGTGTTATTTTGGCTAGAACATTTCATCCGAGCGCACGGTATGCCGTCTGCCGCACACATTTTGATCTGTGCAACCGTTTGTGTAGGCAGCATAGATGTTGTGCAGACAGAGGAAATCACAGTATACATGGAGAAAACTACGAAACCCATCGGTGATGATTTCATCAATCGCTGACAGTTGTATACAAGCAAACATTTCCCCACAACACACACAGGTTATTAGGACCAATCGTCTGTGATATATCTGGTGTTCGCACACGATTCTCATTACTCACATGTTTGCTATATATCGCACACATCTTGTTATGCCGAATCGTTTGTGTTCTACTGTATCAGCGCACACAGTTTATCCGAGTGAACTGTATGCCGTACTTCGCACACATCTTGTTATACTAAATCGTTTGTGTTCTTCTATATTATCGCACACAGTTTGTAGTGATGAACTGTGTGCCCACTATCGCACAGATCTAGATTTGTGTAACCGTTTCTGTTTTCTTCTCTAATCACAAACTTTCCATAAGAACAAATTGTCTGTCGTAGATCGCACACGCAACGACTTTCTGAATCGTATTTGATGGATCCGTCTTCGCACACAGTTCGTGCCATTAGCGATGGAGCTTGAACTATAACGTTTGCGATTCATGCATCGCACACAGTTTTGTCGAAGGGTCTCTGATTGCAGTGTCGTGTTAGCAGCATCCTGCAGTAGTGTTATGAACAAAATAAAGCTTTTACTAAACATATCGTTGATGCCATGATGATATTGAAGAAAAGTTGGAGTTGGAGATTTCTATTCCTAGAAAATTACATGATGAGTGGGAACCTACCATTAAGGTCATGATTAAAAATTATGAATGCTTTGCTTTGTGTGATTTGGGTGCTAGTGTTTCCACGATTCCGAAATCTCTATGTGATGTGCTTGGTCTTACCAACATTGAAGAATGCTCTCTTAATTTGCACTTGGCGGATTCTACTATTAAAAATCCTTTGGGAAGAATTAATGATGTTCTTATTCTTGCAAATAGGAACTATGTGCCTATTGATTTTATTGTTCTTGATATTGATTACAATCCGTCTTGTCCCATTATACTTGGTAGACCGTTTTTACGCACTATTGGTGCCGTGATTGATATGAAAGAAGGCAATATTCGTTTTCAATTTCCCTTGAGAAAGGGTATGAAACACTTCCCTAGAACAAGAATTAAGCCACCATATGAATCAATCATGATGGCATCCTATGGATCCAAAACCAAAGATGACAATACTTGAATCTATCCATTATGCCTAGCTAGGGGCGTAAAACGATAGCGCTTGTTGGGAGGCAACCCAATGAATAAATAAATTTTTGCTTTTTCCTTTCTGTTTTTGAGTGTTGACACAATTATGCCTCTGTTATGATTGTGTTTTTATGGTTTATTTAGTGTTTGTGCCAAGTAGAACCGTTCGGATGATTCATAGGATGAGTAGAAGTGATGCTGAATCTGAAACAGAAACTTTGCGTCCAGTATTTGAATTTTCATTTTTTGCTGGAACGTGACTTGAGTTGATATTTTAACACAGTGTTGCTATACAAATTCCTTACGTTGTCCTAATTTTTCAGAATTGTTAGAGTTACAGAAGGATGGGTAAAGTACATATTACTACAGACTGTTCTGTTTAAGACAGATTCTGTTTTCGTTGCATTGTGTGCTTGTTTTGATGAATCTATGGTTTGTATTGGGGGGTATAAGCCATGGTAAAGTTAAAATACAGTAGTTATAATGCAATAAAAAAATATGAATGGGTTTGCAACAGTACCTAAAGTAGTGATTTGCTTTCTTATACTAATGGATCTCACGAAGATTTTGTTGACTTTTGTGTGATTGAAGTTTTCAAGTTTTGGGTGAGATCACGATGGATGAAGGAATAAGGAGTAGCAAAAGCCTAAGCTTGGGGATGCTACCGCACCCACAAGATATATCCAAAGAGAAACAAGCAACTAAGCTTGGGGATGCCCCCGAATGGCATCCCCTCTTTCTTCTAACGACCATCGGTATTTTACTTGGAGCTATATTTTTATTCGTCACATATCATGTGTTTTGCTTGGAGCGTCTTGTATCTTTGCTTGCTTTGTTTGTTAGTTTTTCCTTTGTATCCTTGCTGGACACACCTATTTTAGAAAGCCAAAACCATGCTATGATTTGTTAGAATTGCTCTATGCGCTTCACTTAAACTTTTTGAGCTATAGAATTACTCTAGTGCTTCACTTATATCTTTTTGAGCACGGTGTGCTTGGAAATTTTTGTAAAAATACTCTCATGCTTCACTTAGATTAATTTGAGAGTTAGTAAATTTTGAAGAAATCCTCTCATGCTTCACTTATACCTTTTTGAGAGATGAAATCTTTATGCTCATGTGCTTCACTTAAATTTGTTTGAGCTTGCCAAAAAGCAATGTTAATATATGAAACTAGTCCCAAAGTGATAGATATCCAAGGAGGATATAATAAAAACTTTCATGAAGATCATTGGAAAAATTAAACTTGATTCCTTGTAATAATTTTGAAACATGATGATAATAATATGTGAGTCATGTTAGTGAGTAATTATGCTTAGTAGGAATATTGGTGTTAAGGTTTATGATTCCCTATGCATGCACGAAATTCAATAGTTATGCAATGAAGTTACATCCTAATTGTGGTGCATTATTCGGTGTTAGTTATGTTCAATGCTCACTTATGTGATTTTTCGTTTTTTGGTTCGGTTGCTTCCCAATCTATTTGCTAGCCTTCATTTGTACTAAGTAGAAATACTGCTTGTGCATCCAAAATCCTTAAACCATGTTTTGCCTTATGAGTCCACCATACCTACCTATATGCGGTATTTCCATGCCGTTCCAAGCAAATTTGTATGTGCCATCTCTAAATTTTCAAAATATTTTTTCTCTTTTGTGTGCTCGTACCGCTCATGAAACGGTGGGGGTGTCCAATATTTTTCCATGCTAGGTGTGTTATTCTCAAGATGAGTGTTTACTCACTTGTCATTGCACGAGAGTACAGCGGTAATAGGGATGCCCATTCCCGAAATAAAAAAGAAAAAAATTACTTTATGTTGTCAAATAATAAATTCCTTGGAAAGTGTTGGTATGGAAGGCAACCGTGGATACGGCCCGCCATGGAAAGTGGAAGTTTGGTGGAAAAAGGAATAAACTTTATTTTCTGTTTGGGAACCGCCTATGATATATCTAGCATGGAAAGTATTGTGAACTACTTTGTCGTTTCCGTTGACGGGAAAAGCATTCCACCCAAAATATTTTTCTCTCTCAATTTTAAACCTTGAGCTCTAGCACCTCTACAAATCCCTACTTCCCTCTGCGAAGGGCCTATCATTTACTTTATGCAATTTTTATTTTTTGCTTTCATTCTCCATCTTCTCTTATAAGCACCAGCTAGGGGGCACTATGATCGTAATTGAGCATTGGGCATAGCTAATATTTGAGTGTGTTTCATGAATGGATTAATGCTTGAGCATGATGGACTAGGCATAACTTTCTTTGGTGTTGATATTTTGAAAGACATGGTTGTTTGTTGACATGCTTGAGTATTGAAGTCATTATGTTAAAACTAGACTATTGCTTTGAATCATTATAAGTCCAAATGTCCATGCTATACAAAAGAAAAAAATGTGATGAACATGTTAGGCAGCATTCCACATCAAAAATTCTGTTTTTATCATTTACCTAGTCGAGGACGAGTAGGAATTAAGCTTGGGGATGCTGATACGTCTCCAACGTATCTATAATTTTTGCTTGTTCCATGCTGTTATATTATCATTCTTGGATGTTTTACAATCATTTTATAACAACTTTATATCATTTTTTGGGACTAACCTATTGACATAGTGCCAGACTGCCAGTTGATGTTTTTGCATGTTTTTTACTTCGCAGAAAATCAATACCAAACGGAGTCCAATCGCGACGAAACTTTTTTCTAGACCAGAAGACACCTAGTGGCCAAACAACTGCTGGAGAGGTGGGCTGTGGAGAGCACAACCCACCAGGGCGCGCGAGGGGGGCCCGGCGCGCCCTGATGGGTTGTGCCCTCCTCGGCCCCCTTCCGCACCGCCTTGGATGCCTATAAATTCTCAAATATTCGGAAAACCCTAGGGGATTCGACGAAACACAATTCCAGCCGCCGCAAGTTCCAGAACCGCGAGATCCAATCTAAACACCATCACGGAGGGGTTCATCTTCCTCATAGGTGCCTCTCCGATGATGCGTGAGTAGTCCACCATAGACCTACAGGTCTGTAGGCAGTAGCTAGATGGCTTCTTCTCTCTCTCTCTTATGATTCTCAATACAATGGTCTCTTGGAGATCTATTTGATGTAAACTTTTGTGGTGTGTTTGTTGGGATCCGATGAATTTTGAGTTCATGATCAGTTTCTATCCATGAATATTATGTGAGTCTTCTTTGATCTCTTATATGCATGATTGCTTATAGCCTCGTATTTCTTCTTTGAATCTTTGGTTTAGTTAGGCCGACTAGATTGATTTTTCTTGCCATGGGAAGAGGTGCTTTGTGATGGGTTCGATCTTGCGGTGTTCTTTCCCAGTGACAGAAGGGGCAGCAAGACACACATGTATCGTTGCTATTAAGGATAACAAAGATGGGGTCTATTCCTACATGAATAGATCTTGTCTACATGATGTCATCGTTCTTATTGCATTACTCCATTTTTTCATGAACTTAATACACAAGATGCATGTTGGATAGCGGTCGATATGTGGTGTAATAGAGGTAGATGCAGGCAGGAGTCGGTCTTTCTATCTTAGATGTGATGCCTATATAATGACAATTGCCTTGGATATCGTCATGACTATTCGATTTTTTATCAATTCCCCAACAGTAATTTGTTCACCCACCGTGCGCTATACTCATGAGAGAAGCCACTAGTGAACCCTATGGCCCCCGGGTCTACTTTTCCATCATATTGCTTTCCGATCTATCTTTTTGCAATCTTTGTTTTCAGATCTACAAAACCAAAAACTCAAAAACATATTGCTGCATATTTACTCTTTTTATTTGTGTTCTTGAGAGATCTATCTCTCCTATCTATCACTACCTAATCTATCTTATTACCGTAGCGAGATTAACAACCTCTCTTTCGCGTCGGGTTGCAAGTATTTGTTGTTTGTGTGCAGGTGCTGCTTATTGGGTGGTGGTGATCTGTAACACCCCAAGTGTCATGCTACAGTACACACATGCTAATGTGCCATCCCATCATGATCGTTTTAATTGAAATTGCATTAGGGATTAATCCAACGGTCAAATTCAAATTCAAATTGCACGTCAAATAATTAATTATTAAAGCAAAGGAGCAAAATGTTTGAGATGTTGAAAATAATTCCTCAAGTAATTATTATGAAGAAATCAACTCAAAATGGATTTTAGTTTGGCCATAGCAATATTTTAGTGGACCAACAACATTTAATTAGGTCGTTTAAATTCCAACACATATTCTCACATTTCCCAAACCACATGAAAATTTGTGTGTGGCCCTATGATAATGCACTGGATTTATGTGCCAAGTTTCATAATGAACAAAATCCATTTAGCAGCAAATTAAATCGCAAAACAATACAGAAATTAAAATAGAAAAATAAAAAAAGAGAAAAGACCTAACACTACTGTGCCACTGGGCCTAAGTGCCATAGTGCACTGTGGCCCAGCCCACCAGGGCCTTCTCCTTCCTCTGTACAGAGGAGGAGGCAGAGCACCGTGGCAAGCATCCAGCCGCCACGGCTACGGATGGCCTCCACATCCTCCCCCGTGCCCTATAACTGCGTCCAACCAAAACCCTAGCCCTCTCTCGTTCGGTTCCCCCTCTGTCCCCGTCGCCCCCCCCTCCTCATCTGCTCGAAATCGAGCTTGAAAGCTCCGCGGTGAGCACTGCCTCGTCGTCGTTGTCGCGGCCGTCGTCGTCGCCATCGCGGAAGAAGGCGTCTAGGAGCCTCACCGTCGTCGTCTCGTTCCTCTCCATCATTCGGTTCATTGTCAGGCCGCCGCCAAGCTCGCAATCGCAGGTCTTCTCCGCCACGGCCGTCACAAACTCGCCATCGATTCGTCCAGCTCCGGCCCGTCCCGGCCACCTCGAGCCCACCTACGGCACCGTTGTGATCTCCCTCTTCGAATCCCCCTTACCCCGGTCTCGATCCGTAGTTGTAGTCGCATGTACTCGTCGTAGCCGCCATGGTCGGAGCTCTGCGTCCACGCGCGCTCGCGTTGCTCCTGGCCGTGCCCCTGCCGCGCTTGGCCACGTCTGTCCATGCGCGCCACCCCCTGGTCGCGCCCATGCGCGCACCCGCTGCCCTGGCGCTGAGCCGCTTCTCTCTGTCACCGCTGCTGCTGCAACTGCTGCTCTCTGTTGCCGCTGCTGCCTCAGCTGCTGCTCCTGTCGTTGCCGTGCTGCGCTTCCTCCAATGCTGCCTTGCTCTGCTTCCGCTGCTTGCCGCTAGCGCTGCCGCTGCTGACAACCTGCTGCTACTCCTGCTAAGCTACTGCTCGTGCTCAACGTTGCTGCTGCGTTGCTATGCTGCTGCTTGCGGCTGGCCATGGCCAAGGCCATGGCCGGGTGCGCCGTGTGTGTGTGCAGCGTGTGAGTGAGCGTGTGTGCGAGTGTTGTGTGTGTGCGTGAGAAAGTGTGTGAGTGGCCGGCTGTGCCACTCCAAAGTGTGTGGCCGGCCTGTTTTTAGTTTAGGGGCTAATCCCCAATCAAAACAATCCCATGATTAACTATTTTATGTTTAGGTTTAGTATAGTTAGGGTTAATTTAGTGCAAATTCCATCTAGTAGCAGACGACATGTGGGCCTCCAGTTTATATTTAACTCTCATATAATATGTGTAAATGACATGTGGGCCAACCCCCTCCCTGTTTGACCAGTCAAATTGACTTGGTCAACCCGAATTAAAACAATTCCAAAAATCATTTAAACTTTGGAAAATCATATAAAACAAACCATAACTCCGATGAAAATAATGTATACATGATATTTGATCAGAAAAATCCCACGAATTTGAATACGCAGTCCGTTCGTCTGTCACGTGCTCCTATCATAACGAACATGGAACTTTTTCATCGTTTTCAGCTGTCCGGTAGTAGCCCGAGACCCGGAAAATATCGTCAGATATTCTTCCGATCCGGCTGCGACGTGTAGTACTGTGTTAGTGCATGCCTAGCTCTGCATATTGCCATGTCATGCATCGTGTGCATCTGTCTGCCTTATATTTATTGTTTCTCCCCACTCTTCTTACCGGTAGACCCCGAGACTGACGCTGCTGCCGGGTACGACTACGCGCCTAACGATCAGGCCTTTGCCGCAGAGCAGCAAGGCAAGCAACCCCCCTTGAGCATTCTGATATCGCCCATTTCTTTACCTCTCATTCTTGCATTAGTTTTTGCTACAGTATTAGTTAGCTCCTATTCTGATGCATAGCCTGTTTTTGATAAACTGCTACTGTACTAGCTATCATATCAACTGCTTAGTATAGGTTGATCAATGAATCCGCTATGACCCCCTAGTCCCAGTTGCCCCGCTTTTAATATCAGTCACTCGGTCATCATGATTGACGAGCCAGGCCCCTCACATCACCGCACACCCCTTAGTTGTACGACTCTACAAAGCTACTATCGAGTACCGAGGGTGACACCTCGTGAAGTACTCATGATGATAACTCTGTGGTGCAGCTAGTCGGTCATGGTTATCGAGGGTAATTCCTCCTTCACCACTCCCGACGATGACTCTGTCGTGCAACCCCTCAAGTGTGGGACCCTCGAGGGTGATTCCTCTAAGTCCACCTTGACGGTTTCATCGAGTGGGACCATTTGAGGGTGATTCCTCAGGTTCCGTCTTGATGTTTCATACACACAGTTACTATGACCTGGTTACAGAAACATGTTGGTGATGGGTCGGCCCTGAGGGGTACCCACGGTTTGATGCTGATGAGGCGTGGTCGGGTAGGAGAGGCCCTTGCCACACATCCTCGAGACGAGGCGATGGGACCACACTTCATGGGTCGCGCTTGCCCCGCATTAATAAAATGCTAATGGGTTGGGTATTTGATATGAGTTGGTCGTTTGACCTTTTACGCACCAAACCTTCACGTGGGACAAGTTATGGGTACTCAGCGTCGTTGTATCAGCCGAAGCTCTTCGGACGTCAGCAATGGAGCGGCGCGCGCCTGAGTGGCCTGGACGGCACAGGTCTTGGATTAGAGTGTGCTAGGGCGTACGCATCGTGCAGGAGCGCAAAGGGTGAGTGGGCCCATGACCCCTGTGCACTTAGGATTTAGACCGGCGGGCTAGCCTCTCTGTTGAGCCTAGGTGGGTCGATGACGTGTTGATATCCCGAGGGCGGGCATGACCCAGGAAAGTGTGTCCGGCCGGAGGTGATCAAGCGTGTTGGAAATGCGGTGCACCCCTGTAGGGATGAATTCATCTATTTGAATAGCCGTGTCCACGGTAACAGGACGACTTGGAGTTGTACCTTGATCTACTACAACTAAAATTGTGACTTTAAATTGAAATGGATGTTGGCCTCGGGATTGCTTCCTCACAGGGAGTCAAGGAAGAATCTCTGGGCGTGGTTACTTAATAAAAATTTGCTACAATAATATTGCTATATATGGGATACCAGTCTACTCTCTTCTAATGTTGCAAGATGCTGAAGATGCTAGTCTTCGATAGGACTAGGTCTTCCCCCTATTCTCGCTTTCTGCAGTCAGCCCAGATATAACCCCATTCCTTGATACTGATGCATACTTAGCATAGTTCTGATGTCAGTCTTGCGAGTACTTCGGATGAGTACTCACCGCTGCTTTGTTTTCTCTTTCCCCCCTCGAGACGATTCTGCGTTCAGACGATGGATCCCAGGAGATGGAGTACGCCGGAGACGACTACTACACCATCGCCAGAGCCTATTACTACCTGGAGGTGGCCCCCGACCGGCAGTAGGATAGGAGGTTCCCAGGCAGGAGGCCTCGCCTCTTTCGATCCGTGTTATGTTTGCACTAGCCTTCTTAAGGCAAAACTTGTTTAACTTATGTATGTACTCAGATATTATTTGCTCCCACTGACTCATGCTTGTCGAGCTTTGTATTCGAGCCCTCGAGGCAACTGGCTTGTAATACGAAGCTGTATGGCTTTAATTTGTGTCTAGTATTGTGTTGTGATATCAATCAGTGAGTCCCTAATCTTGGTCGTACGCATTGCGTGTATGTTTAGCGTACGGTCGAAATTTGGGGCGTCACATGATCCTCCTACTGGTTCGATAACCTTGGTTTCATAACTGAGGGAAATACTTACCGTCGCTGTGCTGCATCATCCCATCCTCTTTGGGGAAATACCGACGCAGTCTCAAGCCACGTCAAGGAGATACGACGAAGCAACTTACCCAATGTGCTATCACCAGCTGTCGAGACAAATGCACACAATAGGGACTATATAAGATGGCTAAAAGATCGTTTGACAAACGGACCCCAAGATGACCTTGCAACGTTATTGGCACAAAAGCCATCAATGACAATTATGAAGTACCAAGCATACAACATAAATGGCAACATGTTCTACACTGAGGAACGTGATGCTAAGACCTCGTATCAAAACAGCTATGTTTGAATTGAATGCCTAACTGTAGAGGAAGATGATAAACAGGTGTACTATGGAACCATTGAAGAGATTTGGGAGCTTGACTACGTGCAAATGAAGGTGGCATTATTCAAGTGCAGATGGGTCCCTCTTAGTAGCGTAAAGGTTGATGCTTATAGCAGAAGACATATGTTGACCGCAGAGTTATGGCATATCACAAGGACCCATTTATTCTTGCCAGCGATGCTACCTAGATTTTCTTTGCGCCAGACCTCTTGCATACCCACTGCCATGTAGTGATGTATGGGAAGAGGAGGGTACTAGGCATCGAGAATGTTGGTGACGAGGAGGAGTACAATCAATATGATGAGTTGTCACCTGAGGGGCCACGCGACATAAAAGAGCAGAAGCATAAAATCATCAGAAATCCTAAATTCATTAGGGGTCAACATCATGATCGCGATCACCCCATGTACATGGGAATTGATTCAAAAAACTAGTCATTATGTCTACTGTACTGAATTGTTGCATGTACTGAATTGTGAGGGACGTGTACTGAGTTTGTTCTGTTATAAGTTTCGCATGTACTGTATTGCGAGGTATGCACGGCCTTTTGTTGATCTAGTTTCGCATGTACTGTATATAGCTAGAATGCTCAGTTCATCTCACTTCGGTATGTACGAACTGAACATGTGTAGTTTGGTTTACAAATCACGCACGGTTCATTCACTAGAACCGTGTGCTTTCTAAACCGCGGTCTATGAAACCTAATGCGCGCAACGTGAGTCCTGCTTTCTGATTGGACAAAACCCAAACCACACGGATCGTGCGTCTGCACCATAGGATTCACCCAGATCGAACGGCAGTCCTTATACCTCTCGTCAACACACGCTGTTGAAGTTGGGATTTGATTTATATGTAATAAATGCCCCGTAAATGGTAAAAAATGCTAAAAATATAACAGGCGAGCTCAGAAATGCGTCAGAAAATCAAACCTGACGTATAATTATGATTTACTACCATGGGATAAAATTTGGAGGAGAGGCGATGAAGACACCATCGATTGGAGTTCGATTTGCCACTTCTCCCCTCGGAACTATGATCCTTCTACTCAGATGCTATGGTTTCCAATTAGCGATCATTGTAGCTTGTGCCAAATTTTACCAAAAAAATTCCATGGTGTCTCGAGATGACGCCACGATGACACACCGATTTTCGTGATTTTCTGAGTCCATCTGCATTTCCTGTAATTAAATACTGACATTTATTTAGGTGGACACATCTCCCGTCCGAAATGCTTGACAATTCTTCTGATTCGTTGCGCAATGACGAAAATCACGCAAAGTGACAAACAAATGATTTGTAAGAGATTCTTTGCCTCCATCCACACGTAATTCATGTTGGGATATTTTATTTATAAGAACTAATTAACATGGTAACTACAAAATATGACTTAGATATAGCAAACGAGACATGTAATCCACCAGAAGATCAATATTAGGAGTACAATGATGTTTGCATACCATGGAAAAAACCAAGGTGAAAGGATGAGGTTGACACCGATTGCAGTCCGAAATGCCAACTCTACTTTTCGTAAACCATGATCCTTTGTGTGAGATGCATTCGTTTTCAAAGGGCAAGCCATCACAACTTCCGCTAGACATTACCAATTTTTCCCACGGGGTCTTCACACTATGCCACGATGACACACCCATTTTTGTAATTTTGGTAATACACACTACTGGAATCCGGAGATTTGCCGTCCGCCATGGCAGACGGCAAAGACAAGAAAGCGGACGGCAAAGAACTTTGCCGTCCGCCAGCGGACGGGAAAATTTCCGGCACAGCGGGCTCCGGCAAAGGGGTTCTTTGCCGTCTGCTTTTACACAACGGACGGCAAAGAAGTTTGCCGTCCGCTTTTCTTTTCTAGCTGACGGCAAAGAATTTGGACGGCAAAAAACAGACGTTAGCCACGTCAGGTATCTAACGGGAGGCTTTGCCGTCTGCCAGCAGACGGCAAAGGTGCCCTCACCTTTGCCGTCTGCTTCCTGACGTCAGCAGACCTGTCAGCAGACGTCCCTCCTTTACCGTCTGCTGGCGGACGGCAAAGTACCACACCCCTTTGCCGTCTGCCAGCGGACGGCAAAGTGACCAAATGGGTCAGCCCCAGTGCTCCCAGGTTGCACAGGTTGCTGCCACGTGGCTCTTTTGCCGTCTGCTGGCGGACGGCAAAGCCCTTTGCCGTCCACCAGCGGACGGCAAAATGCCTGTATTGCCTCATTTTTGTTTGTTTTCAGTTATTTTCCTGCATTTTCAGAATACATATATGACATATATAATTTCAAAGATCATCGTGAAAGTATTGAGCAAGACAACAAATAGACTAGCTTCACATTGTTCATACATATGTACAAATAGTTTCAAACATCACACTAGCTGTTAATCCATACAAATCTAAACAAAAAGAAAACAGTAGCAGCCCATCAATGCCAGCTTCCATGAAGTGAACTCAAATCTGCAAAATGAGAATAAGAAAGTTAGAAGAAGAATAAGAATAAGAAGATGAAGAAGACTACTAGAAGAAGAAGAAGAAGAAGAATAAGAAGAAGACTACTAGAAGAAGAATAAGGTAAGTATAGGTCATTTTTGTGCTAACCTAGGTGATTATGCCATTTTTTTGCCAACTTAGGTAAGTATAGCTCATTTCTTATCTAACTTAGGTAATTATGCCATTTTGAAGGAAAGAGAAGAGGAAGAAAAAGAAGAAGAAGAAGAAGAAGACTAGAAGAAGAAGAATAAGGTAAGTATAGGTCATTTTTGTGCTAACCTAGGTGATTATGCCATTTTTTAGCCAACTTAGGTAAGTATAGCTCATTTCTTATCTAACTTAGGTAATTATGCCATTTTGAAGGAAAGAGAAGAGGAAGAAAAAGAAGAAGAAGAAGAAGAAGAAGAAGAAGAAGAAGACTAGAAGAAGAAGAAGACTAGAAGAAGAAGAATAAGGTAAGTATAGGTCATTTTTGTGCTAACCTAGGTGATTATGCCATTTTTTAGCCAACTTAGGTAAGTATAGCTCATTTCTTATCTAACTTAGGTAATTATGCCATTTTGAAGGAAAGAGAAGAGGAAGAAAAAGAAGAAGAAGAAGAAGAAAGAGAAGAAGAAGAAGAAGAAAGAGAAGAAGAAGACTAGAAGAAGAAGAATAAGGTAAGTATAGGTCATTTTGGAGCTAGTATGTCATTTTGGAGGTAGTATGTCATTTTGGAGGAAAATAAGCTAAGTATGTGACATTTATGAGCTTGACTTTCGGTCTTTCGAGGTTTTCCTTACAAAAACTCTCATGCCTCATGGTGTGTACAGTGCTCACTCACTCACACTTATATGGTGTGGTGTATGTTGGTGGACACTACCTAACACTAATATTTCGACCATTGGTGATGGTCGTTTCCCCTCCTCCTTTCCCGCAATATACCAAGGTATATATCGTGAAAGAAGAAGAGGGAAACGATCCCCGCGAGAACAGTCGGGATTCCTCCATCAAGAAGAGGCATGAAACTCTCACAAGGAGCTCCGACAGACCGAAAGTACATAATTTTGTCTAAGTGCTACATAAGTTTGTCTTTCTTTGAGAAAATGATCCAAGTCTATCAAAACAAAGCTAACTTAGGTGAAATATGACATTTGTCTAAGTGCTAAGTTTGTCTACATGCTAAGTTTGTCTTTGTTTGAGAAAATGAGCCAAGTAAGTGGCATATTACGGCTTACCGTCGTCGTCAGCACGGAGGTGCAGCATCGGGGTTCATCAGCCCGGTTACAGGTGGAGCACTACCTCCTGGCCCTGGATTGTGCGATGCGGCTCGGGAGTTATTCTGCACCAAAGATCATTTGCGTTAGAATGATGACGCTGAAACGTTAAGACTAGTAACTAATGAACATTGAAATGAAACTCACCGTTGCAGCCGTGGTAACGACTGGCATCGGCGGAGGGGCCTGGCCGACCTTCTCGCACATAGACTGCACATTTGGTTTTGACAAGCCAATCGTATTAGTTATTAATGCAAAGAACATGTAGTGCATGATTTGCCTAATATGAAGAAGAAACTTACCACGATGAGCTCGTACATGGCCCGGGTAGACGCATCGTTCCGTGCCCTCTCCTCCTCCAGCAACCTAGCCGTCATCTCCTGGGCCTCCCTCCTCTCCTCCGCCATCAACCTAGCCGCCTGCCGGTCCCTTTCCTCCAGAAGGGCATGTGTTGCCTCTCTCTCTTGCTGCAGAGTAGCCTATAACACAACTCCTCGTTAGCATTGTAATCATCTTTGTTCGCACACACAATGTAATGGAATGGGAAGCTATCTGAGTCCGTATGACTAACCTGGATGGCGAGCTAGAGTGGCTTAGGACGAGGCGGCATCTCAGGGCAGGAGGAGCTCGCCTTGATCTGCCGGAAAGTGCGCGAAGACTGTATAAGTCCATCTCGAATGGCGATATGGCCATGGGGCCTCCCGTCGCCAGCTAACATCACCAGGTCTGGATCAATAGGATGCTGGCTCGGGTTGAAGTCCTCCCCATTCACCGCCTTCCCCACATCTTTGTACCTCACGAGCTTGTTGTGGGAGGACTTGTTGGTGAAGTTCCGGGAATCATCAAGGTCAGACTCAAAGAAAGCCTTGGCCTTCTTGTAAGAGGCAGAATGGGCCACGGCATAGAGGTCGTACACCTCTGGCACCTCCGTCTTATTGTACTTCGCCTACAAGAGAGGAACAAAGTATTAATAAAGGGGTCAGGCTAGCATCAATAATTGAATTGCAGGAATCATGAAGCAAACCACGTACCCATTTCTGCCCGTATTGAAATAAGTTGGCGCTGCCTTGATGGTGTGGCACACCGTCCATTTGGGCACGTCGATCCTTGGCATCATCGTGGACGGCTCGCCATTGGTCGGAGCACCACTCATCCACCAACGCCTCCCAACAATCCATCTTATCCGCACACCATCTCGGCGACACCTAAGTTAGTAAAGAGAAATTTGAGAGCTACGCCTACGAATGAAAGCAAGGAAACTAAGTAGAAGGCCTTAAGAATAGATAATTACCTTCATGTACTGCTCCTTGTCCAGAAGCTTTCGGTGGGCCAACTTCTTTTCCTTCTTAATATGCCGCGAGGCGTAGTAGTCTCGAACAGCCTGTACCCGAGCCTCGTGCCGTAAGTTCTGAAGTAGGCGCCTGCACTCTTTATCGATAAGCTTTGCCGCGGCCTCCTCGTATCCCTCCTCGCACCTATAGAAGGTCTGCAATCAAACGAGACAACACTGGTAAGTACAATAAATAGCTATTATTGATTTTTAATTGTGTAAAGGAGAAATTTCCCAGAACTGTCTGATCACCATGTCGGCCCTCGTGTGGCACAACACACCGTCGATCATCTCCTCCGGCGGGGCCGGGGCAGCCAGGTAGTGCTCCGATTTCATTCCTAGCTCGGGAAGCTGACCCTCGCCGGGCAACGTGACAAACCCCGGGAAGTTATGGCGTAAAAGCACACCAAGGATGGAGTTGGGCCTGCGGACATCCTCGGGGTGGTTCCAAGACCTGTAGTATGACAAAGCCAACGCATTAGATATGTGAAGAAACATGAAGGCAAAAGGTTTAAAAAGAGTAAATGCACTTACTTCTCCCCATTAGGCTTAATCAGCCACCTCTGCTCGCGGGTCGGCCGCACGGGCGGGAGCCGTGTAGACCCACGCTGATAGACGGTGGCCCCCTCAGGCACCTCCTCCCTGCTATCATCAGAAAGATGCACCCCGCCACCGTCAGCATGGCCACTCGGCTCCGGCTGATGCAGATCCGGCCAGGTATCCCAGGGGGTCGAAGCGTCTGGACTCTCATAGGACGAAGCGACTGGCCGCGTCTCAGGAGTCTCGCGGGACGAAGAGCCTGGCCGCGACTGAGGAGTCTCGCAGGAAGAAGAGGCTGGCTGCGACTCAGGAGTCTCGCGGGTGGCCGCGTCTGAGACAAGAGGATCGTCGGCCGGAGGCTCATGGACAGGAGTCCTTGTAGCCTCTACCTCAGACGCGGTCCTGTGCTCGGGTGAATCAGCTAGGGGTGGCGGCGAGGAAGGCGTAGCAGACTTCCTACCTCTCCCGCGGCCACCATGTGTAGCTTTAGGAGCAGCCTTCCTACCTCTCCCCCGACCTCTCCCGGCCGACGCAGAAGTGCCCTCGGGTGTCCCCAAACTGTCTATCAACGCTCTCCGGAGATGATGGGGTGGAAGGGAAGTACCCCTCCCACCACGCGCCTCGGATCGCTCTGGACCCGCGCCCACCATCTTTCAACACCTGCCATGACAAAGAGTAAACGAAATTAGTACAACATAAAAAAATTGAATACCGACATGAATAATAATATGTATATAATTTGAGTGTATCATTATCATGTATATAATAAAAATTGAATAATACCTGACATGAACTAATAATAATCTTCATCGTCTATATATGCTCTGCGATCAATAAATGCATCGTCATCATCACTATCATAAATAAATGCATCATCATCATCCCTATCGGGAACAACATGTGGAAGGCCTCCTTTATGTAATCGGTCAAGCATTGAGAGGTCATCCGCAGCAGTAACCTCTTCTTCTTCCATCTCTTCTTGTTCCGGCTCAGGGGTGAAGTCGGATTCACTGTCGCTGTCTACTTCAATGTTCTGGGGTGAAGTAGAGCGGTTCTTGAAACGTTTTTTGGAAAGACGTGTTTCTTGGAAGAATTCTCCTTCATATGTGTCTGGGTTAATGTGAGGTTCATAATCCTCTTCATTGAGGGGAGGTGGTCTAAAATGTGGCGGCACTTCATAAACGACATCCCAACCATTCAGATTTGGATCACTTTGGCAGGCCCACGGTAGATAGAAAACTTGTGTCGCCTGTTGAGCCATAATATAGACATCAGGAACATCTAAATGGGTGCTTTGTTTGATTTCGACTAGCCCTATATGTTCATGAGTCCTTCTAGTCTCCTTCGGTTGGAACCAATAACATTTGAAGACTGCGACGTTCGGTGGGTTTTCACCAAAGAATATAAGTTCATAAATTGCTTCAACTATTCCATAATACTCGACACCTCCTTCGCCGATAGCAGAGACACAACAATTTGTAGACTTTCGTTCGGCCATTGATAGCTCTTTGCCAAAAGTACGAAAGCGATACCCATTGATGTCGTATTTGTCAAATGAACGGACCTTGTACTCAAAACCATTAGCGACTTGTCTCAATTCGGAGTCCGTAGCCTCTGAATTAGCCTACATGTTTAATACGAAAGGAATGTAGCATTAGCCGCAAACTAGATGAAGAAATGAAATGGTCGAATGGTAATTACTGTTTGTTTGAACCAAGAGAGGAAACCGGGATAGCCGCCTCCATGCTTTGCCAGAAGCTCATACTCTCTGATGGAATCCTTTTCGATCACCGCTCCATCCGAAAATTTGGCGACGTATCGACTGTATCACATATCCGGGAATAAGAGCATTTCAAAAGGAATTCGAAGTTGCGAGACAATGTACCGAGAACTTACTCGATGTAAGGCCGCACTTCTGTTAGGTTGTTGAAGATATACAATGAAATGGTCCGCCATTCTTCGACATCCAACGCTATTGATTTCGAAGCACCGGCTGGTGCGAGCTTCCCTTTGAATAGGCTGAGGTTGGATCGACCTTTTTCACGCTCGCCATCATTGTACCGAGGCTTTGGATTATGCAAATGATGATTCTTGGCTTCGTAGTGTGCTGTCATGAAGTTTGCCGCCTCCTCTGTAATGAATGCCTCGGCCATCGATGCTTCAATTCAACGTTTATTTTTACATTTTGCTCGAAGCGTCTTCTGCATCCTCTCAGTTCCATAGCACCGAACGGGCCCCCCCAATCTTGCCTCGGTCGGGAGATGCAAAATCAAATGTTGCATTGGATTAAAGAAGCCCGGTGGAAAGATCTTTTCTAACTTGCAGATCAACTCCGGTGCCAACTCTTCCAGTTCATCTAGCATGTCAGGCGATAGTTCTTTCGCACAAAGAGCACGGAAGAAATAGCTCAGCTCTGCCAGTACTAGCCATTCATCCTCAGGGATAAGCCACGCAACATCCCCGGCATTACCCGCTCAAGCCATATGTGCCAATCATGACTCTTGACACCAAATATTTTCAATTTCTCAAGACTCGCTCCCCTCTTTAGATTCGCTGCATAACCATCGGGGAACATCAACTGCATTTTCACCCACAAGATCATTTCCCTCATAGTTGGCCTTCCAAGATTGAACCATGCCTTTGGCTTCGACCAGTTCTTCTTTCCTTTCGGTTGTCGCATGCTTTGTAACGGTCTATCACATAGGGCCTCTTGATCGACTCTAGCCTTAGGGTTATCCTTTGACTTCCCCTCTATGCCAAACAATGTACCAAAAAGGGCCTCGGTGATATTCTTTTCAGTATGCATCACGTCGATGTTGTGTGGGCAAATGAGGTCTTTAAAGTAAGGAAGATCCCACAAGCATATCTTGTGAGTCCAGGCGTGTTCCGAATTGTACCCTTTGAAATATCCTGGACGCTGTGGATCAGGCTCGAGAGCGTTTAACTGATCCAGGGTCTGTTGGCCTGTCAATGCAGGTGGTGCAGAGTTTTTGACAACTCTACCTTTCATGAAATTTTTCTTGTCTTTTCTGAACTTATGGCCAGGATCCAGGAACTGTCTATGCAATTCGAAGCAAGAATACTTGCGACCCGCCTGCAGCCAACGGAACTGAAGAGCTGCCTTGCATGTGGGGCACGGGAACCTTCCATGCACACACCAGCCAACGAATAGCGCATACGCCGGCAAGTCGTGCGTCGAGTACATGTACCACACATGCATTTTGAAGTTTTGTTTTGTAGCGGCGTCATATGTCTTGATCCCATTATCCCAAGCGTCTTGCAATTCATCCTTAAGCGGCTGCATGTACACATTCATATTCTTCCCCGGATAGTTGGGCCCTGGAATTATCAACGTCAAGAAAATGTTCTTTCTTTTCATAATCTCTCCGGGGGGGAGATTGAGTGGCATGACAAATACAGGCCAGCAACTGTATTGGGTTGCCGTCATACCAAACACTTGGAACCCATCTGTGCTGATGGCGACTCGAGGATGCCTTGGATCTGCCGCTTTGTCCTTATGTAATGCATCGAAGTGCTTCCACGCAAAAGCGTCTGAAGTGTGTCCCAACAACGGATTCCCATCTGCATCTAGTTCGGTTCTTTTGCCCAATTTATGCCACGTCATCTGTCTGGCCGTCTCTTCAACCATGAAAAGACGTTGAAGTCTTGGTATGATTGGCATATACCGAAGAACATTAACTGGGATTTTGGTCTGACTCTTCTCACCCATACCGTTGTCTACGACAACATACCTGGAAGACTTGCAAATGGGACAATAGTTCAAACCCGCATAGTCAAGCCTAAATAAGGCACATCCATTCTCACAGGCATCTATCTTCTCATAGGGCATCTTAAGCGCACGTAGGATTTTGTCTGACTGGTACAGGTTTGTTGGCAATACATGGCCTTTGGGTAGAAAGCGTCCAAATATCGTCATCACCGCGTCGTAGCATTCTCTGCCTAGGTTGAACTGAGCCTTCAGAGCCATTACTTGCGCGATGGGATCCAGCTGACATAGCTCAGTGTGCTTGTGGAGAGGACGTTTTGAAGACTCCAACATATCATAGAAGGCCTTTGCAGATTCCTCCATCTCATCGTCCGAATCCCGAGCATCATCAAAGTCTTGCACCATGTCTTCGATCCCGGTACCATGCTCGTTGGTGTGACGACGAACGACCTCAGCTCTGACACGTTGGGCAGACTCACCATGAAATGTCCACAGCGTATAATCAGACGTAAAACCCCACTTCTGCAAGTGTTTACCCATTTCATCCCGGTTCCACTTTTTGTGGTTGTCGCACCGGACACAGGGGCACCAGGTTATTTCCTGGCCATTTCCAAATGCGGCGCTCAGAAACCCCTTGGTTTTTGTTAACCATTCAATGGTCATTTCTTTCTGACTAGGGTGACCGGTGTACATCCACGCACGATCACTCATCTTGCCTACCTACTAAACACACAAGAAATATATATATAATTCATCATCTATATTCATCCGTTAATCAAGTTTGTCGGTTTTATTACGTCCATGCAACCTACACGCTAATAGGTAGAGATAGGTCCTAATCCCACCCAAGTATGTGTAGATTGGGTTCGTTCTCCCATGCTCTGCTCCGGATCCGACGCAGAATTTCGGCAGCACCTCCCCGCTGTTCTCCTGATACACGTCTCGGCAATAAGCAGAGAGGATGTGTACCCGGAGAACAACAGGAAGGCAATGACGAAATTCCCCATCGGATCCGGAGCAGAGCATAAGGGAAAACGAACCCAATCTACACATACTCGGGTTGTCCATGGATAACGTTGGACAATTCGAAAGGACGGCGGTTATAAATATGCAAAGACATGCATATTTACATGATGCCGCCCTTTCAAACGGGAGACGCATACTGGTCACGCATACTGATGGTTGAAGACACCTATAGCTAGCAAGTTTCATCGGCACGAAGACCGGAGCAGAGCAAATTAAGGGCGGGAGATGTCATTTGTGCTCACCCACGAACGCAGGGGCAGAGCTCGTCCAACGCACAGGGAGGTCGTCGAACAACTGCACATTGAAATCCACCCGATCAACACAAATATGATGTTTTTTATAACAAAATCGGAAAATATGTGACCTAACTCATAATTTACAAAACTATGACCCCGTCGGCCTCTGGACGGCCAAAAAGCACATTCCCGGTCAGTGGCGTCGGGGGTCAGTGGCATCTGGGGTCAGTGGCGTCGGGGGTCGAGGGTTAGTGGGGTCGGGGGTTAGTGGGGTCGGGGGTCAGTGGGTTCGGGGGTCAGTGGCGTCGAGGGTCAGTTTTCTTCTTCTTCTTCTCCTTCTTCTTATTCTTCTTCTTCTCCTCCTCCTCCTCCTCCTCCTCTCTTCTTCTTCTTCTTCTTCTTCTTCTTTTCCTTTTTCCTCTTCTTGTACTTATTCTTCTTTTCTTCCTATTTTTTCTCGTCTATATTCTTCTTCTTCTAATTATCTGAACCTAAACCTAAACCTAAAACTAACACTAACCTAAACCAAACACAAATTAACCTAAACTAAACTACATAGTAAACTAAACTAAACAGTAAAAAAACTAAACACTAGCACTAACCTAAACTAAACAAGCACTAGCACTAACCTAAACTAAACAATGGAAAACAGGAAAAAACAGGAAAAAAACAGAAGAAGAAAAAGAAAAAATCTCACCTTGCAGCTCCGGTGAAGGAGGGCCGGCGCGGGGGAGGAAGGCCGCGGAGAGGGGGGCGGCGCCGCGTCCTGCTCCGGCGGTGGGGCGTCGCGGGGAGGCGCGGGTGGAGGAGGGTCGGCGCGGGGGAGTGGGGCGGCGAGGGGGGGAGGGGGTCGGCGCGGGTGGTGGGGGCTCGCCGCGGCGGTGGGGGCGGCGCGGGGGAGGGGGCGGCGAGAGGGAAGGGGGCTCGCCGCGGGGTGCTGTGGTGGTGGGTGCGGCGTGGGGGAGGGGCGGCGCGGGGGAGGGGGCGGCAAGGGGGGAGGGGGCAGAGCGGGGAAGCCGCCGAGGGGAGGGGGCGGCTCGGCGACGGGGGTGGCGACGGCGAGAGGGCGACGGGGAGGGGGCGCGGCGGCGCGGCGGGCGCTGGTGGTGGCGGCGGTGGCGGGCGCAGGGGGTGACGGCGGGGCAGCGGGAAGAAGGGAGTGAGAGAGAGTGAGTGCGGGCGGGAGGAGAGAGTGCGGCGCGCGGGGGAAAATTTGGCCGGGGGGAAACGGCAGTTACAGGTGCATCCCCTTTGCCGTCCGCTTGCGGACGGCAAAGCCGATCACGGCAGACGGCAAAGACAAGGAGGACGGCAAAGGTCCAGTGGGACCTATCTAGCCTCTTTGCCGTCTGCCTTTAGGGTCTTTGTCATCTATTGGCAGACGGCAAAGGACTAGCAGATGGCAAAAAGAAACGTTGCCATCAGCGAGCTCTTTGCCGTCTGCTTTTTCACAGCGGACGGCAAAGACCTTCTTTGCCATCTGCCAGCAGACGGCAAAGATTTGGCTGACGGCAAATTTCTGAATTCTAGTGGTGACATTTGCATTTCCTACAATTAAATTACTAACAAGCCCCATGTTTGTGGAAAAATGTCTTCAAATTAGCAAACAAGTCATGAAAATGCGGCCGGAAATCAATACAGGGGCTAATAGTTGATTGTCTGCGGATGAAAATAATTCGAGGCGAAATGATGAAGTCCCAAATTCATTTGAAATGAAAATATGACTGTTCTGCATGGACAAATAGCACACGGTTCGTTCGCTAGAACCGTGTGCTTTCTAAACCGCGGCCTGTGAAACCTAATGCGCGCAACGTGAGTCCCGCTTTCTAATTGGACAAAACCCAAACCACGCGGATCGTGCGTCTGCACCGTAGGATTCACCCATATCGAACGGCGGTCCTTATACCTCTCATCAACACACGTTGTTGAAGTTGGGATTTGATTTATATGCAATAAATGCCCCGTAAATGATAAAAAATGCTGAAAAATATAGCAGGCGAGCCCAAAAATGCGCCAGAAAATCAATATTAGGGTACAACGATAGTTGCGTACCGTGGAAATAATTTCAAGGCAAAACGATGAGGTCACATCGACAATTCAAAGTTTTAAGGTTTTCATTTCGAACAGGTTTGTGCTGCTTGTACACACGGGTTACTATATGAAACCGTTTGCAATGTTTTTTCCACAGGACGCATAGCGATCTTTTTTCACCCTTTTCACCGAAGCCGCCAACATGCCCCCCTCCCCTCCCCCCAAACTCGTGCCCTCCCCCGTTTCTCTCATCTGTCCGCGTATTCTACCCAAAGTCCATCGACAGCTTGCTCCCTCCCCCTCCCGTCCCCCAGATCTACACCAGAACCCTTTCCGGCGCCGTCGTGCTCAACCCGGCCATGAACCCGCTTCCCAGCGTCAACCCTACCCTTCACTGCCGCTCCGAACACGCGGCTGCCCACGCCTCACCGTCTTCATTTGCACGCCAACCACCGTCGAGCATATTGATCATGTACCCTCGCCTCTCCTGTCGGATTTGCAAACAAAAAAAACCAATCAGTTGCTGCCCTTCATCGCGGTGAGGTCTATTATCTTGTGATCCCTTTTCCTATTTGGTTCGGTTTGTCCCCAAAATGATTATAAAATATTGGAGAGCGTATTTATGTTCATCATCTACCTTCTAACATATAAGCTATATTTGTTCCAATTCGTTATTGTCGAATTACATATCATATGTGCACGAGTCACACTAAACGAACAGATTAGCCGTACATTTCCAAAGGATCACATGCCATGATTAGACAGCTAGCTTCCAAGCTGTTACATTTTTTTATGTTTATCTCCCTTTTCTGGATTTCGCATGTGTACTCTGTAGATGTCTATTAGCAGCGACGACAGTCATACGTCTGGCGATGTATGTTCATCTGGGTCCGAAGCCAACATGCCTACAACAAATGATCGTGTACCAAGAAATGATGAACGGGATAGAGCTGCCACAATCACCCATCCGGTCAAGAGCCGAAAGTGCGCTCCAAGAAAGCCCACACACCAGCCTAAAGGTGTATACGAAGTTACTGACATCGATTTGAAGTCTTGGGCTCCAACTAAACCTGATAAAGCATGCACGAGGTTTAGGAGTGGGTGTGGATTTGTTGGCAGGGCAAGGCTCAACATTAATCTGCCGGGGTTTCGGAAGGCTGGTACAGAAACACGACAGAGGATAGTCCATGAGATCATGGCGCACTTCAACGTTCCTGAGGAGTGGAGAGAGCAGGTGGAACACGCTGCACTGAAGAAGGCCAGGGATGCTTGGAGAAACTGGAAGCATGTGTTGTACAAGAAGTTCTCGAGTCAAGGCAAGGACCCAATCCCCTCGTACCCCCAAATTACAAAGGAAGATTGGACAGAATTCAAAAGGGTCAGGGCCAGTGAAGAGTTTATTAAGAAGAGTGCCATACAATCGGAACTTCAGAAGAAGAACACACACACCCACCGTATGGGTGTGGCAGGATACTACGGCATGAAACCGATATGGGAGCAGGAAGACAAAGAAGCAGTAGCTGCGGGTGGCAAACCGGCCTTTAGTGAAATTAAGGGCACTCGCGCTAGGGACTACTTGCGGGCACGTGCAAAGATGCATGGAGACAGTTCTTATTACTTTGAAAACTCAGCAGACCAATAATTGTATGATGTGATGGCAAAGGCTTCCAAAAACACTGGAAGGTTGTACAGGAACTCAGGGCCATGTGACATTCTATCCGAGGCTCTGACTACCAAAGAGCCCCCTGGCCGTGCTAGGGGTATTGGGGTCAATGTCCCACACAAGAGGGATTTCTCAGTAAGCAAAGAAGAGAGGCTCAGCATAAAAAAAGCTAGGAATGATTATAAGCAGAGAGACTTGTGCGAAAAGATTAAGAGGGACATGTATCCTGTAGTTCGAAAGGAAGTTGAGGAGTCATATATGCAGGAGAAGACACAAATGCTGAGAGATAGTCAGGAGACGCAAGGGGATGACGATATGGATGATGCCACTTATTGTATGGCAACACCGCACAAGAGTAGCTGTGCATCAGCTGACCCCAGCGACAATGATGCTGCAGCTGGACATGATGGTGCTATATCTAATCTATATGGACAGGGGAGAGAGCGAGGTCCGTGCTTACACATTAGGAAGGTACTTTAAAATGTGCAATAGCGTGGGTTTACAACCCTAACTTTGACGGGGGTCTCTTGTTGGACAATGTGCCATTGAAGTCGGGTTGTGTGAAGTGCTACATGACTGAAATAAAGCCTGGATTCAGTGATTTTGCCCTGAAGAATGTCCTTGAGGACCCTGATGAGCAGAGGACCTTGGAAGAAACACGGTTAAATCATATCCAGTAGCCACACAAAGAAATGTACTTCCTGGATGAGACCCCTCCAGCCCCCCCAAAAGCAACCAATGTCGCCCTCGAACCGGTGACTCTCATCTCACCACAACAGATCTTGTGTGATTCCCCCGATGAACATACTCTTGAGAATCAGATGCTCGAGGCATCAACCTGTGATTAGCCCTCCCGACTCCCTGCCATAGAGGCCAGGTCATCGTCCCGTCCTGAGCAGCCTGTGGCAAGGCCTACAACTGCTGAAGGCGTATCATCGGGTCAGATGCCGGCCACTGAAGCAGAAAGTGCAGACACATTGGCACTGCATGCTCACCAGATAAACCCGACCGAACCGCGTGCTAATGAGTCTGAATGTCTGGAACCACCTGGTAAGAAGGCCGAAAGTCCGGGGCCGCCTGCTAAGCACTCCGAAAGTCAGGAACCACCTACTCATCAGTCTAGCGGTTCGCAGCCGCCTGATAAGCATACCGATGTGTCGGCACTGCCTGCTCAGCAAACCAACACGTTGTCACAGTCGCATGAACACACGGACATGTTGGCACCAGCTGCTCAGAAGCCCAGAATAGCTTCAACGGCTGGTCAGCTGTCCGTCGACTCTGGCACTACCGCTCAGCAGTCCGTCATAGCGACATCATCTGTTCAGCAGTCCATCGTACCTTCACACGCTTCTCAGCAGCATGTCGTTGATGAAACCAGACATCAAACAAGAAATGCTTCAGCTAAGAAGACAGAAGTGGGCAGGGTTGCACATAGGAAGTTGGGCCTCCAAAGAGCGAGGAGGGATGGGACCAAGAGCCTCCTTCTACAAACAATCATCGACCGCACCCAAATTAACAATAAGGTTTTCGAAGGGATGGGTAATCCTGGTTTTGACCACATGTATGAAGCAAACCCTCAAAAGCAACTTTCTAGTATGGAAGTAAACACATTTGAGAAACGCAAGTACAAACATGGCCAGCCATTCCTTGTTGGTGATTTCTGGGACGAGTGCAGTTCTAGTGCTCGCAAGTTACATAAATATTGCATGGACAGAATGTCAGAAGGAGAAGATACTAACATTGTGGAATTGCACTACAACCAATGGCATTTCTCTCACGTTCCAGGTACCATCAGTGTGGAATTCGAGGACTTTCACCTCTTCTTCAACTTCGATGAGCTTGCTGCCACTCTTGTCAAATGCTTGATGTTGTAAGTACTTCACAAACTCTGATCATCTTCTCCATACAAGGCTGTAAATGACAAAAAAGCTAACTGTACTGTATTCCTCTCAGGGGATTGACGACGCAGAGAACAACAAGGGTGCATGCGTTTTTCACGGCTTCCATTGATTATGTCGCCATGATCTTGTTCGACTTACAGATAGGAGAATTCTTCATGTGGCCATATCATGAAAAGTAAGTATAAATATACAACCACGCATCCATTGATCATCTTTCAGTTTTAGACATAGTTCGTACGTTCATGGTTTTATTAAACTATAGAGGTCACTAGATCTTGGTGGTCATTGTTCCAAAACGCAACACAGTTTACTACATGGATTCTCTCAGAGAGTCAAATGCGCCTCAGGATCTGAGTCATCTTCAGGATTTCATGGATAGGTATTGAATTCTTTGATGTTAATGCGTTGTGTTCATATCTGGTTCCAGAATTGAGTGTGTGAAAATTCATCGTCATTTCCAGTGTATTGTCAAAGAACATAACTTTAGGAAGGAATCGGTTCGAACGCCAACTACCTCTGCAGCACGTGATCGTTTCTCCGGTAAGACAACGAAATCCGTTATTTTCAAAAAATGCTAGTCATATGTTCAAGTTTCTAAGTAAACCTCTTTCTATTTCTCTCTATAGAAAAAAGAAGAAACAACTTACACCGGTTAGGTTGTTCCTGACAGGGCAAATGCATGACTAATACTGTACAAAAAATTCCAGTGTCCTCAGCAACAACAAGGTACCAGCCTATGTGGATACTACGTTTGTGCACACATGATGAACCAATGCAGACATGCTGAATGTGCTGTCGATGCTGACAGGATAAAACGAGTAAGTCTGCTTCTTAATTACTATCTTCTACTCCACACATATGTCACATTCTGATCTAAAATACATGCAGCTGATCTTGGCACCGATGACTTCTGAACCGCTCGCCGCCGATGAATTGTTGTCTATTAGAAAATTTATCAGCACCTTCTTTGTGAAACACTATATCAAGCCCTCTAAAGACGTCGAAGATTTCCGGATTCAAATCTCCTAAAAATAAGTACGCATTATATAGTGTTATCAGCTAAACATATACACATGGATGCATTATTTTCCATGTGATCATGTCTTCGTATTTCGTACACTATGATTATGTATTGGATATGTCGGTTTAACAGCTGTGGAATTTAGCTAGCATTTTCTCAATTGTATATTGTCATGAATTATGATGAATCCTGTGCTTGTGGATACTATTCGTTCAATTGCATATTGTGGCGAATTATGATGAATGTTCTTCATGTGGACACTATTTGTCGATTGCATATTGTGGCGAATTTGCTATTTGTAGGGTGAATTAAATGCGATATTTTATAATAACCTGGCAATTTCAGCGCACACGGTTCAAGCAACTAAGCGTGTGCGGTCCAGAACGAAAAGCACACGCAACTCATAGAGCAACCGCCTGTGATCCACAGGAAATGCACACGAGATATAATCTAAAACGTCGGTGATACATAAGAAATCGCAAACGGTTTGCAACACTTATACGTATGCGTATGAGCTACTCAATCATTTGCGATAGCACCGTATCTCACATCTGAGCCAACAGGAAACCGTGCCCGATGCAAAGACGATCCTATGCGTACATTTTTCGGGAAACGTGTCCGATGATGTTATACATGGTACACGGTTCCCAGAGAAATCTCGTGTGCGATGATGAAGATATCACACACGGTGTCTACAATGGCCCGTGTGGATTAGGTAACGTTTCGCAAACGGTCAAAGGTCAAACTCCGTTTGTTTTCCATGAGCAATTACACGCATTTCACTCATCTTGGACGTGTGTGATTGATCCCAAATCCCACACGTAGGCCGAAAAGATTATGTGTGCGATCTGTTCCTGCACCGCACACGATTATATTTGCCGATCGTTTGCGTTCGTTGGCCACCATCGCCGATGGGTTTGCGGTGTCGTGTGGGATGGACCCCCCCCCCCCCCTATCGCCCACACATGCAAGGCGACGGTTTGAAACTACGTCGCGAAAAGGGGTTAAAAACCGTTTGTGTAGCACGTCGCAGTACCAGTGGTCAAACTTCATTTTTGTTCACAAACCACTCCGATATCACATGTTTGCTCTAGGTGATACCAGAGTGGTTTGTCAACAAACATAAACAAAAAATCTGAAGAACAATCAAGCTAAAGACCCGAAATGGTAACATATACCACGTTGGACTTTGTGAGAATATGAACCAAACAATCCTAAAGATTGGGTAGGCAGCAAATATTGTTTCAACCCGAATAAAAGGGGGGCTCAAAAACTCCTTGGACCTAAACCCCTAACTCCATGGCCCCTAAACTATAACCTAGAAGACTCACTTACTCGACATGCATGCATTAGTGGAGAAATGATTAGCCACAACTTTATTTGGTGGCGCGCCAGTTTCAATCAACGCCACCACTACTTTTTCCAATTAGTGGTTGTGTTGGCATATTTGATGCACAACCTTTCTAGTGTTAGTGGTGGTGTTTTTTTGTAACACGCCACAAGTTTGTGGGACCAGTTGTACTGTCCATGCTAATATAGTGGTGCCATTTGACTTCTATGCATGTCGTAGGTAATTAGACTAGTGTTTTCATGCTTGTTCCTGGCAAACCATCGCTAACTTTTTCCTATATAAGAATGTTGGTAGCCTCCTTGTTACTCAAATAATATCACTTCTTTATCCACAAAAATCTTTGCCTTAGCTTGCTCTCCTTAGTTTTTAGTCTTCCCCTCGAAGTTATGTGGCCGATAATGGACCCACTTGATCTTGTAGAATCGGCACTCACGCCGTGTGCGAGTCCACGTCGACCGGGAGTGCCGAAAGATTGGGGATCCACCGCATTGGCTGATCTCTATCCCCCCCCCCCCCACACACACACACACGCGTTTGCTTTGCCATGAGATCGCCACGGATGGTTGACCAGAGTCAGAATGCTATAAGAAGAAGCGACACATGTAACACCAATCTTCTTCAGAGACCCATGCTTCTACTTCTACCCCTTCAATTGTCTCTGTGACTAACCAGGATATTATACGACTAAGATTCGTCTTTCGTCTTTGTGTTCTTCCTCGACAAGTTATTCAGGTGTTTCTGGCACATAGCGACCACCTGCTACAAAACCTACTAGATCCCGTGGATTATCATTCTGAAGCTTCTTTTTGTACGATTTCTAATTATTCTGTTGTTATCCATTAGACCTCTGGATACCATGTTGGTGTTATTATTGTTGATGGTACTTCCCTTCTTGTTGCTACTCGAGGCACTCCGAGCAGTTCATCTTTTTTGTTCCTTGTGGTTTTGATGTTCATCGGGTTACCATGTTGCTCTTTTCTCATGGCTAGATTACTGATTCTGGTTGTTGTACCATTCTCAACGATAATTCTAGTTGGGGTTGGCCATCGCCTCCATGATTCTTAGGGGCTTTGGGAGCTTGATTGGCTTCACGCTCCTATTGTTGCATCTACCACCACTCTCTGTGCCCATGTCACCTTGTCTACTAGCTCCTTCCAACAGTGGCATCATCATCTTGGTCATGTTTGTGGCCTTCGTCTATCGCCTTTACTTTGTCTGGTCTTCTGGGGTGCCTCAGTGATGTGTCTTTAGATTGTCAGGGTAGTAAGCGTAATAAACAAATTCATGTACCTTATCCTCATAGTGAGCCATTGTCTCAGCATACTTTTGATCGAGTTCATTTAGATGTTTGTGGGGGTCTACACTACTGCAGGAAGGTCCTAAGACGACACTTGTATCAGACACCCTTCAATGAAACTGTGTGCAATGCACGAATCACAGACTGTATAGTTCTAGTTCCGTCGCCAATAACGCGAACTGTGTGCGATGGCGGATCCATCAACCATGATTTAGATAAGAGGTGCGTGTGCGATACGTGGCATACACTTGGCTTTTACGAATTGTTTGTGATGAGGAAAAATGGCACAAACGGTTAAGCAAACCGAGATGTGTGATATGTACGGCATAAAATTCAAAGTGTAGAACTGTTTGCGAAGATCCAATATAACGCAAACGGTTATGCAGATTCGGATGTGTGCTGTAGAAGGCATACATGTCACTCAGATGAACTGTTTCTGATGATACGGAAGAACGCAAACGGTTTGATGTAGCAAGGTGTGTGTGATACGTTGCAAACAGTTCGGTAATCAGAATTGTGTGCTATAATTATGGACATAACATATGATTTGTTGTTCTGAATTGTGTGCCGAGCACACAATTCAAGAAAGCAACTGTGTGCGATATTGTGAATGATTAGTGTAGAATATGTATTCGTAACCGTTTGTGATGAGATCAACAGGAAACAGAGTTATGGAGTAAATATGAGTAAATGACAGCAGAGTTAAGGAGTATAGTCTGTTTTACTTCTTGTTGTTGTTGTTGGATGGCCTCGTGACATCATCTTGGCGTGGACTGATACTTGTGATCTGCATTGGGTTTTTCCCCGAAGAGGAGGGGGTGATGCAGCACACTATAGATAAGTATTTCCCTTAGTGAGAACCAAGGTTATCGAACCAATAGAAGGACCACACAACTCCCGCCTTCGGCGCCCACAAACAAAAGAGCAAACACTTGCACCCAACGCGGTCAAGAGGGTTGTCAATCCCCTTGAACTCGTTACTTGCAAGCAAATAAGTAGTGTAGATGATAGTTGATAATTATAAATTGCAAAATAAATAAAAAGTAAATAATGGCTGCAAGATAATAAGAGAGTTTGTAAGTATATATGTGAATAGACCCTGGGGGCATAGTGTTCGCTAGAGGCTTCTCTCTTAAATAAAGCATATAGAGGGTAAACAATTACTGTTAGGCAATTGACAGAAAAGCGCATAGTTACGCAATATTTATTCACAGCAATGATCATGTGTATATAGGCATCACGTCCATAAACAAGTAGACCGACTCCTACCTGCATTTACTACTATTACTCCACTTCAAGAGCGTTTCTATGCTTGCCTCTCTAGGTATTAAGTTCATGCAAAGAGAGTAATGCTTGGAGAACGATGACATGATGTAGACAAAGTAAACTCAATTAATATGAATGAACCCATCGTTTTATCCTTAGTGCCAGCAATACAAATACGTATCTTGTCCCCTACTTTGTGACTGGGATATAGTGCATCGCAAGATGGAACCCACTACAACGCACCCCTCTCACTGAAGATAAACCAATCTAGGTGGCCAAACTAAACCGATAGATCGGAGAGATTTACGAAGCTGTGATGATCATGCAAATAAGAATCAAATAAGTATTCAGAGAAGACTAAAATCTTTTATCATAAATAATCTGAACATAAACCCACAATTCATCGGATCTCAACAAACACACTGCAAAAGAAGATTTCATCGAATAGATCACAGCGAAGATCGTGGTGAACTTCGTATTGAAGATCAAAGAGAGAGAAGAAGCCATCTAGGTACTAGCTATGGGCACGTAGGTCTGTGGTGGACTACTCACACATCACCATGGGAGCAGCAAGGATGATGAAGAGGCCCTCCATGATCAATCCCCCCCTCCGGCGGGGCATTGAAAAAGGGCTCCAGATGAGATCGCGATAGAACAGAGACTTGTAGCGGCAGAAAAAGTGTTTTGGGAGCTCCCCTAGGGTTTTTGGAATATATGTGAATTTATAGGCTAGGGTATGGGGTCAGGAGAGCCAGGGGCACAAGCAAACAGAACGCGGCCACCCCCCCTGGGCGCGCCCTGTTGGCTTGTGAGGCTCCCGTGCAGCCTCCGGTCTTCTCCCGAAGCTTTCAGGTATTCTTTTGGTCCAGAAAAAATCATCAAAAAGTTTCATGGCAATTAGAATTTGTGTGGTACTTTAAACCTGAAAAGCTAAAAACATGTAGAAAACCACAACTAGCACTTGGCACTGGGTTAATGAGTTAGTGCTCAAAATTAATATGAATCAGCAAATAAATTCCCAAAAAGTATCCTGGAATGGTAATATTATAGCATGGAACAATCAAAAATTATAGATACGTTGGAGACGTATCATGGACGCGTCATCGCCATCGTCGTTGATGTCCTCGCCGGCGTCCTCCCTGTTTGATCCTTCCTCATCATCATCATCGTCGTCGTCTTCTTCGTCCTACGGCGGCTCCACGTCCGTTTGGTCATCGTCCGACGACTCGAGCGGCGGCGTCCCTGTCATGAGCAGGATAAAATGGAGGTCAGGGCTCGACGCCGGACTCATGGAAGATGAGCGCGATGATTCTGAAGTTGACCCTAGATCGGGCGCCATACTGGCGGAACTGCCGTCCTCACTGTCGTTCGACATAGCTGCCTATGTAAACAAACGGCGAGAAAGATAGATTACAGAGAGTGTGTAAGTGTAGCGCGGTCGGCCGGGACAATGAAGATGGTGGCGACTGAAGCGTGGTGTGAACAAAAGAAGAATGGCAATTGAAGCGGGCGATTGACAGATTATATCGTCTTGGCAGGCGGTTAGAATCCCGATAGAATCAACCGCAATTATGTGTACCCCGTCGCACTAAATTCCCGCTATTGTGCAGTTCTCAATGTGATAATTACGCACACGCGTTGGAACGTCCAAATGTGTGCAATATGCCAACTGTTTCACGTGGTACATTTTAGCAATTCACACGGTTCGCTGGATGCATTGTTTAACTACCCACACGCTTATATGAAACACAACGGTTGTGAAACAAGCATTTAACATAGGACAGTTGGTAAGCAATAGATGAGCTCTGCTTATTATCGTAGCCATTGATAATCAAACGAAACCCCTAATCATCATTGCAAACAGCGCATAGAAAATGCCTAATGCGATAACTACAACTACACATGTTAGTTCCTTCTTGTCTCTTTCTTTCATCTGTTGCATGTGATTGATTCTTTCTTGCTTCATCATAGTGATTGTATACTCCAGATCAGTCAGTTTCGTCTTCAGCTATACGTTATCCTCTGCAAGCTTGGTGATAACACTCCGAGCCATGCCATGCCATTCATCATCCAACCAGTTAACAAAGGCACAAGCCTCATATCCCTGCGAATGTTAAATATTTAGGATGAGTGGGGGCATTAACTGAACTTAAAGGATGAACTTAGCACTAACCTCTAAGGGGCAACCGAGAAATCCTCTGCCAATGTAGAATCCCTCCGTACATACACGTTTAGCGGGAGTGTGTCCGTGCACAGAACTCAGCTTTTGGTACTTTTCGATGGCGCAAAACTCGGATTCGAACTCATGTTACGGGAGTCTGCTGGAGTCATGACAAGGCTCCACCCCCATCGCAGAAACCATACGACATGCGAAAGAAATTAGCACGGGTTGCCCCACCTTGATCCATCTATGGATCGAGAGAGTTCCTATCGTTTGAGGAGCCGGGACGACAGGAATGGTCACAAATATGCCAGCACGCGTCACAATTCGTATGATCGCGCGTTGGCGACGAAAGACGTGCAACATGTCACAACACGGGCCCGAGGAGCAGCTCACCCCATGTGTTTCGCCAACAAACTGATGCAACACCAGTTCCCCGAAAGATTTAAACAAATCAACATTGACTAGTATGATGGAACAATGGACCCAACCGTATGGATAGAGGATTTCCTCATGCACATCCACGTGGCCCGGGGCGACAATCTTCAAGCCATCAAATACATGCCCGTGAAGCTCAAAGGATTGGCTCGTCACTGGCTTAACAACATGCCTGATAACTCGATCGACAACTGGGACGACCTCAAGGACACTTTTGTAGCAAACTTTCAAGGCACTTATGCCCGGTCCGGATGCCGATGACCTCGGCCACATCGTGCAAGAACCAGGGGAGTCGGCCACAACATTCTAGAACCGGTTCTTGACCCAAAAAAACAAATCTTGGATTGTCCGGATGTCGTGGCCATCACAGCTTTTAAGCCCAACATCCGTGATGAGTGGCTCGCTGGAGAGCTTGGGCAAGAAAAACCCCACACCATGTACGCCCGCATGCATGGCGAGATTGCTTCTACGTCATATCACTATTCAACTAGCGTCACAAAAATCCCGCTTAAAATCTTCAACAACTAATGCCAATCTTGGATGTAAATGAACATTATGAGCTAAATCTCGCTGGAATAATTATAAAGCATTTATTTGCTGTGGTACACATCATCAAATTTGTTTTAAATCTCAGCAACTGATGTCCAGAGTTGGCTACTGAACTGAAATGCATTGTGAGCAGAGCAAATGAAGCAAACAATTAGTATGAGGGGAAAAAATAGGCGTGAAATCTACAATATTGACAAAAATGCATACCCAATCACCATCATGCATTTTATGAAAATATGATACGCCTTTGATCGTGCTCTTAAAAAAATCATCATCACACGTCACTTGCCAAATCTCCATCACACGATCTTTCTAGTCCTATACTATAAATACATGTACATGTAAACGCACATTCATCAAAAGTACTCAGCATGGCCTGCAAGCGCACCATCGTCCTTGTTATGTCTGCTATCTTTATGTTGGCGCTCCTCATGTCTCGTGGTAAGAAAAACAGATATGTTGCTAACTTCAATATATGAAGCTTTAGTATAATGATATTTGTTGAAATATATTGTCCGTCTATGTTCATTAGTTCGAACTTTTGAGCAACTGGCTAGAGCTTGAATTCCATATTATCCTGCAAACAAAAATGATATCTTCCATATTTTCCTTCATCCTATTGACTATATGAAATAATATTTTATTTTATTCTATTTATTTATATAGATACAGTTCAACGGAAGTGCAAAGGGAAGAAGATCCATACTAAATTACCATGTCGTAACTTCAATATGTGTGATGAGTGGTGCCACTCCGGGCCATTCACTGGCGGCGGGTACTGCGATATTCGGGCTGATAAAGCATTTTGTGTGTGCGTGGGTTGTAGGCCACCAACATAAAACTGCCGGTTTGTATAGATGAGCTTTTTAGAAAATATAAATAAAGTGCATGTATCTATCAATAACGATGCTCGTTGTCCTCTCATTTTTCAACCTTAGCCGCCAAGGCCTTGGTCCCCTGACCCCTACCACGGTCTGGCAGCCTCGGCGGCGGCAAGAACAGTGGGGACCCACTCGCACTAGTAGAAAAAGGACCTTCCGTTCGCAGATTTAGTGCCGGTTGCGTTTTGAGCCGGTACTAATGTGAGCATTAGTCACGGTTCCAATGGCTAGACCTTTAGTCCCGGTTCAAACAGGACCTTTAGTCCCGGTTGGAGATACCAACCGGGACTAAAGGTTGCATCACATTTAGTCCCGGTTGGTGTCTCCAACCGGGACTAAAGATTAGACCTTTAGTCCCGGTTGGAGACACCAACCTGGGCTAAAGGGTTGAGGCTTTAGTCCCGGTCCTTTAGTCTCGGTTGGAGACACCAACCCGGACTAAAGGGGTTCTGAAAGTTTCATATTTAAATTGCTTATATCTTTTAGGATATTTGATGTTTTTGAGTGATTCTTTTTGCATTAGATTCAAAATTTTGTCTAGTTTCTGTTTGTGCCATTAGTTTTCAAATTTGAATGGTTTAAATATGAATTTGTTCAAATTTGCTTTAAACCCTAGATTGTGAATAACTTGAGTTTCAAAATAGTTTTTAATTTAATTATTTTTGCTCCTAGTCACATGTTAGATTATTGTCACAATAAGATTTATTTGGTTATTTTTAGAATAATTTAAATTAGGATTTTAACTAAAACAGTACTGTTTTGCTTATATAGTTGTTTTAGTCATTTAATTGTTGTTCTCTATTATTTCAAAGGAGATGATCCAGTTTGTACACGAAGTGCATCCAGTTTTTGCGGTAACCCTCTCAACTTTTCTGCACATGCTATGCGGGTGAAATGATGATACGATGCCAACTTTCAACATTTTCAGAGTTCATTTATAGTGTTTTTCAATTTCAGGGTCATTTAGCTCAAAAAAAATCATTAAATGCATGAAAAATAGCAAATGAAGTCTGGAGTTAAAATAAGTTTAAAAAAATGAAATGCCTTTGTAACAGACGAGTTTTCGTCTGAAACCATGATACTTCGAAAGAGATGGTCCAGTTTGTACACGAAGTGCATCCAGTTTTTGTGGTAACCTCTCAACTTTTTAGCACATGCTATGTGGGTGAAATGATGATACCATGCCAACTTACAACATTTTCAGAGTTCATTTGTAGTGCTTTTCACTTTCAGTGTCATTTAGCTAAAAAAAATCATTAAATGCATGAAAAATAGCGAATGAAGTCAGAAAGGGTTGACTCTGGCTTAGTTGTGACTCTGGCTGGCTGGGACAGTGCTAGCAGATGTAGTCGACGATAGGATTGGATGGACACCAACCCGGACTAAACGGGTTCTGAAATTTTCAAACTCTACCCCCACCCCCCCCCCCCCCCCGTATCGCCATTTCAGTTTTGAAAAAAAGAAAAGAAAATGATAAAAACTTCAAAAATTAAAATCCTTCGAGATGTAGTTATGTTACTACATCTGTTAGTTAGGAAAATTAAAAAACATAAATTTTGACATGTTTTGCAAAAAAGTGTTATGAAAAAGTAAAACGGCTATAACTTTTGCATACGATGTCGGAAAAAAACGTATAATATATCAAACTGATCAGCACGAGAAGTCGGTTTCGATTTTAACTGCCTTTGGCCGTTTTGCAATTTTTAGAATCCTCAAATTCCGAAAGGAAAAAATTTATCATCAAATTTAAGTTTTTTCGAATTTAAATTTTTTTTTTAAATAAATTATGTCATATTTTGATTCCTCACATTTTTCTGATAATAATGGATATATTATTTGTTGAATTTCGATTTACAGATTTAAAGATATTAATTATGTGATATCAAGACCTAAGGGTTAATAGGATTGATAGCTTACTATAGTCAGGAAAACAGTAAGTGCAGACTTGGAAAATAGGAGCGATAGAACCTGAAAGTTAAGCATGCTGGGACTGGAGCTCTAGCTGTGAGGAAGGAAGGGTGATTAGAGATTAAATTGTCAAATAATTCAAAGATTTGAAAATTGAAAAAAAATAAAAAAAAAATAAAAAAAATCAAAAAAAAAATCAAAAAAAATTCTTTAGTCCCGGTTGGTAACACTAACCGGGACTAAAGGTCCTCCAGCCCGAGTGCTGGAGCGCAGCCACGTGGAGGGCCTTTCGTATCGGGCCGTGGTCAACCGGGACTAAGGGGGGGGGGCCTTTAGTCCCCACCATTTAGTGCCGGTTGCAAAACCGGCACTAAAGGCCCCTACAAACCGGTATTAAAGGCCCATTTTCTACTAGTGTCGTTTCGTGTTTTC
Organism: Elymus sibiricus; assembly: GCA_039707655.1. Taxonomy (NCBI): domain Eukaryota; kingdom Viridiplantae; phylum Streptophyta; class Magnoliopsida; order Poales; family Poaceae; genus Elymus; species Elymus sibiricus. The sequence continues at coordinate 455,940,654 of CM077675.1, read as the reverse complement.
TTTCCCTTCGATGTTGTTTCCCTGATGGCTTCGATGAGGTTGTGCCGTCTATGGCGTGTATGAATAAGGTTTCTTTGGCCTTTCTCGGCCTTGATGATATCTGATCCGACACTGACGAAGAGCTTATGAGAGTTTGTGTCGCCAGCAGGGCAAACCTAGGATTTAAAGAATGTGTATTCAAAATTTTGAAGACTACAATTTATTAATAGCCTGAAACCTATGTTTTGGGCATGCATAATTGTTTCTTGCGAGGATGTATAAGGTCGCGATAACACCCACACGTGTGGTGGGAGCAACATCCACCCACACGCCTATAACACACAGACTGTGTTCACGTCACCGCATGCATGTATGTGGGAATCTTTTTGGATTTCCAGTTTTTAAAATGTTTTATCTCTTAAATGAAAAAATCCGATGGAAGATCCATTTTCACCATTAAATCTATCGCGACGAGATCTTCGAAACTGGATCTCATATCAATATGTTTCGACAACTTTATTTTTGTATTAAAAGTTGTCATGTCTATTGCACAGGAATTACCATGGTGTTTACACTGAAGTTGTCATGATATGTTTCAGCTATTTTTTCTTCTACCTTTAAATGTAAATTTTTGACATATTATAAAACGGGGAATTAAGAAACTAGACTTGCCATGAACCATAAACTAAAATTGCCATGATGAATTACTTTTACTAAAAATTGCTATGGTCAATTAATAAAAATTGCTGTAAAAAGTAGTTAAAAATATAACGGTAGCTTTAAATCTAGAAGAAAAAATAGATAGGACATGTCATGGCAACTTTAGTGTAAACACTATGACAACTACAGTGTAAACATCATAGCAACTTTTGCCAAAAAAAAAAATTCTAGACTTGCCATGAACCATAAACTAAATTGCCATGGTGAATTACTTTTACTAAAAATTGCCATGGTCAATTAATAAAAATAGCCGTGAAAAGTAGTTAAAAATATAACGGTAGCTTTAAATCTAGACGAAAAAATAGATAGAACATGTCATGGCAACTTTAGTGTAAACACTATGGCAATTACAGTGTAAACATCATGGCAACTTTTGCCCAAAAAAAAATTCATCGAAACATATCAACATGAGATCTAGTTTTGAAGATCTCGTCGAGACGGATTTAATGGTGAAAACGGATTTTTAATTTAATTTTTTAATTAGGAGATAAAACATGTTTAAGCTGAAAACCAAAAAGATTCCCGCTGATGTCATCTGTTTTGACGTGGCAAAATGGATGGTAATGAAGGCGTTTAGACCATGTTGCTTCGTGCACGTGTAGGCGTTAGTATTTTCGCTAATTTTTGGACGAAATGCTTGCATGGCCTGCTAGTCTTCAATTTCGATTTTCCCAATATATATACACACTGTAGACTGTATATACGTTTTTTTTTGCCAATTCACGGATACTCAACTGAATACCCATGAAGTGATGTGGGCCCACTCTTGCTTTATTCTACAGTCATGTTCCTCGCATATGGTTAATTTCCCGTTATAGCAGATCTCATGGTACAATGGTTTCTGGATATTCATGGTATCCACTTCAATTACCTTTTTTTAAGGTTAGCACGTTTATGATTGAGCATGCTTTTCCTAACAGACCTTCTGACTTCTTGTTTAAAATGGTTGCATTTGTTCAGCGGTGAAACCCTCTCACTAAGGCCGGTGATATGGATGTTGTTACCCTGATGGTGGCCAAGATATGTGCTTCTGGTATTGCCATGTCCCCCGGAGGTCCCCTGTTGTGTACGACAAATAGGTGTTATGATTCTTTTGTCGGAACAACGTGTCCTCTGCCTTGATCTTGTAGATCTGTACTTGGCTATTGTACCTCGTTTATCTTAAACTTGTTGCGACTGATTTTGAATTTGTTCTGAATCTCGTCGTGACGACTTTATTTATAAAGTCAGACATCTGCCTTTTCTCTAAATGAATTCAAACTTCACACAAAAATGTCTACTAATTAAAAATATGCTCATGCATTTAAAAAAAATCGTAAATTTTAAAAATAGTTTGTGCCTGTTTTTTTAGTTTAGTTTTTTATTTTCATTTTTCTGTTCTTTTTTTTCTACTTTAATGATTTAGAACTTCAAAAAACTTTTAAAATTTAAAAAAATGAGAATTTTGAAATAAAATGTTGAAGAAAACATAAAATGTTTGTGAATTCAAAAAATGCTCGCTATTTTTGTAAAAATGTTTGCACACTCAAAATAAGTTCACAATTTTGAAAACAATGTTGGTGAAAACAAAAAAAAACATGATTTTGAAAAAAAGTCCTTGTATTATTTTTTAAATGCAATTGAACAAAATGTTTGCTAATTCCAAAAATGTTCATGTATTTCAAGAAATGTCCTAAAATTTTAAAAACAGTTCATGAATTACAAAAGAGTTTATTGATTCAGAAATGTTTGTTGATTCAGAAAATGTTCATGCATTTCAAAAAATGTTTGTGAATTAGAAAAAACACCAACTTCGAAATATATGTTTGTCTATTCTAGAATTGTTCGCCAATTCAAAAAAAATAGTTAAAAACCGTTCACAATATAAAAAATGTTCACAATTTTTAAAAAATGTTTGTAAATTATAAAAAATGTTCTTGATTTTAAAAATATACCCAAAGTTGCAAAATTGTTCAGAAATGATCGAAGGTATGTAGTTAAACAATAATGCTTCTGAGTCTTTGTGACAGTATAGCCGTGTGAATTTTGAAGAATTGACTGTCAGGGTGGATCGGAATATTATAGTATGTTTTCTAAAAAAACTTCTTGACATTCAGAATAATTCTTTGGATTACAAAGTTTTTTGACAACCATGATATTTTTTCGAAAATGTAAACATTGCTTCCACTTGTGAATAAATTTAAAAGAAGAAACATTTTCTTGCATTTGTGCACAAATTTTTAAAATCATGCGATGAGATGTGAACATAATGTGGTCATCACCATTGGAGATTATGATATATTTTTTCTCCCGTTGTAGCGCAGGGGCCCTTTTGCTAGTAATCACTAAATGAGAAATGTGACATGTGGGTTCCATGTGTTAAGTGACTAAAGGGGCGGCTCGGCTTGAGCCGAGTCAAACCTAGCTCAGATTTATATAAGAGCATCTACAGCCGCAACTTGCAAATCCGGCTCCTCAAACGCTCGCGGATGCGGACACTGACCGGTCACGCCTCAAATAATGAATTCTACATCCGGATATCTCAAATTAGAAACCTCAAATCCATATTATTACATGCAACGTGAACCTAATACTAAGTGGAGGTCGTCCGGCTCCGCCGTGCCCATGTCCGGCGGCTAGTTGCACCATTCGTAGTCTCGGCCCAAGTCGCCGGCGAGGTAGAGTAGGACATGGGACACTAGCCGGCTCATGGGACTCGATCTCCTGCCGTCTCCCATGCCCTACTCTACCTCATCGGAGCCCGTAACCCGGACGGTGCCGGTAGACGTGAGGTCGATGACGGATCCTTCCTGGGAGGAGCTGACATCCACCACGACGCGGTTGCGGCACCCGCACTGGTGCACCCTACGGGTCCCCGGAGAGTGTGACTCTGCCTCTCCAATGTCCACCGCCGCGAGGGCGTCCGCCGTCTCCCGTGCCCGCTGCCTCGCACGGCGGGCACGCCGCGCCATGACATCGTCCGAGGGTGGCCATGCTTTGTGCTCGACGCGCCAACAGAGGGGTTGCGCTTTCGCCATGGCATTCAGACGCCAAACGGACCGCACCGCTTTCGGTGAGCTAGCGACGCCAGATCCAAAGCACCGTTGTGCCGACACAATAGATTCCCGGCATTGCGAGTCCGAGCGTTGTCGTCGGGCGGCCGCCTCCAGGGAGCGGTGGAGCGCAAGCCAGACGGCCATCTCCTCCTCGGGGCCGCGTGGGATGAGCTTGTGGTCGGCGGATCTGGAAGTGAAGGACTCGGATCCGCTGCCCGCCATGGCAGAGAAAGCCGGAGATCGCCAGGAGCTGAGCTAGGGTGGCGGATGGAAGTGGAAGGGAGTGGAGTGAAGTGGCTAGGATTTGGTCCGGCGAGCGGATGAGGACGAATTTATGTGGAATTTGTGGGACAGCGGTGGGTCGATGGTGGGTCGGGCCTGTTAGCCCCATTTTTGGTCGGGATATGAGGGGTGCTGGTCAGCACAGCCGTTTGAGGGGGCCGGCTGGGTCGATTTTTCGTGACCGGTCAGTGACCGGGTGGCCTGCCCGAGCGTTTGAGGGGGGTATAACGGGTCCGGCTTTAGATGCTCTAAAAAAGTTAAAATATTCAAAGTTTCATAAATTCTTCTTTTAATCCAAGAATATGAAGGAAAAAATGTAAAAAACTTTGCAAAACTCTGAAAAGAATTCAGTAACTTAACATCTTTTAATCCACCTTGTCTGATCAATCTCTGAAATTTTCATCCAATCACGTCGCGCCCATCCCGCCAGCAAGTGACTAGAGGGGCGGCTCTTCTTCAGCCGGGGGGAAAGTCTAGCTCAGCTCTCTAAAAAACATGTAAATATTCAAAGTTTCAACAAAATCCAACTCCAAGAATATGAATATACAGAAAAGGAAGAAACGTGAACACTTCGCGAAACTCTAGAAAAATCCCAGTAACGTAATCCATGTCGGCTGATCAAATCCGCGAAATTTTCAGCCTAAAGCACGTTGCGCGGCGCGCCCAGCATGCCGGTAATTTTGAAACGAGCAACAGGTCACCAGTCTGTAGCTTTGACGAGTCAACGGTCAGTGGAGCTACATGTCACCCGACCTGAAGGTCAGACGCCTCAACGCGGCAAGAGTCGCAGTAGTACTAGAAGAAGACGTCCATGCATTATGCATTCGACGGTAGGTGAGTAAAAGGCACCTACGGTCGTCTCCCCCATACGGCCGGCCACACGGGCTCTTCCTCTTCCTCCTCGTTAGCTAGCATTTTCTCCCCTGCTACAAATACTTCTCCTCGTGGGGCTCTCTCGATCCAATCCCATCTCCCGATCCAGCCAACACTTCCAAGCTCGCAATCAAGTCACACGACTCAGAGGTCAAGCAGAGCTTCGTTGCTAGCTGGCTTGTCCGTCGATTTCCGCTTGGTCTAGCTGCTAGCGATGCCGAGGGCGTCCAAGAAGAAGCAGCGGTCGGCGTGGGGCTCCCTCTTAGGCAGCTGCCTGGGCGGCGGCGGCGGCGGGAAAACGGGGAAGCAGGTACGGCCCGGCCCTGGCCCGAGGAAGGGCGAGTCTTCGGCGGCGGTGGGGGCCGGGCAGCGGCTGTCGTTCACGGACGTGATGAGCATGAGCGCGGCGTCGGAGCAGGAGCTGTCGGTGTCGCTGGTGGGCTCCAACCTGCACGTGTTCACGGTGGCGGAGCTCAAGGCGGCGACGCAGGGGTTCCTGGACGACAACTTCCTCGGCGAGGGCGGGTTCGGCCCCGTGTACAAGGGCGCCGTCGACGACAAGGTCAAGCCGGGGCTCAAGGCGCAGCCCATCGCCGTCAAGCTCTGGGACCCCCAGGGCGCCCAGGGACACAAGGAGTGGCTGGTGCGTGCCTGCCTACCGCGTAGCGTGCCGTCGTGGTTAACAACCAAGATGATGAGTAGTACGTGTGATGCACAGAGTCATGAATGGATGGATTTGACTGATCGGTGCTGATTGTTTTGGTGCAGTCGGAGGTGATCTTCCTGGGGCAGCTCCGGCACACGAACCTCGTGAAGCTCATCGGCTACTGCTGCGAGCACGAGAACCGGCTGCTCGTCTACGAGTACATGGCCAAGGGCAGCCTCGAGAACCATCTCTTCAAAAGTGAGCAACCTACTCTACTTGAATTACTCGCTTCAACTGCTAATTAATACCCCCCATGCATGCAACCTGCTTTGCTTCAACTCTCTATATATGATCAGTAGTATTTCGTTAGTTGCTACTTTGTTGATTAGTATCTTGAACATTCCTTGCAAATAGAGATCATTGGGAAACGGTTTTGCTAGATCATATCTAGATGTGACATAAGTATTGCACATCTAAGTTATATGTCATTGATTTCATACGGAGATTCGTGTGATTATTTCTTTTTTAATTTTAGTTTTTCCCTTTTATGCTTAATGGAGTCATTTAGATGTGCAATAACTATGTCACATCTAGATGTGTGCTAGACACACCCATTAGGAAAACCAAGCAAGTAGTTCGATAAAAGAAGATCCATATTGTAGCTACAGTGTTAATATTGTAGCTACAGAGATTGGCTGGCCCTGGCCCAACCAGGTAACATTTAGTAAGACCGACATACATATTGATCTCTCTTGATTAACTAATCTCCCTTCATTACGTGCAAGATACGTGTGCACGCTGGTTCGAGCAACGCGTACGCTTGTGCTAGTTTATCACTGCGCTAGAGCTGGCTGGCCGGCCGCTTGTAGTACAGTTTTTCTTCTCGTGTGTGTGAATGAGCTGCGTCTACAGATATAGATGCAGCCGCTTTCAGCAATCAATCGAGTATTTGACTAATAATTAACCAGCTGAAAGAAGAAGAAAAACTACTTCTTGACGGTTACACATGGGCTAGTTGACCAGTCCGACATTACCCTTGTTTGACTCCGTTGGCCCATCTGAACCGAACTTCCGTTCTTTTGTGATTCCTGTGGGCGGGTGGGAATTGACAGGCCCAATTGTTGACGCCGAACTAGTAGACATGTACATCTGGGTACTATACATACCTTCCCCTAAAAAAAAAAGTGTACTAGATAACTCCTGATTCCAACTGCCCTCTAGGACTTTCAAAAAAAACTGTACTCTAAGATATTACTCTATATTGTCTGATCAAACTCGCACATCACAATTTAGATTTTTAATCATCAAAAATTATTATAGCTTGCGAACCCTCCCTGGGGGCCCCGCAAAAAAAAAAGAACCCTCCCTGTGGGGATGGCGTCTCCGAATGATTTTTATGGCAATTTGTGTTGGTTGAGCATGACAGTTTTAGTTAGCGAGCTGACACCTCTATTGCAGCTCTGTTTTTGTCAGAATATTGTTGTACTTGCAAACTAAAATTGTCATCCTCACGACAACTAAAGTTGTCATCAAAACGATCGCAATTGCCATTCGTCTCAGCCAACGCTCGCTGATTATGATTACCGAAGGAAAGATCGAGAGCATTGTGATCACGATGTGATGACGCCTATGTGCATTACAACCAATTAACTTGGCAAATATACACAAGCGGCGCAAATATAACAAACATTCACACTGACCATAAATTTGGTTCTTGTTTGGCAGAGTTTCCTCCTGTTCTGTCATGGTCAACCCGACTGAACATCGCCGTGGGTGCCGCCAAGGGCCTCGCCTTCCTTCACGACGCGGAGAAGTCCGTCATATATCATGACTTCAAGGCATCCAACATCTTACTGGATCCGGTAATGAATTAATGCTTAACCGTTCCTTTTTTATTTGGCTGGGAACTGTACATTTTATTTTATTTTTATTGGCCGAGGAACATTGCATTTTATTTCTTTTTTTCTACGGGGAACATTGCATTTTATTTCATCCATCCACAAATTTAATTAACACTAGTGGAAAACAGGGCTATAATCCCGGTTTGGGAGGGCCTTTAGTGCCGGTTCTACAACCGGCACTAAAGGGGGGGGACTAAAGCCCCCCCCCCCCCTTTAGTCCCGGTTCGTCACGGCCCGGCACTAAAGGGGCTCCACGTGGCGCTGCTGGGGCGGGGGAGGGAGGACCTTTAGTCCCGGTTGGTGTTACCAACCGGGACTAAAGACTCCACGTGGTGCTGCTGGGGCGGGGGAGGGAGGACCTTTAGTCCCGGTTGGTGTTACCAACCGGGACTAAAGGTCCTTGCCGGGGGCTGCCTTGCCGGGGGGAAAAAATTGATTTTTTTTTTAATTTGTTTTTAAGTTTTATTTCGAATTTCAAATCTTTGAATTATTTGACAATTTAATCTCTAATCATCCCTCCTCACTGCTTCAGAATTTAATCTCTAGAGTCTCTAATCAGCACTCATTCCAAATCGTCTAACTTCCCAGCCGGTCACCCATCCTCTCACTACTCCAGCCCGAGCACGCTTAACTTTCAGGTTCTATCTCCCCTAGTTTCCAAGTCTACACTTGTTGTTTTTCTGACAATCTTAAGCTATCAATCCTGTTAACCCTTAGGTCTTGATGTCACATGATTTAATTTTTTGAATTCTAAACAATTATTAAAATAAACAAAATAAGTACTAATAATATTGAATTTCAATGAAAATAAAATAAGTAATAATATTATTTTATTCATTTTTTTGCCATTTATTCATTTAATATGACATAATTAATATCTTTAAATCTGTAAATCAAAATTCGACAAATAATATATCCATTATTATCAGAAAAATGTGAGGAATCCAAATATGACATCATTTATTTATTTATTTATTTTAAATAAAATTATTTTTTTTATTTGAAATAACTTTTTTTACTTTTGGAATTTTGAGAATCTGATCGAGTCCCAATTTTTCTCTAGTTTTTTTTGATATATTAAACTTTTTTTTTCGACGTCGTATGCAAAAGTTATGGCCGTTTTACATTTTTTTTTCGTTTTTTTGCAAAAAAGGTCAAAATTCATATTTCAAAATTTCTATACCAACTAGACACTAAAACCTAACTACACCTCAAAGGATTTTATTTTTTGAAGATTTTATCATTTTTGTTTATTTTCTACAAAACTAAAAAAGGCGGTCCACGGGGGGGGGGGGGGGGGGGGTAGAGTTTGAAAATTTCAGAACCCCTTTAGTCCGGGTTGGTGTCCATCCAATCATACCGTCGACTACACATCTGCTAGCACCGTCCCAGCCAGAGTCGCAACTAAGGTTAACCAAGTCAGAAAGGTATGCGGCCGTCGGCTTCGAAGTATCAGGGTTTCAGACGAAAACTCGTCTGTTACAAAGGCATTTCATTTTTTTAAACTTATTTCAACTCCAGACTTTTTATGTGTTCATTATGCACCATTCGAAGCCACGCCCTCAAATTTCAATCCTTTCTGACTTCATTTGCTATTTTCATGCATTTAATGATTTTTTTGAGCTAAATGACCCTGAAATTGAAAAGCACTACAAATGAACTCTGAAAAGGTTGAAACTTGGCATGGTATCATCATTTCACCCACATAGCTTGTGCTAAAAAGTTGAGAGGGTTACGGCAAAAACTGGATGCACTTCGTGTACAAACTGGACCATCTCCTTCGAAGTATCAAGGTTTCGGACGAAAACCCATCTGTTACAAAGGCATTTCAATTGTTTAACTTCTTTCAACTCCAGACTTTTTGTGCATTCAATATGCACCATACTACAACATGTTAAAATCTACAGAAAGAACTAACTAAAAATAATAAAAAAAACAACAATTAAATGACTAAAACAACTATATAAGCAAAACAGTATTGTTTTAATTAAAATCCTAATTTAAATTATTCTAAAAATAACCAAATAAATCTTACTGTGACAACAATCTAACACGTGACTAGGAGCAAAAAGAATTAAATTTAAAACTATTTGTAAACTCAAGTTATTCACAATCTAGGGTTTGAAGCAAATTTGAACAAATTCAAATTTAAACCATTCAAATTTGAAAACTAATGGCACAAACAGAAACTAGACAAAATTTTGAATCTAATGCAAAAAGAATCACTCAAAAACATCAAATATCTTAAAAGATATAAGCAATTTAAAACGGAAACTAAAAACAGAAGAAAAAAAAATCAGAACCCCTTTAGTCCCGGTTGGTGTCTCCAACCGGGACTAAAGGTCTCAACCCCTTTAGTCCCGGTTGGTGTTACCAACCGGGACTAAAGGGGGGACCTTTACCTTTAGTCCCGGTTGGTGATACAAACCGGGACTAAAGGGGCTCGTGGGGGCCCCAGCTGACACCAGCCTGGCACAACCCCTTTAGTCCCGGTTCGTGTTACGAACCGGGACTAAAGGTCCGGAACGAACCGCGACTAATGATGCCCGTTCCGAACCGGGACTAATGGTCACATTAGTGCCGGTTCAAAACCAAACCGGGACTAATGCTGCGGACAAAAGGTCCGTTTTCTACTAGTGATTCCAATTAGTACGTCATTCTGATTGTGTGCGTACGTCATTATGATAGTATATTTTTTTTAGAAAAGGAGGATGACCTCCGGCCTCTGCATCTGGGAGATGCATGCGGCCATTTTATTGATTATATCAATAAAATTCTGATAGTATATATCAGATTGTATATGTCCAATTATTGCTGGTACGTCATTCTGATGCTAGCTTCCACCCCGTTTCCTGGGTTCACTAGTAGGAAAACCCCCATTTGTCCCGGTTCGTAAGGGCCTTTAGTCCCGGTTCTGGAACCGGGACTAAAGGGTCGGGACTAAAGCCCAAAACCTTTAGTCCCGGTTCGCTTACGAACCGGGACCAAAGGGGCTCCACGTGGCCGCTGCGGGTAGCTCAGGCAGGAGGACCTTTGGTCCCGGTTGGTAACACCAACCGGGACCAAAAGGCATCCACGTGGCCGCAGCGGGGAGCCCAGGCAGGAGGACCTTTAGTCCCGGTTGGTCACACCAACCGGGACCAAAGGTCATCCACGCGTCAGCTTCAGGCAGCAGCTGGGGTTTTTTTTTTGAAGGGGGAGGGGGGGGGGGTGGGGGGTTTTGGAGGGTTAATTTAGGGGTTTCATATTGTGTTAGCTAGCTAATAGGGAGAAGTGTCCTCTCTTTCTCCGTGTTCGGTCGACGGTAGCTACTATACATATAGAGATAACTCGATGCTAGCTAATAAGAAAATGAAGGAAACCATTAATTACACAAGATCGTCATGCTGAACATATATAGAGAGAAGTGACATCTCTTTCTCCGTGCTTGGTCGAACAACAAGTTTTCGTATATCTATCCGACGGTACTACATATATACAATATAACATCTTTTACAATCCCTAACATCATCTACCTAAGATCCAATCACAAATCCGAATGGTATTCCCCGTCTTTAGGTATGACGTGGTCAAGAAAGAATCCCGCCAATTCCTCTTGAATTGCTCGTATGCGATCATGTGGTAGGAGTTCATCCCGCATCTGCCAGATCTAATTTAAAGAAGGGGGTCAATACATGCATATATATAAATAAAACTCAACACAATTGATGGTAATATATAAAATAAAATTGTGAATATTATTTACGTACTTCAAATTGTTTGTCAGAGAAGCCCCGCTCAGAGGTCGAGTGGCGAATGAACTCGCATACGTAGTATGCACATAAAACAGTCCCTTCTTTCTGGTACAAGCACTTTACGAGAATAGAGTTCAATCAAACTGATAAGCAAGCATGGTAATGATATATTGATGAAAATTTGAATCAATTAGAGATGCGCGGAACTAGCTAGTACTACTTACTTTGGGGTGCGTAAATCGCAACTCTTTGTTTAGACCGGGAACCTTTCGGGTGAACTTCTTCCAAACCCTGCCAGGCAAAGAAAATGATTACTTGATATCAGGAAATTAACGAAAGTTGCATGCCGATATGGTCCCGGTATTGACTGAACTTACTTCTTGAGCATTGCAGTCATGTCCGCATAATTCTCGGGATCTTTACGTCTCGAGTCTAAGACAGTTACTAATGCCCCGTCAAGCTTAATGGATAGCAGAATAAAGTGGAAACTGCGCACGCATATATAACTCATCAATTACATTACTTAACCTCGAGTAAGCGAAACTGAGTATACAGAGAAGACAGCAATACTCACTTGAAGTTGTAAGGAAGGAGTATTTCCCTTTTGTTTTGATGTATAAGGAACGACTGTAGCAAGTTCTCCTCGGTCTCTTTGATTGAGTTTTTTACCGTCCATTCATTTACGGCATCTGGGCTAATGAACCCAACGTCGAAGATTCCTAGTTTTTTGCATTCGACGATCTTCAATCTACATAATATAGTGAGGATAATTATATATACATGCAATGAACAAGCTGAGCTAGAGACTTAACTATAGAAGTAATACTTACAGACAGTAGGCAGTCATGAGTTGTTTGTCGAGGGCCCGTTGATTGTATAACTGAAATAACTCCACAAATTCAACAGGCATCACGGAAAGTCCAATGAATTCGTGCTCTGGTTTCACTGCCATATACATAGTGTCTCTCCCAGACTCCCTGCAGGTTTTCATGTACCACTCATGCAATTTGTACATCATCGTTGTTAGAGGAGGATGATCAGGTTTGACGAGAGGCTTCCCGTGCAAGTATTCATATTCTTCTGTTACCTCAGCCGTTTGAAAAATTACATCATCCCCCAAGTAATCACCAGGATTGGTACCAGGCACCATCCCCGGATGATTAGCGACGATATCGCTAGACACCTTGAGCGGGGGGCACGATTGCTTCTCCTGTTCGCCGAGCTGGGGAATTGTTTTCCCACTTCTTCGTTCTGCTAACCTTGCATCACTAGAAGTACTTCCCGACCGCCGCGCTTCTACATATGTCTTTTTAATAATCCGGACATAGTTGGAATCCGGCGGAGGCGGTGGTGGTCGCTTCAGGGCATCGATAGTGCGCTTCACTTTCACCGGATCTAGCTTCTCCTTCGGAGGTGGAGTTTTCTTTGCAAAATGGTCCCTCACTTGGGCACGACATATCTCCTCGTTTTCAGACTCGGTCATCTCATATGGTAACTTTTCCAGAGGCTTGAGAGATGGACCGTATCTGAATTGCCTCTCGCCTCTGCTTGTACTGCTAGCCGCCGGAGCGGCGGCGTCTCTCTTCCGTCCTTGCTGACGAGGCGGAGAAGGAGACGGAGTGCTCCGACGCGCCGGAGGAGCCGGAGCGGCGACGTCTGTCTTCCGCCATTGCCGACGAGGCGGAGGAGGAGGCGGACTGCTCCGACGCGCCGGAGTAGGCGAAGGAGGAGGCGGAGTGCCCTCACGCGTCGGAGGAGCCGGAGAAGGAGGCGGAGTGCCCTGATCACTCGCCGGAGGAGGAGGAGGAGGAGGAGGCGGAGTGCCCTGACTCGCCGGAGGAGGAGGAGGAGGCGGAGGCGTCCAGTTTGGAAGCTTGATGTACTCCTTCTGCCATAGACATGTACTCCTCAGAGCATGAACCAGCTGATTCTCCCCTTCACCTGTAGAGTGGTAAAGCTCGAGCTCCTCAAATCCCTCCATTACTTGATCCACCATCACAACAGCATAGCCATGTGGAATCGGAAGGCAGTGAAAAGTTCCGTTGGGTTGAGGAGGTGCAACAGAGCCGACAGCCGCCAATAAAGTGAGGTTATGGCATTTCGTCATAAGCTCGCAATTTTGAGCCTCCGTGATAGTATCCACGGGGTAGATAGGCTCCGTGAAGTCAGTCTGAACGGGCTCCGTGGAAGCCACGCTGCTTCTCCGCTGAGATGGCGGGGTAGCTTCTGGGGTAGCTTCGTGCCGCTGAGATAGTTGGCCGGCAGCTCGTTGGCTCTCAGCTTCCTCTAGCTTTTGTAGTCTTGCACTCATCTTCTGCATGTCGCTCAGCTCCGCTTTTCTCTTTCTCTCCCGGCTTCTGTAACCGCCTGCGTCGGGAAACCCAAACTTCCACGAAACGGAGCCTGGTGTGCCTCGTGTTCGTCCAGGGTGCTCAGCATTCCCTAGGGCCTCAGTCAGCTCGTCCTTCTCTCTGTCGGGAATGAACGCCCCTTCCTGCGCTGCGGCGATATACTTCTGAAGCTTCGTGACGGGTATTGCAAGTTGCTCGTCCGTCCAACGGCACTTCCCTGTTTCAGGGTCCAAAGTTCCCCCAACCCCGAAGAACCAAGTCCTTGAACGGTCTGGCCAGTTCAATGTCTCTGGTTTGACCCCTTTAGCAATCAGGTCTTTCTCAGCTTTGTCCCACAACGGTCGGGCTTTGAGGTAGCCATCTGACCCCGTGTGATGGTGATACTGCTTCTTTGCAGCGTTGTTCTTGTTTGTCTCTGACATTTTCTTACTCTTGTCTGATGTCTTGTAGGCCACAAATGCGGGCCAGTGATCTCTTATCTTCTCAAATCGGCCGATGAATTCTGGAGTCTCACCTTTGTCGACAAACTTTGATTTCAACTCCTTCTTCCACCTCCTGAATAGATCTGCCATCTTCTTAAGAGCACACGCCTTGACCAGTGGCTCTATAACTGGCTTATTCGGATCCTCCTCTGGCGGTAGGGTGAAATTTGCCTTCAGCAAGGTCCAAAGATCATCTTTCTGTCTATCGGTGACATAATCACCTTCAGGGGCGTCGTCCTTAGGCTTATTCCATTGCTTGATGCTGATCGGGATGTTGTCCCTAACAATAGCTCCGCACTGAGCAGAAAATGCGTCCTTGGTCCGCTTGGGTTCAATCGGTAGGCCATCGTCCGCGAGTGCTGTGATCGTGAACCTTTCATCCTTGCGCAACCTCTTCTTCGGGCCTCGTCTCGTTACCGAAGTTTGGCTCGATCCGGAGGGCTATAAAAGAAGAAAGAAGAGTTAATATATGTACATACCAAAACAATTAATGCATCAATTAGCTAGTCAGCACCTCCGGAGCCATCATGATCATGTCACCGGAGCCATCATGATCATGTCCTTCCTCCTCCATTGTTCCATCGGTGTCGTTGAGAAACGACAAGACAGCATCACCTCCGGCGAGGATTATCTCCCCCAACAACTGTTCTTGTTCCAAGTCTCTTTGATCCATAGTTTCTGCAAATATAGAAGAATATATATATAGATGAGATCAGAAAAAAATTGGATCAACTTGTGCACATCCATAATGGGGGCATTCTTGATAAATCTATGTTACCGGAGTTATCTATGGATCATCATTGCTCAGTGCGGAGGGTTTGGGTGGCCTCGAGAGTTTATCGGGTAGGGACGGGAGGGGGTAGGAGATCGACAACGCTCTTTCTTCTAGGGTTTGGGTGGCCTCGAGAGTTTATCGGGTAGGAACGGGAGGGGGTAGGAGATCGACAACGCTCTTTCTTCTAGGGTTTGGGTGGCCTCGAGAGTTTATCGGGTAGGGACGGGAGGGGGTAGGAGATCGACAACGCTCTTTCTTCTAGGGTTTGGGTGGCCTCGAGAGTTTATCGGGTAGGGACGGGAGGGGGTAGGAGATCGACAACGCTCTTTCTTCTAGGGTTTGGGTGGCCTCGAGAGTTTATCGGGTAGGGACGGGAGGGGGTAGGAGATCGACAACGCTCTTTCTTCTTGGGTTTGGGTGGCCTCGAGAGTTTATCGGGTAGGGACGGGAGGGGGTAGGAGATCGACAACGCTCTTTCTTCTAGGGTTTGGGTGGCCTCGAGAGTTTATCGGGTAGGGGCGGGAGGGGGTAGGAGCCGCTCTAAAATGCTAACGGGGGGTGCTCCTGTGGTCTAAAATCGGTCTATTCACGATAGAAAATCTGAAAAAATACATACAAAACATCTAAAAACGTCTGAAAAATTCTGAAAAAATACATCTATGATCCCTCATACATACATACATACATACAAAAAATACATCTAAAAAAATACATATATGATCCCTTACACATACATACATACATACATACATATATAAAAAATTCTATGAACAAAAATAAAATTGTATCAATGCATATATAAAAACTTTCTATGGATCATCATTGCTCATATATCAATGCATATATAAAAACTTTCTATGGATCATCATTGCTCATATATAAAAACTTTCTATAAACAAAAAAAACATACATCTATGAACATACTTTCGGACTCCTCCCCCCTCATTTTCCCGAGAGAGTTAGGGTATACTTTCGGACTCCTCCCCCCTCATTTTCCCGAGAGAGTTAGGGGACATACTTGCGGACTCCTCCCCCCTCATTTTCCCCGATTTACGCTCTTTCTTAATATGAACAAAAAAAATCATGAAAGTTTAGTGAAGTTGCCCCTCCCCGATTTAGGCAAAGTAAAACCCCTTCGTGAAGGAACTTCTTTTTAGCCAACTTATTTTCTGCCAACAAAATACATATATCATATATACAAAAACATGGGATACCTTAATTAGTTCAATTTTTTGCCTTGACAAATCATTGAACCTTTTGACAGAAACCTCCCATAAACTCTTTCATAATTTTCTTTTGCATATTCTTTGCATATGAAAAAACATACATTTTCTTTTTTTCTTAAATGTAACTTTTGCATATATGTATGAACATACATACACAATTTTTTTTTCTAAAAATGCACATATGAACATATACAGAGAACATATACAGAGAACATACATACATAAAACTTTTCTTAAAATGTAACTTTTGCATATATGAACATATACAGAGAACATACATACATACATCAATGGACAAAACAAATCATCATATATATGAACAAAAAAAAACATACATCAATGGACAATAGAAAGCATACATCAATGGATCATCCATACATCAACATACATCCATATATTTAGAAAAACAATATGCATACATATCCATTTACTAAAAATTTATATGAACAAAAAATTTCTGTATGAAAAAAAAAACGCAGAGGGCGTCGGTTTGGCTTGCTCGAACGAGCACTCGAGGCCGCGTTCGGTGGTGGCCACGAACGGAGCTGGGGAGGGCGGATTGGTCGCCGGCGACGATGGTTGGCGGCGGCGCTTACGGGTGGCGTGCGGGGCCGGCGATGAGAAGGAAAGGGGAGGAGTCAAGGGCTCACCACGCTGTCGTAGGGAACGGCAGCGGGCTCGGGGAGGGCTCGAGGTCGCCGGAATCGGTGGCGGCAGTGACGAACGGCGTCGAGGAAGAAGGGGTCGCGGGCGCCGGCGTGGTGCTTCCCCGGGCAAACGAACGGGCAGAGGCGACGAGGTCGAGCGCGGGGAGGCTTCTGGGCCGGTCGGAACGGCGAGAGGAGGGCGGCGCGTCGGGGCAGGGCAGGGCGAGGGCGTCGACGGCGACGGCGACGAGGAGGCAGGGCGCGGCGATGGGAGAAATTGGGGAAAAATCCTAAGGGTTGGCTTATATAGCCACATCTTTCGTCCCGGTTGGAGCCATCAACCGGGACCAATGCCCACCATTCGTCCCGGTTGGAGCCACCAACCGGGACCAAAGGTCTCTTTTCGTCAGCCCAAAGGGCGGGAAGCAGAGACCTTTGGTCCCGGTTGGTGGCAGCCGCAGCCCTTTGGTCCCGGTTGGTGGCACCAACCGGGACCAAAGGTGGGTATTGGTCCCGGTTCGTTCCACCAACCGGGACCAAAGGTGGGTATTGGTCCCGGTTGGTGCCACCAACCGGGACCAAAGGGCTGCGGCTGGCACGGGTGGATGTTTAGTCCCACCTCGCTAACTGAAGGGCGCCCATACTGGTTTATAAGCGCTGGTGTGCCTCCCCTTTCGAGCTCCTCTCTTATGCAGGCTTTCAGGCCTAAACCTGTCACTGCCTGTGGGCCTGCTGGGCCTTCTTTGGGCCTGCATCCTGGCTCAACGAACGGTTGGGTTTCTAGTCGTATGCAGGCCATGGTGGCCCAGTAGGCGGCATTTTTTTTATTTTTTTCCAGTATTTTTGTTTTGTTTTTTGCTTTACTTATTTTTTTTAATTTTTTTCCAGTATTTTTCTTCTGTTAGTTTAGTTCATTCTTTTTAACAAATAAATACTTTGATAATTTTAGTTAATATTTTAGTTGATTCTTTTTAGTTCATTCTTTTTAACAAATAAATTCTTTGATAATTTTAGTTAATATTTTAGTTCATTCTTTTTAACAAATAAATAATTTGATAATTTTAGTTAATAATTTGATAATTTTAGTTAATAATTTGATAACTTTACTAAAAAAATAGATTTTCGAGTGATTCTTTTTCCTGCTATTTAATATTACTGTGTTTTATCATTATATTCAATTTGGTAAGTTTTAGGTTATTTTAAATGGGTGTTTTATATATTTTTTTGTTGCATAAATTTTATATAATTTTAAGTTTATAAAAGCTTTTTAGTTGATTCTTTTTGCTATTGAAGAATATTATAGTTTTGTTTTAGTTGATCATAACAAAATATTTTAATTGAGCCACCAACCGGGACTGAAGGCCTTGTCCTGGGAGTGGCTAAAATTTAGTCCCACCTCGCCAAGCGAGAGGGACTCGCAGCGGTTTATAAGCCCTGAGTGCAGAGACGAAGAACGATGAAGGAGAGGCGCAATGCTCACCTGCACGTTGCTTAGCTTCAGGCCTTGAGGAAATGGTGTAGACTGCACGGAGCTATCTGCAGTTTCTCAAGGCCTGAAGCTAAGCAACGTGCAGGTGAGCATTGCGCCTCTCCTTCATTTTTAATAACTTATTTTAACTCCGGACATTTTGTGTGTTCATTATGCACCATTCAAAGGCACATCATCAATGTTCAACCCTTTTCTGCCTTCATTTGCTATTTTTCATGCATTTAATGATTTGTTTTGAGCTAAATGACCCTGAAATTGAAAAGCACTACAAATGAAGTCTGAAAAGGTTGAAACTTGGCATGGTATCATAATTTCACCCACATAGCAAGTGCTAAAAAGTTGAGAGGGTTACGGCAAAAACTGGATGCACTTCGTGTACAAAACGGACAATCTCTTTCGAAGTATCAGGGTTTCGGACGAAAACTCATGTGTTACAAAAGGATTTCATTTTTTTGAACTTATTTGAACTCCATACTTTTTGTGTGTTCAAAATGCACCATTCAAAGCCACATCATCAATTTTCAACCCTTTCTGACTTCATTTCGTATTTTTCATGCACTTACTGATTTTTTTGAGCTAAATAACCCTGAAATTGAAAAGCACTTCAAATGAACTCTGAAAAGGTTGAAAGTTGGCATGGTATCATCATTTCACCCACATAGCATGTTATAAAAAGTTGAGAGGGTTACGGCAAAAACTGGATGCACTTCGTGTACAAAACGGACAATCTCTTTCGAAGTATCAGGGTTTCGGACGAAAACTCATGTGTTACAAAAGGCATTTCATTTCTTCACATGTAACTGCAATGATATAGTTGTGGAGAGAAAGTCTTCACTTTTTCTTCGCTTGTGTCCTTTGCTTATTGCGCCGTAACCATGGATAATCTTCATCGTTTAACAGGGTGCTTGGGTCAGCCTTGACTTTGAAGGGAGGAATTTCATGAAACTTTTCATAATCTTCAGACATGTCTGTCTTGCCCTCCAATCCCACGATGTCTCTTTTTCCTGAAAGAACTATGTGGCGCTTTGGCTCATCGTATGATGTATTCGCTTCCTTATCTTTTCTTTTTCTCGGTTTGGTAGACATGTCCTTCACATAGAAAACCTGCGCCACATCATTGGCTAGGACGAATGGTTCGTCTGTGTACCCAAGATTGTTGAGATCCACTGTTGTCATTCCGTACTGTGGGTCTACCTGTACCCCGCCTCCTGACAGATTGACCCATTTGCACTGAAACAAAGGGACCTTGAAATCATGTCTATAGTCAAGTTCCCATATGTCCACTATGTAACCATAATATGTGTCCTTTCCCCTCTTGGTTGCTGCATCAAAGCGGACACCGCTGTTTTGGTTGGTGCTCTTTTGATCTTGGGCGATCGTGTAAAATGTATTCCCATTTATCTCGTACCCTTTGTAAGTCAATACAGTCGAAGATGGTCCCCTGGCCAACGAGTACAGCTCATCAGAAACAGTGTTGTCACCCATGAGACGTGTTTGCAACCAACTGCCGAAAGTCCTTATGTGTTCATATGTAATCCAGTCGTCACACTGCTCCGGGTGTTTGGAGCGCAGAATATTCTTGTGTTCATCGACATACGGGGTCACCAAGGTAGAATTCTGTAGAACTGTGTAGTGTGCTTGAGACCAAGAATGCCCGTCCCTACATATTATTGAGTCCGCTCCTAGCGTGCCTTTTCCAGTCAGTCTCCCCTCATACCGCGATTGAGGGAGACCAATCTTCTTAAGGCCAGGAATGAAGTCAACACAAAACCCAATGACATCCTCTGTTTGATGGCCCATGGAGATGCTTGCTTCTGGCCTAGCGCGGTTACGAACATATTTCTTTAAGACTCCCATGAACCTCTCAAAGGGGAACATATTGTGTAGAAATACAGGGCCCAGAACGACAATCTCGTCGACTAGATGAACTAGGACGTGCGTCATGATATTGAAGAAGGATGGTGGGAACACCAGCTCGAAACTAACAAGACATTGCACCAAATCACTCCTTAACCTTGGCAGGATTTCTGGATCGATCACCTTCTGAGAGATTGCATTGAGGAATGCACATAGCTTCACAATGGCTAATCGAACGTTTTCCGGTAGAAGCCCCCTCAATGCAACTGGAAGCAGTTGCGTCATAATCACGTGGCAGTCATGAGACTTTAGGTTCTAGAACTTTTTCTCTGCCATATTTATTATTCCCTTTATATTCGACGAGAAGCCAGACGGGACCTTCATACTGAGCAGGCATTCAAAGAAGATTTCCTTCTCTTCTTTGGTAAGAGCGTAGCTGGCAGGACCTTCATACTGCTTTGGATGCATGCCGTCTTTTTCATGCACACGTTGTTGTTCCTCCCGTGCCTCCGGTGTATCTTTTGTCTTCCCATACACTCCCAAGAAGCCTAGCAGGTTCACGCAAAGATTCTTCGTCACGTGCATCACGTCGATTGCAGAGCGGAACTCTAGGTCTTTCCAATAGGGTAGGTCCCAAAATATAGATTTCTTCTTCCACATGGGTGCGCGTCCCGCATCGTCAGTCGGAACAGATAGTCCGCCAGGACCCTTTCCAAAGATTACTTGTAAATCATTGACCATATCAAGTATGTGATCACCAGTACGGAGGGCGGGCTTCTTCCGGTGATCTGCCTCACCTTTGAAATGCTTTCCTTTCTTTCGACATTGATGGTTGGTCGGAAGAAATCGACGATGCCCCAGGTACACATTCTTCCTGCATTTGTCCAAATATATACTGTCGGTGTCATCTAAAAAGTGTGTGCATGCGTGGTATCCCTTGTTTGTCTGTCCTGAAAGGTTACTGAGAGCAGGCCAATCGTTGATGGTTACAAACAGCAACGCATGTAGGTCAAATTCCTCCTGTTTGTGCTCATCCCACACACGTACACCTTCTCCATTCCACAGCTGTAAAAGTTCTTCAACTAATGGCCTTAGGTACACATCAATGTCATTGCCGGGTTGCTTAGGGCCTTGGATGAGCACTGGCATCATAATGAACTTCCGCTTCATGCACAACCAAGGAGGAAGGTTATAGATACATAGAGTCACGGGCCAGGTGCTATGATTGCTGCTCTGCTCCCCAAAAGGATTAATGCCATCTGCACTTAAACCAAACCATACGTTCCTTGCGTCACCTGCAAAGTCCCCCCACCTTCTCTCGATTTTTCTCCACTGCGACCCGTCAGCGGGTGCTCTCAACTTCCCGTCTTTCTTACGGTCTTCTTTGTGCCATCGCATCAACTTGGCATGCTCTTTGTTTCTGAACAGACGTTTCAGCCGTGGTATTATAGGAGCATACCACATCACCTTGGCAGGAACCCTCTTCCTGGGGCGCTCGCCCTCAACATCACCAGGGTCATCTCGTCTGATCTTATACCGCAATGCACCGCATACTGGGCATGCGTTCAAATCCTCGTACTCATCGCGGTAGAGGATGCAGTCATTAGGGCATGCATGTATCTTCTGCACCTCCAATCCTAGAGGGCATAGAACCTTCTTTGCTTCGTACGTACTGCCGGGCAATTCGTTATCCTTTGGAAGCTTCTTCTTCATTATTTTCAGCAGCGAACTAAATCCCTTGTCAGATACACCATTGTCTGCCTTCCATTGCAGCAATTCCAGTGTGGTACCGAGCTTTCTGTTGTCATCTTCGCAATTTGGGTACAACCCTTTTTTGTGATCCTCTAACATGCGATCGAACTTGAACTTCTCCCTTTCACTTTCGCATTCTCTCTGTGCATCAACAATGACCCGGCGAAGATCATCATCGGGCACATCGTCTGGTTCCTCTTGATCTTCAGCTTCCCCCATTGCAGCATCACCGTATTCAGGGGGCGGGTAGTTGTCATCATCCTCTTCTTCTTCGTTGTCTTCCATCATAACCCCTCTTTCTCCGTGCTTGGTCCAAACATTATAGTGTGGCATAAAACCCTTCTCAAGCAGGTGGAAGTGAAGGGTTTTAGAGTTGGAGAAAGCCTTCGTATTCTCACAGACAGTACATGGACAATGCATAAAACCATTCTGCTTGTTTGCCTCAGCCGCTTCGAGAAAATTATGCAGGCCCTTAATATACTCGGAGGTGCGTCGGTCACCGTACATCCATTGCCGGTTCATCTGCGTGCGTTATATAGTTCTTATTATTGAACAACATATAACTCTCTAGAGCATCTAATTAAAACACACAAGTAAGAACTTTTTTCTTTTAGAAAGAAGATAAGAACAAGAGGCTAACCACGGTGTTGCCGGCGCCGAGATGGGCGCGGGCGATCGACGGCGGTGAGGACGGGGACGGGACAGGATGGACCGCCAAACCTAGACAAATCTTGAGGAAAATGGAGCTTGGACAAGGAGCTTCGAGAGGAGAAAGCTTAAGTGTGGCTCGGGCATTTCATCGAACACCTCATGTGCATAGGAGGTGAGCTAGAGCACCACAAAAGCTCTCCCACGTCCGGGCAAAAAAACACAGCAATGCATTGCTCTGCTCGCGGGCGGGGGGTTATATATAGGCCAACCATTGGTCCCGGTTCCAGCCACAAACCGGGACCAATGGTTGTGGGCCAGGAGCGAGGCGCATTGGTCCCGGTTTGTGGCTGGAACCGGGACTAAAGGTGACCCCTTTGGTCCCGGTTCCAGCCACAAACCGGGGCCAATGGTTGTGGGCCAGGAGCGAGGCGCATTGGTCCCGGTTCGTGTCTGGAACCGGGACAAAAGGGGTTAGACGAACCGGGACCAATGGCCCACGAGGCCCGGCCGGCGCCCTGGCCTCACGAACCGGGACCGATGCCCCCATGGGTCCCGGTTCGTGAGTGAACCGGGACTAATGGGCTTCTCAGGGGTGGACCGATGCCCTGTTTTGTACTAGTGGTTGACTTCACACAAATGACGAGCTCAGCAAAATCTGAAAACCTTGAAGTTGGTAGGCAGTAGCTGATTATTGACTTGGTGAACACACACACACATATATATATATATATATATATATATTGACAAATGTTGGCGAGTACGTATTATAGATTTGTGAATATATATCTGTGCAAAGCGATTGACTACTTTCCACGGGGCATGCATGCGACTTTTCAACTCAAGAAGAGTAGCTGAAAAGAAGTGAGAACGTTGATCAAGCTGTTTAGCCCATGTATTTGTCAAAGCTTACTTTTCTGATTAAGACATGTAATACTCAATTGTCATTTTTCCTTTACAACGTAGCCTCTTTTCTTTACAAATAAATAAGAAAGGAAACAAATTGAAGGCCCCATCAAACCAGCACTACAGTCGTTTTATCGACAATCATTAGCCTTGGCGCTGAGCAACTTTTGTTGATGAGACCATGTGGCTGTATTTGTAAAGCGGGGCGAGATTGCAGTCCAGACAAAGTTGAGTTGAGCGACTTTGTTGATGCGACAGTGTGGCTCTATTTATAAAGCAGGGCGAGATTGCAGTCCAACCAAAGTTCAACATTGCCTCTTGTTTTAGGTCGTATGGTAGTAGCCAACAACTAAGCAGAGTTTATATCGTTGCATCTCATTAGTAGTGAACGAGTACACGATTACGATGCGATGCTAACAGGCTAAACTTTGTCTTCTAGGACTACAAGGCGAAGCTCTCCGATTTTGGGCTTGCCAAGGATGGACCGGAAGGCGACGAGACCCATGTCTCGACACGTGTCATGGGCACACATGGTTATGCCGCACCAGAGTACATCCTAACTGGTATACATCTCTCTCTCTCTCTCTCTCTCTCTCTCATCTAGGCATTTTTCAACACCTAAAGGATTGATAAGATTTTGATTTCTAGGTCATCTGACAGCGAAGAGCGACGCTTATAGTTTTGGTGTCGTTCTATTGGAGATCCTCACCGGAAGACGTGCAGTGGACAAGACCAGGCCTAGTAGAGAGCACCACCTAGTCCAGCACATGCGGTCGTGGCTCAAAGACCCAGAAAAGCTAGGAAAAATCATGGACCCCGCTTTGGAGGGCAAGTATTCCACCACGGGAGCTCACAAGGCAGCCCTGGTGGCGTACCAGTGCCTGAGTGGCAGCCCAAAGGGCAGGCCGGACATGTCCAAGGTCGTGGAAGACCTAGAGCTGCTCCTCAACCTCGTGGATGATGCTCCCGGTGAGCCGGTGATGCATGCAGCTTCACAAGATGACACTAGGAAGGAAAGAACAACAAGAAGAAACGGGGATAGGGAGAGCAGTAACGGGGGTCACCGGAATAAAGCCAGGCTTCCGAAGAAGACCGTTAGGGGGAGGGGGAACCCTAGCGGGGAGCTTTGGGAGTGGAACACGCCTGGAGTAGTAGGGAAAGCATAGTGTAAT
The DNA here is from genome assembly GCA_039707655.1 of Elymus sibiricus. NCBI lineage: Eukaryota > Viridiplantae > Streptophyta > Magnoliopsida > Poales > Poaceae > Elymus > Elymus sibiricus. The sequence continues at coordinate 455,916,179 of CM077675.1, read as the reverse complement.
GGTATAGCCTTGTTCATGTGGGATGTAGATGTATGTACATGTTGATGGTTATACTCTAGATTTCATCTGGGGCTTGGATTCCACCCTAATTCCTTAGTTCTTTTAGCTGTTATTGGCTTTGGCCTCTTTCTACTGCATCCTTTTTTATGGTGAGGTTCAAAAGGGAAGTACAGGAGTACATGTACAGTCGATGGTATTGTTGCACGATTGCACTTGTCTTGTTTTAATTATGCAAACGGACGTATGCACAACATGGGAGCCTTCTAGGCACAGCAGGACAAAGGCCGCACTAGTGACGGGCATAGCCATTTGTCTCTTTGCAGTTAAACTTAAGTTGGTCATATAATCCGATTTATGATGCCTAAGGCCAAAAAAAAAAGTAGGTTCAAGCCCAAAGTGCAATCCAACATACTGGGTGTTTTTGTCATGAAAATATCAAAAGATTAGGGCGGTACTGTTAGTAACACGGTCACAACAATGATCAACAGAGGGTGCCTACGACCAGCTTATAGTGAAGGCTATCACACACAAACAAAATGATAGTTCCATCCTTTTTGAATATGTTCAATCGCCTCATTGCAGCACGACCTAGTCCTTTGTTAGGGAGTCATCAATGGAGGTTTAGTGGTAGGGTCGAATCTTACGGAACTCGAAATATCCTCTCCTTATGTTCCTTAGCGTATAAAATCCGAGTCATTGGAGTCTCCTTAGACTTGATCCTAAGGCGAGTTTGGGAGCACTAGTGCCCGCCCCTTGCTTTAACCCAAGTGGGAATGAACGGAGCGCATGCCAATAGGATGCTTATATATGCTACTGATCCTTCACAAATGACCAAACCTGCCCTTGTGGTGGTAGGCGGGAGGGATATAGGAGGTAATCTTTGAAAATTGTGTCCTTGGTGGACTAGGAAAATAAATGAGTCCATATATAATGGAGGTAATCTTTGGAATATGTGTCCTTGATGCTTAGTAAGTGGTTGTTCAAGCTACTTGTGGGGGAGGGTTTTTGACAAACTCTATTGCGCCACAAGTATCTAGGAGAACAACCGGTTTCCCATGCTTATTGGAAGTCAGGGATTCGCAGTTTTGGGTTGGCCTAATGGAGGTAAAGAAGCATGGATATTTTCCGCTTTGAGTCTGTTGCTATAAAGGACGACTCACAAATATGTTTTTGGGAGGATAAGTGCTTGGGGAACACTACTCTTCGGGAATTGTATCCGACCTTGTACCATATTGTCCGCAATAAGAATGATATTCTTGCACATGTGCTCAGCTCCTCCCCGCCGGAAGTTTCTTTTAATAGGGAATTGGTTGGCCCCCCCTTATGTCATGACAACATCTGTTATTCTGTTTGGAATCAGTTAACTGGCAGAATGTTGGGATGTGTTCCGCTGAAAACTCACTACATCTGGGTCATTCATGGTCAATTCTATGTATCGTCCACTCATACACTCAGAGGTTACAGTGGATAATAATAATAATCAAAGATGGAAGTCGAATATACCATTAAAAATTAAAATTTCATATGATATCTTCGATGGGTGTTGTTCTTAACAAAGACAACCTCGCTCATCGCAACTGGCATGGAAGCAAGAAGTGCAGGTACTCATAATGAGACAATCAAAAATCTCTTTTTCTAGTGCAACTTTGCATGTTCTACGTGGTCAGTCATCCAAATATCGTTCAAGTTGTATCTGTCTACAAGTGTTGCTAATATATATGGTCACTGGCTTGACGGAATATCAAATAAGTTTAGTATGCTAATAAGGGTGGGAGCGTCTGCATTACTATGGACGATTTGACCGAGTATAAATGGTATTGTTTTTAATGGTAAAAATTATTCTTCCTTGCAGGTTATATTTCGTGGTACACACTGTCTTCGCACGTGGTCTATGTTACATCGAACGGAGTACCAACTGCTATTCAAGCGAGTGTGTATGCGGTTGGAGCGAGTGGCCATGAGGTTTTTACCCAACATGGATGTCAACATAATCTCCAGATCGGTCCTCTTCCTTCGACATAGGCATAGTGTCGGTCTCATCCGACTTTCTTGTTGCCCATATGTCATTTTTGATTATTTTAGTCAGACTTATTTTTTATTATGTGCGTTCTAACTATGCAGAGGCCAAGTGTCGTTTTTAACAGTTTGTATCGCTTGATGCTACATTTTAAGTTAATAAAATGCGCCCTTTATTGAAAAACTCATGGCAGGCCAAGCCCTCGCATCCTGCCACCCCTGTGGCCTTTACCTTGTGAGCCTTATTTTTCAACAAGTTTCTTTGTTTCGTAAGTTATTCCTTCGACTTTATATTTTTATCTTCTGCTCCCTTCACATGTTCACCTAGTAAGTTCCTTAATTTCAATTCACTTGGCTTGACCTCAATGATCCTCTAAGTGTATTCTTGTAGGACTAAGTATTATCATCAGTAGAAATTATTCCTACAACACGAGTCCCTTCGAGACATAGCCACAAAGTAATATTGTAAATATGAGGACACGGAGTATGTGAGAGATCACATGAGCCTGAGTGAATAGTAAATTTGCAAAAATAAATAGCAAAAAACAAAATCTGGATTTTTTTTGTGAGAAATATTGATGTTTTCTCTACAGGCGTGCAAAGTTTGATGGTGAAATCATATTTGTGGTGGTGTGGGAAAAAAAATATAAAATCGATGCTCCAAATGGTCTATTTTTTAAAGTATTTTGGAGCATTTTTGTCCACACCTGCACAAATGCGATCCCATCGTGAAATTTGCATGCGTGTAAACAACATCAATATTTCTTGCCAAAAGTTTCAGTTTTTCTGAATTTACTGTTCATTTGAACTCATGTGAGCTGCAGCTCGCTTTTATGATGTTGGCATTGTAACAACACGAGTCCCCTCAAGGCACCTGCTCCCATCTTGGCAACACCCATTCCACCATTGCCCTTCTAATCCACGTGCCTAGCACCGCAACAACCAACCACTTCTCACACAACATCCTCATAGCCGCGTTGCTCTAGTAATGTGACCTCCCAGAATGCTTTAGGTTGTTTGATGAAATGTCTCACACGGACAACACATACGCCTACAACTTGATGATCTCTTACTACATTGAAAGTGGACATGTTGACGAGGCGCTCCAGCTTGTGCACATGACGAATGAGCCAAGCATCACACATATCTCATCGGCATAACTTGTTGTGGTTGTGTTTGGTGTTCAGCAGTGGGGCACGTGGATGGTGGCATGCGACGGCGTCCGACCGGGTTGGATGAAGTTGGCAAAATTGAGATCAGATGGTCACAGGGAGGAACCACGATCGATGTGCCACAAAGCCTTGATATCGTCGTTTTCGATGGTCTGGTTTATCGATTCGAAAAGCAACTTTGTATACGAAGTTGTTTCGCAGAATCTGGGAATGGCGGCAGTTCCCCTCTTTCTCTGGAGTTGCCTCGGTGGCGGCAAAGGACGATGGTGGACGACGATTCAACGAGGCGTGGGATTCTTCATGGATGAAATGGTGCCTATGTGCATAATTACAAACACCTATGTTTGTCTATCATGATGGTGACCACGTGTATACTCTCTTGTCGGAAAAAATCCATTATAAACCTTAAATTTGTATAGCTTAGTAAAATCAAACCCTCAACTTCGAATCATGTTCGCTGACACACTAAACTTATCAATCTTGGTCTGGATCGAAACCTGGAGTTGTTTGGTGCACCGGGAACTTGAAGATCAAGATTGGGATTACATCCCACACGTCGCTCATAGTCATGAGTTTTTGACAAATTTGAAAAATATGTGAAATATTTTGAAAAATGTTCTGAAATTATAAATATTCTCGAATGTGAAAAATCTTCAGGAGTTTAGAAAAATGTTCGCAGATCTAGAAAAATGTTCGAAAATTAAACAATAATCTCAAACTAAAAAAACTTTAGGCGTTTCAAAAATATTCGCAAATTTGAAAAGGAATCATGAGTTTGAAAAACGTTCATGAACTCAAAAATATATACACTGTACATGAATTTGAAAAAAGACCACAAACTCAAAAAATGAAAAACAAATCACGAACTTGAATTTTTTGGTGAATTTAAAAAGCGTTCATGAACTTGAAAAAATGTTCCCGAGTTTGAAAAATGTTTGCTAAGTTGAAAAAAGGTCCACGAACTCGAAATATGTTCATAGAGTCAAAAAATATTTGAGTATTCGAAAAAATAATCATGATTTTTCTAAATGTTCACTAATATAAAATATATTCACTATTTGAAAAACTATTCACTAGTTTGAAAGACATTCAAATTTTGAAAATATCTGTGAAGTTGAAAACTGTTCAACATATATTTAAGAGAATTGACCCTGTATTGTGAAATGCTCATTGTATATTGAAAAATGTACATCAAATTAGATAGAAAATGTTCATGTGTTTAGAAAAAATAAGAAAACAAAAAAGATGGTAACGAAAAATAAAAATAAAGTAAAAATTAAATAAAAAGGGCTAAGGAAATTTGAAATTAAAAAGAAACAAAAAGGTCATATAGAAGATAATAGAAACTATAGAAACGGAATATCGAAAGAGAGAGAAAAATGATCTGGATACTAGGCCATTTCAGGAACGACATTGTATAAAAACCCAGCTTAAGTTTGCTATGAAAGAAGGCACGAGTATGGGGAAAAATCCTTTACTGGACGGCCTGCTTAGAAATCACCCGTAGAGAGAGACTAGAGATGGAAGATAAATATGACAGGTGGGCCAAGTAAGTCAGTGAGAGTAGCAAATTGTCCCATTTGAGATATATAATTTTTACGGAAAAAACAGGTTCAATTTAAACCGGGCTTAATAAATTCAGAATGCCAACAACCGGGATTTGGAGTTGAGGTTGGATTTAGCTAAGCAATCTATACCTACTAATAAAGTATAGAGTATTATGCTCGTCACACCCCCTAGTGCTTTCTTAAATAACCCGCAGTCTTCTATTAAGTCTCTCTTATTTCTCTTTATCCGTCGGCCTTTGGCCTAACTTCTGCAGCCACTGTCGCGCGTTTTTGGGCGCTGATTAGTATTCCGCTTTCCGCTGCAGTAGGCCCAGTTCACTCTGTTTTCAGCCCATTTAGATCTCTGGTCTTTGTTGTTTACAGAGAATATGTTAAAATGATCATGCTATAAGTTTGCAACCGTAACTCAGATTAAAGAAATTTATATATGTAATTTGACCAGAAAAATACTTAGTTTCCAACCATGCTATTGGTCATTGCTGTTAACTAATATAAAATTCTTTTTAGAGAAAAATCTTAATTAACCTAATTAATTGATATGGAATATTAAATGTTTTCTATCAAATTTAAATTGGCTACATATGTTAAATAAAGTATGTTAGAAGGGCCTGCAGTGCACCTTTTTTTCTAGAGACTAAGGAGTAGTGAATATATATATGTGTGTTTTACCCCATTTAAATTTGCTACATATGTTAAATAAAATATGTTAGGAAGGCCTGCATTGCACCCTTATTTCTGCACACTCATGAGTAGCGGAAAATATTTATGCTATGTAGGAATGAAACTCATGATCCCAAAGGCCTCAACCAGCTGACCTAGCATGCGCTTCTACTAAAAAATAGGTTCATTATTTAATTAAAAAGTCAACCTCGACTCTTTGCACGAGAATACAACAATTTTTATACATTTGTAAATTGTGTGAAAATCAAAAGGTCACTTCAAGAACCAAGAAACAGAGGGATCGAAGGAATTAAATGGATTTCGGCTAGCATGGCTGATTGGCTCTAAATAAATAAAATTGCTGGATTTGCATGGATGGTTTCGTCAATATAAATTACGCGGCTTTGTAAGTAAGACCAGATTTCGAGATTGTTGCTATGAAGGGGAGACCCTATAATTAATGAATTAATCTTTCTGGAGTCCAGCAATCTTGCATTAGTTATCATTTTTAAGACTTTCGTGAGATAACCACAACAAAGGAGGGAGTAAATTTCAACCTCGACATGAGTATCCCTGCTGCCGTCAGGTGGCACCGTCTGAATATTGTTGTGTCGCATTGATACACGTTTTGATGGACATGTCAATTACTTCTTTTGTTCGAAATATGTGCTAGTACAAGTTCAAGGTAGAAAATAGACTTTTTCTCTCCCGACAGTCGGATCTACGTGTGCGTACAAGATGCAAAAAAGAGAAATCAGCGTACAAGATTCAGAGAACTACCACAAGTTAATAAAATGCGCCCTTTATTAAAAAACTCATGGCAGGCCAAGCCCTCGCATCCCGCCACCCATGTGGCCTTTACCTTGTGAGCCTTATTTTTCAACAAGTTTCTTTGTTTCGTGAGTTATTCCTTGGACTTTATATTTTTATCTTCTGCTCCCTTCACTTGTTCACCTAGTAAGTTCCTTAACTTCAATTCACTTGGCTTGACCTCAATGATCCTCTAAGTGTTCTCGTAGGACTAAGTATTATCATTAGTAGAAATTATTCCTACAACACGAGTCCCCTCGAGACATAGCCACAAAAGTAATATTGTAAAATATGAGGACATGGAGTATGTGAGAGCTCACATGAGCCTGAGTGAATAGTAAATTTGCAAAAATAAATAGCAAAAACCAAAATCTGGATTTTTTTGGTGAGAAATATTGATGTGATCTCTACAAGCGTGCAAAGTTTGATGGTGAAATCATATTTGTGGTGGTATGGGCAAAAATATATATAATCGATGCTCCAAAAAGTCTATTTTTGAAAGTATTTTGGAGCATTTTTTGTCCACGGCTGCACAAATGTGATTCCATCATGAAATTGCATGCGTGTAAAAAAAAACTTCAATGTTTCTTGCCAAAAAAATCAGTTTTTTTGAAATTTACTGTTCATTTGAACTCATGTGAGCTGTAGCTCACTTTTACGATGTTGGCATTGTGACAACACGTCCCCTCAAGGCACCTGCTCCCGTCTTGGCAGCACCCATTCCACCATTGCCCTTCTAATCCACGTGCCTAGCACCGCAACAACCAACCACTTCTCGCACAACATCCTCATAGCCGCGTTGCTTTAGTAATGTGACCTCCGGAATGCTTTAGGTCGTTCGATAAAATGCCTCACACGGACAACACATACACCTACAACTTGATGATCTCTGACTGTTGGGTAACGCCGCAGAAAACAAAATTTTCCGACCTACGCACCAGCCCAGGATCACTATGGAGACTGCATACAAGGTTTGATCTGTTTCGTTACCGACTCGTAGCGCAGCGGAAGTAGAGTCGATGACGATCGGCGGTGCAGATCCCCGCAGCTAGGATTTTACAACCTCCCAACCGCGAGGATGTATATCCTCATCTGCCCCGCGGACAGCCCTCCGGGAGGCGGTCACACAGTCCCCCGGACGGTGTCGCGGACAGCCCTTCGGGAGGACCTCCGAAACTCGGACTGTCACTCGGACAGCCCTTCGGGAGGACCTCCAAAACTCGGACGGTCACACGGACAGCCCTTCGGGAGGCACTCTCGAACTAAGACCGAAACTACGATCTCTCTACAGAGTTGCACACATACGGTGTCATCTATCCGGCAGGGCTTCGCCGTCCAGAACTAGTTCCTGCCGGAACCCAGACAGCCATTCGGCTCTACGAAACTATTTCGCTGGGAGGGAGAGAAGAATGCCAGATCATGCATGGCTTTGTGTATGAGAGCAAGAGTGTGTCTTATGGCAGCCCACACACCTCCTATTTATAGGAAACCCAAGGGGTAGGGTGGTTTTACAAGAAGACCCAAAAACCCACATGGAAAGGAGTCCTTCCCAAGGACCTAAAAGGTGAAACCAAGGAACAAGGGGGACTCCATGAAGGAGTCCACCATGTGGCCGGCCACACCCTCATGTGGGGCCCCAAAATTGGCCCCTATCCATCCATGTCATCCCCAAGATCTTTTGGAGCAAAGCCCCAAAAGGTGGCTTTCCAAAAATATCCCAAAAAGCACTTTCACTATTCACGACGACATTTTTCAGCGTCTGATCGAACTGAAAATATTCATGTGGGCTTAGAACAATTCTAGTACCCACCAAAATAATTTTCAACGCGAGCCGGAACAATTCCGGTTTAGTGATTTCATCTGCGAAAAGCATCTGAAGCGGTTTCGGCAGCACCGGAACATTTCCGGTTTTCATCCCGGAAAATTCCAGAAAGTTTCCAGAATGATTCTGGCACCCTCCAAGAATTATCAGGCATGTGCCAAAACCAATTTGACTTTATGGTATCCTCTGAAACAACTTTTCAGTTTCACCGGAACTCATCCGGTGACCTCTCTGCGGAACTTTTCCGGCGTCCGAAACTTTTTCGGTGATTTTCTCTCAGACTCCCTGTCTAGTATTCAGCAGATAGATGACCCTTAAGCGTGTGACCCTATAGGTTCGGTGAAGCATAGACATGACCCGGAACCCCTTCCGATCAATGATCAACATCGGAGCCGTGGACACCCATATCGATCCCTATACCCACACGAATAAATATTCGAGTGAACCTCCAGTTGCCGTGAGCTATTCCTGTTGCTTCGCGATATGTTACAAATACCCGAGGTGAGACATGTTGGCATCCCCGCGGATCAACAACTTGTCCACTATGCCAGTTACCTCGTTACCGGTATTGTTCTCTTTTCTCGTTCCCGTGTTCCGGCATCCCCGTGATCAAATCACAAAGTGTCTGGCCAGACGATGATGGATACCGTAACACCGAGAGGGCCCAGAGATATCTCTCCATCGTCGGAGGAGCAAATCCCAATCTTGAGCTATCAAGTTACTTGACATACTTTTCCATGAACCCGTAAGCCGCCGTAATAGCCACCCATTTACGGATGACGTTTAACAAACCCCAAAGTTCATGAAGCAAGCATGAAGTAACTCGATACTCTCATGGTCTAAGGAATTATGCAAACGTTAACCATCTCTGTGTTATTAACCATTAACTTATGACGAATGAATCTCATAGCATAACATCAATTCGGGTCGATTCAACACAAATGTTCTTCTAACATTGTGCCCTCAAAATTGCCGGCATAGCCATGCCCATGATCAGGAAAACAGGATCATCATGCAATACTTGAGCCAGTCTTAGAGGCCAGACTAGGAATACATTTTACCGTTTATTATTCCACACGTGCATATGAGTCTTCCTCCGAGCCTCGTGGTTATTGTAGACTCGAGAACCATAGCAGTTATAGCATGGAACATAAACCTAATTATGAACAGGGAGATAATCAATAACATATATTATTGCCTCTAGGGCATATCTCCTACAGACTCCCACTTGCACTGGAGTCAATAATCTAGTCAATGCTAATGCACTTTACACCTATGGCATACTGGTGTAAAATATGCTTCGCATGTGGTATAGCCTGATGTCCAACGGATCTGACGACTTCAGCTCCGTGTGTAACTTTGCATATCCTCGCGTTTTCACGCTTTCACAAAATTCATATTTTGTGTGGACTTGGCTTTGCATATGTGTGAATCATTGGTCGAAACCTGATTCCTCAGACTGAGCTATGGAGCAACTATCTGCAATAGTGTCCCATAGACCAAAGCCATCTTGGAACCATACTAAGTTCATGAATGAACTATATGATTCAACATCTTCTTTGTCGCTTCTAAAGCGTCAACATACTTAGCCTTTGTTATAGAATTCGCCACAGTATCTTGTTTGGAACAATTTCCAACTACCGTGCCACCAGGTTGTGTATTACACAAAAACCCTTAACTTAAATCGAAAATCGCATGGAGCATTGATGAAGACTGTATCGATGTAACCTTTTACAACGAACTCTTCATGATCTCCGCTTGCGAGAAAACATGTCATCAGTACTGCTCTAGTACTCAATGACATCTTTCACTGTTGTCCCATGATCAGTACTTTGATCACTATGGTATCTATACTCGCAACAACTTTGGAGTATTGGACATATCTGGTTGTTTTTACATACCATGGAATACATGATTAATCCAAACACAAGAGTGTGTGGAATCACCATCATGTATTTTGCTCATCAGTGTTTTGGGACACCAAGTCTTGCAAAAACTCTTTCCATGTGACTTCGGCAAGAATCACTCCTTGGCGTTTTAAATGCTAAAAGGTTTTAGCATCTTGTCAATATGTATTCATAGCTTAGCCCCATTAGGTAAATCTATCTCCATAGATCATCATGCCTAATATTGAGGCTTATTTAGCCTAAGCACTTCATCGAAAAACTATTTTCAAATGAAGTCCTAATTCGTGTCAAGAAATTTATTTCTAATTAACAATGTGTCATGTACACACGGTTTTTAGAAATATTATTATGCTCCCACTTACTTTCTTGAATCACAAGCATCTTCGATACCCATTTGATGAAGTCAAACCCCTTTGACCATTCCATCAAAAACAAAGATTCCAACTCCACTTTGCTCTCTTCTGTCCATCGCTGGAACTCTGAAGTTTGCATACCTACCAGCATCCTCTGGATCGACAAATTACTTTGGACTATATCACATACAAGTCCTAGGTTTTATTTCCATCAGATGGAAATCCTTTTGTCATCCATGTTTCATATCTCATGATTGAAATATGTATTAATTGCTAGTTCAACCCGAACCGACTTCAAGCATCGCTACGGTGAAACAACCTCATCGTAGTCAACTCCTTGAACTTGTTATTTCAACAAGTCGAGCTTTATGGATAAAATATTTTATCCACATCAGTTTATAGTTTCATAAATATTCGTTAGACTCTAAGTCTTCCGAAAGGTGTATCAAGATTTTAATCTCGAACCACTTATATGGAAACTATCTCGGATTGTATTGGCATTTAGCCAATTCCGGAGTCAGGGCCCATCAACGCTTCCTTGTGTATCGTAGGTATACTGTTGTCTAACAACAATATCTCATATGCGCACCTGAGAGGTTTGCACGAGTTTTTCCTACGCGGTTCAGCTGCAAGTTCGACCGAAGTCCATACATCTCATGTAGAGGCTTCCGTATCAGTCGCAGTAGGAAACTCCGGAATCACTTCCAAGGTTCCTTTCCTTTGACCTGATGACGAAGATACTGGTTATCTCGTCGAGTTGCACTGTCCTCCCACTCACCTTTTGTAAGAACTATTCTCTTTAAAAGCATACCGTTTTGCGGCAAAACCCTTTGCCTCGGTATAGTGGTGGGGGAATACCCAATGACTTGGGATAACCTTATAAAGTAGCACTTGTCTGATTTGGAATAGGTTTGTAACCTTTTACACAAGCCCCATATTCCAAATGTTAAGAAAAGATATAACATGGTTGGGCGTACCACACCATGGCGTTATTTCAACAGACCTGATGGAGCTCTTTTCAGTGTAAAAGCCGCAGTCTCTAAAGCATCACTCTATAAAAGGGGTAATGGCAAATCTATTTATGTCATCTTTGATCTTACTATGTCATAAATGGTTCGATTACATCTTCACGGACTTTCCACTTGCAGCGGTGTTCCGGGAGGTGCAAGTTATGAAACCCCTTTCACAACTCATCAGACATTCACTAAACTTGTAACTCAAATATTCCTTTCTGCAATCAAATTGCAGAAACATAATTTTCTTGTTACAATAACTTCTACTTCATTTTTGAAAACCTTCTGAATGAATTCAAAAGATCCAGACTTACGTCTCAACAAGTAAATATCCATATATCTACTTCAGTCATTTCTGAAGACAGATAAATCCACTACTTGCAACAACATTTATTGGACTACACACATCATAATGTATGATTACCAATATGTTCTTTGCTCGTTCCTTATGGCATGTGAACGGTATTTCAGTCACTTCACCTTTCAGAGGAAAGTTTCAAGTGTCAGATGATTCAAAATCAAATGACTTCAAAATCCATCATAATGGAATTTTCCATGCGGGTTTCTCCATTGTGACCAAATGCAGTGCCACACTTGTGTGGTATTCTTTTAGTCTTGCGACATTTAGCATCAGTGTTACGGATGTATCATATTACCATCAATATTCATAGCATACATCCCATCCTGTACGGAAGCATGGCCCTTCATGTTATTCATAACACCGAACATCAAAAGTTCTCTTATGAATAACCTTCTTGCAAAATACCTTATGCAAAGGGCTAGAGTGTATGAAACTCTAAATGAATTATGAAAGTAAATACAGAGGTAATGTATTATTATCAATATTCATAACATACGTCTCATTCATAATGAAAGTATGGCCCTTATGTTATTCATAACATCGAACATCAAAAGTTCTCTTATGAATAACCTTCTTGCAAGATACTTTATGCAATGGGCTAGAGTGTAAAACTCTAAAATGAATTATGAAAGTAAATACATAGGGAATACACCGATGGAAGGCATAGTAACATTTACTATGTTCCCTGCGTGTATCTGAACCTCATTCCTGGTTAGTCTTTCAGGCCATAGTAGTTCTTACATCGAGCTGCAACAGAATGCAATCGAGCGGGTATCTTTGTGATTAACTCACAATACCCAAGAATTAGTGATTAACATGTTTAACCATAATTCCCAAGAACTATATCTTTGACCAGCCTTCTATACATCAAAAACTTGTATGACATTCATACATGAGCTGGATATTCCAGTCTTCTTTCCTTTTGCCATTATACTTCTAACAGTTTAACTTTCAGTATTTCTCCTACTCTCAGAAGAAGCACCCAACTTAAGAGTGGCGTTAGCCTCGGACTTCCTAGGCGTGAAAGTTTCACTAACACCCTTCGGACACTTCCTTTCTCTTTAAGTTGTTGTTTTATTCACCTTTCATCATATGACAGGCGTTCTTCTGGATCCCTCTCTTATCAGTCAAATGCATAGTAAACACCTTTACTAATAGTTTGCAAACAAACATGGCTTTAGATATCTCATATCTTTCAGTCTTTGTCTGTCTCTGAAAATGATTTTCAGATTCCATGAATATCACATAACTATCCAAACTTTTGAAGTTCGGGTCTCATGGAAGCAAACGTATTGCACTTGACTGAAAACGGAATTCTAGCTTTTGGATCGAAGGACGAGAGTCACATGATCCATAGCATTAGCGGGACAATACCGAAAGCATGCGATAGGACAAAGTCCTTCTCGGCACTCTTGAGGACAATCCTCACATTACGTTACCAACCGTAAAGTTTTAACCAGATATTTAACAGCTATTCAATTTTAAAAGGGAAGGTGGAAACGCGAGCCATTATTCTACAACTTTTATGCAAACCACACTTAGACAGTGTTCAAAATTAATTGCACTAAGAATTAAACAAGTTAATTCTACAGTGCGCTCCCACTCAAATCAATATCTCTCATAATTGATTGTGAGTGATACAAGATCCACATTTCAATTCAACGCCATTGATGTGGACATCACTGATGACGAGAATTTCAATTGGTGGGCAAACATGCCGATCACATCTCTATGTGACCCTTGTTCATCTTTCGATGGGCGTGTTCCGAGCTCAGGACGATCAAGCCAGAACGTCAAGACAACCAAGTGATCTCGCTGCGAGGTCTGACCTCACCCGCCTCACACTTCCCTAATCGTTCGTACCCATGTGGACATGGCGCACCCCGAAAAGTTAGGTGCCGTGACGGTGCTACACTTGGGAGAACACTAACTACTTGATATTTTTGTGAGAGATCACCCTAATAAAAGCGACTACCGCGCAATCAAGAAGGGTGCATCATAAGGGATAAACATCTCAGGCAATTCATAATAGCATGATATGGTATAGCCCTTTCTGACGGAGAAGTCTTGTATTTCTTCGTCTTCGGCATTCGCGACGGTGTTCACCTTCGCGAAGATTGCCACCACCTTGTCGATGCACCATATAATATTGCTATCTCTATAGCTTAATAAAATAAGTGCATTACATAAGGTTGACACGCAGGTCATTAAAGTGCAATCATATGGCTCCAGCCATCATGCCGAATCATGACACGCAGGTCATGTTAATCAATTTACATCATATAGTCATCTCATACATAATCAAATTATTATGAACACTGCTATACCACATCACATGCACATGCAAACCATCCTGCAAAACCGAGTTAGACGCCTCTAATCGGTCCATGCAAAATTTTATTTTACGTGGCTTCTAAGGTTTCGAAACAAACCGAAGCTACCAACGTCCATCATCAAGCATGATAATCCAAGTCGCTAGATTAACATTCCAGGGTGTATGAAACACGAGATAATAAAATCTCGAGCCCCATACTAAACTTCGTCATACGCGTGACCCCCGTGCAGATCACATCTGCATTGCCCTTTCGTCTGCAAAATTTCATCTTTCTTTTTAACTACGGTGGAATTCAATGAACTGTTAGCACTTCGTTGATCAATCAAGATCGCGGATTGCCAGAACATTGAAACTCCACCATACTGTTATCAAGATCAGAAATATGCAAATTCGAGGGAAGCAACAAGAACATCGGGTAACAGACTTCATCTGCTACCCGCACAAATAATTTTCAGCAATAGATCTCATCTACTACCTAATTATATTGTGCAACACCCATACATCTCTATGTATTCTAGATCGCAACATGCATCTACGCATAGCACGGCTCTTGATGCCACTGTTGGGTAACGCCGCAGAAAACAAAATTTTCCGACCTACGCACCAGCCCAGGATCACTATGGAGACTGCATACAAGGTTTGATCTGTTTCGTTACCGACTCGTAGCGCAGCGGAAGTAGAGTCGATGACGATCGGCGGTGCAGATCCCCGCAGCTAGGATTTTACAACCTCCCAACCGCGAGGATGTATATCCTCATCTGCCCCGCGGACAGCCCTCCGGGAGGCGGTCACACAGTCCCCCGGACGGTGTCGCGGACAGCCCTTCGGGAGGACCTCCGAAACTCGGACTGTCACTCGGACAGCCCTTCGGGAGGACCTCCAAAACTCGGACGGTCACACGGACAGCCCTTCGGGAGGCACTCTCGAACTAAGACCAAAACTACGATCTCTCTACAGAGTTGCACACATACGGTGTCATCTATCCGGCAGGGCTTCGCCGTCCAGAACTAGTTCCTGCCGGAACCCAGACAGCCATTCGGCTCTACGAAACTATTTCGCTGGGAGGGAGAGAAGAATGCCAGATCATGCATGGCTTTGTGTATGAGAGCAAGAGTGTGTCTTATGGCAGCCCACACACCTCCTATTTATAGGAAACCCAAGGGGTAGGGTGGTTTTACAAGAAGACCCAAAAACCCACATGGAAAGGAGTCCTTCCCAAGGACCTAAAAGATGAAACCAAGGAACAAGGGGGACTCCATGAAGGAGTCCACCATGTGGCCGGCCACACCCTCATGTGGGGCCCCAAAATTGGCCCCTATCCATCCATGTCATCCCCAAGATCTTTTGGAGCAAAGCCCCAAAAGGTGGCTTTCCAAAAATATCCCAAAAAGCACTTTCACTATTCACGACGACATTTTTCAGCGTCTGATCGAACTGAAAATATTCATGTGGGCTTAGAACAATTCTAGTACCCACCAAAATAATTTTCAACGCGAGCCGGAACAATTCCGGTTTAGTGATTTCATCTGCGAAAAGCATCTGAAGCGGTTTCGGCAGCACCGGAACATTTCCGGTTTTCATCCCGGAAAATTCCAGAAAGTTTCCAGAATGATTCTGGCACCCTCCAAGAATTATCAGGCATGTGCCAAAACCAATTTGACTTTATGGTATCCTCTGAAACAACTTTTCAGTTTCACCGGAACTCATCCGGTGACCTCTCTGCGGAACTTTTCCGCTGTCCAAAACTTTTCCGGCGTCCGAAACTTTTTCGGTGATTTTCTCTCAGACTCCCTGTCTAGTATTCAACAGATAGATGACCCTTAAGCGTGTGACCCTATAGGTTCGGTGAAGCATAGACATGACCCGGAACCCCTTCCGATCAATGATCAACATCGGAGCCGTGGACACCCATATCGATCCCTATACCCACACGAATAAATATTCGAGTGAACCTCCAGTTGCCGTGAGCTATTCCTGTTGCTTCGCGATATGTTACAAATACCCGAGGTGAGACATGTTGGCATCCCCGCGGATCAACAACTTGTCCACTATGCTAGTTACCTCGTTACCGGTATTGTTCTCTTTTCTCGTTCCCGTGTTCCGGCATCCCCGTGATCAAATCACAAAGTGTCTGGCCAGACGATGATGGATACCGTAACACCGAGAGGGCCCAGAGATATCTCTCCATCGTCGGAGGAGCAAATCCCAATCTTGAGCTATCAAGTTACTTGACATACTTTTCCATGAACCCGTAAGCCGCCGTAATAGCCACCCATTTACGGATGACGTTTAACAAACCCCAAAGTTCATGAAGCAAGCATGAAGTAACTCGATACTCTCATGGTCTAAGGAATTATGCAAACGTTAACCATCTCTGTGTTATTAACCATTAACTTATGACGAATGAATCTCATAGCATAACATCAATTCGGGTCGATTCAACACAAATGTTCTTCTAACATTGTGCCCTCAAAATTGCCGGCATAGCCATGCCCATGATCAGGAAAACAGGATCATCATGCAATACTTGAGCCAGTCTTAGAGGCCAGACTAGGAATACATTTTACCGTTTATTATTCCACACGTGCATATGAGTCTTCCTCCGAGCCTCGTGGTTATTGTAGACTCGAGAACCATAGCAGTTATAGCATGGAACATAAACCTAATTATGAACAGGGAGATAATCAATAACATATATTATTGCCTCTAGGGCATATCTCCTACACTGACTACGTTGAAAGTGAACGTGTTGATGAGGCGCTCCAGCTTGTGCACATTACGAATGAGCCAAGCATCACACATATACTAAGTTGTTTCGCTGAATTTGTGAATGGCGGCGGTTCCCCTCTTTCTCTGGAGTTGCCTCGGTGGCGGCAAAGGACGATGGTGGACGACGATTCAACGAGGCGTAGGATTCTCCATGGATGAAATTGTGCCTATGTGCATAATTACAAACACCTATGTTTTGTCTATCATGATGGTGACCATGTGTATACTCTCTTGTCTGAAAAAACCATTATAAACCTTAAACTTGTATAGCTTAGTTAAACCGAACCCTCAACTTCGAATCATGTTCGCTGACACACTGAAATTATCAATCTTGGTCTGAATCGAACCCTGGAGTTGTTTGGTGCACCGGGAACTTGACGATCAAGACTGGGATTACATCCCTCACGTCACTCTTTTGGTGGGCCGGCCGGCTTGAAAAATAGTCATGAGTTTTTTACAAATTTGAAAAATATGTGAAATATTTTAAAAAACGTTCACGAAATTATAAATATTCTCAAATGTAAAAAATCTTTAGTAGTTTTGAAAAAAGTTTGCGGATCTAGAAAAATCTTCGAAAATTAAAGAATATTCTCAAATTTAAAAAATCTTTAGGCGTCTCAAAAAATATTCACAAATGTGAAAACTAATCATGAGGTTGAAAAAGGTTCATGAACTAAAACAATTATACAATGTACATGAATTTGAAAAAAGACCACAAACTCAAAAAATGAAAAATATGTTCATGAAGTCGAATTTTTTGGCGAATTTCAAAAGCGTTCATGAACTTGAAAAAATGTTCCTGAGTTTGAGAAATGTTTGCTAAGTTGAAAAAAGGTTCCCGAACTCGAAAATGTTCATAGAGTCAAAAAATATTTGAGTATTCGAAAAAATGTTCATGATTTTTCTAGATATTCGCTAGTATAAAATATATTCACTATTTAAAAAAACTATTCACTAGTTTGAAGATCTTCACATATTTTGAAAATATCTGTGAAGTTGAAAACTGTTCAACAAATTTTGAAATAGTTCATGAGCTCAATATTAGAAACTGTTAATGAATTTGAAAGAGAACCACAAACTCAAAATATTAGAAAATGTTCAAGAGCTAGAAAAATATTGACGAATTTAAAAAGTGCTCGTGAACTTGAAAAAATGTTCCTGAGTTTCGAAAATGCTTGCTAAGTTGGAAAAAGTCCACGAACTCAAAATATGTTCGTAGAGTCCAATATTATTTGAGTATTCAAGAAAATGTCCATGATTTTTTTTCAGTGTTCACTAATTTAAAATTTATTCACTATTTCGAAAAAATATTAACTAGTTTGAAAGATGTTCACAAATTTTGAAAATATCTGTGAAGTTGAAAACTGTTCAACATGTATTTAAGAGAATTGACCCTGTATTGTGAAATGCTCATTGTATATTAAAAATGTACATCAAATTAGATAGAAAATGTTCATGTGTTTAGAAAAAAATAAGAAAATAAAAAGTGGGAAGGAAAATAAAAAATATTAAATATTAAATAAAAAAGGCTAAGGAAAATTTAAATTTAAAAGAAACAAAAAGGTGATATAGAAGATAATAGAAACTATAGAAATGGAAAATCAAAAGTGAGATAAAAATGATCTAAACACTAGGCCATTTCAGGAACGACATTGTATAAAAGCCCAGCTTAAGTTTGCTATGAAAGAAGGCACGAGTATGGGAAAAAAAACATTTAATGGACAGCCTGCTTAGAAATCACTCGTAGAGACTAGAGGTGGAAGATAGATATGACAGGTGGGCCAAGTAAGTCAATGAGAGTATTAAATTGTCCCATTTGAGATATATATTTTTTACGTGAAAAACAGGTTCAATTTAAACCGGGGGTAATAAATTCAGTGTGCCAACAACCGAGTTGAGGTTGGATTTAGCGAAGCAATCTATACCTACTAATAAAGTACAGAGTGTTTCTGTTCGTCCGTCGCCCTACGTTTTATAAAAAGCCCCTGGTGTTTTCTTCCGCGGTCCTGTCTTATTAAGTCCCTCTTATTTCTCTTTATCTGTCGGCCTTTGGCCCAACTTCTGTAGCCACTGTGACGCACTCTTGGGCCCTGGTTAGTATTCTGCTTTCCAGTGCGGTAGGCACACAGTTCACTCTGTTTTTGGTCCGTTTAGGTTCCTGATCTTTGTTGTTTGTAGATAATATGTTAAAATGATCATGCTAAAAGTTTGCAACCGTAACTCAAATTAAAGTAATTTATATATGTAATTTGACTAGAAAAATATTTAGTTTCCAACCATGCTATTGTTCGTTGCTGTTAATATAAAATTCTTTTTAGAGCAAAATCTTAATTAACCTAATTAATTGATATGGAATATTAAATGTTTTCTACCTCATTTAAATTGGCTACGTATGTTACATAAAGTATGTTAGAAGGGCCTGGAGTGCACCCTTTTTTTCTAGAGACTAAGGAGTAGTGAATGTGTGTGTGCGCGCGCGCCTGCGTGCGTTTGTGCGTGTTTTACCACATTTAAATTGGTTACATTTTTTTTGTGAGAAAATTTCCGATCTATTCATTCTCAATCATGGCAGTATAACGAATATCAAAAATAATAAAAATTACATCTAGATCCGTAGACCACCTAGCGACGACTACAAGCACTGAAGCGAGCCGAAGGCGCACCGCCGTCATCGCCCCTCCATCCCCAAAGTCGGACACAATTTGTTGTAGTAGACAGTCGGGAAGTCGTCGTGCTAAGGCCCCGTAGGACCAGCGGACCAGAGCAGCAACCGCCGCAGATGAAGAATAACATAGATAAGAAGGATCCAACCCGTAGACACACGAACGTAGATGAACAACGACCACATCCGAGCAAATGCACCAAAGATAGATCCGCTGGAGACACACCTCCACACGCCCACCAACGGTGCTAGACGCACCGCCAGAACAGGGGCTAGGCGGGGAGACCTTTATTCTATCTTCAGGGAGCCGCCGCCGTCTCGTCTTCCTGAGCACGATACAAACCCTAGCAGAACTGAAAGAAATGACTAAAAACGAAGCCCTCCCACCGGCCCATGCCGAGATCCATCGCTTCCCCATGGCCCTAGGGCCACCGGAGTGGAGGCGGACTTGCGGTGGCGCCGGCAGGAGGCAGAAACCCTAGCTTTTTGTGAATGGGGAGGCCTGCATTGCACCCTTATTTTTGCACACTCATGACTAGCGGAAAATAGACCCTTCGCATGAGAATACAACAATTTTTATGTATTGATAAATTGTTTGAAAATCAAAAGATCACTTCAAGAACCAAGAAATAGAGGGATCTAAGGAATTAAATGGATTTGGGCTAGCATGGCTGATTGGCTCTAAATAAATAAATTATTGGATTTGCATGGATAGTTGCATCAATATAAATTATGGTTTGTAAGTAAGACCAGATTTCGGGGTTGTTGCTATGATGGGGAGACCCTATAATTAATGAATTAATCTTTTCGGAGTCCACCAATCTTGCATTAATTATCATTTTGAAGACTTTAGTGAGATAAACACAACAAAGGAGGGAGTAAATTTGAACCTCGACATGAGTATCCTGCTGCCGTTAGGTGGCACCGTCCGAATATTGTCGTGTCAGATTGATATACGTTTTAGTGGACATGCCAATTACTTCTTTCATTCGGCATATGTGTTAGTACGATTTGTGTGCTGCACCCTTTCTCCGGTGCGACTGCCTGTCGGCCGCTACGGCGCTCCACGCCCGTCTCCTCCGGCTCTCACGCCTCTTCAGGCATCACCTTCCTCGCCAATTGCCTCGCCGCCGCCTACTGCCAACTTGGCGCCAGCCGCGCCACCCGCCTGCTAACCCACGCTCCCAGCGCCGCAGCCGCCAGCCGCTCTCGCACGACATCCTCCTCGCCGCGCTGCTCTAGTCCTATGACCTTCCGACCGCGCGCAGGCTGTTCGACGGAATGCCTCGCGGGGACACCGTCGCCTACAATACAATTCGACGATCCCTGGCTACTCGGCATTCCGGCTTGTGCACCGGATGAGTGAGGTAGTTGTCAAGCCTAGCCGCCTCACCCTCTCCATCGTTTCATCGGCCATTGGCTCTGCTCCCCATGGGGATGCAGGTTCATGCAGCTGCTGTCGGTCACCGCTCTGCTCGGCAGAACGCTCTAGTCGACGATAGACCTGTGGTTATGTATCGACGTGTCGGCCTCTTGAAATACGCAGTGCACGGCTTTTGGGGGTATGAATCGTTTCAGTGAACTCTGTCATGTCAGTGTGCAAAGATGATAGCCAGAGCAATGCAGTGTTTGACTGTTTCAGGTTGATTAGAAGCCATGGGTTTTTGGTCGACAAAGGCAGTGTGCCAACGGCGCTTACCATGTGAGGATTTGGCCAAGGGTTACCAGCTCTTGGCCATTTTGCATCAAAACAGGACTCTGTCAAAATCAGTCTTTTACAGTGCTGTATCGGCATGTTGTCCATGTCTAACAGACTACCTGACGTCGTTAGGTTTTTCGTGGGATTAACCAGCAAAGTGGGGCTCAGAAACATGTAATGCGATGATATTGTGTATGCCAGAAGGGGTTTTATGGAGCAAGCTCGGGGCCTCGTTATGATAGCTCTGTGAAATCCTGTTCTTCCAACTGAGTTCATTTTTGCAAGTGTGCTGAGATAGCGTTTGTGTTTTGGTCTTACATGCGCTGGTATATAAACATGGGTTTGAGGATGATATAATTGTCGCCACTGCTCCCATTGGCATGTATTGTAAGTTAGGTTCCCTGAAGCATGTCAGGAAACTCTTCAATGGTGTCTGTGTCGAGGATTTGCTGCTACGGAATACAATGATTGTTGGTATATCGCAGAATGGTAAAGTCAGGGAAGCTATTCCAGTTACCGAGGCTGAGGCTGTTAGGTTGATCTCTCCCGTGTGGGCCCAACGGCCCACCGGACCCCTTAGATTCGCGCCCTGATCGGGGACACTCAACCCACTATGGTTGACGGGCCCCTGTCACCTGAGCTATATAAAGAGGTGGGCGCCGACGGCTCGCAACACGAGGTTCGTCGCTGAGCCGCACACCCCACCGACACACCCATCGATCTAGGGTTAGCGCTATGCTGACGGGAAGCTCCGCCGCCACCATCTCGTCCACTCTCTGCCATCACCGCCGTAGCCATCTACCATGGCCACCGCGGCGGGATCATCCACTCAAAGTGAAGGTAGGACCACCGATCTAATCTAGCCTAGTGATCCAAGGGGTCTATCAATGGTATCAGACAGACTAGGATCTAGATTATTTTCGGTACAAAGAAATCACAAAGGAAGAAAGACCTTCCCCAAAAGAACCCTAACAGAGGAAGGGACTCACCGGAGAGGGCCTCGGGCCGCCGGCAAAGTAGCGCCGCCGCAAGGCCGCGCCGTCCCTCTCGATCCGGACGGGCATCGACAAGCCGAGCCGTCCGGAAGAAAGACCACCGGAGCAAGCCCCAGGGCTCGCCGGAAAAGGAGAAGGGGGGCACCGCAGCCAAACCGCTTGACGGCGGCGCGCTCACCGCGAGGTGGACGCGCAGCCGGCGAGGGGGAAGGCCACGGCACCGTCATCGGAACCTCCACCGCAGTAGTCGTCCACATCGGACAGAGGAGGCGCGGGTTTTGGTGGAGAAAGTTAGGGGGAGGAGAAACAGAGGCTGGCGCGCGCGGCGTGCGGGGGTTAGGCCCCGTCGCCGGTGGCCAGTGCGACCGCCGCCGGTGGCCCGACGTCGCCGTGTTCGGATGAACAGAGGAGGCAAGCGGCGCGGGCGATGGGAGAAAGGAGAGGTGATCGCGAGGCACGCGCGGCGCGGTGGTCGTCGACCCCGGCGGCGGCGGCTAGACTGAACGCCGGCGGCGGCCGTAGACGCATCGAGCGACAGAGAGGACGAGCGGCGCGGTGGGGGGGGTGATTTTAGGGTTCCTCGGCCTCGTCGCGTCGCCGTTCTTTGACCTAGCGAGGAGCCCGCTCGGGCGTCGGATCTCGCCTGCCCGCATCGGGCGGCTGGGGTGGGCGCTGGCTCCCCCACAGGCCGCGTTGGGCCAAGAGGGGGTGAGCCAGCTGGGCCGGCACCCCAGACCAGGAGCTGCGAGGGAGCGGGCCGTTTTCGGCCCAGAGCGCTCCGGCAGTTTTTCCTTTTTGTTTTTTGTTCTGTTTTAGGCAAAAACAATATATATAGTCTTAATTCTTTTTCTAGGCAATTTTTTCCAACAAAAAAAATATGTTTAGAAAAGAGAAAAGTAAACAGAAAAAGTTTCTGGAAATGAAAATTGAAAATTTTCAGAAAAAGAAAAGTTCGTGATTTTTATATAGAAAATAATAAAGTTCATGAATTTTTATTTGGTCAAAAAAAAGTTTCTGTAAATAATAAAAAGTTCATGAATTTTATATTCATGTTTTTCCGCTGCGTAAATATTTAATAGTGCTCTTCAAAGAAAATAAAAGTTTAGAGAGAATTAAATTTAAAGAGCACATTAAAGTGATTATTAAAATGAATATGATTATGTTATTTTTATGACCAACGTTGTTAATAACATGATCATGTTTTATTGCTATAAAAGGTGCATTTATTTCTATTTTTTGCCCAACGGTAATATAGATTTAATTGCATAGACAGTTGTATGTTTAATTTGACCAACGTTAGATTAATGCGTATGATTGTTATGATGATCTCACTTAAATTGTGATTTCAGGAGGCTACCACTTGATGAGTTGCATAAAAGATGTTCCGACACTCAGAGGTGACAACTACACTGAATGGAGGAAGAAAGTAGACCTGGCATTTGTCTGTGCTGAGGTCGACTGAGTTGTGGATGAACCACAGCCGGTTAGACCTACAGAGCTAGTCAGAGAGGCCACAGTTGATGATGCTGCGTGGGATAAAAAGAGTGGGGATTATGCTCCATTGAAGATGTCCTATACCCTCAACAATCAAAAGTGGATCAACGCCAACAAAAAGTGTATGGCATTTATAAAGAATACAATTGAGAACGCCATTGTGGGCTCAATTGCAGAGTGCACTTCCGTAGGGGAGTTGCTTACAAAGATAAAGAACCAGTTTACTGGTTCTTCAAAGACATATGCCACCCAGTTGATAAAGCAACTGGTGACAGAGAACTACACTGGCGGTGGTCATGGAATAAGAGAGCACATCCTCAGGATGAGCAACATGGCAGCAAAGCTCAAGCCCATGGATGCGGATCTGGAGATCAAACCAGCGCTCCTGGTCCACCTGGTCATGGCTTCACTGCCAAAGGAGTTTGAAACCTTTGTTGTAAACTACAATATGTCACCTGAAACATGGGACATTGAAAAGACAATAGCAATGTGTGTCCAAGAAGAGGACAGACTCAAAGCCTCACATGGTGGTTCACTCAATTATGTGAAGGATAACAAGAAAAAGAATTACAATCAAAATAGCAAAGGTTCTTCTTCAAAGGCGCATGGCAAATCTCACATGCAGCATCAGCATCAGCAGAAGTCCTTTCCAGTGGACAAAGACACTTGCCTCCACTGCAAGCAGACTGGGCACTACAAAAAAGATTGCCCTGTCTGGTTAAAGTCAATCATGGCAAAGAGAGGTAACGACATCGTTTCCTTTGTAAATAAATCCTTGTATGCACAGTTTTCGAAATCTACTTGGTGGATTGACTCAGGTGCAACTGTTCATGTTGCAAACTCTTTACAGGGATTCCATTCGACGCGGACTATGCAAAGAAACGAAAGATGCATTGAAGTCGCAAATGGAATTCAAGCAGAAATTGAAGCTGTCGGTGCCATCTCCTTGGAGTTAGCTGATGGGTTCAAGCTTCTACTTAGAGATGTCTTATATGTTCCTTCGTGTAATAGAAACTTGATTAGTGTTTCTTGTTTGGACAAAGACAATTATGAATGTTATTTTGGACATGGCAAGTGTGTCATATGGTTTAATAATGCTTATGTGGGTGTTGCTTTACTTCACGATGAGCTTTATTTATTATCACTCCGTGAAAAAGTGCATTATGTGTCCAATGTGAATGAGCATGCTTTCGCGTCGAACAAAGAACAAAAGAAAAGAAAGAGAACTCATGACTCATCGAAATTATGGCACTGTCGCTTGGGCCATATTTCCAGGGGGAGAATAGAAAGATTAGTTAAAAGTGAAATTCTTCCTCCGTTAGAGTTCTCAGACTTAGAAAAATGCATAGATTGCATCAAAGGAAAGTATGTAAAACAAATAAAAAAAGGGTGCAATCCATAGCACAGGCACACTAGAAATCATCCACACTGACATTTGTGGACCATTTCCGGTGAAAAGTGTGGATGGATATGACTCGTTCATAACATTCACAGATGATTACTCTCGCTATGGATACATTTATCCAATCAAAGAAAGATCTGAAGCATTGGATAAATTTAAGATATTCAAAGGTGAAGTTGAAAATCAGCATGATAAAAGAATAAAGATAGTAAGATCTGACCGTGGGGGGGGAGTACTACGGTCGACACACTCCATATGGCCAAGTCCCTGGACCTTTTGCAAAGTTCTTACAGGAGACTGGCATAGTAGCCCAGTATTCAATGCCGGGAGAGCCTCAACAAAATGGGGTAGCTGAAAGGTGTAACCATACTATGATGGATATGGTTCGCAACATGATGAGTTACTCCACTTTGCCATTGGTATTATGGATGGAGGCGCTTAAAACCGCCGTTCACATTCTCAATAGAGTGCCAAGCAAGTCGGTGCCCAAAACACCGTACGAGCTATGGACAGGACGAGTGCCCTCACTACAACACTTCAGGGTGTGGGGGTGCCCTGCTGAGGCCAAAATGTAAACATTGCAAAGTTGGATCCCAAAACAATGAGTTGCCACTTCATTGGCTATCCAGACAGATCAAAGGGTTTTCGTTTCTACTGTCCAGATAGATATACAAAGTTTGTAGAAACAAGACATGCAGTCTTCTTAGAGGACGAAATGATGAGGGGGAGCTTGGTAGCTCGGAAAATTGATGTTGAGGAGAAGAGGGTGCATGCACCTAATCCGATGATTCAGGAGCCATTTTTCTCACTACCAGTTGTAACTCCACCCATGACAACTATGGGGGTAGACCCGGAACCTGTCCGTCAGGAGCCGACTGAACCCGTTGTTGAGCATGAAAGGGAGGTGCAACAGCCAATAGTAGAAGATGTGCCGGAAGTTGAGGCACAGAATGTGCCAAAAACTAAGACCCTTCGAAGATCTAATAGAACAAGAAGATCAGCTATTTCTACTGATTATAAAGTTTATAATACAGAAATGGTTCATATGGAAGGTGACCCCACTACATATGAAGAAGCCATTAAAAGCCCTCACTCATCAAAATGGCTAGAGGCAATGAAAGATGAGATGAAATCGATGAGTTCCAAAGATGTTTGGGACTTAGTGAAAATTCCTAAAGAAGCCAATACAGTAGGCTGCAAATGGGTCTACAAAACTAAGTATGACCCTAACGGGAATGTAGAAAAGTATAAAGCCCGACTTGTGGCAAAAGGATTTACACAAAGAGAAGGGATAGATTACAATGAGACTTTTTCCCCAGTCTCATGTAAGGATTCCTTCAGAATCATAATGGCATTAGGTGCTCATTTTGATTTGGAGTTACATCAAATGGATGTAAAGACGGCATTTCTGAATGGTGATTTAAAAGAAAAGGTCTACATGAAACAATCCAAGGGTTTTATCATGGAAGGCAAGGAAAATATGGGATGTCGCCTGAAGAAATCCATTTATGGATTAAGGCAAGCCTCTGGACAGTGGTATCTAAAGTTTAATCAAACGACTAAAAGTTTTGGATTTAAAGAAAATATTGAGGATAACTGCATTTATGCAAGGTTTAAAAATGGGAAATATATTTTCCTAATCTTGTATGTGGATGATATCTTGCTTGCTAGCAGTGATGTTAGTTTACTACAAGAAATAAAGAAGTACTTGTCCTCAAATTTTGATATAACAGATCTTGGTGAAGCATCCTATGTTTTGGGCATAGAAATTCACCGAGATAGAAACAATGGAGTCTTAGGACTATCGCAGAAGGCATATTTAGAAAAGGTTCTTCAAAAGTATAATATGCATGCGAGTAAAGCCACACCTGCTCCTATAGTCAAGGGCAATAGTTTTGGGAAATTCCAATGTCCCAAGAACCAGTACGAGATCGATCTCATGAAACCAGTACCATATGCTTCGGCTGCTGGAAGCTTACAGTATGCACAAGTGTGCACTCGCCCTGACTTAGCTTTTGTTACCGGGGTACTCGGTAGATATCAAGAGAATCCAGGCATGGAGCACTGGAAGATGGCAAAGAAGGCATTGCGTTATGCGCAAGGCACGAAGCACTACATGCTAACATACAGGAGATCTGATTCCCTAGAGATAAGAGGGTATTCAGACGCAGATTTTGCGGGGGATAGAGATGATAGAAAATCCATGTCAGGATACGTCTTCACTCTCGCTGGAGGGGCTATTTCATGGAGAAGCTCCAAACAGTCAGTAGTTGCATCATCCACGATGTATGCAGAATTCATAGCATGCTTCGAGGCCACGGGGCAGGCGATATGGCTAAAGAAATTTGTACCCGACTTGAAAGTGGTAGATTGTATTCACAAACCACTAAAGATGTACTGTGACAACTAGCCTGCAGTATTCTACGCTCACAACAACAAGTCGAGTAATGCTGCAAAAACAATAGAGATAAAGTATTATGTTGTGAAAGATAAAATCTAGGATCACACTATAAGTCTCGAGCATATAAAGACAAAGGATATGCTTGCGGATCCCCTTACGAAAGGCTTACCACCCAATGTGTTCAAGGAACACTTAGCCGGCATGGGTTTAAGGGAAAGCCTATGATTCCTGGATCATGACAGGCCCAAAAGGAACAGAATTTGTTTCTAAAGAAAACGTATGTTGTGGCTGTATGATTCTATCGGCAATTAAGCTGTGATGATGAAACATGCTCTATGTACCAATATGTGATGAAACAAATAAACTAGAAAGTATAAAGTTAAATGTAAAAGTTGAGATCAAGGGGGAGAATGTTAGGTTGATCTCTCCCGTGTGGGCCCAACGGCCCACCAGACCCCTTAGATCCGCGCCCTGATCGGGAGCGCTCAACCCACTATGGTTGACGGCCCCTGTCACCTACGCTATATAAAGAGGTGGGGGCTGGCGGCTCGCAACACGAGGTTCGTCGCTGAGCCGCACACCCCACCGACACACCCACCGATCTAGGGTTAGCACTGTGCTGACGGGAAGCTCTGCCGCCACCATCTCGTCCACTCTCTGCCATGCATCACCGCCGTAGCCATCTACCATGGCCACCGCGGCGGGATCATCCACTCAAAGTGAAGGTAGGACCACCGATCTAATCTAGCCTAGTGATCCAAGGGGTCTATCAGAGGCCTCCTACTAAGTAGGAGCATTTTGCAAAGTCGAAAGGTGAACTTGTTGTTTTGCTGGCTTTATGAGCGCCTTTTATTGGAAGTGTATATACTTGAATCTTTCTGTAACAGAAACATACTTGCAGGGATTATTAAGCGCAAGAAGAACAAGTGTGAATGGGATGAGCAAACTTCTTCGTGCAAGCGGACTTATGGCTATGATCGTGTCAATGACGTTAGAGACATTCGGATCATTGAAGCCAGGATCACAGATGGTTAGCAACTTGTCTTACTGCTGGTGAATTTATTTATTTATTTCGTGGCAAGACTAGTAATCTTCTCGAGCTTTCCCAGTGCTGAGTACTCATTGTGGCTATCATGTGATGACATAAATTCTTGACAGCCTGCATGCTTCTTCTTATGTACGCCGATTAGTTCACTGTTTGTTCTAAATATTATGTGCTGTTTTCATTTATGACCCTTTGAATTTAACAATGTAATTCGTTATGAAATGTATCGGTTTTCAAACCTGTTTGCTCAATCAGTTACCGTTCTAATTAGATATCTGTCTGTGGTAGAGCCTGGTGTTGATCCTTTTGCTCAAAGGAGGGAGGACAAGAAGAACAGGGTTGATTATCAAGAAAAGAACATACTTTAGAATTCAAAGAACGCTGCAAAAGTTAGTGCTCTGCCAAGGTAATCATTTCATTAGCATCGTCTCTATACATCATGCACTACTTTGTTTATTATCCATTACATTAGCAACTCAAATTTCTCATACAACGCTTTCTGGAAGAAAAAAACGAACTGTGGATTCATATACAGCTTGCTGCCACAGCTGTGCCCATCACTGGAATTAAAGCAGATCTGCCTAGAAAATCTGAAAACGAAGATCTTGCGATCTTCTGTAATAAATGTGATCTTTTTTATCGCGGAGTATGGCAAATCAATGGTTGGTAAATGTTTCAAAGCTATACTTTTCGGAAACCTCTAGAAAGTTTTAAAAGGAGAAAGACAGCCTATATCTTTAATTGCTTTCCATATTAGTATGTAGAAATCACACATGTTCTACAGCTGCGCTGTCTGATGGCTCTTGCCATCAAGGTATATAGATACAGTTTTCTTTGCCGAGATTTTTGCTAATCGAGAAGATAATTTCTTAGGTGCGCAAGAAATCTGTATTGCACGGGTATGTACAAGCTAGTTTGATTTTCTTCTCACTTACATGTCAATCTTGTTAGGCAGTATTTTTTGGATTGCATAAGTCTAGTCATTTGGTTTGATGCAAACTATTTTAGATTTTTGTGATCCAGCGCCGCAATGGCCATTCTCTAGAATTCTAGATCTAAATATCATTATGGTGTTAGCAGCCATTGAATTTATAATTAGGAGGTTATACATCTAACAAAATTTCATCGGCGACACCAGTAGGTATAGAAATCGATGGTTGGCATGATCTGATTGTTACGATTCTTCTCAGGTTAGCATGTGATTTGGTTGTAGGACGACCGCGACCCTAAGATCTGTATCACTATCAATCTCAAATCTTACTCTTTGTACTGAACTGTCGACTGAAACGGTCCCACGGGATCTACTAGATGAATTGGGAGGTTGGGATTTTGGCAACCTCGATCAAATGAATGATGATATCTCTGTAGGAGATACAAGTGCGGATGGTGAAACCAGAATATGCATCTTAATACGCATAAATTTTATTATATCATGAATATATATATATATATATATATATATATATAGTTGGAATGTTTTACCATGATTCAGATATTCTATTTATTTCTGCTCTGTATATTCATGTTCACTGCTGGTATTCGTATCTCTTTTTTGAATAAACATATTCATCTATCTTCTTAATATGTCTTTGACGCGAATATGCTTTTTCTATTATCCAGCTGCGTTTGATCAGTTCCCACCCTTGTCACCATCTACTTTTCATTTTTCTTTGTTTGAAACCATCTGGTGGGAATATTCAACTGAGTTATCCACTCTCAAGCTATATTTGCTTTTTGGAGCAGCTATGGGGCCTGCCTGGAGTTAGAAACCACCATGACCACTATTGATTGCTTGTGCAATCTAAGCTGTTTATTTGTTATAGTACCATTGAACAATCAGGACAATTCTTGCTGAGTATAATTTTAATATAGATGTGTGTTTAGGAACACATCTTATATGTTGTCCAGAGGTCATTCTCTCTTTGGGCACTGCACTTAAGATGGAACAGAAAACAAGATGCTAAATTTGTGATGGCTTAGAATGGCCTAGTTGCCTATACAGAATCTAAGTTTTTACTCCAGTCAGCTTATAGCAAGATTTATTCTATTGATTTCTGTCAACCATTTAGTTTGGTAGTTTTTGCCGGTGTATATTTGGTTGTACATGCGCATTTTCAGTATTTTAACTATACAATTTTCTGATCTGGTGCTGTTACTCAGAGCTGATCTTATTTTCTACTAGCAGATAAATTATTTTTTAAGAATTTTTTGGGAGGATCCTAACAAAGAAATAAACTCAGTGTTTGAAACTGATCTTGAAAGAGAGCCACAAATGTTCACATTCATCTAAAGGCACTGCACAGAATTGTATTTTGCAACTTAGGGGGCTAGCACTATCTAACTGTCTTCAAGATTGTTTTACTTAAGTTAAGATTAAACTGATTAATACTTCTCATTCTTTTTTCATAGTGCCAGAAAGACCATAGATTTTCAGGCAATCAAGATCAAGCAGTGGACATGGTACCGTCTGGGCAACCTCAGCCTGCAATGGGTGATGTTGCTGGTCGATCACAAGTGCATACCGCTGCACCAACAGTCGGCGTAGCTCCTGGTGTGACTCCTGCCGGTTCACAACCAACACCAGCATTCCCTGGCAATCCAGCTCAGATCAGTGCTCAGGACCAGCTTATGTACGAGCAGTCGCAGGAGTACCAGCAGCAGCTCCAGCAACAGCAGCAGAGGCAGCTCCAGCAGTTCTGGGCGGAGCAGCGGTCAGAGATCGAGCAGGCCACCGACATGAAGAACCACCTCCTGCCACTCACCAGGATACGGAAGATCATGAAGGCCGACGAGGACGTCCACATGATCTCGCCAGAAGCCCCGGCGCTCTTCGCGAAAGCATGCGAGATGTTCACGCTGGAGATGACAATGAGATCATGGATGGTCACCAAGGAGAACAAGCGCCGGGTCCTGCACAGGAGCGACGTCGCCGCGGCTGTGGCCAGGACCGACATTTACGACTTCTTGCTGGATTTGTTTCCCAGGGATGAGGCGAGGGAGGAGGGGGTCCTGCTTCCTAGGGCCGGGCAGGGGCAGCAGCCCATGGGGGCTGAAGCTGACGCATACGCGTACTACCATGCGCCGCAGCAGCAGGTGGCTGGTGCATCGATGGCGTATGGCGGACCTTCGAGCTATGTGTGGGAAGAGCCTCAGGAACAAGGGCAGGGCCATTCGTCCACCTACGTGTGGCAAGAGCCTTAGCAGCAACACGAGGGGACCTGAAGGTATCACCAGATTCTTCAGAGTCCTCGTTTCAGCCCGGACGTTTAAAAAACTTTGGGTTTCGCGTTACCTTTCATATGATCGTTGTTCCTCGGTTGAAACGGGCGGTTCTTTTTTTTTTAGAAAAGGAGGGTATGCCCCGGCCTCTGCATCAAAAAGATGCATGCGGCCACTTTATTAACGGCAAAGAGTTCAACAAAGTCTCCAAGCGTGAAACAAATATAAAGGCTCACAAAGGAACCTGAAGCAAAACGGATAGCCACAACCGGCGGAGTAAAAGAATGAATAGGAAGACTATAGACCTATCCTATTACATGACGGCCATCCAAACCGGTTGAAGATACCCCGTGCTACCATCTCCCATCGGATAGACGCAGTAGCCATACGCCCCCCGGCCTCCATCTGAGTAAGTAGCGACCACATACGGATTAACGTAGTGGCCCGGAAAACAACCTGCAAGAAGTTAACATTTGTTGTTCTGTTAAAAACCAAATCATTCCTGCAATTCCATATAGACCATAATAAAGCACATACGTCAACACGGATGTGTCTCGCTGTTTCTAAGTCAACTCCGTTTAGCCACGTCCCAAATAACGTGTTAATGCTAGAGGGAGGGGTAATGTTGAAAGCTATATTAACCGATCGCCATAAAATCTTCGCCATTGGGCAGTCAAGAAAGAGGTGTTTGATAGATTCATCTTGAGAACAAAAGCTACATCTGCTAGACCCTGTCCAGTTCCGCTTAGCCAAGTTATCTTTAGTGAGAATGACTTGTTTGTGTAAAAACCACATAAACACTTTGATTTTTAGAGGCACCTTGACCTTCCATATATGAATTGATCGTGGGATTGAAGCAGAGTTGATCAGGTCCAAATACATCGATTTCACCGAGAACACCCCATTCTGAGTTAGTTTCCAGTGTATTTGATCCGGCTGTTGATTAAGGTGGACATCCATCAATCTTCTCACAAGATGAAGCCATGCTTCCCAACGGTTTCCCACTAAAGATCTTCTAAATTGAATGTTTAACGGATTTGACTGTAACACTGTTGCAACATAGGTCTCTCTGCGCTGCGCAATATTATAGAGGGTGGGATATTGTACAGCTAGAGGCGTCTCTCCTAGCCACGTATCCTCCCAGAATCTCGTTGCGGTACCATTGCCCACAATAAACTTTGTCTTGTGAAAGAAAACTGATTTCACCTTCATCAGTCCTTTCCAGAACGGCGAATCTGTTGGTCTTACCGTCACCTGTGCGAGGGTTTTAGACTGGAGGTACTTATTACGCAGGATCTGGGCCCATGTGGCGTCTGTCTCCTCAGATAGCTTAAAAAGCCATTTGCTAAGTAGGCATCTATTCTTCACCTCTAGGCTTTCAATACCAAGACCACCTTGGTCCTTCGGCCTACAAATGATATCCCATTTAGCAAGACGGTATTTTCGTTTCGATTCGTCACTCTGCCAAAAGAAGCGCGATCGATAGAAGTCCAGTCTTTTCCGTACCCCTACCGGTACTTCAAAAAAGGATAATAGAAACATTGGCATACTCGTGAGCACCGAGTTAATAAGTATTAACCGGCCTCCATATGACATAAGTTTGCCCTTCCAGCAACTAAGTTTCTTTTCGAATCGATCTTCAATGCACTTCCATTCTTTGTTGGATAGCCTACGGTGGTGGATCGGGATACCCAAATACGTGAAGGGCATCGAACCAATCCCACATCCGAACAGTTGTTTATACGATTCTTGCTCGTCTTTAGCTCTCCCAAAGCAGAACAACTCGCTTTTCTGGAAGTTAATCTTTAACCCCGACAATTGCTCAAAAAGGCATAACACAAGCTTCATGTTCCTTGCTTTCGCGCGGTTCTGATAGGAGAGATTTAATTAGGACATCCTCATGGAAGTTTGGTTGCTGTTATGTTAGTGTCGTCAACGAAGGATTATGAATTTGTGATTTGAGACTATTCGGTCAAATTTTTACCGTTCCAAACCCAAAAGTTGGCCTCTGGTCATGCCTTCTTTTTTACTTCTACCTATCTATGGTGTGTTTGCTTGTGGTACGTTGTATTGTCTTTGCATGAAATTTTGAGATCATGCTGAGCTCCAGCTGAATTTGTCCGAAACCGAATGTGTGTTGATGTTTTGCAAAATTTACAGTAGATGATCGGTCATTCTTGTTTTGGGTAGTTTCCTCGTACTCTTTCATGCTAGGCGGTTAGTATCAACAAGTTTTCGCCCAGTGGTGCATGCTTTGTTTTAGAAGCATTTGCAGCGGGTTTTCCGTTGATGCTCCAACTCCCTCTCCCCTTTTAGTTTCCTTTTGCTTCCTATCTTAGTCTCTGCTATGTTTGTTGGTTCTAAAGACTGATACTGATGTATTTCCGTTAAGCATTTAATGGAAAGGGTGTGATCCCGGTTGGAAAAGAAAAGGAAAACCCGCTGAAGGATGATAAGCAACGTGCTAGATACATATATTTGAGCCATAAGTAATTCCGGACAAAGGAACTCGTAGTAACTGAATGTACAAGGAGTTGAAGTCTTTTCTGGACGACAGCCTTGTCACTAGGAGGCAAAATTTCGTGTTTTGACCCTTTTGGTCAACTTTAGCCGGATCTGAAAAAAATTCGACATTTGACCATTTTTCCTACCGCCAGAGGGCTCGGCGATAGGATTACACAACTTACCACCAGGGTCTCCGGCGGTAGGGGCCCTGAAGGTATCACCAGATTCTTCAGAGTCCTCGTTTCAGCCCGGACGTTTAAAAAACTTTGGGTTTCGCGTTACCTTTCATATGATCGTGTTGTTCGTCGGTTGAAACAGGTGGAAGTTTGGTTGCTGTTGTTGTGGAATTACTTCGAATGAATTGGTGATTTGAGACTAATTGGTCAAATTTTATCGTTCCAAACCTAAAAGTTGGCCTCTGGTGATGCCTTGTTTTCATTCCTACTCCCTCCGTCCCATAATGTGAGAAGTTTTTTAACACTACACTAGTGTCAAGAAACATATTACAGCATGGGACAGAGGGAGTATACCTATCTATGAAATGTTTGCTCGTGGTTAAGCTGTATTCTCTTGCATGGAATTTCAGAACATGTTGAGCTCCGGCTGAGTTTGTCCGAAACTGAATGTGCAATGTTGCTTTGCAAAATCAACAGTTGATGATCGGTCATTCGGCTGGAAGCCTAACAAGTAGTAGTACTAACTGAATGCCTAAGGAGCTGTAGAGCTATCAAATCTTTTCTCGATGACAGGAAAGCTCTATTTATTCTCACCGATGACCGATCCAGTTGATGATCTGGGTGATGCAGGTAGTCAAAAGGGGGTGGCATTTTTAGCCTCAAAACTGTCGCCGTCCACACCGGGTTATCACACCGGGTTATCACAGATCGGCATTGCGTTGGGTCAGATCACTCCACACCCAACGGCAGTGCGTTTTGTCGCTAGACAGATGTACCATCTCAAATTTAGATGCTGAAATGCCTTTTCTTATTGTTCTCTAACAAGGCAATGCAGACTTGTAAACATAAATGGGTTGGTGCTAGAATAAGTCTACATGAGCCGGGAAATACCTCTTGGTTCCTGGTTGTATCTAAACACTACATGAAAAAATAAACTTAACTTTCTTTTGCAGACGTATAAAAATATTCACGATAAAAAAACCCAACATTGACTCCAGGGCGGAAAAGACAAAATTTATTTACGATTATAGGGTCAGTATTCACGCTATTTTAGCCGAAAAATCATCTTTTTTTAAAAGAATCATGGCTTTTTTATGGATTTTTTTCACAAGTACAATTAACGGTCAAGTTTATTTCAAAAATATTTTCATAACTTTTGACTTCTTATTGAATTACTAATCTTTTTTTCACATAGGACATATATACATCCAGTGGCGGAGATATCGTCAAACTAAGCAATAGAAATACAAACTCTATCGGCAAAAATACCATGCATAACTAAGCAATCCAATTATCCAGAGATATCGTCTTAATTCTGAGTGGTTACTTCTACGAGATACTAAGGACCTAACAGGGTTGCCGACTGAGGGGTGGAGAGAACATCTAAATACTAGCCATCACATCTTTCTACATGGGCTAAATAATTCACTACGTTGATTGTATGAATGATCCTAATTATAATGATTTGGATAAAAAATAAACATAAAAGTTATACATGTATATATAATGCAGTGCAATATGGTCATTTCATATGCCGTCAACTATGAAAATATTATATATTACCATAAATAGCTATAACAAATCCATTTTTTTCACATAGAGTAAGAATGCAACCAAAATGTAACCTATATATGAAGATCATTTTTCCCCCAAAATAAATATCATGGAAAAGATACACATCATGGTAAATAAATGATTCTACCCAGCTTTTTTTAAGTTCAAGTATCCAGCTAATTAACATGTTTCCTTGGAATATAGTTTTCATACAAATTTTATGAAAAATCACATGTAAATCTTCAATATTTAGGTTTAGTTCTTGGCCAAAATCGATTTATAAAACTTCAAATTTTTCATAATGTGTTATGCCTCATTAGGCGTGATTGCTAGCATATAATGCACAATAAAAATAGACCCAAAAGAATGTGTGGTGCCAAAATTTATAAAATTAGGTTCTTATATATTAATAATATTTAAACTGCTTATGGGACATACTGCTTCCATCCCATAATATAAGGGCGTTTTTGATACTAATGTAGTGTAAAAAATGCTTTTATATTATAGGACGGATGAAGTTGTATATATTTATCAGTGCTATGGTTTCAATTACTGACATTCTATTAGCTTATTCATATGAAAATAGTGATCAAACATTTCTCATGGAGACCCATTAAAAAACATGTGCAGGGGCACGGGGTGCACATATGACTGCAAAAGGGGAACCGATCCTCCCCCCTCTTGTCCGCTCCGCTCGCCCCCCCCCCCCCCCCCCCCCCCCCGCCCCCCGCGGCGACGGGCGGACCCAGATCCCCCCGCGCCTCCAGCTCCCCTTCCTTCCGCCCCCCCGGCCGCCGCCGCTGGCGTGGTCCGCCGGGCCCTGCCCATGCGGCGCTGGCGGTGGCGGGCAGGCTTTTCCCCGCGCGTGTGTTTGGGGCGCGAGGGCCCCTTGACGGCGGCGTTGCTGCTCGGCCGCGACGCTGTGGCTTGGCGGCGGAGAACCCGCAGGCCACTGGCGCCCTTGACGCAGCGACGCGGTCGTTGGTCGCGGGGCGGCGCGGTGTGCTGCTGGCCGGCGCCCGTTCGGCCCAGATCTGGGCCCTTTTGGGCCCCATCTGGGCTGGGGCGGGCCGGCGGTTCAGGTCGCGGCGGTGCGGCTCCCTCGTGGTATGGCGAGGCAGCAGTAGCTGTAGTGGTGATGGCCCCGGCGGCCGGCTTGCTGCAGCGTGGCAGCTGGGACTGTCCGGACCCGTTGGGGTCCAGCCGGGCCTGTGATGGCTTGGCAAGTCCCTGCCGCTACGTCCGGTCGGCTCCGCACGGCGGTGGAGGTTGTCCTCTCCGGTCGGCCGCGTTGCGGTTGCCCCCGAGCCCAGTATCTCCTCGCCCTCCCTCCAGGTCTCGTGTTGGTGGCCTCAGTCAGACGGTGAAGTTGGTGCGGTGACCGTGGTGGCACGGGCTAGTGGGCGGCATGGTGGGTGGTGCACTTCCGACTGTCCGGGGTGGCGGCGGTGGTTTCGGGGCAGGAGAAATCCCTGGCGGCTCGTCCACCACCGGCATGGCTGCGCCCGTAGGCGCCGCCGAACCCTCCTGAGGGGCGTCGGTGATACCCCCTTCCCCACTGCCATCCGCGTACCGGGGGAAACCCTAGGACTTGTCCGGGCAGCAACGGCGTCGTCGTCGCTTTCCTTCCTGAAGGTGTTGCTTGGTACGTGAGGCTTCGGAGTGCTTGGCATGCGGTGGTGCTCCTCCGGAGGGTGCAGCGGTTGTCGGCCATCTTCGCTTAGTTGAGCTGCCGGCGTCGGCATTTGTTTCTCTTGTCTTTCTTCTTTTTTCTTTGGGCTTGTTTGTGCTGCGGCCCCAGCGAGCTGGTTGTATCGGTTGGTTGTTGCTTTATAATATAAAGTGGGAAAAACCCTTTTTCGTCAAAAACATGTGCAGATATGCATATAAAAAATCTAAACACACAAATGCGCGGGTCAGACTGCTAGTTTACTAGTATAAAAAAATTTAAAAACCATTCATTTTTCAAATTCTCCGATTTTTCGCATGCGTTATGCGTATACCACGTTGCGGGTGCTGGCCAAGCTGGCATCGTGAACGCGTGCGGCTGTGTGTTCGACCCTCGAAGTCCATGCAGCGACAATTACTGGTTGGGGTTTTGCTTGATCAGGATCGAGAGCCGAGGCGCACCCGGTACATGAATCGACACCTTTTGAGCTTCCCGCGAGGCCGCGATTAATTTGTTGTCACATCATCTCTCCCGAAAACCCTCCCGGCTTCCCCTCCACAATATTTGAAGTCGTTCAAGCATTCAATCAGAGCACCACTGCACAAGAGCGACCAATCTCACCATGCCGGACAGCAGCGGCGCCACCGTCCTCGACGATCTGCCTGAGGCAATCATGGTCGACGAGATACTCGTGCGGCTGCCGGCCGAGGATGTCCTCCGCTGCCGCGCCGTCCGCAAGTCGTGGCACCACGCCACCTCCACCCATGACTTCATGGTCGCCCATCACCGCCGCCAGCCCTCGCTTCCCATCATCGACCACATCCCGCTTGGCGGGGAAGACGCCGACCCCCGCCGTCTCGTGGCCTTCCACCGTGGCACCGCCGGTGGCAAGGTCTGCCCCGTCATCCGGTGCGCCAACCCCGACACGCACCACCTCATGCTCCACGCCGCCCTTGATGGCCTCCTCCTCGTCTCCAGCACAACACTGAAGCCACACCGCAAGAGCGACTACTACGTGTGCAACCCGGCCACGCGCCAGTGTGCTCCCCTGCCGCAGATTGATTGCTACAGCCTCTACATTGCAGGTTTTTACCGGCACCACCCATCTGGAGAATACCGGGTGCTCTATTTAAGGATCAACATCATGGACGAGGGTGACATTGCAACTTACTACGTGTACACAGTGGGATCGGATGATGACTACCCAAGGTGCATCTGGGCCAGGTCGCCGCCGGTGCCACCGGCTTCAATGGAATATGCATTACTTTATGAGCACTTGCCATGTTCCTCACGTGAACGTGATCCACCACCGGTTCTGCACCGTGGCAGCCTGCACTGGATACTGCCAGCCACGACCGGATGAAGAACCAGCTGCCGGCAACGTCACGGCGTTAGAGGACATAATAGCTTTCGACACCACGGGCGAGACATTCCGCTGCATGCGCCGTCCTGCCCAGCCAGGCCCATGGCCGTTGCTGTTCGAGATCAAGGGCGCGATCGCGTTGTGCGGCACCGGCGATGGCACCAGCTGCACCGATACAGAAGTTTGGGTGATGCAGGACTACGAGGCTGGGGTCTGGGCCTTGATGTATCGGATTTCCTTCTCGCGGTCAGTACGCGCATCAGCTTCGCAGCATGGTTCAAGCCACAGCCGTTATGTCTGCAGGATGGTTGTACTCAACGAACGTGAGTTGCTCATCAGGTTTCCTCGCTACCGGCTGTTGCACTGCCACATGGACGGCCGATTGTTGAGAGACGTGGCAGTGAGATGCGATCAGGAGGCCGAAGATCGAGTCTGTCATGGAGATCACTCTGTACTCTCTGCAAGAGAGCATTTTGCCATTTTCTTTTTTTTGAGATGCAAGAAGAAGGCGGTGTGCACCCGTCCATCCTAGGGATGTAGGACTCTTGGTTTGCTCTTAGTGCTGGCCATTCGGATGCATAGATTAAAATCGCGGGAGAAACGATTTCGCGGCACCCTCTCCCAGCAGCTATAGCGGCTGCCATAGCGGGCAATCGCGGCAAATAGCGGAATTTTTCTGGTGGGAGAGGTGATTTCTGAAGGGTTTTGCTGATTTTTGAGCCATTTAGAGGGATATGTGAAGGATTTCGCGGCAGCAGCCATAGCGTAGCGGCGAGGCTCCCGGGCAGCTATAGCGCAGCTATCGCGGCTATTTCGCGGGCTATTTAATTCTATGTTCGGATGTTCGAAGTAGTACTTTTCATATATCTCAGCAGTATCGCTTCAGAACTGTTTCAAAAAAAGAAGTATCGTTTCAGATGTTCTCACTGGCAACTAATATGTTCCATGTAGTATGAAGAATCTATGTTAAAGAACTGCTATTTTTTTCTTTTTTCAAAAAGGAGATTAAACACCCGGCCTCTCCATTTGTAAGATTTTGAAGTGTTCCTACTCCTCGATGGGAGCCGCGTGGTGTGTATTTATTTGAGACAGAAGCCCTGTCGTGGCGTACAAGAGTTACGTACGATCTCCAGGATGCGTACGGGTTACATGGGGAAGCAGAGATATAATCGGGAGAGAGGAGAGAGTTACAAGCATTACGATTACATAGAGATCGATCTGGAAATGCTATGGCTATTGTATCACTGAGAGCAACTCTAGTAAAAAAAATGTTATGGCATTTTTAGGGGGTCTGCTAGAGTTGCTCTAACACCCTCCCTTAATCTCACTTATTCGAATGCCCTGACTGGAAGAGCTTTAGTGAACCCTTCTGTAACTTGATCCTTTGATGGAATAAACCTGATTTCCAATTTCTTTGCTGCAACCCTTTCTCGTACAAAATGAAAATCAATTTCAATATGCTTAGTTCTGGCATGAAATACTGGTTGGCAGAAAGATATGTTGCTCCTAAATTATCACACCAAAGACAAGCGATACGATGTTGCTTAATCCCCAATTCTGCCACAAGATTCCATCCAGATAATCTCAGCAGTGGCATTCGCAAGACATTTGTACTCAGCTTATGTACTTGATATCGAGACCGTGGCTTGTTTTCTAGCACTCCAGGAGGTAAGATTAGAGCCAAAGAATACTGCAAAACCTCTAGTTGATTTTCTGTCATCACTGCATCCAGCCCAGTCAGGCATCAGAAAAAGCACTAACAAGAGTAGAACTGGAACGTCTGAACTGGAGACCCAAACTTGCAGTATGCTTTATGTATCTTATGATTCTTTTAACAGCTTCCAGTGTGCAGTAATAAGTGCATGCAAATACTGACAAACCTTGTTAACTGCGAAAGATATATCCGGCCATGTCAATGTTAAATACTACAAAGCTCCTACAACACTCCTGTATTTTGTGTGTTCTCTTCCTTAAGTGGTTCACCTTCAGATGCTGAAAGTTTTTCCGAAGAAGACAATGGTGTGGGTGAAGGCTTACAGTCCTTCATCCCCAAACGAGTGAGAACTTCAGTATCATATTTTTCCTGATTCAGTACTATGCCATCTTGAACCTTCTTAACTTCAATGCCAAGGAAGAAGTGTAGATCACCCAGATCCTTGAGAGCAAATTTTGAACTTAGATCATGCAGAAGAGCATTAGTAGCACTTTGTGAAGAACTTGCAACTATAGTGTCATCAACATATATCAACACAAATATAACAGTGTTTGCCTTGTTATAAATGAAGAGTGATGTATCACCCTTGGATGCAATAAAACCAAATTGTCTCAAACTCTCAATTGACAACTCAACCTTGAGTACCCACTAGTAGAAAACGGGCCTTTAGTCCCGGTTGGGAAGGGCCTTTAGTCCCGGTTTTCCAACCGGGACAAACCAATCGGGACTAAAGCCCCCCCCCCCTTTAGTCCCAGTTGCATTACGAACCGGGACTAAAGGCCCTCCACGTGCGCTGTCTGGGGCGGGGGAGGGAGGACCTTTAGTCCCGGTTGGTGTTACCAACCGGGACTAAAGGAATTTTTAGAAAAAAAATTGATTTTTTTTTTGAATTTTTTAATTTGTTTTTAAGTTTTATTCCGATTTTCAAATCTTTGAACTATTTGACAATTTAATCTCTAATCACCCGTCCTCACTGCTCTAGCATGGAGCACTCATTCCAAATCGTCTAACTTCCCGACCGGTCAACCATCCTCTCACTGCTCCAGCCCCAGCACGCTTAACTTTCTGGTTCTATCGCCCCTAGTTTCCAAGTCTGCACTTGTTGCTTTCTTGACAATAGTAAGCTATCAATCCTATTAACCCTTAGGTCTTGATGTCACATGATTTAATTTTCTGAATTCCAAACAATTATTAAAATAATAAAATAATAATAATATTGAATTTCAATGAAAATAAAATAAGTAATAATATTATTTTATTCATTTTTTTTGCCATTTATTCATTTAATATGGCATAATTAATATCTTTAAATCTGTAAATCGAAATTCGACAAATAACATATCCATTATTATCAGAAAAATGTGAGGAATCCAAATATGACATCATTTATTTATTTTTAAACAAAAATTAATTTTTAAAATTATTAAAAAAAAATTGATTTTGTAGGAAAAAAACTTCTTTTTGAAATAACTTTTTTTACTTTTGGAATTTTGAGAATCTGAGAAAACTTCACTGGGTAAACCCGGGTGCAATCGAGTCCCAATTTTCCTCTAGTTTTTTTTGATATATTAAACTTTTTTTTCGACGTCGTATGCAAAAGTTATGGCAGTTTTACATTTTTTTTGTATTTTTTGCAAAAACGGTCAAAATTCATATTTCAAAATTTCTATACCAACTAGACACTAAAACCTAACTGCATCTCAAAGGATTTTATTTTTTGAAGATTTTATCATTTTTGTTTATTTTCTACAAAACTAAAAAAGGTGGTCCACGGGGGGGGGGTTAGAGTTTGAAAATTTCAGAACCCCTTTAGTCCGGGTTGTTGTCCATCCAATGATACCGTTGACTACATCTGCTAGCACCGTCCCAGCCAGAGTCACAACTAAGGTTAACCAAGCCAGCGTCAACCCTTTCTAACTTTATTTGCTATTTTTCATGCATTTAATGATTTTTTTGAGCTAAATGACCCTGAAATTGAAAAGCACTACAAATGAACTCTGAAAAGGTTGAAAGTTGGCATGGTATCATCATTTCACCCACATAGCTTGCTAAAAAGTTGAGATGGTTACGGCAAAAACTGGATGCACTTCGTGTACAAACTACTATCTCCATCGAAGTATCAAGGTTTCGGACGAAAACCCATCTATTACAAAGGCATTTCATTTTTTTTAAACTTATTTCAACTCCAGACTTTTTGTGCATTCAATATGCACCATTCAAAGCCAAATCCTCAAATTTCAACCCTTTCTAACTTCATTTGCTATTTTTATGCATTTAATGATTTTTTTGAGCTAAATGACCCTGAAATTGAAAAGCACTACAAATGAACTCTGAAAAGGTTAAAACTTGGCATGGTATCATAATTTCACCCACATAGCTTGTGTTAAAAAGTTGAGAGAGTTACGGCAAAAACTGGATGCACTTCGTGTACAAACTGGACCATCTCCTTCGAAGTATATCAAGGTTTCGGACGAAAACCCATCTGTTACAAAGGCATTTCATTTCTTTTACTTATTTCAACTCCAGACTTTTTGTGCATTCAATATGCACCATTCAAAGCCACATTCTCAAATTTCAACCCTTTCAAACTTCATTTGCTATTTTTCATGCATTTAATGATTTTTTTTGAGCTAAATGACCCTGAAATTGAAAAGCCCTACAAATGAACTCTGAAAAGGTTGAAACTTGGCATGGTATCATAATTTCACCCACATAGCATGTGCTACAAAGTTGAAGCAAAAATAATTAAATTAAAAACTATTTGTAAACTCAAGTTATTCACAATCTAGGGTTTGAAGCAAATTTGAACAAATTCAAATTTAAACCATTCAAATTTGAAAACTAATGGCACAAACAGAAACTGGACCAAATTTTGAATCTAATGCAAAAAGAATCACTGAAAAACATCAAATATCCTAAAAGATATAAGCAATTTAAAACATAAACTAAAAACAGAAAACAAATGTAAAAACAGAAGAAAAAAAAACTTTCAGAACCCCTTTAGTCCCGGTTGGTGTCTCCAACCTGGACTAAAGGTCTAACCTTTAGTCCAAGTTGGAGACACCAACCGGGACTAAAGACTCAACCCCTTTAGTCCCGGTTGGTGTCTCCAACCGGGACTAAAGGTGAAAGCGTCTCCAACCGGGACTAAAGGGTATCGGCCCCTTTAGTCCCGGTTGGTATCTCCAACTGGGACTAAAGGTCCCATTTGAACCGGGACTGATGCCCGACCGGCGCCCTAGCCGCTCGAACCGGGACTAATGCTCACATTAGTCCCGGTTCGTAATGCAACCGGGACTAATGTGTAGATCGAGCTAGGACGAAAGCCCTGTTTTCTACTAGTGACCATGCTCTTGGCGCTTGCTTCAAGCAATAAAGCACCTTATCAAGCTTGCACACATAGCGGGGCGTTTTTCTACATACCCAGGTGGTTGCCTCATGTAAACCTCCTCTTCCAGAACACCATGCAAAAACGCATTCTGAATATCTAGCTGTCTCAAGCTCCAC
Source organism: Elymus sibiricus (assembly GCA_039707655.1). Lineage (NCBI taxonomy): Eukaryota > Viridiplantae > Streptophyta > Magnoliopsida > Poales > Poaceae > Elymus > Elymus sibiricus. The sequence goes on along the minus strand of CM077675.1, from coordinate 455,871,988 downwards.
CCCCGGGACACATCAATAGTCAGTACAAGCCTAATAGTTGTAGCTTTAACGACATGACTGAAAGTATCTTCATAATCTAGATCATACCGTTTCTTAAAACCTTTTGCAATAAGACGTGTCTTATACCTATCAATCGAGCCATCTGCCCATTTTTTAATTCTGTAAACCCACTTACAATCAATGATATTTTTACCTCTTTGCTCAGGCACAAGATGCCAAGTTTTATTTCTCATAAGTGTGGAGTACTCTTCATCCATTGCATTTTCCCACCTCGGATCTCCGAGTGCATCTTCTAACTTCGTTGGTTCCCCTGCAATACACAACATGCTATACGGTACGGTTCCATCAGTTCGGACTTTTGGATTTCTTATACCTTTTTGCAATCAAGTTGAAACACACGAGATCATTGGTTGAGCAGGGTGTGTATTTTGTTGTACAGGGGGCGGTACAGATTCAGCCACAGAGGATCCTGAAGAAGCACTAGATCCACTTTGCACACCAGATCCGGAGTTAGACCTGGTAGCCTCCGGTGTGGCCATTGTCTCTGAATTAAAATCCATAGAAGATCCAACACCTGTCGTTGTCGGACCCTCTGTCCGCACGCACGTGGGACGGGGCGATCCCAAGCGGTCTGTCGCTGTCCCTGGCGCATGCATGCGCATGGGGCGCGGGCCCGGTGCTGCTACGGGTGATGTGGCTGCCGATCGCTGGCTGGACTGGCTCCTGCCAGGCGCGCGATCATGCGCTGATTCCCTCGCGGGATCCAAGGGATCCTGGTGCACAGGAGTTCCTGGCGGCGGGAGATGCTCCTCGTGTTCAGCGCCTATCTCGGCTTCTTCTGGTACATCAAATATAGCATCATTTTCAGCAAGATTTTGATAATTTTCTTCAACATTTTCTGCACCGTTTTCTTCTATGTCTTCTCCATGAGCCTTCACAGCTATAGGCACAATACAAGAGCTAGTAGAATTATCATTTTGGTCAGTACAATTGTCGCCCGCATGATCAAAATCTCGAAGGTTAAATGGAAGAAGAAGAATTTCTTTTCTAATGAGGGCTCCGGCATTAGGATGAAGAGATGCAAAAGGGAAGACAGACTCGTTAAATACAACATCACGAGATATGTAGACCCTACCAGTAGAAATATCTAGACATTTGACTCCTTTGTGAACTGGACTATGACCAAGAAAAGCACATTGCTTTGAACGGAAAGCAAGTTTGCGTGCAAGTTTATGAGGTATGTGGCAGTCAAGAATGCTTCATCCCAAAATTTTAGTGGCACGGAAGCATTTGTTAGTGGGGCTAGCCCTACTTCAACAACATGTCGATGTTTTCTCTCTACAAAGCTATTCTGTTGATGGGCATGTGGACATGAAACATGATGTGAAACACCAAGTTGCTGAAAGAAGAAATTGAGTTTTCAGTATTCACCACCCCAGTCAGTTTGCATGGCAATGATCCTAGTGTTTAGTTTTCTTTCAACAAGATTTTGGAAGTTCTTGAAAACTTGAAACACTTCATATCGTTTCTTAAGAAGATAAATCCAAGTAAATTTGCTATAGTCATCAGTAAAGCTTACATAATATGAATGCCTACCAACTGAAATAGGAGTTGGCCCCCAAACATCTGAGAATACAAATTGTAAGGGTGTAGTAGAAATACTAGTGAAAATAGGATATGGTAGCTGATGACTTTTAGCTTGCTGACATGGATCACAAACTGACTCAATGCTAGACTCATGAGCACGGGGAAGCTTATTTTTGCAAAGAACAAGTTTAACAATAACTGATGATGGATGACCTAATCTACTATGCCACTTTGCTAAAGATGGCTTGACGACGACGAAAGCTTGTTTATTCAGCGATGATGACGAAAATATGAGTGGATAAAGACCTCCGACGCACTTGCCCCTAAGAAGTATTCTCCTCATGTCCAAGTCCTTAACCAAAAAGAAGGATAGAATTCAATGAGAACATGATTATCAAGAGTAAACCTATGAACTGAGACAAGATTTTTGGAAGTTTCAGGCACATGTAGAATTTGATTTAGATGCAAATCTTTCATGGTGGTTTTAACAATTGAATGACCAACATGAGTAATTTTCATACCAGAACCGCTTGCGGTATGAACTTGATCCGGTCCATGGTACTTGTCTCTGATCCCCAACTTGTCCAGCTCACCGGTGATATGATTTGTAGCTCCGCAGTTGGTGTCGATGCCATATCCACCGTTGGTGATAGCATTGGCCTCCTTCTCTTCATAGTCATCTTCCTCATAGCGATCCCAATACGCACGGGCACCTCCTGCATCAAACTTGTAACATATCTCGCATTGGGGTAATCCCTAGATGGTTGTTGACGCTGCTGATGTTGCTGTTGTGGTCGGCCTCGGTAGCCTCTTCCACCATTGCCAGCAGAAGGAGAAGGGGGACGCCTTCCTCGGCCGCTCCCTCTGTGGCCGCGCCCACGACCTCTGTTCTTGTACTAGCCGCACCCCCTGTACATCGTGTTTGCAGAAGAGTTGAAGCCTCCATCTGTGCTGTCGCCAAGCATCTTCACCCGTTGGTCGAAGGCGGAGATTTGGGCGAAGCGATCATCCACGGTGATGACAGATTTGACAGCGCCAATAGCCGCCACAACCAAGTCGTACTCACGATTGAGGTCTGCAAGACCGTAGTCCACCATCTCAGGATCGGAGATAGGACGGTCTGCCACTACAAGCTCGTCTCCGAGGTTCTTCATCTTGGCGATGTAGGTGGAGCTAGACATGGACCCCTTCTTCGTGGTGGTGATGGTGATCCGCAGGTTCGTGATTCTGGATTGAGACTGCCATGCAAAATTTTTAGTGATAGCAGTCCATAGATCAAAGGTGTTTTCCTTACCAACTACTTGTGCAAGGATCTCCTTGGAGAGTGAGTTCAACAGATAGCTAAGGACCTGTTGATCCTTCAACAGCCACGGTGCATACAACGGATTTGGTACCGCGACTGTGGTCTTATCTCACTGCTGCTGCTCCACCATGGTTGGGGGCGCTGCGTCAGTTCCAACGAGAAGCCCCGTGACCTGCGCTCCTCGCAGGCCGGGCATAACTTGAGCTTTCCAGAAGAGGTAAATTCCCTTTGCCAACTTCTCGGATGGAGGAGGACCGAGGTTGAGGATGACTGTGGTCGAAGTGGAAGACATGTCGATGGAAGAAGGTTTCTGGGATGAGTTCGACGGGTTTCTGTCGATGGGTTTATGTTTCTGTCGACGAGTTTTTGTATCTAGATCGATGGGAAGGGGTTGGCTCTGTATACCATGTAGGATTTGGAAGCGTTCCTACTCCTCGACGGGAGCCGAGTGGTGTGTATTTATCTGAGACAGAAGCCCTGTCGTGACGTACAATCTTCACGATGGGTACGGGTTATTTTTTTTATTTTTTTTTGAAAAGGAGGAACGGAGCCCCCGGCATCTGCATCAATTGATGCGGGTTACATGGGGAAGCAGAGATAAAATCGGGAGAGAGGAGAGAGTTATAAGCTGTTACGATTACATAGAGACTGATCTGGAAACGCTATGGCTATTGTATCTCTAACACCAGTCAGGAGGAGCCCTGAAAGCTATCACCAGATTCAGAGTCCTCGTTTCAGCCTGGACGTTTGAAAAACTTTGGGTTTCGCGTTAGCTTTCATATGATCAATGTTCGTCGGTTGAAACGGGCGGTTCTGATCAGGGGAGTTTTAATTAGGACATCCTCGTGGAAGTTTGGTTGCTGTTGTGCTGCTGTCGTGAGTGAAGGATTATGAATTTGCGATTCGAGACTAATCGGTCAAATTTTACCGTTCCAAACCCAAAAGTTGGCCTCTGGTGATGCCTTATTTTTAGTTCTAGTATATATCTCTGATGTGTTTGCTTGTGGCACCTTGTATTGTCTTGCATGGAATTTCAGATCATGCTGAGCTCCAGCTGAGTTTGTCTGAACTTCAGATCATTACCATCATGTCACGTGGCTCGCCGGGCTCGTGTCTAGCCGAACAACCCCGAGGCCAGAGGGTGGGTGACTCGTGATGGGTGGTTCCGAGCCCAGTTTACACCGGCACGGTGCAACACTTGCCGGACGGGGCTAATAAACGACGTCACAAAAGAGAGCTTCATTCATTGTAGTGGAATAACTGTGGATACTATGACCTCTGGCTTTCAGTCATACGTACATGTGGGATCGATCACATGCGTGCTGGTCGTATCTCTGTCGTGTGTCACTGACGGCAACCTGAGGCGGGTCATTTTTTTTAGAAAAGAAGGTTATCCCCCGGCCTCTGCATCATAACGATGCATGAGGCGGGTCATGGTCCAGCCGAGGGCTTTGCCGAGATCGGCACTGCACTACGGGCGGTGGGTCAGATCACTCTCCGCCCAACGGCAGTGCGTTTCGTCACTAGATATATGTGCACCTGAAATTTTGGATGCTGAAATATTTTTTTTTCGATTTATATTATATGGATTGCTTTATAACAAGACAATGCAGACTTGTGAACATACATTGATTGGTGGCATAATAAGGCTACACCGGTCCTGCACATTAACAAATGGGTGCACCTTGAGAAGTGAATACTGTCCACAAAATTACATTCCTTTTATGGAAAATGCATAGAATCAAAAAATTTGTGCCAAGAATTTTTATATGAAAAGAAGTATCTTATCATATAATCGTACCTTTTGCGCCAAGATTTTTTATATGAAAAAAAGAAATATCACGTGATGATGTCAAGAACCCCCATATATATAAAAGAACCGACCTCTTCGGCAGTGGCGGAGCCAGAAAATATGTATAAGGGGGGCCGAGTGCTGCTCAAATAGGTTGGGGAGGGCCAAACTACTGCAAAACGTAATTTTAGCAACAAATAATTACTAATTCTACCACTGTTCATAGAAAATTAGCACCAAATTCCTGATCTTAGGGGGGGGGGGGGGGGTTGGGGGCAGGGCCCTTGCTAGTCCCCCCTATCTCCGCCACTGGTCTCCGTCTCCTACTCATCAAACCGTCCTGGTTCGTCAACTGTCTTCTGTATCATACCACTAGTAGGAAAACCCCCATTTCTCCCGGTTCGTAAGGGCCTTTAGTCCCGGTTCTGGAACCGGGACTAAAGGGTCGGGACTAAAGCCCAAAACCTTTAGTCCCGGTTCGCTTACGAACCGGGACCAAAGGGGCTCCACGTGGCCGCTGCGGGTAGCCCAGGCAGGAGGACCTTTGGTCCCGGTTGGTAACACCAACCGGGACCAAAAGGCCTCCACGTGGCCGCAGCGGGGAGCCCAGGCAGGAGGACCTTTAGTCCCGGTTGGTCCCCCCAACCGGGACCAAAGGTCATCCACGCGTCAGCTTCAAGCAGCAGCTGGGGTTTTTTTTTTGAGGGGGGGGGGGGGGGGGTTGGGGGGTTTTGGAGGGTTAATTTAGGGGTTTCATATTGTGTTAGCTAGCTAATAGGGAGAAGTGTCCTCTCTTTCTCCGTGCTCGGTCGACGGTAGCTACTATACATATAGAGATAACTCGATGCTAGCTAATAAGAAAATGAAGGAAACCATTAATTACACAAGATCGTCATGCTGAACATATATAGAGAGAAGTGACATCTCTTTCTCCGTGCTTGGTCGAACAACAAGTTTTCGTATATCTATCCGACGGTACTACATATATACAATATAACATCTTTTACAATCCCTAACATCATCTACCTAAGATCCAATCACAAATCCGCATGGTATTCCCCGTCTTTAGGTATGACGTGGTCAAGAAAGAATCCCGCCAATTCCTCTTGAATTGCTCGTATGCGATCATGTGGTAGGAGTTCATCCCGCATCTGCCAGATCTAATTTAAAGAAGGGGGTCAATACATGCATATATATAAATAAAACTCAACACAATTGATGGTAATATATAAAATAAAATTGTGAATATTATTTACGTACTTCAAATTGTTTGTCAGAGAAGCCCCGCTCAGAGGTCGAGTGGCGAATGAACTCGCATACGTAGTATGCACATAAAACAGTCCCTTCTTTCTGGTACAAGCACTTTACGAGAATAGAGTTCAATCAAACTGATAAGCAAGCATGGTAATAATATATTGATGAAAATTTGAATCAATTAGAGATGCGCGGAACTAGCTAGTACTACTTACTTTGGGGTGCGTAAATCGCAACTCTTTGTTTAGACCGAGAACCTTTCGGGTGAACTTCTTCCAAACCCTGCCAGGCAAAGAAAATGATTACTTGATATCAGGAAATTAACGAAAGTTGCATGCCGATATGGTCTCGGTATTGACTGAACTTACTTCTTGAGCATTGCAGTCATGTCCGCATAATTCTCGGGATCTTTACGTCTCGAGTCTAAGACAGTTACTAATGCCCCGTCAAGCTTAATGGATAGCAGAATAAAGTGGAAACTGCGCACGCATATATAACTCATCAATTACATTACTTAACCTCGAGTAAGCGAAACTGAGTATACAGAGAAGACAGCAATACTCACTTGAAGTTGTAAGGAAGGAGTATTTCCCTTTTGTTTTGATGTATAAGGAACGGCTGTAGCAAGTTCTCCTCGGTCTCTTTGATTGAGTTTTTTACCGTCCATTCATTTACGGCATCTGGGCTAATGAACCCAACGTCGAAGATTCCTAGTTTTTTGCATTCGACGATCTTCAATCTGCATAATATAGTGAGGATAATTATATATACATGCAATGAACAAGCTGAGCTAGAGACTTAACTATAGAAGTAATACTTACAGACAGTAGGCAGTCATGAGTTGTTTGTCGAGGGCCCGTTGATTGTATAACTGAAATAACTCCACAAATTCAATAGGCATCACGGAAAGTCCAATGAATTCGTGCTCTGGTTTCACTGCCATATACATAGTGTCTCTCCCAGACTCCCTGCAGGTTTTCATGTACCACTCATGCAATTTGTACATCATCGTTGTTAGAGGAGGATGATCAGGTTTGACGAGAGGCTTCCCGTGCAAGTATTCATATTCTTCTGTTACCTCAGCCGTTTGAAAAATTACATCATCCCCCAAGTAATCACCAGGATTGGTACCAGGCACCATCCCTGGATGATTAGCGACGATATCGCTAGACACCTTGAGCGGGGGGCACGATTGCTTCTCCTGTTCGCCGAGCTGGGGAATTGTTTTCCCACTTCTTCGTTCTGCTAACCTTGCATCACTAGAAGTACTTCCCGACCGCCGCGCTTCTACATATGTCTTTTTAATAATCCGGACATAGTTGGAATCCGGCGGAGGCGGTGGTGGTCGCTTCAGGGCATCGATAGTGCGCTTCACTTTCACCGGATCTAGCTTCTCCTTCGGAGGTGGAGTTTTCTTTGCAAAATGGTCCCTCACTTGGGCACGACATATCTCCTCGTTTTCAGACTCGGTCATCTCATATGGTAACTTTTCCAGAGGCTTGAGAGATGGACCGTATCTGAATTGCCTCTCGCCTCTGCTTGTACTGCTAGCCGCCGGAGCGGCGGCGTCTCTCTTCCGTCCTTGCTGACGAGGCGGAGAAGGAGGCGGAGTGCTCCGACGCGCTGGAGGAGCCGGAGCGGCGACGTCTGTCTTCCGCCGTTGCCGACGAGGCGGAGGAGGAGGCGGACTGCTCCGACGCGCCGGAGTAGGCGAAGGAGGAGGCGGAGTGCCCTCACGCGTCGGAGGAGCCGGAGAAGGAGGCGGAGTGCCCTGATCACTCGCCGGAGGAGGAGGAGGAGGAGGCGGAGTGCCCTGACTCGCCGGAGGAGGAGGAGGAGGCGGAGGCGTCCAGTTTGGAAGCTTGATGTACTCCTTCTGCCATAGACATGTACTCCTCAGAGCATGAACCAGCTGATTCTCCCCTTCACCTGTAGAGTGGTAAAGCTCGAGCTCCTCAAATCCCTCCATTACTTGATCCACCATCACAACAGCATAGCCATGTGGAATCGGAAGGCAGTGAAAAGTTCCGTTGGGTTGAGGAGGTGCAACAGAGCCGACAGCCGCCAATAAAGTGAGGTTATGGCATTTCGTCATAAGCTCGCAATTTTGAGCCTCCGTGATAGTATCCACGGGGTAGATAGGCTCCGTGAAGTCAGTCTGAACGGGCTCCGTGGAAGCCACGCTGCTTCTCCGCTGAGATGGCGGGGTAGCTTCTGGGGTAGCTTCGTGCCGCTGAGATAGTTGGCCGGCAGCTCGTTGGCTCTCAGCTTCCTCTAGCTTTTGTAGTCTTGCACTCATCTTCTGCATGTCGCTCAGCTCCGCTTTTCTCTTTCTCTCCCGGCTTCTGTAACCGCCTGCGTCGGGAAACCCAAACTTCCACGAAACGGAGCCTGGTGTGCCTCGTGTTCGTCCAGGGTGCTCAGCATTCCCTAGGGCCTCAGTCAGCTCGTCCTTCTCTCTGTCGGGAATGAACGTCCCTTCCTGCGCTGCGGCGATATACTTCTGAAGCTTCGTGACGGGTATTGCAAGTTGCTCGTCCGTCCAACGGCACTTCCCTGTTTCAGGGTCCAAAGTTCCCCCAACCCCGAAGAACCAAGTCCTTGAATGGTCTGGCCAGTTCAATGTCTCTGGTTCGACCCCTTTAGCAATCAGGTCTTTCTCAGCTTTGTCCCACAACGGCCGGGCTTTGAGGTAGCCACCTGACCCCGTGTGATGGTGATACTGCTTCTTTGCAGCGTTGTTCTTGTTTGTCTCTGACATTTTCTTACTCTTGTCTGATGTCTTGTAGGCCACAAATGCGGGCCAGTGATCTCTTATCTTCTCAAATCGGCCGATGAATTCTGGAGTCTCACCTTTGTCGACAAACTTTAATTTCAACTCCTTCTTCCACCTCCTGAATAGATCTGCCATCTTCTTAAGAGCACACGCCTTGACCAGTGGCTCTATAACTGGCTTATTCGGATCCTCCTCTGGCGGTAGGGTGAAATTTGCCTTCAGCAAGGTCCAAAGATCATCTTTCTGTCTATCGGTGACATAATCACCTTCAGGGGCGTCGTCCTTAGGCTTATTCCATTGCTTGATGCTGATCGGGATGTTGTCCCTAACAATAGCTCCGCACTGAGCAGAAAATGCGTCCTTGGTCCGCTTGGGTTCAATCGGTAGGCCATCGTCCGCGAGTGCTGTGATCGTGAACCTTTCATCCTTGCGCAACCTCTTCTTCGGGCCTCGTCTCGTTACCGAAGTTTGGCTCGATCCGGAGGGCTATAAAAGAAGAAAGAAGAGTTAATATATGTACATACCAAAACAATTAATGCATCAATTAGCTAGTCAGCACCTCCGGAGCCATCATGATCATGTCACCGGAGCCATCATGATCATGTCCTTCCTCCTCCATTGTTCCATCGGTGTCGTTGAGAAACGACAAGACAGCATCACCTCCGGCGAGGATTATCTCCCCCAACAACTGTTCTTGTTCCAAGTCTCTTTGATCCATAGTTTCTGCAAATATAGAAGAATATATATATAGATGAGATCAGAAAAAATTTGGATCAACTTGTGCACATCCATAATGGGGGCATTCTTGATAAATCTATGTTACCGGAGTTATCTATGGATCATCATTGCTCAGTGCGGAGGGTTTGGGTGGCCTCGAGAGTTTATCGGGTAGGGACGGGAGGGGGTAGGAGATCGACAACGCTCTTTCTTCTAGGGTTTGGGTGGCCTCGAGAGTTTATCGGGTAGGAACGGGAGGGGGTAGGAGATCGACAACGCTCTTTCTTCTAGGGTTTGGGTGGCCTCGAGAGTTTATCGGGTAGGGACGGGAGGGGGTAGGAGATCGACAACGCTCTTTCTTCTAGGGTTTGGGTGGCCTCGAGAGTTTATCGGGTAGGGACGGGAGGGGGTAGGAGATCGACAACGCTCTTTCTTCTAGGGTTTGGGTGGCCTCGAGAGTTTATCGGGTAGGGACAGGAGGGGGTAGGAGATCGACAACGCTCTTTCTTCTAGGGTTTGGGTGGCCTCGAGAGTTTATCGGGTAGGGGCGGGAGGGGGTAGGAGCCGCTCTAAAATGCTAACGGGGGGTGCTCCTGTGGTCTAAAATCGGTCTATTCACGATAGAAAATCTGAAAAAATACATACAAAACATCTAAAAACGTCTGAAAAATTCTGAAAAAATACATCTATGATCCCTCATACATACATACATACATACAAAAAATACATCTAAAAAAATACATATATGATCCCTTACACATACATACATACATACATACATATATAAAAAATTCTATGAACAAAAATAAAATTGTATCAATGCATATATAAAAACTTTCTATGGATCATCATTGCTCATATATCAATGCATATATAAAAACTTTCTATGGATCATCATTGCTCATATATAAAAACTTTCTATAAACAAAAAAAACATACATCTATGAACATACTTTCGGACTCCTCCCCCCTCATTTTCCCGAGAGAGTTAGGGTATACTTTCGGACTCCTCCCCCCTCATTTTCCCGAGAGAGTTAGGGGACATACTTGCGGACTCCTCCCCCCTCATTTTCCCCGATTTACGCTCTTTCTTAATATGAACAAAAAAAATCATGAACGTTTAGTGAAGTTGCCCCTCCCCGATTTAGGCAAAGTAAAACCCCTTCGTGAAGGAACTTCTTTTTAGCCAACTTATTTTCTGCCAACAAAATACATATATCATATATACAAAAACATGGGATACCTTAATTAGTTCAATTTTTTGCCTTGACAAATCATTGAACCTTTTGACAGAAACCTCCCATAAACTCTTTCATAATTTTCTTTTGCATATTCTTTGCATATGAAAAAACATACATTTTCTTTTTTTCTTAAATGTAACTTTTGCATATATGTATGAACATACATACACAATTTTTTTTTCTAAAAATGCACATATGAACATATACAGAGAACATATACAGAGAACATACATACATAAAACTTTTCTAAAAATGTAACTTTTGCATATATGAACATATACAGAGAACATACATACATACATCAATGGACAAAACAAATCATCATATATATGAACAAAAAAAAACATACATCAATGGACAATAGAAAGCATACATCAATGGATCATCCATACATCAACATACATCCATATATTTAGAAAAACAATATGCATACATATCCATTTACTAAAAATTTATATGAACAAAAAATTTCTGTATGAAAAAAAAAATGCAGAGGGCGTCGGTTTGGCTTGCTCGAACGAGCACTCGAGGCCGCGTTCGGTGGTGGCCACGAACGGAGCTGGGGAGGGCGGATTGGTCGCCGGCGACGATGGTTGGCGGCGGCGCTTACGGGTGGCGTGCGGGGCCGGCGATGAGAAGGAAAGGGGAGGAGTCAAGGGCTCACCACGCTGTCGTAGGGAACGGCAGCGGGCTCGGGGAGGGCTCGAGGTCGCCGGAATCGGTGGCGGCAGTGACGAACGGCGTCGAGGAAGAAGGGGTCGCGGGCGCCGGCGTGGTGCTTCCCCGGGCAAACGAACGGGCAGAGGCGACGAGGTCGAGCGCGGGGAGGCTTCTGGGCCGGTCGGAACGGCGAGAGGAGGGCGGCGCGTCGGGGCAGGGCAGGGCGAGGGCGTCGACGGCGACGGCGACGAGGAGGCAGGGCGCGGCGATGGGAGAAATTGGGGGAAAATCCTAAGGGTTGGCTTATATAGCCACATCTTTCGTCCCGGTTGGAGCCATCAACCGGGACCAATGCCCACCATTCGTCCCGGTTGGAGCCACCAACCGGGACCAAAGGTCTCTTTTCGTCAGCCCAAAGGGCGGGAAGCAGAGACCTTTGGTCCCGGTTGGTGGCAGCCGCAGCCCTTTGGTCCCGGTTGGTGGCACCAACCGGGACCAAAGGTGGGTATTGGTCCCGGTTCGTTCCACCAACCGGGACCAAAGGTGGGTATTGGTCCCGGTTGGTGCCACCAACCGGGACCAAAGGGCTGCGGCTGGCACGGGTGGATGTTTAGTCCCACCTCGCTAGCTGAAGGGCGCCCATACTGGTTTATAAGCGCTGGTGTGCCTCCCCTTTCGAGCTCCTCTCTTATGCAGGCTTTCGGGCCTAAACCTGGCACTGCCTGTGGGCCTGCTGGGCCTTCTTTGGGCCTGCATCCTGGCTCAACGAACGGTTGGGTTTCTAGTCGTATGCAGGCCATGGTGGCCCAGTAGGCGGCATTTTTTTTATTTTTTTCCAGTATTTTTGTTTTGTTTTTTGCTTTACTTATTTTTTTTAATTTTTTTCCAGTATTTTTCTTCTGTTAGTTTAGTTCATTCTTTTTAACAAATAAATTCTTTGATAATTTTAGTTAATATTTTAGTTCATTCTTTTTAGTTCATTCTTTTTAACAAATAAATTCTTTGATAATTTTAGTTAATATTTTAGTTCATTCTTTTTAACAAATAAATAATTTGATAATTTTAGTTAATAATTTGATAATTTTAGTTAATAATTTGATAACTTTACTAAAAAAATAGATTTTCGAGTGATTCTTTTTCCTGCTATTTAATATTACTGTGTTTTATCATTATATTCAATTTGGTAAGTTTTAGGTTATTTTAAATGGGTGTTTTATATATATTTTTGTTGCATAAATTTTATATAATTTTAAGTTTATAAAAGCTTTTTAGTTGATTCTTTTTGCTATTGAAGAATATTATAGTTTTGTTTTAGTTGATCATAACAAAATATTTTAATTGAGCCACCAACCGGGACTAAAGGCCTTGTCCTGGGAGTGGCTAAAATTTAGTCCCACCTCGCCAAGCGAGAGGGACTCGCAGCGGTTTATAAGCCCTGAGTGCAGAGACGAAGAACGATGAAGGAGAGGCGCAATGCTCACCTGCACGTTGCTTAGCTTCAGGCCTTGAGGAAATGGTGTAGACTGCACGGAGCTATCTGCAGTTTCTCAAGGCCTGAAGCTAAGCAACGTGCAGGTGAGCATTGCGCCTCTCCTTCATTTTTAATAACTTATTTTAACTCCGGACATTTTGTGTGTTCATTATGCACCATTCAAAGGCACATCATCAATGTTCAACCCTTTTCTGCCTTCATTTGCTATTTTTCATGCATTTAATGATTTGTTTTGAGCTAAATGACCCTGAAATTGAAAAGCACTACAAATGAACTCTGAAAAGGTTGAAACTTGGCATGGTATCATAATTTCACCCACATAGCAAGTGCTAAAAAGTTGAGAGGGTTACGGCAAAAACTGGATGCACTTCGTGTACAAAACGGACAATCTCTTTCGAAGTATCAGGGTTTCGGACGAAAACTCATGTGTTACAAAAGGATTTCATTTTTTTGAACTTATTTGAACTCCATACTTTTTGTGTGTTCAAAATGCACCATTCAAAGCCACATCATCAATTTTCAACCCTTTCTGACTTCATTTCGTATTTTTCATGCACTTACTGATTTTTTTGAGCTAAATAACCCTGAAATTGAAAAGCACTTCAAATGAACTCTGAAAAGGTTGAAAGTTGGCATGGTATCATCATTTCACCCACATAGCATGTTATAAAAAGTTGAGAGGGTTACGGCAAAAACTGGATGCACTTCGTGTACAAAACGGACAATCTCTTTCGAAGTATCAGGGTTTCGGACGAAAACTCATGTGTTACAAAAGGCATTTCATTTCTTCACATGTAACTGCAATGATATAGTTGTGGAGAGAAAGTCTTCACTTTTTCTTCGCTTGTGTCCTTTGCTTATTGCGCCGTAACCATGGATAATCTTCATCGTTTAACAGGGTGCTTGGGTCAGCCTTGACTTTGAAGGGAGGAATTTCATGAAACTTTTCATAATCTTCAGACATGTCTGTCTTGCCCTCCAACCCACGATGTCTCTTTTTCCTGAAAGAACTATGTGGCGCTTTGGCTCATCGTATGATGTATTCGCTTCCTTATCTTTTCTTTTTCTCGGTTTGGTAGACATGTCCTTCACATAGAAAACCTGCGCCACATCATTGGCTAGGACGAATGGTTCGTCTGTGTACCCAAGATTGTTGAGATCCACTGTTGTCATTCCGTACTGTGGGTCTACCTGTACCCCGCCTCCTGACAGATTGACCCATTTGCACTGAAACAAAGGGACCTTGAAATCATGTCTATAGTCAAGTTCCCATATGTCCACTATGTAACCATAATATGTGTCCTTTCCCCTCTTGGTTGCTGCATCAAAGCGGACACCGCTGTTTTGGTTGGTGCTCTTTTGATCTTGGGCGATCGTGTAAAATGTATTCCCATTTATCTCGTACCCTTTGTAAGTCAATACAGTCGAAGATGGTCCCCTGGCCAACGAGTACAGCTCATCAGAAACAGTGTTGTCACCCATGAGACGTGTTTGCAACCAACTGCCGAAAGTCCTTATGTGTTCATATGTAATCCAGTCGTCACACTGCTCCGGGTGTTTGGAGCGCAGAATATTCTTGAGTTCATCGACATACGGGGTCACCAAGGTAGAATTCTGTAGAACTGTGTAGTGTGCTTGAGACCAAGAATGCCCGTCCCTACATATTATTGAGTCCGCTCCTAGCGTGCCTTTTCCAGTCAGTCTCCCCTCATACCGCGATTAAGGGAGACCAATCTTCTTAAGGCCAGGAATGAAGTCAACACAAAACCCAATGACATCCTCTGTTTGATGGCCCATGGAGATGCTTGCTTCTGGCCTAGCGCGGTTACGAACATATTTCTTTAAGACTCCCATGAACCTCTCAAAGGGGAACATATTGTGTAGAAATACAGGGCCCAGAACGACAATCTCGTCGACTAGATGAACTAGGACGTGCGTCATGATATTGAAGAAGGATGGTGGGAACACCAGCTCGAAACTAACAAGACATTGCACCAAATCACTCCTTAACCTTGGCAGGATTTCTGGATCGATCACCTTCTGAGAGATTGCATTGAGGAATGCACATAGCTTCACAATGGCTAATCGAACGTTTTCCGGTAGAAGCCCCCTCAATGCAACCGGAAGCAGTTGCGTCATAATCACGTGGCAGTCATGAGACTTTAGGTTCTAGAACTTTTTCTCTGCCATATTTATTATTCCCTTTATATTCGACGAGAAGCCAGACGGGACCTTCATACTGAGCAGGCATTCAAAGAAGATTTCCTTCTCTTCTTTGGTAAGAGCGTAGCTGGCAGGACCTTCATACTGCTTTGGATGCATGCCGTCTTTTTCATGCACACGTTGTTGTTCCTCCCGTGCCTCCGGTGTATCTTTTGTCTTCCCATACACTCCCAAGAAGCCTAGCAGGTTCACGCAAAGATTCTTCGTCACGTGCATCACGTCGATTGCAGAGCGGACCTCTAGGTCTTTCCAATAGGGTAGGTCCCAAAATATAGATTTCTTCTTCCACATGGGTGCGCGTCCCGCATCGTCGTTCGGAACAGATAGTCCGCCAGGACCCTTTCCAAAGATTACTTGTAAATCATTGACCATATCAAGTATGTGATCACCAGTACGGAGGGCGGGCTTCTTCCGGTGATCTGCCTCACCTTTGAAATGCTTTCCTTTCTTTCGACATTGATGGTTGGTCGGAAGAAATCGACGATGCCCCAGGTACACATTCTTCCTGCATTTGTCCAAATATATACTGTCGGTGTCATCTAAACAGTGTGTGCATGCGTGGTATCCCTTGTTTGTCTGTCCTGAAAGGTTACTGAGAGCAGGCCAATCGTTGATGGTTACAAACAGCAACGCATGTAGGTCAAATTCCTCCTGTTTGTGCTCATCCCACACACGTACACCTTCTCCATTCCACAGCTGTAAAAGTTCTTCAACTAATGGCCTTAGGTACACATCAATGTCATTGCCGGGTTGCTTAGGGCCTTGGATGAGCACTGGCATCATAATGAACTTCCGCTTCATGCACAACCAAGGAGGAAGGTTATAGATACATAGAGTCACGGGCCAGGTGCTATGATTGCTGCTCTGCTCCCCAAAAGGATTAATGCCATCTGCACTTAAACCAAACCATACGTTCCTTGCGTCACCTGCAAAGTCCCCCCACCTTCTCTCGATTTTTCTCCACTGCGACCCGTCAGCGGGTGCTCTCAACTTCCCGTCTTTCTTACGGTCTTCTTTGTGCCATCGCATCAACTTGGCATGCTCTTTGTTTCTGAACAGACGTTTCAGCCGTGGTATTATAGGAGCATACCACATCACCTTGGCAGGAACCCTCTTCCTGGGGCGCTCGCCCTCAACATCACCAGGGTCATCTCGTCTGATCTTATACCGCAATGCACCGCATACTGGGCATGCGTTCGAATCCTCGTACTCATCGCGGTAGAGGATGCAGTCATTAGGGCATGCATGTATCTTATGCACCTCCAATCCTAGAGGGCATAGAACCTTCTTTGCTTCGTACGTACTGCCGGGCAATTCGTTATCCTTTGGAAGCTTCTTCTTCATTATTTTCAGCAGCGAACTAAATCCCTTGTCAGATACACCATTGTCTGCCTTCCATTGCAGCAATTCCAGTGTGGTACCGAGCTTTCTGTTGTCATCTTCGCAATTTGGGTACAACCCTTTTTTGTGATCCTCTAACATGCGATCGAACTTGAACTTCTCCCTTTCACTTTCGCATTCTCTCTGTGCATCAACAATGACCCGGCGAAGATCATCATCGGGCACATCGTCTGGTTCCTCTTGATCTTCAGCTTCCCCCATTGCAGCATCACCGTATTCAGGGGGCGGGTAGTTGTCATCATCCTCTTCTTCTTCGTTGTCTTCCATCATAACCCCTCTTTCTCCGTGCTTGGTCCAAACATTATAGTGTGGCATAAAACCCTTCTCAAGCAGGTGGAAGTGAAGGGTTTTAGAGTTGGAGAAAGCCTTCGTATTCTCACAGACAGTACATGGACAATGCATAAAACCATTCTGCTTGTTTGCCTCAGCCGCTTCGAGAAAATTATGCAGGCCCTTAATATACTCGGAGGTGCGTCGGTCACCGTACATCCATTGCCGGTTCATCTGCGTGCGTTATATAGTTCTTATTATTGAACAACATATAACTCTCTAGAGCATCTAATTAAAACACACAAGTAAGAACTTTTTTCTTTTAGAAAGAAGATAAGAACAAGAGGCTAACCACGGTGTTGCCGGCGCCGAGATGGGCGCGGGCGATCGACGGCGGTGAGGACGGGGACGGGACAGGATGGACCGCCAAACCTAGACAAATCTTGAGGAAAATGGAGCTTGGACAAGGAGCTTCGAGAGGAGAAAGCTTAAGTGTGGCTCGGGCATTTCATCGAACACCTCATGTGCATAGGAGGTGAGCTAGAGCACCACAAAAGCTCTCCCACGGCCGGGCAAAAAAACACAGCAATGCATTGCTCTGCTCGCGGGCGGGGGGCTATATATAGGCCAACCATTGGTCCCGGTTCCAGCCACAAACCGGGACCAATGGTTGTGGGCCAGGAGCGAGGCGCATTGGTCCCGGTTTGTGGCTGGAACCGGGACTAAAGGTGACCCCTTTGGTCCCGGTTCCAGCCACAAACCGGGGCCAATGGTTGTGGGCCAGGAGCGAGGCGCATTGGTCCCGGTTCGTGTCTGGAACCGGGACAAAAGGGGTCAGACGAACCGGGACCAATGGCCCACGAGGCCCGGCCGGCGCCCTGGCCTCACGAACCGGGACCGATGCCCCCATGGGTCCCGGTTCGTGAGTGAACCGGAACTAATGGGCTTCTCAGGGGTGGACCGATGCCCTGTTTTGTACTAGTGGTTGACTTCACACAAATGACGAGCTCAGCAAAATCTGAAAACCTTGAAGTTGGTAGGCAGTAGCTGATTATTGACTTGGTGAACACACACACACATATATATATATATATATATATATATATATATATATATATATATATATATATATATATATATATATATATATTGACAAATGTTGGCGAGTACGTATTATAGATTTGTGAATATATATCTGTGCAAAGCGATTGACTACTTTCCACGGGGCATGCATGCGACTTTTCAACTCAAGAAGAGTAGCTGAAAAGAAGTGAGAACGTTGATCAAGCTGTTTAGCCCATGTATTTGTCAAAGCTTACTTTTCTGATTAAGACATGTAATACTCAATTGTCATTTTTCCTTTACAACGTAGCCTCTTTTCTTTACAAATAAATAAGAAAGGAAACAAATTGAAGGCCCCATCAAACCAGCACTACAGTCGTTTTATCGACAATCATTAGCCTTGGCGCTGAGCAACTTTTGTTGATGAGACCATGTGGCTGTATTTGTAAAGCGGGGCGAGATTGCAGTCCAGACAAAGTTGAGTTGAGCGACTTTGTTGATGCGACAGTGTGGCTCTATTTATAAAGCAGGGCGAGATTGCAGTCCAACCAAAGTTCAACATTGCCTCTTGTTTTAGGTCGTATGGTAGTAGCCAACAACTAAGCAGAGTTTATATCGTTGCATCTCATTAGTAGTGAACGAGTACACGATTACGATGCGATGCTAACAGGCTAAACTTTGTCTTCTAGGACTACAAGGCGAAGCTCTCCGATTTTGGGCTTGCCAAGGATGGACCGGAAGGCGACGAGACCCATGTCTCGACACGTGTCATGGGCACACATGGTTATGCCGCACCAGAGTACATCCTAACTGGTATACATCTCTCTCTCTCTCTCTCTCTCTCTCTCATCTAGGCATTTTTCAACACCTAAAGGATTGATAAGATTTTGATTTCTAGGTCATCTGACAGCGAAGAGCGACGTTTATAGTTTTGGTGTCGTTCTATTGGAGATCCTCACCGGAAGACGTGCAGTGGACAAGACCAGGCCTAGTAGAGAGCACCACCTAGTCCAGCACATGCGGTCGTGGCTCAAAGACCCAGAAAAGCTAGGAAAAATCATGGACCCCGCTTTGGAGGGCAAGTATTCCACCACGGGAGCTCACAAGGCAGCCCTGGTGGCGTACCAGTGCCTGAGTGGCAGCCCAAAGGGCAGGCCGGACATGTCCAAGGTCGTGGAAGACCTAGAGCTGCTCCTCAACCTCGTGGATGATGCTCCCGGTGAGCCGGTGATGCATGCAGCTTCACAAGATGACACTAGGAAGGAAAGAACAACAAGAAGAAACGGGGATAGGGAGAGCAGTAACGGGGGTCACCGGAATAAAGCCAGGCTTCCGAAGAAGACCGTTAGGGGGAGGGGGAACCCTAGCGGGGAGCTTTGGGAGTGGAACACGCCTGGAGTAGTAGGGAAAGCATAGTGTAATGGTATAGCCTTGTTCATGTGGGATGTAGATGTATGTACATGTTGATGGTTATACTCTAGATTTCATCTGGGGCTTGGATTCCACCCTAATTCCTTAGTTCTTTTAGCTGTTATTGGCTTTGGCCTCTTTCTACTGCATCCTTTTTTATGGTGAGGTTCAAAAGGGAAGTACAGGAGTACATGTACAGTCGATGGTATTGTTGCACGATTGCACTTGTCTTGTTTTAATTATGCAAACGGACGTATGCACAACATGGGAGCCTTCTAGGCACAGCAGGACAAAGGCCGCACTAGTGACGGGCATAGCCATTTGTCTCTTTGCAGTTAAACTTAAGTTGGTCATATAATCCGATTTATGATGCCTAAGGCCAAAAAAAAAAGTAGGTTCAAGCCCAAAGTGCA
Source organism: Elymus sibiricus (assembly GCA_039707655.1). Classification (NCBI taxonomy): domain Eukaryota; kingdom Viridiplantae; phylum Streptophyta; class Magnoliopsida; order Poales; family Poaceae; genus Elymus; species Elymus sibiricus. Next base: position 455,852,387 of record CM077675.1, on the reverse strand, counting down.
ATCCAACATACTGGGTGTTTTTGTCATGAAAATATCAAAAGATTAGGGCGGTACTGTTAGTAACACGGTCACAACAATGATCAACAGAGGGTGCCTACGACCAGCTTATAGTGAAGGCTATCACACACAAACAAAATGATAGTTCCATCCTTTTTGAATATGTTCAATCGCCTCATTGCAGCACGACCTAGTCCTTTGTTAGGGAGTCATCAATGGAGGTTTAGTGGTAGGGTCGAATCTTACGGAACTCGAAATATCCTCTCCTTATGTTCCTTAGCATATAAAATCCGAGTCATTGGAGTCTCCTTAGACTTGATCCTAAGGCGAGTTTGGGAGCACTAGTGCCCGCCCCTTGCTTTAACCCAAGTGGGAATGAACGGAGCGCATGCCAATAGGATGCTTATATATGCTACTGATCCTTCACAAATGACCAAACCTGCCCTTGTGGTGGTAGGCGGGAGGGATATAGGAGGTAATCTTTGAAAATTGTGTCCTTGGTGGACTAGGAAAATAAATGAGTCCATATATAATGGAGGTAATCTTTGGAATATGTGTCCTTGATGCTTAGTAAGTGGTTGTTCAAGCTACTTGTGGGGGAGGGTTTTTGACAAACTCTATTGCGCCACAAGTATCTAGGAGAACAACCGGTTTCCCATGCTTATTGGAAGTCAGGGATTCGCAGTTTTGGGTTGGCCTAATGGAGGTAAAGAAGCATGGATATTTTCCGCTTTGAGTCTGTTGCTATAAAGGACGACTCACAAATATGTTTTTGGGAGGATAAGTGCTTGGGGAACACTACTCTTCGGGAATTGTATCCGACCTTGTACCATATTGTCCGCAATAAGAATGATATTCTTGCACATGTGCTCAGCTCCTCCCCGCCGGAAGTTTCTTTTAATAGGGAATTGGTTGGCCCCCCCTTATGTCATGACAACATCTGTTATTCTGTTTGGAATCAGTTAACTGGCAGAATGTTGGGATGTGTTCCGCTGAAAACTCACTACATCTGGGTCATTCATGGTCAATTCTATGTATCGTCCACTCATACACTCAGAGGTTACAGTGGATAATAATAATAATCAAAGATGGAAGTCGAATATACCATTAAAAATTAAAATTTCATATGATATCTTCGATGGGTGTTGTTCTTAACAAAGACAACCTCGCTCATCGCAACTGGCATGGAAGCAAGAAGTGCAGGTACTCATAATGAGACAATCAAAAATCTCTTTTTCTAGTGCAACTTTGCATGTTCTACGTGGTCAGTCATCCAAATATCGTTCAAGTTGTATCTGTCTACAAGTGTTGCTAATATATATGGTCACTGGCTTGACGGAATATCAAATAAGTTTAGTATGCTAATAAGGGTGGGAGCGTCTGCATTACTATGGACGATTTGACCGAGTATAAATGGTATTGTTTTTAATGGTAAAAATTATTCTTCCTTGCAGGTTATATTTCGTGGTACACACTGTCTTCGCACGTGGTCTATGTTACATCGAACGGAGTACCAACTGCTATTCAAGCGAGTGTGTATGCGGTTGGAGCGAGTGGCCATGAGGTTTTTACCCAACATGGATGTCAACATAATCTCCAGATCGGTCCTCTTCCTTCGACATAGGCATAGTGTCGGTCTCATCCGACTTTCTTGTTGCCCATATGTCATTTTTGATTATTTTAGTCAGACTTATTTTTTATTATGTGCGTTCTAACTATGCAGAGGCCAAGTGTCGTTTTTAACAGTTTGTATCGCTTGATGCTACATTTTAAGTTAATAAAATGCGCCCTTTATTGAAAAACTCATGGCAGGCCAAGCCCTCGCATCCTGCCACCCCTGTGGCCTTTACCTTGTGAGCCTTATTTTTCAACAAGTTTCTTTGTTTCGTAAGTTATTCCTTCGACTTTATATTTTTATCTTCTGCTCCCTTCACATGTTCACCTAGTAAGTTCCTTAATTTCAATTCACTTGGCTTGACCTCAATGATCCTCTAAGTGTATTCTTGTAGGACTAAGTATTATCATCAGTAGAAATTATTCCTACAACACGAGTCCCTTCGAGACATAGCCACAAAGTAATATTGTAAATATGAGGACACGGAGTATGTGAGAGATCACATGAGCCTGAGTGAATAGTAAATTTGCAAAAATAAATAGCAAAAAACAAAATCTGGATTTTTTTTGTGAGAAATATTGATGTTTTCTCTACAGGCGTGCAAAGTTTGATGGTGAAATCATATTTGTGGTGGTGTGGGAAAAAATATATAAAATCGATGCTCCAAATGGTCTATTTTTTAAAGTATTTTGGAGCATTTTTGTCCACACCTGCACAAATGCGATCCCATCGTGAAATTTGCATGCGTGTAAACAACATCAATATTTCTTGCCAAAAGTTTCAGTTTTTCTGAATTTACTGTTCATTTGAACTCATGTGAGCTGCAGCTCGCTTTTATGATGTTGGCATTGTAACAACACGAGTCCCCTCAAGGCACCTGCTCCCATCTTGGCAACACCCATTCCACCATTGCCCTTCTAATCCACGTGCCTAGCACCGCAACAACCAACCACTTCTCACACAACATCCTCATAGCCGCGTTGCTCTAGTAATGTGACCTCCCAGAATGCTTTAGGTTGTTTGATGAAATGTCTCACACGGACAACACATACGCCTACAACTTGATGATCTCTTACTACATTGAAAGTGGACATGTTGACGAGGCGCTCCAGCTTGTGCACATGACGAATGAGCCAAGCATCACACATATCTCATCGGCATAACTTGTTGTGGTTGTGTTTGGTGTTCAGCAGTGGGGCACGTGGATGGTGGCATGCGACGGCGTCCGACCGGGTTGGATGAAGTTGGCAAAATTGAGATCAGATGGTCACAGGGAGGAACCACGATCGATGTGCCACAAAGCCTTGATATCGTCGTTTTCGATGGTCTGGTTTATCGATTCGAAAAGCAACTTTGTATACGAAGTTGTTTCGCAGAATCTGGGAATGGCGGCAGTTCCCCTCTTTCTCTGGAGTTGCCTCGGTGGCGGCAAAGGACGATGGTGGACGACGATTCAACGAGGCGTGGGATTCTTCATGGATGAAATGGTGCCTATGTGCATAATTACAAACACCTATGTTTGTCTATCATGATGGTGACCACGTGTATACTCTCTTGTCGGAAAAAATCCATTATAAACCTTAAATTTGTATAGCTTAGTAAAATCAAACCCTCAACTTCGAATCATGTTCGCTGACACACTAAACTTATCAATCTTGGTCTGGATCGAAACCTGGAGTTGTTTGGTGCACCGGGAACTTGAAGATCAAGATTGGGATTACATCCCACACGTCGCTCATAGTCATGAGTTTTTGACAAATTTGCAAAATATGTGAAATATTTTGAAAAATGTTCTGAAATTATAAATATTCTCGAATGTGAAAAATCTTCAGGAGTTTAGAAAAATGTTCGCAGATCTAGAAAAATGTTCGAAAATTAAACAATAATCTCAAACTAAAAAAAACTTTAGGCGTTTCAAAAATATTCGCAAATTTGAAAAGGAATCATGAGTTTGAAAAACGTTCATGAACTCAAAAATATATACACTGTACATGAATTTGAAAAAAGACCACAAACTCAAAAAATGAAAAACAAATCACGAACTTGAATTTTTTGGTGAATTTAAAAAGCGTTCATGAACTTGAAAAAATGTTCCCGAGTTTGAAAAATGTTTGCTAAGTTGAAAAAAGGTCCACGAACTCGAAATATGTTCATAGAGTCAAAAAATATTTGAGTATTCGAAAAAATAATCATGATTTTTCTAAATGTTCACTAATATAAAATATATTCACTATTTGAAAAACTATTCACTAGTTTGAAAGACATTCAAATTTTGAAAATATCTGTGAAGTTGAAAACTGTTCAACATATATTTAAGAGAATTGACCCTGTATTGTGAAATGCTCATTGTATATTGAAAAATGTACATCAAATTAGATAGAAAATGTTCATGTGTTTAGAAAAAATAAGAAAACAAAAAAGATGGTAACGAAAAATAAAAATAAAGTAAAAATTAAATAAAAAGGGCTAAGGAAATTTGAAATTAAAAAGAAACAAAAAGGTCATATAGAAGATAATAGAAACTATAGAAACGGAATATCGAAAGAGAGAGAAAAATGATCTGGATACTAGGCCATTTCAGGAACGACATTGTATAAAAACCCAGCTTAAGTTTGCTATGAAAGAAGGCACGAGTATGGGGAAAAATCCTTTACTGGACGGCCTGCTTAGAAATCACCCGTAGAGAGAGACTAGAGATGGAAGATAAATATGACAGGTGGGCCAAGTAAGTCAGTGAGAGTAGCAAATTGTCCCATTTGAGATATATAATTTTTACGGAAAAAACAGGTTCAATTTAAACCGGGCTTAATAAATTCAGAATGCCAACAACCGGGATTTGGAGTTGAGGTTGGATTTAGCTAAGCAATCTATACCTACTAATAAAGTATAGAGTATTATGCTCGTCACACCCCCTAGTGCTTTCTTAAATAACCCGCAGTCTTCTATTAAGTCTCTCTTATTTCTCTTTATCCGTCGGCCTTTGGCCTAACTTCTGCAGCCACTGTCGCGCGTTTTTGGGCGCTGATTAGTATTCCGCTTTCCGCTGCAGTAGGCCCAGTTCACTCTGTTTTCAGCCCATTTAGATCTCTGGTCTTTGTTGTTTACAGAGAATATGTTAAAATGATCATGCTATAAGTTTGCAACCGTAACTCAGATTAAAGAAATTTATATATGTAATTTGACCAGAAAAATACTTAGTTTCCAACCATGCTATTGGTCATTGCTGTTAACTAATATAAAATTGTTTTTAGAGAAAAATCTTAATTAACCTAATTAATTGATATGGAATATTAAATGTTTTCTATCAAATTTAAATTGGCTACATATGTTAAATAAAGTATGTTAGAAGGGCCTGCAGTGCACCTTTTTTTCTAGAGACTAAGGAGTAGTGAATATATATATGTGTGTTTTACCCCATTTAAATTTGCTACATATGTTAAATAAAATATGTTAGGAAGGCCTGCATTGCACCCTTATTTCTGCACACTCATGAGTAGCGGAAAATATTTATGCTATGTAGGAATGAAACTCATGATCCCAAAGGCCTCAACCAGCTGACCTAGCATGCGCTTCTACTAAAAAATAGGTTCATTATTTAATTAAAAAGTCAACCTCGACTCTTTGCACGAGAATACAACAATTTTTATACATTTGTAAATTGTGTGAAAATCAAAAGGTCACTTCAAGAACCAAGAAACAGAGGGATCGAAGGAATTAAATGGATTTCGGCTAGCATGGCTGATTGGCTCTAAATAAATAAAATTGCTGGATTTGCATGGATGGTTTCGTCAATATAAATTACGCGGCTTTGTAAGTAAGACCAGATTTCGAGATTGTTGCTATGAAGGGGAGACCCTATAATTAATGAATTAATCTTTCTGGAGTCCAGCAATCTTGCATTAGTTATCATTTTTAAGACTTTCGTGAGATAACCACAACAAAGGAGGGAGTAAATTTCAACCTCGACATGAGTATCCCTGCTGCCGTCAGGTGGCACCGTCTGAATATTGTTGTGTCGCATTGATACACGTTTTGATGGACATGTCAATTACTTCTTTTGTTCGAAATATGTGCTAGTACAAGTTCAAGGTAGAAAATAGACTTTTTCTCTCCCGACAGTCGGATCTACGTGTGCGTACAAGATGCAAAAAAGAGAAATCAGCGTACAAGATTCAGAGAACTACCACAAGTTAATAAAATGCGCCCTTTATTAAAAAACTCATGGCAGGCCAAGCCCTCGCATCCCGCCACCCATGTGGCCTTTACCTTGTGAGCCTTATTTTTCAACAAGTTTCTTTGTTTCGTGAGTTATTCCTTGGACTTTATATTTTTATCTTCTGCTCCCTTCACTTGTTCACCTAGTAAGTTCCTTAACTTCAATTCACTTGGCTTGACCTCAATGATCCTCTAAGTGTTCTCGTAGGACTAAGTATTATCATTAGTAGAAATTATTCCTACAACACGAGTCCCCTCGAGACATAGCCACAAAAGTAATATTGTAAAATATGAGGACATGGAGTATGTGAGAGCTCACATGAGCCTGAGTGAATAGTAAATTTGCAAAAATAAATAGCAAAAACCAAAATCTGGATTTTTTTGGTGAGAAATATTGATGTGATCTCTACAAGCGTGCAAAGTTTGATGGTGAAATCATATTTGTGGTGGTATGGGCAAAAATATATATAATCGATGCTCCAAAAAGTCTATTTTTGAAAGTATTTTGGAGCATTTTTTGTCCACGGCTGCACAAATGTGATTCCATCATGAAATTGCATGCGTGTAAAAAAAAACTTCAATGTTTCTTGCCAAAAAAATCAGTTTTTTTGAAATTTACTGTTCATTTGAACTCATGTGAGCTGTAGCTCACTTTTACGATGTTGGCATTGTGACAACACGTCCCCTCAAGGCACCTGCTCCCGTCTTGGCAGCACCCATTCCACCATTGCCCTTCTAATCCACGTGCCTAGCACCGCAACAACCAACCACTTCTCGCACAACATCCTCATAGCCGCGTTGCTTTAGTAATGTGACCTCCGGAATGCTTTAGGTCGTTCGATAAAATGCCTCACACGGACAACACATACACCTACAACTTGATGATCTCTGACTGTTGGGTAACGCCGCAGAAAACAAAATTTTCCGACCTACGCACCAGCCCAGGATCACTATGGAGACTGCATACAAGGTTTGATCTGTTTCGTTACCGACTCGTAGCGCAGCGGAAGTAGAGTCGATGACGATCGGCGGTGCAGATCCCCGCAGCTAGGATTTTACAACCTCCCAACCGCGAGGATGTATATCCTCATCTGCCCCGCGGACAGCCCTCCGGGAGGCGGTCACACAGTCCCCCGGACGGTGTCGCGGACAACCCTTCGGGAGGACCTCCGAAACTCGGACTGTCACTCGGACAGCCCTTCGGGAGGACCTCCAAAACTCGGACGGTCACACGGACAGCCCTTCGGGAGGCACTCTCGAACTAAGACCGAAACTACGATCTCTCTACAGAGTTGCACACATACGGTGTCATCTATCCGGCAGGGCTTCGCCGTCCAGAACTAGTTCCTGCCGGAACCCAGACAGCCATTCGGCTCTACGAAACTATTTCGCTGGGAGGGAGAGAAGAATGCCAGATCATGCATGGCTTTGTGTATGAGAGCAAGAGTGTGTCTTATGGCAGCCCACACACCTCCTATTTATAGGAAACCCAAGGGGTAGGGTGGTTTTACAAGAAGACCCAAAAACCCACATGGAAAGGAGTCCTTCCCAAGGACCTAAAAGGTGAAACCAAGGAACAAGGGGGACTCCATGAAGGAGTCCACCATGTGGCCGGCCACACCCTCATGTGGGGCCCCAAAATTGGCCCCTATCCATCCATGTCATCCCCAAGATCTTTTGGAGCAAAGCCCCAAAAGGTGGCTTTCCAAAAATATCCCAAAAAGCACTTTCACTATTCACGACGACATTTTTCAGCGTCTGATCGAACTGAAAATATTCATGTGGGCTTAGAACAATTCTAGTACCCACCAAAATAATTTTCAACGCGAGCCGGAACAATTCCGGTTTAGTGATTTCATCTGCGAAAAGCATCTGAAGCGGTTTCGGCAGCACCGGAACATTTCCGGTTTTCATCCCGGAAAATTCCAGAAAGTTTCCAGAATGATTCTGGCACCCTCCAAGAATTATCAGGCATGTGCCAAAACCAATTTGACTTTATGGTATCCTCTGAAACAACTTTTCAGTTTCACCGGAACTCATCCGGTGACCTCTCTGCGGAACTTTTCCGGCGTCCGAAACTTTTTCGGTGATTTTCTCTCAGACTCCCTGTCTAGTATTCAGCAGATAGATGACCCTTAAGCGTGTGACCCTATAGGTTCGGTGAAGCATAGACATGACCCGGAACCCCTTCCGATCAATGATCAACATCGGAGCCGTGGACACCCATATCGATCCCTATACCCACACGAATAAATATTCGAGTGAACCTCCAGTTGCCGTGAGCTATTCCTGTTGCTTCGCGATATGTTACAAATACCCGAGGTGAGACATGTTGGCATCCCCGCGGATCAACAACTTGTCCACTATGCCAGTTACCTCGTTACCGGTATTGTTCTCTTTTCTCGTTCCCGTGTTCCGGCATCCCCGTGATCAAATCACAAAGTGTCTGGCCAGACGATGATGGATACCGTAACACCGAGAGGGCCCAGAGATATCTCTCCATCGTCGGAGGAGCAAATCCCAATCTTGAGCTATCAAGTTACTTGACATACTTTTCCATGAACCCGTAAGCCGCCGTAATAGCCACCCATTTACGGATGACGTTTAACAAACCCCAAAGTTCATGAAGCAAGCATGAAGTAACTCGATACTCTCATGGTCTAAGGAATTATGCAAACGTTAACCATCTCTGTGTTATTAACCATTAACTTATGACGAATGAATCTCATAGCATAACATCAATTCGGGTCGATTCAACACAAATGTTCTTCTAACATTGTGCCCTCAAAATTGCCGGCATAGCCATGCCCATGATCAGGAAAACAGGATCATCATGCAATACTTGAGCCAGTCTTAGAGGCCAGACTAGGAATACATTTTACCGTTTATTATTCCACACGTGCATATGAGTCTTCCTCCGAGCCTCGTGGTTATTGTAGACTCGAGAACCATAGCAGTTATAGCATGGAACATAAACCTAATTATGAACAGGGAGATAATCAATAACATATATTATTGCCTCTAGGGCATATCTCCTACAGACTCCCACTTGCACTGGAGTCAATAATCTAGTCAATGCTAATGCACTTTACACCTATGGCATACTGGTGTAAAATATGCTTCGCATGTGGTATAGCCTGATGTCCAACGGATCTGACGACTTCAGCTCCGTGTGTAACTTTGCATATCCTCGCGTTTTCACGCTTTCACAAAATTCATATTTTGTGTGGACTTGGCTTTGCATATGTGTGAATCATTGGTCGAAACCTGATTCCTCAGACTGAGCTATGGAGCAACTATCTGCAATAGTGTCCCATAGACCAAAGCCATCTTGGAACCATACTAAGTTCATGAATGAACTATATGATTCAACATCTTATTTGTCGCTTCTAAAGCGTCAACATACTTAGCCTTTGTTATAGAATTCGCCACAGTATCTTGTTTGGAACAATTTCCAACTACCGTGCCACCAGGTTGTGTATTACACAAAAACCCTTAACTTAAATCGAAAATCGCATGGAGCATTGATGAAGACTGTATCGATGTAACCTTTTACAACGAACTCTTCATGATCTCCGCTTGCGAGAAAACATGTCATCAGTACTGCTCTAGTACTCAATGACATCTTTCACTGTTGTCCCATGATCAGTACTTTGATCACTATGGTATCTATACTCGCAACAACTTTGGAGTATTGGACATATCTGGTTGTTTTTACATACCATGGAATACATGATTAATCCAAACACAAGAGTGTGTGGAATCACCATCATGTATTTTGCTCATCAGTGTTTTGGGACACCAAGTCTTGCAAAAACTCTTTCCATGTGACTTCGGCAAGAATCACTCCTTGGCGTTTTAAATGCTAAAAGGTTTTAGCATCTTGTCAATATGTATTCATAGCTTAGCCCCATTAGGTAAATCTATCTCCATAGATCATCATGCCTAATATTGAGGCTTATTTAGCCTAAGCACTTCATCGAAAAACTATTTTCAAATGAAGTCCTAATTCGTGTCAAGAAATTTATTTCTAATTAACAATGTGTCATGTACACACGGTTTTAGAAATATTATTATGCTCCCACTTACTTTCTTGAATCACAAGCATCTTCGATACCCATTTGATGAAGTCAAACCCCTTTGACCATTCCATCAAAAACAAAGATTCCAACTCCACTTTGCTCTCTTCTGTCCATCGCTGGAACTCTGAAGTTTGCATACCTACCAGCATCCTCTGGATCGACAAATTACTTTGGACTATATCACATACAAGTCCTAGGTTTTATTTCCATCAGATGGAAATCCTTTTGTCATCCATGTTTCATATCTCATGATTGAAATATGTATTAATTGCTAGTTCAACCCGAACCGACTTCAAGCATCGCTACGGTGAAACAACCTCATCGTAGTCAACTCCTTGAACTTGTTATTTCAACAAGTCGAGCTTTATGGATAAAATATTTTATCCACATCAGTTTATAGTTTCATAAATATTCGTTAGACTCTAAGTCTTCCGAAAGGTGTATCAAGATTTTAATCTCGAACCACTTATATGGAAACTATCTCGGATTGTATTGGCATTTAGCCAATTCCGGAGTCAGGGCCCATCAACGCTTCCTTGTGTATCGTAGGTATACTGTTGTCTAACAACAATATCTCATATGCGCACCTGAGAGGTTTGCACGAGTTTTTCCTACGCGGTTCAGCTGCAAGTTCGACCGAAGTCCATACATCTCATGTAGAGGCTTCCGTATCAGTCGCAGTAGGAAACTCCGGAATCACTTCCAAGGTTCCTTTCCTTTGACCTGATGACGAAGATACTGGTTATCTCGTCGAGTTGCACTGTCCTCCCACTCACCTTTTGTAAGAACTATTCTCTTTAAAAGCATACCGTTTTGCGGCAAAACCCTTTGCCTCGGTATAGTGGTGGGGGAATACCCAATGACTTGGGATAACCTTATAAAGTAGCACTTGTCTGATTTGGAATAGGTTTGTAACCTTTTACACAAGCCCCATATTCCAAATGTTAAGAAAAGATATAACATGGTTGGGCGTACCACACCATGGCGTTATTTCAACAGACCTGATGGAGCTCTTTTCAGTGTAAAAGCCGCAGTCTCTAAAGCATCACTCTATAAAAGGGGTAATGGCAAATCTATTTATGTCATCTTTGATCTTACTATGTCATAAATGGTTCGATTACATCTTCACGGACTTTCCACTTGCAGCGGTGTTCCGGGAGGTGCAAGTTATGAAACCCCTTTCACAACTCATCAGACATTCACTAAACTTGTAACTCAAATATTCCTTTCTGCAATCAAATTGCAGAAACATAATTTTCTTGTTACAATAACTTCTACTTCATTTTTGAAAACCTTCTGAATGAATTCAAAAGATCCAGACTTACGTCTCAACAAGTAAATATCCATATATCTACTTCAGTCATTTCTGAAGACAGATAAATCCACTACTTGCAACAACATTTATTGGACTACACACATCATAATGTATGATTACCAATATGTTCTTTGCTCGTTCCTTATGGCATGTGAACGGTATTTCAGTCACTTCACCTTTCAGAGGAAAGTTTCAAGTGTCAGATGATTCAAAATCAAATGACTTCAAAATCCATCATAATGGAATTTTCCATGCGGGTTTCTCCATTGTGACCAAATGCAGTGCCACACTTGTGTGGTATTCTTTTAGTCTTGCGACATTTAGCATCAGTGTTACGGATGTATCATATTACCATCAATATTCATAGCATACATCCCATCCTGTACGGAAGCATGGCCCTTCATGTTATTCATAACACCGAACATCAAAAGTTCTCTTATGAATAACCTTCTTGCAAAATACCTTATGCAAAGGGCTAGAGTGTATGAAACTCTAAATGAATTATGAAAGTAAATACAGAGGTAATGTATTATTATCAATATTCATAACATACGTCTCATTCATAATGAAAGTATGGCCCTTATGTTATTCATAACATCGAACATCAAAAGTTCTCTTATGAATAACCTTCTTGCAAGATACTTTATGCAATGGGCTAGAGTGTAAAACTCTAAAATGAATTATGAAAGTAAATACATAGGGAATACACCGATGGAAGGCATAGTAACATTTACTATGTTCCCTGCGTGTATCTGAACCTCATTCCTGGTTAGTCTTTCAGGCCATAGTAGTTCTTACATCGAGCTGCAACAGAATGCAATCGAGCGGGTATCTTTGTGATTAACTCACAATACCCAAGAATTAGTGATTAACATGTTTAACCATAATTCCCAAGAACTATATCTTTGACCAGCCTTCTATACATCAAAAACTTGTATGACATTCATACATGAGCTGGATATTCCAGTCTTCTTTCCTTTTGCCATTATACTTCTAACAGTTTAACTTTCAGTATTTCTCCTACTCTCAGAAGAAGCACCCAACTTAAGAGTGGCGTTAGCCTCGGACTTCCTAGGCGTGAAAGTTTCACTAACACCCTTCGGACACTTCCTTTCTCTTTAAGTTGTTGTTTTATTCACCTTTCATCATATGACAGGCGTTCTTCTGGATCCCTCTCTTATCAGTCAAATGCATAGTAAACACCTTTACTAATAGTTTGCAAACAAACATGGCTTTAGATATCTCATATCTTTCAGTCTTTGTCTGTCTCTGAAAATGATTTTCAGATTCCATGAATATCACATAACTATCCAAACTTTTGAAGTTCGGGTCTCATGGAAGCAAACGTATTGCACTTGACTGAAAACGGAATTCTAGCTTTTGGATCGAAGGACGAGAGTCACATGATCCATAGCATTAGCGGGACAATACCGAAAGCATGCGATAGGACAAAGTCCTTCTCGGCACTCTTGAGGACAATCCTCAAATTACGTTACCAACCGTAAAGTTTTAACCAGATATTTAACAGCTATTCAATTTTAAAAGGGAAGGTGGAAACGCGAGCCATTATTCTACAACTTTTATGCAAACCACACTTAGACAGTGTTCAAAATTAATTGCACTAAGAATTAAACAAGTTAATTCTACAGTGCGCTCCCACTCAAATCAATATCTCTCATAATTGATTGTGAGTGATACAAGATCCACATTTCAATTCAACGCCATTGATGTGGACATCACTGATGACGAGAATTTCAATTGGTGGGCAAACATGCCGATCACATCTCTATGTGACTCTTGTTCATCTTTCGATGGGCGTGTTCCGAGCTCAGGACGATCAAGCCAGAACGTCAAGACAACCAAGTGATCTCGCTGCGAGGTCTGACCTCACCCGCCTCACACTTCCCTAATCGTTCGTACCCATGTGGACATGGCGCACCCCGAAAAGTTAGGTGCCGTGACGGTGCTACACTTGGGAGAACACTAACTACTTGATATTTTTGTGAGAGATCACCCTAATAAAAGCGACTACCGCGCAATCAAGAAGGGTGCATCATAAGGGATAAACATCTCAGGCAATTCATAATAGCATGATATGGTATAGCCCTTTCTGACGGAGAAGTCTTGTATTTCTTCGTCTTCGGCATTCGCGACGGTGTTCACCTTCGCGAAGATTGCCACCACCTTGTCGATGCACCATATAATATTGCTATCTCTATAGCTTAATAAAATAAGTGCATTACATAAGGTTGACACGCAGGTCATTAAAGTGCAATCATATGGCTCCAGCCATCATGCCGAATCATGACACGCAGGTCATGTTAATCAATTTACATCATATAGTCATCTCATACATAATCAAATTATTATGAACACTGCTATACCACATCACATGCACATGCAAACCATCCTGCAAAACCGAGTTAGACGCCTCTAATCGGTCCATGCAAAATTTTATTTTACGTGGCTTCTAAGGTTTCGAAACAAACCGAAGCTACCAACGTCCATCATCAAGCATGATAATCCAAGTCGCTAGATTAACATTCCAGGGTGTATGAAACACGAGATAATAAAATCTCGAGCCCCATACTAAACTTCGTCATACGCGTGACCCCCGTGCAGATCACATCTGCATTGCCCTTTCGTCTGCAAAATTTCATCTTTCTTTTTAACTACGGTGGAATTCAATGAACTGTTAGCACTTCGTTGATCAATCAAGATCGCGGATTGCCAGAACATTGAAACTCCACCATACTGTTATCAAGATCAGAAATATGCAAATTCGAGGGAAGCAACAAGAACATCGGGTAACAGACTTCATCTGCTACCCGCACAAATAATTTTCAGCAATAGATCTCATCTACTACCTAATTATATTGTGCAACACCCATACATCTCTATGTATTCTAGATCGCAACATGCATCTACGCATAGCACGGCTCTTGATGCCACTGTTGGGTAACGCCGCAGAAAACAAAATTTTCCGACCTACGCACCAGCCCAGGATCACTATGGAGACTGCATACAAGGTTTGATCTGTTTCGTTACCGACTCGTAGCGCAGCGGAAGTAGAGTCGATGACGATCGGCGGTGCAGATCCCCGCAGCTAGGATTTTACAACCTCCCAACCGCGAGGATGTATATCCTCATCTGCCCCGCGGACAGCCCTCCGGGAGGCGGTCACACAGTCCCCCGGACGGTGTCGCGGACAGCCCTTCGGGAGGACCTCCGAAACTCGGACTGTCACTCGGACAGCCCTTCGGGAGGACCTCCAAAACTCGGACGGTCACACGGACAGCCCTTCGGGAGGCACTCTCGAACTAAGACCAAAACTACGATCTCTCTACAGAGTTGCACACATACGGTGTCATCTATCCGGCAGGGCTTCGCCGTCCAGAACTAGTTCCTGCCGGAACCCAGACAGCCATTCGGCTCTACGAAACTATTTCGCTGGGAGGGAGAGAAGAATGCCAGATCATGCATGGCTTTGTGTATGAGAGCAAGAGTGTGTCTTATGGCAGCCCACACACCTCCTATTTATAGGAAACCCAAGGGGTAGGGTGGTTTTACAAGAAGACCCAAAAACCCACATGGAAAGGAGTCCTTCCCAAGGACCTAAAAGATGAAACCAAGGAACAAGGGGGACTCCATGAAGGAGTCCACCATGTGGCCGGCCACACCCTCATGTGGGGCCCCAAAATTGGCCCCTATCCATCCATGTCATCCCCAAGATCCTTTGGAGCAAAGCCCCAAAAGGTGGCTTTCCAAAAATATCCCAAAAAGCACTTTCACTATTCACGACGACATTTTTCAGCGTCTGATCGAACTGAAAATATTCATGTGGGCTTAGAACAATTCTAGTACCCACCAAAATAATTTTCAACGCGAGCCGGAACAATTCCGGTTTAGTGATTTCATCTGCGAAAAGCATCTGAAGCGGTTTCGGCAGCACCGGAACATTTCCGGTTTTCATCCCGGAAAATTCCAGAAAGTTTCCAGAATGATTCTGGCACCCTCCAAGAATTATCAGGCATGTGCCAAAACCAATTTGACTTTATGGTATCCTCTGAAACAACTTTTCAGTTTCACCGGAACTCATCCGGTGACCTCTCTGCGGAACTTTTCCGCTGTCCAAAACTTTTCCGGCGTCCGAAACTTTTTCGGTGATTTTCTCTCAGACTCCCTGTCTAGTATTCAACAGATAGATGACCCTTAAGCGTGTGACCCTATAGGTTCGGTGAAGCATAGACATGACCCGGAACCCCTTCCGATCAATGATCAACATCGGAGCCGTGGACACCCATATCGATCCCTATACCCACACGAATAAATATTCGAGTGAACCTCCAGTTGCCGTGAGCTATTCCTGTTGCTTCGCGATATGTTACAAATACCCGAGGTGAGACATGTTGGCATCCCCGCGGATCAACAACTTGTCCACTATGCCAGTTACCTCGTTACCGGTATTGTTCTCTTTTCTCGTTCCCGTGTTCCGGCATCCCCGTGATCAAATCACAAAGTGTCTGGCCAGACGATGATGGATACCGTAACACCGAGAGGGCCCAGAGATATCTCTCCATCGTCGGAGGAGCAAATCCCAATCTTGAGCTATCAAGTTACTTGACATACTTTTCCATGAACCCGTAAGCCGCCGTAATAGCCACCCATTTACGGATGACGTTTAACAAACCCCAAAGTTCATGAAGCAAGCATGAAGTAACTCGATACTCTCATGGTCTAAGGAATTATGCAAACGTTAACCATCTCTGTGTTATTAACCATTAACTTATGACGAATGAATCTCATAGCATAACATCAATTCGGGTCGATTCAACACAAATGTTCTTCTAACATTGTGCCCTCAAAATTGCCGGCATAGCCATGCCCATGATCAGGAAAACAGGATCATCATGCAATACTTGAGCCAGTCTTAGAGGCCAGACTAGGAATACATTTTACCGTTTATTATTCCACACGTGCATATGAGTCTTCCTCCGAGCCTCGTGGTTATTGTAGACTCGAGAACCATAGCAGTTATAGCATGGAACATAAACCTAATTATGAACAGGGAGATAATCAATAACATATATTATTGCCTCTAGGGCATATCTCCTACACTGACTACGTTGAAAGTGAACGTGTTGATGAGGCGCTCCAGCTTGTGCACATTACGAATGAGCCAAGCATCACACATATACTAAGTTGTTTCGCTGAATTTGTGAATGGCGGCGGTTCCCCTCTTTCTCTGGAGTTGCCTCGGTGGCGGCAAAGGACGATGGTGGACGACGATTCAACGAGGCGTAGGATTCTCCATGGATGAAATTGTGCCTATGTGCATAATTACAAACACCTATGTTTTGTCTATCATGATGGTGACCATGTGTATACTCTCTTGTCTGAAAAAACCATTATAAACCTTAAACTTGTATAGCTTAGTTAAACCGAACCCTCAACTTCGAATCATGTTCGCTGACACACTGAAATTATCAATCTTGGTCTGAATCGAACCCTGGAGTTGTTTGGTGCACCGGGAACTTGACGATCAAGACTGGGATTACATCCCTCACGTCACTCTTTTGGTGGGCCGGCCGGCTTGAAAAATAGTCATGAGTTTTTTACAAATTTGAAAAATATGTGAAATATTTTAAAAAACGTTCACGAAATTATAAATATTCTCAAATGTAAAAAATCTTTAGTAGTTTTGAAAAAAGTTTGCGGATCTAGAAAAATCTTCGAAAATTAAAGAATATTCTCAAATTTAAAAAATCTTTAGGCGTCTCAAAAAATATTCACAAATGTGAAAACTAATCATGAGGTTGAAAAAGGTTCATGAACTAAAACAATTATACAATGTACATGAATTTGAAAAAAGACCACAAACTCAAAAAATGAAAAATATGTTCATGAAGTCGAATTTTTTGGCGAATTTCAAAAGCGTTCATGAACTTGAAAAAATGTTCCTGAGTTTGAGAAATGTTTGCTAAGTTGAAAAAAGGTTCCCGAACTCGAAAATGGTCATAGAGTCAAAAAATATTTGAGTATTCGAAAAAATGTTCATGATTTTTCTAGATATTCGCTAGTATAAAATATATTCACTATTTAAAAAAACTATTCACTAGTTTGAAGATCTTCACATATTTTGAAAATATCTGTGAAGTTGAAAACTGTTCAACAAATTTTGAAATAGTTCATGAGCTCAATATTAGAAACTGTTAATGAATTTGAAAGAGAACCACAAACTCAAAATATTAGAAAATGTTCAAGAGCTAGAAAAATATTGACGAATTTAAAAAGTGCTCGTGAACTTGAAAAAATGTTCCTGAGTTTCGAAAATGCTTGCTAAGTTGGAAAAAGTCCACGAACTCAAAATATGTTCGTAGAGTCCAATATTATTTGAGTATTCAAGAAAATGTCCATGATTTTTTTTCAGTGTTCACTAATTTAAAATTTATTCACTATTTCGAAAAAATATTAACTAGTTTGAAAGATGTTCACAAATTTTGAAAATATCTGTGAAGTTGAAAACTGTTCAACATGTATTTAAGAGAATTGACCCTGTATTGTGAAATGCTCATTGTATATTAAAAATGTACATCAAATTAGATAGAAAATGTTCATGTATTTAGAAAAAAATAAGAAAATAAAAAGTGGGAAGGAAAATAAAAAATATTAAATATTAAATAAAAAAGGCTAAGGAAAATTTAAATTTAAAAGAAACAAAAAGGTGATATAGAAGATAATAGAAACTATAGAAATGGAAAATCAAAAGTGAGATAAAAATGATCTAAACACTAGGCCATTTCAGGAACGACATTGTATAAAAGCCCAGCTTAAGTTTGCTATGAAAGAAGGCACGAGTATGGGAAAAAAAACATTTAATGGACAGCCTGCTTAGAAATCACTCGTAGAGACTAGAGGTGGAAGATAGATATGACAGGTGGGCCAAGTAAGTCAATGAGAGTATTAAATTGTCCCATTTGAGATATATATTTTTTACGTGAAAAACAGGTTCAATTTAAACCGGGGGTAATAAATTCAGTGTGCCAACAACCGAGTTGAGGTTGGATTTAGCGAAGCAATCTATACCTACTAATAAAGTACAGAGTGTTTCTGTTCGTCCGTCGCCCTACGTTTTATAAAAAGCCCCTGGTGTTTTCTTCCGCGGTCCTGTCTTATTAAGTCCCTCTTATTTCTCTTTATCTGTCGGCCTTTGGCCCAACTTCTGTAGCCACTGTGACGCACTCTTGGGCCCTGGTTAGTATTCTGCTTTCCAGTGTGGTAGGCACACAGTTCACTCTGTTTTTGGTCCGTTTAGGTTCCTGATCTTTGTTGTTTGTAGATAATATGTTAAAATGATCATGCTAAAAGTTTGCAACCGTAACTCAAATTAAAGTAATTTATATATGTAATTTGACTAGAAAAATATTTAGTTTCCAACCATGCTATTGTTCGTTGCTGTTAATATAAAATTCTTTTTAGAGCAAAATCTTAATTAACCTAATTAATTGATATGGAATATTAAATGTTTTCTACCTCATTTAAATTGGCTACGTATGTTACATAAAGTATGTTAGAAGGGCCTGGAGTGCACCCTTTTTTTCTAGAGACTAAGGAGTAGTGAATGTGTGTGTGCGCGCGCGCCTGCGTGCGTTTGTGCGTGTTTTACCACATTTAAATTGGTTACATTTTTTTTGCGAGAAAATTTCCGATCTATTCATTCTCAATCATGGCAGTATAACGAATATCAAAAATAATAAAAATTACATCTAGATCCGTAGACCACCTAGCGACGACTACAAGCACTGAAGCGAGCCGAAGGCGCACCGCCGTCATCGCCCCTCCATCCCCAAAGTCGGACACAATTTGTTGTAGTAGACAGTCGGGAAGTCGTCGTGCTAAGGCCCCGTAGGACCAGCGGACCAGAGCAGCAACCGCCGCAGATGAAGAATAACATAGATAAGAAGGATCCAACCCGTAGACACACGAACGTAGATGAACAACGACCACATCCGAGCAAATGCACCAAAGATAGATCCGCTGGAGACACACCTCCACACGCCCACCAACGATGCTAGACGCACCGCCAGAACAGGGGCTAGGCGGGGAGACCTTTATTCTATCTTCAGGGAGCCGCCGCCGTCTCGTCTTCCTGAGCACGATACAAACCCTAGCAGAACTGAAAGAAATGACTAAAAACGAAGCCCTCCCACCGGCCCATGCCGAGATCCATCGCTTCCCCATGGCCCTAGGGCCACCGGAGTGGAGGCGGACTTGCGGTGGCGCCGGCAGGAGGCAGAAACCCTAGCTTTTTGTGAATGGGGAGGCCTGCATTGCACCCTTATTTTTGCACACTCATGACTAGCGGAAAATAGACCCTTCGCATGAGAATACAACAATTTTTATGTATTGATAAATTGTTTGAAAATCAAAAGATCACTTCAAGAACCAAGAAATAGAGGGATCTAAGGAATTAAATGGA
The DNA here is from genome assembly GCA_039707655.1 of Elymus sibiricus. Classification (NCBI taxonomy): domain Eukaryota; kingdom Viridiplantae; phylum Streptophyta; class Magnoliopsida; order Poales; family Poaceae; genus Elymus; species Elymus sibiricus. The sequence continues at coordinate 455,832,684 of CM077675.1, read as the reverse complement.
TTTGGGCTAGCATGGCTGATTGGCTCTAAATAAATAAATTATTGGATTTGCATGGATAGTTGCATCAATATAAATTATGGTTTGTAAGTAAGACCAGATTTCGGGGTTGTTGCTATGATGGGGAGACCCTATAATTAATGAATTAATCTTTTCGGAGTCCACCAATCTTGCATTAATTATCATTTTGAAGACTTTAGTGAGATAAACACAACAAAGGAGGGAGTAAATTTGAACCTCGACATGAGTATCCTGCTGCCGTTAGGTGGCACCGTCCGAATATTGTCGTGTCAGATTGATATACGTTTTAGTGGACATGCCAATTACTTCTTTCATTCGGCATATGTGTTAGTACGATTTGTGTGCTGCACCCTTTCTCCGGTGCGACTGCCTGTCGGCCGCTACGGCGCTCCACGCCCGTCTCCTCCGGCTCTCACGCCTCTTCAGGCATCACCTTCCTCGCCAATTGCCTCGCCGCCGCCTACTGCCAACTTGGCGCCAGCCGCGCCACCCGCCTGCTAACCCACGCTCCCAGCGCCGCAGCCGCCAGCCGCTCTCGCACGACATCCTCCTCGCCGCGCTGCTCTAGTCCTATGACCTTCCGACCGCGCGCAGGCTGTTCGACGGAATGCCTCGCGGGGACACCGTCGCCTACAATACAATTCGACGATCCCTGGCTACTCGGCATTCCGGCTTGTGCACCGGATGAGTGAGGTAGTTGTCAAGCCTAGCCGCCTCACCCTCTCCATCGTTTCATCGGCCATTGGCTCTGCTCCCCATGGGGATGCAGGTTCATGCAGCTGCTGTCGGTCACCGCTCTGCTCGGCAGAACGCTCTAGTCGACGATAGACCTGTGGTTATGTATCGACGTGTCGGCCTCTTGAAATACGCAGTGCACGGCTTTTGGGGGTATGAATCGTTTCAGTGAACTCTGTCATGTCAGTGTGAAAAGATGATAGCCAGAGCAATGCAGTGTTTGACTGTTTCAGGTTGATTAGAAGCCATGGGTTTTTGGTCGACAAAGGCAGTGTGCCAACGGCGCTTACCATGTGAGGATTTGGCCAAGGGTTACCAGCTCTTGGCCATTTTGCATCAAAACAGGACTCTGTCAAAATCAGTCTTTTACAGTGCTGTATCGGCATGTTGTCCATGTCTAACAGACTACCTGACGTCGTTAGGTTTTTCGTGGGATTAACCAGCAAAGTGGGGCTCAGAAACATGTAATGCGATGATATTGTGTATGCCAGAAGGGGTTTTATGGAGCAAGCTCGGGGCCTCGTTATGATAGCTCTGTGAAATCCTGTTCTTCCAACTGAGTTCATTTTTGCAAGTGTGCTGAGATAGCGTTTGTGTTTTGGTCTTACATGCGCTGGTATATAAACATGGGTTTGAGGATGATATAATTGTCGCCACTGCTCCCATTGGCATGTATTGTAAGTTAGGTTCCCTGAAGCATGTCAGGAAACTCTTCAATGGTGTCTGTGTCGAGGATTTGCTGCTACGGAATACAATGATTGTTGGTATATCGCAGAATGGTAAAGTCAGGGAAGCTATTCCAGTTACCGAGGCTGAGGCTGTTAGGTTGATCTCTCCCGTGTGGGCCCAACGGCCCACCGGACCCCTTAGATTCGCGCCCTGATCGGGGACACTCAACCCACTATGGTTGACGGGCCCCTGTCACCTGAGCTATATAAAGAGGTGGGCGCCGACGGCTCGCAACACGAGGTTCGTCGCTGAGCCGCACACCCCACCGACACACCCATCGATCTAGGGTTAGCGCTATGCTGACGGGAAGCTCCGCCGCCACCATCTCGTCCACTCTCTGCCATCACCGCCGTAGCCATCTACCATGGCCACCGCGGCGGGATCATCCACTCAAAGTGAAGGTAGGACCACCGATCTAATCTAGCCTAGTGATCCAAGGGGTCTATCAATGGTATCAGACAGACTAGGATCTAGATTATTTTCGGTACAAAGAAATCACAAAGGAAGAAAGACCTTCCCCAAAAGAACCCTAACAGAGGAAGGGACTCACCGGAGAGGGCCTCGGGCCGCCGGCAAAGTAGCGCCGCCGCAAGGCCGCGCCGTCCCTCTCGATCCGGACGGGCATCGACAAGCCGAGCCGTCCGGAAGAAAGACCACCGGAGCAAGCCCCAGGGCTCGCCGGAAAAGGAGAAGGGGGGCACCGCAGCCAAACCGCTTGACGGCGGCGCGCTCACCGCGAGGTGGACGCGCAGCCGGCGAGGGGGAAGGCCACGGCACCGTCATCGGAACCTCCACCGCAGTAGTCGTCCACATCGGACAGAGGAGGCGCGGGTTTTGGTGGAGAAAGTTAGGGGGAGGAGAAACAGAGGCTGGCGCGCGCGGCGTGCGGGGGTTAGGCCCCGTCGCCGGTGGCCAGTGCGACCGCCGCCGGTGGCCCGACGTCGCCGTGTTCGGATGAACAGAGGAGGCAAGCGGCGCGGGCGATGGGAGAAAGGAGAGGTGATCGCGAGGCACGCGCGGCGCGGTGGTCGTCGACCCCGGCGGCGGCGGCTAGACTGAACGCCGGCGGCGGCCGTAGACGCATCGAGCGACAGAGAGGACGAGCGGCGCGGTGGGGGGGGGTGATTTTAGGGTTCCTCGGCCTCGTCGCGTCGCCGTTCTTTGACCTAGCGAGGAGCCCGCTCGGGCGTCGGATCTCGCCTGCCCGCATCGGGCGGCTGGGGTGGGCGCTGGCTCCCCCACAGGCCGCGTTGGGCCAAGAGGGGGTGAGCCAGCTGGGCCGGCACCCCAGACCAGGAGCTGCGAGGGAGCGGGCCGTTTTCGGCCCAGAGCGCTCCGGCAGTTTTTCCTTTTTGTTTTTTGTTCTGTTTTAGGCAAAAACAATATATATAGTCTTAATTCTTTTTCTAGGCAATTTTTTCCAACAAAAAAAATATGTTTAGAAAAGAGAAAAGTAAACAGAAAAAGTTTCTGGAAATGAAAATTGAAAATTTTCAGAAAAAGAAAAGTTCGTGATTTTTATATAGAAAATAATAAAGTTCATGAATTTTTATTTGGTCAAAAAAAAGTTTCTGTAAATAATAAAAAGTTCATGAATTTTATATTCATGTTTTTCCGCTGCGTAAATATTTAATAGTGCTCTTCAAAGAAAATAAAAGTTTAGAGAGAATTAAATTTAAAGAGCACATTAAAGTGATTATTAAAATGAATATGATTATGTTATTTTTATGACCAACGTTGTTAATAACATGATCATGTTTTATTGCTATAAAAGGTGCATTTATTTCTATTTTTTGCCCAACGGTAATATAGATTTAATTGCATAGACAGTTGTATGTTTAATTTGACCAACGTTAGATTAATGCGTATGATTGTTATGATGATCTCACTTAAATTGTGATTTCAGGAGGCTACCACTTGATGAGTTGCATAAAAGATGTTCCGACACTCAGAGGTGACAACTACACTGAATGGAGGAAGAAAGTAGACCTGGCATTTGTCTGTGCTGAGGTCGACTGAGTTGTGGATGAACCACAGCCGGTTAGACCTACAGAGCTAGTCAGAGAGGCCACAGTTGATGATGCTGCGTGGGATAAAAAGAGTGGGGATTATGCTCCATTGAAGATGTCCTATACCCTCAACAATCAAAAGTGGATCAACGCCAACAAAAAGTGTATGGCATTTATAAAGAATACAATTGAGAACGCCATTGTGGGCTCAATTGCAGAGTGCACTTCCGTAGGGGAGTTGCTTACAAAGATAAAGAACCAGTTTACTGGTTCTTCAAAGACATATGCCACCCAGTTGATAAAGCAACTGGTGACAGAGAACTACACTGGCGGTGGTCATGGAATAAGAGAGCACATCCTCAGGATGAGCAACATGGCAGCAAAGCTCAAGCCCATGGATGCGGATCTGGAGATCAAACCAGCGCTCCTGGTCCACCTGGTCATGGCTTCACTGCCAAAGGAGTTTGAAACCTTTGTTGTAAACTACAATATGTCACCTGAAACATGGGACATTGAAAAGACAATAGCAATGTGTGTCCAAGAAGAGGACAGACTCAAAGCCTCACATGGTGGTTCACTCAATTATGTGAAGGATAACAAGAAAAAGAATTACAATCAAAATAGCAAAGGTTCTTCTTCAAAGGCGCATGGCAAATCTCACATGCAGCATCAGCATCAGCAGAAGTCCTTTCCAGTGGACAAAGACACTTGCCTCCACTGCAAGCAGACTGGGCACTACAAAAAAGATTGCCCTGTCTGGTTAAAGTCAATCATGGCAAAGAGAGGTAACGACATCGTTTCCTTTGTAAATAAATCCTTGTATGCACAGTTTTCGAAATCTACTTGGTGGATTGACTCAGGTGCAACTGTTCATGTTGCAAACTCTTTACAGGGATTCCATTCGACGCGGACTATGCAAAGAAACGAAAGATGCATTGAAGTCGCAAATGGAATTCAAGCAGAAATTGAAGCTGTCGGTGCCATCTCCTTGGAGTTAGCTGATGGGTTCAAGCTTCTACTTAGAGATGTCTTATATGTTCCTTCGTGTAATAGAAACTTGATTAGTGTTTCTTGTTTGGACAAAGACAATTATGAATGTTATTTTGGACATGGCAAGTGTGTCATATGGTTTAATAATGCTTATGTGGGTGTTGCTTTACTTCACGATGAGCTTTATTTATTATCACTCCGTGAAAAAGTGCATTATGTGTCCAATGTGAATGAGCATGCTTTCGCGTCGAACAAAGAACAAAAGAAAAGAAAGAGAACTCATGACTCATCGAAATTATGGCACTGTCGCTTGGGCCATATTTCCAGGGGGAGAATAGAAAGATTAGTTAAAAGTGAAATTCTTCCTCCGTTAGAGTTCTCAGACTTAGAAAAATGCATAGATTGCATCAAAGGAAAGTATGTAAAACAAATAAAAAAAGGGTGCAATCCATAGCACAGGCACACTAGAAATCATCCACACTGACATTTGTGGACCATTTCCGGTGAAAAGTGTGGATGGATATGACTCGTTCATAACATTCACAGATGATTACTCTCGCTATGGATACATTTATCCAATCAAAGAAAGATCTGAAGCATTGGATAAATTTAAGATATTCAAAGGTGAAGTTGAAAATCAGCATGATAAAAGAATAAAGATAGTAAGATCTGACCGTGGGGGGGAGTACTACGGTCGACACACTCCATATGGCCAAGTCCCTGGACCTTTTGCAAAGTTCTTACAGGAGACTGGCATAGTAGCCCAGTATTCAATGCCGGGAGAGCCTCAACAAAATGGGGTAGCTGAAAGGTGTAACCATACTCTGATGGATATGGTTCGCAACATGATGAGTTACTCCACTTTGCCATTGGTATTATGGATGGAGGCGCTTAAAACCGCCGTTCACATTCTCAATAGAGTGCCAAGCAAGTCGGTGCCCAAAACACCGTACGAGCTATGGACAGGACGAGTGCCCTCACTACAACACTTCAGGGTGTGGGGGTGCCCTGCTGAGGCCAAAATGTAAACATTGCAAAGTTGGATCCCAAAACAATGAGTTGCCACTTCATTGGCTATCCAGACAGATCAAAGGGTTTTCGTTTCTACTGTCCAGATAGATATACAAAGTTTGTAGAAACAAGACATGCAGTCTTCTTAGAGGACGAAATGATGAGGGGGAGCTTGGTAGCTCGGAAAATTGATGTTGAGGAGAAGAGGGTGCATGCACCTAATCCGATGATTCAGGAGCCATTTTTCTCACTACCAGTTGTAACTCCACCCATGACAACTATGGGGGTAGACCCGGAACCTGTCCGTCAGGAGCCGACTGAACCCGTTGTTGAGCATGAAAGGGAGGTGCAACAGCCAATAGTAGAAGATGTGCCGGAAGTTGAGGCACAGAATGTGCCAAAAACTAAGACCCTTCGAAGATCTAATAGAACAAGAAGATCAGCTATTTCTACTGATTATAAAGTTTATAATACAGAAATGGTTCATATGGAAGGTGACCCCACTACATATGAAGAAGCCATTAAAAGCCCTCACTCATCAAAATGGCTAGAGGCAATGAAAGATGAGATGAAATCGATGAGTTCCAAAGATGTTTGGGACTTAGTGAAAATTCCTAAAGAAGCCAATACAGTAGGCTGCAAATGGGTCTACAAAACTAAGTATGACCCTAACGGGAATGTAGAAAAGTATAAAGCCCGACTTGTGGCAAAAGGATTTACACAAAGAGAAGGGATAGATTACAATGAGACTTTTTCCCCAGTCTCATGTAAGGATTCCTTCAGAATCATAATGGCATTAGGTGCTCATTTTGATTTGGAGTTACATCAAATGGATGTAAAGACGGCATTTCTGAATGGTGATTTAAAAGAAAAGGTCTACATGAAACAATCCAAGGGTTTTATCATGGAAGGCAAGGAAAATATGGGATGTCGCCTGAAGAAATCCATTTATGGATTAAGGCAAGCCTCTGGACAGTGGTATCTAAAGTTTAATCAAACGACTAAAAGTTTTGGATTTAAAGAAAATATTGAGGATAACTGCATTTATGCAAGGTTTAAAAATGGGAAATATATTTTCCTAATCTTGTATGTGGATGATATCTTGCTTGCTAGCAGTGATGTTAGTTTACTACAAGAAATAAAGAAGTACTTGTCCTCAAATTTTGATATAACAGATCTTGGTGAAGCATCCTATGTTTTGGGCATAGAAATTCACCGAGATAGAAACAATGGAGTCTTAGGACTATCGCAGAAGGCATATTTAGAAAAGGTTCTTCAAAAGTATAATATGCATGCGAGTAAAGCCACACCTGCTCCTATAGTCAAGGGCAATAGTTTTGGGAAATTCCAATGTCCCAAGAACCAGTACGAGATCGATCTCATGAAACCAGTACCATATGCTTCGGCTGCTGGAAGCTTACAGTATGCACAAGTGTGCACTCGCCCTGACTTAGCTTTTGTTACCGGGGTACTCGGTAGATATCAAGAGAATCCAGGCATGGAGCACTGGAAGATGGCAAAGAAGGCATTGCGTTATGCGCAAGGCACGAAGCACTACATGCTAACATACAGGAGATCTGATTCCCTAGAGATAAGAGGGTATTCAGACGCAGATTTTGCGGGGGATAGAGATGATAGAAAATCCATGTCAGGATACGCCTTCACTCTCGCTGGAGGGGCTATTTCATGGAGAAGCTCCAAACAGTCAGTAGTTGCATCATCCACGATGTATGCAGAATTCATAGCATGCTTCGAGGCCACGGGGCAGGCGATATGGCTAAAGAAATTTGTACCCGACTTGAAAGTGGTAGATTGTATTCACAAACCACTAAAGATGTACTGTGACAACTAGCCTGCAGTATTCTACGCTCACAACAACAAGTCGAGTAATGCTGCAAAAACAATAGAGATAAAGTATTATGTTGTGAAAGATAAAATCTAGGATCACACTATAAGTCTCGAGCATATAAAGACAAAGGATATGCTTGCGGATCCCCTTACGAAAGGCTTACCACCCAATGTGTTCAAGGAACACTTAGCCAGCATGGGTTTAAGGGAAAGCCTATGATTCCTGGATCATGACAGGCCCAAAAGGAACAGAATTTGTTTCTAAAGAAAACGTATGTTGTGGCTGTATGATTCTATCGGCAATTAAGCTGTGATGATGAAACATGCTCTATGTACCAATATGTGATGAAACAAATAAACTAGAAAGTATAAAGTTAAATGTAAAAGTTGAGATCAAGGGGGAGAATGTTAGGTTGATCTCTCCCGTGTGGGCCCAACGGCCCACCAGACCCCTTAGATCCGCGCCCTGATCGGGAGCGCTCAACCCACTATGGTTGACGGCCCCTGTCACCTACGCTATATAAAGAGGTGGGGGCTGGCGGCTCGCAACACGAGGTTCGTCGCTGAGCCGCACACCCCACCGACACACCCACCGATCTAGGGTTAGCACTGTGCTGACGGGAAGCTCTGCCGCCACCATCTCGTCCACTCTCTGCCATGCATCACCGCCGTAGCCATCTACCATGGCCACCGCGGCGGGATCATCCACTCAAAGTGAAGGTAGGACCACCGATCTAATCTAGCCTAGTGATCCAAGGGGTCTATCAGAGGCCTCCTACTAAGTAGGAGCATTTTGCAAAGTCGAAAGGTGAACTTGTTGTTTTGCTGGCTTTATGAGCGCCTTTTATTGGAAGTGTATATACTTGAATCTTTCTGTAACAGAAACATACTTGCAGGGATTATTAAGCGCAAGAAGAACAAGTGTGAATGGGATGAGCAAACTTCTTCGTGCAAGCGGACTTATGGCTATGATCGTGTCAATGACGTTAGAGACATTCGGATCATTGAAGCCAGGATCACAGATGGTTAGCAACTTGTCTTACTGCTGGTGAATTTATTTATTTATTTCGTGGCAAGACTAGTAATCTTCTCGAGCTTTCCCAGTGCTGAGTACTCATTGTGGCTATCATGTGATGACATAAATTCTTGACAGCCTGCATGCTTCTTCTTATGTACGCCGATTAGTTCACTGTTTGTTCTAAATATTATGTGCTGTTTTCATTTATGACCCTTTGAATTTAACAATGTAATTCGTTATGAAATGTATCGGTTTTCAAACCTGTTTGCTCAATCAGTTACCGTTCTAATTAGATATCTGTCTGTGGTAGAGCCTGGTGTTGATCCTTTTGCTCAAAGGAGGGAGGACAAGAAGAACAGGGTTGATTATCAAGAAAAGAACATACTTTAGAATTCAAAGAACGCTGCAAAAGTTAGTGCTCTGCCAAGGTAATCATTTCATTAGCATCGTCTCTATACATCATGCACTACTTTGTTTATTATCCATTACATTAGCAACTCAAATTTCTCATACAACGCTTTCTGGAAGAAAAAAACGAACTGTGGATTCATATACAGCTTGCTGCCACAGCTGTGCCCATCACTGGAATTAAAGCAGATCTGCCTAGAAAATCTGAAAACGAAGATCTTGCGATCTTCTGTAATAAATGTGATCTTTTTTATCGCGGAGTATGGCAAATCAATGGTTGGTAAATGTTTCAAAGCTATACTTTTCGGAAACCTCTAGAAAGTTTTAAAAGGAGAAAGACAGCCTATATCTTTAATTGCTTTCCATATTAGTATGTAGAAATCACACATGTTCTACAGCTGCGCTGTCTGATGGCTCTTGCCATCAAGGTATATAGATACAGTTTTCTTTGCCGAGATTTTTGCTAATCGAGAAGATAATTTCTTAGGTGCGCAAGAAATCTGTATTGCACGGGTATGTACAAGCTAGTTTGATTTTCTTCTCACTTACATGTCAATCTTGTTAGGCAGTATTTTTTGGATTGCATAAGTCTAGTCATTTGGTTTGATGCAAACTATTTTAGATTTTTGTGATCCAGCGCCGCAATGGCCATTCTCTAGAATTCTAGATCTAAATATCATTATGGTGTTAGCAGCCATTGAATTTATAATTAGGAGGTTATACATCTAACAAAATTTCATCGGTGACACCAGTAGGTATAGAAATCGATGGTTGGCATGATCTGATTGTTACGATTCTTCTCAGGTTAGCATGTGATTTGGTTGTAGGACGACCGCGACCCTAAGATCTGTATCACTATCAATCTCAAATCTTACTCTTTGTACTGAACTGTCGACTGAAACGGTCCCACGGGATCTACTAGATGAATTGGGAGGTTGGGATTTTGGCAACCTCGATCAAATGAATGATGATATCTCTGTAGGAGATACAAGTGCGGATGGTGAAACCAGAATATGCATCTTAATACGCATAAATTTTATTATATCATGAATATATATATATATATATATATATATATATATATATATATATATAGTTGGAATGTTTTACCATGATTCAGATATTCTATTTATTTCTGCTCTGTATATTCATGTTCACTGCTGGTATTCGTATCTCTTTTTTGAATAAACATATTCATCTATCTTCTTAATATGTCTTTGACGCGAATATGCTTTTTCTATTATCCAGCTGCGTTTGATCAGTTCCCACCCTTGTCACCATCTACTTTTCATTTTTCTTTGTTTGAAACCATCTGGTGGGAATATTCAACTGAGTTATCCACTCTCAAGCTATATTTGCTTTTTGGAGCAGCTATGGGGCCTGCCTGGAGTTAGAAACCACCATGACCACTATTGATTGCTTGTGCAATCTAAGCTGTTTATTTGTTATAGTACCATTGAACAATCAGGACAATTCTTGCTGAGTATAATTTTAATATAGATGTGTGTTTAGGAACACATCTTATATGTTGTCCAGAGGTCATTCTCTCTTTGGGCACTGCACTTAAGATGGAACAGAAAACAAGATGCTAAATTTGTGATGGCTTAGAATGGCCTAGTTGCCTATACAGAATCTAAGTTTTTACTCCAGTCAGCTTATAGCAAGATTTATTCTATTGATTTCTGTCAACCATTTAGTTTGGTAGTTTTTGCCGGTGTATATTTGGTTGTACATGCGCATTTTCAGTATTTTAACTATACAATTTTCTGATCTGGTGCTGTTACTCAGAGCTGATCTTATTTTCTACTAGCAGATAAATTATTTTTTAAGAATTTTTTGGGAGGATCCTAACAAAGAAATAAACTCAGTGTTTGAAACTGATCTTGAAAGAGAGCCACAAATGTTCACATTCATCTAAAGGCACTGCACAGAATTGTATTTTGCAACTTAGGGGGCTAGCACTATCTAACTGTCTTCAAGATTGTTTTACTTAAGTTAAGATTAAACTGATTAATACTTCTCATTCTTTTTTCATAGTGCCAGAAAGACCATAGATTTTCAGGCAATCAAGATCAAGCAGTGGACATGGTACCGTCTGGGCAACCTCAGCCTGCAATGGGTGATGTTGCTGGTCGATCACAAGTGCATACCGCTGCACCAACAGTCGGCGTAGCTCCTGGTGTGACTCCTGCCGGTTCACAACCAACACCAGCATTCCCTGGCAATCCAGCTCAGATCAGTGCTCAGGACCAGCTTATGTACGAGCAGTCGCAGGAGTACCAGCAGCAGCTCCAGCAACAGCAGCAGAGGCAGCTCCAGCAGTTCTGGGCGGAGCAGCGGTCAGAGATCGAGCAGGCCACCGACATGAAGAACCACCTCCTGCCACTCACCAGGATACGGAAGATCATGAAGGCCGACGAGGACGTCCACATGATCTCGCCAGAAGCCCCGGCGCTCTTCGCGAAAGCATGCGAGATGTTCACGCTGGAGATGACAATGAGATCATGGATGGTCACCAAGGAGAACAAGCGCCGGGTCCTGCACAGGAGCGACGTCGCCGCGGCTGTGGCCAGGACCGACATTTACGACTTCTTGCTGGATTTGTTTCCCAGGGATGAGACGAGGGAGGAGGGGGTCCTGCTTCCTAGGGCCGGGCAGGGGCAGCAGCCCATGGGGGCTGAAGCTGACGCATACGCGTACTACCATGCGCCGCAGCAGCAGGTGGCTGGTGCATCGATGGCGTATGGCGGACCTTCGAGCTATGTGTGGGAAGAGCCTCAGGAACAAGGGCAGGGCCATTCGTCCACCTACGTGTGGCAAGAGCCTTAGCAGCAACACGAGGGGACCTGAAGGTATCACCAGATTCTTCGGAGTCCTCGTTTCAGCCCGGACGTTTAAAAAACTTTGGGTTTCGCGTTACCTTTCATATGATCGTTGTTCCTCGGTTGAAACGGGCGGTTCTTTTTTTTTTTAGAAAAGGAGGGTATCCCCCGGCCTCTGCATCAAAAAGATGCATGCGGCCACTTTATTAACGGCAAAGAGTTCAACAAAGTCTCCAAGCGTGAAACAAATATAAAGGCTCACAAAGGAACCTGAAGCAAAACGGATAGCCACAACCGGCGGAGTAAAAGAATGAATAGGAAGACTATAGACCTATCCTATTACATGACGGCCATCCAAACCGGTTGAAGATACCCCGTGCTACCATCTCCCATCGGATAGACGCAGTAGCCATACGCCCCCGGCCTCCATCTGAGTAAGTAGCGACCACATACGGATTAACGTAGTGGCCCGGAAAACAACCTGCAAGAAGTTAACATTTGTTGTTCTGTTAAAAACCAAATCATTCCTGCAATTCCATATAGACCATAATAAAGCACATACGTCAACACGGATGTGTCTCGCTGTTTCTAAGTCAACTCCGTTTAGCCACGTCCCAAATAACGTGTTAATGCTAGAGGGAGGGGTAATGTTGAAAGCTATATTAACCGATCGCCATAAAATCTTCGCCATTGGGCAGTCAAGAAAGAGGTGTTTGATAGATTCATCTTGAGAACAAAAGCTACATCTGCTAGACCCTGTCCAGTTCCGCTTAGCCAAGTTATCTTTAGTGAGAATGACTTGTTTGTGTAAAAACCACATAAACACTTTGATTTTTAGAGGCACCTTGACCTTCCATATATGAATTGATCGTGGGATTGAAGCAGAGTTGATCAGGTCCAAATACATGGATTTCACCGAGAACACCCCATTCTGAGTTAGTTTCCAGTGTATTTGATCCGGCTGTTGATTAAGGTGGACATCCATCAATCTTCTCACAAGATGAAGCCATGCTTCCCAACGGTTTCCCACTAAAGATCTTCTAAATTGAATGTTTAACGGATTTGACTGTAACACTGTTGCAACATAGGTCTCTCTGCGCTGCGCAATATTATAGAGGGTGGGATATTGTACAGCTAGAGGCGTCTCTCCTAGCCACGTATCCTCCCAGAATCTCGTTGCGGTACCATTGCCCACAATAAACTTTGTCTTGTGAAAGAAAACTGATTTCACCTTCATCAGTCCTTTCCAGAACGGCGAATCTGTTGGTCTTACCGTCACCTGTGCGAGGGTTTTAGACTGGAGGTACTTATTACGCAGGATCTGGGCCCATGTGGCGTCTGTCTCCTCAGATAGCTTAAAAAGCCATTTGCTAAGTAGGCATCTATTCTTCACCTCTAGGCTTTCAATACCAAGACCACCTTGGTCCTTCGGCCTACAAATGATATCCCATTTAGCAAGACGGTATTTTCGTTTCGATTCGTCACTCTGCCAAAAGAAGCGCGATCGATAGAAGTCCAGTCTTTTCCGTACCCCTACCGGTACTTCAAAAAAGGATAATAGAAACATTGGCATACTCGTGAGCACCGAGTTAATAAGTATTAACCGGCCTCCATATGACATAAGTTTGCCCTTCCAGCAACTAAGTTTCTTTTCGAATCGATCTTCAATGCACTTCCATTCTTTGTTGGATAGCCTACGGTGGTGGATCGGGATACCCAAATACGTGAAGGGCATCGAACCAATCCCACATCCGAACAGTTGTTTATACGATTCTTGCTCGTCTTTAGCTCTCCCAAAGCAGAACAACTCGCTTTTCTGGAAGTTAATCTTTAACCCCGACAACTGCTCAAAAAGGCATAACACAAGCTTCATGTTCCTTGCTTTCGCGCGGTTCTGATAGGAGAGATTTAATTAGGACATCCTCATGGAAGTTTGGTTGCTGTTATGTTAGTGTCGTCAACGAAGGATTATGAATTTGTGATTTGAGACTATTCGGTCAAATTTTTACCGTTCCAAACCCAAAAGTTGGCCTCTGGTCATGCCTTCTTTTTTACTTCTACCTATCTATGGTGTGTTTGCTTGTGGTACGTTGTATTGTCTTTGCATGAAATTTTGAGATCATGCTGAGCTCCAGCTGAATTTGTCCGAAACCGAATGTGTGTTGATGTTTTGCAAAATTTACAGTAGATGATCGGTCATTCTTGTTTTGGGTAGTTTCCTCGTACTCTTTCATGCTAGGCGGTTAGTATCAACAAGTTTTCGCCCAGTGGTGCATGCTTTGTTTTAGAAGCATTTGCAGCGGGTTTTCCGTTGATGCTCCAACTCCCTCTCCCCTTTTAGTTTCCTTTTGCTTCCTATCTTAGTCTCTGCTATGTTTGTTGGTTCTAAAGACTGATACTGATGTATTTCCCTTAAGCATTTAATGGAAAGGGTGTGATCCCGGTTGGAAAAGAAAAGGAAAACCCGCTGAAGGATGATAAGCAACGTGCTAGATACATATATTTGAGCCATAAGTAATTCCGGACAAAGGAACTCGTAGTAACTGAATGTACAAGGAGTTGAAGTCTTTTCTGGACGACAGCCTTGTCACTAGGAGGCAAAATTTCGTGTTTTGACCCTTTTGGTCAACTTTAGCCGGATCTGAAAAAAATTCGACATTTGACCATTTTTCCTACCGCCAGAGGGCTCGGCGATAGGATTACACAACTTACCACCAGGGTCTCCGGCGGTAGGGGCCCTGAAGGTATCACCAGATTCTTCAGAGTCCTCGTTTCAGCCCGGACGTTTAAAAAACTTTGGGTTTCGCGTTACCTTTCATATGATCGTGTTGTTCGTCGGTTGAAACAGGTGGAAGTTTGGTTGCTGTTGTTGTGGAATTACTTCGAATGAATTGGTGATTTGAGACTAATTGGTCAAATTTTATCGTTCCAAACCTAAAAGTTGGCCTCTGGTGATGCCTTGTTTTCATTCCTACTCCCTCCGTCCCATAATGTGAGAAGTTTTTTAACACTACACTAGTGTCAAGAAACATATTACAGCATGGGACAGAGGGAGTATACCTATCTATGAAATGTTTGCTCGTGGTTAAGCTGTATTCTCTTGCATGGAATTTCAGAACATGTTGAGCTCCGGCTGAGTTTGTCCGAAACTGAATGTGCAATGTTGCTTTGCAAAATCAACAGTTGATGATCGGTCATTCGGCTGGAAGCCTAACAAGTAGTAGTACTAACTGAATGCCTAAGGAGCTGTAGAGCTATCAAATCTTTTCTCGATGACAGGAAAGCTCTATTTATTCTCACCGATGACCGATCCAGTTGATGATCTGGGTGATGCAGGTAGTCAAAAGGGGGTGGCATTTTTAGCCTCAAAACTGTCGCCGTCCACACCGGGTTATCACACCGGGTTATCACAGATCGGCATTGCGTTGGGTCAGATCACTCCACACCCAACGGCAGTGCGTTTTGTCGCTAGACAGATGTACCATCTCAAATTTAGATGCTGAAATGCCTTTTCTTATTGTTCTCTAACAAGGCAATGCAGACTTGTAAACATAAATGGGTTGGTGCTAGAATAAGTCTACATGAGCCGGGAAATACCTCTTGGTTCCTGGGTGTATCTAAACCCTACATGAAAAAATAAACTTAACTTTCTTTTGCAGACGTATAAAAATATTCACGATAAAAAACCCAACATTGACTCCAGGGCGGAAAAGACAAAATTTATTTACGATTATAGGGTCAGTATTCACGCTATTTTAGCCGAAAAATCATCTTTTTTGAAAAGAATCATGGCTTTTTTATGGATTTTTTTCACAAGTACAATTAACGGTCAAGTTTATTTCAAAAATATTTTCATAACTTTTGACTTCTTATTGAATTACTAATCTTTTTTTCACATAGGACATATATACATCCAGTGGCGGAGATATCGTCAAACTAAGCAATAGAAATACAAACTCTATCGGCAAAAATACCATGCATAACTAAGCAATCCAATTATCCAGAGATATCGTCTTAATTCTGAGTGGTTACTTCTACGAGATACTAAGGACCTAACAGGGTTGCCGACTGAGGGGTGGAGAGAACATCTAAATACTAGCCATCACATCTTTCTACATGGGCTAAATAATTCACTACGTTGATTGTATGAATGATCCTAATTATAATGATTTGGATAAAAAATAAACATAAAAGTTATACATGTATATATAATGCAGTGCAATATGGTCATTTCATATGCCGTCAACTATGAAAATATTATATATTACCATAAATAGCTATAACAAATCCATTTTTTTCACATAGAGTAAGAATGCAACCAAAATGTAACCTATATATGAAGATCATTTTTCCCCCAAAATAAATATCATGGAAAAGATACACATCATGGTAAATAAATGATTCTACCCAGCTTTTTTTAAGTTCAAGTATCCAGCTAATTAACATGTTTCCTTGGAATATAGTTTTCATACAAATTTTATGAAAAATCACATGTAAATCTTCAATATTTAGGTTTAGTTCTTGGCCAAAATCGATTTATAAAACTTCAAATTTTTCATAATGTGTTATGCCTCATTAGGCGTGATTGCTAGCATATAATGCACAATAAAAATAGACCCAAAAGAATGTGTGGTGCCAAAATTTATAAAATTAGGTTCTTATATATTAATAATATTTAAACTGCTTATGGGACATACTGCTTCCATCCCATAATATAAGGGCGTTTTTGATACTAATGTAGTGTAAAAAATGCTTTTATATTATAGGACGGATGAAGTTGTATATATTTATCAGTGCTATGGTTTCAATTACTGACATTCTATTAGCTTATTCATATGAAAATAGTGATCAAACATTTCTCATGGAGACCCATTAAAAAACATGTGCAGGGGCACGGGGTGCACATATGACTGCAAAAGGGGAACCGATCCTCCCCCCTCTTGTCCGCTCCGCTCGCCCCCCCCCCCCCCCCCCCCCCGCCCCCCGCGGCGACGGGCGGACCCAGATCCCCCCGCGCCTCCAGCTCCCCTTCCTTCCGCCCCCCCGGCCGCCGCCGCTGGCGTGGTCCGCCGGGCCCTGCCCATGCGGCGCTGGCGGTGGCGGGCAGGCTTTTCCCCGCGCGTGTGTTTGGGGCGCGAGGGCCCCTTGACGGCGGCGTTGCTGCTCGGCCGCGACGCTGTGGCTTGGCGGCGGAGAACCCGCAGGCCACTGGCGCCCTTGACGCAGCGACGCGGTCGTTGGTCGCGGGGCGGCGCGGTGTGCTGCTGGCCGGCGCCCGTTCGGCCCAGATCTGGGCCCTTTTGGGCCCCATCTGGGCTGGGGCGGGCCGGCGGTTCAGGTCGCGGCGGTGCGGCTCCCTCGTGGTATGGCGAGGCAGCAGTAGCTGTAGTGGTGATGGCCCCGGCGGCCGGCTTGCTGCAGCGTGGCAGCTGGGACTGTCCGGACCCGTTGGGGTCCAGCCGGGCCTGTGATGGCTTGGCAAGTCCCTGCCGCTACGTCCGGTCGGCTCCGCACGGCGGTGGAGGTTGTCCCCTCCGGTCGGCCGCGTTGCGGTTGCCCCCGAGCCCAGTATCTCCTCGCCCTCCCTCCAGGTCTCGTGTTGGTGGCCTCAGTCAGACGGTGAAGTTGGTGCGGTGACCGTGGTGGCACGGGCTAGTGGGCGGCATGGTGGGTGGTGCACTTCCGACTGTCCGGGGTGGCGGCGGTGGTTTCGGGGCAGGAGAAATCCCTGGCGGCTCGTCCACCACCGGCATGGCTGCGCCCGTAGGCGCCGCCGAACCCTCCTGAGGGGCGTCGGTGATACCCTCTTCCCCACTGCCATCCGCGTACCGGGGGAAACCCTAGGACTTGTCCGGGCAGCAACGGCGTCGTCGTCGCTTTCCTTCCTGAAGGTGTTGCTTGGTACGTGAGGCTTCGGAGTGCTTGGCATGCGGTGGTGCTCCTCCGGAGGGTGCAGCGGTTGTCGGCCATCTTCGCTTAGTTGAGCTGCCGGCGTCGGCATTTGTTTCTCTTGTCTTTCTTCTTTTTTCTTTGGGCTTGTTTGTGCTGCGGCCCCAGCGAGCTGGTTGTATCGGTTGGTTGTTGCTTTATAATATAAAGTGGGAAAAACCCTTTTTCGTCAAAAACATGTGCAGATATGCATAAAAAATCTAAACACACAAATGCGCGGGTCAGACTGCTAGTTTACTAGTATAAAAAAATTTAAAAACCATTCATTTTTCAAATTCTCCGATTTTTCGCATGCGTTATGCGTATACCACGTTGCGGGTGCTGGCCAAGCTGGCATCGTGAACGCGTGCGGCTGTGTGTTCGACCCTCGAAGTCCATGCAGCGACAATTACTGGTTGGGGTTTTGCTTGATCAGGATCGAGAGCCGAGGCGCACCCGGTACATGAATCGACACCTTTTGAGCTTCCCGCGAGGCCGCGATTAATTTGTTGTCACATCATCTCTCCCGAAAACCCTCCCGGCTTCCCCTCCACAATATTTGAAGTCGTTCAAGCATTCAATCAGAGCACCACTGCACAAGAGCGACCAATCTCACCATGCCGGACAGCAGCGGCGCCACCGTCCTCGACGATCTGCCTGAGGCAATCATGGTCGACGAGATACTCGTGCGGCTGCCGGCCGAGGATGTCCTCCGCTGCCGCGCCGTCCGCAAGTCGTGGCACCACGCCACCTCCACCCATGACTTCATGGTCGCCCATCACCGCCGCCAGCCCTCGCTTCCCATCATCGACCACATCCCGCTTGGCGGGGAAGACGCCGACCCCCGCCGTCTCGTGGCCTTCCACCGTGGCACCGCCGGTGGCAAGGTCTGCCCCGTCATCCGGTGCGCCAACCCCGACACGCACCACCTCATGCTCCACGCCGCCCTTGATGGCCTCCTCCTCGTCTCCAGCACAACACTGAAGCCACACCGCAAGAGCGACTACTACGTGTGCAACCCGGCCACGCGCCAGTGTGCTCCCCTGCCGCAGATTGATTGCTACAGCCTCTACATTGCAGGTTTTTACCGGCACCACCCATCTGGAGAATACCGGGTGCTCTATTTAAGGATCAACATCATGGACGAGGGTGACATTGCAACTTACTACGTGTACACAGTGGGATCGGATGATGACTACCCAAGGTGCATCTGGGCCAGGTCGCCGCCGGTGCCACCGGCTTCAATGGAATATGCATTACTTTATGAGCACTTGCCATGTTCCTCACGTGAACGTGATCCACCACCGGTTCTGCACCGTGGCAGCCTGCACTGGATACTGCCAGCCACGACCGGATGAAGAACCAGCTGCCGGCAACGTCACGGCGTTAGAGGACATAATAGCTTTCGACACCACGGGCGAGACATTCCGCTGCATGCGCCGTCCTGCCCAGCCAGGCCCATGGCCGTTGCTGTTCGAGATCAAGGGCGCGATCGCGTTGTGCGGCACCGGCGATGGCACCAGCTGCACCGATACAGAAGTTTGGGTGATGCAGGACTACGAGGCTGGGGTCTGGGCCTTGATGTATCGGATTTCCTTCTCGCGGTCAGTACGCGCATCAGCTTCGCAGCATGGTTCAAGCCACAGCCGTTATGTCTGCAGGATGGTTGTACTCAACGAACGTGAGTTGCTCATCAGGTTTCCTCGCTACCGGCTGTTGCACTGCCACATGGACGGCCGATTGTTGAGAGACGTGGCAGTGAGATGCGATCAGGAGGCCGAAGATCGAGTCTGTCATGGAGATCACTCTGTACTCTCTGCAAGAGAGCATTTTGCCATTTTCTTTTTTTTTGAGATGCAAGAAGAAGGCGGTGTGCACCCGTCCATCCTAGGGATGTAGGACTCTTGGTTTGCTCTTAGTGCTGGCCATTCGGATGCATAGATTAAAATCGCGGGAGAAACGATTTCGCGGCACCCTCTCCCAGCAGCTATAGCGGCTGCCATAGCGGGCAATCGCGGCAAATAGCGGAATTTTTCTGGTGGGAGAGGTGATTTCTGAAGGGTTTTGCTGATTTTTGAGCCATTTAGAGGGATATGTGAAGGATTTCGCGGCAGCAGCCATAGCGTAGCGGCGAGGCTCCCGGGCAGCTATAGCGCAGCTATCGCGGCTATTTCGCGGGCTATTTAATTCTATGTTCGGATGTTCGAAGTAGTACTTTTCATATATCTCAGCAGTATCGCTTCAGAACTGTTTCAAAAAAAGAAGTATCGTTTCAGATGTTCTCACTGGCAACTAATATGTTCCATGTAGTATGAAGAATCTATGTTAAAGAACTGCTATTTTTTTCTTTTTTCAAAAAGGAGATTAAACACCCGGCCTCTCCATTTGTAAGATTTTGAAGTGTTCCTACTCCTCGATGGGAGCCGCGTGGTGTGTATTTATTTGAGACAGAAGCCCTGTCGTGGCGTACAAGAGTTACGTACGATCTCCAGGATGCGTACGGGTTACATGGGGAAGCAGAGATATAATCGGGAGAGAGGAGAGAGTTACAAGCATTACGATTACATAGAGATCGATCTGGAAATGCTATGGCTATTGTATCACTGAGAGCAACTCTAGTAAAAAAAATGTTATGGCATTTTTAGGGGGTCTGCTAGAGTTGCTCTAACACCCTCCCTTAATCTCACTTATTCGAATGCCCTGACTGGAAGAGCTTTAGTGAACCCTTCTGTAACTTGATCCTTTGATGGAATAAACCTGATTTCCAATTTCTTTGCTGCAACCCTTTCTCGTACAAAATGAAAATCAATTTCAATATGCTTAGTTCTGGCATGAAATACTGGTTGGCAGAAAGATATGTTGCTCCTAAATTATCACACCAAAGACAAGCGATACGATGTTGCTTAATCCCCAATTCTGCCACAAGATTCCATCCAGATAATCTCAGCAGTGGCATTCGCAAGACATTTGTACTCAGCTTATGTACTTGATATCGAGACCGTGGCTTGTTTTCTAGCACTCCAGGAGGTAAGATTAGAGCCAAAGAATACTGCAAAACCTCTAGTTGATTTTCTGTCATCACTGCATCCAGCCCAGTCAGGCATCAGAAAAAGCACTAACAAGAGTAGAACTGGAACGTCTGAACTGGAGACCCAAACTTGCAGTATGCTTTATGTATCTTATGATTCTTTTAACAGCTTCCAGTGTGCAGTAATAAGTGCATGCAAATACTGACAAACCTTGTTAACTGCGAAAGATATATCCGGCCATGTCAATGTTAAATACTACAAAGCTCCTACAACACTCCTATATTTTGTGTGTTCTCTTCCTTAAGTGGTTCACCTTCAGATGCTGAAAGTTTTTCCGAAGAAGACAATGGTGTGGGTGAAGGCTTACAGTCCTTCATCCCCAAACGAGTGAGAACTTCAGTATCATATTTTTCCTGATTCAGTACTATGCCATCTTGAACCTTCTTAACTTCAATGCCAAGGAAGAAGTGTAGATCACCCAGATCCTTGAGAGCAAATTTTGAACTTAGATCATGCAGAAGAGCATTAGTAGCACTTTGTGAAGAACTTGCAACTATAGTGTCATCAACATATATCAACACAAATATAACAGTGTTTGCCTTGTTATAAATGAAGAGTGATGTATCACCCTTGGATGCAATAAAACCAAATTGTCTCAAACTCTCAATTGACAACTCAACCTTGAGGACCCACTAGTAGAAAACGGGCCTTTAGTCCCGGTTGGGAAGGGCCTTTAGTCCCGGTTTTCCAACCGGGACAAACCAATCGGGACTAAAGCCCCCCCCCCCCCCTTTAGTCCCAGTTGCATTACGAACCGGGACTAAAGGCCCTCCACGTGCGCTGTCTGGGGCGGGGGAGGGAGGACCTTTAGTCCCGGTTGGTGTTACCAACCGGGACTAAACCTTTAGTCCCGGTTGGTAACACCAACCGGGACTAAAGGAATTTTTAGAAAAAAAATTGATTTTTTTTTTTAATTTTTTAATTTGTTTTTAAGTTTTATTCCGATTTTCAAATCTTTGAATTATTTGACAATTTAATCTCTAATCACCCGTCCTCACTGCTCTAGCATGGAGCACTCATTCCTAATCGTCTAACTTCCCGACCGGTCAACCATCCTCTCACTGCTCCAGCCCCAGCACGCTTAACTTTCTGGTTCTATCGCCCCTAGTTTCCAAGTCTGCACTTGTTGCTTTCTTGACAATAGTAAGCTATCAATCCTATTAACCCTTAGGTCTTGATGTCACATGATTTAATTTTCTGAATTCCAAACAATTATTAAAATAATAAAATAATAATAATATTGAATTTCAATGAAAATAAAATAAGTAATAATATTATTTTATTCATTTTTTTGCCATTTATTCATTTAATATGGCATAATTAATATCTTTAAATCTGTAAATCGAAATTCGACAAATAACATATCCATTATTATCAGAAAAATGTGAGGAATCCAAATATGACATCATTTATTTATTTTTAAACAAAAATTAATTTTTAAAATTATTAAAAAAAAATTGATTTTGTAGGAAAAAAACTTCTTTTTGAAATAACTTTTTTTACTTTTGGAATTTTGAGAATCTGAGAAAACTTCACTGGGTAAACCCGGGTGCAATCGAGTCCCAATTTTCCTCTAGTTTTTTTTGATATATTAAACTTTTTTTTCGACGTCGTATGCAAAAGTTATGGCAGTTTTACATTTTTTTTGTATTTTTTGCAAAAACGGTCAAAATTCATATTTCAAAATTTCTATACCAACTAGACACTAAAACCTAACTGCATCTCAAAGGATTTTATTTTTTGAAGATTTTATCATTTTTGTTTATTTTCTACAAAACTAAAAAAGGTGGTCCACGGGGGGGGGGGGGGGGGGGTTAGAGTTTGAAAATTTCAGAACCCCTTTAGTCCGGGTTGTTGTCCATCCAATGATACCGTTGACTACATCTGCTAGCACCGTCCCAGCCAGAGTCACAACTAAGGTTAACCAAGCCAGCGTCAACCCTTTCTAACTTTATTTGCTATTTTTCATGCATTTAATGATTTTTTTGAGCTAAATGACCCTGAAATTGAAAAGCACTACAAATGAACTCTGAAAAGGTTGAAAGTTGGCATGGTATCATCATTTCACCCACATAGCTTGCTAAAAAGTTGAGATGGTTACGGCAAAAACTGGATGCACTTCGTGTACAAACTACTATCTCCATCGAAGTATCAAGGTTTCGGACGAAAACCCATCTATTACAAAGGCATTTCATTTTTTTTAAACTTATTTCAACTCCAGACTTTTTGTGCATTCAATATGCACCATTCAAAGCCAAATCCTCAAATTTCAACCCTTTCTAACTTCATTTGCTATTTTTATGCATTTAATGATTTTTTTGAGCTAAATGACCCTGAAATTGAAAAGCACTACAAATGAACTCTGAAAAGGTTAAAACTTGGCATGGTATCATAATTTCACCCACATAGCTTGTGTTAAAAAGTTGAGAGAGTTACGGCAAAAACTGGATGCACTTCGTGTACAAACTGGACCATCTCCTTCGAAGTATATCAAGGTTTCGGACGAAAACCCATCTGTTACAAAGGCATTTCATTTCTTTTACTTATTTCAACTCCAGACTTTTTGTGCATTCAATATGCACCATTCAAAGCCACATTCTCAAATTTCAACCCTTTCAAACTTCATTTGCTATTTTTCATGCATTTAATGATTTTTTTTGAGCTAAATGACCCTGAAATTGAAAAGCCCTACAAATGAACTCTGAAAAGGTTGAAACTTGGCATGGTATCATAATTTCACCCACATAGCATGTGCTACAAAGTTGAAGCAAAAATAATTAAATTAAAAACTATTTGTAAACTCAAGTTATTCACAATCTAGGGTTTGAAGCAAATTTGAACAAATTCAAATTTAAACCATTCAAATTTGAAAACTAATGGCACAAACAGAAACTGGACCAAATTTTGAATCTAATGCAAAAAGAATCACTGAAAAACATCAAATATCCTAAAAGATATAAGCAATTTAAAACAAAAACTAAAAACAGAAAACAAATGTAAAAACAGAAAAAAAAAACTTTCAGAACCCCTTTAGTCCCGGTTGGTGTCTCCAACCTGGACTAAAGGTCTAACCTTTAGTCCAGGTTGGAGACACCAACCGGGACTAAAAACTCAACCCCTTTAGTCCCGGTTGGTGTCTCCAACCGGGACTAAAGGTGAAAGCGTCTCCAACCGGGACTAAAGGGTATCGGCCCCTTTAGTCCCGGTTGGTATCTCCAACTGGGACTAAAGGTCCCATTTGAACCGGGACTGATGCCCGACCGGCGCCCTAGCCGCTCGAACCGGGACTAATGCTCACATTAGTCCCGGTTCGTAATGCAACCGGGACTAATGTGTAGATCGAGCTAGGACGAAAGCCCTGTTTTCTACTAGTGACCATGCTCTTGGCGCTTGCTTCAAGCAATAAAGCACCTTATCAAGCTTGCACACATAGCGGGGCGTTTTTCTACATACCCAGGTGGTTGCCTCATGTAAACCTCCTCTTCCAGAACACCATGCAAAAACGCATTCTGAATATCTAGCTGTCTCAAGCTCCACCCCCGGGACACATCAATAGTCAGTACAAGCCTAATAGTTGTAGCTTTAACGACATGACTGAAAGTATCTTCATAATCTAGATCATACCGTTTCTTAAAACCTTTTGCAATAAGACGTGTCTTATACCTATCAATCGAGCCATCTGCCCATTTTTTAATTCTGTAAACCCACTTACAATCAATGATATTTTTACCTCTTTGCTCAGGCACAAGATGCCAAGTTTTATTTCTCATAAGTGTGGAGTACTCTTCATCCATTGCATTTTCCCACCTCGGATCTCCGAGTGCATCTTCTAACTTCGTTGGTTCCCCTGCAATACACAACATGCTATACGGTACGGTTCCATCAGTTCGGACTTTTGGATTTCTTATACCTTTTTGCAATCAAGTTGAAACACACGAGATCATTGGTTGAGCAGGGTGTGTATTTTGTTGTACAGGGGGCGGTACAGATTCAGCCACAGAGGATCCTGAAGAAGCACTAGATCCACTTTGCACACCAGATCCGGAGTTAGACCTGGTAGCCTCCGGTGTGGCCATTGTCTCTGAATTAAAATCCATAGAAGATCCAACACCTGTCGTTGTCGGACCCTCTGTCCGCACGCACGTGGGACGGGGCGATCCCAAGCGGTCTGTCGCTGTCCCTGGCGCATGCATGCGCATGGGGCGCGGGCCCGGTGCTGCTACGGGTGATGTGGCTGCCGATCGCTGGCTGGACTGGCTCCTGCCAGGCGCGCGATCATGCGCTGATTCCCTCGCGGGATCCAAGGGATCCTGGTGCACAGGAGTTCCTGGCGGCGGGAGATGCTCCTCGTGTTCAGCGCCTATCTCGGCTTCTTCTGGTACATCAAATATAGCATCATTTTCAGCAAGATTTTGATAATTTTCTTCAACATTTTCTGCACCGTTTTCTTCTATGTCTTCTCCATGAGCCTTCACAGCTATAGGCACAATACAAGAGCTAGTAGAATTATCATTTTGGTCAGTACAATTGTCGCCCGCATGATCAAAATCTCGAAGGTTAAATGGAAGAAGAAGAATTTCTTTTCTAATGAGGGCTCCGGCATTAGGATGAAGAGATGCAAAAGGGAAGACAGACTCGTTAAATACAACATCACGAGATATGTAGACCCTACCAGTAGAAATATCTAGACATTTGACTCCTTTGTGAACTGGACTATGACCAAGAAAAGCACATTGCTTTGAACGGAAAGCAAGTTTGCGTGCAAGTTTATGAGGTATGTGGCAGTCAAGAATGCTTCATCCCAAAATTTTAGTGGCACGGAAGCATTTGTTAGTGGGGCTAGCCCTACTTCAACAACATGTCGATGTTTTCTCTCTACAAAGCTATTCTGTTGATGGGCATGTGGACATGAAACATGATGTGAAACACCAAGTTGCTGAAAGAAGAAATTGAGTTTTCAGTATTCACCACCCCAGTCAGTTTGCATGGCAATGATCCTAGTGTTTAGTTTTCTTTCAACAAGATTTTGGAAGTTCTTGAAAACTTGAAACACTTCATATCGTTTCTTAAGAAGATAAATCCAAGTAAATTTGCTATAGTCATCAGTAAAGCTTACATAATATGAATGCCTACCAACTGAAATAGGAGTTGGCCCCCAAACATCTGAGAATACAAATTGTAAGGGTGTAGTAGAAATACTAGTGAAAATAGGATATGGTAGCTGATGACTTTTAGCTTGCTGACATGGATCACAAACTGACTCAATGCTAGACTCATGAGCATGGGGAAGCTTATTTTTGCAAAGAACAAGTTTAACAATAACTGATGATGGATGACCTAATCTACTATGCCACTTTGCTAAAGATGGCTTGACGACGACGAAAGCTTGTTTATTCAGCGATGATGACGAAAATATGAGTGGATAAAGACCTCCGACGCACTTGCCCCTAAGAAGTATTCTCCTCATGTCCAAGTCCTTAACCAAAAAGAAGGATAGAATTCAATGAGAACATGATTATCAAGAGTAAACCTATGAACTGAGACAAGATTTTTGGAAGTTTCAGGCACATGTAGAATTTGATTTAGATGCAAATCTTTCATGGTGGTTTTAACAATTGAATGACCAACATGAGTAATTTTCATACCAGAACCGCTTGCGGTATGAACTTGATCCGGTCCATGGTACTTGTCTCTGATCCCCAACTTGTCCAGCTCACCGGTGATATGATTTGTAGCTCCGCAGTTGGTGTCGATGCCATATCCACCGTTGGTGATAGCATTGGCCTCCTTCTCTTCATAGTCATCTTCCTCATAGCGATCCCAATACGCACGGGCACCTCCTGCATCAAACTTGTAACATATCTCGCATTGGGGTAATCCCTAGATGGTTGTTGACGCTGCTGATGTTGCTGTTGTGGTCGGCCTCGGTAGCCTCTTCCACCATTGCCAGCAGAAGGAGAAGGGGGACGCCTTCCTCGGCCGCTCCCTCTGTGGCCGCGCCCACGACCTCTGTTCTTGTACTAGCCGCACCCCCTGTACATCGTGTTTGCAGAAGAGTTGAAGCCTCCATCTGTGCTGTCGCCAAGCATCTTCACCCGTTGGTCGAAGGCGGAGATTTGGGCGAAGCGATCATCCACGGTGATGACAGATTTGACAGCGCCAATAGCCGCCACAACCAAGTCGTACTCACGATTGAGGTCTGCAAGACCGTAGTCCACCATCTCAGGATCGGAGATAGGACGGTCTGCCACTACAAGCTCGTCTCCGAGGTTCTTCATCTTGGCGATGTAGGTGGAGCTAGACATGGACCCCTTCTTCGTGGTGGTGATGGTGATCCGCAGGTTCGTGATTCTGGATTGAGACTGCCATGCAAAATTTTTAGTGATAGCAGTCCATAGATCAAAGGTGTTTTCCTTACCAACTACTTGTGCAAGGATCTCCTTGGAGAGTGAGTTCAACAGATAGCTAAGGACCTGTTGATCCTTCAACAGCCACGGTGCATACAACGGATTTGGTACCGCGACTGTGGTCTTATCTCACTGCTGCTGCTCCACCATGGTTGGGGGCGCTGCGTCAGTTCCAACGAGAAGCCCCGTGACCTGCGCTCCTCGCAGGCCGGGCATAACTTGAGCTTTCCAGAAGAGGTAAATTCCCTTTGCCAACTTCTCGGATGGAGGAGGACCGAGGTTGAGGATGACTGTGGTCGAAGTGGAAGACATGTCGATGGAAGAAGGTTTCTGGGATGAGTTCGACGGGTTTCTGTCGATGGGTTTATGTTTCTGTCGACGAGTTTTTGTATCTAGATCGATGGGAAGGGGTTGGCTCTGTATACCATGTAGGATTTGGAAGCGTTCCTACTCCTCGACGGGAGCCGAGTGGTGTGTATTTATCTGAGACAGAAGCCCTGTCGTGACGTACAATCTTCACGATGGGTACGGGTTATTTTTTTTTTTTTTTTTTTGAAAAGGAGGAACGGAGCCCCCGGCATCTGCATCAATTGATGCGGGTTACATGGGGAAGCAGAGATAAAATCGGGAGAGAGGAGAGAGTTATAAGCTGTTACGATTACATAGAGACTGATCTGGAAACGCTATGGCTATTGTATCTCTAACACCAGTCAGGAGGAGCCCTGAAAGCTATCACCAGATTCAGAGTCCTCGTTTCAGCCTGGACGTTTGAAAAACTTTGGGTTTCGCGTTAGCTTTCATATGATCAATGTTCGTCGGTTGAAACGGGCGGTTCTGATCAGGGGAGTTTTAATTAGGACATCCTCGTGGAAGTTTGGTTGCTGTTGTGCTGCTGTCGTGAGTGAAGGATTATGAATTTGCGATTCGAGACTAATCGGTCAAATTTTACCGTTCCAAACCCAAAAGTTGGCCTCTGGTGATGCCTTATTTTTAGTTCTAGTATATATCTCTGATGTGTTTGCTTGTGGCACCTTGTATTGTCTTGCATGGAATTTCAGATCATGCTGAGCTCCAGCTGAGTTTGTCTGAACTTCAGATCATTACCATCATGTCACGTGGCTCGCCGGGCTCGTGTCTAGCCGAACAACCCCGAGGCCAGAGGGTGGGTGACTCGTGATGGGTGGTTCCGAGCCCAGTTTACACCGGCACGGTGCAACACTTGCCGGACGGGGCTAATAAACGACGTCACAAAAGAGAGCTTCATTCATTGTAGTGGAATAACTGTGGATACTATGACCTCTGGCTTTCAGTCATACGTACATGTGGGATCGATCACATGCGTGCTGGTCGTATCTCTGTCGTGTGTCACTGACGGCAACCTGAGGCGGGTCATTTTTTTTAGAAAAGAAGGTTATCCCCCGGCCTCTGCATCATAACGATGCATGAGGCGGGTCATGGTCCAGCCGAGGGCTTTGCCGAGATCGGCACTGCACTACGGGCGGTGGGTCAGATCACTCTCCGCCCAACGGCAGTGCGTTTCGTCACTAGATATATGTGCACCTGAAATTTTGGATGCTGAAATATTTTTTTTTCGATTTATATTATATGGATTGCTTTATAACAAGACAATGCAGACTTGTGAACATACATTGATTGGTGGCATAATAAGGCTACACCGGTCCTGCACATTAACAAATGGGTGCACCTTGAGAAGTGAATACTGTCCACAAAATTACATTCCTTTTATGGAAAATGCATAGAATCAAAAAAATTGTGCCAAGAATTTTTATATGAAAAGAAGTATCTTATCATATAATCGTACCTTTTGCGCCAAGATTTTTTATATGAAAAAAAGAAATATCACGTGATGATGTCAAGAACCCCCATATATATAAAAGAACCGACCTCTTCGGCAGTGGCGGAGCCAGAAAATATGTATAAGGGGGGCCGAGTGCTGCTCAAATAGGTTGGGGAGGGCCAAACTACTGCAAAACGTAATTTTAGCAACAAATAATTACTAATTCTACCACTGTTCATAGAAAATTAGCACCAAATTCCTGATCTTAGGGGGGGGGGGGGGGGGGGGGGGGTTGGGGGCAGGGCCCTTGCTAGTCCCCCCTATCTCCGCCACTGGTCTCCGTCTCCTACTCATCAAACCGTCCTGGTTCGTCAACTGTCTTCTGTATCATACCACTAGTAGGAAAACCCCCATTTGTCCCGGTTCGTAAGGGCCTTTAGTCCCGGTTCTGGAACCGGGACTAAAGGGTCGGGACTAAAGCCCAAAACCTTTAGTCCCGGTTCGCTTACGAACCGGGACCAAAGGGGCTCCACGTGGCCGCTGCGGGTAGCCCAGGCAGGAGGACCTTTGGTCCCGGTTGGTAACACCAACCGGGACCAAAAGGCCTCCACGTGGCCGCAGCGGGGAGCCCAGGCAGGAGGACCTTTAGTCCCGGTTGGTCCCCCCAACCGGGACCAAAGGTCATCCACGCGTCAGCTTCAAGCAGCAGCTGGGGTTTTTTTTTTGAGGGGGGGGGGGGGGGTTGGGTGGTTTTGGAGGGTTAATTTAGGGGTTTCATATTGTGTTAGCTAGCTAATAGGGAGAAGTGTCCTCTCTTTCTCCGTGCTCGGTCGACGGTAGCTACTATACATATAGAGATAACTCGATGCTAGCTAATAAGAAAATGAAGGAAACCATTAATTACACAAGATCGTCATGCTGAACATATATAGAGAGAAGTGACATCTCTTTCTCCGTGCTTGGTCGAACAACAAGTTTTCGTATATCTATCCGACGGTACTACATATATACAATATAACATCTTTTACAATCCCTAACATCATCTACCTAAGATCCAATCACAAATCCGCATGGTATTCCCCGTCTTTAGGTATGACGTGGTCAAGAAAGAATCCCACCAATTCCTCTTGAATTGCTCGTATGCGATCATGTGGTAGGAGTTCATCCCGCATCTGCCAGATCTAATTTAAAGAAGGGGGTCAATACATGCATATATATAAATAAAACTCAACACAATTGATGGTAATATATAAAATAAAATTGTGAATATTATTTACGTACTTCAAATTGTTTGTCAGAGAAGCCCCGCTCAGAGGTCGAGTGGCGAATGAACTCGCATACGTAGTATGCACATAAAACAGTCCCTTCTTTCTGGTACAAGCACTTTACGAGAATAGAGTTCAATCAAACTGATAAGCAAGCATGGTAATAATATATTGATGAAAATTTGAATCAATTAGAGATGCGCGGAACTAGCTAGTACTACTTACTTTGGGGTGCGTAAATCGCAACTCTTTGTTTAGACCGAGAACCTTTCGGGTGAACTTCTTCCAAACCCTGCCAGGCAAAGAAAATGATTACTTGATATCAGGAAATTAACGAAAGTTGCATGCCGATATGGTCCCGGTATTGACTGAACTTACTTCTTGAGCATTGCAGTCATGTCCGCATAATTCTCGGGATCTTTACGTCTCGAGTCTAAGACAGTTACTAATGCCCCGTCAAGCTTAATGGATAGCAGAATAAAGTGGAAACTGCGCACGCATATATAACTCATCAATTACATTACTTAACCTCGAGTAAGCGAAACTGAGTATACAGAGAAGACAGCAATACTCACTTGAAGTTGTAAGGAAGGAGTATTTCCCTTTTGTTTTGATGTATAAGGAACGGCTGTAGCAAGTTCTCCTCGGTCTCTTTGATTGAGTTTTTTACCGTCCATTCATTTACGGCATCTGGGCTAATGAACCCAACGTCGAAGATTCCTAGTTTTTTGCATTCGACGATCTTCAATCTGCATAATATAGTGAGGATAATTATATATACATGCAATGAACAAGCTGAGCTAGAGACTTAACTATAGAAGTAATACTTACAGACAGTAGGCAGTCATGAGTTGTTTGTCGAGGGCCCGTTGATTGTATAACTGAAATAACTCCACAAATTCAATAGGCATCACGGAAAGTCCAATGAATTCGTGCTCTGGTTTCACTGCCATATACATAGTGTCTCTCCCAGACTCCCTGCAGGTTTTCATGTACCACTCATGCAATTTGTACATCATCGTTGTTAGAGGAGGATGATCAGGTTTGACGAGAGGCTTCCCGTGCAAGTATTCATATTCTTCTGTTACCTCAGCCGTTTGAAAAATTACATCATCCCCCAAGTAATCACCAGGATTGGTACCAGGCACCATCCCCGGATGATTAGCGACGATATCGCTAGACACCTTGAGCGGGGGGCACGATTGCTTCTCCTGTTCGCCGAGCTGGGGAATTATTTTCCCACTTCTTCGTTCTGCTAACCTTGCATCACTAGAAGTACTTCCCGACCGCCGCGCTTCTACATATGTCTTTTTAATAATCCGGACATAGTTGGAATCCGGCGGAGGCGGTGGTGGTCGCTTCAGGGCATCGATAGTGCGCTTCACTTTCACCGGATCTAGCTTCTCCTTCGGAGGTGGAGTTTTCTTTGCAAAATGGTCCCTCACTTGGGCACGACATATCTCCTCGTTTTCAGACTCGGTCATCTCATATGGTAACTTTTCCAGAGGCTTGAGAGATGGACCGTATCTGAATTGCCTCTCGCCTCTGCTTGTACTGCTAGCCGCCGGAGCGGCGGCGTCTCTCTTCCGTCCTTGCTGACGAGGCGGAGAAGGAGGCGGAGTGCTCCGACGCGCTGGAGGAGCCGGAGCGGCGACGTCTGTCTTCCGCCGTTGCCGACGAGGCGGAGGAGGAGGCGGACTGCTCCGACGCGCCGGAGTAGGCGAAGGAGGAGGCGGAGTGCCCTCACGCGTCGGAGGAGCCGGAGAAGGAGGCGGAGTGCCCTGATCACTCGCCGGAGGAGGAGGAGGAGGAGGCGGAGTGCCCTGACTCGCCGGAGGAGGAGGAGGAGGCGGAGGCGTCCAGTTTGGAAGCTTGATGTACTCCTTCTGCCATAGACATGTACTCCTCAGAGCATGAACCAGCTGATTCTCCCCTTCACCTGTAGAGTGGTAAAGCTCGAGCTCCTCAAATCCCTCCATTACTTGATCCACCATCACAACAGCATAGCCATGTGGAATCGGAAGGCAGTGAAAAGTTCCGTTGGGTTGAGGAGGTGCAACAGAGCCGACAGCCGCCAATAAAGTGAGGTTATGGCATTTCGTCATAAGCTCGCAATTTTGAGCCTCCGTGATAGTATCCACGGGGTAGATAGGCTCCGTGAAGTCAGTCTGAACGGGCTCCGTGGAAGCCACGCTGCTTCTCCGCTGAGATGGCGGGGTAGCTTCTGGGGTAGCTTCGTGCCGCTGAGATAGTTGGCCGGCAGCTCGTTGGCTCTCAGCTTCCTCTAGCTTTTGTAGTCTTGCACTCATCTTCTGCATGTCGCTCAGCTCCGCTTTTCTCTTTCTCTCCCGGCTTCTGTAACCGCCTGCGTCGGGAAACCCAAACTTCCACGAAACGGAGCCTGGTGTGCCTCGTGTTCGTCCAGGGTGCTCAGCATTCCCTAGGGCCTCAGTCAGCTCGTCCTTCTCTCTGTCGGGAATGAACGTCCCTTCCTGCGCTGCGGCGATATACTTCTGAAGCTTCGTGACGGGTATTGCAAGTTGCTCGTCCGTCCAACGGCACTTCCCTGTTTCAGGGTCCAAAGTTCCCCCAACCCCGAAGAACCAAGTCCTTGAATGGTCTGGCCAGTTCAATGTCTCTGGTTCGACCCCTTTAGCAATCAGGTCTTTCTCAGCTTTGTCCCACAACGGCCGGGCTTTGAGGTAGCCACCTGACCCCGTGTGATGGTGATACTGCTTCTTTGCAGCGTTGTTCTTGTTTGTCTCTGACATTTTCTTACTCTTGTCTGATGTCTTGTAGGCCACAAATGCGGGCCAGTGATCTCTTATCTTCTCAAATCGGCCGATGAATTCTGGAGTCTCACCTTTGTCGACAAACTTTAATTTCAACTCCTTCTTCCACCTCCTGAATAGATCTGTCATCTTCTTAAGAGCACACGCCTTGACCAGTGGCTCTATAACTGGCTTATTCGGATCCTCCTCTGGCGGTAGGGTGAAATTTGCCTTCAGCAAGGTCCAAAGATCATCTTTCTGTCTATCGGTGACATAATCACCTTCAGGGGCGTCGTCCTTAGGCTTATTCCATTGCTTGATGCTGATCGGGATGTTGTCCCTAACAATAGCTCCGCACTGAGCAGAAAATGCGTCCTTGGTCCGCTTGGGTTCAATCGGTAGGCCATCGTCCGCGAGTGCTGTGATCGTGAACCTTTCATCCTTGCGCAACCTCTTCTTCGGGCCTCGTCTCGTTACCGAAGTTTGGCTCGATCCGGAGGGCTATAAAAGAAGAAAGAAGAGTTAATATATGTACATACCAAAACAATTAATGCATCAATTAGCTAGTCAGCACCTCCGGAGCCATCATGATCATGTCACCGGAGCCATCATGATCATGTCCTTCCTCCTCCATTGTTCCATCGGTGTCGTTGAGAAACGACAAGACAGCATCACCTCCGGCGAGGATTATCTCCCCCAACAACTGTTCTTGTTCCAAGTCTCTTTGATCCATAGTTTCTGCAAATATAGAAGAATATATATATAGATGAGATCAGAAAAAATTTGGATCAACTTGTGCACATCCATAATGGGGGCATTCTTGATAAATCTATGTTACCGGAGTTATCTATGGATCATCATTGCTCAGTGCGGAGGGTTTGGGTGGCCTCGAGAGTTTATCGGGTAGGGACGGGAGGGGGTAGGAGATCGACAACGCTCTTTCTTCTAGGGTTTGGGTGGCCTCGAGAGTTTATCGGGTAGGAACGGGAGGGGGTAGGAGATCGACAACGCTCTTTCTTCTAGGGTTTGGGTGGCCTCGAGAGTTTATCGGGTAGGGACGGGAGGGGGTAGGAGATCGACAACGCTCTTTCTTCTAGGGTTTGGGTGGCCTCGAGAGTTTATCGGGTAGGGACGGGAGGGGGTAGGAGATCGACAACGCTCTTTCTTCTAGGGTTTGGGTGGCCTCGAGAGTTTATCGGGTAGGGACAGGAGGGGGTAGGAGATCGACAACGCTCTTTCTTCTAGGGTTTGGGTGGCCTCGAGAGTTTATCGGGTAGGGGCGGGAGGGGGTAGGAGCCGCTCTAAAATGCTAACGGGGGGTGCTCCTGTGGTCTAAAATCGGTCTATTCACGATAGAAAATCTGAAAAAATACATACAAAACATCTAAAAACGTCTGAAAAATTCTGAAAAAATACATCTATGATCCCTCATACATACATACATACATACAAAAAATACATCTAAAAAAATACATATATGATCCCTTACACATACATACATACATACATACATATATAAAAAATTCTATGAACAAAAATAAAATTGTATCAATGCATATATAAAAACTTTCTATGGATCATCATTGCTCATATATCAATGCATATATAAAAACTTTCTATGGATCATCATTGCTCATATATAAAAACTTTCTATAAACAAAAAAAACATACATCTATGAACATACTTTCGGACTCCTCCCCCCTCATTTTCCCGAGAGAGTTAGGGTATACTTTCGGACTCCTCCCCCCTCATTTTCCCGAGAGAGTTAGGGGACATACTTGCGGACTCCTCCCCCCTCATTTTCCCCGATTTACGCTCTTTCTTAATATGAACAAAAAAAATCATGAACGTTTAGTGAAGTTGCCCCTCCCCGATTTAGGCAAAGTAAAACCCCTTCGTGAAGGAACTTCTTTTTAGCCAACAAAATACATATATCATATATACAAAAACATGGGATACCTTAATTAGTTCAATTTTTTGCCTTGACAAATCATTGAACCTTTTGACAGAAACCTCCCATAAACTCTTTCATAATTTTCTTTTGCATATTCTTTGCATATGAAAAAACATACATTTTCTTTTTTTCTTAAATGTAACTTTTGCATATATGTATGAACATACATACACAATTTTTTTTTCTAAAAATGCACATATGAACATATACAGAGAACATATACAGAGAACATACATACATAAAACTTTTCTAAAAATGTAACTTTTGCATATATGAACATATACAGAGAACATACATACATACATCAATGGACAAAACAAATCATCATATATATGAACAAAAAAAAACATACATCAATGGACAATAGAAAGCATACATCAATGGATCATCCATACATCAACATACATCCATATATTTAGAAAAACAATATGCATACATATCCATTTACTAAAAAATTATATGAACAAAAAATTTCTGTATGAAAAAAAAAATGCAGAGGGCGTCGGTTTGGCTTGCTCGAACGAGCACTCGAGGCCGCGTTCGGTGGTGGCCACGAACGGAGCTGGGGAGGGCGGATTGGTCGCCGGCGACGATGGTTGGCGGCGGCGCTTACGGGTGGCGTGCGGGGCCGGCGATGAGAAGGAAAGGGGAGGAGTCAGGGGCTCACCACGCTGTCGTAGGGAACGGCAGCGGGCTCGGGGAGGGCTCGAGGTCGCCGGAATCGGTGGCGGCAGTGACGAACGGCGTCGGGGAAGAAGGGGTCGCGGGCGCCGGCGTGGTGCTTCCCCGGGCAAACGAACGGGCAGAGGCGACGAGGTCGAGCGCGGGGAGGCTTCTGGGCCGGTCGGAACGGCGAGAGGAGGGCGGCGCGTCGGGGCAGGGCAAGGCGAGGGCGTCGACGGCGACGGCGACGAGGAGGCAGGGCGCGGCGATGGGAGAAATTGGGGAAAAATCCTAAGGGTTGGCTTATATAGCCACATCTTTCGTCCCGGTTGGAGCCATCAACCGGGACCAATGCCCACCATTCGTCCCGGTTGGAGCCACCAACCGGGACCAAAGGTCTCTTTTCGTCAGCCCAAAGGGCGGGAAGCAGAGACCTTTGGTCCCGGTTGGTGGCTCCAACCGGGACGAATGGTGGGCATTGGTCCCGGTTGATGGCTCCAACCGGGACGAAAGATGTGGCTATATAAGCCAACCCTTAGGCGTGGTGCTTCCCCGGGCAAACGAACGGGCAGAGGCGACGAGGTCGAGCGCGGGGAGGCTTCTGGGCCGGTCGGAACGGCGAGAGGAGGGCGGCGCGTCGGGGCAGGGCAAGGCGAGGGCGTCGACGGCGACGGCGACGAGGAGGCAGGGCGCGGCGATGGGAGAAATTGGGGAAAAATCCTAAGGGTTGGCTTATATAGCCACATCTTTCGTCCCGGTTGGAGCCATCAACCGGGACCAATGCCCACCATTCGTCCCGGTTGGAGCCACCAACCGGGACCAAAGGTCTCTTTTCGTCAGCCCAAAGGGCGGGAAGCAGAGACCTTTGGCCCCGGTTGGTGGCACCAACCGGGACCAAAGGTGGGTATTGGTCCTGGTTCGTTCCACCAACCGGGACCAAAGGTGGGTATTGGTCCCGGTTGGTGCCACCAACCGGGACCAAAGGGCTGCGGCTGGCACGGGTGGATGTTTAGTCCCACCTCGCTAGCTGAAGGGCGCCCATACTGGTTTATAAGCGCTGGTGTGCCTCCCCTTTCGAGCTCCTCTCTTATGCAGGCTTTCGGGCCTAAACCTGTCACTGCCTGTGGGCCTACTGGGCCTTCTGTGGGCCTGCATCCTGGCTCAACGAACGGTTGGGTTTCTAGTCGTATGCAGGCCATGGTGGCCCAGTAGGCGGCATTTTTTTTATTTTTTTCCAGTATTTTTGTTTTGTTTTTTGCTTTACTTATTTTTTTTAATTTTTTTCTAGTATTTTTCTTCTGTTAGTTTAGTTCATTCTTTTTAACAAATAAATACTTTGATAATTTTAGTTAATATTTTAGTTGATTCTTTTTAGTTCATTCTTTTTAGTTCATTCTTTTTAACAAATAAATTCTTTGATAATTTTAGTTAATATTTTAGTTCATTCTTTTTAACAAATAAATAATTTGATAATTTTAGTTAATAATTTGATAATTTTAGTTAATAATTTGATAACTTTACTAAAAAAATAGATTTTCGAGTGATTCTTTTTCCTGCCATTTAATATTACTGTGTTTTATCATTATATTCAATTTGGTAAGTTTTAGGTTATTTTAAATGGGTGTTTTATATATTTTTTTGTTGCATAAATTTTATATAATTTTAAGTTTATAAAAGCTTTTTAGTTGATTCTTTTTGCTATTGAAGAATATTATAGTTTTGTTTTAGTTGATCATAACAAAATATTTTAATTGAGCCACCAACCGGGACTAAAGGCCTTGTCCTGGGAGCGGCTAAAATTTAGTCCCACCTCGCCAAGCGAGAGGGACTCGCAGCGGTTTATAAGCCCTGAGTGCAGAGACGAAGAACGATGAAGGAGAGGCGCAATGCTCACCTGCACGTTGCTTAGCTTCAGGCCTTGAGGAAATGGTGTAGACTGCACGGAGCTATCTGCAGTTTCTCAAGGCCTGAAGCTAAGCAACGTGCAGGTGAGCATTGCGCCTCTCCTTCATTTTTAATAACTTATTTTAACTCCGGACATTTTGTGTGTTCATTATGCACCATTCAAAGGCACATCATCAATGTTCAACCCTTTTCTGCCTTCATTTGCTATTTTTCATGCATTTAATGATTTGTTTTGAGCTAAATGACCCTGAAATTGAAAAGCACTACAAATGAAGTCTGAAAAGGTTGAAACTTGGCATGGTATCATAATTTCACCCACATAGCAAGTGCTAAAAAGTTGAGAGGGTTACGGCAAAAACTGGATGCACTTCGTGTACAAAACGGACAATCTCTTTCGAAGTATCAGGGTTTCGGACGAAAACTCATGTGTTACAAAAGAATTTCATTTTTTTGAACTTATTTGAACTCCATACTTTTTGTGTGTTCAAAATGCACCATTCAAAGCCACATCATCAATTTTCAACCCTTTCTGACTTCATTTCGTATTTTTCATGCACTTACTGATTTTTTTGAGCTAAATAACCCTGAAATTGAAAAGCACTTCAAATGAACTCTGAAAAGGTTGAAAGTTGGCATGGTATCATCATTTCACCCACATAGCATGTTATAAAAAGTTGAGAGGGTTACGGCAAAAAATGGATGCACTTCGTGTACAAAACGGACAATCTCTTTCGAAGTATCAGGGTTTCGGACGAAAACTCATGTGTTACAAAAGGCATTTCATTTCTTCACATGTAACTGCAATGATATAGTTGTGGAGAGAAAGTCTTCACTTTTTCTTCGCTTGTGTCCTTTGCTTATTGCGCCGTAACCATAGATAATCTTCATCGTTTAATAGGGTGCTTGGGTCAGCCTTGACTTTGAAGGGAGGAATTTCATGAAACTTTTCATAATCTTCAGACATGTCTGTCTTGCCCTCCAATCCCACGATGTCTCTTTTTCCTGAAAGAACTATGTGGCGCTTTGGCTCATCGTATGATGTATTCGCTTCCTTATCTTTTCTTTTTCTCGGTTTGGTAGACATGTCCTTCACATAGAAAACCTGCGCCACATCATTGGCTAGGACGAATGGTTCGTCTGTGTACCCAAGATTGTTGAGATCCACTGTTGTCATTCCGTACTGTGGGTCTACCTGTACCCCGCCTCCTGACAGATTGACCCATTTGCACTGAAACAAAGGGACCTTGAAATCATGTCTATAGTCAAGTTCCCATATGTCCACTATGTAACCATAATATGTGTCCTTTCCCCTCTTGGTTGCTGCATCAAAGCGGACACCGCTGTTTTGGTTGGTGCTCTTTTGATCTTGGGCGATCGTGTAAAATGTATTCCCATTTATCTCGTACCCTTTGTAAGTCAATACAGTCGAAGATGGTCCCCTGGCCAACGAGTACAGCTCATCAGAAACAGTGTTGTCACCCATGAGACGTGTTTGCAACCAACTGCCGAAAGTCCTTATGTGTTCATATGTAATCCAGTCGTCACACTGCTCCGGGTGTTTGGAGCGCAGAATATTCTTGTGTTCATCGACATACGGGGTCACCAAGGTAGAATTCTGTAGAACTGTGTAGTGTGCTTGAGACCAAGAATGCCCGTCCCTACATATTATTGAGTCCGCTCCTAGCGTGCCTTTTCCAGTCAGTCTCCCCTCATACCGCGATTGAGGGAGACCAATCTTCTTAAGGCCAGGAATGAAGTCAACACAAAACCCAATGACATCCTCTGTTTGATGGCCCATGGAGATGCTTGCTTCTGGCCTAGCGCGGTTACGAACATATTTCTTTAAGACTCCCATGAACCTCTCAAAGGGGAACATATTGTGTAGAAATACAGGGCCCAGAACGACAATCTCGTCGACTAGATGAACTAGGACGTGCGTCATGATATTGAAGAAGGATGGTGGGAACACCAGCTCGAAACTAACAAGACATTGCACCAAATCACTCCTTAACCTTGGCAGGATTTCTGGATCGATCACCTTCTGAGAGATTGCATTGAGGAATGCACATAGCTTCACAATGGCTAATCGAACGTTTTCCGGTAGAAGCCCCCTCAATGCAACCGGAAGCAGTTGCGTCATAATCACGTGGCAGTCATGAGACTTTAGGTTCTAGAACTTTTTCTCTGCCATATTTATTATTCCCTTTATATTCGACGAGAAGCCAGACGGGACCTTCATACTGAGCAGGCATTCAAAGAAGATTTCCTTCTCTTCTTTGGTAAGAGCGTAGCTGGCAGGACCTTCATACTGCTTTGGATGCATGCCGTCTTTTTCATGCACACGTTGTTGTTCCTCCCGTGCCTCCGGTGTATCTTTTGTCTTCCCATACACTCCCAAGAAGCCTAGCAGGTTCACGCAAAGATTCTTCGTCACGTGCATCACGTCGATTGCAGAGCGGACCTCTAGGTCTTTCCAATAGGGTAGGTCCGAAAATATAGATTTCTTCTTCCACATGGGTGCGCGTCCCGCATCGTCAGTCGGAACAGATAGTCCGCCAGGACCCTTTCCAAAGATTACTTGTAAATCATTGACCATATCAAGTATGTGATCACCAGTACGGAGGGCGGGATTCTTCCGGTGATCTGCCTCACCTTTGAAATGCTTTCCTTTCTTTCGACATTGATGGTTGGTCGGAAGAAATCGACGATGCCCCAGGTACACATTCTTCCTGCATTTGTCCAAATATATACTGTCGGTGTCATCTAAACAGTGTGTGCATGCGTGGTATCCCTTGTTTGTCTGTCCTGAAAGGTTACTGAGAGCAGGCCAATCGTTGATGGTTACAAACAGCAACGCATGTAGGTCAAATTCC
The DNA here is from genome assembly GCA_039707655.1 of Elymus sibiricus. Taxonomy (NCBI): domain Eukaryota; kingdom Viridiplantae; phylum Streptophyta; class Magnoliopsida; order Poales; family Poaceae; genus Elymus; species Elymus sibiricus. Next base: position 455,792,442 of record CM077675.1, on the reverse strand, counting down.
TCCTGTTTGTGCTCATCCCACACACGTACACCTTCTCCATTCCACAGCTGTAAAAGTTCTTCAACTAATGGCCTTAGGTACACATCAATGTCATTGCCGGGTTGCTTAGGGCCTTGGATGAGCACTGGCATCATAATGAACTTCCGCTTCATGCACAACCAAGGAGGAAGGTTATAGATACATAGAGTCACGGGCCAGGTGCTATGATTGCTGCTCTGCTCCCCAAAAGGATTAATGCCATCTGCACTTAAACCAAACCATACGTTCCTTGCGTCACCTGCAAAGTCCCCCCACCTTCTCTCGATTTTTCTCCACTGCGACCCGTCAGCGGGTGCTCTCAACTTCCCGTCTTTCTTACGGTCTTCTTTGTGCCATCGCATCAACTTGGCATGCTCTTTGTTTCTGAACAGACGTTTCAGCCGTGGTATTATAGGAGCATACCACATCACCTTGGCAGGAACCCTCTTCCTGGGGCGCTCGCCCTCAACATCACCAGGGTCATCTCGTCTGATCTTATACCGCAATGCACCGCATATCGGGCATGCGTTCAAATCCTCGTACTCATCGCGGTAGAGGATGCAGTCATTAGGGCATGCATGTATCTTCTGCACCTCCAATCCTAGAGGGCATAGAACCTTCTTTGCTTCGTACGTACTGCCGGGCAATTCGTTATCCTTTGGAAGCTTCTTCTTCATTATTTTCAGCAGCGAACTAAATCCCTTGTCAGATACACCATTGTCTGCCTTCCATTGCAGCAATTCTAGTGTGGTACCGAGCTTTCTGTTGTCATCTTCGCAATTTGGGTACAACCCTTTTTTGTGATCCTCTAACATGCGATCGAACTTGAACTTCTCCCTTTCACTTTCGCATTCTCTCTGTGCATCAACAATGACCCGGCGAAGATCATCATCGGGCACATCGTCTGGTTCCTCTTGATCTTCAGCTTCCCCCATTGCAGCATCACCGTATTCAGGGGGCGGGTAGTTGTCATCATCCTCTTCTTCTTCGTTGTCTTCCATCATAACCCCTCTTTCTCCGTGCTTGGTCCAAACATTATAGTGTGGCATAAAACCCTTCTCAAGCAGGTGGAAGTGAAGGGTTTTAGAGTTGGAGAAAGCCTTCGTATTCTCACAGACAGTACATGGACAATGCATAAAACCATTCTGCTTGTTTGCCTCAGCCGCTTCGAGAAAATTATGCAGGCCCTTAATATACTCGGAGGTGCGTCGGTCACCGTACATCCATTGCCGGTTCATCTGCGTGCGTTATATAGTTCTTATTATTGAACAACATATAACTCTCTAGAGCATCTAATTAAAACACACAAGTAAGAACTTTTTTCTTTTAGAAAGAAGATAAGAACAAGAGGCTAACCACGGTGTTGCCGGCGCCGAGATGGGCGCGGGCGATCGACGGCGGTGAGGACGGGGACGGGACAGGATGGACCGCCAAACCTAGACAAATCTTGAGGAAAATGGAGCTTGGACAAGGAGCTTCGAGAGGAGAAAGCTTAAGTGTGGCTCGGGCATTTCATCGAACACCTCATGTGCATAGGAGGTGAGCTAGAGCACCACAAAAGCTCTCCCACGGCCGGGCAAAAAAACACAGCAATGCATTGCTCTGCTCGCGGGCGGGGGGCTATATATAGGCCAACCATTGGTCCCGGTTCCAGCCACAAACCGGGACCAATGGTTGTGGGCCAGGAGCGAGGCGCATTGGTCCCGGTTTGTGGCTGGAACCGGGACTAAAGGTGACCCCTTTGGTCCCGGTTCCAGCCACAAACCGGGACCAATGGTTGTGGGCCAGGAGCGAGGCGCATTGGTCCCGGTTCGTGTCTGGAACCGGGACAAAAGGGGTCAGACGAACCGGGACCAATGGCCCACGAGGCCCGGCCGGCGCCCTGGCCTCACGAACCGGGACCGATGCCCCCATGGGTCCCGGTTCGTGAGTGAACCGGGACTAATGGGCTTCTCAGGGGTGGACCGATGCCCTGTTTTGTACTAGTGTACCCTCTCGAGCCACGATCCGCCTTCACTGCCAGTCCCCTCTCAAAACAGCTTTAAAAAAGTCCACTCTCAAAACATCCTCAAAGGTTGGTTGTGAAGGGACAATCCTCAACAAACTTTTTTGTTCATGTGGCCAACTGAAATTGGAGTTGATCAACAAATTGATCCAATAGCATATGCAATTAATTGATCACTGACATATGCAACAAATTTATCCAATGGCATAGCGAATAACGAAAGGAGCGATACAAAATGCAACAAAAAAATGTATCGCGGCCTATTGCAACATTCCATCGAACAAGACCTAGGCAGACAGGGTGCCGACACTAGAGTACTTGCCCGCGTCAATTGGAGTTGCGGCGAGTCGCACACCGTCTCCGACGCCTCTGACTGCGACTAGCCGTCCTAAATCGTCCATTTGGACATCGGGTCATTGTGCGGGCAGGGCGAATGGTGGCTTCCTTGTCGACAGTGGGGTGGATGCGCGCTGGGTCAGCGTGCCCAACGGAGGAGACACATCCTCATGGATGTCCAAAACCTCCTTGGCTGGAATTTCCTTCGATGTCGCTCCCCGCTCACATCGCTTCCTTCATCGCTCCCTTCGGGCGACGTTCCCCCTCCCCCCCCCCCCCCCCCCCCCCGTTCCCCCCTCCCCCCCTTGCAGCTCATCCCCACGAACGGACCCTCACGGATGACGTCGAGGCATCAACCGTGTTAGCGGTGAGGGGTGGGACACTCGCCGGCATCTCGGGTATAAATGGGGGCGGCGGCCCCCGAGTGTAGGCACGCCTTTCCGTTCAGGAATGTCTAGAAGCACATCAGAACGTCCGTTTGCTAATATTATTGCCAGTATAACCAATGCATTATGGTTGAAAACTGTGGTCACCTTAGCTAAATTTGCACACTTTTAAAGCAGGTTTGGAGTTTGGACTAGTCATTCTCATACATAATAGTAGCGTACTGAGATTGCTTAAGAGAAATCAACTATGCATAAGTCATCTTACGTTGTGCACCGCGATTAAGGCGAAGAGAAATACGAGAGAAATTAATGTTCATTTACTAATTAATATCATTGCATGCAATGAACTAACCACTGCATGCCGGTGTCAGGTAGTCTCAAGTCATTAAAAACATGCACGTCCCGCGTCTTTTATTGGTTGATTCCTTTATTCATGTCAAAAACTAAGAAAACAAGGTGGAAATTAATGCACCGCGCCTAATTGTTTTGAGATTATTTGATTTTCGTAACATGACTTATGCACGGGGACTGAAATTTTGAGCATAAATGTGTATATATGGCCCGCTTACGCGTGTGCCTTTTCTGTTGGTCAGTCAATGGACGGGAACTTTTGGTTCCTGGATGTATCTACACCATATATGCAAGAAAATTTAGCAATTCAACAAAAAGTCAAAAATTTCTGAAAATATTTTTGAAATAAACTTGACCTTCCATTTTACTTGTGAGAAAAATTCCACAAAAATAAAATAACACTTTGACTTCTTTTCAAAAAAGAAATTTTTTTGTCAAAATAGCATGAATAGTGACCTATAATCGCAAATAAATCTTGTCTTTTTTGCCCAGAAGTCAATGTTGATTTTTTTCATGAAAATTGGTATACTAGTGTAAAAGTCAGGTTTAATCTAAAAATATTTTTGAACTATTTTGACTTTGTACTTAATTATTAAAAGAACTCGTATAAGATACATAGACAACCAGGAACCAAGCCGTATTTTCCTGTCAGTCGATCCCTTATCTCTTTCTTTTCCCCCATTTCTCGAGCTTTCCCCATTGCTTGAGCTCCTCTCTATTCCTCAGCAGCAGGCCAGCAGCTGATCCATGGAGCGGGGCCCAGATGGGTCCGCTCTCGGGGCTCTTGGGCTCGCCGGCATCTGCCGCGAGACCTTCGCCGTCATCCGCTCCCGCCGCTCGGGCTTCGCCTTCATGGCCGGCGAGGTGATCGGGCTCTCCCTGTCCAGGCTCGCCCACGTCGCCATCTCCCGCGCCCTCTTCTCCCACGCTGTCGCTGCCTCCGACGCCGGCGCCGGCCTCGTCCGCCTCGCCGCGACTTGGGCCCCGTTCTTCCTCGTAGAGGCCGCCTGCCTCCTCTGCGTCGTCCTCCCGTCACTCAGCTCCGCCGCCTTCTGCGCCGTCTCCACCGCCCCGCGCTACGGCTTCGTCGACGACCGCGACGCCCGGTCCATCACCCGCGAGATCCGCGCCGTCCCCAGGTTCCTCGCCAGGGGCCTCGTGTCGAACTTCCGAGGCCACTCCCGCAGAGCCGCCCGGATGCTCAAGGTTGGCTGGCGCCTCGTGGTCACCACCTTCGACGCCTTCCTCCTCCTCCTCGGCTACACCGACCTCTTCGGCGCCGCCGCCTGGCTCGCGCACCACCACCTTCTCGCCGCCGCCGCTACTCCGGGTGAGGAGAGCGGAGTGCAGCTGCCGCGAGTGGCGCTGCTGCTGGGCGGCGCCGCCTACCTCGCCGGAGCGGCGCACATCAGCGCGGTGTGGCGCGTCGCCTGCGTGATGCTGGTCCTGGAGGACGACTGGGGCTTCCGCGGCTTGCACATGTGCGACGAGCTGCTCGACGGCAAGTTCTGGGCCGCGGCCCCCGTCTTGTGGACGCTCGACGGGTGCGTCGTGGCCGTGCAACTGGCCTTCGGGGCACTGGTGGTGGACAACAGCATCGGCCTCGGCGTCTGGCTCCGGATGGCCGCCGGGGTGGTGATGGCGTCGGCGCTGTAGCTGGCGGTGATGGCGGGGCTGGTGGCGCAGGTGGTGGTGTACTTCGTGTGCAAGAGCTACCACCGCGGGAACTCCGACGGCACTACGGCGAAGAACCTCGAGGACGTCGGCCGGAGAGGGCGAGCCACTAGGAAGCGACAGTGACGGAGCGCAGCTAAGTAATTAAGCTAGTGTGTCCGATGATTAATCCACGGTTGAATTAATTAGGCTAATTTCCTATGGACGATCTTGGACACTTCGCATGCTTGGGATTTGTATATGTGATTGAGCACTTTGGAAGTGCATTTGGATGAACTGCATCACTCTAGTCACTGCCGTATGCAGCAAACCAAGCCAGTGTGTTCAATTTCTTCTTGCAATTCTACTACTCCGATCTTACCAAGATTCATAGTGTCCGGACAAAATATTGCATTCAATTCCTTAGTTATAAAAGTATTTAGATTTTTTTTAGAGATAAATTACATTTTTGTTTGAAGTACTCAAATTCCACAAAACAACTTCTTCTCCGGGCGGTTAGAGAAATGATAGGAACTCGTTGGGCGAATACATGAACAAGTAGCAGAATTTCTAAACAGTGGCAAACTTGCACTGAGTAGTGAGTAGTCCCTTGTGACTTCTAAAGATGGCAAACTTGCACAGAAATGATAGGAACTTGTTGGTCTTGGTTGCACCACTTGGAGCTGCATTGTCAAGGGAGTGCGAGTTCATGAACTCAAGTAACTTCAGGTGGAATGTCTCAAAAACCAACTAACCTCAAGTGGAAGTAATCGAACAAAAGAACCAAAACCGTCGGCATACACGTCAAAATCATTTTTTAAAATCATATATATTTCGAAAAATTTCCATGAGTAATACCGAGTTGCCGATCATTGGAAGCCTCATTCTTAAATTTTGTCACTTTTCGAGTTAGTTTGCTCTTAATTGATTTTCCTAGAGTTTTTTTAGCTAACTTGTGTGTGGCGGGCAGCCATTAGGGCCCGCCACAATCAACTCTGGATACCTAGAATATACTTTTGGCACGTGTTACTACAATTTATCTGTGGCAGGCATACATTTAGGCCCGCCATTATTGCCTAATAAACTAGTGACGTGCATCATTTGATCGGGAGATTTCGATCATGCTTGAAAATTAGAAGAGTTTGTGTAGAGGACATGTACTAAGGCCCGCCATTGCTCTATCCTCACTAGTGGTGGTTCCCGTTTGTCACCCGCCACTCCTACTTTGTAAAAATAGCCATGGCGGGTGTCTTGTGGCGCCCGACTAATTTGGGGCCACGTATAAGCCTTTTGCCAATAGTGAATCACCAAGTGATCGGACACCGTCACTCAGCCAGATGCACCCCACCTCTGCAGCTCCGCTGCTACCGACGAGTTGCAGCTCGCAGCCATACACCGACCTCCACACACGTAACCCCACATGGAAACCCGCTCCCTCGACCGTTTGCGCCCGGCCACACGGCGTTACTGCCACGCATGCTACAGCTCTGGGCCTTTGGCGGGGCGGCGCGACCGATGGTTGTTGGTTAGCTAGCAACACAAGACCGGGGCCGATTCGTGCGGAGTCGGGAGAGGAGGGGAGGAGCGGCACGCGCGAGAGCCGGCCCTACCTATCTATCTAAGCCGAGACCCGGACGGAATGGACTCGGTGCACTGAATCTCGCGCCTGGCCACCGTCAAGCGCTTTTACGTTGTGCAACCCGTCCACCCCGGTACGTTCGCGGCCCCTCCTGGGATTGATCGATTCGCTCTGCGACAAGTTTCTTGCTTGCGGGCGGGCGTAGATCGGGCAGGGTTGGACGAGCTCGACATGGACGGCGACGAGAACGCGGCCATGCCCGACTTCGCCTGCCCCTACTGTTACGAGAACCATGACGTCACCTCCCTCATCACGCAATTCAGCAGGAGCACCCCCTTCGAGCCCCATGCTGCGGTCAGCATGCCGGTGACCATTTGCGTGCACAAGGTGTTTGTTGAAATGCAAAAGAGAGAGGGGAGGAGAAGATGGTTGATGTTTGAGTTTTCTGCCACATCAACCCTAACGGGTGGGTCTCATCTGTCATAAACTTGTTTAAATCGTCTAAACCGGTCATCAAACACACATGGTAGTTTTTTTTGGTCAAAATATTAAGTAAATGTACTAGTGTTTTTTTTGCCAAAGTGGTAGTTGAGTGGGACACAAACCCCAATTCTGGCATATTTTTGTTAAATACGCATTCGCGTCAGATACAATCATATGTCACCACTGATGTCAACGAAAACACAGCCGTAAATTCGTGTGGACCAACGTGATATATGGGGAGTGCTTCCCATACGGAGAAATCACGTGGAGCAAAATGGAACTTACTTACATATAGTGCTGAGTCTGTTTTTTTTTTTTTGACGGAATAGTGCTGAGTCTGTTGAAAAAACACTGGGGTCTACTACTTGTAAACTGCATGGCGGCCTCCGAGCGTACGTCCGATACTTGTCCGAGTAATTAACTTTCTGTCAGGCTTCTCTCCGCCTCAATCTGCAAAACAATAGAACAACACGTAATACTAGTCAGGACGCAGATTGATCACCAAGAAGTTTACAAGGAGTGTGTTTCATACGCACGACGTTAATCACCATAGCGCAGGCTGGGATCCTCTGCACGTCGGGGAGCTGGTGCGGCCACAGCAGCAGGGACGTGGACAACTCCTCCGTCGCCGCCTCCGGGAAGAAGCCCCCGAACGCCGTCGCCGGTAGCATCATCGGCGGCGGCATGAGCTCCGCCGCCACCTCCTCGGCCGCACGACGCCGCTTGTCATGGTTCATCTGGCAGAGTCAACATTTACACATTCAGGAAGGCAGTTAGTACGTACTCCCTCTGTAAACTAATATAAGAGTTTTTAGATCACTATTTTCAGCCTAGCAGGTAGGCAGCGACAAGAAAATTACCACGTGGCAAATGAGGCTGTTCTTCTCCTCCAAGATGCGCACCTACATGTCCACACACGCAGGCATGCACAATCATTCATAAATACCAGATGAACAACTGCTTGTTTGCATCTTAATTCATCTTGGTTCCCTTACGATTATTTTTACCTTGTGGCGTGAGTCCTCGAACTGCTGGTTCAGTAGCTTATCCTGCACACAAGAATGGCATGCAGTAAATAACATGACCATTCTAGTATTCAACCCAAACACTGACATGTGAGCGGTGAATTTTTATGTAAACACGTTTTTCGGGTTCGATTTTTACGGGGTCTGCTAGAGATGCTCTAAGACCCCCATCAATACCCAAAGTTTTTGCACGAACATTTACCTGGTTGGATACATCGATGGTTTCTACCTCCATGATGCTTGCTTCGTCTACTAGCTTACTGAGGTCCAGTCCCCTCAACACATTCTTTTGAACAAGGTCCGTAAAAACTCAAGAAAATAGGGTGTGCCGTCGACCATGACAACCTCTTGCGGTGTGAAGAAATGTGTCGTATAAGTTTACTTTGCCCGTCTCAAATGCGTGGGGTTTAGCGTATGGGGAGGAGATGCTACTTATTATATTGTACTCTGAGGCAAAAACAATGCAAATAATGGATAGATTACCAGATTTACAACATCGTTCACAGAAAGCTTGAGGACATTTCATAGTAAAATGACCAACACCATTGTAGATCAGACAAACCCCAGGGTTCTAGATGTTGTTGTTGCCGAGGGCAGGTGGATCTCACCCTTTAGGGTGTGGAGGCAACTTCTCAAGGTGGCGTAGATCATCCTTGCCGGCCCAATGCCAATAGGAGGATGGGTGGTGTCACCCCCAATGTTCTTGACGGTCTTCGCCATTCTGACGACCACCGTCCGCCTCTTCCCATCGTTACTCACGTTCCCAGATCTAACATCAATAATGTGGATGTAGAGTTCACAAGATCCTCAACACGTTGCCAAACGTAGCTACCAGCCAGCCACGACCTCGGTTGCGATCGAGTCGATCCACACCGTGACCATGGCGACCCGCACCAAACCCCTCACAACGGTTCCCCTTGTACCCTCGTTGACGATCTCCTATGGCTACCTCAAGTGGTAAAGGGGAGGAGGAGGGGCGGCTACCTGAGCGAAGGACCGAGAATCACTGCCAAGTATCCCCTCCCATCACTGGAAATATGGTGAAACCCTAGCCGTAGTTCATTCGGGTGACTCCTAGAAGTGGTGATAAAATTTATCTAGATCGTCTAGAATAGAGAACAGTGAGAACGAGGATCGAGCTTTAATATTTTTTGCAAGGACCTGAGCCCTAGCCTCTGAAGAGTGAAGATTCGTGGTGGTTGGATAACCCACCTTCCATGTGTAGTCGATCGGCCGCGTCTCGCCTCGTGTTGTCACGCAGTGCACTACCTTGGAATCCCGGTTCCTCACCCCCCCTGCCCTGACATCCCTGCGTCGTGGTGCGACCAACCAGCTGGCCCCATGGTGCTAGAGGACAAGGAGATTGGGGCTCTCGCCAGTGGCGGCGCTAGGGGTAATCCTGGGAATTCCCAGGAATACCCGAGATTTTGGCCCAAACTTTTTTTACTCCGTATGTTTATACGCTAAGCACTTGGGCCACTAAGTCCAGGCTAAACTGGCACCTACGGCCACGACCGAGCGACGCAATAAACGAGATACCTCCACCGATTCCCCCTTCGGCTGGCCCTCTCCCTGACTCCCTCCCGTCGGCCTCCGGCCCTCGCCGCCAAGGCCAGGCGCTAGTTAGCCTCTGCCATATGGCCTTGCCGTCTCCCTGACCCGTCTCACCCTGCAGGGCTGCAGGCGCCCTCCATGGCACGGCTCCACCTCCGACAGTCCGGCCTCCATGGCTCCGTCGAATGTATTTCCCCCATGTTTTTACACAGATCTGAAGATTTTTTTTGTAAATGCCATTGCCTATGATTGGTAGAAGTAGTAGAAGGCAATCACTGATTGTGTGTAAACCAGTGAAATTGAACTGCTTATTATGTGATTCATTTGCTAGTTGCTATGTGATTCACCGATTGCTAGATGGACATAATGAACCTGATGACCACTACTTCTCTTGATCATTTTCACTAATTGGTTGCATCAAGAAAGAATGAACAATATTATATTGTTTTAAACTTCTTAAGTTGGCGCTCATTCCTTGATAGCCACTGCTAGTGTTGAGAGGGTATTTTCCTCAATGAAATACATGAAGAATCCACTAAGAAACAATGATGAATATTTAAACAATTGCTTGGTTACATTCGTTGAGAGAGAATTCTTCAAGCAAGTGAAAGATGAGAATGTCATCAATCTCTTCCGAAAAGGGGATTGTAAATTTATATTGTAATTTCCTTTGTTGTTTGTAATCTTTCTTAACTGTTACAAGTGTTGCCACAATGCTATTTTGCTACTATTACCGATATATGGTCATTAAGTCATCGATATTGCCATTTTAAAGTACATTTGTTGCTCTATTATATTGCTTTGGCAGAAGAAAAAAATACATGAATATCCAGGGGCAAATTCCTGGCTCCGCCACTAGCTCTCGCGGCGGCGGCAGTGGAGGTGGGGAGGGAGAGACATCAGATAAAACCTTCATCCCCCTCTCAGCCACTCCCGTGTCACTACAGCATTGTTGGCTATCATGATTTGAGTCTAGAATCCTAGAGAGATTCACCTAGACCAATTATTTACTTTGACCATAAAGTCTCTGGGTGAACAGACAGAACCAAACCGATGGTTTGAAATTGTCTTACTGGCCCTAGAACAAGTTCATGAAAGCAACGTGAACTTCTCTCACCAATTTTTTGTTTGGAGAAGTGTTTTTTTTTTCTGTCTGACAACGTATTCATGTTTTTTTTTAAGATTCACGTATTCATGTAAGTGTATAATAGGCACAACCTCTAATCTCGGCCCACATTCTCCGTCTGTCTCTCGATCGATCGGCACCAGGCCCGACGGGCCACAATGTACCCTCTCCCATGGCAAAGGAAGAAGGAAGCTCGATACCCAAACAGATCGAAGTATGAAGTAGACATGTTGATCCTCAATCCATTCACAATGTTTAAAAAAAAAAGAAAAATCCATTCACAACGTCAGAGTATCAACACTGATGTTAAAGAAAACACTGCCGTAGATTTCATATGAACCAACGTGATAGTATATATACGGGGAAGTTCTACCCAAATCATGTGGAGCAAAACGGGACACACATGTGTACATAGTGTTGACAAAAATACTCAACTGGCGTGTTAATTATTATATATGGCCTCATCTGACAAAGAGTAGAGACGCATTCAGGAAGCCAGATTATATAGGAGTGTCGTGCAGTGATGCAGACTACTCCTACCATGTGCCGAAGGAAGCCGTTCTGGTCCTCCAGGATGTGCACCTGCATCACACATGACACATGCACGATCATTCACAATTGCTTGTCTGCAACTGAAATCATTCCGGTTCCCCTACGATTACAGCTACTTACCCTGTGGTGTGATTCGTCCAGCTCCTCCTCCAGCAGTTTATCCTGAACTCAAGAAAGTCATGTAACCATTGATTCAAACACTGACCGTATGTACAGTATTTATACCTTCATTTCAGCCGAGGTGAATATTGTGCAGTGCAGGGTGTAACGGTATGCATACCTTCATTTCACGGACTTTACCCAGCGCGCACTCTAGCTTCTGCTCCAGATGGCCAAGCTCTGCCGCGCTTGCGGCGGATGGCGGGTCTTCTCCGGTCTGGCTCCGCACGACGGCCTCGAGGTGGTCACGCTCACGCCTCAACCTTGCGATTTCTGCCAGCAGCTGTTGTGTGCAAGAATCACAAGGCAATCATGCAGTTAACTCTCGGTGTACAAATGTAGTGTACTATGTACATGACTATATGTGTTTCCTCGTTTATTGACCTGATCATGATCATGATTTAGCCCCTCAGTCCCCTGGAGCTGGTCGTTGGTGGCGTTGTCATAGCGCTGAATTAGCTCGGTCCAGCTGAATAAATGACAAGTGAAGCATGATCGACAGGTTTCAGTCATCGGGTATTGTGTTTGTTATGCTAGGATTATGCATATATGAACGGAACGCCGGCGACGAGTATTTGTTGACTTTAACGGCAAAAATAACAGGCCGTGCTTTTGTAAGGATCTGAAACTGATCACTGAGTCCTAATCTGAAGATGACATACGAATATACGATTGAAATCAGGGTAAACTGAAAACCGTCTGACTAAGTTGAGCATGAAACACAACGAGAGCATCCCAATACAGCAGCTACGATGGCATCTTCTATTTCAGAATGCTGAATCATCAGTGTACCAGTGCAGAGTCTGAATCTCGCTTCTCCAGAATGAATCACCAGTCAACCGCACACATGTAAACTTGTAGTACTAAGAGCAGAGCATCGCAGAACACGACAGACGGGCGACAAGCTAGACAGAGCATCGCAGAACCAAAATCCAAAGTACTAGGCGTGACTGACAGAGCATCCAAAATCAGTGTACAGCCGGAGTGAATCGAGACGTCCGCACGGGCCATGAGAGAGACCGGGAGAAGAAGATGGACGAAGGAAGGAACAGACGGACGGACCTGGTGTGGGGGCTGCAGTAGTCGAACTGCCTGCCGGCGCCGTCGAAGACGAGGACGCCGAGGTCGGCGTCGCAGAGCACGGCGAGCTCCCGCGCCTTCTTGAGCAGACCGGCGCAGCGCTTGCCGAAGGTGGCCCGCCTGGAGATGGCGATCCGCCTCCTCTCCACGCTCCCGCGCCTCATCCCCCCCTTCTCCGGCAACCCTGGAGCGGCCGAGCTGCCTAGGTGGACGCAACGCGCTGGTCAGCCAGTGGAGGCGGCGTGAACGCGGCTGGTTCCTTCCTTCGTGGCCAAGTCTGGGACTGTAACTTTGAAACGAAGCACAGAGGCCGCAGCAGCGGAAGGCAAACGAGGCAGGCTACATGTAGGGAGAAGAGCAGCAGGTGGGTACCTGATGAGTACGTACTGAGGACATGCAGTGCGGTTTCCGGGAAGCTTGGTCCGCGACTGAGTGCGTACTGGAGTGCCTTTGACCACTGTGCTCTGCTCCTGTGGTGTATGCCACAGTGTATCGGCTTTCAGCAGTGTATCCCGTCACGGCGGCAAAATTTCGCGTTTTGACCCTTTTGGGTATTTTTAACTGGATCTGACCATGGTTGGCAAAATTTTCAGGATTTGACCATTTTTCCTACCGTCAGGGGTGTTGGCGGTAGGGTTACGCAACCTACCGCCAGGCTCCTTGGCGGTAGGAAACTTATCCACGTCAGCAAGCCCAAACGGTTGCCGTTCCCCTCCGTCCCACCCTACTGCCGAGCCTCATGGCGGTAGCCTCTGTAATGCTATCGCCAGCTACCCTGGCGGTAGGGTGTCAGCACTTATATCGACTGAACCGCCCGCCTCCCCCTCCATCCCCCCCCAGCCGCCAAGAACAGAGGGAGTTGCTCCCTCTCGCCCCTCTCTCATCTTCTCCACTCCACCCCTCTGATCTTCTTCGTTTCTTCACCGTTTTTGCGGATGAACAGATGCATTTTTGAGGGCTCGGATGCGCTAGGTGGTGCCCCCGGGACCGAAGGTATTGAGAACAAGTTGAGGGACACGGTGAAGGTAACATTTGAGCCTCCTAGAATTATCTTATGTTCTTGTTTTTTTTTAATCGTGAATTTGATCTGTATTATGTCCTTGTGTCATTCTTATTGCAGAAGATCGTGAGGCGTTGTCGCAAGCTGGTGGGCCTGCTTGGGTGCGCTGGCTCAACTTCAGCTCATGATCCTGCAGGCCCACAGGGTACCATCGCTTCGTCGAGCCATGCTGCCTCGTCCTCTAGGATGGCTGAGGAGGAGGACAAGGAGGATGATGAAGAAGATGAAGAGGAAGAAGAGGAAGAGGAGTACGATGACTTTGACGGACCTCCACCAACCCAGACAACTCAGCGTGAGAAGAGGGATAAGCCGAAGAAGGATTGGAATAGTCCTTCCCCGTTCTAGAAACCGCGTGCTCGAGGAGGACGCAACAAGAAGCCTGACGAGACTCGTTCAAAGAAAAACGAGGACCGTACCGCCAAGAGGGGTAGGCGCAACTGAATTGCTTAGTTAAACTATTTGTAATGGCTTGTCAAACTATTTGCTATTTGTCGAACTATGTGGAACCATTTGCTACTATGGGTTGTAAAACTATTTGCTATTTGTGCTGGCTTGAGTTAAACTATTTGCTATGAGTGTGATACATGTTATGCTATGAGTGTGATAAAATCTGCAAATTTTATGTTTTAAGTGTATAATGTTGCTGTGCAATTTTTTTTGAAAAAAGCAAAAATGTCATGTTCAAAAATTGCAAAGTCACCCACCCTACCGCCATGGATCCTGGCGGTAGGATGTGGAACCCTACCGCCCATCCATGCCCATTCCAGGTTACAGAAACGCCGCAGGGCACCACCAGGCACCCTACCGCCAGGGCGCCAACTACCCTAGCGGTAGGGTGTAGAACCCTACCGCCCGTTCATTGCCATTCCAGGTTACAGAGCCGTACCAAGGTACCACCAGCCATCCTATTGCCGGAGATCTTGGCGGTAGGGTCTCATCACCTACCGCCACGGGGTACGGCGGGAGGCTGGTCGCCACGTCATCCTACGCCCGTCAGATGAAGGCTGCTGCCGTTAATCCTACCGCCAGTGCCCCTGGCGGTAGGTTACGTAACCCTACCGACGACTCCCCTGGCGATAGAGAAAGGGTCAGATCCTGAATTTTTTTCCAGCGGGGTCAGATCCGGCTACAGATACCAAAAGGGTCAAAACACGAAATTTTGTCCATCACGGGCCGGCGTGTGTGACTGTAGCAGCAGTGCGCTTCAGGTGGTGGTGTGACCGGTCCGCCGGTCACGCCCGACGGGAAAGAAAGAAAGCGGTGCGCGTGGAGCGGAGCAAAAGCGGGGCGCCTGCGTGTTCGCGGCGGCTTCGTGCGTTGCCGATCTCGGCAACTCCTCCTGTCTCCGTGCCTCTTTCGGGCGGTGGAATATTGCCGTTTCCGGCCTAAAGTGAAAGTCCGTGACTTGCGGCGACCGTTTGGTCCTGCGTGACCAGCGCACAACACGGGTACGTGCAGGCAGACCAGCAGCTATGCGGTTTCTACACGGTACGTGCGCACAGTCAGTCAGTCCATGAGAGCAACTCCGACCCGACGATTCAAACGGACGTTTATTTTGTCTGTTTTTGATTCCTTTGGATTGGATAAACGGACGCTTGTGTTCGCTTGTTCATTTGGGTTGACACTGCATCCAATGCTCGCACAACGTAAAAATTTGTGCACCAACATATAAAAAACACGCAAACCGGCCGGACACAAACTTGGCCCTGAAATGCGTGTAGACGGATAGCAAGCGGGTGCATTTTGGGTTTGAGTCGGCGCGTTGGGCCCTGATTTTGACCCGTTCTGACGCAAACAGACAAGTGCGGACCATTTGTGTCACCGTGTTGGAGTTGCTCTAAACCTTTTTTTTTTTGCGGGGAGTCGATAAACTTCTAAAAGTGCGTCTATCTGTCGGGAGATGTTCATGGTTGTTCTTTAATTTCCACCTCTTCTTTAGAAGGTTTATTTTGCAGACAAATCATTCCAGCTGACTCACATGAATATTTGTGTTGGATGGTGCTGCTTAACACCCTTCATTGTCTGTCTCATACCTTGGTTTATGCTCACCATACATATCTCTATTTTACAAATTTTGTGATAGTGTGGTGATTTTTATTTATTATACTTGGATTTTATCTAAATTACAATACAAATGTTCACCCCTCATAAAGGTTTTTCGGTTGGCGGAAGCAACTCCACCCGTCATAAATATCGCATTCCATAATGATTACCCGGTGGGGTCTTTCTCCTCTCCTCTTCCCTCTGCCCTCAAAGGCAATTAGGACGACCCGCCCTTCCCCGCCATCTGTAACCGCCCGCGTTGAGCCCATGCCCCCTCCCTCCTCTGCCTATCATCTTCGCAATGTGAGAGGTTGGGAACCCTGATACCTCTGTGCATAGATAGGTTCAGGTTCCATGATGTACGATGGTGCATCCTTGATGGTGTTGGTGGCCTCATTCTGGGGACAAGTTTTCCTGGCCAAGTAGAACAAATAAAAAACGAGAGGCCCTTGCGTAGCCACGAAAGGCGACACGGGGACGAGGGTTCATCTCCCACTGACACATTCCCCACCCTCCTACCGCCTCTTTGCCACCACACTACCTTCTCTTCACGATGTTCGGCCTACGGTTGTTAGTGTTACAACTTAAAAGGAATCGTAGAGTGCGAGCGCGCACACACACACGTGGAAATGAGCAAAAACAAAACTATCGAAAGCTAAAACCTCCGAAATGCATGCACAATGACGTATAATTTTACTAACCTCTCTCTCCCCCAGCCCCACTCGAACAATTATGGGTGGTGACAATCTGACGTCCATTACGACTAGTTCATCTATTCGTGATGTACCCACATATATTGACCGTGGCCCTTCCACTGAAGCACATATTCTGGACAAGGAAAGCGTGTTTGTTGACTACGACCCATGTTCACGTTGCCCCTCACCTTCGAACGGCGGAAGAAGTCGAGTGTAGTCCGCCACAAACAGCCACCATCCGCACGATGTGTATCCAATGACGTAGAAGTGTGATCAGACTGGTAACTACTACAAGATGGTGCGTGGGCAGGAAACATATTTTCCATCCTAAAAATGATTGAAGAATTTTACATAGAATTAATTGCAAGCATGCAAAACTCATGTTTAGCCGCCTTTCTGTCCTTCTATAGATGTATAGATCTGAGCATGACATCTGTGTCTTATGTGTTGAACAAATCTGCGGTAGATCATATTCTACTGCAAATCCATAAGAGAGAAATAACAGGCATTATGATCTTCCCATATCTTAAAAGTAGAAGTAGTTTTTTGCTCCACCGATCGAAAGACACAATGGTAATTGCATTTTTCTTGCTTTGTTACTTCCATTTGAACTTGCCAGACGACTGTTCTTCTTCTTCAGCCAATGCAGCTCCAAGTACCGTAATTGCCCCACTAGCGGCACCGGCAAGGAATGAGCCAAAGCCACCACCCTTACCTTTTTTTCCTGCATATATGGTATTTCATTACGTGTCTTATATATGTCCCAAAAATAAAATTTTCATTTGCTTTCTAGCAAGGTAACCATGACAAGCAATGACATAGAGAATGTGAAAGATATAAAATACCTTTCTTTGAGGACTTCTTCTTCGATTTATCATGGACGGCATAACCAGCGGGCGGCGCGTGGCCATGTTGTTGTGGATACCCAGCTGGAGGGTATCCTCCGGGTTGAGGATACGCACCAGGTGGAGCTCCGTACCCTTGCACCGGAACAAATGGCATAGGGTAACCAGGCCAGCCCGGCGGAGGAGGGTATCCACCGGGGTAGAATGGAGCCGGAGGAGGATGACCAGGACCTTGCATGCCTTCCCTCTTTGATAACTGTCTGGATGGACCAGGGAATTCACAAGGATGAAGCTATGATCATGGTAATTCGAAATGCCTATGGACGATTTGCAAGAGACAATAAGATGTTACCGGTGGGGCGACGCGGAGAGAACTCTGTAAAAGATGGTGCTAGGGAGACTTGAAACTTGGGA
The DNA here is from genome assembly GCA_039707655.1 of Elymus sibiricus. Classification (NCBI taxonomy): domain Eukaryota; kingdom Viridiplantae; phylum Streptophyta; class Magnoliopsida; order Poales; family Poaceae; genus Elymus; species Elymus sibiricus. The sequence continues at coordinate 455,775,078 of CM077675.1, read as the reverse complement.
GAGAGATCGGTGCTGATTTGATACGGTAGCTAGTAGTTTCCTCTCGTCATGCCGTGGATAACAACTTGCGAGCACGGTTGAGAGCAAAACCAGGAGCAGTCAGTGCAAAGTTTACTATCTTAAGGAATTCTATTTGTTCATGTGGATGCACATCAAGGTAGGGACCCGAAGGCTCATCTTGACCTCTTCACCATGCACAACCTCTTTGACCAAGACTTCTTTTTTAGGGCTTTTGACTCGGCCTTGTGCATACTCAGCCTGTGTTCGTCTGATTCTGATCGTCTATTTACTTTATTTTCCCCAGGGTGTATTACCGGCCGGTCCAAGATTCCCAGCGCAAACTTGTATCGCACGTTAAAAAAAGGTTGACGGACTGTTTAAGTGTAGTAGGATAACTGGAGAAGAAGGAAATTCCCAGCTCAACAAGTTTATATCATTTCTCTAACCGGACGGGGAAAAAAATGTTTCGGGGAATTTCAGTACTCCAGAAAAATTATAGGTAGGCGTACTTCTATAAGGATGGGAGAGCGTGCGACGTTAAAAATCAAAATCTGACATTTTTCATAAAAAGAATTATCGTTTACCGTTCGTCATGCTAAAACATTAGGTCTTGTTATACTTGGCGCAAAATAAACTATGTGCATTTTATTAAAGAAAAAAATACCGTGTGCATCATTCGAGGTTAGAGCTGCACCGGTTTGTTATATTCATGCAGGTACATAAAGCCTTATTATGGCACCAAATTACACAAGGCTTCTTGTCATAGCTTCTTGTCATAATGGCACGATTCATATCCTTTTAGAGAGTCGAATATTGCAACAGTGTGATAATTAAAAAAGAGGTGCACAATTCAAACGTCGAGTGGACGTGCGCAACTCGCAAAAATGAAATGCGCTGTCGGGAGAGAGCGGTTCTGGTAAAAAGATATAATTTACATTAAGAGCATCTCCAGCGGTTGCCCCCCCCCCCCCCCCCCCCCCCAAGGGGGCCGAAATAGCGCCGCCTGGGGCGGAGCTAAAATCGGCCTGGGAGGGCTCGTTTTTCCAGTCGACCCCCCGCCGCTTTCGGCCCATTATCGGCGTAGAATCGGCCCAAATTCGGCCCAGATTCGACGCTATTTCGGCTTTAAAATCAACAAAATCGGCGCTCTTTCGACACAAAATCAACAAAATCGGCGCTCTTTCGGCATAAATTCAACAAAAACTGAATGTTTCGTATCAAAGTTCATCATAGAAATTAATACAAAATCAAATAGTTCAATGAAGCAAGTTCCAACATAAATTAAAACAAATCGAGCTAGGCGTTGCCCTTGAGCCTCCATTGGTGCTCCACCAGATCTCCTGCGCATATTGAGGTAGGCAGTCCATGTTGCTGGTACCTGGTGATCAACAACTGCAAGAGGTCCCATCCTGTGATATGGTTCAGAATCAAACACTGGCTCTTCCTGCTCGCTCTCAATGATCATGTTGTACAAGCAGACACATCAATTCATGATCTCCCACATCTGCCTTTTGGACCAGGTCATAGCGGGGTACCGGACAACAACAAATCGCGATTGGAGCACACCAAATGCTTGCTCGACATCTTTCCTGCAAGCCTCCTGACACTTAGCAAAATGTGCCTTCTTTGGCGCCACAGGTTTTGAGATAGTCTTCACAAATGTGGACCATCTCGGATAGATACCATCTGCTAGATAGTATCCCTTGTTGTATTGGCGTCCACTGACCTCAAAGTTCACCGGAGGAGCATGACCTTCAACAAGCTTGGCGAAGACATTCGAGCACTGCAAGACGTTGATATCATTGTGAGTTCCTGGCATATCAGAGAAGGAGTACCAAATCCATAGGTCATGTGTGGCTACTGCCTCAAGTACCACACTGCAACCACCTTTGGCACCTTTGTACATCCCCTGCCAAGCAAATGGGCAGTTTTTCTATGACCAATGCATGCAGTCGATGCTTCCAAGCATCCCTGGAAATCCTCTTTCTTCATTCTGTGTTAGGATTCGAGCAGTGTCTTCAGCATTGGGTGATCGCCAATATTATGGTCCAAACACTGCCACCACTGCCCTGCAGAACTTGTATAGACACTCAATGGTGGTGGACTCGGCCATTCGCCCATAGTCTTATTGTATGTCCGCGGGAGCTCCGTATGCAAGCATCCTCATAGCTTGGGTGCATTTCTGAAGTGAGGAGAATCCAACTGTGCCGGTGCAATCCTTCTTGCAAACGAAATAGTTATCGAACTCCCGAACGGAATTAACAATCCTGAGGAAGAGCTTCCGGCTCATCCGGTAGCGACGCCGAAATACTTTCTCACCGTGCAATGGACAGTCGGCGAAGTAGTCAGCGTAGAGCATGCAATACCCCTCCATCCGATGCCTCTGCTTGCTCTTGCGCCGGCCCGGCGCCGAGCCACCTCGCCGGGGCTTGTCATTGTTGACGAACAGGCCGGCCAATGAGGCGAGTATCATGAGGTGCTCCTCGTTGGCGGTGTCGGCCTCGGCTTCTTCCTCCAACAGGGCCGCGAATGCCTCCTCGTCGTCCGAGTCCATGGCCGGGCAGGCAAAATGTCGAACACCTTGTCGGCGTGAACGGGCGAGCAGCCGCCAGCGTGGCTTGGGCCGAAGGACGGCGATGGGCGATGGCTATGGGCGATGGTCGGGAAGCGAAATCCGGCGAGGGAGGCCGAAGCGGGGCCTTCTAGCGGCGGTGCAGTGGCCGTGAACAGGCGAGGGGCGCCGGGGTCGGCATTGGGGAGGGGGTCGGGGAACGCGGGGGGGAGTGGCTTGCCGCCAGGAAAATGACGAGATTCGCCTGACAGTGGTGTCCCACACGCTGGTTTGTTACCGCCAGAGCCCTCCAAGAGGCTCCCAGTGCCCTGGGTTCGGCCTGGGTTCGCCGGCCCAAAAAAGCGAGCAAACCGACGAAAAACAGGATCCTGGGGCGCGACTGGACCGATTTTTCGGCGCCGGCGATGAAAAAGGGACCTGGGGGTTCTTTGGGGCCGCGGCTGGAGATGCTCTAAAACCGCGACAAGTGTTTTGGGACGATGGAGAAAGTAGTACATCGTGCATTATGAGTAATCGTCTGAATTCCAACGGGCCAGAGAAATGGAGTAGAGTACTACATCTTCTTGTTTCGTAGCCACGTAGGGACTATATGACCAGCGCAACGAGTCCTCTGCCCCGGTGGGTGCAACCGTGCAAGGTGGACGCGCGCTCATGCAGAGGCGTTGCCGCGTGGCTCCCTCCTCCCCGTACCGTATGTACGTACGTACATACATTGCTGATCTCGGCGGCTCAAAGCGCGCCTCATGCCATGGATTGGAACCGTTGCCGTTTGCAGCAAATGGAGGAGATGCGCGTTGGTGCCCTTTGCTCTAGCACCAAGAGAAGTATCTCCTCCCTCCTTTTCGTGCCTTGCACCTGCAGGGCAAGCATCTTGATTCTTGACTGCCCTGTCGCTGCGTCGTTCCACGGACGTACGGGAAAGGAAAGGTGCGCCAAGAACGCTGTGGGTCAAAATCACTATTCTGATCTTGTCAGAAATCTTCAACACAAAATGACCTCTCTTAAAAATTATTTTACGGTCTGATCCTTTCTGAAACACCAAACCTCGTGGCGTTACTAGTCAAAATAGAAACGCCAAACTATCCAGCGTTGCTAACCGGCCACGTGACAAGTCCAAATGCCGAAGTTGGCCGCGTTGGTAGAAACGCCAGACCTCTTGGCGTTGCCGTTGCACTTCAAAATGCCAAAGTGATACGCGTTGCCCTCCTGGTCCACCCACTGGCACTTCAAAATGCCAATCTCTCAATCTTGGTCCTCAGGGTCCAGAACAATATTTGTACCATCGGAGGGCTCAGGCTATAGCAGGTTTGCTATGTGTGCGGCTAATGCATCCAGCCCTTGGGCGTCGTCAGGGCTGTGTCTAACTGGCTCTGCCGTGGCGTGATGCTACAGCCATATTCTCTTGATGCTAACGCCTCGGACTTTGGCGTTTTGAAGTGCAACAGCAACGCCAAGTGGTCTGGCGTTTCTACCAACGAGGCCAACTTCGGCGTTTCGACTTGCCACGTGGCCGGCTAGCAACGCTGAATAGTTTGGCGTTTCTACTTTGGCCGGTAACGTCACGAGGTTTGGCGTTTCAGAAAAGGTTAGATCGTGAAATAATTTTTGGGAGAGGTCATTTTGTGTTGAAAATTTCTAACAAGGTCAGAGGGGTGATTTTGGCTAAAGCTGTGAGCTCAACAGAATGTTGCGGTACGCAATCATGAGTGTGTGCAGTGGCGGAGGCCTCCGGTGGGCAAGGTGTGGCAGCCGCCACACCTTGATTTAGTCCAAATTTTTTAATACATGTATGCATACCATTATTTCCTAGCTTGCTGCTCTTGCTAGATGAAAAAGAATCACTAAAAAAAAGGGGCACGCAACCACCCTAATTGGGCCTATGGCAACATCCAGCGACGCACGCGGCCCAGCTATTTGGGCCTAATCCCCGTCACGAACAGATCGAGACAGCTCGTTCCAGCGCGCATGAAGCAATTCCCCAACCCCCAACGAAGCACGGACGCCACGAACCGCAGATAATGCAGCGGCGGTCAAGCAGGCGGCTGTGGGCGGCGAGCGAGCGGACGCAGTGAAGGACGGCGGTGGGCGGAGGACAAACAACGCAGCTGGTTGCGGCTGAGGTTGGGACTGGGGCACGGGCAGGGCGCCATTACGCAGCGAGTGTCGAGCGACTGCTGTGACCAAGCGGACGATGCGGCGGTCGCCAGCTCCGCCTCCCTCGCGGGTCTGCCCGTCCATGCCTCCGCCTCTCTAGACGCCAGCTCCATCTCCCGCATAGTCCTCCCCCTCTCTATTCGCCTGCTTGAACAAGGTGCGTGTGACGCCCCCGGCTTAACCGTGCACTATTCATACACGCAAATATGCACGATCAAGACCAAGGACTCATGGGAAGATACCACAACACAACTCTAAACACAAATTAAAATAATTCAAGCTTCATATTACAGCCAGGGGCCTCGAGGGCTCGAATACAACAGCTTGAGTACAAAGGTCAGCGGAAGCAAACATAATCTGAGTACAGACATAAAGGTACACAAGTCTTTGCCTTAAGAAGGCTAGCACAAACAGATACAACGGATCGAAAGAGGCGAGGCCTCCTGCCTGGGAACCTCCTATCTAATCCTGGACGTCGGAGAAGTCTACGTCGTAGTAGGCGCCATCCTGGTCGTAGTGGCCTCCGTCGGGGTAGTAGTAGTCGTCGACGGGGTAAGCAGTCTCCTGGGTCTCCTGAGCTCCGTCATCTGGTCGCGGCAACGTATCAAGGGGAAAAGGGGGAGCAAAGCAACGGTGAGTACTCATCCAAAGTACTCGCAAGACTTACATCAGAATCTAAAACTAGATATGCACCAGTATCAAAGGAATGGGGCTATATCTTTGGACTGAACTGCAGAAATGCCAGAAGAGGAAAGAAAGCCTAGTCCTATCGAAGACTAGCATCTTCAGCGTCTTGCAGCATAAGATGAGAGTTCAGAACATATTTTATTAACAGGTTAAACAGAAGCAAGGCCTAGGGATCCTTCCTCGACTCCCTGCGAGAAAGTGATCCCGGAGCCAACAATTCAAATAATAACATTAAGTATCCAATTCTAGTTATCATAGCTCTGGATACAACTCTGAGCGTCCGTTACCGTGGGCACGGCTAATCGATTAGTTTACTTCCCTGCAGGGGTGCACAAACTTACGCATCACGCTCGATAAATTCTGGCCGGATACAATTTTCGGGTCATACCCGGCCTCATCCATCGACACGCCGTAATCCAACCTAGGCTCATCACAGAGGTCAGCACGCCGGTCTACATCCTAATGACTCGGGGTCATGGACCATCGCCCTTGCCATCCTGCGCGTTACGCCCTCGGCCGGTGTCAGTCCTAGCATGACTTAATTACAAGTGCCATGCGTTAGCTCGGGCCACCCGGGCGCGAGTCGCTCTATGTGACGTCTGATGAGCCTTCGGAAGAATGTACGCCGTAGAGTGCCCATAACTTTTTCCGCATGGTGGTTAGTGCGAAAGAGGCCAGAGGCCTTCTCAGATCACATATCCAAACCCGTTTAGTGTCTTGCTCTATTGCGGTGACGATCGGTCCCACCATCCCGTCGCCCCGTCTCGAGAACTTGTGGCAAGGGCATTTCTGTCCGGCCACGCCTCGTCTATATCCCTTGGATGCCTTACCGGCGCATCCCACCAAATTTCATACTCGCGGGTACCCTTGGGGCCAACCCGTCTTTCATTTCTTCACACGGGTACCCTTGGGGCCGACCCGTCAAATCACATATGAATCAGTGCCAGGTCATGGTAGCTGTGCGTCGGTACTCCAAGAGGATATACGAGGAATCACTCTCGATATATCGTACTCGGGGTACATGGGGTGATGTGTCGGTAACGGCTTGTCAGTCCTAACGACTGAGTCTTCTGTCTTCAAGTCCTCGATGACGACGGTGGAAAAGCAGGGGCAACGACCATGGTAAAATGGAGGTCACAGGGGGATTCCTTTCCATACCTATACTATAATAGTGTATGAAAGCAGGTATGAATACAGTAATCAAAAACAGGCTATGCATCAGAATAGGTGCTGTTTAAATACAGTATCAAAATCTAATGCAAGTAGTAGGAGGAAGGAATAGGTGATATCGGAATGCTCAAGGGGGTTTTGCTTGCCTTGTTGCTCTGCTGGAAAGGGCTGACCGTCAGGGGCGTAGTCGGTCTCGGTGGCAGCGTCAGCCTCGGAAACTACCGGAGAGAAGAGGGGGAAGAAACAACAAATAACAGCAAGCAGATGCAACAAAGATGCATATCATGACTAATCGCAGGGCTTGAGTGTTTTACTGCCTAATTAAAGGTTTTAATTAATTTAGAAATTAATTTGAATTTATTTTAATTCAGTCAGGCACTATTCATTCATCTGAAACAGGCAAAAAGTTGCATGTTCATCATGCTAGGAGCATGTGACAGATGAATGGATTGCATATTTGGATTCCTTGGATTTTTCTGAACATTTTTCATATATAAATTATTTTCATCTGAGTTATAGATTATTTTATATGATTTTTCAAAGTTTTAAACAATTTCTGGAATTTAAATATTTATTTAAATTCGAATTATCCAGAATAGTAAATGCTGGCGTCAGCATTGCATCAGCATTGCGTCAGCAAGTCAGCAGTGGGGCTGACTGGTCAATCCTGACCAGTGGGACCCACTGGTCAGTCTCACATTAGCTAAAACAGGTTTAATTTTAATCTAATCAGATTAGTCAGATGTGGGACCCACTAGTCAGTGAGTCATTAAGCTAATTTAGTTATTTTAATTAGTTTAAATATTCAATTAGTCAACTGACAGGGGTGGCCCACCAGTTAGTGGCTCAGTTGACTGGGGCCCCACCTGCCAGTGACTGGCTGTGCCCAGTCAGCAGGTTGACTGGGTCAACCCAGTCAACTGGGCCCAGGGGACCCACTGGCAGGGTCAATTGGGGTGGCCCCAGGCCTGACAGGTCGGCGCTGGCCGGCGGCGAGTCGCCGGTGACCAAAAACCGCGGCGGCGACACGGGCATCGACCGGAAATCGTGCACAGGGCACGGGAAGGAGCGGGGGTAGGCGCGTTCGAACGGGCTCGACGAGCCACGTCGATTGGTGGCGGTGGCGCGGGCCAATTCGGCCGGTGACGATGGCCAGAAGCTCGCCGGCGGCGAAGTGTTTCGGGTGTGCGACGGAATCGTGCTAGCAAGGGGCAAAACGAGCGGCACTTGGTCCTAACAGCATCTACGCGACGCGGCGGTGCTAACGGACTCATGTCCGCGACCAAAAGGTCACCGGGAGCTCGCCGGCGACGAGCTCCCGCGGAGGAGCTGTCGGGCTCCGGTGAAATCAGCGGCTACGCGCACTAATGCTTCGAGGAGAGAGAGGGGAAAGACGCAGGGGCTCACAGCGGTCCTGCAGGTGCGCAAAGTGGGCTCGGGGGAGGCTCGAGGTGGCCGGAATCGACGGCGAGGTCCTTCGGGTCCCGAGGAAGAAGACGACGCGGGGACGGCGATGCAGAGCTCCTGGGGCTCGGGCTTGTGGTCGAGGAGGACGAGCAGTACACGGCGGAGCTCAGGGACGTCACGGCGATGCACGGGAGGGAGTGTGGCCACGGCTAACCGGAGGCCATGGCGTCGGCGTTCGGGCGACGGTGCAGGAGAGCAAGGGAGGAGGGGGATAATGGCGCCTGTGCGTCCAGGGAGGAGAGGGGAGTCGTACTTATCCATCCACGACGCGCGCGGGGCGGCGGACTGCTCGGGAGGGGCCCGCCGACGTGCGCCCGCCAGGCGTTCGTCAGCCACGGCGCGGGAGCAGTGGCGGGAGGAGGGAGAAAGGAGGGCTGGGCCGGCTGGGCCTGCCACTGTAGCTGGCAGGCCAAGTGCACAGGTGAGTTTTTATTTTTCCTTTCTTTTCCTTTTTCTGATTTATCTACTAACTTCTGTTTTAATTCTTTCTAGGTATTTTCTACTTTTGCAAAAATGTGTAACATAGCCCAATAAATATTATGCAATATCCTAGAGGTCCTCAACAATTTTGGGGATTTTTATGCACTGTTTGATTTTCCTAAATATTATTTGAAGCACTTTTAATTGCTTTTAGGTACTGTTTTTTGATAGTGGGGTCCACATCATGTCCTTGGTGATGTTGTTTTCCTCAACAATATTTGTTTTGGAATATTCCACAAGTATGGAACATTTTATTTTGCTGGTTTGGGAATTTAAATTCATTCCTTCAATTCATATTGCATTTGGAGGTGGAATTTGAAATTAGACATGATGATCACCTTGATCTTCCTCATAATTAGCAAAATACTTTGACATTGATCATGTAATTACTGTGCTCTATTACATGGGGTGTTACAACTCTCCTCTACTAGCAAGAATTCTCGTCCCGAGAATCAAGAAGTAGAAGGGAAGAGCTCGGGGTATTCTTCGCGGAGATGATCCTCGCGTTCCCAAGTAGCTTCATCTTCTGAGTGGTTCGACCACTGAACCTTGAAGAACTTGATAGTCTTCTGGCGAGTCTTTCTTTCAGTTTCATCAAGAATGCGGATCGGATGCTCCTTGTAGGAGAGATCATCCTGCAGATCAAGCATCTCATAATCCACTGCTCGTTGCGGGTCCTTAAAGCATTGCCGCAATTGAGAAACATGGAAGACATCATGTAGATGAGAGAATTGCGGTGGCAGCTCCAATTGGTAAGCCACTTGTCCATGCTTTGCGATAACGCGAAAAGGTCCAATGTAGCGAGGAGCTAACTTGCCTTTTACACCAAATCGATTAGTGCCTCTCATAGGAGTGACACGCAGATAAACCATATCACCGGGGAGATAGTTAAGTCCCCAATGTTTACGATCATAACTGCTCTTCTGACGAGACTGAGCCGTCTTAAGGTGCTCTCGGACAATTCGAACTTGTTCTTCTGCTTGTTGAATGATGTCCGGACCAATGAGTGCGCGTTCTCCGATTTCAAACCAATTCAGGGGAGTTCGGCACTTACGTCCATACAACACTTCAAAGGGGGCCATCTTTAAGCTTTCTTGATAGCTATTATTGTAGGAGAACTCGGCATATGGCAGAGATTCTTCCCATTTCTTGCCAAATGAGATGACACAAGCTCGTAGCATATCTTCAAGCACGTGATTAACTCGTTCAACTTGACCCTGAGACTGCGGGTGATAAGCAGTACTCCAAGTTATATGAGTGCCCAAAGCTTGTTGGAAACTTTCCCAGAACTTCGAGGTGAAAATACTGCCTCGATCTGTACCGATGTGCTTTGGAATGCCATGCAGAGAAACAATTCTGGAGATATATAAGTCTACTAACCGACTAGCAGTAATAGTCTCCTTAACTGGCAGAAAATGTGCAACCTTGGAGAAGCGGTCGATGATGACAAAGATAGCATCATGACCCTTCGGTGAGCGGGGAAAACCAAGAACGAAATCCATCTGAATACTATCCCACTTCCACTCAGGGATAGGCAATGGTTGCAGAAGTCCTGCAGGTCTCTGATGTTCTGCTTTAACTTGACGACAAGTGTGACATTGTTCAACGTATCGAGCAATATCCTTCTTCATGTTGGGCCACCAATATCGCTGACGAATGTCGCGATACATTTTGGTGCTTCCGGGGTGAATAGACAACAGAGTGTCGTGAGCTTCTTTCATAACCTTATCTGTCATAAGATCCATTTGGGGGACCACAAGACGATTCCTGAAATATAAAGCTCCATCTTCACCTAATGAAAAGTCTTTGACTTCCCTGATCCCAAGTTCTTGTATAATTGGAGTTAATCCCAAATCCTCTCGTTATACCCTTACAATATCCTTGTGAAGGCCCGGTTCCACAAAAAGGGTGTTGAGAAATCCCTTAGGTACAATGTGGAGATTCAACTTGCGAAACTCTTCATGAAGACGGGGATTAGTTTTCTCAACCATGAAGTTGTTGCAATAAGATTTTCTGCTCAAAGCATCGGCCATTACATTAGCCTTGCCTGGGGTATATGAAATACCGAAATCATAGTCAGTGAGGGCTTCCATCCATCTACGCTGACGGAGATTTAAGTCTGGTTGAGTGAACAAGTATTTCAGGCTTTGGTGGTCAGTATAGATCTCGCAACGATTACCGAGAAGGTAATGTCGCCAATTCAGTAGAGCATAGACCATTGCAGCTAACTCAAGATCATGAACTGGGTAATTCTCTTCATGAGGACGCAGCTGCCTTGAAGCATAAGCAATCACTCTGCGCACTTGCATTAGGACACAGCCTAATCCTTGACGAGAAGCGTCGCAATAAATGACAAAGTCCTTACGAGAATCTGGCGGAGCGAGCACTGGTGCTGAGGTAAGCTTGTCCTTGAGAGTCTGGAAACTTTCCTGACATTTATCTGTCCATTCAAACTTAACACCTTTGTGAAGCAAATTGGTCAGGGGCTTTGCAATCTTGGAGAAGTTCTCGACAAAGCGACGACAATAGCTGGCAAGTCCAAGAAAACTTCTGACTTGCTTGACATTCTTCGGGGGAGTCCAGTCAACAATGGCCTGAACTCGTTCAGGGTTGACGGCAATTCCATCCTTGGAGATCACATGACCAAGGTAAGTTACTTCATTTAGCCAGAACTCACACTTTGAGAATTTGGCGTATAGTTGATGTTCCCGAAGCCTTGGGAGCACAAGGCGAAGATGTTCGGCATGCTCTTCTTTACTCTTGGAATATATCAGAATGTCATCCAGATATACCACGACAAACTTGTCGAGATAATCCATGAAGATATAATTCATCAACCGAGAGAAGGTTGTTGGGGCATTGGTTAAGCCGAAAGACATCACGGTGTAGTCGTATGAACCATAGCGAGTAACAAATGCTGTCTTTGGGATATCTTCTTCACGAACACGGATTTGATGATAACCCAACCTCAAGTCGAGTTTAGAGAACACCGATGATCCAGCAAGCTGATCGTACAAATCATTAATCCGGGGAAGCGGATATTTATTCTGAATTGTTGCTTGGTTGATAGGTCGGTAATCTTGAACTAACCGATTAGTACCATCTTTCTTCTTGACAAAGAGAGAAGGTGCTCCCCAAGCTGAGGAACTAGGACGAATAAAACCCTTGCGAAGCGATTTTCAATTTCTTCTTTAAGTTCAAGAAGTTCATGTGGAGGCATCTTATAAGGCCGCTTAGCAATAGGGGTGGTGCCTGGTTTCAAGTCGATGACGAACTCGACTGCTCTAGCAGGGGGTATGCCTGGAAGCTCTTCTGGAAATACATCTTGAAATTCTCGAACCACTGGAATGCTTTCAATCCCCTCAAGAGGTGAAGCATTCAGTGCACTCATCATATGTATCTGGGTCTCGGCATTTCGAACGAGATGAGCGGTATGAACCACTAACTCGTTGGAGGGGTGCAGAAGATGCACAGTCTTAGTGGCACAGACAATTGAAGCACTATGTGCTGTTATCCATTCCATTCCCAATAACAGATCAATATTGGAGGATGCTAACACAATGGGCGAGACGAGGAATTCTAATCCTTCAATCTCAACAGTGACGTTGGGACATACCATAGAGGTCTGACAATTTCCCGCAGGTGTGGATACCATTATTTGAATGTCCATGTTCTCGCATTTAATGTTATGCTTAGATGCAAATTCTTCCGACATGAATGAATGCGATGATCCAGAATCAAATAATACGGATGCGGGTATTGAGTTAACAAGAAGTGTACCCATCACAGTAGACGGCTGGTCTTGAATTTCAGCCATATCAGTATGGTTGGCTTGAGCACGAGTATAAGGAACTCGGGTGTTGCTGTTGCGGGGCTGATAGTTTGGCGGTGCAATATGTTTCTGACCCTGCCTGCAATCTCTGGCACGGTGACCTGGACGGCCACACTTGAAGCATAGTCCATCCTCAGGATGTGAGGGTGGTGGCAGAGGTGCTCTTGGTGGTGGTGGTCTTGTATGCCTTGGCGGTGGAGGGGGCAGGCGAGGCGCCGCATAGGATGGCCTCGGTGCATAAGCAGGCGGACGGTAGCTGTTGGGGATCTAGATCCTCTGCTTCTGAGGACGTGAGCCCGAAGATGAACCCACGTTAGTCCTGCGCTTGGTGTGATCCTTGTACCTCTGCAGACCTGTCTCAATCTGGATAGCCTTGTCGACCAACGTGGCAAAGTCACGGAAGTCATGAGCTAGCAGGGCAAGGTGAACATCTGGGTGAAGTCCTTCACGGAATTTCTCCTGTCTGCGAGCATCAGTTGGCATATCCTCTTCAGCATAACGGGATAAGTCCAGAAATTCGCGCTGATAAGCGTCCACAGTCTTACTGCCTTGGGTGAGGTTGCGGAACTCGGCCTTCTTCCGGTCCATGATTCCTTGAGGAATGTGGCGAGCACGGAAAGCAGCTTGAAACTCTGGCCAGGTGACGATGGCGCCGGCTGGCAGAGAATGCTTGTGGCTGGTCCACCATTGAGCAGCGGGGCCTCTCAGAAAATAGGCCGCATAGTTGACATGGTTGGCAGGGGGAACCATAGCAGATTCCAGTATATGAACGATGTCGCGGAGCCAGTCGTCAGCATCTAGTGGCTGAGCTGAGTTGTGGAACGTTGGCGGGTTGAGACGCACAAAGTCCTGCAGCGACATTGTGGCTTGCTGCTGATACATTGGGGGCCTCTGGAGTTGGTCCACCAGTCCTTGCATGAACTGACGTTGGACTTCCATTTGCTGAATCATTCCAGTCATGTAGTCAGGTGGCGGTGGTGGCTCAGGCGCACCACGACCACGACCAGCTGGCCTAACCATCCTGCTATTTTATAACAGTGGTAGTTTAGTAATTTGCATTTGCAAGCATAAGAATCATTAATGAAGTAATCATGCACGACAAAAAGAAGTGCGATAAAATACAACATAGTAGTCGAAGCACGACTTAATGATCCATACATATGTTTGTTACAAACCATAAGTCTGTTACATATGACGATAAGTCTGGCATGAAAATACCCTAGACAAACTAGGCGGCACGCAGGCACGCGGTGAGGAACTACACAACGAGAAATAGCAAAGGCTACGTCAACGTCGGGGAAAAACCACTGAAACGGGGTAACTGCAAGTGCGGACGACGAGTCTCCAGAGCAGGAAAATCCTACGCTCCGTGTGCACTCTGATGCAGAACCCGGTCTCGAGCTGACAGAAGAGGTCCACGTGCAGGCGTATGACCTCAAACAGCGGGCCAGTCAATACCTGCCGGCATCTGAGTCCTGCGCGGGTAAAGGATATACTCCGGATGTATCCCTGCACGAACAGCTGGTAGCAATTGCGTCATAGCATCGTAAAGACGTGCTCGAGTGGCAAACATCTCGACGGCGAGAGCCCGGTTAGTGCGATCCAGAGCCTGAGCGTACTGAATCAACACGTGCGGATCATATCGACGACGCTCGTAAGGGGCACAAATAGCTGTGTAGTATCCAGTAGCATCTCCAGTAGGCGCATAAGGGATGTATCGGAACTCAGAGGCATCCAGACTATCATGCTGTCCACAGAGTCGTGCGACAGCAGAATAGGCAGCATCATGGACTGCCATCTCAATCGTCACGCCGATACCATGAAAAAGGTGCAACTCGGTGCCTGAGTCATCTCGCTGATCGTAGATACGAACATCAGCATGGTACTGCTCCTGGTTGAACTCGCGGTAATCCTCGTAAACTATGTACTCGGGATACCAGCGGTAACCCAGTCTGGTCAGGAGGGCGATTAGGATAGCTGGAAACCCAGAGGCATCACGAGCCCAAGTGCGAAGCACAAGCTGCGTCGCAGGGCGCGGCGGAAACAGACGAATCATCTGAAACAGAAGAGAATATGATTATCAGACTAATCAGATCAATGGTAAGAAACAGCACGGATAATCCAGCTCTCCGGTGGATGTGATCACGAGAACCTAATGTTAGAGTTAGAAAAATCTTTAACCCGAATGAGAAGAGCGATCAGAACCCAGAGTATAGACGAGGAATAAAAGATCCTAATACCACCCGATTGAGATGTGGGCCCATAAGCCACAGCATGAGTGTTAGTAAAAGTTTTTCAATGACTAGACTCAACTTCGGCCAAGGATGTGGAAAGGGGGCTACCTACAGGCAGTCGGCTCTGATACCAATTTGTGACGCCCCCGGCTTAACCGTGCACTATTCATACACGCAAATATGCACGATCAAGACCAAGGACTCACGGGAAGATATCACAACACAACTCTAAACACAAATTAAAATAATTCAAGCTTCATATTACAGCCAGGGGCCTCGAGGGCTCGAATACAACAGCTTGAGTACAAAGGTCAGCGAAAGCAAACATAATCTGAGTATAGACATAAAGGTACACAAGTCTTTGCCTTAAGAAGGCTAGGACAAACAGATACAACGGATCGAAAGAGGCGAGGCCTCCTGCCTGGGAACCTCCTATCTAATCCTGGACGTCGAAGAAGTCTACGTCGTAGTAGGCGCCATCCTGGTAGTAGTGGCCTCCGTCGGGGTAGTAGTAGTCGTCGACGGGGTAAGCAGTCTCCTGGGTCTCCTGAGCTCCGTCATTTGGTCGCGGCAACGTATCAAGGGGAAAAGGGGGAGCAAAGCAACGGTGAGTACTCATCCAAAGTACTCGCAAGACTTACATCAGAATCTAAAACTAGATATGCACCAGTATCAAAGGAATGAGGCTATAACTTTGGACTGAACTGCAGAAATGCCAGAAGAGGAAAGAAAGCCTAGTCCTATCAAAGACTAGCATCTTCAGCGTCTTGCAGCATAAGACGAGAGTTCAGAACATATTTTATTAACAGGTTAAACAGTAGCAAGGCCTAGGGATCCTTCCTCGACTCCCTGCGAGAAAGTGATCCCGGAGCCAACAATTCAAATAATAACATTAAGTATCCAGTTCTAGTTATCATAGTTCTGGATACAACTCTGAGCGTCCGTTACCGTGGACACGGCTAATCAATTAGTTTACTTCCCTGCAGGGGTGCACAAACTTACCCATCACGCTCGATAAATTCTGGCCGGATACAATTTTCGGGTCATACCCGGCCTCATCCATCGACACGCCATAATCCAACCTAGGCTCATCACAGAGGTCAGCACGCCGGTCTACATCCTAATGACTCGGGGTCTTGGACCATCGCCCTTGCCATCCTGCGCGTTACGCCCTCGGCCGGTGTCAGTCCTAGCATGCCTTAATTACAAGTGCCATGCGTTAGCTCGGGCCACCCGGGCGCGAGTCGCTCTATGTGACGTCTGATGAGCTTTCGGAAGAATGTACGCCGTAGAGTGCCCATAACTTTTCTCACGTGGTGGTTAGTGCGAAAGAGGCCAGAGGCCTTCTCAGATCACATATCCAAACCCGTTTAGTGTCTTGCTCTATTGCGGTGACGATCGGTCCCACCATCCCGTCGCCCCGTCTCGAGAACTTGTGGCAAGGGCATTTCTGTCCGGCCACGCCTCGTCTATATCCCTTGGATGCCTTACCGGCGCATCCCACCAAATTTCATACTCGCGGGTACCCTTTGGGCCGACCCGTCTTTCATTTCTTCACACAGGTACCCTTGGGGCCGACCCGTCAAATCACATATGAATCTGTGCCAGGTCATGGTGGCTGTGCGTCGGTACTCCAAGAGGATATACGAGGAATCACTCTCGATATATCGTACTCGGGGTACGTGGGGTGATGTGTCGGTAACGGCTTGTCAGTCCTAACGACTGAGTCTTCTGTCTTCAAGTCCTCGATGACGACGGTGGAAAAGCAGGGGCAACGACCATGGTAAAATGGAGGTCACAGGGGGATTCCTTTCCATACCTATACTATAATAGTGTATGAAAGCAGGTATGAATACAGTAATCAAAAACAGGCTATGCATCAGAATAGGTGCTGTTTAAATACAGTAGCAAAATCTAATGCAAGCAGTAGGAGGAAGGAATAGGTGATATCGGAATGCTCAAGGGGGTTTTGCTTGCCTTGTTGCTCTGCTGGAAAGGGCTGACCGTCAGGGGCGTAGTCGGTCTCGGTGGCAGCGTCAGCCTCGGAAACTACCGGAGAGAAGAGGGGGAAGAAACAATAAATAACAGCAAGCAGATGCAACAAAGATGCATGTCATGACTAATCGCAGGGCTTGAGTGTTTTACTGCCTAATTAAAGGTTTTAATTAATTTAGAAATTAATTTGAATTTATTTTAGTTCAGTCATGCACTATTCATTCATCTGAAACAGGCAAAAAGTTGCATGTTCATCATGCTAGGAGCATGTGACACATGAATGGATTGCATATTTGGATTCCTTGGATTTTTCTGAACATTTTTCATATATAAATTATTTTCATCTGAGTTATAGATTATTTTATATGATTTTTCAAAGTTTTAAACAATTTCTGGAATTTAAATATTTATTTAAATTCGAATTATCCAGAATAGTAAATGCTGGCGTCAGCATTGCATCAGCATTGCGTCAGCAAGTCAGCAGTGGGGCTGACTGGTCAATCCTGACCAGTGGGACCCACTGGTCAGTCTCACATTAGCTAAAACAGGTTTAATTTTAATCTAATCAGATTAGTCAGATGTGGGACCCACTAGTCAGTGAGTCATTAAGCTAATTTAGTTATTTTAATTAGTTTAAATATTCAATTAGTCAACTGACAGGGGTGGCCCACCAGTCAGTGGCTCAGTTGACTGGGGCCCCACATGCCAGTGACTGGCTGTGCCCAGTCAGCAGGTTGACTGGGTCAACCCAGTCAACTGGCCCAGGGGACCCACTAGCAGGGTCACTGGGGGTGGCCCCAGGCCTGCCAGGTCGGCGCTGGCCGGCGGCGAGTCGCCGGCGACCAAAAACCGCGGCGGCGACACGGGCATCGACCGGAAATCGCGCACAGGGCACGAGAAGGAGCGGGGGTAGGCGCGTTCGAACGGGCTCGACGAGCCGCGTCAATTGGTGGCGGTGGCGCGGGCCAATTCGGCCGGTGACGACGGCCAGAAGCTCGCCGGCGGCGAAGTGTTTCGGGTGTGCGACGGAATCGTGCTAGCAAGGGGCAAAACGAGCGGCACTTGGTCCTAACAGCATCTACGCGACGCGGCGGTGCTAACGGACTCATGTCCGCGACCAAAAGGTCACCGGGAGCTCGCCGGCGACGAGCTCCCGCGGAGGAGCTGTCGGGCTCCGGTGAAATCGGCGGCTACGCGCACTAATCCGTCGAGGAGAGAGAGGGGAAAGACGCAGGGGCTCACAGCGGTCTGCAGGTGCGCAAAGTGGGCTCGGGGGAGGCTCGAGGTGGCCGGAATCGACGGCGAGGTCCTTCGGGTCCCGAGGAAGAAGACGACGCGGGGACGGCGATGCAGAGCTCCTGGGGCTCGGGCTTGTGGTCGAGGAGGACGAGCAGTACACGGCGGAGCTCAGGGACGTCACGGCGATGCACGGGAGGGAGTGTGGCCACGGCTAACCGGAGGCCATGGCGTCGGCGTTCGGGCGACGGTAGAGGAGAGCGAGGGAGGAGGGAGAGAATGGCGCCTGTGCGTCCAGGAAGGAGAGGGGAGTCGTCATTATCCATTCACGACGCGCGCGGGGCGGCGCACTGCTCGGGAGGGGCCCGGCGACGTGCGCCCGCCAGGCGTTCGTCAGCCACGGCGCGGGAGCAGTGGCGGGAGGAGGGAGAAAGGAGGGCTGGGCCGGCTGGGCCTGCCACTGTAGCTGGCAGGCCAAGTGCACAGGTGAGTTTTTCTTTTTCCTTTCTTTTCCTTTTTCTGATTTATCTACTAACTTCTGTTTTAATTCTTTCTAGGTATTTTCTACTTTTGCAAAAATGTGCAACATAGCCCAATAAATATTATGCAATATCCTAGAGGTCCTCAACAATTTTGGGGATTTTTATGCACTGTTTGATTTTCCTAAATATTATTTGAAGCACTTTTAATTGCTTTTAGGTACTGTTTTTGATAGTGGGGTCCACATCATGTCCTTGGTGATGTTGTTTTCCTCAACAATATTTGTTTTGGAATATTCCACAAGTATGGAACATTTTATTTTGCTGGTTTGGGAATTTAAATTCATTCCTTGAATTCATATTGCATTTGGAGGTGGAATTTGAAATTAGACATGATGATCACCTTGATCTTCCTCATAATTAGCAAAATACTTTGACATTGATCATGTCATTACTGTGCTCTATTACATGGGGTGTTACAGTGCGATATTGGATCGAGCGACCGCAGAGTCCTCCGTTGCGCTGGCTACTGGGCACGCGTCTGCTGGTTGCACGACATTTTTAATATATATATATATAGACACACACACACACTGTATCGTCGTATGCTTGTTTCTAGAAATTTCCATATCCGTATTGCCGTGTTCGTGTCCCTAAAGGTGCTTCGTAGGTTATGGCACATGCCACTCATGAAGATCCAGTAAATTCGAAAGAATTGCTTGTTATTAGGCTTAAGAGTTTGCCACACCTTAATTTTTTTCCGTCCTCCCCCTCTGAGTGTGTGTGGTCGCTCAATGCAGCCACACAGGTACGCACGCACGGTTCCGCTAGGAATGAGCCATGCATGCATGCATGCATCAAAGTTCACGTACGGTGGTGACTAGAGATTCACAGATCTCATCCAAATGCTCGTCCAATACGGTGCTCCACGCTCATTTATACTTTGATCACATATACAGTAAATCTTAGGAGGCGGAAGCGGGGCATGGTCGCATCAATCAATGCTTTGTTTTGTTCGACCATGAAAAATGTTGCGGTACTAAAAATCAGCGTGATTTATTCGACCATGGATTAACCTGTCAGAGGCAGTGTTCCTACTCATCCTAGGAAGAGCCGGCTATGTTGACTAAGGCAAGAACAACCCCTTAACGTGGCTTACAAGATTGAACCGATCACATAGATTCGGTTGATACATACTCCTTTCGTCCCATAATGTAAAACGTTTTTTGAGAGAGAACATGGTAGCTATGAGAGATAGGATAGAGATAAGGGTAATCGAGATTACAGTGAGTACAAAACATATCACACCATAACTTCAAATTTAATTTTTTTTAAATTCTTCGAATGGCCTTGGTCGAACAGCTATAGTGAACCCATATGCTATTTTATCGTTGTATGGAACGAATCGTATCACAAAATTCTTTTATGCAACTCTTTCTTACACAAACTGAAAATCTATCTCAATATATTTTGTCATGTAACGAAAACTAAAATTAGCAGACAAATAAGCTGCTCCTTAATTTTCACACCATAAGAAGTACACACGATGTTGCTTGATTCCCAGTTCAGCAAGCAAGGATACCATTCAATTGATTTCGACGATTGCATTTCCCCAAAAAAAATGTATTCAACCTCTGTTCTTGACCTTCACACTACGGCCTACTTTCCAGCACTCCAAGAAATAAGGTTAGAGCCAAAAATAATAATAACGCAAAACCTCCTGTTAATTTTTTATCATCATTGCAGGGAGTTCAATCAACATCAGAGAAAGCACTGACAAGTGTAGAGTTGGCGCACCCAATTTGAAGCCCAATACTCGTAGTGTCCTTTACATACAATACAATTATTTTGACATTTCCCCGGTGTGCAGTGATAGGTGCACGTAGATATTGATAAACCTTGTTAACAGCAAATGATATATATCACCCGCAAAAAAAAATGATTATATCGTGTCGGTTAAGGCGTTAAGTACTGCAAGGCTCCTAAAACACTTTTGTATTTTGTGCTCTCTTCTACCTTGAGGAGCTCTCCTTCATATGCTGAAAGATTTTTTGAGGAAGACAAATGTGTGGGTGAAGGCTTGCGGTCCTTCATTCCCATCGCAATTCAGAATTTCAAAGGCATATTTTTCTTGATTCAACGTTATGTCGTCTTGATTTTTTTTTTCACATGAATCCCCAAGAAAAATGTAGATCTCCAAGATCCTTGAAGGTAAACTCCGAGCTCAAATCATGAGATAGAGTATTATTAATAGCACTTTGTGAGGAGCTTGTAACAATTATGTCATCAACATATATCACCACAAAGATCATAGTGTTTTCCCTGTAACAGATAAGTAAAGAGGTGAGCTTTGAATGCAACAAAGCCAAGACATTTTAACTGTGAGCTTAACCTGGAGTATCATGTTGTCGGTGCTTGCTTCAGACCGTATAGAGCCCCATCAAGAATGCACACACAGTGGGGTGTTTATTATCTTCATATCCTGATGGTTGGTTCATGTAAACCACCTCTTCCAGAACACCATTTGAAACACGTTATATACATATAGCTATCTCATGCTCCAACCCTTGGATACACAAACACGTTTCTTTCTAAGTAATGTTTTTTTTTCTAGTTTTCTCTGTTTTTCATTTTCCTTTTTTCCTATTTCCTTCTATCAATGAGCCCCATATTTTCCAAATACATGAACAATTTTTAAGTCATGAACATTTTTCAATTTCGAAAATATTTTTGAAACCATTAGCATCTTATAAGATCACGAACATTTTTTGAGTCCGTGATTTTTTTGAATCATGAACATCCTTTGCATTTGTGAACATTTTGTGTATCACGAACATTTTTCAAAATCTTGACCCTATTTCGAATTCACAGTTATTTTTGTTGTATTAGTGAACATACTTCGAATTCCATGAACGTTTTCCAAAATCGTGAACACGTTTCCGAATTCTCGAACATTTTATAAGGTCATGAGAATTGCTTTGAATTTTTGAACACTTTTCAAATTTGTGAACATCTTTCAAAATCATGAACAAATTTTTAATTCATGATTTATTTTTTCTAGTTTTGAATATTTTTTGAACTCTTAAGCATTATTTGCATTGCTAACATGTTTTCGATTCTCCAACATTTTGTTAAAATTAATTCAAAAAAAATCGAAATCCTTGAAAAAAAATATATGCGTGAACATATTTATGTTTCCAATTTTCGCCTAGAGACAACCCTCCATGCAACTTCTTTTCCCATGAGCAGACGTACAAATCAGCGAACCAGATATACATGAAATTCAGCTATGATGCCTTGCGTGGTGATTTGATAATAGATAGATATTCTAGATATAGATGAAGAAACAAAATCCAAAAAAGAAAAAGCGGAGCACTAAAAAGATTAACAGGCCGGCAAAGAAATGGTCCGGGCAAAGACTTGACAGGAGAGTGCTGACCTGTGCGTTTGCTCCTCTCGCCATACGTGGATTAGGAGCTCACTTGCTTTTGTGTTTTTTTTTTAATTTTCTCATCTCCAGGTTTCCTCTACGATATATAAGTGTTTGCGAGAACTGTAATAAGAAGATGAAAAATGTTTATTAATTTACTATTTTGGTTAGTTTAATGTAAGAATGTACGCTAGTAAAAATGTGAATTTTAAAAAATATTAGAGAATCAAAAACATATTCTTGACATCAAAAAATTTATATGGTCTAAATAAAATTTGGATTCGAAAAAATATTCATGTATTTGGAAAAAGTTTGTGTGTTCAAAATATGTTAATTAATTGGAAACAAAGTATCGCTAATTCAAAACAAATTTGTGGATTAAATAAATCTTCATCAATTCAGAAAATCTTCATCAATTCATCAATTCAGAAACAAATGATAATTCAATAAAATTGGTGGAGTAAATAAAGGTACAAAGATTTTAAGAAATGTTCGCGTATTTGAAGAAAAATGGCAATGAAAAACATGTTCACGAACTGGAAACATGTTTGTGAATTCAAAAGGCACCGGTCTAAATATGTTCCTGACATAGAAAAAAAAATCACGGATTTAAAACATCCTCACTATTTAGAAAAAAAATCCTGATTGAAAAAATTATCCATGAATTGATTTTATTTTTGTGAATTAAAAAATTGTTCATGTTTTTTTTAAGCATGCAATTGAAAACCGTTTGAGGATGTGCAAAAATGTATGCGAAATCACAAATTTGAGAAATGTTTGCGGATTTGCAAAACATGGCAACTTTGAAAACTGTTTGTGTGTTTGAATTTTCTCTGGAAATTTCAGAAACGTTCACTAATTTGAAAAAAATCTGGCAATTCAATATGAATTAAAAAGGGAAAAAAAAAACTCAGAAAGAAGCTAGAAAAAACGATGAAGAAAAACTGATGGAAGGTTCCCAATATCAACACAGAAGCTTCCAATCGTTCTCACTGGGGTGACGCAAGAGGGGCCGACACACCTTGGTATGGTAATGGGTAATCGAGAGGGATATCTATCGTTATAAGCGATGAGCGATAGATATCATTTGTGGCGGGGTAGTGTTGCATTCTCCCGGGTAGTTGATCCGGCCCATTGGGCTCAACAGTCATGGCTGGGCCCATTGGACGACGTTGATACTAGCGTGGCTACGACATCAGCTCCGGAACTTGCAGTGGTTGGTGCTCATCCGAGACCCGAGGCAGCTCATGATGCATGGTGCCTGACGACCGCAATTGCGACACATAGAAGACCAGGTGCCTCTTGGGATGCTCCGGCAGTTGAAGTCGATACGCCTGATTCTCCACATGCGCCAACACTTGATAAGATATCTGATGAACTTGGCATTCAGTTGTTGTGCCAATGAAGTTTGAATGTGGGGTTGAACTCGAAGGAAGACGCAATCACCGGCGACGAGGATCAATCCGAACGTTTGTGATCTACAAATTCCTTCATTTTCTGTTGAGCTCGATGCAGATGTTGGCGGAGAAGGGCAGCCATCAGTTTGCGGTCTTGAAGCCATTCATGCAAATAGAGTGCCACGTGTGTCTACGACGCTGAAATAGCGAAGGGTGATGTCCATACAAAGCAAAGAACAATGTCGTCTCGGTAGCTGAATCACACGATGTATCATGTATTGTACCCAAATTCCCTCAAAGGATTCGCATCGCATGTACCCCTCGAAACACTGATTTACCTTTTCAGTTTGAAACATTTGTAGCATTTCAAACAAATTTGGGTATGAAGGAAGAGCACGGTCTACATAGCTTATAATATATTTCAAAACAGACCAAAGTGAACAAATGCAACTCGGAGTAAATAGAAATGAAAAAAAAGGGAGAACGAACAAAGGCAAAACGAAGACCTACATCCTTTTATCCCCTTCTATTATTCCAAAAAATGCAAGGCGCATATAAGTTTTAAATCAACAATTTAAAACTTGATCACAAAATATATTTGATTCAAGTAATTTCTTGGAGGGCAATTGCACAACGTGCATAACCTCAAATTCTAATCAATACCAGATGAAGCATTGCAATTCAACATAGGGTGGTAGCAGCAGTGTGATTGAAAGGGAAACTCAAAGTACAATGCAACTAGCAGTACTTCTCTGAGCAGTCTGACGCTAAGCATCACCCAAGGACGGTTATTACATTCCACTTACTTCAGTCTCCAACCTGATGCTAATTAATTAAGGTTATTACCCGCATGGTATGATCCAGGTGGAACTAGAAGAGGAGCACCCACACCAGTACTAGTAGAAGCGTAGCCAGCGACACCTTTGCCGGCGCCGGAGCACCACCGTACGTCAGCTGGCCGCCGCCGTCGGCATGGATGTCGTAGGTCATCGTCCTGCCGGTCTGCAGCAGCCTGCCTAGGACGGACCCGCCGGTGGTGGACGGCAGTATGGTCAGGCACGTCGTCTGCCCGCCATCGCCAGGGACGGGGAAGAAGTAGTTCTGCGGCTTGAGCTCCATGGTCGCGTCGGCGTCGTCGAACACCAGTGCGAGCTTGGGAACCTTTAGCTTGGAGAAGTGCTGCGTGAGGAAGCACAGGCTGTGGCCGGCCGTAGCGTTCACCGGTGCCACGCCCTGCGATCGGACCCTGCTCATGAGCTCCCGCCTGAGAACCTTGTACGCGGCCTCCTCGAGGTAGGTGAAGGGCAGGGTGGTGCTGAGGAACACCCCGCCGGAGCCGTCCGCCCGGACGTCGAAGGTATCCGGCGGGATGTCGGTGAGCAGCTGCCCGTCCACCTGCAGGCCGGTGAGGGTGACGTAGTACAGGTAACGGTTCTGGTTGGGCCTGGCCGGCAGCAGCGGCGTGTGGCCGCCATGAGCTTTGGCGTGGTCTCCCCATCCCCAGCTAACGAAGGCCTTGCCGGTGTCGGGGTCGTCGGGGAGCGCGAAGAAGTAGGAGAACCTGGAGATCTCCCGCTGCGAGACGAGGGAGAAGGGCCCCTGCTGAACCCGACGAAGCCGGAGACGCCGTAGAGGCCGTCCCGCAGCGTGACCTTGTCGCTGCAGCCGAACACCATGCCGGAGAAGACCCTTTTCCCCAGACCGAACGTCTCGGTGGCGAGGTAGCCGGAGGTGTTGCCGGCGCCGTAGATGCGCTCTGCGTACCCGCAGCGGTCTGCGCAGCCGTGGTGGCCGGGCTGGCAGGTCCGGTCGTCGGCGTAGTGGATTTGGCCAACAAAGGAGCCGGAGTTGTTACGCAGGGATGATGGGCAGGGGGCGATCGTGGCGAAGGAGGCGGAGCGGTCGGGCAGGAAGGTGGGCGTGGGCCGCCTGAGCCCGGGTCCGCACTGCACCCAGAGGAGCTCGCTGGAGATGTCCATGGCGGCCGAGAGGACCTGCCGCCCGACGGAGAGGTCGAAGATGTAGGCGCTGAACGTCGTCTGCGCCGGGATGACGAGGCCCTCCGACAACTGCTTCGAGTTGGCCCAAGACGCCCAACGGACACCATCGATGACGCAGTCACCGGCGGCCACCGGCGCCACCAGAAGGAGAAGCAGAAGAAGCGAGCAAGCAGCTGGCATTGCTACGGTCATATCGTAGTATGGTCTCTGGATGGACTACAAGCCAAGCTAGGAAGCTGCATTTGAGCAACAAGCCCTGGTGAGTAGTGACCCCTATATATGCAGCACAGGCATGTTGAAATTTCCATGCGCTCTCCTAGTCCTAGGTTGTGATCCCTTTTCACAAAATAGACCTCCGAGGCGTTCATTTTTTCAAATCTTCCACTTGTTTAAATACACAAATATGTATATAAGATTGTATGTTTATAGGTTAGTCTTCCTCTTGTTTAAATACATCTACTGGGTGAAAGCATGAAGGGTGAAAGGACCAAGGGGATGTTTGGTTCCCAGCTACACTTTGCCAAGCTAAAACTTGGCAGCCACAGCTTAGTTGACATGCATTTGGTTTTTGCAACAGTTTGGCTTGCCACACTTTATTGCCCCTGTGGCCCATTTGTCATTGAGTCAATTTTTTTGTCAACTTTTGTCAAAGTTTGAATTTCGTTTTTTCAGTCACACTTTGTGGCTTGTCACACATTGATGGCTTGCCACACTTTGGTTTGGCAAAATTAGTCACCAACCAAACCAAACAGACCCCAAATCAAATTTCTGATGCAACCATGGGGACGCATGGGGCGAGGAAGGATCCGCGGAATCGCATCAGTCATGGAGACGCGGGGGGAGGAAGAGGATCCGCGAAATTTCTGCTTCAACCAACCAACAAAGACGGAGGCCATGAATTACTCTACAGGGGCAACGCATGCGGCACTGGCCATGGCTTTGGCTCTGCTGCCTTAATTGGCCGGCCGGAAATGGAACTCGCCTATTTGCAAGGAAAAGAGGACACGCCGGCAAGTTTTACCTCAACGATGCAAGAATCTGCTCTGTTTCTACACATGCTGCTGCTCTACTCAGGTGGTAAAAAGGCACGACGGGTCTCTCTCTCCCCCGTCACATTTACTGCCTCCCTCGTTCACCCTTCCTATTATTTATTTATTTTTATTTTGCCAGCAGCAAGCACAAGGAGAGCTATCCATAGAGTGGAAATCAAATCAAATCGCTCTCACGAAAAAAGAGAGTGGAAAATGGAATCAGACATGGCACTACCAGCTAGCTGTTCACGCTCTTCACGCACGACTAGTTTCGTTGTACATGGAAGTTCAAAAATAGACTGAAACATATACTTTACACTAGTATTGATAAGTTTAACATCATATTGCCACTCTTTTCCAAAAAATGTTTATCCAACATACTCCAGACTTTTTCTGCATGATGTAAACAGCTGATTGAAGATAATGTCCAACTGTAAGCTTCGTTAGATCTCGTTTGCTATTTTTTAGGATTAAAATGCATTTTTTTGGCGTTTTTCATTCCGAAAATAGAAACTAAGTGAACACATTGTAAATTTTTACATGGGATCATATTTTGTGTGAAGGCTCTAGCAAAAAGTCTCACGATGTTCGATAAAAGTTGTTGTACTTTGCTTTATAATGGATGAATCCCCTAGG
Organism: Elymus sibiricus; assembly: GCA_039707655.1. Classification (NCBI taxonomy): domain Eukaryota; kingdom Viridiplantae; phylum Streptophyta; class Magnoliopsida; order Poales; family Poaceae; genus Elymus; species Elymus sibiricus. The sequence continues at coordinate 455,748,278 of CM077675.1, read as the reverse complement.
GTGTTTCTTTGATATTCAACTCAAACTATGAGTTTCCAATGACCAATCTTTTCCTTTGTACAGGTAACTTAAATAATGGTCTTGGTAATCTACTTTATCATTAATATTGGCAAATTTAACTTCAAGTTTTCACTCGTCATGTCATAGTTTGTTTTTTCCTACTTTTCAAATACATAAAAACATGTACCTTGTGAAGCTTGCAATATTTATTTGCAAAGTACTGCAGACTTTTTCTACATGAATTAAACCTCATATTAAAGATGTTTTCAATTTTTAAGCTTTTCATATCTCATTTAGTACCTTTTAGGATTTAAATGCATTTTCGGCAATTTTTTTGTCTTAAAAAATAGAAATCAATCTTAACATGGTAAAAAAATGTAAAATTTTGCATGGGCTCATATTATAGGTTTAGTAGATAGATGAAATAGCCCCATGACATTAGTCAAAAAATTGATTATATTTTAGTTCGTAATAGATGAAGAGTATTTTTGTTTGAAAATATTACCTAGAATACAAAGTAAAGCAGCCATGGGTGCATCCTTCCTACGTATACCTCTGAACCTTTACCAATTATTTTGTACCTCCCGCCTCCGAGACCCGATGGACTCTATAACTCACCAACGCATATCCCCTCGAGAAAATGAAAATAAAAACAACCCAACACATAGATATCCATCTCCCTCCGCTGAAACCCTACTTTATCTTTCCTTTCTCCCTTAACCGCTAGCAAGGAGACTGCATCTACCTCCTATTCCCATCCCCGCTAACCATCCAAGTAGATGATCCGAGCCGCCGCCAGTGAGGAGGAGGCGCGAAGGTACCAAAAACCATCAATGGTTTCGGTAGGGTGGAGAGCACGACCAATTATACACGAAGGGATCACACAGGGTTATTTTACTTGGGTTGAGGCCCTCATGGTCGAGGTAATACCCTACTCATGGTTTCCTTTTTATTAATAGTGGAAACGACTCATGTGTGGGGGGATATAGATGGGATGTGGTAGTGCCTACCGAGATGTTGATGAAAAGTCATATGTCCCCCGATCAACCCCTGCACTCGCTATATGAAGGGGGACACGAGCCAGGGTTTATAGGTTTCCTAACCGACCTCCCATCTAGGTCGGTCAAGGGGACCATGGCTTTCATGCCAAGGTGGTGATTATACAGAAGTCAGGCTTCTTGTCGAATCAAGGTCCCTTGCATGTCGCCTGGCACAATGGACACAGACCCCGGCCCATTAACGGGCCTCCTGGCCGATGGGCCACCCCCGGTATAGTACACCGTCCTTAGCCCTCAAGCATTCTGGAGTTTTCAAATGGACTTGTTGTCTGGCTTCTTGGCCCTGAGCCCGACCCTTTGACGGGCCTCCCGGCGAACAGGGCCACCCCTGGTGTACATTGCCAGTAGCCCTCGAGGGACGTTGCCCCCCCCCCCCCCCCCACAGACACACACACACCAACTAACCACCACCTCGTCTAGGACCGCCAGTCGCGAAGCAACCCGTTGAGGAGGCCGTCGTGGGCCCCGACTGGCGTGGAGGGCATCACGAGTCACCTAGGGATGCCACATCTACCTTCTCCCCAACCACGTCCTGACACGTACAGAGCAGCCTATCGAGGCCGTCCACCACACACCCCGTTGCTGCCTGCCGAAGCACCCACACAACGAGACACCATTGGCCATTGCCTGGATCCGTCGCTCTCAGCTCCAGAGACACCACGAGGAAGGCCGCCGCCGCCGCCGCCGTTGGCCTCACGTGCTTCGCCCGCGGCGTCCTCCAGCGATGACGCGGGAAAAGGGGGGATGAGGTTGCGGCTCGTATAGTTTGGAAGTGGAGTCTGCGGCGACGGTGTGGGAAGGGGGGCGAGGTTGTAGTTCCTAGAGTTTGGAAGAGGAGCGTCCTTGAGCCGCCCTAGCAGGGGCGATGCGATGTTGAAATTTCCATGCACTCTCTTGTCCTAGCCTCGATATATGTAGGTTGTGACCCTCTTAGAAAATCGACCTCCCAAGTTTTTTTTTTCATTTAGGTTAATCTTCCTCTTGTTTAAATAAATAAATTCTTTAGAAAAAAATAGTGCAAGCTAGATCAATCATAGAGATACGGGCGCGCGAGGAAGTTTCAGCGAAATTTCTCCTTGAGCCAACCAACAAAGCGTGAAAGGATGTAGGCCAGAATGACTCGGGCAGCAGCGCATGAAGGATTGGCCATGGCTGTGGCCGGTCATACCGGAAAAAGAAACCCCCTACTTGTAGCAGGAAGAGGACGACTTCGGAGGGAGGTGGTACGTGCTACTACAGTACTACGCGCTTTTGCCTCAACGTGCAAGCATATGTTCTGCATCGATTCATCACGCAGCTACTCTACACAGCTGGCCAAAGGCACGACGCGTCTCTCTCTCCCACATCACATTACGCGCTTTTTTTTATGCATGCAGCTAGCACGCGATTTGCTAGAGTGGAAACCAAATCACCGCCAAGAAAAAACTAGTGAAAAAGTCGAACCAGGCATGATCTAACCCTTTGACTTTTACCAGATGGTTTTCGATCAATGAACTTTTTCATCTGGTTGTGATAGGTCCGTCCATAAAAATTTATCAGAACAAAGTCTAGGCCCAATCCTGTCAGACGGCCCCGCCCTAAGCCAACTCCGGCGATCACTGGAGAGAGGAGAGAATGCGAGTGTGACCCGAGAATATTTTGCGCTGCGAACTTACTGTAGCTTTTCTCCCTCTATTCACTTATATAACTTTGTAACAGAAATTACAACGGAAAAAACAGGCCACGATCAGGTAGTGGACGATGCCATCCCAACGCCCCCCGCGCGTCGCCCGTCATGGCGCCTTGACCGTGCACTCGTGCCATCCCACGATCGGGTCAGGGCGCCGCAAGAATAGCTAACAGAACCGAGACGCAGCTCGGCTTATTTCTGACGAAACTGAAACTCCTAGACACTACTTATGAAACTGAATTTTTCGACACCTAAGTCTGAACTGAAGTTTACCTAACAATCACCCCCTAAACTGATCATTCAGAGCTTCACCTCGATCATGCCGATGCTCGAACGTAGTTGCTGCAGACGAACACGACCGAGCGGCTTGGTGAACATGTCAGCAAGCTGAAATTCTGTCGCCACATACTCGAGTGCGATCTTCTTCATCTCCACGCAATCCCTGATGAAATGGTACCTGAGCTCGATGTGCTTTGATCTATCATGCATCACGGGGTTCTTGGCCAAGGAGATTGCGGATTTGTTGTCGACCTTGAGCCTCACTGCCCCTGGTTCCACTTCTCTGAACTCTCCAAGCAGGCGCGAGAGCCAGATCCCTTGACATGCCGCTGTTGTTGTTGCGACATACTCTGATTCGCAGCTGGAGAGTGCCACGATCTTCTGCTTCTGTGACTGCCAAGTTACCGCGCCACCTCCAAGCAGAAATAGGGTGCCGGAGGTGCTCTTGCGAGTGTCAACATCACCGCCCAGGTCGCTGTCGCTGTACCCAGTGAGCTTGGGCTCACCGCCCCCCCTGCTGTACTTGCAACCCAGGCGCAGCGTGCCGGCGATGTACCTCAAGATGTGTCTAACGGAGGCGTGGTGATCTTCTGTTGGCGCCTCCATGAAGCGTGATACGTACCCGACCGCAAACGTCAGGTCGGGGCGCGTGTGCACCAGGTAGCGCAGACTGCCGACGATGCTGCGGTACTCCGTCGCGTCCACTGGCGGCGCCGTGCTCTCCCTTGACAGCTTGAACCGAGGCTCCACGGGTGTGTGGCACGGCTTGCACCAGCCATGCTGCCCTTCTCCAGGAGCTTCTGCGCGTATGCGCTCTGCACTATAGTGATGCCGTCCGCGCTCTGCTTCACTTCAATTCCAAGGTAGAAGTCAGTAGGCCCAAGTCTGACATCTTGAAGTGCTTCTGCATCTCCTCCTTGAACTTGGTGATCTCTGCTGTGTCAGATCCGGTGATCACCAGATCGTCCACGTACACGCCCACGATGAGCCGTGTGGTCGCCGTGCCCCGCGCGTACACGGCGTGCTCCGATGGGCAGCGTGTGAAGCCCAGCTTGACCAAGCAAATGTCCAGCTTGGTGTTCCATGCCCTGGGCGCCTGCTTCAGCCCATACAGGGCTTTGTTCAGGCGCAGGACAAGGTGCTCCTTGCCGGTGACGACGAACCCCGGCGGCTGCTGCACGTACACTTCTTCCTCGATTTCGCCATTCAGGAACGCCGACTTGACGTCCATGTGGTGTACGGCCCGGCCCGCGTTTGCCACGAGCGCCAGCAGCACTTGTACTGACTCGAGGCGCGCCACTGGAGCGAACACCTCGTCGTAGTTGATGCCATGCTGCTGCACATAGTCCTTCGCCACGAGACGGGCCTTGTGCTTGAGGACCTCTCCGCGAGCGTCTTTCTTGACCTTGAAGACCCACTTGAGGCCAATGGCGCGGTGCCCTGGGGGAGGACGGTGAGATCCCATGTCTGGTTGTCCTCGATCAAGGTCATCTCTTCGATCATGGCGCCTCGCCAGCTCGCCTCCTGCTCAGCTTCGATGAACGAGCTCAGCTCCTCTACCGCCAGGTAGTGCAGCTCCTCGTCAGGGTCAGCCGCCGGACCGACGTCCAGTACGTTCTGCATTGTGCAGAAACGGTGCTCGCGCGCCGCGTTGTCGGCCGCGTCGAGTGTGTCGCTGAACGCCGATGGCGGTGATGCAAACTCCACCCCTCCTGAGCTTGCTCTTGTTGGAGCGGGTGATGTTGGTGATACTGCCGGAGGTGCTGGAGATGTAGGCGAAGGCGGGGTGCCTGCACCCCCTTCTTCAGGCGCCCTTGAAGTGCTGCTCACCAGGTGTTAGACCATGAAGGTGTCGACGCCGCTGAACGTGTTCACGACGCCCTCCTCCTTTGTCCAATCCTAGTGAACTCCCTCGTCGAACACGACGTCGTGTGTCACATGCACACGCCCTGTTGTTGGGTCATAGGCCCTGTAGCCCTTGGTGCCCTGCTCGTAGCCGACGAAGATCATGGGTCGGCTTCGGTCGTCCAGTTTCTTCAGCCCAGGGCGCGTGTCCTTGACGAGAGCGATGCACCCGAAAGTGCGCAGCTAGTGCATGTTCGGCTTGCGTCCGTGCCACGCCTCGATAGGTGTCATCCCGTCGAGACTCTTCGTCGGTGCGCGGTTCAGCAGGAACACTGCCGTCGTGACCGCTTCGCCCCAGAACTCGCCGGGCACGTGCTTGGCCTTTAGCAAGCTCCGGGCCATGCCCACCACCGTACCATTTCGGCGGTCCACCACACCATTCTGTTGCGGTGTGTACGGTGCAGTGAGGTGGCGACTGATCCCCAGCTCGGCGCAGTACGCCGTGAATGAGCCGGACGTGAACTTGCCGCCCCGGTCCGTGCGCAGTGTCTTCAGCTTGCGCCTGGATTCAGACTCCGCGTGGGCTTGCACATGCTTGATCGCCTCTGCGGCCTCGTCCTTTGACTTGAGCAGCACGAGCCACATGTACCTCGTGGCGTCATCCACCAGCAGAAGGAAGTACCTTTTGCCGCTTGGTGTAGCCGCCGTGACTGGCCCGCAGAGATCGCCGTGTACCAGCTCCAGCCGCTCCTGCGCCCGGTGCTTGGCCTGCTACGTGAACAGTGAGCGTCGCTGCTTGCCGGCCAGGCACGCGTCGCAGAGCTGGTCCATCTGCCCGACAATGGGCATGCCGTGCACCATGTCCTGGCGCGTCAACTTGCGCAGCGCGTCGAAGTTGAGGTGCCCGTAGCGGGCGTGCCACGTCCATGCCGTCTCCGTGCCACCATGTGCTGCGAGGCATACAGGCTGTGCGATCTGGAGTACAATAGAGTACAGACGGTTTGGCGCCCTGTTTACCTTAGCGAGGAGGCGTCGCTGTGGGTCGCGTACGTGCAGTACGCCGTCCTGGATCGGCACCTGGCAGCCGCTCTCGTCGAGCTGGCCCAGGCTGATGATGTGAGAGCGCAGCCTATTGGGTAACGCAGTAGAAAACAAAAAAATTCTGACCTACGCACCAGCCCAGGACCACTATGGAGACTGCATACAAGGTTAGATCTTTTTCGTTAACGACTCGTAGCGCAGCGGAAGTAGAGTCGATGACGATCGGCGGTGCCGATCCCCGCAGCTAGGATTTACAACCTCCCAACCGCGAGGATGTATACCCTCATCTGCTCCTCGGACAGCCCACCGGGAGGCGGTCGGACAGTCCCCCGGACGGTGTCGCGGACAGCCCTTCGGGAGAACCTTCGAAACTCGGACGGTCACTCGGACAGCCCTTCGGGAGGCACTCTCGAACTAAGACCGAAACTACGATCTCTCTAGAGAGTTGCACATACGGTGTCATCTATCCGGCAGGGCTTCGCCGTCCAGAACTTGTTTCCACTGGAACCGAGACAGCCTTTCGGCTCTACGAAACTATTTCACTAGAAAGGAGAGAGAAGGCCAGATCATGCATGGCTTGTGTATGTTGAGAAAGAGTGAGTTTTTGGCAGCCCCCTCGACCTCTATTTATAGGAGAAGGAGGGGTGGAGGGGCTGAAATTTCAGCCACATCCATCCATGTCATCTCCAAGATATTTTGGAGCAAAAGCCCAAAAAGGTGGCTTTCCAAAAAGTAACCATAAAACACTTTCACTATTCACGACGACATTTTTTAGCGTCCCTTCGAACTGAAAATATTTATGTGGGCTTAGAACATTTCCAGTACCCACTAAAATAAATTTCAATGCGTTCCGAAACAATTCCGGATTAGTGATTTTCATCTGCGAAAAGCATCCGAAGCGGTTCCGGCAGCTCCGGAACATTTCCGGTTTTTCTTCCGGAAATTTTTGAGAAGTTTCCAGAATGATTCTGGCACCCTCCAAGAATTATCAGGCATGTGCCGAAACCAATTTGACTTAATGGTGTACTCCGAAACAACTTTTCGGTTTAGTGATTTTCATCTGTGAAAAGCAACTAAAGCAATTCCGGCAGTCCGGAACATTTTCGGTTTTTGTCTCTGAAAAATCTCAGAAGTTACCGGAACAACTCTGGTACCCTCCAATAATTTCCAAGCATGTGCCGAAACCAATTTGACTTAATGGTACAGTACGAAACAACTTTTTGGTTTTACCGAAACTCTTCCGGTGTTCTCTCTCCGGAACTCTTCTGTTGTCTCCGAAACTTTTTCGGTGAATTTCTCTCAGACTCCCTGTCTAGTATTCAATAGATAGATGACCCTTAAACGCGTGACCCTATAGGTTCGGTGAAGTATAGACATGACCCGGAATCCCTTCCGATCAATAATCAACATCGGAGCCGTGGACACCCATATTGACCCCTATACCCACACGAATGAATATTCGAGTGAACCTCCAGTTGCCGAGTGCTATTCCTGTTGCTTCGCGATATGTTACAAATACCCGAGGTGAGACATTTTGGCATCCTCGTGGATCAACAACTTGTCCACTATGCCAGTTACCTCGTTACCGGTATAGTTCTCTTTTCTCGTTACCGTGTTCCGGCATCCCTGTGATCAAATCACCCTGTGTCTGGCCAGACGATGATGGATACCGTAATACGAGAGGGCCTAGAGATATCTCTCCATCGTCGGAGGAGCAAATCCCAATCTTGAGCTATCTTGTTACTTGCCATACTTTTCCGTGAACCCGTAAGCCGCCGTAATAGCTACCCAGTTCCAGATGACGTTTAATAAAACCCAAAGTTCATGAAGCAAGTACGAAGGAACTCGATACTCTCATGGTCTAAGGAATTATGCAAACGTTAACTATCTCTGTGTTATTTACCATAAACTTGTGACGAATGTATCTCATAGCATAACATCAATTCGGGTCGATTCAACATAAATGTTCTTCTAACATTGTGCCCTCAAAATTGCTGTCATAGCCATGCCCATGACCAGGAAAACAGGATCATCATGCAATACTTGAGCTAGTCTTAGAGGTATGACTAGGAATAATTTTTATCGTTTATTATTCCACACGTGCATATGAGCTTTCCTCCGAGCCTCGTGGTTATTGTAGACTCGAGAACCATAGCAGTTATAGCATGGAATATAAACTTAATTAGGAACATGGGGATAAATAATAAAATTTATTATTGCCTCTAGGGCATATCTCCTACAGACTCCCACTTGCACTAGAGTCAATAATCTAGTCAATGCTAATGCACTTTACACCTTCAGCTCTGATGTCCAACGGATCTGACAACTTCAGCTCCGTGTGTATCTTTGCATATCCTCGCGTTTTCACGCTTTCATAAAATTCATACTTTGTGTGGACTTGGCTTTGTATATATGTGAATCACTCGTCGAACCTTGATTCCTCAGACTGAGCTATGGAGCAACTATCTATAGTAGTGTCCCATTGACCAAAGCCATCTTGGAACCATACTAAGTCCATGAATGAACTATATGATTCAACATCTTCTTTGTCGCTTCTAAAGCATGAACATACTTAGCCTTTGTTATAGAATTCGCCACAGTAACTTGTTTAGAACAATTCCAACTTACCGTGCCACCGTATTGTGTATTACACAAAACCATAACTCAAATCGAAAAATCACATGGAGCATTGATGAAGACTGTATCGATGTAATTACTTACAACGAGCACTTCATAATCTCTGCTTGCGAGAAAACATGTCATCGGTGCTACTTTAGTACTCAATAACATATTTCACTGTTGTCCTTTGATCAATACTTTGATCACTTTGGTATCTATACTCGCAACATTTGGGATTATCGGACATATCTGGTTGTTTTATATACCATGGAATACATGATTAATCCAAACACAAGATTGTGTGGAATCTCCATCATGTATTTTGCTCATCAGTGTTTTGGGACACCGAGTCTTACAAAACTCTTTCCATGTGACATCGGCAAGAATCACTCCTTGGCGGTTTTAGTGCTAAATTGTTTTAGCATCTTGTCAATATGTATTTTTGCTTAGCCCCATTAGGCAAATCTATCTCCATAGATCATTATGCCTAATAGCAAGGCTATTTAGCCCAAGCACTTCATCGAAAAACTATTTTCAAATGAAGTCCTAAATCGTGTCAAGAAATTTATTTCCAATTAACAATGTGTCAAGCACACATGGTTTTTAGAAATAATATTATGCTCCCACTTACTTTCTTGAAACCACAAGCATCTTCATTATCCATTGATGAAATCAAACTCTTTTGATCATTTCATCAAAACGAAGATTCCAACTCCATTTTGCTCTCTTCTGTCCATTGCTGAAACTCTGAAGTTGGCATACTCACTAGCATCCTTTGGATCAACAAAATACTTTGGACTGTATCACATACAAATCCTAGTTTGTATTCCCATTTCATGGAAATTCTTTTGCCATCTATGTTTCATATCTCATGATTGAAATATGTATTAATTGCTAGTTTAACCCGAACCGACTTTAAGCATCGCTACGGTGAAACAACCTCATCGTAGTCAACTCCTTGAACTTGTTATCGCAACAAGTCGAGCTTTATGGATAAAACATTTTATCCACATCAGTTTATAGTTTCATAAATATTCGTTAGACTCTAAGTCTTCCGAAAGGTGTCTCAAGGTTTTAATCTTGAATCACTTATATGGAAACTATCTCGGATTGTATTGGCATTTAGCCAATTCCGGAGTCAGGCCCATCAACGCTTCCTTGTGTATCGTAGGTATACTGTTGTCTAACAACAATATCTCATATGCGCACCTGAGAGGTTTGCACGAGTTTTTCCTACGTGGTTCAGCTGCAAGTTCGACCGAAGTCCATACATCTCATGTAGAGGCTTCCGTATCAGTCGCAGTAGGAAACTCTAGAATTACTTCCAAGGACTCTTTCCTTTGATCTGATGACGAAGATACTGTTTATCTCGTCGAGTTGCAGTGTTCTCCCACTCACCTTTTTGAAAGAACAGTTTTCTTCAAAAACCATACCGTTCTTTGTGGCAAAAACCTTAGCCTCGGTATAGTGGTGGGGGAATACCCAATAACTTGGGATAACCTACAAAGTAGCACTTGTCTGATTTGGAATAGGTTTGTAACCTCAAGCCCCATATTCCAAATGTTAAGAAAAGATATAACATGGTTGTGCGTACCATACTATGGTGTCATTTCAACAGACCCGATGGAGCTCTTTTCAGTGTAAAAGCCACAGTCTCTAAAGCATCACTTTAAAATGGATAATGTCAAATTTATTTATGTCATCTTTGATCTTACCATGTCATGAATGGTTCGATTACATCTTCAAGGACTCTCCACTTGCAGTGGTGTTCCGGGAGGTGCAAGTTATGAAACCCCTTTCACAACTCATCAGACATTCGCTAAACTTGTAACTCAAATATTCCTTTCTGCAATCGAATTGTAGAAACATAATTTTATTGTTATAACAACTTCTACTTCATTTTTGAAAACCTTTCGAATGATTTCAAAAGATCCAGACTTACATCTCATCAAGTAAATATCCATATATCTACTTGAGTCATTTCTGAAGAGAGATAAATCCACTACTTGCAACAACATTTATTGAACTACACACATCAAAATGTATGATCACCAATAAGTTTGTTGCTCGTTCCTTATGGCCTGTGAATGGTATTTCAGTCACTTCACTTTTTGGACGAAAGTTACAAGTGTCAGATGATTTAAAATCAACCGACTTCAAAATCCATCATAATGGAATTTTCCATGCGGGTTTCTCCAATGTGACCAAATGCAGTGCCACACTTGTGTGGTATTCTTTTATTCTTGTGACATTTAGCGTCAGTGTTATGGATGTATCATATTTCCATCAATATTCATAACATACATCCCATCTTTGATGGAAGCATGTCCCTTCATGTTATTCATAATACTGAACAACAATTGTTCTTTCATGAACAACCCTTTTGCAACAAACATTGTGCACTGGGTTAGAGTGTATGAAACTCTAAAATGAATTATGAAAGTAAACACAGAGGTAATATATTAATATCATTTTTCATAACATACATCTCATTCATAATGAAAGTATGGCCCTTATGTTTATTCATAACACCGAACATCAAAAGTTCTCTTATGAACAACTTTCTTGCAAGATACCTTATGCAAAGGGCTAGAGTGTGTAAAGCTCTAAAATTAATTATGAAAGAAAACACATAGGTAATACACCGATGGAAGGTAGAGTAACTTTTACTATGTTCCCAGCGTGTATCAAGACCTCATTCCTGGCTAGTCTTTCAGGCCATAGTAGTTCTTGCATCGAGTCGCAACAGAATGCAATCGAGAGGGTATCTTTGTGATCAACTCACAATACCCAAAAATTAGTGATTAACATGTTTAACCCTAATTCCCAAGAACTATAGCTTTGACCAGCCTTCTATACATCAAAAACTTGTATGACATTCATATATGAGCTGGTATTCCAGTCTTCTTTCTTTCTGCCTTTATACTTCTAACAGTTTAACTTTTAGTATTTCTCCTACTCTAAGAAGAAGCACCCAACTTAAGAGTGGCGTTGAGCCCCGGACTTCCTAGGCGTGAAAGCTTCACTAACACCCTTCGGACACTTCCTTTCTCTTTAAGTTGTTGTTTTATTCACCTTCATTTACATGACAGGCGTTCTCCTGGATCCCTCTCTTATTAGTCTAATGCATAGTAAACACCTTTACTAATAGTTTGCAAAAAACTATTGCTTTGGATATTTCATATCTTTCAGCCTTTGTTTGTTTCTGAAAATTAATTTTCAGTTCCATGAATATCACATAACTATCCCAAAACTTTCAAAGTTCGGGTATCATGGAAACAAACGTATTGCACTTGACTGAAACGGAATTCTCGCTTTTGGATCGAAGGACGAGAGTCACATGATCCATAGCATTAGCGGGAGAATACCGAAAGCATGCGATAGGACAAAGTCCTTCTTGGCACTCTTGAGGACAATCCTCACATTACGTTTATCAATCGTAAAGTTTTAACCAAATAAATAATAGCTTATTCAATTTTAATAGAGAAGGTGGAAACGCGAGCCATTATTCTACAACTATTATGCAAATCACACTTAGACAGTGTTCAAAACTAATTGCACTAAGAATTAAAAGAATTATTTCAAAAGTGCGCTCCCACTCAAATTAATATCTCTCATAATTGATTGTGAGCGATTCAAGACCCATATTTCCATTCAACGCCATTGTTCGAGATGAACACTTATGGCGCGAACTTCAATTGGTAGGCAAACTTGCCAATCACATCTCCATGTGACTCTTGTTCATCTTTCGATGCGTGTATTCCGAGCTCAGGACACTCCTGCCATGAACGTCAAGATAACCAAGTGATCTTGCTGCGAGGTCTAACCTCACCCGCCTTACAGCCGTACAATCGTTCGTAACCATGTAGATCATGGCGCACTTCGAAAGGAAGGATGCTATGACGGTGCTACACTTGGGAGAACACTAACTACTTGATATTTTTGTGAGAGATCACCCTAATAAAAGCGACTATCGTGCAATCAAGAAGGGTGCAACAATAGGGATAAACATCTCAGGTAATTCATAATAGCATGATATGGTATAGCCCTTTCTGACGGAGAAGTCATTAATTTCTTCGTCTTCGGCATTCGCGTCGGTGTTCACCTTCGCGAAGTTTGCCACCACCTTGTCGATGCACCAGATAAATTGCTATCTGTATAGCTAATAAAATAAGTGCATTACATAAGGTTGACACGTAGGTCATTAAAGTGACAATCAGATGGCTCCAGCCATCATGCCGAATCATGACACGCAGGTCATGTTAATTTACATCATATAGTCATCTCATACATAATCAAATTAATATGAGCATTGTTGTACCACATCACATGCTCATGCAAACCCTCCTGCAAAACCAAGTTAGACGCCTCTAATCGGTTTATGCAAGAACTTGTTTTTCGTGGCTTCTAAGGTTTCGAGACAAACCGAAGCTACGAACGTCCATCATCAAGTATGATAATTCAAGTTGCTAGATTAACTTTGCGGGGTGTATGAAACACGAGATAATAAAATCTCGAGCCCCATACTGAACTTCGTCATACGCATGACCCCCGTGCAGATCATATCTGCATTGCCCTTTCGTCTGCAAAATTTCATCTTTCTTTTTAACTACAGTGGAATTCAATGAACTGTTAGCACTTCGTTGATCAATCAGGATCGCGGATTGCCAGAACATTAAAACTCCACCATGCTGTTATCAAGATCAGAAATATGCAAATCCCAGGGAAGCAACAAGAACATCAGGTAACAGATTTCATCTGCTAACCGCACAAATAATTTTCAGTAATAGAACTCATCTACTACCTAATTATATTGTGCAACACCCATACATCTCTATGTATTCTAGATCGCAACCTGCATCTACGCATAGCACGGCTCATGATGCCACTGTTGGGTAATGCAGGAGAAAACAAATATTTCCGACCTACGCACCCGCCCAGGACCACTATGGAGACTGCATACAAGGTTTGATCTTTTTCGTTACCGACTCGTAGCGCAGCGGAAGTAGAGTCGATGACGATCGGCGGTGCAGATCCCCGCAGCTAGGATATACAACCTCCCAACCACGAGGATGTATACCCTCATCTGCTCCTCGGACGGCCCTTCGGGAGGCGGTCGGACAGTCCCTCGGACGGTGTCGCGGACAGCCCTTCGGGAGGACCTTCGAAACTCGGACGGTCACTCGGACAGCCCTTCGGGAGGCACTCTCGAACTAAGAATGAAACTACGATCTCTCTACAGAGTTGCACACATACGGTGTCATCTATCCGGCAGGGCTTCGCCTTCCAGAACTAGTTCCCACCGGAACGCAGACAGCCTTTCGGCACTACGAAACTATTTCACTGGGAGGGAGAGAGAAGGCCAGATCATGCATGGCCTGTGTATGTTGAGAAAGAGTGAGTTTTGGGCAGCCCCCTCGACCTCTATTTATAGGAGAAGGAGGGGTGGAGGGGCTGAAATTTCAGCCACATTCATCCATGTCATCTCCAAGATATTTTGGAGCAAAAGCCCAAAAAGGTGGCTTTCCAAAAAGTAACCATAAAGCACTTTCACTATTCACGACGACATTTTTCAGTGTCCGTTCGAACTGAAAATATTTATGTGGGCTTAGAACATTTCCATTACCCACTAAAATAATTTGCAATGCGTTCCGGAACAATTCCGGATTAGTGGTTTACATCTGCGAAAAGCATCCGAAGCGGTTCCGGCAGCTCCGGAAGATTTCCGATTTTCTTCCGGAAAATTCCCAGAAGTTTCCAGAATGATTCTGGCACCCTCCAAGAATTATCAGGCATGTGCCGAAACCAATTTGACTTAATGGTGTACTCTGAAACAACTTTTTAGTTTAGTGATTTTCATCTGTGAAAAGCAACTAAAGCGGTTCCGGGAGTCCGGAACATTTCCGGTTTTTGTCTCTGAAAAATCTCAGAAGTTACCGGAACAATTCTGGTACCCTCCAATAATTTCTAGGCATGTGCCGAAACCAATTTGACTTAATGGTACACTCTGAAACAACTTTTCGGTTTTACCGAAACTCTTCCGTTGTCTCTGAAACTTTTTCGCTGAATTTCTCTTAGACTCCCTGTCTAGTATTCAACAGATAGATGACCCTTAATCGTGTGACCCTATAGGTTCGGTGAAGTATAGACATGACCCGGAATCCCTTCCGATCAATGATCAACATCGGAGCCGTGGACACCCATATTGTCCCGTATACCCACACGAATGAATATTCGAGTGAACCTCCAGTTGCCGAGTGCTATTCCTGTTGCTTCGCTATATGTTACAAATGCCCTAGGTGAGACATGTTATGGATCAACAACTTGTCCACTATGCCAGTTACCTCGTTACCGGTATTGTTCTCTTTTCTCGTTACCGTGTTCCGGCATCCCTGTGATCAAATCACCCTGTGTCTGGCCAGACGATGATGGATACCGTAATACCGAGAAGGCCCAGAGATATCTCTCCATCGTCGGAGGAGCAAATCACAATCTTGAGCTATCTTTATACTTGCCATACTTTTTCGTGAACCTGTAGCCGCCATAATAGCCACCCAGTTATAGATGACGTTTAACAAACCCCAAAGTTCACGAAGCAAGTATGAAGGAACTCGATACTCTCATGGTCTAAGGAATTATGCAAACGTTAACTATCTCTGTGTTATTTACCATAAACTTGTGACGAATGTATCTCAAAGCATAACATCAATTCGGGTCGATTCAACACAAATGTTCTTCTAACATTGTGCCCCCAAAATTGCCGGCATAGCCATGCCCATGACCAGGAAAATAGGATCATCATGCAATACTTGAGCTAGTCTTAGAGGTATGACTAGGAATATTTTTTATCGTTTATTATTCCACACGTGCATATGAGCTTTCCTCCGAGCCTCGTGGTTATTGTAGACTCGAGAACCATAGCAGTTATAGCATGGAATATAAACTTAATTAGGAACATGGGGATAAATAATAAAATTTATTATTGCCTCTAGGGCATATCTCCTACAGACTCCCACTTGCACTAAAGTCAATAATCTAGTCAATGCTAATGCACTTTACACCTATGGCATACTGGTGTAAAATATGCTTCGCTTGTGGTATAGCCTGATGTCCAACAGATCTGACAACTTCAGCTCCGTGTGTATCTTTGCATATCCTCGCGTTTTCACACTTTCACAAAATTCATATTTTGTGTGGACTTGGCTTTGTATATATGTGAATCACTAGTCGAACCTTGATTCCTCAGACTGAGCTATGGAGCAACTATCTACAATAGTGTCCCATTGACCAAAACCATCTTGGAACCATACTAAGTCCATGAATGAACTATATGATTCAACATCTTCTTTGTCGCTTCTAAAGCATCAACATACTTAGCCTTTGTTATAGAATTCGCCACAGTAACTTGTTTAGAACAATTCCAACCTACCATGCCACCGTATTGTGTATTGTCGTTGGACGCGCCCGTGTCCAGGTACCACACGCCGTCGCCGCTGCTGCTGCTCCCGTCGTGTCCAAGGTGGACCTGAACAGAGTCTTCGACCAGGTGAACCGGGGTGTCCTCCACCCCGTTAGAGTTAGGGTCGAAGAGCCCGCGGGTTTGCGCCATCAGCAGGCTCTGCTCCTCGTCCTTGCCGCCGGTCTGGACAAGATTCACCTGCTCCTTGATCCGGCTCTTGCATTCGCGCGCCCAGTGCCCCTCCTTCTTGCAGTAGCGGCAGATGTCCTTGGACTTGTCTCCACAGCTTGTGCCGCGGCGCTGCCCTGGCCACGGCCGCCGCGCCCACGTCCGCGCCCTCTGCCGCGTCCACGGCCACGGTCCTTTCTGCCTAAGGAGCCATCGTCCTCCCGCATCTTGAGGCATGCAAACCACTCCTCCTCAGTGAGGAGCAGTCTGCCGTTGCTGTTGCCGGCGCCAGGTGCCGCGTCCAGCTCATATCGCTCCTCGGCGGCCTTCAGCCGCCCGGTCAGTTCCTCGAGCGCCAGAGTGTTGAGGTCGACCAGCGTCTCGATCACACACGCCATCTGCGAGTACGTCTTGGGGACGATCGAGAGAAACCTGCG
This sequence comes from Elymus sibiricus, assembly GCA_039707655.1. Classification (NCBI taxonomy): domain Eukaryota; kingdom Viridiplantae; phylum Streptophyta; class Magnoliopsida; order Poales; family Poaceae; genus Elymus; species Elymus sibiricus. Next base: position 455,731,703 of record CM077675.1, on the reverse strand, counting down.
GACAACGGCAGGCTCGCCGATCTTGTCACCTAGCAGCTCTAGTTGTGTTACTAGGGAAGACAGACGCATACCAAAATCGTCGATGCTCTCGCCGTCGTTGAACTTGATCGCCTCGTACTGGTGACGAAGTGACGTCGCCTTGGCCTCGCACACGAGGCTCACACCTAGCCACATCATCTTGATTGTGTCCCACGCATCCTTCGACGTGTCCTTCACGGCGAGCGTGGACACCATCTCCGGCGGCACAGATCGCAGCAGGCACTCCATCGCCGTGCTATCTGTCTCACGCTCCGTGGTCCCCTCATTGATGGCGACCCAGAGCTGGCACGCCTCGAGCATCACCTGCATCAGGAGAGCCCAGTCGTCGTAGTTCGTGTGTGTTAGCATGGGCCAAGCCCCGCCGGTGTCGCGGACGACCCTCTGGTGAACCACCATGGCGCCCCTGCTTTTCCCCGAGTCTGTCCCGCTCTTTGGGCTGCCGGGTCCCGCCATCTCCACAGGTGATCAGGCACCTAGCTCTGATGCCAATTGTCAGACGGCCCCGCCCTAAGCCAACTCCGGCGATAACCGGAGAGAGGAGAGAATGCGAGTGTGACCCGAGAATATTTTGCGCTGCGAACTTACTGCAACTTTTCTCCCTCTATTCACTTATATAACTTTGTAACAGAAATTACAACGGAAAAATAGGCCATGATCAGGTAGTGGACGATGCCATCCCAACGCCCCCTGCGCGTCGCCCGTCATGGCGCCTTGACCGTGCACTCGTGCCATCCCACGGTCGGGTCAGGGCGCCGCAAGAATAGCTAACAGAACCGAGATGCAGCTCGGCTTATTTCTGACAAAACTGAAACTCCTAGACACTACTTACGAAACTGAATTTTTCGACACCTAAGTCTAAACTGAAGTTTACCTAACAAATCCATCATAAAATTCCGTCTGGGATGACCCGACGTGGTCATCCCCCCCCCCCCCCCCCAAGTGATGGCGACAGTGCCGCCTGTGAAGGGGGCCACACTACGGCGCTGTGTACTGAGTGTTTACGCCTACAACAACTCTTTCAGACATGTAAGAGGACTTAACCCAAGATTTTGCGGCATAGCTAACATCCGAAGATCCCCCTCCCCCCCCCCCCCCCCCCCCCACACACACACCACACTTGTAGACATGCGAAAAACATTCTATAAAGAGTTGTTAATTAAGATACTTATACATCTGTTAAAAATATGAAAATTTACCGCATAGCTTATACCACCTGTGTCTACACCGTGTAAGAATTTCATTAATTTATCGTGATCTCATTATTCAGAACAATTCATGCAAGAACAAAATTGTTGAACGTTACTTTAGTGTTATCGCCGTCCATGTAGGGGGTCACACTCCGGAGCTGGGCACCGGATGTTTGAACCTCCTGCCACACTTTAAGACATGCATTGCTACCACCTGAAGGCCCCCAACCGGTCTTACCCTAGCCCCGTTGACCCGGAGATCTAACCCTTTGACTTTCACTGGACGGACTTTGACCAATAGACTTTTTCACCGGGTTGTGATAGGTCAACACATAGGAACATGTCGGAACAAGGTATGGGCTCAACCCACCACAAGATTCCCTCCGGGCTGACCCGACATGGCCGTTTTCCCCCTCTAAGTGATGGCGGAAGTGACATCCTTGAAGGGGGACACACTACGGAGCTGTGTGCTGGGTGTTTATACCTACCACAACAATAAAAAAAATCTAATGTATGTAGATATAAATTTTATATCGTTTGGCCAAGGAATAAAAAAGATATGAAAAGTCAAAATACCAGGGTGTTTTCTGTAAGTCTGAAGAAAATATGATTTTAGTTTGTTAAAATTTTAAAACATAGTATAGCAACAGAATCATTTCAAGATCCTGATAAAATTTGTCAAAATTGATGCAATTACCAATTACTTGTGATTTTAACAAAGTATAAGGATCTATATGCAGAACTACATGAGGTCACATTTTTTAACATATTAAAAAACAAAAACAAATTGGATATTCATGATCTATGAAAAATTCTACCAAAAATTGATATATGATTTGTGTATGTTTAAGTTTAAATAAGTCAGATTTAAATTAATCATGTTTTAAGTGAAAAATTAATTTAAAACAAAAAAGTAAAGATATAATATATACCGACGGCCGCTGCCAGGGCCGTCACCATTGATTGGGCGGCGATCGGAGGCCAGGTCGCCAGGGCCGCATATATGCCAATGATCTTTGTCTGCCGACAACAGCCGTCGGCATAGATTGAGGTGTGCCGATGGTTTTTTTCAGGGCGTCAACATATATCCTTCTATACCGACGGCCTCAATAAAAATCCGTCAACACAAAAAAAGTCATCGGTATATCCTGGCATTCCGGTAGTGATAAATAAATCTATAGAGTAAAATAGTACAAGCTAGATCAATCATGGAGACGCGCCAGCGTGAGGAAGGCTCCGCGAACAAAAGCAACTCAGAGTACAAAGAAATGAAAGAAAAAGAGGGAGAATGAACAAATGCAAAGCAAAGAGCTACGTCCTTTCCCCTCCTTCTATTCCAAAATACCAGGCGCATACATGTTTTAAATCAACATCTTAAAACTGACCACAAAATATATTTGATTGAAGCAAATTCTTGGATAGCAATTGCACAATGCACATAACCTCATATTCTAATCAATACTAGATGAACATTGCAAATATGCAATTCAACATAGAGTGGTAGCAGCAGGGTGATTGAAAGGGAAATTCAAAATACAATCCAAACTAGCAGTACTTGTCTGAACAATCTGACGCTACGCATCACCCAAGGACGGTTATTACATTCCACCTAGCTACTTCACTGCGCAACCTGAAGCTGTGGGCGAGTTCCAACACAAATTTCCTCAAAGGAATCCACTTATTTTTTCGAAAATCTGCCCTAGGGATCTCGATTTCATTAAAAAATAAGATGGTTGCCCAGTTAATTAACGGAAAACCGGGCTAAACCATTACAACAGCCCACATAGGGCAAAACCGGCCGACATGGCCACCCACACAGAGCTACAAAACGCCGCAGAGAAGAAACACAAAGTCGAGGTCGTCACCAAGCGTCATCGTCATCACTCCTCCACTAGCCAGCGACTCCGACTTCACCATCGACTTCCGCCAACGAAGCCCTCGTCGCCATAAACGCCAGAACCCGTGCCGGCCCATGCCAAACAGTCGACGGCAGATGCAGGCGCCAGACAACTCCGATTAAGAAGACCACCAAAAGACAGGAGAATTGGGCAGAGTTGGCGCCAACCAACACCTCCTCGAAGACCAGCAGCCACTTGTCATCCTCACCACCTAGCACACCAAGGCAGCTCCGACTCCGTGATGGCATTACGATACGTAGAAGAGACCTGTCGAGCACGTCGGGAAAGAACCGACAACCGAAGCGCTGCCACGACCCTGCACCGTTGGCCACCAGCATCGCTGCCAAACTGGACACCACACCACCACATTGCCGGTTGGGCACCTGCGAACCGCAACGTCGTGAGCGTCTAGCACATGGAGAGCACGAACGAGATCCAATGGTCTTCCAGACAATGCCCCAAAGACGGAAGCGACGATGCCGACGCCGTCGCCCGACCCGACCGGGCCATAGGCTTTCACCCGAAGAACTGAATCCGGGAGTGTGCAGGGGGTGAACTCCACGACGACGCCTCCAAGAAGGTGTAACGGCGCCCGCAGCCACCGCCGTCGTCCGCCGGCAAGCTTTCGCCCGGAACACCGCCCAACACCACACCCCCACACACCATGCCTCCGCTAGCCCGCACACCTCCCGCGAAACCGCTGCGCCTACTGCCCGCGAGAGCCACCACCATCACCTTCTCGCTGCCAACCACCGCCGGCAGCAAGGATCTAGCCGCCTGACCAGAACCAGCACCCTCCCGGATCCGTGTAGCAGCACTGCGTGGCCGGCCGCAGACAGACGCCGGAGGGAGCACACCGAGCAAGCGCAACCCCGGCTGCTTCCCCGCCACGCCAGCCCGGCCGGAACCGGAGGCAGAGGCGAGCATCCGAGGCCACCCCCACAGGACCGCACCAGGAGGCCGCAGATCCACAAGAGCACGCCGTCGGGGGGCCGCTGGACGCCGCCAGGGGAGAAGTTGGCCGCCGGAACGGAGCAGATCGGATCGGGAGGGTGGAGCCTCCCCCACCACAGTATGCGCGGGCGCGTGAAGGAGCTCCCCGCCGCCGCCGTCCGCCGGGCGGGCTAGCCCGCCGGCATTTTCCGGCGGCGGCGAGGGGAGAGGAGGCGCAGGGAGGGTCGGCGGCGGCGGCGGGCTAGGGTTCCGTCCAAGCCGCCGCAGGAGCGACGCGGGCATGGGGAGAGTCTAACTAATGCCCCTCTTCGAATATCACTTAGGAATCCACTTATGAACACTGACTAACCTTTTCTGTTCCAAACACTTGTACCCCTTTAGAAATATTGGATACGAAGGAAGAGCACGGTCCACTTTATAATATAGACGCTTGGTTATCAGATGTTTTAGTTATTTAAACATGAAATACATACGAATAAACACAATAAAAGATGTATATATAAATCCAATTCAGGAAAAAGCTGAAACAGCTTATATTTGTGAACGTAGAAAAGTATTTCAAAACACACGGAGGTGAAGAGGAGCAACTCAAAGTACGAAGAAAGGTAAAAAGAGGGAGAACGAACAAAAGCCAAAGCGAAGACCTGTGTCTCTTTTTCCCTTCTATTCCAAAATACCAGGTGAATAAGTTTTAAATCTACATTTTAATACTTGACGACTAAGTATATTTGATTGAAGCAATTCCTTGGAGAGCAATACCACAAACGTATATAAACTCAAACGCTGGAACTAGAAGATCAGGAGAACTCACACCAGTATACTAGTAGAAAACAGGGCTTTTGTCCCGCTTTCAGAGGGCCTTTAGTCCCGGTTCTGGAACCGGGACAAAGCAAGCGGGACTAATATACCCAAAACCTTTAGTCCCGGTTTGCTTACGAACCGGGACCAAAGGTGCTTCACGTGGCGGAACAGCGGCGCCGAGGCATGAGGACCTTTAGTCCCGGTTGGTAACACCGACCGGGACTAAAAGACAGCCACGCGTCATCAGCTGCCAGGCGCTAGGGTTTTTTATTTTTTTTTGAAGAGGGGGGGGGGTTTAGGGGTTTTCATATTGTGTTTCCCTCTTTTATTTTTGTGTTTACCATTTTTATTTTATGCTCTTCATTCAACTCGACGCTAGCTACTACATACAGAAATGAAAGAACGCCATTACACAACATCGTTATGATCAATATATAGAGAGAAGAAGTGACCTCTCTTTCTCCGTGCTTAGTCGAACATCTAACATATATAGAGAGAACAAGTTTTCATAAATCTATCGACGCTATTACATATAATATATACAATATAACATCTCTTACGATCTTCCTGCATCTGTCACAAACTCCCTATGGCATTCTCCATCTTTAGGTATGACATGATCAAGAAAGAATCCCGCCAATTCCTCGGAAATTGCTCGTACGTGATAAGTTGGTAGGAGTTCATCCCGCTTCGCCCAGATCTAATTTAAAGAAGGAGGTCAATATATGAATGAAACTCAACACAATTGATGGTAATAGAATAAAAATGTGAATATTGTTTACGTACGTCTAATTGTTCTTTAGATATGCCCCGGCCCCGCTCAGAGGTCGAGTGGCGAATGAACTCGCAAACGTAGTAGCCACATAAATTAGTCCCTTGTAGCTGCAACAAGCACTTTACGGGAATAGAGTTCAATCAAAATGATAACCAAGCATGATAATGGTATTGAAACTAGCATCAATGAGAGATGCGCGGTACTAGAGTAAGTACTTACTTTGGGTTGTACAAATTGCAGCTCTTTTTCCCAATTGACACCCTTAACCTTTTTGGTGAACTTTTTCCAAACCCTTCCCGACAAAGAAAATGATTACTTGATATCAGGAAATGAACGAAAGTTGTTGATATGGTGCGATAATGATTGAACTTACTTTTGAAGCATTTGCCTCATGTTCGTCCACTCCTTAGAGTCTTTACGTCTCGAGTCCAAGACAGTTACTTTTCCCTCTTCAAGCTGAATTTCTAACAGAATAAAGTGGAAACTGCGCACGCATAACTCTCATTAATTGCACTTAAACTCGAGTAAGAGAAACAGAATGTGCACAAGATATATAGTAACACTCACTTGAAGTGGTAAGGAAATAGTATTTGCCTTCTGGTTTGTTGTCCAAGTAACGCCTTTAGCACGTTGTTCTCTGTCTCAGCGGGATATTTTTTTAACGTTTCTTCGTTTATGAAATTTGGGTTGATGAACCCAATCTCATAGATTTGTTGTTGTCTGCATTCAATGATCTTCAATCTGCATAATATAGTGTGAGGATAATTAATACATGCAATGAACGAGCTGAGCTAGAGACTTAATTACAGAAAAAATACTTACAGACAATAGGAACTGACGATAGTTTTGTCGAGTTCCTTTTGCTGGTATAATTGAAATAATTCTTCAAATTCAACGTACAACATCTGCTCTCCATTGTAGAATTGCTCATTCGTAATGTGCACGTAGATATTGTTGGTCCCGTCCTTGCAGGCATTCATGTACCATTCATGCAATCGTCGCATCATCGTTGATAGACCCTTGAGCTCCTCATGTGTGACGAGAGGCTTCCCGTGAACGTACCTTAAGGATGGAACTACCTGAGCCATTTCGAACTGTACCGAGTCGTCTAAGTAATCATCAGCAGTGAAAGCAAGACCATCGGCCGCTGTCCCCAGATCATTAGCGACATCGGTAACTACCTTGAGCGGAGGGCACGATTGCAGTTCTTGTTCGCCGAGCTGGGGAATTGTTTTCCCACTTCTTAAGCCACTTCTCAAGCTTCCCGACCGCTTCGTTTTTTGAATACATCGGTCATAGTTTGATAGCAGCGGAGGCTGTGGTGGTCGCGTAAGGGCATCCAGAGTTCGCTTCGCTTTCACCGGATCTATTTTCTCCTTTTCAGGTGGGCGTTTTGGTGCGAGCTGACGTTTCACATCGGCAGACACGATCTCGTTGAGTTCCTCCTCAGATCTCTCGTATGGTAACTTGGGAGGATCCTTAAGGCTTCTTGGGCCGTATTGGTACCGGGACCGTTTCGTACAGCTGCTAGCCGCCGGACTGGCGGCGAATCTCTTCAGCGGAGGAGGCGGAGTCCGCTGACGCGGAGGAGGATTCTGCTGAGGGGCCTCCTCCATCGGAGTCCGCTGAGGCGGCGGAGACGGTTGAGGCGGCAGAGACGGCTGACGCACCGGAGACGGCTGACGCACCGGAGACGGTGCCGCCTAAGTCTACTGAGGAGGCGGAGTGCCCTGACTCGCCGGAGGAGGAGGAGGAGGCGGAGTGCCCTGACTCGCCGGAGGAGGAGGAGGAGGCGGAGGCGTCCAGTTTGGAAGGTTGATGTACTCCTTCCGCCATAGACATGTACTCCTCAGAGCATGAACCAGCTGATTCTCCCCTTCACCTGTAAGGTGGTCAAGCTCGAGCTCCTCAAATCCCTCCATTACTTCATCCACCGTCACAAAAGCATAGCCATGTGGAATCGGAAGGCAGTGAAAAGTTCCGTTGGGTTGAGGAGGTACAACAGAGCCGACAGCCGCCTTCAAAGTGAGGTTCCGGCATTTCGTCATAAGCTCGCAAGGTTGAGCCTCCGTGATAGTATCCACGGGGTAGCTAGGAGCCGTGAAGTCAGGCTGAACGAACTCCGTGGAAGCCACGCTGCTTCTCCGCTGAGATGGCGGGGTAGCTTCGTGCCGCTGAGATGCTCGCTGGCTCTCAAGTTGTTCCTCTAGCTTTTCTACTCTTGCACTGAGCTTTGGCACGTCGCTCAGCTCCACTTTTATCTTTCTCTCCCGGCTTCTGTAACCGCCTGCGTCGGGAAACCCAACCTTCCACGGAACGGAGCCTGGTGTGCCTCGTGTTCGTCCAGGGTGCTCACGATTCCCGAGGGCCTCAGTCAGCTCGTCCTTCTCTCTATTGGGAATGAACGTCCCTTCCTGCGCTGCGGCGATATACGTCTGAAGCTTCTTGACGGGTATTGCAAGTTGCTCGTCCGTCCAACGACACTTCCCCATTTCAATGTCCAAAGTTCCCCCAACCTCGAAGAACCAAGTCCTTGAATGGGGGGGCCCGTTCAATGTCTTTGGTTCGACCCCTTTAGGAATCAGGTCATTCTCAGCTTTGTCCCACAACGGCCGGGCTTTGAGATAGCCACCTGACCCCGTGTGATGATGATACTGCTTCTTTGCAGCATTGTTCTTGTTTGTCTTGGACATTTTCTTACTCTTTTCCGATGTCTTGTAGGCCACAAATTCGGGCCAGTGATCTCTTAACTTCACGAATCGGCCTGCGAATTCTGGAGTCTTCCCTTTGTCGACAAACTTTGCTTTCAACTCATTCTTCCACCTCCTGAATAGATCTGCCATCTTCTTAAGAGCACACGCCTTGACCAGTGGCTCTATAACTGGCTTATTCAGATCCTCCTCTGGCGGTAGGGTGAAATTTTCCTTCAGCGCGGTCCAAAGATCATCTTTCATTCTATCGGTGACATAAGAAGCTTCAGCTGGGTCGTCGTCCTTAGACTTATTCCATTGCTTGATGCTGATCGGGATGTTTTCCCTAACAATAGCTCCGCACTGAGCAGCAAAGGCGTCCTTGGTCCGCTTGGGTTCAATCGGTAGGCCATCGTCCATGAGTGCTGTGATCGTGAACCTTTCATCCTTGCCCAACCTTCTCTTCGGGCCTCGTCTCGTTACCGAAGTTTGTCTCGATCCGGAGGGCTATAAAAGAAGAAAGAAGAAACAATTAATGCATCAATTAGCTAGTCAGCACAGGCTTAATTAATATATATACCTCGCCGGACTTTGCAACAGCTCCCTCCTCCGTTCGGTCACCGGAGCCGTCATCATGGTCTCTTTCTCCCTCCGGCATTCGGTCACCGGAGCCATCATGATCATGTCCTTCCACCTCCATTGTTCGATCACCAGAGCCGTCATCCTCTCTGTCGTTGAGAAACGACAAGACATCATCACTTCCGCGGAGGATTATCTCCCGCATTAACCCTTCTTGTTCCAAGTCTCTTTGATCCATAGTTTCTGCAAATATTACAACATGGCAATTAATATACAAACATGAGTTATCGCTTTAGGGGTTTGGGTTTGGGGTTTTTAGAGTTAGTTTCATTAACTACTTTCAAATATTGCAGCATCTGTAACTTGTTCATATATTTTAACTTAATATCTTGGACATATAAGTTTAAGTTTCACAGTAAGAATCATGGTGTTTAGGATTCTATTACAGCATCTATAACTTGTTCATATAATTTAACTTAATATCTTGGACATATAAGTTTAAGTTTCACACTAAGAATCATGGTGTTTAGGATTCAATTACAACATCTGTAACTTGTTCATATAATTTAACTTAATATCTTGGACATATAATTTGTTCGAACATAACAAATGACAAACGCGAATACTGAAGCAATAAAGAGAAATATCAAATAACCAGCGGCGGCGACGGCGAGCGGGCGACGATGGCGACGGGGGGGGCGGGCGATGACGGCGACGGGGGTGGCGGGCGACGACGGGGGCGGGGGCGGCGGGCGATGACGGCGACGGGGGTGGCGGGCGACGACGGGGGCGGGGGCGGCGGGCGACGACGGTGGACGGCGAGCGGACGACGGCGATGGGGGTGGCAGGTGGCGATCGCACGACGGGGGCGGCGAGCGACGGGGGGGGGGGGGCGACGGGCGGGGACGGCAGGGCGACGGGAAAATCCGGCAGCCTGGCGGCGTCGATGTCGTCGTCGGCGCCGAGGAGAGAACAAACTGCACTAGATTGGAAATTTTCGCAACTCCCACTTATATACAAAGACCTTTAGTCCCGGTTGGTGCCACCAACCGGGACTAAAGGTCAGTTTTCAGCAGCCCAAACGGTGGGAAGCAGGGATCTTTCGTCCCGGTTGGTGCCACCAACCGGGACCAATTCCCCCCTTTAGTCCCGGTTTGTGCCACCAACCGGGACTAAAGTCGGAGCATTAGTCCCGGTTGGTAGCACCCACCGGGACTAAAGGTGTCCATTTTTTGTTTTGTTTTTTGCTTTATTTATTTTATTTTGTTCCTACTTACAGCTACTAAAGCACTACAAATGAACTCTGAAAAGGTTGAAAGTTGGCATGGTATCATCATTTCACCCACATAGCATGTGCGAAAAAGTTGAGAGGATTACGGCAAAAACTGGATGCACTTCGTGTACAAAACGGACAATCTCTTTCGAAGTATCAGGGTTTTGGACGAAAACTCATCTGTTACAAAGGTATTTCATTTTTTGAACTTATTTCAACTCCAGACTTTTTATGTGTTCAAAATGAACCAATCAAAGCCACATCATCAATTTTCAACCCTTTCTGACTTCATCTGGTATTTTTCATGCATTTACTGATTTTTTTGAGCTAAATGACCATGAAATTGAAAAACACTACAAATGAACTCTGAAAAGGTTGAAAGTTGGCATGGTATCATCATTTCACCCACATAGCATGTGCGAAAAAGTTGAGAGGATTACGGCAAAAACTGGATGCACTTTGTGTACAAAACGGACAATCTCTTTCGAAGTATCAGGGTTTCGGACGAAAACTCATCTGTTACAAAAGGCATTTCATTTCTTCACATGTAACTGAAGTGATATTCTAGATCAAAGGCATCATCATACTAGTTGTGCAGAGAAAGTCTTCAGTTTTTCCTCGCTTGTGTCCTTTGCTTATTGCGCCGTAACCATGGATAATCTTCATCGTTTAACAGGGTGCTTGTGTCATCATTGACTTTGAAGGGAGGAATTTCATGAAACTTTTCATAATCTTCAGACATGTCTGTCTTGCCCTCCAATCCCACGATGTCTCTTTTTCCTGAAAGAACTATGTGGCGCTTTGGCTCATCGTATGATGTATTCGCTTCCTTATCTTTTCTTTTTCTCGGTTTGGTAGACATGTCCTTCACATAGAAAACCTGCGCAACATCATTGGCTAGGACGAATGGTTCGTCTGTGTACCCAAGATTGTTCAGATCCACTATTGTCATTCCGTACTGTATGTCTACCTGTACCCCGCCTCCTGACAGATTGACCCATTTGCACTGAAACAAAGGGACCTTGAAATCATGTCCATAGTCAAGTTCCCATCTGTCTACTATGTAACCATAATATGTGTCCTTTCCCCTGTGGGTTGCTGCATCAAAGCGGACACCGCTGTTTTGGTTGGTGCTCTTTTGATCTTGGGCGATCGTGTAAAATGTATTCCCATTTATCTCGTACCTTTGTAAGTAAATACAGTCGAAGATGGTCCCCTGGCCAACGAGTACAGCTCATCAGAAACAATGTTGTCACCCATGAGACGTGTTTTCAACCAACTGCCGAAAGTCATGATGTGTTCATATGTAATCAAGTCGTCACACTGCTCCGGGTGTTTGGAGCGCAGAATATTCTTGTGTTCATCGACATACGGGGTCACCAAGGTAGAATTCTGTAGAACTGTGTAGTGTGCTTGAGACCAAGAACACCCGTCCCTACATATTATTGAGTTCGCTCCTAGCGTGCCTTTTCTAGTCAGTCTCCCCTCATACTGCGATTGAGGGAGACCAATCTTCTTAAGGTCAGGAATGAAGTCAACACAAAACCCAATGACATCCTCTGTTTGATGGCCCATGGAGATGCTTCCTTCTGGCCTAGCGCGGTTACGAACATATTTGTTTAAGACTCCCATGAACCTCTCAAAGGGGAACATATTGTGTAGAAATACAGGGCCCAGAACAGCAATCTCGTCGACTAGATGAATTAGGACGTGCGTAATGATATTGAAGAAGGATGGTGGGAACACCAGCTCAAAACTAACAAGACATTGCACCAAATCACTCCTTAACCTTGGCAGGATTTCTGGATCGATCATATTCGACGAGAAGCTAGACGGGACCTTCATACTGAGAAGGCATTCAAAGAAGATTTCCTTCTCTTGTTTGGTAAGAGCGTACCTGGCAGGACCTTCATACTGCTTTGGATGCATGCCGTCTTTTTCATGCACACGTTGCTGTTCCTCCCGTGCCTCCGGTGTATCTTTTGTCTTCCCATACACTCCCAAGAAGCCTAGCAGGTTCACGCAAAGATTCTTCGTCACGTGCATCACGTCGATTGCAAGCGGACCTCTAGGTCTTTCCAATAGGGTAGGTCCCAAAATATAGATTTCTTCTTCCACATGGGTGCGCGTCCCGCATCGTCAGTCGGAATAGATAGTCCGCCAGGACCCTTTCCAAAGATTATTGTAAATCATTGACCATATCAAGTATGTGATCACCAGTACGGAGGGCGGGCTTCTTCCGGTGATCTGCCTCACCTTTGAAATGCTTTCCTTTCTTTCGACATTGATGGTTGGTCGGAAGAAATTGACGATGCCCCAGGTACTCATTCTTCTTGCATTTGTCCAAATATGTACTGTCGGTGTCATCTAAACAGTGTGTGCATGCGTGGTATCCCTTGTTTGTCTGTCCTGAAAGGTTACTGAGAGCAGGCCAATCGTTGATGGTTACAAACAGCAACGCATGTAGGTCAAATTCCTCCTGTTCGTTCTCATCCCACACACGTACACCTCTTCCATTCCATAGCTGTAAAAGTTCATCAACTAATGGCCTTAGGTACACATAAATGTCATTGCCGGGTTTCTTAGGGCCTTGGTGTTGGAAATATGCCCTAGAGGCAATAATAAATTGGTTATTATTATATTTCCTTGTTCATGATAATCGTTTATTATCCATGCTATAATTGTATTGATTGGAAACTCAAATACATGTGTGGGTACATAGACAACACTGTGTCCCTAGTAAGCCTCTAGTTGACTAGCTCGTTGATCAAAGATGGTTAAGGTTTCCTAGCCATGGACATGAGATGTCATTTGATAACGGGATCACATCATTAGGAGAATGATGTGATGGACAAGACCCAAACTATAAACGTAGCATATGATCGTGTCAGTTTATTGCTATTGTTTTCTGCATGTCAAGTATCTGTTCCTTTGACCATGAGATCATGCAACTCACTGACACCGGAGGAATACCTTGTGTGTATCAAACGTCGCAACGTAACTGGGTGACTATAAAGGTGCTCTACAGGTATCTCCGAGGGTGTCTGTTGGGTTGGCATGGATCAAGACTGGGATTTGTTACTCCGTGTGACGGAGAGGTATCTCAGGGCCCACTCGGTAATACAACATCACAATGAGCCTTGCAAGCAATGTGACTAAAGTGTTAGCCACGAGATCTTGTATTACGGAACGAGTAAAGAGACTTGCCGGTAACGAGATTGAACTAGGTATAGAGATACCGACGATCGAATCTCGGGCAACTAACATACCGAAGAACAAAGGGAACAGTATACGGGATTAATTGAATCCTTGACATAGAGGTTCGACCGATAAAGATCTTCGTAGAATATGTAGGAGCCAATATGGGCATCCAGGTCCCACTATTGGTTATTGATCGTAGAGGTGTCTCGGTCATGTCTACATAGTTCTCGAACCGGCAGGGTCTACACACTTAACGTTTGGTGACGATTAGTATAGTTGAGTTATTTTGTTGGTGACCGAAGGTTGTTCGGAGTCCCGGATAAGATCCCGGACATGACGAGGATCTCCGGAATAGTCCGGAGGTAAAGATTGATATATGTGATAATAGTGTTTTGATCTCCGGAAGGGTTCCGGAATTCACCGGAAGGGGTTCCGGATGTTTACCGAAGTGTTCGGGTGCAGCAACACTTTATATGGGCCAAAGGGATAAAGCCCACGAGGTATTGGAAAGTGCAAAAGGAAGTTTTGCTACTGCCTTAAGCTGGTAAGGCAGTACTACCGCTACTGTAGCAGCGGTACTACCGCTTAAGCTGATCAAGCGGTACTACTGCTACTGTATCAGCGGTACTACCGCTGAAGCTGGTCAAGCGTTACTACCGCTACTGTAGCAGCGGTACTACCGCTTGTGCGCGGTACTGCAGGGATCCGAGTTGGACTCTTTCCCTGCGGGCCAAACCGACCTTGTGCGGGCAAAACCGACCTGGATGAGGCTTTTACTCCAAGTTTAGACCCCAAGGCTCAACATATAAATAGAGGGGCAGGGCTAGCACACGGGACACATTAAGATTTCCCCAAGCCGTGTGCGGCAACCCTAACCCTCTAGATCCTCCGTCATAATCTCCGTAGCGCTTGGCGAAGCCCTGCAGAGATTGTTCCTCACCACCATCACCACGCCGTCGTGCTCATCTACTACTTCATCATCGCTCGCTAGATCGAGGAGGTGAAGGCGTCATCAAGCCGTACGTGTGAAGAACGCGGAGGTGCCGTCCGTTCGGCACTAGTTCGTGATCGGATCGAGGGACGACTTGCGATTTGGATCGCGGAGACGTTCGACTACATCAACCGCGTTTCTTAACGCTTCCGCTTAGCGATCTACAAGGGTATGTAGATTCACTCTCCCTCTCGTAGATGCTCATCACCATGGATAGATCTTGTGTGTGCGTAGGAAAATTTTTGTTTCCCATGCAACGTTCCCCAACAGTGGCATCTGAGCTAGGTCTATGCGTAGATGAGATCTCGAGTAGAACACAAACGAGTTGTGGGCGTGGGTGTATACATATTGCTTGCCGTTACTAGTTGATATTTGATTCGGCGGTATTGTGAGATGAAGCGGCCCGGACCGACATTACGCGTACGCTTACGCGAGACAGGTTCCTTCAACTAACATGTAACTTCGTTGCATAAAGATGGCTAGCGGGTGTCTGTCTCTCTCACTTTAGTTGAATCAATTTCAATGAAGAGGGTTCTTTTAGAAGATCAAAAATCAATCACTACACCACGTTGTGGTTTTGCGTAGGTAAGAACGGTTCTTGCAAACCCGTAGCAGCCACGTAAAATTTGCAACAACAATTAGAGGACGTCTAACTTGTTTTTGCAGGGTATGTTGTGATGTGATATGGCCAATTACATGATGAGATATATGTGATGTATGAGATGATCATGTGTTGTATAGAATATCACAACTTGCATGTCGATGAGTACGGCAACTGGCAGGAGCCATAGAGTTGTCTTTAATTATTGTATGACCTGCGTGTCAATCATTAAGCGCTATGTAATGCTTTACTTTATCGCTAAACGTTAGCAATAGTCGTGGAAGCAACAGTCGGCGCGACAACCTCATGGCGACACGTTGATGGAGATCATGGTGTCATGCCGGTGACGATGGAGATCATGCCGGTGCTTTGGAGATGGAGATCAAAAGCACAAGTTCATGGCCATATCATGTCACTTATGATTTGCATGTGATGTTAATCCTTTTATGCATCTTATTTTGCTTAGGACGACGGTAGCATTATAAGGTGATCCCTCACTTAAATTTCAAGATAAATTGTGTTCTCCCCAAGTGTGCACCGTTGCGAAAGTTCGTCGTTTCGAGACACGCCGTGATGATCGGGTGTGATAGACTCTACGTTCACATACAACGGGTGTAAGCCATGTTGCACGTGCGGAACACTCGGGTTAAACTTGACGAGCCTAGCATGTACAGACATGGCCTCGGAACACAAGAGACCGAAAGGTCGAACATGAGTCATATAGTAGATATGATCAACATGAAGATGTTCACCATTGAAACCACCTCAACTCACGTGATGATCGGACTTGAGTTGGTAGATTTGGATCATGTTACACTCGAATGATCGGAGGGATGTCAATTTGAGTGGGAGTTTTTAAGTAATATGATTAACTAAACTCATTATCTAGAACAATAGTCTAAGTTGTCTTTGCGATATTTATGTTGTAGATCATGGCTCGCGCAGTAGCACCCCTGAATTTTAATGCGTTCCTAGAGAAAGCTAAGTTGAAAGATGATGGAAGTAACTTTGTGGACTGGGCCCGTAATCTAAGGATTATCCTTACGGCTTCCCAGAAGGCTTATGTCCTTGATGCACCGCTTGGTGATCCACCCGCTCCAGTTGAGTCTCTAGACGTTGTGAACGCCTGGCAGGCTCGTTCTGAAGATTACTCAATAGTTCAATGTGCAATATTGTATGGCTTAGAACCGGGACTTCAAAGACGTTTTGAACGTCATGGAGCATATGAGATGTTCCAGGAGTTGAATTTTATCTTTCAGAAGAATGCCCGGATCGAGAGATATGAGATCTCCGATAAGTTCTATGCTTGCAAGATGGAGGAGAACGGGTCTATCAGTGATCACGTGCTCAGAATGTCTGGGTACTCCACCCGTCTGGCTGAATTGGGGATGCCCCTTCCGCCAGAGGCTATCACTGACAGAGTTCTTCAATCATTGCCACCTAGCTACAAGAGCTTTGTGTTGAACTATAACATGCACGGGATGAACAAGTCAGTCGCCGAGCTGTTTGCGATGCTGAAAGTCGCCGAGTCTGAAATTCAGAAGGAGCATCAAGTGTTGATGGTCAATAAAACCACTAGTTTCAAGAAAAATGGCAAGGGTAAGAAGGATAACTCCAAGAAGAGTGGCAAAACAGTTGCTCCTCTCGTGAAGAAACCCAAGGCTGGACCCAAACCAGAAACTGTGTGTTTTCATTGCAAGGGAACTGGACACTGGAAGCGGAACTGCCCCAAGTATTTGGCTGACAAGAAGGCGGCCAACAACAAACAAGGTATATATGATATACATGTTATTGATGTGTACCTTACCAACTCTCGTTGTAGTGCCTGGGTATTTGATACCGGTGCGGTTGCTCATATTTGCAACTCAAAATAGGAACTGCGGAATAGACGGAGGCTGGCAAAGGACGAAGTGACGATGCCCGTGGGAAATGGTTCCAAGGTTGATGTGATCGCCGTCGGCACGCACGCTCTTCGATTACCATCGGGATTAGTGATGAACCTGAATAATTGTTATTTAGTGCCTGCGTTAAGCATGAACATTATATCTGGATCTTGTTTATTGCGAGACGGTTACTCATTTAAATCAGAGAATAATGGTTGTTCTATTTATATGAGTAATATCTTTTATGGTCATGCACCCAATGTGAGGGGTTTATTCTTATTGAATCTCGATAGTAATGATACACATGTTCATAACATTGATGCCAAAAGATGTAGAATTGATAATGATAATACCACTTTCTTGTGGCACTGCCGTTTAGGTCATATTGGCGTAAAACGCATGAGGAAGCTCCATGCTGATGGACTTTTGGAGTCACTTGATTTTGAATCACTTGACACATGTGAGCCATGCCTCATGGGCAAGATGACTAAAACGCCGTTCTCTGGAACAATGGAACGGGCAAGTGACTTGTTGGAAATCATACATACTGATGTGTGCGGTCCGATGAGTATTGAGGCGCGCGGTGGTTATCGTTACTTTCTCACCTTCACTGATGACTTAAGTAGATATGGGTATATTTACTTAATGAAACACAAGTCTGAAACATTTGAAAAGTTCAAACAATTTCAGAGTGAAGTTGAGAATCATCGTAACAAGAAGATTAAATTCCTACGATCTGATCGAGGAGGAGAATATCTGAGTTATGAGTTTGGCAGTCACTTAAGACAGTGTGGAATTGTTTCACAAATGACACCGCCTGGAACACCACAGCGTAATGGTGTGTCCGAACGTCGTAATCGAACCTTATTGGATATGGTGCGATCTATGATGTCTCTTGCCGATTTGCCACTATCGTTTTGGGGTTATGCATTAGAGACAGCTGCATTCACTTTAAATAGGGCACCATCGAAATCCGTTGAGACGACGCCATATGAACTTTGGTTTGGCAAGAAGCCAAAGCTGTCGTTTCTTAAAGTTTGGGGATGTGATGCTTATGTCAAAAAGCTTCAGCCTGAAAAGCTGGAACCCAAAGCAGAGAAATGCGTCTTCATAGGATACCCAAAAGAGACAGTTGGGTATACCTTCTACCTCAGATCCGAAGGCAAAGTGTTTGTCACTAAAAACGGAACATTTCTTGAGAAAGAGTTTCTCTCGAAAGAATTGAGTGGGAGGAAGATAGAACTTGATGAGGTTGTTGAACCGTTACTTCAACCTGAAAGTAGCGCAGCGCAGAAAGATGTTTCTGTAGAGCCTACATCAGCTGAAGAGGAAGTTAATGATGATGATCATGAAGCTTTGGATCAAGTTGCTATCGAACCTCGTAGGTCGACAAGGACGCGTACTGCTCCTGAGTGGTACGGCAACCCTGTCTTAGAGGTCATGTTGTTGGACAACGATGAACCTATGAGCTATGGAGAAGCGATGATGGGCCCGGATTCCGAGAAATGGTTAGAGGCCATGAAATCCGAGATGGGATCCATGTATGAAAACAAAGTGTGGACTTTGGAAGTATTACCTGAAGGGCGTAAGGCCATTCAGAACAAATGGATCTTTAAGAGGAAGACGGACGCGGACGGTAATGTCACCGTCTATAAAGCTCGACTTGTGGCAAAGGGTTTTTCACAAGTTCAAGGAGTTGACTACGATGAGACCTTCTCACCCGTAGCGATGCTTAAGTCCGTCAGAATCATGTTAGCAATAGCTGCCTTTTTCGATTATGAAATTTGGCAGATGGATGTCAAAACAGCGTTCCTTAACGGTTTCCTTAAGGAAGAGTTGTATATGATGCAACCAGAAGGTTTTGTCGATCCAGAGAATGCTGACAAAGTTTGCAAACTCCAGCGATCCATTTATGGACTGGTGCAAGCATCTCGGAGTTGGAATCTTCGCTTTGACGAGGTGATCAAAGCGTTCGAGTTTATACAAGTTTACGGAGAAGCTTGTATTTACAAGAAAGTGAGTGGGAGCTCTATAGCGTTTCTAATATTATATGTGGATGACATATTGCTGATTGGAAACAATATAGAAATGTTGGAAAGCGTGAAGGAATATTTGAACAAGAGTTTTTCAATGAAGGACCTAGGAGAAGCTGCTTTCATATTAGGCATCAAGATCTATAGAGATAGATCGAGACGCTTAATAGGACTTTCACAAAGCACATACCTTGACAAAGTTTTGAAGAAGTTCAAAATGGATCAGTCCAAGAAGGGGTTCTTGCCTGTATTGCAAGGTGTGAAGTTGAGTAAGACTCAATGCCCAGTGACTGCAGGAGATAGAGAAAAGATGAGTGTCATCCCCTATGCTTCAGCCATAGGCTCTATCATGTATGCAATGCTGTGCACAAGACCCGATGTCAGCCTTGCCATAAGTATGGTCGGAAGGTTTCAAAGTGATCCAGGAATGGAACACTGGACGGCGGTCAAGAATATCCTGAAGTACCTGAAAAGGACTAAGGATATGTTTCTCGTTTATGGAGGTGATCAAGAGCTCGTCGTAAAGGGTTACGTCGATGCAAGCTTTGACACTGATCCGGATGACTCTAAGTCACAAACCGGATACGTGTTTATTCTTAATGGGGGTGCGGTTAGCTGGTGCAGTTCCAAGCAAAGCGTGGTAGCTGATTCTACATGCGAAGCGGAGTACATCGCAGCCTCGGAGGCGGCGAAGGAAGGTGTCTGGATGAAGGAGTTCATGACAGATCTTGGAGTAGTGCCTAGTGCGCTTAACCCAATGACTCTGTTTTGTGATAATACTGGTGCCATTGCTCTAGCCAAGGAACCAAGATTTCACAAGAGGACCAGACACATAAAGCGACGTTTCAATTCCATCCGCGATTACATCAAGGAGGATGACATAAATATTTGCAAAGTACACACGGATCTGAATGTTGCAGATCCGATGACTAAACCTCTTCCAAGGGCTAAACATGAACAACACCAGAACTGCATGGGTGTTCGATTCATTACAATGTAAATCACATAGTGATGTGAACTAGATTATTGACTCTAGTGCAAGTGGGAGACTGTTGGAAATATGCCCTAGAGGCAATAATAAATTGGTTATTATTATATTTCCTTGTTCATGATAATCGTTTATTATCCATGCTATAATTGTATTGATTGGAAACTCAAATACATGTGTGGGTACATAGACAACACTGTGTCCCTAGTAAGCCTCTAGTTGACTAGCTCGTTGATCAAAGATGGTTAAGGTTTCCTAGCCATGGACATGAGATGTCATTTGATAACGGGATCACATCATTAGGAGAATGATGTGATGGACAAGACCCAAACTATAAACGTAGCATATGATCGTGTCAGTTTATTGCTATTGTTTTCTGCATGTCAAGTATCTGTTCCTTTGACCATGAGATCATGCAACTCACTGACACCAGAGGAATACCTTGTGTGTATCAAACGTCGCAACGTAACTGGGTGACTATAAAGGTGCTCTACAGGTATCTCCGAGGGTGTCTGTTGGGTTGGCATGGATCAAGACTGGGATTTGTTACTCCGTGTGACGGAGAGGTATCTCAGGGCCCACTCGGTAATACAACATCACAATGAGCCTTGCAAGCAATGTGACTAAATTGTTAGCCACGAGATCTTGTATTACGGAACGAGTAAAGAGACTTGCCGGTAACGAGATTGAACTAGGTATAGAGATACCGACGATCGAATCTCGGGCAAGTAACATACCGAAGAACAAAGGGAACAGTATACGGGATTAATTGAATCCTTAACATAGAGGTTCGACCGATAAAGATCTTCGTAGAATATGTAGGAGCCAATATGGGCATCCAGGTCCCGCTATTGGTTATTGATCGTAGAGGTGTCTCGGTCATGTCTACATAGTTCTCGAACCCGCAGGGTCTACACACTTAACGTTTGGTGACGATTAGTATAGTTGAGTTATTTTGTTGGTGACCGAAGGTTGTTCGGAGTCCCGGATAAGATCCCGGACATGACGAGGATCTCCGGAATAGTCCGGAGGTAAAGATTGATATATGTGATAATAGTGTTTTGATCTCCGGAAGGGTTCCAGAATTCACCGGAAGGGGTTCCGGATGTTTACCGAAGTGTTCGGGTGCAGCAACACTTTATATGGGCCAAAGGGATAAAGCCCACGAGGTATTGGAAAGTGCAAAAGGAAGTTTTGCTACTGCCTTAAGCTGGTAAGGCAGTACTACCGCTACTGTAGCAGCGGTACTACCGCTTAAGCTGATCAAGCGGTACTACCGCTACTGTATCAGCGGTACTACCGCTGAAGCTGGTCAAGCGGTACTACCGCTACTGTAGCAGCGGTACTACCGCTTGTGCGCGGTACTGCAGGGATCCGAGTTGGACTCTTTCCCTGCGGGCCAAACCGACCTTGTGCGGGCAAAACCGACCTGGAGGAGGCTTTTACTCCAAGTTTAGACCCCAAGGCTCAACATATAAATAGAGGGGCAGGGCTAGCACACGGGACACATTAAGATTTCCCCAAGCCGTGTGCGGCAACCCTAACCCTCTAGATCCTCCGTCATAATCTCCGTAGCGCTTGGCGAAGCCCTGCAGAGATTGTTCCTCACCACCATCACCACGCCGTCGTGCTCATCTACTACTTCATCATCACTCGCTGGATCGAGGAGGTGAAGGCGTCATCAAGCCGTACGTGTGTTGAACGCGGAGGTGCCGTCCGTTCGGCACTAGTTCGTGATCGGATCGAGGGACGACTTGCGATTTGGATCGCGGAGACGTTCGACTACATCAACCGCGTTTCTTAACGCTTCCGCTTAGCGATCTACAAGGGTATGTAGATTCACTCTCCCTCTCGTAGATGCTCATCACCATGGATAGATCATGTGTGTGCGTAGGAAAATTTTTGTTTCCCATGCAACGTTCCCCAACACTTGGATGAGCACTGGCATCATAATGAACTTCCGCTTCATGCACTACCAAGGAGGAACGTTATACATACATAGAGTCACCGGCCATGTGCTATGCTTGCTGCTCTGATCTCCAAAAGGATTAACGCCATCTGCACTTAAACCAAACCATACGTTCCTTGGGTCATCTGTAAAGTCGCTCCACTTTCTCTCGACCTTTCTCCACTGCGACCCGTCAGCGGGTGCTCTCAACTTCCCGTCTTTCTTACGGTCTTCCTTGTGCCATCGCATCAACTTGGCATGCTCTTTGTTTCTGAACAGACGTTTCAACCGTGGTATTATAGGAGCATACCACATCACCTTGGCAGGAACCCTCTTCCCAGTGCACTGGCCCTCAACATCACCAGGGTCATCTCTTCTGATCTTAGACCGCTATGCACCGCATACCGGGCATGCGTTCAAATCCTCGTACGCACCGCGGTAGAGGATGCAGTCATTAGGGCATGCATGTATCTTCTGCACCTCCAATCCTAGAGGGCATAGAACCTTCTTTGCTTCGTACGTACTGCCGGGCAATTCGTTATCCTTTGGAAACTTCTTCTTCATTATTTTTAGTAGCGAACTAAATCCCTTGTCAGATACACCATTGTCTGCCTTCCATTGCAGCAATTCCAGTGTGGTACCGAGCTTTGTGTTGTCATCTTTGCAATTTGGGTAAAACCCTTTTTTGTGATCCTCTAACATGCGATCGAACTTCAACTTCACCCTTTCACTTTCGCATTCTCTCTGTGCATCAACAATGACCCGGCGAAGATCATCATCGGGCACATCGTCTGGTGCCTCTTGATCTTCACCCTCCCCCGTTGCAGTATCACCGTATTCAGGGTACATAGGACGATAGCTGTCATCATCCTCTTCTTCTTCGTTGTCTTCCATCATAACCCGTGTTTCTCCGTGCTTGGTCCAAACATTATAGTGTGGCATAAAACTCTTCTCAAGCAGGTGGAAGTGAAGGGTTTTACAGTTGGAGAAAGCCTTCGTATTCTCACAGACAGTACATGGACAATGCATAAAACCATTCTGCTTGTTTGCCTCAGACGCTTCGAGAAAATTATGCAGGCCCTTAATATAATCGGAGGTGCGTCGGTCACCGTACATCCATTGCCGGTTCATCTGCGTGCGTTATATAGTTCTCATTATTGAACAACATATAGGTCTCTAGAGCCACTAGTAGAAAACATACCTTTTGTCTAAAGAATTAGTCCCGGTCTGGTTTTGAACCGGCACTAATGTGACCATTAGTCCCGGTTCGGGACGGGCATCATTAGTCACGGTTCGTACCGGACCTTTAGTCCCGGTTGGTGATACCAACCGGGACTAAAGGGGTGCTGGCAGGCTGGTGTCAGCCGGGGCCCCCACGAGCCCCTTTAGTCCCGGTTGGTACTTTAGTCCCGGTTGGTGATACCAACCGGGACTAAAGGGGCTCGTGGGGGCCCCGGCTGACACCTGCCTGCCCGTAGGATTAGAGGTGCAGAAGATACATGCATGCCCTAATGACTGCATCCTCTACCGCTGTGAGTATGAGGATTTGAATGCATGCCCGGTATGCTGTGCATTGCGCTATAAGATCGGCCACGATGACCCTGGTGATGTTGCGGGCGAGCGCCCCAGGAAGAAGATTCCTGCCAAGGTGATGTGGTATGCTCCTATAATACCACGGTTGAAACGTTTGTTCCAAAACAAAGAGCATGCCAAGTTGATGCGATGGCACAAAGATGACCGTAAGAAAGACGGGAAGTTGAGAGTACCCGCTGACGGATCACAGTGGAGAAAAATCGAGAGAAAGTGGAAGGACTTTGCAGATGACGCAAGGAACGTATGGTTTGGTTTAAGTGCAGATGGCATCAATCCTTTTGGGGAGCAGAGCAGCAATCATAGCACCTGGCCTGTGACTCTATGTATCTATAACCTTCCTCCTTGGTTGTGCATGAAGCGGAACTTCATTATGATGCTAGTGCTCATCCAAGGCCCCAAGCAACCCGGCAACGACATTGATGTGTACCTAAGGCCATTAGTCGAAGAACTTTTAGAGCTGTGGAATGGAAAAGGTGTACGTGCGTGGGATGAGCACAAACAGCAGGAATTTGACCTGCGAGCGTTGCTGTGTGTAACCATCAATGATTGGCCTGCTCTCAGTAACCTTTCAGGACAGACAAACAAGGGATACCACGCATGCACGCACTGTTTAGATGATACCAACAGTATTTATTTGGATAAATGTAAGAAGAATGTGTACCTGGGGCATCGTCGATTTCTTCAGAGCAGGCATCCCGTAAGAAAGAAAGGCAAGCATTTCAAAGGTGAGGCAGATCACCGGAAGAAGCCTCGCCACCGTACTGGTGATGATATACTTGATATGGTGAAGGATTTAAAAGTAATCTTTGGAAAGGGTCCTGGCGGACAATCTGTTCCGAATGACGCTGGCGGACGCGCACCCATGTGGAAGAAGAAATCTATAGTTTGGGACCTACCCTATTGGAAAGACCTAGATGTCCGCTCTGCAATCGACGTGATGCTCGTGACGAAGAATCTTTGCGTGAACCTGGTAGGCTTCTTGGGCGTGTATGGGAAGACAAAAGATACACCGGAAGCACGGGAGGACCAGCAACGTATGCACGGAGAAGACGGCATGGATCGGAAGCAGTTTCAGGGTCATGCCAGCTACGCTCTTACCAAAGAAGAGAAGGAAATCTTCTTCGAATGCCTGCTCAGTATGAAGGTACCGTCCGGCTTCTCGTCGAATATAAAGGGAATAATAAATATGGCAGAGAAAAAGTTCCAGAACCTAAAGTCTCATGACTGCCACGTGATTATGACGCAACTGCTTCCAGTTGCATTGAGGGGGCTTCTACCGAAAAACGTTCGATTAGCCATTGTGAAGCTATGTGCATTCCTCAATGCAATCTCTCAGAAGGTAATCGATCCAGAAATCCTACCAAGGTTAGAGAATGATTTGGTGCAATGTCTTGTCAGTTTCGAGTTGGTGTTCCCGCCATCCTTCTTCAATATCATGACGCACTTCCTAGTTCACCTAGTCGAGGAGATTGCCATTCTGGGTCCTGTATTTCTACACAATATGTTCCCCTTTGAGAGGTTCATGGGAGTCTTAAAGAAATATGTTCGTAATCGTGCTAGGCCAGAAGGAAGCATCTCCAAGGGCCATGAAACAGGGGAGGTCATTGAGTTTTGTGTTGACTTTATTCCTGACATTAAGCCGATTGGTGTTCCTGAATCGCGGCATGAGGGCAGATTGGGTGGAAAAGGCACACTAGGAAAGAATTCAGTAATATGCCGGGACGGGCATTCTTTGGCGCAAGCACACTACAAAGTTCTACAAAGTTCCGCCTTGGTGGCTCCGTATATCGAGCAACACAAGAATATTCTACGCTCCAAACACCCGGAGCAGTCTGACGACTGGATTACACATGAACAAACTGTGACTTTCGCCGGTTGGTTGCAGACACGTCTCATGCATGACGACACTGTTGCAGATGACCTGTACTTGCTGTCCAAGTTACCATCTTCGACTATATTGACTTTCAAAGGGTACGAGATAAATGGGAATACATTTTACACGATCGCCCAAGATAAAAAGAGCGCCAACCAAAACAGTGGTGTCCGCTTTGATGCAGCAAACACCAATAGGCCAAAGGACACATATTATGGTTACATAGAGGAGATATGGGAACTTGACTATGGCGAAGAAATATTATGTCCAAAGCCACGTCATCAATTTTCAACCCTTTCTGACTTCATTTGCTATTTTTCATCCATTTACTGATTTTTTTTAGCTAAATGACCCTGAAATTGAAAAGCACTACAAATCACAATCATAAAACGTTGAAAGTTGGCATGGTATCATCATTTCACCCACATAGCATGTGCTAAAAAGTTGAGAGGGTTACGGCAAAAACTGGATGCACTTCGTGTACAAAATGGACAATCTCTTTCGAAGTATCAGGGTTTCTGACGAAAACTCGTCTGTCACAAAGGCATTTCATTTTTTTAAATAACCTAAGAATTACCAAATTGAATATAATGATAAAACACACTAATAATAAATAGCAGAAAAAAGAATCACTGAAAAATCTATTTTTAAAATAAAGTTATTCACAAACTAGTGATTCACACAAATTTCAAATAATTTAGATTTAAACTATTCTAATTTGAAAACTACAGGCACTAACAGAAAGTTTATAATTTTTTTTACCTAAAGCAAAAAGATTCACAAAGAAACTCTAAATAAAGCAAAAAAGAACTCAGAAACAAAAGAAAATAAATAAAGCAGAAAACAAAAAAAACAAAAAAATAAATAAATTAAAAAAAAGCCCGCCTATTGGGCCGCCACGGCCTGGATACGACTAGAAACCCAACATCTAGCTGGGCCAGGATCCAGGCCCGTACGGCCCAGTAGGCCCACTGGGCGGGAGAGGTGCGGTAGGCCCAGAATGCCTGCATTAGAGAGGAGCTCGATGCAGTGCCTGCGCCGGGGCTTATAAACAGGTGCTGGCTCCCGTCAACTAGCGAGGTGGGACTAAACTTCCACCGCACCCCTCGCCTGGCAGCGCACCACCTTTAGTCGCGGTTGGTGGCTCCAACCGCGACTAAAGGCCCCCCTTTAGTCGCGGTTGGAGCCACCAACCGGGACTAAAGGTGAATTTTCACCAGGGCAAGCGGCGGGAAGCCAGGCCTTTAGTCCCGGTTGGTGGCTCCAACCGCGACGAAAGGCCTTTAGTCGCGGTTGGAGCCACCAACCGGGACTAAAGGTCCTCGTATATAACCAGCACTTACGAATTTTCCTCCACCCTCGCCATTCCCATCGTCCACGCCGAACTGCTTGACGCCGCCAGGCTGCCGCGCGCCGCCGTCTCGCCTATCTCCCGACGCCGTCTCGCCTCTCCCCCGACGCCGGCGCCTCCTCCCCGATCCCCGACGCCGAACGCGCCCTCCTCGCCGAGCCCCGACGCCGCCCGCGCGCCGTCCCCGAGCTCCTCGCCGCGCCGCGCGCCGTCCCCGAGCTCCTCGCCGCGCCGCGTGCCTGCCCTGACGCGCCGCCCACGCCGCCCGCGCCCGCCAGCCTCGACCTCGCCCGCCGCCCACTGTGAGCTCGCGCCCCCCCTCCGCGGCGATTTTTTTTCTCAGTAGCTAGTTTTTTATACAATGTATGCATATGAATGTTATAATTTTAGATGTATATTTAGATGTTTTAGATGTTTTAGATATTTTAGTTTTTTTCACTAGTTTTTTTTATACAATGTATGTATATAGATGAACGGTGGAATTTACACTGTATGCATGAATGTTTTTTTATACAATGTATGTATATATATGTATTTTAGTTTTTTTTTCACTAGTTTTTTATACAATCCAGAAAAAAGTTGCATAGAAAAAGTTGACCATGTATTAATAATATTTTAATGTTAATATATAGCTTAATGTTGTATTTGCAAAAGTTTGTCATGTATTTGCAGAATCAAGTGAAAAAGAACTACAAAAATCACAATCAAGCATTTAAAAAATGTTAAATTTGCATAGATCGAATTTGTTCTCGACGTACGATGCCCAGCCCGCAACCTAGTCGTCGACCCGTTCGAGATGACGTCCTGCTTCAGAGGCGCCATGTCCGGGACTGGGCTCCGCCGGGCTGGCACTGGGAGGTGCTACCTTCCGGGGCGCGCAGCTTGGTGAGGAACCGGGCTCCCGTCGTCGACCCGGAGCTTCTTTGGTGGCGGGCGCGTGGGCCACTTTCAGTGCGGAGGCAGCCGGCCCCGCTGGAGGTGGTACGTCGCCGTGTCAGGGAGGAGGACGAGCACGTCCGTCGCTACATGGATGCGTTGCACGTCAGGTTCTCCAATACCTGGCAGGTTCTTTAGGGATCTCACCCGAGCTATGATCCTGTGATGGTTCCTTCTCTTTGGGTGTCCACCGCCCGCGCCTCAGGAACTGTGAGTGAACTAGATTCTTCGATAATATTCGATCTGTATTAGCTAGTGGTGTTATATATATATGATAATATTCGAGATGTATTAATGATAATACTCGAGATGTATTCGAGATTATTTTCGAGACGATGTATTCGAGATTATATTATTCGATAATATTCGAGACGATGTATTCGAGATTATATTCGATGATGCATATTATCTGGATTATTCGAGATGCATATTATCTACTATGATTCAGTTTTTCCTTATTGATTGCATGCATTCTAATTCGAATACTAAATTGTCTTATCTTTCTTCTGGATTAGTTAAATAGAAGCTATGGACAATACTGGCAGAGAAGGAGAAGAGGCTCTGTTCGACATCATACGACGCTCCCCGAGCCCAGATGATCATGATGACGGCTCGCAATATCTGAACCCTTCGGGTGAGGGTATGATGTTTGATGAAGACGAACGAATAGATGAAGGTGACGACAACGATGTTGACGAAGAAAATGTTCTTCAAATAACAAATACCGGCGAGGTATATTTAATATATAAGCCATCCGGTGATCATTACATGTCTTAATTGATTTGTATGTATTAACAAATCGATCTTTCTTCTTTTATGTACTACAAATTCTATTTTTTGCTTACTAGATGTTAATAAGTGTAGTTGATGAGTTATGCACATGCCCGCTTATTTATAAAAAACGTGTGCGTATGCAGTTACCACTGGATCTTGTTAATCTTTGAAGTTGACAAGGGAAAAGTTGAAGTACTGGACTCACTATATAAGGATCAATCCGAATACACAACCGTCAAGGGGATGTTCGACAGTTAATTTCAATCATTATCGCACTATGTCTGCCTCTTTACTTCACTTCCTGATATCAACTAGTTAATAACTCCTTTATTCATTTTCTTTGCCGGCGGGCAGGGCTTGGAAAAAGTTCATCGAAGAGGTCCCCGGCCAATGGAAACAACAGCTGAAATGGGTGCGACCCAAGGTAATTATGTAGTACTAGCTAGCTACGTCCGTGTAGCTCTTTAATTCTAGTTTCAATACCATTATCATGCTTGATTAATTATTACCTGATTGAATTTTATTCTCGTAATGTGCATGAGGCAGGAGAAGGGGAATAGTTTATGCGCATACTACGTTTGCGAGAATATTCGCATGATCACGTCTGAAAGGAGCATAGATGAAAGAACTCTTTGGGTACGTTTGCCAGAACACTATCCATAATTTTTTTATCATGATCTAGCTAATATATATACACACAACTAATATATTCATCTTGATCTCCTGATTATAGATGATAGAGATGCGGGCCAGCTCCTACCAACGGCTCGCGTACGAGCAATTGAAGAGGAAATAGCTGGATTTCTGGTCGACCAGGTCATAGATCCCAAAGGAGAATACCATTACAAGATCAAGCAGTAATGCCCTGCATATGTAATGATCCGCAAATTGTAGGAGAAATATCAATTGTATATACCAAATTGTATATATATATATGTATGTGAATGGTCGTCGTACGAGAAATTCAATTTATATATATATATGCACAACGTGTACAGTATGTAGTAGCGTAATATATGTTTGAAATGAAAAATAATTAAATGGAAAACACAAAATTAAAAGGAAAAATAAACCAAAATTAAAAGAATTAAATACTTTTAGTCCCGGTTGGTAGCACCAACCGGGACTAAATGCTCCACCTTTAGTCCCGGTTGGTAACACCAACCGGGACTAAAGGTCCCCCAGCCCACGGCGCCGGCAGGTGCCACGTGGTGGGCCTTTAGTGCCGGGCCATGACGAACCGGGACTAAAGGGGGGGGGGGGGGCTTTAGTGATTACAGGCCCGTTTTCTACTAGTGAGCATCTAATTAAAACATACATTGAAACTTTGTAAAAAATTTAAATGCAACAACAAATGCGATCATAACCGCAACTAAGTTACCAATTGATCCAACGGCATAATGATACCAAGCCTCAGTATGAATGGTATATTTTCTAATCTTTCTAATCTTCAAGCGCATTGCATCCATCTTGATCTTGTGATCGTCGACGAGATCGGCAACATGCAACCCCAAGTTCATTTTCTCCTCTTTCAAGTAAATATTTTCTTTTCCAACCAAATTTAACTTCTCGACAAGAATTTCTATGTCGGTTAGAATTTCCGGTTCACATACCTCCTAGATTAAAAAATCCATGTCACGTTGGTCGGCATAATTAATTGTCATCAACACTAAATAAAACAAATAGTTTTAAAAGATAATATATACCACATCCGAATCATAGACAGGACAAGGGCCGACGGAGGCGGATACCAAAACCATCGCACTATATAATAACAAACAATAATAAAAGTAAGAAAATTACACAAGTATCTATCTAAATCATACAAGTAAGAAGATAAGAAGAAGAGGCTAACCACGGTGGTGCCGGCGCCGAGATCGGCGCGGGCGATCGACGGCGGTGAGGACGGGGACGGGACAGGACGGACCGCCAAACCTAGACAAATCTTGAGGAAAATGGAGCTTGGACAAGGAGCTTCGAGACGAGAAAGCTTAAGTGTGGCTCGGGCATTTCATCAAACACCTCTTGTGCATGGGAGGTGAGCTAGAGCACCACAAAGCTCTCCCACGGCAAGCCAGAAAAACAGAGCAGTGCACTGCTCTGCTCGCGGGCAGGGGGTATATATAGGCCAGCCTTTGGTCCCGGTTTGTGGCTGGAACCGGGACTAAAGAACACCATTCGGTCCCGGTTCCAGCCACAAACCGGGACCAATGGATGTGGGCCATTAGCGAGGCCCATTGGTCCCGGTTCGTGTCTGAAACCGGAACCAAAGGTGTCAGACGAACCGGGACCAATGACCCACGAGGCCCGACCGGCGCCCTGGCCTCACGAACCGGACCGATGCCCCCATGGATCCCGGTTCGTGAGTGAACCAGGATTAATGGTTTTTCGGGGCTGTGACCAAAGCCCTGTTTTCTACTAGTGGTAAAAGCGTAGCCAGCGACACCTTTGCCGACGCCGGAGCACCGGGGAACGTCCGCTGGCCGCCACCGTCGCCATGGATGTCGTAGGACATCTTCCTGCCGTTCTGCAGAAGCCTGCCTAGGACGGACCCGCCGGTGGTGGACGGCAGTATGGTGAGGCACGTCTGCCCGGTACGACCGGCCAGGAAGTAGTTCTGCGCCTTGAGCTCCATCGTCGCGTCGGCGCCGTCGCCGTGGAACACCAGGGCGAGCTTGGGAACCTTGAGCAGGGAGAAGTGGTGCGTGAGGAAGCACAGGCTGTGGCCGGCCGTAGCGTTCACCGGAGCCAGGCCCTGCGATCGGACCCTGCTCATGAGCTCCCGCCTCAGAACCGTGTACGCGGCCTCCTCGAGGTGGGTGAAGGGGAGGGTGGTGCTGAGGAACACCCCGCCGGAGCCGTTCGCACGGACGTCGAAGGTCCCCGCCGGGATGTTTATGAGGAGCTGCCCGTCCACTTGCAGCCCGGTGAGGTTGACGTAGTAGAGGTAAGGGTTCTGGTTGGGCCTCGCCGCCAGCAGCGGCATGTGGCTGCCCTTGGCGTCGGCATAGTATGTCCTTCTCCAGCTGACGAAGGTCTTGCCGTTGTCGGGGTCGTCGGGGAGCGCGATGAAGTAGGAGAACCTCGAGATCTGGAGCTGCGAGATGAGGGAGAGGGGCCCCCTGCTGAATCCGACGAAGCCGGAGGCGCCGTCGAGGCCGTCCGGCACCGTGACCTTGTCGCTGCAGCCGAACACCAAGCGGAACCTATCGGTGGCGAGGTAGCCGGACGTGTTGCCGGCGCCGTAGATGTGCTCTACGTACCCGCAGCGGGCTGCGCAGTCGCGGTCGCCGGGCTGGCAAGTCCGGTCGGCGTAGTAGATCTGGCCAAAGGAGCCGGAGTTGTCGCGCACGGATGACGGGCAGGGCGATCGGGGCGAAGGAGACGGAGTGGCCTGGCAGGAAGTTCCCGGTTCCGTCGAGCCCCCCGCACTGCGCCCACACGAGCTCGCTGGTGATGTCCATGACGACAGAGAGGGCCTGCCGCCCCACGGAGAGGTCGAAGATGAAGGCACCGAACATGTGCGGCGAGCGGTCGCCATTGTCATCGAGGAGGTCCAGGGTTTGCCCCACCGTCAGCCGCTCCCAGTTCGCCCATCCTTTGATGGTGTACCTGCCGGCGAACAGATTGGGATTCCAGGCGGCCACCGGCTCCACCAGCGCCACCAGAAGCAGAAGCAGAAGAAGCAAGCAGATGGCATTGCTACTGTTATATGGTAGTATTGTGTGATTTGTGTCTCTAGCTGTACTACAAGCCCTAACTAATGACCCCTATATATATATATGCAGTGGGTGTAGCTAGGTCTTAGTCGACCGAGATTTAACCAAGTTAAAAAGAATTGAAAATAATTTTTTTATACGAATCTCCATACAAATTTAAAGAAGGGATTGGCTAGAACTCATCTAGCTGAGACATAACTATGGTCCCATTCACCTCAGCTTTTTTTTTTTTGAGACATCATTCACCTCAGCTGATGTCATCCTAGTTGTACACGGTTTGTTTTTCTTTTTGGGCTGTGTTGTGCGGCGAAAGGCCTGAGCACGATTACTCTTACTAGCTGTTATTGCGACGCTGAAGAGGAGCAGAACTACTAGTTGTTATAGCGATGATGAAGCTAGCTGGCAACTTGTAGGAAAAAATGCTTTAGGAACAATTATCATCACAAATTAATTAACCATGACCTTTTTTAGATCTCCTTTTGTTCCATTTCGTTATAACACGTTGGGAAAAATGGTGTCGCAAGTACAATAACAGAGCTATGTCAATTTTGTGTTGCTCCATTTTCCCATAAACCATGTGAATTATTTAATTGGAAAATCATTTGCCGATTTTAAATGTTTGTGTATTTGAAAATTATTCACCAAATACAAAAATGTTCATGAATTTAAAAAAAAAGATCATGAACTCAAAATATCATTGATGAACTGTAAAAATAATAATTTTTTAAAAATAATGATTTTGGGGGAAAATCACAACTTCTCAAAAATGTACATAGCCTTTAAAAAAACCTCATGATTTTTCAAAAATAAAATGTGAAGTAAAAAAGAAAAAGAAAACAAAAATAAAACCAAAATTATTGAAACCATGTAGTTCCGACCCCCTTTGAAATACATGCAGTTGCGACCCCCTTGAAACACACGCAGTTGTGACATGCCTTGAAAACATGCAGTTGCGGCTTCATTTAAAAACTTACCGTTGCACCCTCTCTTGAAGAACATGCAGTTACAACCCCGCCTTGAAAATATGCAGTTGCGACCCCTCTTGAAAATATGTAGTTGCTGTCTGTTTTAAAAAACATGCAGTTTCGACGCGTCTTGAAAAGCATGCAGTTGCTGTCTGTTTTAAAAACATGCAGTTTCGACCTGTCTTCAAATAAACAACAAAGCAGAAAAAGCTCACGTGGCCTGATACTTCTGTTTTTTTGAGATGGCCTCATACACATAAGTATCTCAACAAAGTTGACGCGCTGTGACATGCCATCAAAATGAAAAAAGAAAACGAAACCCAGGTATGACAACGCTGCACAACTAGGAAAGAGTCAATCACTGCCTAAAAAGAGAAAAAAGCGAATTATGGAGTAAAGTCCAGCGGCTGACGTGGTGAATGATGCCACACTAAAACTCAGCTAGCTGAGTTCTAGCAACACCGTTTAAAGAAAGATAGTATCGACTGAGACATACTAGTTGACCGAGACTTAGTAAAACTGGTATGCAGTGTACTCTTCTGTCCTGGACTCCGATGTTTACAAAGTAGGAGTAGATCTCTCAAGTGTATTTCTTTTACTTTAGTTAATCTTACTCTTGTTCACATACAATCTGGAGACGCAGGGGCGAGGAAGGATCCGCGAAATTTCTGCTTCAACCAACCAACACAGCGTGAAAGGATGGAGGCCATGAATTACTCTACCCGGGCAGCGCTTGCAGCAAGCACTGGCCATGGCTGTGGCTCCGCTGGCTCAAGTGCCTCAACCATGCAAGAATCTTCTCTGCTGCTACCCATGCTGCTGCTCTACTCAGCTGGCACATTTACTCTACGGGCTTTTCCGCACCTTCTCTCTCTCTCGCTCTCTCGATCTTCATCGTTACTGCCTCCCTCATGCACCCTTCCTCTTTTTTGCCTGCAGCTAGCACAAGGATAGCTACCCAGCGTGGAAATCAACTCAATTCACTGCCAAGTAAAAAAGAGAGTGAAAATGGAATCAGACATGGCACGACTAGCTGTTCACGCTCGATATTAGTAGTATCACCGGTGGAATATCAGACATAATGCATCTGGATGCCACTTCATCAAACCCACAGTGTCCAAAACTGATATGATCAAGGGGTGAACTCAGCTAGTGGAAATCATACCGTTCAAAGTATAAGTAGAAATCACAAGTCTGAAGGGGATGGTAAGCGAGAACAAATTATTTTGGGGGTTCACGTGAGCGGTGTGAGCCCTAGTTTTTTTTATCAATAGCACTCACGAATTTAACATCATAGTACGTGCATCTCATCATGTCATAATTTCTTTTTAGTACTTTGTCTCATCATCTCATCATAGTACCTTGTGAAGCACCTTGCAAGAATATTCATCCAACATACTCCAAATTTGTTTGTACATGAATTAAAACACATATTAGAGATAATATCAAAATTTACGATTATTTAGATCTCTTTTGTGTTTAAAATTCATTTTTGGCATGTTTCATCAAACAAAACAGAAATCAACCTAAATGTGATCAACAAAATGTTAAATTTTCCATGGGCTCATACTATGGCCTTAGGAGATAGGTGAAAAAGCCTCACGAGATTTGACAAAAGTGTGCTTGTACTTTACTTCCAAATGAGTGGATCTACTAGAATGTTTCTTAGAGCAACTCTAGCAAATCCCTCAAAATGCGGACCTGTAAACTCAGTTTACAGTCCGCTTGCTGCCTCAGATACGGGCCGAAAACCTCCGCGAAAGATCAGAAACCGTAAACAAAACTGTAAAATTTGAATGCAAGACTGCGCAGGAGAAATAGAACTTGTTCATAGTGATCAGCATACATAGTTCATACATACACTGCAAATTACACTAAATAGATGAGCATAGGCGATGGCCACCGTAACCCTAAAGCCAAAATTAGGCTCGCCGGAGACATCCGGGTGCGGTGGCGACCCTGCGGCGGCGGACATCTTCAGTCGTCATCGTCGGAGAAGAGGTCGACGTAGATGTTGGCCAGCGCCTTCTTCTCGCGGAGCCTCGCGTCCTCGTTGTCGAGGAACTCCCATTATTACAGAAATGGCTAGCCACAACTCTTGTTCGTGGCGCGCCATTTCTCATCAACGCCGGCACTACTTTTTTCAAATATCTATGTCGTTGGAAAAATTCGAACGCCATAGCTATTTGCTTAGTGCTGGCGTTGCAAATTAGGGCCGGCGTTGCACACATTACGCCGATTAGCCCCACGCCAGCACTAGTGGGTTTTAACAGCCCGGCGTAGTAGAAAAAACTTATCCTCACTCTCGACCCCAACTCCACCGGCATGTCCTCCTCTGGATCCCAGCCGCCGTCGCGCCCGCCACCTAACGCGTCGCGTCTTCACCCGCCGCCGCCCCGCCGATGCCGCTGCCGCCTGACGCGTCGCGTCTTCACCTGACGCCTCCCCACTGACGCCGGCCGTCTCCGGCCGACGCCGCCATGCCGACGCCGCCCATCATATCATATCCAAAGAGGTAGGGAAAGAAGTTTACCCGAACCCATTTTTCAATACTACGTGCTATATTTAGTGTTAGTAGTATATGAGTTGCAATGTATGAAAAAATTAGTGATCAGAAGTGGTATAATGTATATTAGGTTTCATGAAGTGGTATAATAAGCATCAGACCAAATTATATAGTAACAATAAGCAACTTGTATGACAATACACTTGTGTGGAATACATTTGGGCATTTGATAACATATACTCCCTCTGTCCCAAAAATATTGTCTCAACTTTGTACTAGCTCTAGTATAAAGTTGTACTAGGGTTGAGACAGGTATTTTGGGACGGAGGGAGTATATATCTTGGTGTTTGCTTTCTTTCACTATCCCACATATCTTGGTGTTTAGAAAATTATCACACAAAAGAACTAACAAAGTAGCAAAGGTCCATACTAAACATAACTAAAGACCTTACCCTAGAAATACGATAATACATAAACTATGGAAACCCTTAATTAAAAAGAAGCATTACATATGGAAGGGTGGCCATGTAGAGTAGTAGTGTATTACCATGCAAAAAAATGTAGGAGTAGTGTGTAAACAAGTTGCGACACCTTAATTAGCTAAAACATTACATAGTTGATGGTAGAGCTTGACAACATTAAAATAAACAGTTGATGATACACTCTAGCTAAAACATTAACTAGTTGATGGTAGAGCTTTCAAGTGTTTCTATTTTAATTTGTCTGCAAATTTTTCGATAATACACTCTAAAACATTACATCATAAGGTTTTCTGTTTGATGCTACAACATGACCGACTCTAGCATCTTTGTAGGCTCCTATGAGCACTGGTCGGATTTTGCCGAAGAGAAAGGCGAAGTGAGCACCAACCAGGTAATTAGGCTGGTTACAAAAAACATGCATGAGCATTGCGAACATCAATATATACAACCATTAATTAATTGTTGATGTTTTGAAACCCTTGCCAGGGATACGTACGAGCTCCGCCTTCTACAACACACGATGAGCAGAAGACATGTGACGTCGACGTGCTCAATCATGAGCTAATCGCATCACATGAGAGTATCGTCAAGGCCCTGGAGGAGGTTAATGCTTCACTCAAGAAGGAGAGGGATAAGATTATCGATGACAATGCTATTGTCATTCATAAGATTTGCAGTCTCGAACGTCAGATCACGTGGTTGAAGAAGGACATAAGTAATTACAAGAAGGACATAGAAGTCCTGAAGTTCGAGAGGACTCAATTGAAGACGGAGAAAGCCCATTACATAAGGGAGGGGCAGGTGAATAGGAACAAGCATCGTGAGCTTACATTAGTCCTTCGAAAAAGCTTGGTAGTGTCGAGAGGTGAATACACTGTGAGAAGTTTGGGACTTTTCTTTTGTGAATATCGTGAAACATTTAGTTTGTGGAGCCAGTAGCATTTTTGTGAATTGCTGAAACATTTAGCATCTTTTGTGAATTGCTGAAACGTTTAGCATCTTTTGTTAATTGCTGAAACGTTTAGTTTGTGAAGCTGCTAGTATTTTTTTATTAGAGAAATATGACAGTGCCGACGTGCAAATATGTCCAACGCCATAGGTATTCAAAATACTGTTATGGCGTCGTCTCCAACGCCACAACTAAATTCTAACAGTGGCGCCATATATTGGTGGCGTCGGGTGTCCACGCCAGCAGGTCCGTTTTTGCCACGCCATAGCTAGGCTTTTCTGCACTAGTGTTCTTCTCCTTCGCGAGCCTCTGCTCGATGAGGACATCATCGAGTTCGGCAAGGGTTCGCTGGTGATGCTCCTCCTCTGCCTCCTCCCGCGCACTCCACGACATGATTGCCCACTCGAAGATGTCCGCCTCGGCCGGAGGAAGGAAATCCTCCGGCCCGATGACTGCCCCGCCCCGCAGCACCGACGACGCCTCGAGCTCCCGCTTCACCACGCGCAGGACGAGAGATCATCCGGCTCCCTTTTCACCGGAGTGACGAGCGTCGTGCGGGGACTCGCCCCCCCCCCCCCCCCCCCGGCGGCAGAGTTGCCCGTGGCAGAGGAGGAGATCCGCCAGTGCAGGCAAAATTACCCCTCCGTCTCGAAGCAGAGGAGCAATTCTGGCGGCTCGAGGCCGTTGTTGGTGCACCTCCTGGCCGCGCGCTTCCTCACGTCGTCCGCTCGGACACACCACTGGCGCTCGGGGTTGTCGCTCCCGCCAGAGCTCCACATTCGGCCCCACATGGTGGAGTTCGGCGACAGGATTGGGCTCTCCGGCGGCGACAAATGGGAGGTGTGATTGGGGAATCGTGGGGAAACGCGGCGACGGGGGGGTAGGGTTTCGACCCGTATCTGCCCCGCAAACCCGTAGATATACCGCTTCGGGCGGGGGGGGGGGGGGGGGGAGGGGGTTGCGGGCCATAGTAAAATGTTTTACGGGCCGGACGGGTATACGGGCTCTGTTCTGGCCAGAAAATTGGGCCGAGCAAGTATACTCGTCGGAATTTTGCGGTTTCGCGCGATTTGAGGGGTCTGCTAGAGTTGCTCTTAGACATTCAAGTCAAACAATGAGGTTTCTAAGGACCAATTGTTTTCTCTATACATGTAACTTAAAAACTAGACTGAAACATATTTCCTCTCTTTAAATACTTATCCAACATACTCCAGACTTTTTCTGCATGATCTAAACAACTGATTAAAGACAATGTCAAATCGTAAGATTTTTTTTGCTAATTTTTAGGATTAAAATGCACTTTTTTGTCATTTTAATCCCAAAAAGATAAACTAACCTAATGTGATCAACAAATTGTAATTTTTTGCATGGGATCACATTTTGTGTGTAGGATCTAGGAGAAAAGTCTCACGATGTTTGATAAATGTTTTTCTACTATGAGTTTCTAATGACCAATCATTTTCTTTGTACATGTAGCTCAAACAATGGTCTTGATCATCTACTTTATCATGAATATTGGCAAATTTAACTTCAAGTTTTGACTCATCATGTCATATTTTGTTTTTTACCTACTTTACAAATACATAAAAACAGGTACCTGGTGAAGCTTGCAAAAATATTTTTGCAACATAATGTAGACTTTTTCTACATGAATTAAACCTCACATTAAATATGATTTAAAATTTTAAGATTTTACAGATCTCGTTTGATACCTTTTAGGCCTCAATTTCATTTCTGACATTTTTAGTCTTTAAAAAATAGAAATCAATCTTAACATGGTAAAATATTGTAAATTTTGCATGGGCTCATATTATAGGTTTAGTATATAGATGAAAAAGTCCCATGAGATTTTTCAAAATTTTGATTATACTTTCCTTTGTAATAGATAGAGACCATTCTTATTTGAAAATATTATCTAGAGCACAAAATAAAGCAGTCAGTGACAGACGGGAGCATAAATGGTTGTCACCTCCTGCCTTCGTTTCTGGAACTTCACCAATTTTTTCATACCTCCGTGCCTCCGAGACCTGATGGATTGTATAACTCACGAGCGTGTATCCCCTCGAGAAAATGAAAAGGAAAACAACCCGGCGAATAGGTATCCATCTCCCTCTTTGGCCAAAAAAGGTATCCATCTCTCTCCGCTTAAACACTACTCCATCGCTGCATCTCTCCTTTCCCATCCCGTTCTTCCACCATCTCCCTTCACTGCTAGCGAGGAGGCCGCGTTCACCTCCCATCCCCTTCCCCTCTAACCATTTAAGCAGATGACCCGAGCCGCCACTAGCCGCCACCAGTGAGGAGGGGGCGTGACGGTACTGAAAACCATCAGTGATTTTGATAGGGTGGAGAGAATGACTGTACAAGAGGGAATCACACACGGTTTTTTCCCCAGGTTCAGCCCCTCGTGGTCGACATAATACCCTACTCATGCTTTACTTTTTATTAACAATAACACCTCGTGTGAGGGGCTTATAGATGGATTGTGGTAATGGCTACCGAGGTGCTGACTAAAACTTAGATGTCCCCCGACCTACCCCTGCTCTCGCCTTATATAGGGGGACTAGGGTTTACATGTTTCCTAACTGACCTTGCCTCCAAGTCGGTCGACGTGACCATGTCTTGCATGCCAAGATGGTGATTATACGGAAGTCAACTTCCTGTCGATGGGCCATCCCTTGTACAATATACTGTCAGTAGCCCTAGAGCATGTTTGGAGTTCTGAACTAGAGTCTGGCTTCCTGGCTCTGAGCCCAACCCATTGACGGGCCTCCCGACCGATGGGGCCACCCTTGGTACAGTACACTGTCATTAACCCCTGAGGGAGCTTTGATCCACCGCCCTCACGCGCCAACCTACCACCACCTCACGTCCAGGACCGCCATCCGTGGAGCAACCCTTCAAGGAGGGCAGCACGTGTCGTCCAGGGCTGCCACATCTGCCTTCATCCCAGGCACGCCCGGCCCCGAGCAACGCATCACCCTCGCAAAGAGCAGAGTGACCTACCAATCCCGGCCACCATGCACCCCGCCTCTGCATGCCGAAGCAGCCACGCGAAGAGACATCGCCGGCCATCGCCTAGATCCATTGCTCTCAACTCCATAGACATCGCGAGGAAGGCCCTCGCCGCGTTGGCAGCTCAGGCTTCGCTCGACGGTTTCCTTCGTCAGCGGTGCAGGAAAAGGGGGAAGGGGTGACAAGATTTTCTCTCGGAGGTTTTGGAAGAGGAGTGCCCTTGAGCCGCCCTGGGCTGGGGCAACGGGATGCATGTTGAAATTTCCATGCACTCTCCTGCCCTAGCCTCCATATCACTAGGTTGTGATCACTCTTCACAAAATCGACCCCCCAAGTTGTTTTCTCATTTAAGTTAATCTTCCTCCTTTTTAAAGAAATAAATATTTAGAGTAAAAATAGTGCAAGCTAGATCAATCGTGGAGATGCGCGAGGAAGGCTCCGCGAAATTTCCGCTTGAACCAACAAAGCGTGAAAGGATGGAGGCCAGAATGACTTGAACAACACATGCAGCTAGCACTGGCCATGGCTGTGGCCGGGCATGCCGGAAACGGAAACCACCTAGCTATTTGCAGCAGGAAGAGGACGTCGGAGGGACGTGGTACGTACTACGCGCTTTTACCTCAACGTGCAAGCATCACTCCTGCATCAATTCATCATGCATGCAGCAACTCTACTCAGCTGACCAAAGGCACGATGCGTCTCTCTCTCCCCCGTCATATTACTGCCACCTTTTTATGGATGCAGCTGGCACAAGACTAGCTAGAGTGGAAATCAAATCAATGCCAAGAAAAAACGAGTGAAAAGTTGAATCAGGCCGTGACTAGTAATATTACGAAGTAAAAACAGTAGAGGTCCTAGAACTTATCTAGCATGTGATGGTTTAGTCTGTAAAAATAATCTCTTTAG
Source organism: Elymus sibiricus (assembly GCA_039707655.1). Taxonomy (NCBI): domain Eukaryota; kingdom Viridiplantae; phylum Streptophyta; class Magnoliopsida; order Poales; family Poaceae; genus Elymus; species Elymus sibiricus. Next base: position 455,690,793 of record CM077675.1, on the reverse strand, counting down.
TCCTACAACTTGCACACAGTGTGCAAATTTAGTCCAAAGCCAGTCACAGACGGCCAAGTGGTGCCAACTGGCTCGGTCCGGACATTTTGCAGATACCTTCCTACAGTTTTTTCAAATAAACCTGCAGGACACCTATATGAATTAAATTTGTCTAACTCTTGTGGCCATCATTCATGTTCTTTTCACCGGAGGGTGTAAATGTAATAATGATAAAAAGGAGCGCTGGACAATCTTTTTCATCCCTTTTATTTATTCTATTTTAGTTTCTTTGGTCGTATGGTAGCTAGTATGGCTTGTTAGTGATTAACATGAGCAGCAAGCAAGCAGCGGATACAGGATAGGACCATCAAAAGTGTTGCAGCGTGTGCGGGCAGAAACGCTCCAGTGAGATGAGATGTCGACCGTGACAAGCCGAGTTCCGGTCCTCATTTCCGGGGTCAAGCGTCCGAACTCATTGATTCCTGTGGTTCGACCTCAAATTCCAGACCGCTAATTTGGCATGCCAATACCAGGTCTTGATCCAGAGACGAAACATCTGGTCCGGTTTACGTGAGATCACGTTGATGAACGACTTTAATCAGACATCTGTAGCATAGCACACACAGCGGGCTAGAAAAGTCATAGTACTCCCTTCGTCTCATAACATAAGAACGTTTTCTACACTAGTATAATGTCAAAACCGCTCTTATATTATGGGACGGAGGGAGTACATTCTAGCCTTTTGTTTAGCTTTTTCTAATTTTCTGTCACCTGAAATCTTTTTGGGTGTCAGTCGGTTATTTTTTCTCCGGCCTGAAGCAGCGCACGCACAAAGGCCTGGCTCCGTTCCACTCTTCTTCTAATCGATCAAGCCTTTGTGTTAATGTCTCCTCTCTGCTTTTTGTTGCTTACTCATTTTTTTTGTTGATTTTGTACTATAAATTTAAAATGGAATTCATTTTTGTCCATTATAGTATACTTTGCTTAATAACCTGCACAAAAATAACCTGCTTGGATTTTTCTCTTATATTTGTGCATGCGTCAAGAGTTTGATGCTCAATCCTATTACACAACTTAATATTTATGTTAGAAACTTAAAATGAAATCATTTTTTGTAATTTATCAACCTAGATCATAAATATAACTAAAGTTGCGCACTAGTTTATATTTGTTGTTGCACAATACAAAGGAGTGCAAGTTTTGTGTACTTCATGTGCAAGTTTGCAATAGGATATAATTCACGTATATAACAACCAAAAACTCAAAATAAGTCTATATGGTTTGTTCATGTTAGGAAGAGTTGTATATTATGATCAAGCTTTTAAATGTAGGCCGATACGACCGATATCTAGGCCGATACATCACTTTTGGGGCTCTACCGATATAAACATAAGATATCATTTTGTAAATGTCATTTTCAAACATATCATCTGATACGAACCGATATCAAGCCCGATATGGCCATTATCTAGCCCGATATGTCCGCCGATATAGAACGGTACGTAGATGACAACAATTCTTTATTAGAAAGCAGTGAAATAAGATAATGAATTTAAAACTTCATTATATATTATCAAAGTCATGCACAATGTTTCGTACAAATGCATAAATATCATATATTTTTAATCATAGAGTAAGGATTTTGTGAATCTTTCCTTAATAGTTTCTTAATCAACAAGTTAATAAACTAGGTATCAAAATGTGTTATGTTAAAGCATTGACATCATACATTTTGTTTTACTAAAAATAAATGTTTTGGACAAGAATAATGAAAGAAAAACTAGACATGTTTTCTCCAATATATCTACATATCGTCCGATATATCACCCTATAGCCGATATCCGATATGTCGAAGCCAAACCGATACAAACCCGATATCCGATATTTTGAAGCTTGATTATGATTTTCTTCTAATTTCTTGTTTTTTACTCCCGTAGTTCATTAGTTATTAAAAAGAATTTTCTCCTTCGTTTTATTTCTATTTTCTTTCTTCTTTAGGGTATACAAATGCCTTTAATTCATTCTACCCTAGAGTAAAACATGTTTTTGTTTTTGTTTTCTTTTAGTATATGTCTTTGTTTACTGAAAAAAAATCCAGCATGACTTTTTTTATTCGCGTGTGCCAATTTTTTTGACTCTTTCTGTTGTTGTTGCTAGTCAATTTGATTGCAATCTTGTGACACTATTTTTCTGTTTGGAACTTAAAATGGAACTATTTTTTCTAATCATAAATATTATTGAAGTTGCGCTAGTTTACACTTATTATTTCACAATACTGAAGAGTGCAAGTTTTGTGTAATTTGTATGCAAGTTTTGTATATTCTCCAGCTTAAAAGAAAAGACTTTGACATAAATCTTTATGATTTGTTCTTGATGGGCATAGTTGTAAAACACAAAAAAAAATCATTCTTGTTGTTTCTTTTAGAGGTAAACCACTCCCATAATTCATTCCTCTTTGAAAAAAAATTTGGTCTGTTTTTGTCTTTGTTCATTTCTTCAGTTAAGTAAAACGTACGAATACTGTAAGTCTTTCTTCATTGGAAATAAACTTGTTTTTCTTCTTCTTTGAGGCGCGATTAAGACATGTCGGCCTTGGGTATGATCAAATATAGTGCGGGCGAGCTCTATTAGTAATTATAAATTATGTTATATTCTTGATGAGAACAAAAAAAGCCATACTATCTTTTATGTTACATAGAAAATAAAAGCTGCATGTCAAGATTTGTAAGAAAAATCGCGGGGGTCGAGATTTCTAATTAGCTAACATTTTTGCTAATTCGTATCTAATCAACTTTTTTTGTGTGATGAATCTAGTCAAATTGAAGTAGTATGGTCATGAATCCCACAGCAAGATGAGTTTAAGCTTGTACAAGCATATAGTCACCGAGCATGCAAAGCTTGTATGCATCTACATGTATGCACATATGCATGTCTTGTTAGCGATGTGCAGAAGTGGGCGGGCCATGAGGATTTTGTTTCAGTAGCTGGCGAGGCTTTCAATCAGCTCCAAAAGGTAGCGTGCAGCGCCTTTCCCTGCATGCTGCGCCTTTCAATCAGTACATCACAAGTTAACCAGTATAGAGGGAATAATCTAGAAACTGTAAAATAAGTACATTTGGTCGTTTAATTTGATGGTCCTATATAACTAGATATGTTTCATTAATCGTTTTTTTTTGTATATTAAGAATGCATGACAGATTAACTCAAGTAGAGACAAATAATCTAGACAATCTCACGAATGCAAATCATCGAGTGGTTGATCTCGGTAAGTGTAGTTGAACAATGCTCCCCTTGTAGTAATATACATTTCAATAATTTTCTTGTTTCCTGATGCAATTTTTGTTTCCACACATACATTATTTGAAGCATGGCAAATACTCCCTCCGTTTCTAAATATAAGTCTTTTTTAGAGATTTCAATATGGACTACATATGGAGTAAAATGAGTGAATCTACACTCTAAAATACGTCTATATACATCTCTATGTTGTCCTTATTTAAATCTCTAAAAAGATTTATATTTAGGAATCGGAGGGAGTATATCCCAAGATTCTCTAAATCAACAAATAGAAATTTCAAAATGACTAGACAGTACAGTAGCTTTTACTCCTCATGCCTTGGTTGCTCTGCCAAAAAAGATGGAGTAGTTCTCACTTTGCCTTCTCCGATGTGTTCCGGGGGAAACCCTTGATCTAGTTTAAATCGGACGATGGCGGCGCCATCCGGCGGCGCATTCTCTCTTGAGGGCATCGTCATGGAATTGGATCCGGTCAAAGGGACCCGTGGCTCGTGAGGTTGTGTGTGTTGTATGCCGAAAGACGCCGTTTGTATGGTTTTTGGGTCCGGTTTTCCTTATAAACTGGACCAACGTTTCTTCTCCTGATCAATGAATTTGGTAGATCAACTACCAACATTCAAAAAAAAAGATGGAGTAGTCATTGCTTTGCCAGAAAAGAAGGCAGTAGCCGGTGTAAGTTTGCTTATCTTTGGAAATTCTTATTATTCACTCTGCTCCACATCAAGATAGGGGAGCTCCTTCTGACTTTTACCACCCAGTCTTTTTCACCCGTACTTGTTTTCTTAAGGTATTTTTAATCACACCCCCCAAAAAAAGGTATTTTTAATCACACTTGTGTGCGCTTGTGTTTATTTTTCCCGGCGATTACCCACTGGTCCAACGAACTCGCAGCCCAACTTGTATCGCACGGGAAAGTTAGTGCGTGATAAGAAGATTAGAGAGTTCCTATGATTTCTCTAACCGGCCGGGAAAGGATGTCTTTTGAGAATTTGAGTACTTCAAAAAAAAATGGAAGTACTTATAGGAGTTACAAGCAACATTTTATCCTAGCACTGCGAAAAAGGAAAATTGTTAGCATTATAGCACCCATGGTTGGGTTGGTTGGATCCGGCGATAGATATTCATATGCCTTTGTTGCCGCTTTGGCTATGTGCTGCCTAAATGTCTCCATTGCCTCTTGGGACAGGTGTAAAATTTCTGCTACTACTTACTTGACATTAATTCGTTGCTCTGTATTAAAAATATGTAATAATAGTAGTCGATCTTTTTTTTCGATCAAAGGAGCTCAGGCGCCCAATTTGATTTGCATGAAACTGATAAACGACCAACAATTCGACATATCTCCTAATTGTACTAGTAGAATTGCAAGAAGAAATTAAACACTACTGTTTGTTTGGTTGGGTACATGCATGAGATGCAACTAATCCAAATGCTCATCTAAGGTGCTCAACAATTCATACTTAATGGCATATACAAATCCCAAGCATGCAAAGTCTCTAAAGATCTAGTGTACTATTAAAAACGTTCACGGAGGAAGTAGGAATGTACTAGAAATTAGCTTAATTAATTCTACCATGGGCGCTACGTAGGATTAATCAGACACTACGCAGTTGCAGTGGAGTGTTGCTTGGGCGCTTCTCCTAGTGTCTGCCTTCTCCTCTCCGGCCGACGTTGGCGAGGTTCTTCGACGCCGTGCTGTCAAAGCTCTCTCTCGCGGTGGTAACTCTTGCACACAAAGAACAGCACCACCTGCGCCACCTGCACTGCCATCACCGCCGCCCACAGCGCCACCGCCATCACCACACCCGCGTTCACTCGGAGCCAGACGCTGAGGCCCATCACGTCATCGACCACCAGCGCCCCAAGGCCAGTTGCACGGCCAGGATGCACCCGTCGAGCGTCAAGACGGCGGCCGGGGCCCGGACATGCGGGCGAGGTGGAGGAGCTCCTCGCTCATGTGCAGGGCGCGGAAGCCCCAGGCGTCCTCCAGCAGCATCATCACGGAGGCGACGCGCCACACCAAGCCGATGTGCCTAGCCCCGGCCAAGTACACGGCGCCGCCCAGCAGCAGCAGCGCCACCCGCGCCAGCTGCACGCCGCTCTCCTCACCGGGAGCAGCGTTGAGGAGGTGGCCGTGCGCGAGCCAGGCGGAGGCACCGATGAGGGCGGTGTAGCCGACGAGCAGGAGGAAGGCGCGGAGGCAGGTGGCTGCGAGGCGCCCGGTCCCGACGAGGCGCGCGGCGCTGCGGGAGTCGCCTCGGAGCCTGGGGGTGGTGCGGAGGTCGCGGGGATCGAGGACGTCGGTGACGCCGTAGCGCGGGGCGACGGAGAAGACGCAGTAGATGGTGGCGACGAGCCACTGGACGGCGATGACGACGAGGTAGGCGATCTCTAGGAGGAAGAAGGGTGCCCAGTTCGTGGCGAGACGGAGGAGGCCGGCGCCGGTGTCGGAGGAGGCGAGGGCGTTGGAGAAGACGGAGTGGGAGATGGCGATGTGGCCGAGGAAGGACATGGTGAGCACGATGACCCCGCCAGCCAGGAAGGCGAAGCCTGGGGGACGGGAGCGGGCGACGAGGACGGTCTCGCGGCAGATGCCGGCGAACCCAAGAGCCCCAAGAGGGACCTCCTCTGGGCCCCACTCCATGTCCATGGACGAGCTGCTGCTGAGGGAAAAGCCAGACTTATGTCACATCTAGATATGATTTAGCAAAATCGTATATATATACACATATCCATTTCAGTCGCCACGTTTCTTTCAAGTAAATCTCAGCTAGTACTTTAGACATATGAGACTATAATTAGTCAAAACCCTTGGATCGATGGGGCGGAGCGGTAGGTGGGGATTCGGATTGGGATAATTCCCTGGTCGCCTCCTGCCAGCCGTGATGGCGAGGGTGGCGTTTCTCTTTTTGGAGACGGCGTTCGGGTCCGCCCCACCTTTTCCCACTCCACAGTCTCTCGGGTGAAAACCCTAGGGCGGTGACAACACTCATGGCGTCGTGTCCTTCTTAAAGGCGTCGTCGTGGGAGCTAACTGGTGGTGGGCACTGCTTTGGTTCATGGGCGGTTGCAATTGGCATGTCCCTCTTCCTTCGGGGGCATCTGCCTCGGGGAAAACACTAGATCTGGGTCTCCCAGCTCGGATGATGACGAAAACTATGGTGTTGTTCTCCCTCATGAGGGCATCGTTTTGAAGCAGAGGTTAACTGGGAGGGGGGGGGCATAAGTGGAGCGGTGTTAGATCGATCGCATTGAAGATGGTGGGTCTTGGTGGCATGGAGCAACGGAGTCTCAGCGTTGGACACGATTTGATGGTCGCGCGCACGCTAATGCCGTTGTCTGGTTTCGTGGTAACGTCGACGAGAATTGAGACTGCCAAGATCTATGTAATGATCCCACCTGAAGATGGAACAACGGAAGACGGCGAGGGAGGATACTAAACATGCGCATGTGGTGCGCGTTGTGGGACAACTAGACCAGTTAGTACTATCAGCTTGCTATGCGGGCGGATGCTTGAATCCACTGGATTACATGGTGTCCATTGCTGGAATTTGATCTAAACGTGGGCTAGCCCAATAGCATTTTTCAGAATTCCTAATAAATCCTAGAGGCCCACTAAGCCCATTCGTGCAAGGCAAGAGGTGCGACAAAAGTTTAGTCCCACATTGCTAGTTTAGTAGGAGTTGGACCTCCTTATAAGGGAGGATGTTTCCCCACATGTATGAGCATGAGAACAAGAGGGACATACACGTGCGCTCCTCCTCCGCTGCCCGTCACGACGCGCCGCGGGTTGCGGGAATGAGCCGATGTCTAATTTTTTGCCACACACGACTGGTATACAAAAGGTCACTCGGGAGCTGAAAGGCTTTGTTGTAGTGGAGATTGAATATGAACGCTGCACCCTTCGGCTGCTGCCTGTTCGTTTCGTCTCCCTCTTTTGCTTCGTCTCCCGTCGCTGCCTGTTCGCCTCCTTCTCCTGTGCCTATAAAAGGGAGGTCGCTCCTCTCCAGAGAGACAGACCAGAACTTCCTCTTACTCACGCCATCGAGTTCCAATCCCTGAGCTGCTGCAAGGTTATTCCCCATCCCGGCTTGCGGCATGCACCTCAGGTCGGCACAGTAGGCCTCTGAAACCCCACCACTTTGAGTCCTGTACGGGAGAAGGGTGATAAGGTTTTTGGGGAGCGCTCTGCCCGACTACTGGCTTCTTCATCACGGACGCCACGGACGCCGACGATCACTGTCCAGACGACGACTTCTTCCCCGACGTCAACAACCTCTTCGACGACATGGCCGGTGACGACGTCAACGCCCATCCTTCTGCTGCCACCGCTCAGTACGTGTTCATGTACTTCTTGTTCGAGGTTCTGCTAGAGATTCTTGGTCTAGTTTCTGTTCTACATATGTTTCGGTATAGTTCACATGTTCATATAATTTTCACCTACTATCCTTTAGTTTCCCTGATAAGTTTGATCCTCTTATTGTGGGATACTCTCCTCTACATTGCATGACTAGTGTTGCCTCTGTTACCATGATCTTGTTTTATCTACTGTTTATTTCGTTTAAATCATTCGGTAAATTGCTCAGATATCCAACAATCCAAAAACCTTATAATAGGCAATTTACCCCAAGTGGTTTTGCTGCTTCCATGAGGCCTCCTATGTTTGAGGTTGTGCACTATAAGAGGTGGCGTGTGAGGGTTGTTCTATGGTTTCAAACCATGAGCTGCTATGACGCCACTCTTGGTAAACCTGAAGGAGATCTTAATCCTCAAGAGGAACAAGTTTTTCAGAAAACGGATACCTTGTTTAAGGCTGCTCTTTTGAGTGTTCTTGGTGAGAACATAGTTGATGCTTATGCGTCAATTGATAATGGAAAAGATATGTGGAATGCACTCGAGGCCAAGTTTGGGGTCTCGGATGCCGGCACTGAGCTGTATATCATGGAACAATTCTATGACTACAGGATGACTGATGAGCGCTCCGTGGTTGAGCAAGCTCATGAGATACAGTCATTTGCTAGAGAACTTGAGCACTTCAATTGTATGTTACCGGACAAGTTTGTTGCCAGAGGTATCATTACTAAGCTCCCTCCCTCGTGGAGGAACTTTGCTACCTCTCTGAAGCACAAGAGACATGAGTTTTCCGTTCCGGATCTCATTGTTACTCTTGATGTGGAAGAAAAGGCGAGAGAAAACGACATATATGCTCCAGGTATTGAGGGAGGTTCTAGTGCCAATCTGGTACATAAGAAAAACTTCCTGCCCCACAAGTTCAAGAACAAGGGCAAGTTTGATGGCAAGGGACAGTTTGATGGGAAGAACAAGGCTTCGCAGCACACCAACTTCAAGAAGAAGACTGACAAGAAGAAAGGTGTTTGTCATGTCTGCGGAGATCCTGATCATTGGGCCCCTAGCTGCCCCAACCGTTATGACAAGCGTCAACATGGAAAAGGCGACAAGATCGCCAATGTTGTCATTGGTGACGCTGAGATGAAGGATGTTGGGTATGGTATACTTCCCACTATTCTCTCAGTATATCGTTCTCCTGATTGGTTGATTGACACGGGTGCTAATGTGCATGTATGCGGTGATATTTCCATGTTCTACCAGGCCACAGGAACTACTTCCGTTCTGATGGGCAACGGTTCAAGTGCTTCTGTTCGTGGTGTTGGCACGGTCAATCTGAAGTTTACTTCGGGGAAGATCGTGCGGCTGAAGAACGTGCATTATGTCCCCTCCGTTAATAAAAATCTTGTTAGCGGATCTCTTCTGTGTAGAGATGGCTACAAGCTTGTCTTTGAGTCTAATAAATTTGTAATATCCAAGTATGGAACTTTTGTTGGTAAAGGTTATGAGTCAGGAGGCTTGTTCAAACTATCTCTGTCAGATGTTTGTAATAAAGTTGTTCATCATGCTTGCAACAATAGTGAATCAAATGTCTGGCATTCACGTCTCTGTCATATTAATTTTGGTTGTATGACGTGGCTAGCCAAGTTGAACTTAATCCCCAACTTCACTGTTGTCAAGGGATCTAAGTGTCAAGTTTGTGTGCAAGCTAAGCAACCTCGTAAGTCTCATACAACCACGGAAACAAGAAATCTTGCGCCACTAGAACTTTTACATTCAGATCTTTGTGAAATGAATGGTGTTTTGACGAAAGGTGGAAAGAAATACTTTATGACGTTAATCGATGACTCCACCAGATATTGTCATGTGTATCTTTTAAAATCAAAAGATGAGGCTTTAAATTTCTTCAAGATCTATAAAGCTGAAGTGGAAAACCAACTTGATCGAAAAATCAAGAGGCTTAGGTCCGATCGTGGCGGAGAGTATTTTTCCAATGAATTTGATTCTCTTTTTGCGGAACACGGAATAATCCATGAGAGGACGCCTCCCTATTCACCTCAGTCAAATGGGGTAGCCGAAAGAAAGAACCGTACTCTAACAGATTTGGTTAACGCCATGTTAGACACATCGGGTCTCTCCAAGGCATGGTGGGGGTAGGCGATATTGACTGCATGTCATTTCCTAAACCGAGTTCCCACAAAGAACAAAGAGATAACTCCATTCGAGGAATGGGAGAAGAAAAGGCTAAAACTCTCTTACCTACGTACTTGGGGCTGCTTGGCAAAAGTCAATATACCAATTCCAAAGAAGCGAAAGCTTGGACCAAAAACCGTGGATTGTGTTTTCCTGGGTTATGCTTTTCATAGCATTGGTTATAGATTCTTGATTGTAAAATCTGAGGTATCGGACATGCACGTCGGTACAATCATGGAGTCGAATGATGCGACTTTCTTTGAAGATATCTTTCCTATGAAAGATATGTGTAGCTCATCAAATCAAGAGTTGCCTAGTTCATCGAGTCAAGATGTAGTTGCAATTTCTGAACCTATCATTTCGACACAACATCTTGAAGATCCCGTGGAGGACAATGATGAGACTCCTAAAAGGAGCAAGAGACAGAGGACTGCAAAGTCTTTTAGTGATGATTTTCTTGTATATCTCATAGATGACACTCCCAGTTCTATTTCAGAGGCCTATGCATCTGAAGATGCTGACTACTGGAAGGAAGCGGTCCGAAGTGAGATGGATTCCATCTTGGAAAATGAAACTTGGGAGATAACAGATCGACCTTATGGGTGCAAACCTATAGGGTGCAAATGGGTATTCAAGAAAAAGCTTAGGCCTGATGGTACTATTGAGAAGTATAAGGCACGACTCGTGGCCAAGGGTTATACCCAAAAGGAAGGTGAAGACTTCTTTGATACTTATTCACCTGTGGCTCGATTGACCACTATTCGAGTGCTACTTTCACTAGCTGCCTCACATGGTCTTGTCGTTCATCAAATGGATGTTAAGACTGCTTTCCTAAATGGAGAGTTGGACGAGGAAATTTACATGGAACAACCAGATGGGTTTATAGTGGATGGTCAAGAAGGAAAGGTGTGCAAATTGTTGAAGTCTTTGTATGGACTTAAACAAGCACCTAAGCAGTGGCATGAGATGTTTGGAAGAACTTTAACAGCTGCAGGTTTTGTTTTAAATGAAGCTGACAAATGTGTGTACTATCGCCATGGTGGGGGCGAGGGAGTTATCCTTTGCCTGTATGTTGATGACATATTGATTTTCGGAATAAATCTGAACGTTATTAAGGAGTTCAAGGATTTCCTATCTCGTTGTTTTGAGATGAAGGATTTAGGAGTAGCTGATGTTATTCTAAATATCAAGCTGCTGAGAGATGACGATGGTGGGACTGCAAGCCCTCCCCAACACCTTATGATGCTAGCGTGTTACTTCGAAAGAATCGAATAATTGCTAGAGATCAATTGAAATACTCTCAGATTATTGGCTCACTTATGTACTTAGCCAGTGCCACGAGACCTGACATCTCTTTTTTTGTTAGCAAACTGAGCCAGTTTGTCTCAAAACCAGGAGATGATCATTGGAGAGCTCTAGAAAGAGTTATGCACTATTTGAAGGGCACTGCTAGTTATGGAATTCACTACACTGGGTACCCAAAGGTGCTTGAAGGGTATAGTGACTCAAACTGGATCTCTGATGCTGATGAGATAAAGGCCACAAGCGGATATGTATTCACTCATGGTGGTGGCGCTGTTTCTTGGAAGTCTTGCAAGCAGACCATCTTAACGAGGTCAACAATAGAAGCAGAACTCACGGCACTAGATACAGCTACGGTCGAAGCAGATTGGCTTCGTCGGCTCTTGAATGACTTACCGATTGTGAAAAAACCTGTACCGGGTGTTCTTATGAACTGCGACCATCAAACTATGATCGCCAAAGTGAGTAGTTCAAAGGATTACATGAAGTCATCAAGACATGTTCAGAGAAGGTTAAAGTCTGTTAGGAAAATGAGAAACTCCGGAGTTATTGCATTGGATTATATCCAAATGTCTAAAAAATTGCTAGATCCTTTTACCAAGGGTCTATCACGTAATGTGATAGATAATGCATCGAAGGAGATGGGTATGAGACCCACAACATGAGGTGTTCACAGTGGTAACCTATTCTATGTGATCGGAGATCCCGTGAATTAGATGTGGAAGACAAGCTCACTAGTAGAAAACAGGGCATCAGTGCCGGTTCGTAAGGGCCTTTAGTGCCGGTTCTCCAACCGACACTAAATGGTGGGGACTAAAGCCCCCCCCCCCCCTTTAGTCCCGATTGAACACGGCCCGGCACTAAAGGCCCAACACGTGGCACCTGCCGGCGCGTGGGCTGGGGGACATTTAGTCCCGGTTGGTAACACCAACCGGGACTAAAAGTGGGGACCTTTAGTCCCGGTTGGTGTTACTAACCGGGACTAAAAGTGTTTAATTCTTTTAATCCTTTTAATCATTTAGGGGTTTATGAATTAATTAGGTTTATTTTTCCTTTTAATTCTGTGTTTTCCATTTAATTATTTTTCATTTCAAACATATATTACGCTACTACATACTGTACACGTTGTAGATATATATCATCGAATTTCTCGTACGACGACCATTCACATACATATATATATATATGCAATTTGGTATATACAATTTCTCCTACAGTTTGCGGATCATTACATATGCAGGCATTACTACTTAATCTTGTAGTGGTATTCTCCTTTGGAATCTATGACCTCGTCGAGCAGAAATCCAGCTATTTCCTCTTGAATTGCTCGTATGCGAGCCGTTGGTAGGAGCTGGTCCCGCATCTCCTTCAGCTATAAGAAGGAGATCAAGATGAATATATTAGTTGTGTGTATATATATTAGCTAGATCATGATAAAAAAATTATGGATAGTGTTGTGTTCTGGCAAACGTACCCAAAGATTTCTATCGTTTTTGCTCCTTTCAGACGTGATCATGCGAATGTTCTCGCAAACGTAGTATGCGCATAAATGATTTCCCTGCTCCTGCCTCATGCACTTTACGAGAATAAAATTCAATCACGTAATAATTAAACAAGCATGATAATGGTATTGAAACTAGAATTAAAGAGATGCACGGACGTAGCTAGCTAGTACTACTTAATTACCTTGGGTCGCGCCCATATCAGCTCTTGTTTTCATTCGCCTGGGACCTCTTTGATGAACTTTTGCTAAGCCCTGGCCGTCGGCAAAGAAAATAAATAAAGGGGTTATTAATTAGTTGATATCAGGAAATGACCTATAAAGAGGCTGACATAGTGCGATAATGATTGAAATTACCTCTCGAGCATCCCCTTCAGGATTAAGTATTCGGATGGGTCTTTATATAGTGAGTCCAGTACTTGAACTTTTCCCTCGTCAACTTCAATGATTAACAAGATCCAGTGGAAACTGCATGCGCACACGTTTGTATAATTAAGCGGGCATGTGCATAACTCATCAACTACACTTATTAACATCTAGTAAGCAAAAAATAGAATTTGTAGTACAAGATATAGTAACACTCACCCGAAGTTGTAAGGAAGTAGTATTTCTGGTTGGGTGTTTAGTTGCTTCAAAAACTGTAGCAGGAATCTCTCTGTGTCTTTTCTCGAATATTGATCTTCCCATATCGCTTGATTAACCGTATTTGGGTCAATGAACCCAATGCCATAGCGTCTAGCTTTTTTCATTTCATACATCTTCATTCTGCATAATACCATAGAAAAGAATATAGTGAGGATAATTATAGGTAATGAACGAGAGCACAGCTAGCTAGAGACTTAAATTATAGAACGAAATCACTTACAGACAATAGCAACTGACGATAGATTTGTCGAGTGCGTCTTGATTGAATAACTGAACCAACTCTGAATAATGAATCCACAAATCTTTTTTACGGAAGTAATGCTTTCTCTTGACTCTCACCATGAGGGACTCTTGATTGGTATTTGCTGTTCCTTGCATGTACATTGTATTCAAATTGTAAATTCTCGTTGGTAGAAGCTTGACATCGTCAGGCTTGACCTGAGGTTTGCCGCGGACATATTGGTATTTTACTTCCTCCTCTGTAATCCCGGGGATTTCCTCAAGGCCTATGAGTTGTTCAACTGTGAGACCGGACTCTTTAGCCTGCCTTTTATGTTCGTCGGTTATTACCAGCCGGTCGGCGGTACTCACAGGTGTTTGTACAATGAGCGGGGGGATCGATTGCACTGCTTGTTCTCCCAGCTGGGGAACAATTTTCCCGCTTTTTTTGCCAACTCTTTTGTGCTGCCAAATATTTCTTCTACCAAATATTTGAATTTCTTGCCTGCTGTACCACTAGCCGTCATAGCTGCGGCCTCTCTCTTCCGCTGTTGCTTAGGAGGAGGAGGAGTCGGCTGACACGGTGCCGGACTTGGAGGAGGAGGAGTCGGCTGACGCTGTGCCGGACTTGGAGGAGGAGTCGGCTGACGCCGTGCCGGACTTGGAGGAGGAGGCATCGGCTGATGCGGTGCCGGACTTGGAGGAGGAGGAGTTGGCTAACGTCGTGCCGGTCTTGGAGGAGGAGTCGGCTGACGCGGTGCCGGACTTGGAGGAGGAGGAGTCGACTGACGCGGCGGCGGACTTGGAGGAGGAGGAGTCGCTGGCCTTGGAAAGACGATGCAATCCTTTTTCCATAGAATGATACGATGTATGTGATAGGAAACGTCGCATGGGAAACAAAAAATTTCCTACGCACACACAAGATCTATCCATGGTGATGAGCATCTACGAGAGGGAGAGTGAATCTACATACCCTTGTAGATCGCTAAGCGGAAGCGTTAAGAAATGCGGTTGATGTAGTCGAACGTCTTCGCGATCCAAATCGCAAGTCGTCCCTCGAACCGATCACGAACTAGTGCCGAACGGACGGCACCTCCGCGTTCAACACACGTACGGCTTGATGACGCCTCCACCTCCTCGATCCAGCGAGCGATGGTGAAGTAGTAGATGAGTTCCGGCAGCACGACGGCGTGGTGATGGTGGTGAGGAACAATCTCTGCAGGGCTTCGCCAAGCACTACGGAGATTATGACGGGAGGAACTAGAGGGTTAGGGTTGCCGGCACACGGCTTGGGAAATCTTGATGTCCCGTGTGCTAGCCCTGCCCCTCTATTTATATGTAGTGCCTTGGGGTCTAAACTTGGAGTAAAAGCCTCCTCCAGGTCGGTTTTTCCCGCACAAGGTCGGTTTGGCCCGCAAGAAAAGAGTCCAACTCGGATTCCAGCATTACCGCGTACAAGCGGTACTACCGCTCACGAGCGGTAGTACCGCTTGAGCGGTAGTACCGCTTTACACAAGCGGTAGTACCGCTTACGCGGTAGTACTGCCTTCCAGCGGTAGTACCGCTTAAGGCAGCAGCAAAACTTCCTTTTGCACTTTCCAATACCTCGTGGGCTTAACCCCTTTGGCCCATATAAAGTGTTGCTGCACCCGAACACTTCGGTAAACATCCGGAACTCCTTCCGGTGAATTCCGGAACCCTTCCGGAGATCAAAACACTATTATCACATATATCAATCTTTACCTCCGGACTATTCCGGAGATCCTCGTCATGTCCGGGATCTTATCTAGGACTCCGAACAACCTTCGGTCACCAACACAATAACTCAACTATACTAATCGTCACCAAACGTTAAGTGTGTAGACCCTGCGGGTTCGAGAACTATGTAGACATGACCGAGACACCTCTACGGTCAATAACCAATAGCGGGACCTGGATGCCCATATTGGCTCCTACATATTCTACGAAGATCTATATCGGTCGAACCTCTATGTCAAGGATTCAGTTAATCCCGTATGCTATTCCCTTTGTTCTTCGGTATGTTACTTGCCCGAGATTCGATCGTCGGTATCTCTATACCTAGTTCAATCTCGTTACCGGCAAGTCTCTTTACTCGTTCCGTAATACAAGATCTCGTGGCTAACACTTTAGTCACATTGCTTGCAAGGCTCATTGTGATGTTGTATTACCGAGTGGGCCCTGAGATACCTCTCCATCACACGGAGTAAAAAATCCCAGTCTTGATCCATGCCAACCCAACAGACACCCTCGGAGATACCTGTAGAGCATCTTTATAGTCACCCAGTTACGTTGCGACGTTTGATACACACAAGGTATTCCTCCGGTGTCAGTGAGTTGCATGATCTCATGGTCATAGGAACAGATACTTGACATGCAGAAAACAATAGCAATAAACTGACACGATCATATGCTACGTTTACAGTTTGGGTCTTGTCCATCACATCATTCTCCTAATGATGTGATCCCATTATCAAATGACATCTTATGTCCATGGCTAGGAAACCTTCACCATCTTTTGATCAACGAGCTAGTTAACTAGAGGCTTACTAGGGACACAGTGTTGTCTATGTACCCACACATGTATTTGAGTTTCCAATCAATACAATTATAGCATGGATAATAAACGATTATCATGAACAAGGAAATATAATAATAACCAATTTATTATTGCCTCTAGGGCATATTTCCAACAGTCTCCCACTTGCACTAGAGTTAATAATCTAGTTCACATCACTATGTGATTTACATTGTAATGAATCGAACACCCATGCAGTTCTGGTGTTGTTCATGTTTAGCCCTTGGAAGAGATTTAGTCATCGGATCTGCAACATTCAGATCCGTGTGTATTTTGCAAATATTTATGTCGTCCTCCTTGATGTAATCGTGGATGGAATTGAAGCGTCGCTTTATGTGTCTGGTCCTCTTGTGAAATCTTGGTTCCTTGGCTAGAGCAATGGCACCAGTGTTATCACAAAACAGAGTCATTGGATTAAGCGCACTAGGCACTACTCCAAGATCTGTCATGAACTCCTTCATCCAGACACCTTCCTTCGCCGCCTCCGAGGCAGCGATGTACTCCGCTTCGCATGTAGAATCAGCTACCACGCTTTGCTTGGAACTGCACCAGCTAACCGCACCCCCATTAAGAATAAATACGTATCCGGTTTGCGACTTAGAGTCATCCGGATCAGTGTCAAAGCTTGCATCGACGTAACCCTTTACGACGAGCTCTTGATCACCTCCATAAACGAGAAACATGTCCTTAGTCCTTTTCAGGTACTTCAGGATATTCTTGACCGCCGTCCAGTGTTCCATTCCTGGATCACTTTGAAACCTTCCGACCATACTTATGGCAAGGCTGACATCGGGTCTTGTGCACAACATTGCATACATGATAGAGCCTATGGCTGAAGCATAGGGGACGACACTCATCTTTTCTCTATCTTCTGCAGTCACTGGGCATTGAGTCTTACTCAACTTCACACCTTGCAATACAGGCAAGAACCCCTTCTTGGACTGATCCATTTTGAACTTCTTCAAAATCTTATCAAGGTATGTGCTCTGTGAAAGTCCAATTAAGCGTCTTGATCTATCTCTATAGATCTTGATGCCTAATATGAAAGCAGCTTCTCCTAGGTCCTTCATTGAAAAACTCTTGTTCAAATATTCCTTTACGCTTTCCAGCATTTCTATATTGTTTCCAATCAGTAATATGTCATCCACATATAATATGAGAAACGCTATAGAGCTCCCACTCACTTTCTTGTAAATACAAGCTTCTCCGTAAACTTGTATAAACTCGAACGCTTTGATCACCTCATCAAAACGAAGATTCCAACTCCGAGATGCTTGCACCAGTCCATAAATGGATCGCTGGAGTTTGCAAACTTTGTTAGCATTCTATGGATCGACAAAACCTTCTGGTTGCATCATATACAACTCTTCCTTAAGGAAACCGTTAAGGAACGCTGTTTTGACATCCATCTGCCAAATTTTATAATCGAAAAAGGCAGCTATTGCTAACATGATTCTGACGGACTTAAGCATCGCTACGGGTGAGAAGGTCTCATCGTAGTCAACTCCTTGAACTTGTGAAAAACCCTTTGCCACAAGTCGAGCTTTATAGACGGTGACATTACCGTCCGCGTCCGTATTCCTCTTAAAGATCCATTTGTTCTGAATGGCTTTACGCCCTTCAGGTAATACTTCCAAAGTCCATACTTTGTTTTCATACATGGATCCCATCTCGGATTTCATGGCCTCTAACCACTTCTCGGAATCCGGGCCCATCATCGCTTCTCCATAGCTCGTAGGTTCATCGTTGTCCAACAACATGACCTCTAAGACAGGGTTGCCGTACCACTCAGGAGCAGTACGCGTCCTTGTCGACCTACGAGGTTCGATAGCAACTTGATCCAAAGCTTCATGATCATCATCATTAACTTCCTCTTCAACCGATATAGGCTCTACAGAAACATCTTTCTGCGCTGCGCTACTCTCAGTTTGAAGTAAAGGTTCAACAACCTCATCAAGTTCTATCTTCCTCCCACTCAATTCTTTCGAGAGAAACTCTTTCTCAAGAAACGTTCCGTTTTTAGCGACAAACACTTTGCCTTCGGATCTGAGGTAGAAGGTATACCCAACTGTCTCTTTTGGGTATCCTATGAAGACGCATTTCTCCGCTTTGGGTTCCAGCTTTTCAGGCTGAAGCTTTTTGACATAAGCATCACATCCCCAAACTTTAAGAAACGACAGCATCGGCTTCTTGCCAAACCAAAGTTCATATGGCGTCGTCTCAACGGATTTCGATGGTGCCCTATTTAAAGTGAATGCAGCTGTCTCTAATGCATAACCCCAAAACGATAGTGGCAAATCGGCAAGAGACATCATAGATCGCACCATATCCAATAAGGTTCGATTACGACGTTCGGACACACCATTACGCTGTGGTGTTCCAGGCGGTGTCAGTTGTGAAACAATTCCACATTGTCTTAAGTGACTGCCAAACTCATAACTCAGATATTCTCCTCCTCGATCAGATCGTAGGAATTTAATCTTCTTGTTACGATGATTCTCAACTTCACTCTGAAATTGCTTGAACTTTTCAAACGTTTCAGACTTGTGTTTCATTAAGTAAATATACCCATATCTACTTAAGTCATCAGTGAAGGTGAGAAAGTAACGATAACCACCGCGCGCCTCAATGCTCATCGGACCGCACACATCAGTATGTATGATTTCCAATAAGTCACTTGCCCGTTCCATTGTTCCAGAGAACGGCGTTTTAGTCATCTTGCCCATGAGGCATGGCTCACATGTGTCAAGTGATTCAAAATCAAGTGACTCCAAAAGTCCATCAGCATGGAGCTTCCTCATGCGTTTTATGCCAATATGACCTAAATGGCAGTGCCACAAGAAAGTGGTATTATCATTATCAATCCTACATCTTTTGGCATCAATGTTATGAACATGTGTATCATTACTATCGAGATTCAATAAGAATAAACCCCTCACATCGGGTGCATGACCATAAAAGATATTACTCATATAAATAGAACAACCATTATTCTCTGATTTAAATGAGTAAACGTCTCGCAATAAACAAGATCCAGATATAATGTTCATGCTTAACGCAGGCACCAAATAACATTTATTCAGGTTCATCACTAATCCTGATGGTAATCGAAGAGCGAGCGTGCCGACGGTGATCACATCAACCTTGGAACCATTTCCCACGCGCATTGTCACTTCGTCCTTTGCCAGCCTCCGTCTATTCCGCAGTTCCTGTTTTGAGTTGCAAATATGAGCAACCGCACCGGTATCAAATACCCAGGCACTACAACGAGAGTTGGTAAGGTACACATCAATACCATGTATATCATATATACCTTGTTTGTTGTTGGCCGCCTTCTTGTCAGCCAAATACTTGGGGCAGTTCCGCTTCCAGTGTCCAGTTCCCTTGCAATGAAAACACTCAGTTTCTGGTTTGGGTCCAGCCTTGGGTTTCTTCATGGGAGGAGCAACTGCTTTGCCACTCTTCTTGGAGTTACCCTTCTTACCTTTGCCATTTTTCTTGAAACTAGTGGTTTTATTGACCATCAACACTTGATGCTCCTTCTGAATTTCAGACTCAGCGACTTTCAGCATCGCAAACAGCTCGGCGACTGACTTGTTCATCCCGTGCATGTTATAGTTCAACACGAAGCTCTTGTAGCTAGGTGGCAATGATTGAAGAACTCTGTCAGTGATAGCCTCTGGCGGAAGGGGCATCCCCAATTCAGCCAGACGGGTGGAGTACCCAGACATTCTGAGTATGTGATCACTGATAGACCCGTTCTCCTCCATCTTGCAAGCATAGAACTTATCGGAGACCTCATATCTCTCAATCCGGACATTCTTGTGAAAGATAAACTTCAACTCCTGGAACATCTCATATGCTCCATGACGTTCAAAACATCTTTGAAGTCCCGGTTCTAAGCCATACAATATTGCACATTGAACTATTGAGTAATCTTCAGAACGAGCATGCCAGGCGTTCACAACGTCTAGAGACTCAACTGGAGCGGGTGGATCACCAAGCGGTGCATCAAGGACATAAGCCTTCTGGGAAGCCGTAAGGATAATCCTTAGATTACGGGCCCAGTCCACAAAGTTACTTCCATCATCTTTCAACTTAGCATTCTCTAGGAACTCATTAAAATTCAGGGGTGCTACTGCGCGAGCCATGATCTACAACATAAATATTGCAAAGACAACTTAGACTACTGTTCAAGATAATGAGTTTAGTTAATCATATTACTTAAAAACTCCCACTCAAATTGACATCCCTCCGGTCATTCGAGTGTAACTAGATCCAAATCCACCAACTCAAGTCCGATCATCACGTGAGTTGAGGTGGTTTCAATGGTGAACATCTTCATGTTGATCATATCTACTATATGACTCATGTTCGACCTTTCGGTCTCTTGTGTTCCGAGGCCATGTCTGTACATGCTAGGCTCGTCAAGTTTAACCCGAGTGTTCCGCACGTGCAACATGGCTTACACCCGTTGTATGTGAACGTAGAGTCTATCACACCCGATCATCACGGCGTGTCTCGAAACGACGAACTTTCGCAACGGTGCACACTCAGGGAGAACACAATTTACCTTGAAATTTAAGTGAGGGATCACCTTATAATGCTACCATCGTCCTAAGCAAAATAAGATGCATAAAAGGATTAACATCACATGCAATTCATAAGTGACATGATATGGCCATGAACTTGTGCTTTTGATCTCCATCTCCAAAGCACCGGCATGATCTCCATCGTCACCGGCATGACACCATGATCTCCATAATCTTGATCTCCATCAACGTGTCGCCATGAGGTTGTCGCGCCGACTGTTGCTTCCACGACTATTGCTAACTCATAGCGATAAAGTAAAGCAAGACGGTAAAAATAATTAAAGACAACTCTATGGCTCCTGCCAGTTGCCGTACTCATCGACATGCAAGTCGTGATATTCTATACAACACATGATCATCTCATACATCACATATATCTCATCATGTAATTGGCCATATCACATCACAACATACCCTGCAAAAACAAGTTAGACGTCCTCTAATTGTTATTGCAAGTTTTACGTGGCTGCTACGGGTATCTAGCAAGAACGATTCTTACCTACGCAAAAACCACAACGGTGATATAAAAAATTGCTTTTCAACCTTCTCAAGGACCGCCTTTGTCAAATCCGATCCGACTAAAGTGGGAGAAACAGACACCCGCTAGCCATCTTTATGCAACGAAGTTACATGTCAGTTGAAGGAACCAGTCTCTCGTAAGCGTACGAGTAATGTTGGTCCGAGCCGCTTCATCCCACAATACCGCCGAAACAAGAAAAGACCAAGGGAGGAAGCAATAAGAATATCAGCGCCCACAAAACCCTTTTGTGTTCTACACGAGATCTCATCTAAACATAGACCTGGCTCAGATGCCACTGATGGAGACGTCGCATGGGAAACAAAAATTTTCCTACGCACACACAAGATCTATCCATGGTGATGAGCATCTACGAGAGGGAGAGTGAATCTACATACCCTTGTAGATCGCTAAGCGGAAGCGTTAAGAAACGCGGTTGATGTAGTCGAACGTCTTCGCGATCCAAATCGCAAGTCGTCCCTCGAACCGATCACGAACTAGTGCCGAACGGACGGCACCTCCGCGTTCAACACACGTACGGCTTGATGACGCCTTCACCTCCTCGATCCAGCGAGCGATGGTGAAGTAGTAGATGAGTTCCGGCAGCACGACGACGTGGTGATGGTGGTGAGGAACAATCTCTGCAGGGCTTCGCCAAGCACTACGGAGATTATGACGGGAGGAACTAGAGGGTTAGGGTTGCCGGCACACGGCTTGGGAAATCTTGATGTCCCGTGTGCTAGCCCTGCCCCTCTATTTATATGTTGTGCCTTGGGGTCTAAACTTGGAGTAAAAGCCTCCTCCAGGTCGGTTCTGCCCGCACAAGGTCGGTTTGGCCCGCAAGAAAAGAGTCCAACTCGGATTCCAGCATTACCGCGTACAAGCGGTAGTACCGCTCACGAGCGGTAGTACCGCTTGAGCAGTAGTACTGCTTTACACAAGCGGTAGTACCGCTTATGCGGTAGTACTGCCTTCCAGCGGTAGTACCGCTTAAGGCAGCAGCAAAACTTCCTTTTGCACTTTCCAATACCTCGTGGGCTTAACCCCTTTGGCCCATATAAAGTGTTGCTGCACCCGAACACTTCGGTAAACATCCGGAACTCCTTCCGGTGAATTCCAGAACCCTTTCGGAGATGAAAACACTATTATCACATATATCAATCTTTACCTCCGGACTATTCCGGAGATCCTCGTCATGTCTGGGATCTTATCCGGGACTCCGAACAACCTTCGGTCACCAACACAATAACTCAACTATACTAATCATCACCAAACGTTAAGTGTGTAGACCCTGCGGGTTCGAGAACTATGTAGACATGACCGAGACACCTCTACGGTCAATAACCAATAGCGGGACCTGGATGCCCATATTGGCTCCTACATATTCTACGAAGATCTATATCGGTCGAACCTCTATGTCAAGGATTCAGTTAATCCCGTATGCTGTTCCCTTTGTTCTTCGGTATGTTACTTGCCCGAGATTCGATCGTCGGTATCTCTATACCTAGTTCAATCTCGTTACCGACAAGTCTCTTTACTCGTTCCGTAATACAAGATCTCGTGGCTAACACTTTAGTCACATTGCTTGCAAGGCTCATTGTGATGTTGTATTACCGAGTGGGCCCTGAGATACCTCTCCGTCACACGGAGTAACAAATCCCAGTCTTGATCCATGCCAACCCAACAGACACCCTCGGAGATACCTGTAGAGCATCTTTATAGTCACCCAGTTACGTTGCGACGTTTGATACACACAAGGTATTCCTCCGGTGTCAGTGAGTTGCATGATCTCATGGTCATAGGAACAGATACTTGACATGCAGAAAACAATAGCAATAAACTGACACGATCATATGCTACGTTTACAGTTTGGGTCTTGTCCATCACATCATTCTCCTAATGATGTGATCCCGTTATCAAATGACATCTTATGTCCATGGCTAGGAAACCTTCACCATCTTTTGATCAACGAGCTAGTTAACTAGAGGCTTACTAGGGACACAGTGTTGTCTATGTACCCACACATGTATTTGAGTTTACAATCAATACAATTATAGCATGGATAATAAACGATTATCATGAACAAGGAAATATAATAATAACCAATTTATTATTGCCTCTAGGGCATATTTCCAACAGTATGGCCTCTCCCAGTGTTCTCTCCTTGTCACCTCCAAGAATGTCAAGTTCTAGCTGGTGATATCCTGACATCACTTCATCAACCCCGACACGAGCATAGCCAGCTGGAATGGGATTGCAATGGAAGGTTGCTTCGGGGGGATTTGCTAAAGCACTGCCGTCCGCCACCTTCATGGATAAGTTCTTCACTTTCATGTGTAGCTCACAGTTAATCCTGTCTTTGATATCATCCACAGGGTAGCTAGCTAGCAGTGCATCATTGATATCGGCCGGGGCGGAACCCACGCTGCTTCTCGGCATAGATGGGATGGTGCTATCCAATGCTGGATCGATCTGCTCATGCTGCCACTGAGACGCCCTTTCCTGGCTGAGTGAGTCGATCTGCTCCTGCTGCCGCCTGACAAATCGTTCCAACTCTAGGTGCTTTGATTCCAGGCCTTCAAGGCGGAGTGCTTCCTCCTTCTTCTGCTCCTCCTGCTTCTTCTTTCTCGCACGGCTTCTGTAGTCGTCGTTCCAATTCGCAAACCCCTCATACCACGGAAGAACGCCTTTGCCTCGTGTTCTTCCCGGGTGTTCAGGATTCTTCAGGGCACGCGTAAGCTCGTCGTTCTCTCTGTTGGGCGTGAACACCCCCGTTCGAGCTTCTTCTATTGCAATAAGTATTTCGTCTGCCGCATCTTTAAGACTTGCCTTCACCATAACCAGCCCTGTCGCTGGGTCGAACTTCCCCCCATGTGCATAAAACCATGTCCTGCACCTGGGGGGGCATGTCAATGTAACTGGACTGACCCCTGCCCTAATCATCTGTTGCTCAGATTGATCCCACTTAGGCAGGGCCACCTGGTAGCCACCTGGCCCAAGAGTATGGTGCCACTTCTTTTTCGCAGCATTAATCTTGTTTTTTCTCGACCGTTCCTTAGCTTCTTCCGATTCCTTGAACTTCATGAAAGCGTCCCAGTGATATTTTGCCTTCACCAGTGATCCGTGAATTCTGGAGTCTTCTTTTTTGATTTGACGTACTTAGCCCATGTATTTTTCTTGAAGGTGTTGAATGCGATCGCCATCTTTTTAGGAGCATAGTTTCTGACTTTGTTCAGATCTGCATCTGTCAAATTATCTGATAGGGTGAAATGTTCCATGAGCAATGTCCAAAGCATATCTTTTGCTCTTTCGTCGACAAAAGTAACTCTTGCTCGATCTCCCAGATTTGCTGGCTTTTTCCATTCTTGAACGGAGATCGGGATTTGGTCCCTGACAATAACTCCGCATTGAGTCTTGAACTTGGTCGCATTTTTCCTAGGTTCAAGCGGTTGGCCAGTTGATGTGTTGATGGAATCGATGTTGAACTTTACGCCACCATCCAACTTTCTGGATGGGCATCGAACTACCCGGTCGCCTGTAGAAGATTTGCTCGATCCGGAGGCCTAAAAGAAGAAAGATCAATTCGTTAATACATACAAATCAATTAAGACATGTAATGATCACCGGATGGCTTATATAATAAATATACCTCGCCGGTCTTTTTTATTTGAAGAACATTTTCTTCGTCAACATCATTGTCGTCGCCTTCATCTATTCGTTCGTCTTCATCAAATATTATACAACCCTCATCGGAACTGTTCAGATATTGCGAGCCGTCATCATCTTCAGGTTCATGCTCTGGCCGGCTCCGGGAGCGTATGATGTCGAACAGAGCCTCTTCTCCATCTCTGTCGGTTTTGTCCATAGCTTATATTTAACTAATCCATAAGAAAGATAAAACAATTTAGTATTCAAATTAGAATGCATGCAATCAATAAGGAAAAACTGAATCATAGTACATAATATATGCATCTCGAATAATTCATATAATCTCGAATACATCTCAAGTATTTATCACTAATACATCTCGAATGTTATCATATATATAACATCACTAGCTAATACAGATCGAATATTATCGAAGAATCTAGTTCACTCGTGGTTTCTGAGCCGCGGGCGGTGGACACCCAAAGCGAAGGAACCATCACAGGATCATAGCTCGGGTGAGATCCCTGAAGAACCTGCCAGGTATTGGAGAACCTGACGTCCAACGCATCCATGTAGCGACGGACATGCTCGTCCTCCTCCCTGACACGGCGACGTACCACATACGGCGGGGCCGGCTGCCTCCGCACCGAAAGTGGCCCACGCGAACGCCACCAAAGAAGCTCCGGGTCGACGACAGGACCCGGGGCCAGGTTCCTCACCAAGATGTGCGCCCCTGAAGGTAGCACCACCCAGTGCCAGCCCGGCGGAGCCCAGTCCCGAACGTTGCCCCTCTGAAGCAGGATGTCGTCGCGAACGAGTCGACGACGAGGATGCGGGCCGGGCATCGTTGACTCCGAGAAGAAATTGTTATGAAAAAAATTCCTATATATGCAATGTCATTTTATTAGGAAATTTTGAGCAAAATATCCTCTTTTCAATTGTAATGTCCCATTCCTAGGTTATAACTACCCTAATAATATTCCTTTGTCAAAAAATTCCGAAACTTTTCCCACTTTTTTATATGCAATTTTTTTCTATACTATGATATACAACATTATATAAAATTAAAAACAGAAAAAGAAACACTAATTAAGCATTCATACATACATATATACTAGTGAAAAACAACTAAAACATCTAAAGAAAATGTGTGTGTCTGTGTGTTCTCATGCATGTGTGTGGGGGGTGGGGGCGCTCGGGGCCGGAGGGGCGGCCATGGCAGCAGGGGGCGAGGGAGAGGGGCCGGGGAGAGGGAGGAACTGAGCTCACAGCGGGGCAAGGGCGAGGCAAGGCGAGTCTCGGGGGCAGCAACGGCATCGGGCCGGGCAGGCGGCGCAGCGAGGAGCGCGGGCGTGGGCGGCGCCGTTGGGGATCGGCAAGGAGGGCGCGTCCGGCGTAGGGGTCGACGAGGAGGCACGGGCGGCCGGTGTCGGGGGCGGCGACGGCGTCGATCGGGGCAGGCGGCGGCGCGCAGCAGCCTGGCGGCGTTGTCTGTGTTTGGCGTCGAGAGAATGGAGAGGATGGGGGATTTTTCGTAACTGGCTATATATATATATGAGAACCTTTAGTCGCGGTTAGTGGCTCCAACCGCGACTAAAGGCCATCTTTAGTCGCGGTTGGAGCCACCAACCGCGACTAAAGGTCTGGCTTCTCGCCGCTTGGGCTGGATGAAATTCACGTTTAGTCGCGGTTGGTGGCTCCAACCGCGACTAAAGGGGGGCCTTTAGTCGCGGTTGGTGGCACCAACCGCGACTAAAGGCCTGGCTTCCCGTATTGAAAAGTTTAGTCCCACCTCGCTAGTTGAGGGGAGCTCGCACCGGTTTATAAGCCCCGCCGCGGCTACCGTGTCAAGCTCCTCTCTAATGCAGGCCATCTGGGCCTACCACACCTTTGTCGCCGAGTGGAGCCTACTGGGCCGTGCGGGCCTGCATCCTGGCCAAACAAGATGTTGGGTTTCTAGTCGTATGCAGGCCGTGGCGACCCAATAGGCGGCTTTTTTTAATTTATTTATTTTTCTGTTTTTTTCTGCTTTATTTATTTTCTTTTGTTTCTGAGTTCTTTTTTGCTTTATTTAGAGTTTCTTTGTGAATATTTTTTCTGTTGTTTAATATTAGCGTGTTTTATCATTATATTTAATTTGGTAATTTTTAGGTTATTTAAAAAAATGAAATGCCTTTGTAACAGACGAGTTTTCGTCTTAAACCCTGATACTTCGAAAGAGATTGTCCATTTTGTACACGAAGTGCATCCAGTTTTTGCCGTAACCCTCTCAACTTTTTAGCACATGCTATGTGGGTGAAATGATGATACCATGCCAACTTTCAACGTTTTCAGAGTTCATTTGTAGTGCTTTTCAATTTCAGGGTCATTTAGCTCAAAAAAATCAGTAAATGCATGAAAAATAGCAAATGAAGTCAGAGAGGCTTGAAAATTGATGACGTGGCTTTGGACATAATATTTCTTCGCATTTCAAATGCCAAAATACATAAGTACACTACTATTACAAAGATTCCCTCCGGTTTGTCCGAAGTGGGAATGTCAGGAATAAAGTCACGTCTCATAAGTACACTACTATTATAAAGATTCCCTCCGGTTTCCACCCAGTCTGCCCTCATGCCGCGATTCAGGAACACCAATCGGCTTAATGTCAAGAATAAAGTCAACACAAAACTCAATGACCTCCTCTGTTTCATGGCCCTTGGAGATGCTTCCTTCTGGCCTAGCACGATTACGAACATATTTATTTAAAACTCCCATGAACCTCTCAAAGGGGAACATATTCTGTAGAAATACAGGACCCAGAATGGCAATCTCCTCGACTAGGTGAACTAGGACGTGCATCATGATATTGAAGAAGGATGGTGGGAACACCAACTCGAAACTGACAAGACATTGCATTAGATCATTCTCTAACCTTGGTAGGATTTCTGGATCGATTACCTTCTGAGAGATTGCATTGAGGAATGCACATAGCTTCACAATGGCTAATCGAACGTTTTCCAGTAGAAGCCCCCTCAATGCAACCGGAAGCAGTTGCGTCATAATCACGTGGCAGTCATGAGACTTTAGGTTCTGGAACTTTTTCTCTGCCATATTTATTATTCCCTTTATATTCGACGAGAAGCCAGACGGGACCTTCATACTGAGCAGGCATTCGAAGAAGATTTCCTTCTCTTCCTTGGTAAGAGCGTAGCTGGCATGACCCTGAAACTGCTTTGGATCCATGCCGTCTTCTCCGTGCATACGTTGCTGGTCCTCACGTGCCTCCGGTGTATGTTTTGTCTTCCCATACATGCCCAAGAATCCTAGCAGGTTCACGCAAAGATTCTTCAGCACGTGCATCACGTCGATTGCAGAGCGGACCTCTAGGTCTTTCCAATAGGGTAGGTCCCAAAATATAGATTTCTTCTTCCACATGGGTGCGCGTCCGTCATCGTCATTCGGAGCAGATTGTCCGCCAGAACCCTTTCCAAAGATTACTTTTAAATCCTTGTCCATATCAAGTATATCATCACCAGTACGGTGGAGAGACTTCTTCCAGTGATCTGCCTCACCTTTGAAATGCTTGCCTTTCTTTCTTATGGGATGCCTGCTCTGAAGAAATCGACGATGCCCCAGGTACACATTCTTCTTATATTTATCCAAATATATGATGTCGGTATCATCTAAACAGTGCGTTCATGCGTGGTATCCCTTGTTTGTCTGTCCTGAAAGGTTACCGAGAGCAGGCCAATCATTGATGGTTACAAACAACAACTCTCGCAGGTCAAATTCCTGCTGTTTGTGCTCATCCCACGCACGTACACCTTTTCCATTCCACAGCTCTAAAAGTTCTTCGACTAATGGCCTTAGGTACACATCAATGTCGTTGCCGGGTTGCTTGGGGCCTTGGATGAGCACTGGCATCATAATGAACTTCCGCTTCATGCACAACCAAGGAGGAAGGTTATAGATACATAGAGTCACAGGCCATGTGCTATGATTGCTGTTCTGCTCCCCAAAAGGATTAATGCCATCTGCACTTAAACCAAACCATACGTTCCTTGCGTCCTTTGCAAAGTCCTTCCACTTTCTCTCGATTTTTCTCCACTGCGATCCGTCAGCGTGTACTCTCAACTTCCCGTCTTTCTTACGGTCTTTTTTGTGCCATCGCATCAACTTGGCATGCTCTTTGTTTTGGAACAAACGTTTCAACAGTGGTATTATAGGAGCATACCACATCACCTTGGCAGGAATCTTCTTCCTAGGGCGCTCGCCCGCAACATCACCAGGGTCATCGTGGCCGATCTTATAGCGCAATGCATAGCATACCGGGCATGCATTCAAATCCTCGTACTCACTGCGGTAGAGGATGCAGTCATTAGGGCATGCATGTATCTTCTGCACCTCTAATCCTGGAGGGAAGACAACCTTCTTTGCTTCGTACGTACTGTCGGGCAATTCGTTGTCCTTTGGCAGCTTATTCTTCATTATTTTCAGCACCTTTTCAAATGCCTTGTCAGATACACCAATCTTTGCCTTCCATTGCAGCAATTTCAGTGTGGTACCCAGCTTTTTCTTGTCATCTTCGCTATTTGGGTACAACAATTTCTTGTGATCCTCTAACATGTGCTGCAACTTCAGCTTCTCCTTTTCACTTGCGCAGTTTCTCTTTGCATCGGCAATGGCTTGACCAAGATCATCAGCGGGCTCATCTGATGCCTCTTCTTCAGCTCCTTCCCGCATTGCCGGCTGAGCTTCTTCCCCCATTGTTGTACCATCGTATTCATGGAACCCATGGCCAGGATAGCTGTCGTCATCCTCTTCTTCTTCATTCTCTTCCATTAGTACCCCTCTTTCTCCGTGCTTGGTCCAACAGTTATATCCGGACATGAAACCAGACTCAAACAGGTGGACGTGAATGGTTCTTGAGTTAGAGTAATTTCGATCATTCTTACAGCCAGCACATGGACAATACATAAAACCATCCGCCCGCTTGTTTGCCTCAGTCGCAACCAGAAAAGTATGCACGCCATTAATGAACTGGGGAGAGCATCGGTCATCGTACATCCATTGCCGGCTCATCTTCATTACACAACATCGAAAAGACCAAATTAATACAAGTTCATACAAAAAGTTCATACACACTTGTTCTCATAAAACAACATACAAACTCTCTAGCTAAAGCATTTAAATGCAACAACAAATGCGATCAAGATCGCAACTAAGGTAACAATTGATCCAACAGCATAGTTTTACCAAGCCTCACTATAAATGGCTTATTTTTTAAATTTTCTAATCTTCAAGCGCATTGCATCCATCTTGATCTTCAGTTTCATCTTCTCTTCTTCAACTCTTTTCAATTTTACTTTCAAATACTCGTTTTCTTTTTCAACTAAATTTAACTTCTTGACAAGAATATCTATGTCGGTTGCAATTTCTAGTTCACATACCTCCTAGATAAAAATATCTATGTCAACTTGATGGGCATAATTGTCATAAACACGAAATGCAACAAATAGTTATAAAATAGATTATATACTACATCCGAATCATAAACCGGATGAGGGCCGACGGGGACGGATGTCAAAACCATGCCACTATGTATAACAAACAAACATATAGGTAAGAAAACTATACAAGTAACTATCTAAATCTTACAAACATGTTTATTTATAAAAAAGGATAAGAACAAGAGGCTCACCAAGGTGGTGCCGGCGACGGGACGATGCGGGCGATCGACAGTGGTTAGGACGGGGACGGGAAGGCACTAAGTAAACCACACCTACACATGCAAAGTAAGAAGTTAATTTGAGCTCAAATTGCATATAAATCAAATAAACTACCACATATAAATACTCCCAAATTAAAACCCACAAATCACTATACTTATAGAGCATTGCAAGAGCTAATCTAGCAATGAGAGATGAAAGGACCAAGTTGCTAAACTTTGTGAACACTTGGATGGATGGGGTGCCTCCAAATCTTGACAAATTTTGGCAAAAATGAAGGATGAGCTCGAGGAAGAGGGGAAGAACAGAGAGGAGAGGAAAGGCGAAGAAGAGAGATCTCGGGCTAGGGTTTATATAGGAGCCCCTTTAGTCCCGGTTGGAGATACCAACCGGGACTAAAGGGGGGGCCTTTAGTCCCGGTTGGTTATACCAACCGGGACTAAAGGGGCTCGTGGGGGCCCCAGCTGACACCAGCCTGCCACCCCCCCCCCCCCTTTAGTCCCGGTTCGTGTTACGAACCGGGACTAAAGGTCCGGAACGAACCGGCACTAATGATGCCCGTCCCGAACCGGTACTAATGGTCACATTAGTGCCGGTGCAAAACCAGATCGGGACTAATGCTTTGGACAAAAGGTCAGTTTTCTACTAGTGGTTGTTGGTCAACTCGGAGGAAAGTATCCTTACTATTAATAATACCACTCCATGAAGATGCAATACTTTCCTAATCTGCATGGCAGGTTGATATATATCTTAATGTGTTCTAAGTGGCTTATTTAAGCAGAGATGTTGTCCTACAGAACATCTTTTGAAGAACACACCTATATGAGTCTGACTGTTAACATCGCAATCTATGAGAGTAGGGTGCTCTCTAGTAAACTCATGAAAGGCCTCGGAGTATGACGCATAAGCTCCACCTGCGGGGAAGTCCCACGGCAGCCTAGTATCGGTCAAGGCTTTGTGTGAAGCTAGATTCGCAAAAAACTTGCAGTTCAAGGCACAGTCCACTGTTCAAGTTGCTTACTAGTGTAGCATAGAGTTCTAGGTGGAAGTTTAACTTAACAGTCTCCACTGCAGTACCGGTATATAAACAGTGTTTTGGAACCAAAGGCAAATTTTGTGTGCCTCTAGAATCTGGTGGGGATTGCTGGAATTTGATCTAAACGTGGGCCAGCCCAATAGCATTTTTCAGAATTCCTAATAAATCCTAGAGGCCCACTAAGCCCATTCGTGCAAGGCAAGAGGTGGGACCAAAGTTTAGTCCCACATTGCTAGTTTAGTAGGAGTTGGGCCTCCTTATAAGGGAGGATGTTTCCCCACATGTATGAGCATGAGAACAAGAGGGACATATATGCGCGCTCCTCCTCCGACGCCCTGTTGGAAATATGCCCTAGAGGCAATAATAAATTGGTTATTATTATATTTCCTTGTTCATGATAATCGTTTATTATCCATGCTATAATTGTATTGATTGGAAACTCAAATACATGTGTGGGTACATAGACAACACTGTGTCCCTAGTAAGCCTCTAGTTGACTAGCTTGTTGATCAAAGATGGTTAAGGTTTCCTAGCCATGGACATGAGATGTCATTTGATAACGGGATCACATCATTAGGAGAATGATGTGATGGACAAGACCCAAACTGTAAACGTAGCATTTGATCGTGTCAGTTTATTGCTATTGTTTTCTGCATGTCAAGTATCTGTTCCTTTGACCATGAGATCATGCAACTCACTGACACCGGAGGAATACCTTGTGTGTATCAAACGTCGCAACGTAACTGGGTGACTATAAAGGTGCTCTACAGGTATCTCCGAGGGTGTCTGTTGGGTTGGCATGGATCAAGACTGGGATTTGTTACTCTGTGTGACGGAGAGGTATCTCAGGGCCCACTCGGTAATACAACATCACAATGAGCCTTGCAAGCAATGTGACTAAAGTGTTAGCCACGAGATCTTGTATTACGGAACGAGTAAAGAGACTTGCCGGTAACGAGATTGAACTAGGTATAGTGATACCGACGATCGAATCTCGGGCAAGTAACATACCGAAGAACAAAGGGAACAGCATACGGGATTAACTGAATCCTTGACATAGAGGTTCGACCGATAAAGATCTTCGTAGAATATGTAGGAGCCAATATGGGCATCCAGGTCCCGCTATTGGTTATTGGCCGTAGAGGTGTCTCGGTCATGTCTACATAGTTCTCGAACCCGCAGGGTCTACACACTTAACGTTTGGTGACGATTAGTATAATTGAGTTATTATGTTGGTGACCGAAAGTTGTTCGGAGTCCCGGATAAGATCCCGGACATGACGAGGATCTCCGGAATAGTCCGGAGGTAAAGATTGATATATGTGATAATAGTGTTTTGATCTCTGGAAGGGTTCCGGAGTTCACCGGAAGGGGTTCCGGATGTTTACCGAAGTGTTCGGGTGCAGCAACACTTTATATGAGCCAAAGGGATAAAGCCCACAAGGTATTGGAAAGTGCAAAAGTAGTTTTGCTGCCGCGTAAGCGGTACTACCGCTTGGTGAAGCGGTACTACCGCCCAAGCGGTACTACCGCTTGTGTGAAGCGGTACTACCGCCCAAGCGGTACTACCGCTTGTGTGAAGCGGTACTACCGCATGTGCGCGACTGTGCACGGTTCGGCAGGGATCCGAGTTGGACTCTTTCCCTGCGGGCCAAACCGACCTTGTGCGGGCAAAACCGACCCGGAGGAGGCTTTTACTCCAAGTTTAGACCCCAAGGCTCAACATATAAATAGAGGGGCAGGGCTAGCACACGGGACACATTAAGATTTCCCCAAGCCGTGTGCGGCAACCCTAGCCCTCTAGTTCCTCCGTCATAATCTCCGTAGTGCTTGGCGAAGCCCTGCAGAGATTGTTCCTCACCACCATCACCACGCCGTCGTGCTGCTGGAACTCAACCACTACTTCACCATCGCTCGCTGGATCGAGGAGGTGAAGGCGTCATCAAGCCGTACGTGTGTTGAACGCGGAGGTGCCGTCCGTTCGGCACTAGATCGGAAGGATCGTGATTGGATCGCGGGACGCTCGGCGATTTGGATCGCGAAGACGTTCGACTACATCAACCGCGTTTATTAACGCTTCCGCTTAGCGATCTACAAGGGTATGTAGATCCACTCTCCCTCTCGTAGATGCTCATCACCATGGATAGATCTTATGTGTGCGTAGGAAAATTTTTGTTTCCCATGCAACGTTCACCAACACGCCCGCCTCGCCATGCCACGCCGAGCCGATGTCTAAATTTTTGCCACGCACGACTGGTATACAAAAGGTCACTAGGGAGCTGAAAGGCTTTGCTGTAGTGGAGATTGAATATGAACGCTGCACCCTTCGGCTGCTGCCTGTTCGTTTCGTCTCCCTCTTTTCACTACTAGGAAAACGGCTATAGCTAATATGGACATTAATGGCGCACCATGTATGTGGTGCGCCACTGCTATATAGCAGTGGCGCACCAGATTTGGGTGCGCCATTAATGTCCATATTACTAATGGCACACCTGGTGTGTGGTGCGCCACTGCTAAGTTTCTCCTGGGCACACCCCCCTCCCCAGACTTACCAGTGGCGCACCGGGGTGTGGTGCGCCATTACTAGTTTTAACTAGTAATGGCGCACCACACCCCGATGCGCCACTACTAACAATTTTTTTTTCAAAACTAGTAATGGCGCACCGGTGTGTGGTGCGCCATTACTAGTTTTAACTAGTAATGGCGCACCACTCCTGGTGCGCCACTACTAACAATTTTTTTTTTCAATTTTTTTTTCAAAACTAGTAATGGCGCACCACACACCGGTGCGCCACTACTAACAATTTTTTTTCAATATTTTTTTTCAAAACTATTAATGGCGCACCACACACCAGGTGCGCCATTAGTAACCCTGGTTACCAATGGCGCATTCTTAGGAGGTGCGCCTTTGGTAACCTGAGAGCAGCTAGATATTTTTGACAGCCACCTACCACACTCACTTTCCCCACTTCATTCTCTCCACCTCTACCAAGCTTGGTCTCGGCTGCCTCCTCCTCCTCACCTCATTTGCACCATAGATTCACCCAAATTAAGTGGCTAAATTTCCTTTTTTTGATAGGTAAGTAAGGGGAAAGCTTTCTTTATGTTCTAGATCTACTTTTTTCTCCCTCCAACGTACACACTTTTTATGGCCTAGATCTACACTTTTCTCATTGAGCTAGATCTACGTATGTTTGTGGTGTTGCATATGTTTGTGTTTGCAGGTACCGGTATTTGAAATGCGATAGTTGCCAATATTTTGCCGGAATGTTGATTCATTTCCGTTTCGGCGAGAATTTGGCACTATGCATTCTTTTTTGTCCTATTTTTAGGCAAAGTCATGCCAAATTTTTTTTTGGTTCTAAAATATCGTTTTGCTCTACCCCGCAGGCGACCATGGTCCGCACGATGACCGAAGGCATCGTGAATAGGTTTTTGAGCTCCGCGAAGGCCGAGATGCTTCAAAAGAACGAGACGGAGATAAGATGTCCGTGTCGAAGATGCAAGCTGAAGAGCCTTATGGACCCGGATTCCAGACAGGTGCGGGACCACCTGCTCGTGCGTGGTTTCATGGATGGCTATCGGTGGCAAGGTGATGAAGATGATTATGAAGTCGTCCATGGGGGCCGTGTATAAGGTTCAACTGGTTCGGGTGCTGCGGGGCTGCGACGGCTTGTTACCTCCGTATCGACCCCCTGGGGCCGATTAAGATGATGTGATGACCCTCAGCGCCTGCTTAAACTGGTCCATGCTTTGGCCGAAGAGCCAGATTCGTTTGGGGGCGGGGGACACCACCCCACAGACAACACCGCCAGTCATGCCGGCGCCAAGCCATGGCAAGACCGCCGCAACGCTACCGCCGTCAGCTGATCCGGACATGCATATGGCACAGGATCCGGACGACGACGACGGTACATTTTCCAACGTCGATAAGTACATCAACGAACATGGGTACGGTGACGAATTCTTGGGGCCTCCTTCTCAAGAACCCAACCCTGCAAAAGACGATCGCGATCTAGCTGGTACCACGGAGAAACCCAATTGCAACAGGCGTCGTCTGTTCAGTTCTCAGGAGACGCCTCCAGATGCCGCCTTCACCGAGACTCAAATAGCCGAGGTGCGAAATATTATCAGCCCCAACACACTCAAGAAGGTGGTCTCTGAGCAAAACTCGATCCCATTACTGCAGAAGAAGCAGAAGGGACGGAAAAGAAAAATAACAAGGGTGCGAGCCAGCCGGCACCGAGTACGATCCGTGCTCAGGACGGGCCACCAATACCTAAGGATATCTCGAGGAGGGTGCATGTGGCGGGTAGGCCGATGCTACCGACTAATCTGTTGAATGCTGCAACCGGTGCTATGCGGAGTCTGCATGACGCTGTTCCTTCTATGGAGAAGCGGCGTCTCTCCGAGAATGATGTGGCATACCCGGTTTTCGTGGCCAAGGTGCCAGAGGGCAAGGGCTTTGTCGATAGCACCATCGGGCGTATGATCGTCCTGCGGTTTGATGACATCTTCGCTATGTTTAACCTTTATCCGCTGCACTACACCTTCATTCGGCTATTTTCGATCAGTATGGAGATGCGGATCATTAGAGACAAGACCCCGGACATCGTGATAGTCGACCCCTTCTACATGCGTGCCAAGATCTTGGGCAGCGCTGGGGACCGGCAAGTCGCGAGTTCATACCTCGAAGGCGTCATTCTGGCGAACCAAGATAAGGATAACTTCCTCGTGCCTTACTTTTCCGAGTAAGTCATCCCCTCACCGCCCCGTAACATATGATTTCTTAGATTTTGATCGTTCTTTTTTTTTTCTAACATTCCGTGCTTTGTGCAGTGACACACATTGCACACTCATCCTCTTAAGCCCGAAATATTCCATGGCCACGTATTTCGACTCGGACCGTCAGTCGAAGAAAGACTACACATATATCAAGAAAGTTCTTGATGATGCTCTCCCCGGCTACGCCAAATCTGGAGGCACCTTCAGGAGGCCAATTTGTAGGTACGGCAAGCACGTGTTCACCCACGTAACGACGTTCCCCTGCGTCAAGCAGCCGCCTGGCAGTCAGAAGGATGCCTACTACGCCCTCCATCACATGCGGGCGATCGTACGGAACCATCATCAGCGTATGCTACCAAATGATCTCAAAGAATTGGCCGCACGCTTGTCGGCAATCCAGGACGAGGACATCAGACAAGAATTCTTTCGCATCCAGTCGGAGTTAGCGGAAATCATCTATCAAGATGTCCTTCGTACCTCGGGGCAGTTCTACCTCAACTATCAACCGTCCAACAGTGAAATAGAAACAACGCTACAACTGCAGGCTGACAACGACCGCACATTCATGACCATCACGAAAGACGGCGGCTTCATCCACGCTCCGGTCCCTGAGTCGAGTCGAAAGTATTGATGCTATGTAGTTCTGAAATATCGATTAGCTCATGTTGTAATTAAACTTTAATGAACTTGTATGTCTCTTTAGTTTGGACAGTCGTTCAACTTATATGTAATCGATGCTATTTATTAGTAGGACCATGAACCGTGCTATTAATGTGTTGCTTTTCTCTTCCGATCCTTTTGTTGCATACTTATATATTGCTTATATATTATCTGTGAATTGCTACTAACGTTTTGTTTGTCTAGTGCATAGAGATGCCGTCGTATGTCGTGTACAAGGGTGAGGTTCCCGGAGTCTACGACGACTGGGAGGAGTGTCGGAAACAGGTTCATCGTTTCAGTGGTAACAGTTACAAAGGGTACACCACTAGGGCGGAGGCGGAAGCTAGATACGCGCGCTATCTAGCGGGAGAGAGGAGGGAGCGGAGGAGGAACCGGATGAAGACCAGTTTCATCGCGATGATGCTCATCGTGACCGCAGCTCTCTTCTATGTGATGGTAGTTTAGATGATATCGACTTTGTAATGTGACGACAAACTCGCTACTCGGTCTCGAGACCTAAACTTGTCTAATATTTGAACTTTGTTCGTTATTTCGAATTCGGAGACTAATATGACGAATTGTATTATATATGTGCTGTTTATATTATGTGTTGTTTTTATTCTGTGCTGTGTATTGTATTCTGTAACCTGTGCAAATACCAGAAAATTAAAAAATAATAATTCCTAGAATTAATATTAGTGGCGCACCATAATTCATATTAGTGGCGCACCCAGTTAAATACCAGGGCCCCTAGGAGGCATATCAATGGCGCACCATGAGGCATAGCAATGGCGCACCCAGTTAAATACCAGGGCCCCTAGGAGGCATATCAGTGGCGCACCAGGAGGCATATCAATGGCGCACTATGTGGTGCGCCACTATTATCGGGGATACTAATGGCGCACCAGTGGTGCGCCATTAGTATTTGTTACTAATGGCGTGATAATAGTGGCGCACCTATAGTGCGCCATTAATAGCCAAAATAGGTGCGCCACTAACAGCCTTTTTTCTAGTAGTGTTTGCTTCTTCTTCCGTCGCTGCCTGTTCGCCTCCTTCTCCTGTGCCTATAAAAGGGAGGTCGCTCCTCTCCAGAGAGACACACCAGAACTTCCTCTTACTCACGCTATCGAGTTTCAATCCTTGAGTTGCTGCAAGGTTATTCCCCATCCCGGCTTGCGGCGTGCACCGCAAGTCGGGACAGTAGGCCTCTGAAACCCCACCACTTTGAGTCCTGTACGGGAGAATGGTGATAGGGTTTTTGGGGAGTGCTCTGCGCGACTACTGGCTTCTTCATCACGGACGCCAGGGACGCCGACGATCACTTCCTAGACGATGACTTCTTCCCCGACGTTAACAACCTCTTCGACGACATGGCCGGTGACGACGTCAACGCCCATCCTGCTGCTGCCACCGCTCAGTACGTGTTCATGTCCTTCTTGTTCGAGGTTCTGCTAGAGATTCTTGGTCTAGTTTCTGTTCTACATATGTTTCGGTATAGTTCACATGTTCACATAATTTTCACCTACTATCCTTTAGTTTCCCTCATAAGTTTTGATCCTCTTATTGTGGAATACTCTCCTCTACGTTGCATGACTATTGTTGCCTCTGTTACCATGATATTGTTTTATCTACTGTTTATTTCGTTTAAATCATTCGGTAAATTGCTCATATATCCAACATCCATGGCATCAGGGCTCATCTTTATACGTGTAGGTGTGGCGATTTGGTTTGCCTCGAAAGTGGCTTTGGATTCATCGTTGTATTCATTTTTTCAGTCTCTCATGAATAATTAATAAAGGTGGCTGCATGTATCATTTTGTTGCAAAAGCCGAAGGTAATCCTCCTTTTCAAGAAAAATAGTCAAAATATATTATAAAACATGCAAAATATTTGCTATTGTATCTGCTCTATAGCCATTTTTTTAAACCGGGATAATCCCCTGTCCATTACCAAGATAACGGAAATACAGCTGAATCTAGGACTGTCCAGAGGTAAAAGGGAAAACTCTATAGCCATATAACCACACTTCTAGTGTATTGGTTATATTTGGAGCGGAACGGTGATGAACAAGGTTGAATGTTGATCAAAAGAGATAGAAAAGCAAAAAAAAAATTGAACTGTTTGATCCATGCGTTATTTTTTACATGATTGATTCATGCTTCAAGTGTCGTTGTTTCATGTGATTATGTCTTCTTCCACCCCCGTTTGAAGGAAGGGCTACCCGCAAGAAAAAATGTTACTTCCTCCATTTTTAAATATATTTTTTAAAGCTTTCACTATGGACTGCTGAGTAAATAGACAATTTTTTGATTAAATTAATCCACGAGTAAATCATTAACATGGCATTAACAAAAACAGAGACATGCTGATATTTGATCACGCAAACACATACTACGCTAATCTATGTATGACGCCAGTAGTGTTGAAACAGAAATAAACAGGAGCGGGATAAACGTGTTATACCCTTCAATAGGCCAGTTGGCCGTAGCCGCGACAATGACGGCGGCAACCTCCTCGGCCATCTTCTCATCGGCTTCGAGCTTCTCGGCGGCAAGACGGTCGGCTTCGGATGGCTGAGACATGATGACCGAAGACGACGAAGACGTAGTAGAAGCAGTCGAACAGAGGCGAGCAGTCGCGTAGGAGACGCTCCTCAAAAAAACTAATCGTCTCTCTCCCGTACAGGATCCGGAGAGGCAGGATTTCGAAGGCCTGCTCTCCCGTCAACCGTGTATGTGGTGAACGGGATGGAGTCGCCGGCGGCAACATCAGCAAGAGGAACGACGGGACGGTGCGCGTGGAGCATATGTGATCTGTTCGTGGCGGCTAGGGTTGGCCGATGCCTCACATATATATGCGCGTGGTGGAGAGACATGGGCTGGACCCATGTCCAAGTCGAGCCCACGTCCTACGTCTCATATTGTGGCGCGTATTTTACGACCTCTTCGTTTCTGACCGGCAAAAATAAGCGCATATGTATGAGCTCGGCTCTGCTCATTTCCGCAACCAGTGGCGTGGCGCGGCAAGACAAGGCAGGCGGCGGTGAAGGAGTGCGCGAGGGCCACTTCTCTTCTCAAGTTCCAATAGCATGTGAAAGAGAATCCCTTATAAAGATGTCCAACTCCTCTCCAACTTCTGGAGTCATACTAAACTTTCCACCATCCCCTTGTCGTGACACCTACATGGGTCCTTAAAGATTTTCATAAATTGTTGGATGGGCCTAAAGCCCACCACACATTTCAACACGGACAGTCCGTAGTGGTTTCTCTAAAAAAGCTTATGTTTACGAACGGCGGGAGCAGTAAATGGGAGTAATTTGTATATTTCAAAAACATGCCACACTTTTCATTTCATACAGAAATTTTGGTTTAAAAATATGGTATATACATTTTAAAACAAAAAGAGTGCACACTACCCAGCGTTCAGGGTGCACCAATCTTTTTTTTTTTGGAACCAATCTGTTCATAGTGTGCATGACTAAATTCATGTGGACATGTTTAGCACCAAAAGATTATGTGTCTGCGTTGTTATTTTGTTATAGAGCAACCCAACACAATTCCTAAGACAAATTTTCTCAACTTTTTTTGTTTTGTTTTTTTATTGGATTATTGGACTAACGTTGGCATTTTTTTTTTATAGGATTATGTTGCCAAGTGCCTTTCAAACCTTGCAAAAAAAACTGTGCATACACTATCGTATTCCCTAAATGTTATGAACTACTCCCTCTGTTTCAAAATAAGTGTCGCAAACTTTGTACTAAATTTGTATAAATTTTATACTAGACCAACGACACTTATTTTGGAACGGAGGGAGTATGATGTAATCCCTGGCTTTCTGGTTTGCCTGTTGCAAACAGATATGCCTTCGCCAAATGAATAAAGCGCCGTAGGGCGGAGGTTTCAAAAAGAAAACAAGAAGCGCTCGTACCTAGGAGTAATCTGAATAAACCCTAAACGGTCGAGAAAATTGCATCAGGACGCGACGAAAAGAAAAGGCAAGCAGCCGAATGATTTGAAGGTGGGCTCGCACAATTCCTAGGGACGACGGTCGGGCACTACGTACCACAGGGGTGGGTGTCACTCCGGCCCGGCGTGTGCAGGGGAGGAAGCTTCGTAGCACCATCACGCGGACGGTCGTCTCTGTTAAACGTATTGTACACGACAGGATCGTATAGTCTGTTAGTCTAGATAGCTAACCAAGTAGTTAGTATCTATCAGGTTGTTGAGCTGGTTGTTGTAATCCTAGCCGGCCAAGGCTTCTATATAATGGAACACGGCATGGACCTATTGGCCATCGCCTTATCGCATCTCTCTCTCCCCTTGCCGATCCAATCTCCTTTACATGGTATCAGAGCCATCTCAGCTAATGGCTTCTTCATCCACCTCCGCCGCTCTCCCCATGGCTGTCACCTCCTCTGTCACCGTGCGGCTGAACCACGGCAACTACATGCTGTGGCGGGCTCAGATGATCACCCATCTCCGGAGCCACCCTCACCTCCTCGGCCACATCACCGGCACCACCGCCGCGCCTTCCTCGACCATCGATGAAGTCACCGGCACCGGCGAGGCGCGCCGGACGGTCCAGGTAGTCAACCCCGAGTACGCGATGTGGTACGTCCGCGATCAGACGGTGCTCAGCGGCTTCTTCGCCACCGTCACTGAGGAGGTCCTCGCGTCCATCATGGGCGCCGCCACTGCGCGCGACGCGTGGCTGGTCCTGGAAGGCATGTTCGCCTCCAGGTCTCGGGCTCGAGTCATCCAGATTCGTGCCCAGCTCACTGCCGCCAAGAAGAAGGGCACCCCGATGGCTGACTACTTCCGCAACATGAAGCAGCTCGCGGACACGCTCGCTGCCATTGGGCAGCCCCTTCGCGAGGAGGAGACGGTCTCGTACATCTTGGCCGGCCTCGGGCCGGACTATGACGCGCTGGTCACCTCGCTTACCACGCGCAATGATGAGATCACCCTGGACGAGGTGTACTCTCATCTCCTCGCCTTCGAGCATCGTCACGAGCAACATGACGCCGAGATCACCCTCGGCACCGGTGGGCCATCTGCCCCTTCGCGAGGAGGAGACGGTCGCCCAAGCAACGGAGGAGGCGGCGGGAACCAGCAAGGAGGAGGCGGACGTGGTCGCCGAGGCGGCTTCGGTCGCGGTGGAGGCGGCCGAGGTGGGCCACCGCAAGGGCGCGGCAACGGCAGACAAGGCCAGACCAGCAACAACTCCAATGGTGCACCACGCACGGTGTGCCAGATCTGCAACAAGGTTGGCCATAGTGCGATCCGGTGCTACAACCGCTACAACCACGCCTACAACGACGACGAGCCCTCGCCAACCATGCTTACCATGCTGCGACAGGCTACAACGTCGACCCAACCTGGTACATGGACACCGGGGCGACTGATCACATCACTAGTGATCTAGATCGTCTCGCCGTCCGTGAGGTCTACAACGGCAACAAACGTGTCCACGTCGGCAACGGAGCAGGTTTGCATATTTCTCATGTTGGTCATGGCGCTTTAAACACTACTGCCAAAACCCTTTCTCTTCGTAATATTCTTCATGTTCCTCACATCACCAAAAATCTCGTTTCCGCACATAAACTTGCCAAAGACAATGATGTTTTTATTGAAATTCATCCGTACCATTTTGTTGTTAAGGATCGGGAGTCGAGGAGAAGGGTGCTTCAAGGCAGGTGTGAGGCGGGACTTTACCCCATTCATCAAACAGAAATAAACACCGCCAAGTGTGCCATGTTCACGGCTAGCACTAACAAGGAGCA
Source organism: Elymus sibiricus (assembly GCA_039707655.1). Taxonomy (NCBI): domain Eukaryota; kingdom Viridiplantae; phylum Streptophyta; class Magnoliopsida; order Poales; family Poaceae; genus Elymus; species Elymus sibiricus. The sequence continues at coordinate 455,647,985 of CM077675.1, read as the reverse complement.
ATGGCATCGGCGATTAGGACATCCGTCGTCTCAAGTAGTGCACTCTATCTTGAGGCTTAATAAAATTCCTTTTTGTAATTCTGAGCATGCACATGTTTGCAATGCCTGTCAGATGGCTAAGAGCCATCAACTTCCCTTTCCACTTTCGAATCATGTTTCAACAGCTCCTTTAGAGCTTATTTATACTGATGTTTGGGGTCGAGCAATTCCTTCTGTTGGTGGTTACAAATACTACGTCAGTTTTATTGATGATTTCACAAAATTCACCTGGATATATTTTCTTCATGCTAAATCTGATGTTGAATCCATTTTTCTGCGCTTCCAAAAACATGTCGAACTTCTTCTCAATACTAAAATCAAGAGTGTTCAATCTGACTGGGGTGGGGAATACCACTGCCTTCATAAATATTTTCTTGATCATGGCATTATGCACTATATCTCATGTCCTCATACCCACCAACAGAACGGTTCGGCCGAACGTAAGCACAGGCACATAGTTGAAACCGGTCTTGCCCTACTTGCTCAGTCGTCCATGCCCGTAAAGTTTTGGGACGAAGCCTTCTCCACTGTCGTTCATTTGATCAATAGGCTTCCTACTCGTATCCTTGACAATGCTACACCTCTTGAACGCCTTCTAGGTGACAAAGCCAAACCCAATTATGATCTTCTCAAAACTTTCGGGTGCGCATGTTGGCCTTTTCTCCGCCCATACAATGCTCGCAAACTCATGTTTCGCTCCAAAGAATGTGTGTTTATTGGCTACAGTAGCAACCACAAAGGGTACAAGTGCTTGGATGTTAGCACTGGACGCGTGTATATCTCGCGGAACGTTGTATTCGATGAAAACGTTTTCCCTTTTTCTCGGCACTTTTCCGTTACACCCACAAATTTTGGCAGTCCTGTTTCTAGTGCTACTGACCTCCTGACTAATGTGCAAAATCAGCCTGTCCCTGTTGACGTTCATGCAGGACATCCCCATGCAGATCCAGTTGACTTGCATGGCCATGACGTTGATCACCATGCAGGCTACTCGTCGGACTCCGCATCCGACTCGGACTCGGACCCCGGCTCGGCCCATGAGCAGTCTCCGCCACCTTCACCCGGTGGGCCGCCTTCCGGCCCAGCCCGCGCCGCCCTCGCCGCCTCGTACACGCCTCCGTGCTGGCATCTCACGGCCCAAGAAGTTCCCGGGCTTTGTCACGTACACTGCTGTTCGCGCAGATGACCTTGAGCCTGCCTCGGTCGATGCCGCGCTGCAAGATGCTCGCTGGAAGGCCGCCATGGACGCTGACCTCGCGGCTTTGCACCGCAACGAGACGTGGCGTCTCGTTCCTGCACCTTCTGGCATCAACCTCATCGACAGCCGTTGGGTTTTCAAGGTCAAGCACAACCCCGATGGCACCGTCGAACGCTTCAAACCTCGTCTCGTCGCTAAGGGTTTCAAGCAGCGCCACGGCCTCGACTACGATGACACCTTCAGCCCCGTGGTGAAGCCCACCACGATTCGTGTCCTCCTCTCCCTCGCCGTGACGCAGGGGTGGCACATGCGGCAACTCGACGTCGACAATGCCTTTCTTCATGGCTATCTTGAGGAAGAGGTATACATGGTCCAGCCACCAGGATTTGTTGACCACCGTTATCCTCAACATGTGTGCAAGCTCGAGAAATCTCTATATGGGTTGAAGCAGGCGCCCCGAGCATGGTTTGCACGTCTCAGTGGTAAATTACACGAACTTGGTTTTGTGCCCTCCAAAGCTGACGTGTCTCTCTTCATCTACAACACCAATGCTGTTACTATGTTTATGCTAGTGTATGTAGACGACATCATTGTGGTGAGCTCTACCGCAGCTGCCGCAGATCATCTTCTCAGTCAGCTCCGCACAGAGTTTCCTGTCAAGGACCTTGGTGTTCTCAGCTTCTTCCTCGGCATTGAAGTGAAGCCCACGCAAGATGGTATTGTTCTAGCCCAGAAAAAGTATATCTCAGATTTGTTGACACGGACAAACATGTTGCAAGCAAAGGGAGTTTCCACGCCTATGGCTACAACCGAGAAACTATCTCGGCATGAAGGAATCACCTTGTCCTCAGCTGATGCAACAAGGTACAGAAGTGTAGTCGGAGCACTACAGTACCTCACCTTGACTCGTCCAGATATTTCCTTCAGTGTTAACAAAGTCTGCCAGTTCTTGCAAACTCCTACGGATATACATTGGACTGCGGTCAAGAGAATCCTACGATATCTCAAGCAGACCCAGTCCTTTGGGGTCTTATTACAGAAGTCATCATCATTGCTGCTTAGTGGTTTTGCCGATGCAGATTGGGCAGGGTGTCCAGACGATCGTCGATCAACAGGTGGGCATGCAGTTTTCCTTGGCTCAAATATTGTTGCCTGGAGTTCAAGGAAACAACCCACCGTGTCACGTTCCAGCACAGAAGCCGAATACAAGTCAGTAGCCAATGCAACAGCCGAGATCATGTGGGTTCAGGGTTTACTAAAGGAGTTGGGAGTCTTCTTGAGGCGTGCTCCAAGTTTGTGGTGCAATAATCTCAGTGCAACCTACCTGGCAGTTAATCCCATCTTCCATGCCCGAACCAAACACATTGAAGTCGACTATCACTTCGTTCGAGAAAGAGTGGCTCGCAAGGCACTTGATGTGCGCTTCGTTTCTACACATGATCAGCTTGCAGATATACTGACTAAACCTCTTCCTGTACAATCCTTTGTAAAGTTTAGAAACAATCTCAACTTGGTAGCACCACGATGAGATTGAGGGAGGCTGTTAAACGTATTATACACGACAGGATTGTATAGTCTGTTAGTCTAGATAGCTAACCAAGTAGTTAGTATCTATCAGGTTGTTGAGCTCGTTGTTGTAATCCTAGCCGGCCAAGGCTTCTATATAATGAAACACGGCATGGACCTATTGGCATCGCCTTATCGCATCTCTCTCTCCCCTTGCCGATCCAATCTCCTTTACAGTCTCAGCTCGCCGGCGGCCATTGCCCAGTCACTAGTGCGCACCGTGCAGAAGAGCACTTTGAGCGGAAACGGAGAGAGAGAGAGAGAGAGAGAGAGAGAGAGAGAGAGAGAGAGAGAGAGAGAGAGAGAGAGAGAGAGAGAGAGAGAGAGAGAGAGAGAGAGAGAGAGAGAGAGAGAGAGAGAGACCGAGTGGCTACCTACGTTGCTGATCTCAGGTTTAGCCGGCGCATGGGCCACGCCCCGGCTCAGGTTGCCGTTTTCGGACGAGACGACAGGAGACGCACTGCTGCAAGCGATATGCATGTGATCACTGCATGGACCGATGGCCCGGGGCCTTTCCCTTGGCGAAACAGAGAAAAGACGCACCGCGGTCCGCGGTGAGTGCTCAAACCGCGTTGTCACTCTGCGGCATAGTAATTTATTTATTCCAATATAATGATAGTATATGTATTTTTTTTTCTTGGAGAAAAAACGTATACTGCGCCGTTACGCTTAATAATCTGGTTGCTAGCCAGAAGCTTGGGTCTTATGGTCTGCCAAAGAAAGATTTTTTTTTATCTTAACAGGGATTCGCGATCGCCAAATAGCCTTCTATCTAGGATCCCAATCCCGAAAATGAGTTTGACACCGAGGGATTTAATCCAGAACTTGCCTTATGGGGAATGATGCCAGACGGATAAAAGAATGAACTTACGGTTTGAGAGTTGGAGATCATTTTTGTGTACAAGAATAATTGTATCATGAGTGTACTAGAGGTGGGTGACGCCACCAGGGCAGTGGTTAATTAGTAGCCACACTTGAGATATGTCCGGCTGCATCAGGATTAGATAGTATCTTGGCTAAGGCATCGACCACAAAGTTGAACATGAGAGGTGAGATAGGGTCACGCTGCCTAACTCCACAGACGTTTTTGAAAAAGGGGGCAATGGCCATGTTGATGAAAATGCGGTGTGGCCACCGCGAACAAGCTACATCAGGCAATGTACATAGACAGGGACAAAACCACTAGCCAGGAGAACCTCCTGGAGTAATGACCAGCAGACACAGTACGTCGTAAGCCTTCAAAGTCAAGTTTAAGAACCACTACCTCACGCCCACGAGCATGAAGATCGTGCAGGCGCTCATGCGGCACAAGGATACCATTCCGGATGAATCCTCCCTTAATGAAGACCATTTGCATATGGCTAATGATCTTACGGGCGATGGGAGATAACCTAGTAGCAAAAGCCTTAGAAGGGAATTTGGCAATGTTGTTAATCAGGGCAATTGGTCTGAACAAGCGAATGTTTTCAATCTCTTTAACCATAGGGATCAAGGTAAGAATAGCTTCATTAAGACGTATAATAGCCTTCGCGGATTTTATACATAAGGGGTTTAAGGGACTGCTAGAATTTCTTGAAGAAAGGAATAGAAAAAGCACCCGTCCTAGGGGCAGAGTTAGATTTTCAAGAGGATATGGCCTCATCTATCTCTTCAGTCGATAGAGGTAACATCAGGGCATCATTGTTGTAAGGATTTTATACATAAGGGGTTTAAGGGACTGCTAGAATTTCTTGAAGAAAGGAATAGAAAAAGCACCCGTCCTAGGGGCAGAGTTAGATTTTCAAGAGGATATGGCCTCATCTATCTCTCCAGTCGATAGAGGTAACATCAGGGCATCATTGTTGTAAGGAGAAGCCATCAGGTTTCTAAACCAGGTGAAGGGGTCACACCGCAACCCAGAGGAGGGTTGTTGACTTACGAGAGTACAATAAAACTCATAGGTATGTGAGGTTATGGCATGAATATCAGAGGTAATGACCCCGATGACAGAGAGGCGATTTATAGAAAACTGACAACACCCTCCCATTAGCTAATGCTTGGATATGTCGAGTTGGCATCACTTTTCAGGATCAAGTTTAAGTTGCCCATGTGTTTCCAGTATAGCTCATCAGTGTGTAGGTCAACAAGTTTGCCCAAGCGCATCGTGACCCCCAACATCGACCATGACATCAAGATATTTAATTTGTATCGCCAAAGACAACTTTGATTTCAGAGCATCCGCATGAAGATTAACCCCCAGCCTCTTAGGAATTTTCTCAATCGTTGTGAACAATAATTCCAGTCATCTATCAACCCAAAGGACCTGGTACACTCGCGCAGGAGGGAGGCCCATTTATTAACTACAATAGGAAAGAAATCTTCATTGAGAAACCAGTTGGTTTTGAAGCGAAAGCGCGAATGGGGGGGGGGGGGGGGGGGGAGAAGTAGTGGAACCACAATTCAGTAGGAGAGGGGTATGGTCCTCGACATTCAACCTAGAGCGGAATTTTGAGCTCGAGGATGAAGAACTCGCATGTCTTGGTGAAGAATTGGGGTGTTGTCGCAATCTGCTCGGATCGAGCACCCCAAGCCACGCCATTGTGCCACTAGGAGAACGAAGAGGAGAAAAAACCCTGAAAGTGTTTACATGATTAATTTGAGTAGTGTGAGCTCTTTTTTCAACAAAAGAATAGGATAACACAGCCACCCACATCTATTCAAAAACTATATGCCCAATTAACCATAGTAGAGACAAATAATCTAGACAATCTCACAAAATGAAGAACATCTAGTATCGTAGTTAATTTGGTAGTCCTATATAAGTATAGGTGAACCATGCACCTAGGGGCGTAGTAGTAATATACATTTCAATAATCTTTTTCCTGATGCAATATTTCCTTCCATACATACATTATTATATGAAGCATTGAAAATATATGTCCAGTTTCTCCAAACAAACAAATAAACTTTTCAAAATGACTGCGTAGACACTACTGATTTTTTTCTCCTCGTGCCAGCCTACCAGGGGTGCTCTGCCAATAAGAAGAGAGAGAGAGAGGGAGAGAGAGAGAGAGAGAGAGAGAGAGAGAGAGAGAGAGAGAGAGAGAGAGAGAGAGAGAGGGAGGAGTAATCAGTGCTTTTCCCAGAAGAGAAGGCAGTATTCAGTGTAAGTTTGCTTATCTTTACAAATTCTACTTTTCCATGTTGCCATCGTGCTAACTCGCCTAGCTAGGATACCGTACCGAGGGATCTGCTAGATTTAGATCTGACACTACCTACACTAGTTTGTGGCCGGTGTCGTCTAGTTGTCGGCCTCCTCGTCGTTGTCGTCCTCCTGGTCCAAAGTGATGTCGTTGACGTAGGTGCAGCGGTCGGACTCACGAGTGGCAACATAAATGTTCCTGATCGGGTTACTAAAACAACTTGAAATGACCTACATATGTACTCGGGCGGACCGACAAGGGGTTACTGGCCACTACATATGTACTAAATAATTCACAATGCCTTTCGATAGCGTAGACAACCGGGTGTATGGCCAAGAATGCAATGACCGATTAGAGCTACGTCAGCATGGCAAACGACATCGGACATAGCAGCCAAGCAAAATGTTGTGATTGGATAACCTGTTTGCTACTTTGTCCCAAGTTTCCTCACCTGGGAGCTACACTTCGCAAATTTATTACCAAACGTCACATGCACGCCAAGTTTGTAGACATAGGAGCATATTAGATCTTGTTTTTACTTTTTGATTTTATACTTTTAACACTTTATAATGGCATGTTAATTGTATGTATATTCAGGTCAAGAGGCCAGAGTTCATTTTCATTATCTAACAAAAAGAACATGTCAAGTGCTCAGCATTGCTCTTTTTTGCCTCTTATTTTGAGGAATTTCAATTTAGAGAAAAGACCGATTTTGTACTTTGGTGGTTCTTTATGGAGAACTAATTTCAATAGGTTTAGGTTGTTGGCTCGGTTTCCCTCAATAAATGGGACAATCTGTTTAGATTTTTGACACGGTTTTTCTTATAAAGGGGATTACGACCTTGGCATATGGCCACGTTGAGTAATATATTCAGATGGGAGAGGTCCCTCGGTGACTCCTAAAAAAACTCATTTCAATTGAATGACACGTGTTTGATGATTATTTAGAAAATTTTGAGAAAATGTGTGGACTTCGGCCCCTTGTCTACCTATGTTTTACAAAACTATGGTTACTTGAGATTCTCTGATGCATAAGGCGTTATCTTTTGTTGTATTTGTTCTTTTTAGTAGTGAACAACGCGCAAAGGTAGCATGATGCCAACGTATTTTGATGATTTCCTAAGCGAGTGACCCAACTCCTCGTATTTTATAGTTTCGTAGCAACGCACGGGCATTATGCTGGTTGATGTACAAATCAAGGCTTGGAATCTGTGTATGGTATGCAGAAGAAATTGACATTAGGAAAAAAGAACTTTTCCGCTCCATCATTCAAAAGTCACAAGGGTAATTGCAGTTCTTTTGTATGATTACTTCCACTTCAAGTTACTTGAGTTCATGAACTTGCCCTGTTTAGACAATGCAGCTCCAAGTACTACAGCCTACAGCCCAGCCCAACAACTTCCTCTCATTTCTGTGCAAGTTTGCCATCTTCAGAAGTCACAAGGGACTACTCAGTGCAAGTTTGCCATCCTTTAGAAATTCGGCTACATGTTATTAAACCGCACTACCCACACAAAAAAATCTCTAACCGCACGGAGAAGAAGTTGTTTTGGGGAATTTGAGTACTTCAAACAAAAATGTAAATGCTTAATTTATAACTGAGGAACTGAAGGCAATATTTTGTCACGGCACTATGAATCTTGGTAGCATTATTATGGCACTCATTTGACATTATATATAGTTGCAGTAGTAGAATTGCAGGAAGAAATTTAACACACACTGGCTTGGTTTGCTGCATACGGCCGTGACTAGAACACAATGGCTTGGTTTGCTCATCCAATGCACATGCACATATATAAATCCCAAGCATGCAAAGTGTCCAACATCTTCTAATTTGTATAGGAGTATTGGAAGGTACTACTACTAGAAATTAGCCTACTTATTAATTCTACCATGGATTAATTAATTATCGGGCGCTAGCTTAAGCACTTGCTACTGCCTGCTGCGCGCTCCGTCACTGCCGTCGCTTCTTAGTGGGAGTGGGAGTGGGAGTGGCTCGCCCTCGCTCGACATTGGCCAGGTACTTCTTCGCCTCCGTGACGTGCAAGCTCTCGCGTTGGCGATGGCAGCTCTTGCACACGAAGTACACCACCACCTGCGCCACCAGACCCGCCATCACCGCCGCCCACAGCGCCGTCGCAATGGTGATCCCCGCGGCCACCCGGAGCCAGACGCCGAGGCCCATCCTGTCGTCCACCACCAGCGCCCCAAAAGCGAGCTGCACGGCGACGACGCAGCCGTCGGTCGTCCAGAAGACGGCGGCCGCGGCCCAGAACTGCCAGCGAGTAGCTCGTCGCTGATGTGCATGCCGCGGAAGCCCCACTCGTCCTCCAGCACCAACATCAAGCAGGCGACGCGCCACACCGCGCCGATGTGCGCCGCCCCGGCGAGGTACGCGGTGCTGCCCAGCAGCAGCGCCGCCCGGGGAAGATGCTGCGCGCCGCTCTCCACCTCGCCCGGGGCAGCGGCGTCGAGAAAGTGGTGGCGCGCCATCCATGCGGCGGCGCCGAGGAGCGCGGTGTAGCCGAGGAGGAGGAGGAAGGCGTCGAAGGTGGTGACCACGAGGCGCCAGGCGACCTTGCGGGCCGTCCGGATGAGGCGCGTGGCGCTGTGGGAGTTGCCTCCGAAGACGGACCAGAGGAACCTGGACAAGAACCAGGGGACGATGCGGTAGTCGCGCGCGATCGAGCGCTTGTCGCGGTCGTCGGTGACGCCGTAGCGCGGGGCGACGCAGAAGACGCAGAAGGCGGCGGCGCAGAGCGACTGGGCCGCGATGGCGAGGAGGCAGGCGGCCTCTACGAGGAAGAAGAGCAGCCAGTTCCTGTCGAGACGGACGAGGCCGGCGCCGGCGTCTGAGGACGCGAGGGCGTCGGAGAAGAGGGCGCGGGAGACGGCGATGTGGGCGAGCGAGGACAGCGTGAGCATGATCACCTGGCCGGCCAAGAAGGCGGAGCCTGGGGGACGGGAGCGGGCGACGCGGAGGGTCTCGCGGCAGATGCCGGCGAGCCCAAGAGCGCCGAGGGCGGCGAACTCTGGGTTCCGCTCCATGGACAAGCTGTTTCTTGTTGCCGAGGAAAAGAATTCGGGGAAAGGAACAGGGACGAGCACTGGTCAGGGCATATATAGTCAGAGGTGGCCGCCACAGAGCATGGTGATCATGGCGCTCTTGATCTCTCGCGCTTGCGCAGCACAGAGCATGGTGACGCGGCTAACGAGGAGGAGGTGGTTGTGGCAATCCTGACAAGCCTAGCCACGTCCGTGTAATCTTTAGGTACGACACATCCATCATCTTCTGGTGCAATCCTTGCTCGATCGGACGAATGCGAGCCTAGCTAGCCATCCTGCTATTTGTCAGGACCTCACCTTTTCTTGATCGTTATTCGTGAGCATCACTAATTATTTACTTGATGCAAATTTTATGCCGTTGTGTTTGTTACTAGTGCTGTTGTGCCAAGGAATCAGCTCATGTACGTAAAAATGTGTCATCTACACCCGCACTTCTCATATTGATTGGATGGGCACATGACCACTGACGGGACAAGAGAGATAAGGAAAAATTGACCTAACTGGACCCTCAAAGCCTTTTTATATGTTCGGATTGTCCTCATATATGGGATGAGTATAAGGTGCGTCCGGGCGTGTCCGGCGAGTGGTCCTGCTTCCGTCGCATATAATTTGGCACATCCTTTCTCTTTGTTGATTCTTTTTTTCTTTCTCTCACTTTATCTTCATCAATCACATGTGACTTGACATATAGTAGAAAAATGAAGGACATGGCTGTAAAACTGAAAATTTGAAAGGTGCCCGGTCACTGTCCACGGAGCGTCCGGTCGCGTCTGCGGGGGTTTGGCGTATTGGATTTACTAAGTCCAGCTGTAGATGCTCTAAGATCAACTCTGATTACGCTGAATGATCATTTAACAGCAAGCAAATATATCTGAAGATATTCTCTTTAGAGCAACTCCAACAAGCGCACAAAAGTTTTGTGCGCTAAAATAATTTTAGTGCGCTACTGTAGCACTTTTAGCGCGTCGGAGCCAACCTACAACGCGCGCCCAAAAAACACACACTGTAAATTGTGAAGCGCGTGCAATCTGGCGCCTAAAATATACTACACGCGATAGCGCTTTTTAGCGCATGCCCAAATTTTTTTAGCGCCCGCACTATTTTACAGCATCTGTTAGAGCTGTCCGGCGTCCAAAAAACGAATACTTTAACACACGGAGCAGTTTTTGGACGCCTATTGAAGATGCTCTCAGGTGGAAAACACGTGAGTCCAAGATTTTGAGCTCCCTTGTTAAGATAAAGAAATCTTGCTACCTACTCCCTCTGTTTGTAAATATAAGTCATTTTAAAGATTTTAATACAAACTACATACACATGTATATAGACACATTTTAAAATGTAAATTCATTCATTTTGTTTCGTATGTAGTTCATATTGAGATCTTTAAAATGACTTATATTTAGGAACGAAGATAGTAGAATAAACTCATGTCTCGTAATCATGATTTGTGGGCTATCTACGATCTAGAACGTATCCTTGAAAAAGTCATGATTTGTGGGATTTCATTTTCTCATTCTCCCAAATCTAGCCCATATACTGCTTGTGTTGGGCTCCAGTCTCCACATATATACTACTCTCGTAGGATTTAGCAGTGCATGAATCCCATCCACTAAAATATCAAAATATATCGAATAGCTGGCTTAGGGTGCACCGTAAAAGAGCTTGGAAGGAAGAAGCACCACGGCTGACGACATATGAGGATAGCTAGCGTGTCCCGTCAGAATTAACCTTTACATGTTATACAGATCAGGAGTAATTTGTTTGTTGTCCAGTGTTGACGGTGCGCCAATCCGTTCATGTTGTGCATGATTGAGCTAGGCATGCTTATCAGCAACAATACTTATGTATCTTTCTTCTTCAACTTGTAACAGGCTCTGTACATGAACTATCATTTCCCCCTAGTATATATAGATGAAAAGGAAGCAGCGCTCGATTCCTGGAACGAAAGATGGGAGTAATTAATCTGGACCCCAAACGGTTCAGAGAAATTCCATGAGGCAGGCGATTTGATTTGAAGTTGTAGTAGCGTGCTTTAGGGCTGTAGTGTTCACTCACACTCCGGCCGGACCCGGACGTCGCCGGCCAGTCGGTCCGCGTCGACGTGTGCAGGGCAGGGCAGGGCAGGGGGGAGGAAGTTTCGTAGCACCGCGCTCGTCTTGCTCTCCGGCCGGCGCCACTGATGCGCGGCGTGCAAAGAAAGCCAAGCCCCTCCCCCAAACATGGACTGATGCCAACACCGGCCGCGTGGCTCTCCCCCTGCCTACAACATTGCCGATCTCGGCAGGCTACCGCATGCATGGGCGACGCCCACGCACGCCTCGGCTTAGCTTGCCGTTTGCGGCGAAAAGCAACTGCAGGGCAGGCACTAGCGCAAGCAAGCAGCAATATACATGCATGTGACCACTGCTCACACCGCGTTGCCTTGCCACTCGCCGGCGACGACTACTACTACTACTACGAACGACCACACCACGACTAACGCAGGCACCAAGCTCTTTTATGACTCTGGCCCCGTGTGAATCTTCTCCGAGTCATCGAGCGTCCCTCGGTCTCGTGATTGTTCGGCTGGGCACAGACATGTACGTAACGTAGAGATGCTGGCACCCCACATGGCCGGCCAGCAAAATTTGAACTTTCATTCTACTTCCAAAAAAGTTAAAAAAAACATTGACTTATTTTTTAAGAAACAAACAGTGTGATTAGTGACCTATAGTAGCAATAAATTGGGGAAAGTGCTCTTGTGAGCTCGAGCTCCCATGCACCCTTTGTTACGGACTTACAGTACAATTCAAAAAAAATATTTAAAAAGTTCAAAAAAACTGGATATGTTTGCCAACAAACATTGATCTGAGCTCTGAACATACTGACGGCAAATCCTAAATTCTTTGCCGTCAGCTTTTCGTTGGGCAGACGGCAAAGAAATGGTTTGCCGTCACTAACAGACGGCAAAGAAATGGCTGACGGCAAAGCCTTGTTTGCCGTTTGCTGTCCAAATGGCTGACGGCAAAACATTCCTTTGCCGTCTGTTGCCCCAATGGTTGACGGCAAGTTGATTCTTTGCCATCAGCGGTTTTGTTAGCTGACGGCAAATGATGGACACGTGTCCAGTCTAAGCGTTAGGTAACGGTGCCCTGGCTTTGCCGTCACATTTTTTGAAAAACTGACGGCAAAATGAAGTGCTTTGCTGTCTGCCCTTAGTCCAACTGACGGCAAAGTAAGGGGCCCCGCAAAGTAATAGGAAAATAAAATCAAGAAAATCCCCACCCGGCCGCGTCGAAGCCACTCTCCCCCGCACCCACATCTCCTCTCTACTCTCCCGCGCCCTAGGGTTAGCCGCCGCCGCCGCCGCCGACCTTATTCCGGCGAGCTTCGGCGTCCATGGCCGGCGCGCAGCACGCTGCCGAGCTCACCTCGCCACGCTGCAATTTCTGATCTGACCGGGTTTGTTTTTAGGGGCATCAACTTGGTGCTTTCCCTGTCCAGAGAAAAGGAGGAGAAGGACCAGACGAAGGGCAAGGGAGGTGGGGCGATCTGCATGTCCATGGAGGTCTGAATGTTGCTTGTTTAATATATTTTTATGTTGCATGCTCTCTGATTTGAGAGGGGCGAAGCCAGCAATATGGCTTGGTTTGGCGTATGCCATACCCAAACCAAGCTGCAAATACTATGTATATGTACTTTTTTTGCGAGGGTGCAAATACTATGTATATGTACTACTGTCCGTGCTTGCCTGACAGTCGTTGGTTGCTTATGGGCCGTGTTGGTGGTGTGATGTACTGATGTGGTGGTCTTTTGACTTGATTGTGCACCCACCCATTCATTTTAGTTTCAAAGAAAAGAATTGGCTTGTGATTCGTAATGCTTAGGCATTAATTTTCATTGTCACGTGCATGGTTTCAGATTACCTGTGAGGTCGTCCACCGCGACCCTGACTATTGTGAGGTTGGTTTTTTCCCTGCAAACCTTGCTCTGCTGTAGCCTAGTTCGTTTCTATGCTGCTGGTTGTGAAACCAAACTAGGTGGGTGGGTGTGTGATGAGGTTTGTTTAGTGCTTCATGCCACTGGACTGCGGTTCTTGTGTAGGACTACTTGTGATATAACTCTTGTTCCTGATGAGGTCATGTATGTACTAGGCTAGTTGCACTTTGGTTTTATCTATTTCAAATTATATTTGGTCCTGTATGTATGTATGATGCATGTGTGCTTTGATTTGGAGCAGCAGTAGGACGACGATGAGAGGACGAGGACCTCGACGGTGATGACAACCAGGAGGATGAACCCACCCACAAGGGCGCCGGCGCCGGCCATGAGGACGACGACGACTCGTCCTGCACCACCTCGTGCTGCGGCGGCTACAGGTAATTTTTTTGGGATTGCCTCTGTTTCAATCCTATGGATCCGCTACATGCTTGGTACTACCTGCAATCTGCCTTTCAAGTCGATCCAATCAACATCCAAATTTCTGAAAATTCAGTTTAGAATTCTATGGAATTCCATCAGCAGAGAGGGGGAGAAAGGGGTCCATGATCTAAACCTACACTTCATCTGCAATGCAATCGATCGATCGATCGAGAGAGAGAGAGGCATCAGCTGAGTGTGGATTAATTTCCTGAGCCTAATAGGCAATGCCAACTAGTTTCCTGAGCCACATGCTTTCTGGTAGGTAAACTCAAGAAGGTTCCGTTAGTCTTGGTAGTCTGCACTTGTTTTATTCAAGAGGGTGTATTATTTTGAGAAGGCAAGAGGGTAGTCTCATGGTCCACAACTTAATGTTTCTGTTGCTTCTTTGCTCTTATGAACTGCGATGCGTAGGACTTGAACATCAGGAAGAGTGAACTTGTTAACAAGCATGATCAGTAGTGCATCATCTCTTTGTGCAATTAGCAGTTCACTAGTTCAGCGGTTGTACCGAAGCCGTACAAATCAATGTGAACGAGCTGTGTTATTTGTTGCCGGTCTCTACATATTTGAATGCACTTTTGATGGGCGCACGCATGCACTAATTCTGTTTTTAAATTGCTTACATTACTTTTGTATCTGCTCTTTAGTTGCATCTGATTGTTACATTACATTTAGTAGTAGGTGTTGCATAATCTATTTGGAGGAGTCCGAAGAAAATGGTTGATCTTGCTGCACACCCCATCAGATAAAAGTATACAAGCAATGAGTGTACCGCCCAGAGGTGCTTCTTTCTCTACTCTTATCTATTTATCAATAGAAATCTCTATGCTTTTCAAGTGTTGTAATCTGCTAGAGGTTGCTCTTTTCGCCTCTGCATCAGTAGCACTGCTGCTCGAAGCTTGTAAGTAGAGACCATTTGAACCATTTGAAGATCAAACTTATAAGTAGACAAGTAGCGACCATTTGAACCATTTCAACCATGATCTTAACTAGTGGACCCGTTGCGCCAAATGGCGCAGAGACCTGCTGAATCCATGTTCGCATTGAAAAGAAACTCCATATATTAGATGATTTAGTTGTGGCCAAGCATGTACGGCAATAATTTTAACCCCCTTTAATAAAAAAGTGGAGGCTTGTTGTCTACAATAAGATGTATACACATTTTAATTTGGTACCGTGTAGCCTCATTCAAAACCACGTCGCGTTGAAAATATGTGTATTTTTCACTAATCTTCTATTTGAGCAAGTACACCCAAATGTCGCAGAGTCCTTTCTCTTTTTTGCTTGAAAACTGGAATGTACTTTCAGTAATATGTAGAAGAGAACAACTTTGTTTTCAAGGTACAAATATATTTGGTGCAGTATTTAGTCACAACGAATGCACAGGATATTTGTCTCGCGTTATCAGTTCAGTCCAATTAGACTATAAAATAGAAATCAGGTTTTGGTGAATGATTAAATATACACACGAAGGCACATTATAAGGTTCAGAAGCAAGTGAGGAAGGTACTTGCCATCACTGCTACTGTGTAGCCTCCTGCAGCAGCCCCAACTTGCTCCATCAAATACTTTCATTTAACATGTGCCTGCACTCAAAGCTGCAGTGACCTTTTTTCATTTGGTTCAGCACCCCAATCTGAAGCAGACAATAGTTTCCAGCAATCTTTTATCCAAACAATATCCATTGCATCCACGCTTACCTCCCACCTCCCCTGTAGCTCCAGCCCATAGCAATCCACAGTTTTAGAGAGAGGAGATAAAGAGTGAGACAATACTCCAGCAACAACTGCTTAACAGCTTAAGTGCCATTTATTTATTCTTATATAAAATTACACTGTAAAGTGTCTAGCGCTGCATTGCTCTTGACTGAGTACTCGTGTTCACTGATATCTTCTATTGCTAAATTGCTGATGCGTTGTCACTTGTCAGGTTTCAGAGTTCAGAGGAAGAAATGCAAGTGATTATTTTCAAGTACTTTCTTTTGTCTACTTGGCATCTTGATGATTTAAAGCCCTTCTTTTTTGTTGTGCCAAAATTTGACATGTTGCTGATTTCATCAGCCTGCTGACGGCAAAGTTAGACAGCAAATCCTAAATCGGCAAAGGCATACTTTGCCGTCAGCACTTCGTCAGGCAGACGGCAAAGAATTTGCCGTCAGTGGTTCCCTTTTGCCATCAGCTCTTCGAGCCAGACAGCAAAAAAAGAAGCCTGACAGAGCCGCCAGAGGACGGACGGCGTTAACTATTTTGCCGTCTGGCGGCCCATGAGGCAGACGGCAAAGGCGTCGGGTTTGCCGTCAGGCGGCCCACCAGGCAAACGACAAAAGAGCTGGGTTTGCCGTCAGACGGCCCACGAGGCAGATGGCAAAGTTGGGGATTTTTGCCGTCAAGCGGCCCACCAGGTAGACGGCAAAGGCACCGGGTTTGTCGTCATGCGGCCCATGTGGCAGACAACAAAGCTCTGGGCTGGGCTGCCGCCAGCAAACAGGAAGTACAGGCTTCCGCCACGTGGCAGCTTTGCCGTCTAGGATCCCATGTGGATGACTGCAAAGTCTCTGCCTAATTTTATTTTTTTGTTTAAAACCTTAAATTCAACAGTTTATATATCACAATACAAGTAATGATTCATAGCAACATAATTTGGTAGAGATGACACATAGTTCATAGCAATGTTCCATACCACATCCATATCAAATATCACACACAGAGTATACCAAATGTCCATAGCGAGCTAGTCCATAGCAAATATAAGAGTACAAAGTGTTCCATAGCAAATATAAGAGTACAAAGTGTTCCATAGCAAATGAACAAAGCGAACACGTAATATTTGGCACTACAACAAATGTCTTCATGTCCATATCATAGTCCAAAGAGCAAAGAGCATCCGTATGGTAACCTACAAGATGAAATCAGCAACATGTCAAATTTTGGCACAAAAAAAAAGGGCTTTAAATCATCAAGATGCCAAGTAGACAAAAGAAAGTATTTGAAAATAATCACTTGCATTTCTTCCTCTGAACTCTGAAACCTGACAAGTGACAACGCATCAGCAATTTAGCAATAGAAGATGTCAGTGAACACGAGTACTCAGTCAAGAGCAATGCAGCGCTAGACACTTTACAGTGTAATTTTATATAAGAATAAATAAATGGCACTTAAGCTGTTAAGCAGTTGTTGCTGGAGTATTGTCTCACACTTTATCTCCTCTCTCTAAAACTGTGGATTGCTATGGGCTGGAGCTACAGGGGAGGTGGGAGGTAAGCGTGGATGCAATGGATATTGTTTGGATAAAAGATTGCTGGAAACTATTGTCTGCTTCAGATTGGGGTGCTGAACCAAATGAAAAAAGGTCACTGCAGCTTTGAGTGCAGGCACATGTTAAATGAAATTATTTGATGGAGCAAGTCAGTGGGGCTGCTGCAGGAGGCTACATAGTAGCAGTGATGGCAAGTACCTTCCTCACTTGCTTCTGAACCTTATAATGTGCCTTTGTGTGTATATTTAATCATTCACCAAAACCTGATTTCTATTTTATAGTCTAATTGGACTGAACTGATAACGTGAGACAAATATCCTGTGCATTCGTTGTGACTAAATACTGCACCAAATATATTTGTACCTTGAAAACAAAGTTGTTCTCTTCTACATATTACTGAAAGTACATTCCAGTTTTCAAGCAAAAAAGAGAAAGGACTCTGCGACATTTGGGTGTACTTGCTCAAATAGAAGATTAGTGAAAAATACACATATTTTCAACGCGACGTGGTTTTGAATGAGGCTACACGGTACCAAATTAAAATGTGTATACATCTTATTGTAGACAACAAGCCTCCACTTTTTTATTAAAGGGGGTTAAAATTATTGCCGTACATGCTTGGCCACAACTAAATCATCTAATATATGGAGTTTCTTTTCAATGCGAACATGGATTCAGCAGGTCTCTGCGCCATTTGGCGCAACGGGTCCACTAGTTAAGATCATGGTTGAAATGGTTCAAATGGTCGCTACTTGTCTACTTATAAGTTTGATCTTCAAATGGTTCAAATGGTCTCTACTTACAAGCTTCGAGCAGCAATGCTACTGATGCAGAGGCGAAAAGAGCAACCTCTAGCAGATTACAACACTTGAAAAGCATAGAGATTTCTATTGATAAATAGATAAGAGTAGAGAAAGAAGCACCTCTGGGCGGTACACTCATTGCTTGTATACTTTTATCTGATGGGGTGTGCAGCAAGATCAACCATTTTCTTCGGACTCCTCCAAATAGATTATGCAACACCTACTACTAAATGTAATGTAACAATCAGATGCAACTAAAGAGCAGATACAAAAGTAATGTAAGCAATTTAAAAACAGAATTAGTGCATGCGTGCGCCCATCAAAAGTGCATTCAAATATGTAGAGACCGGCAACAAATAACACAGCTCGTTCACATTGATTTGTACGGCTTCGGTACAACCGCTGAAGTAGTGAACTGCTAATTGCACAAAGAGATGATGCACTACTGATCATGCTTGTTAACAAGTTCACTCTTCCTGATGTTCAAGTCCTACGCATCGCAGTTCATAAGAGCAAAGAAGCAACAGAAACATTAAGTTGTGGACCATGAGACTACCCTCTTGCCTTCTCAAAATAATACACCCTCTTGAATAAAACAAGTGCAGACTACCAAGACTAACGGAACCTTCTTGAGTTTACCTACCCGAAAGCATGTGGCTCAGGAAACTAGTTGGCATTGCCTATTAGGCTCAGGAAATTAATCCACACTCAGCTGATGCCTCTCTCTCTCTCGATCGATCGATCAATTGCATTGCAGATGAAGTATAGGTTTAGATCATGGACCCCTTTCTCCCCCTCTCTGCTGATGGAATTCCATAGAATTCTAAACTGAATTTTCAGAAATTTGGATGTTGATTGGATCGACTTGAAAGGCAGATTGCATGTAGTACCAAGCATGCAGCGGATCCATAGGATTGAAACAGAGCCAATCCCAAAAAAATTACCTGTAGCCGCCGCAGCACGAGGTGGTGCAGGACGAGTCGTCGTCGTCCTCATGGCCGGCGCCGGCGCCCTTGTGGGTGGGTTCATCCTCCTGGTTGTCATCACCGTCGAGGTCCTCGTCCTCTCGTCGTCGTCCTACTGCTGCTCCAAATCAAAGCACACATGCATCATACATACATACATGACCAAATATAATTTGAAATAGATAAAACCAAAGTGCAACTAGCCTAGTACATACATGACCTCATCAGGAACAAGAGTTACATCACAAGTAGTCCTACACAAGAACCGCAGTCCAGTGGCATGAAGCACTAAACAAAACTCATCACACACCCACCCACCTAGTTTGGTTTCACAACCAGCAGCATAGAAACGAACTAGGCTACAGCAGAGCAAGGTTTGCAGGGAAAAAACCAACCTCACAATAGGGAGGGTCGCGGTGGACGACCTCACAGGTAATCTGAAACCATGCACGTGACAATGAAAATTAATGCCTAAGCATTACGAATCACAAGCCAATTCTTTTCTTTGAAACTAAAATGAATGGGTGGGTGCACAATCAAGTCAAAAGACCACAACATCAGTACATCACACCACCAACACGGCCCATAAGCAACCAACGACTGTCAGGCAAGCACGGACAGTAGTACATATACATAGTATTTGCACCCTCGCAAAAAAGTACATATACATAGTATTTGCAGCTTGGTTTGGGTATGGCATACGCCAAACCAAGCCATATTGCTGGCTTCGCCCCTCTCAAATCAGAGAGCATGCAACATAAAAATATATTAAACAAGCAACATTCAGACCTCCATGGACATGCAGATCGCCCCACCTCCCTTGCCCTTCGTCTGGTCCTTCTCCTCCTTTTCTCTGGACAGGGAAAGCACCAAGTTGATGCCCCTAAAAACAAACCCGGTCAGATCAGAAATTGCACAAGGGGAAAACGAAATTTTCTTCCCAAATCGATAGCAACAGGGGGTTGAGAGAGGGAGAGGGGCGAGATGGGGGAGGACCTTGGCTGCCGGTGCGTGGTGGTGGAGAAGACCCTCCTCTGCCGCTGCCTTGTGGTGGAGAAGCGGCGTCTAGCAGGCGCAGCCGCGCAAGGAGCCATGCTAGGCGACGTAGAGGACCGCCGGAGGCACGCCGGCGGCGGAGACGAGGCTGCGCCCCAAACCCTAGCCGCGGGGGATGGGTTGGGCGTGAGCGTTGGAGGCGGCAAGGGACGGATCTGGCCGGAGGGATCAACGCAGCGTGGCGAGGTGAGCTCGGCAGCGTGCTGCGCGCCGGCCATGGACGCCGAAGCTCGCCGGAATAAGGTCGGCGGCGGCTGCTAACCCTAGGGCGCGGGAGAGTAGAGAGGAGATGTGGGTGCGGGGGAAGAGTGGCTTCGACGCGGCCGGGTAGGGATTTTCTTGATTTTATTTTCCTATTACTTTGCGGGGCCCCTTACTTTGCCGTCAGTTGGACTAAGGGCAGACAGCAAAGCACTTCATTTTGCCGTCAGTTTTTCAGAAAATGTGACGGCAAAGCCAGGGCACCGTTACCTAACGCTTAGACTGGACACGTGTCCATCATTTGCCGTCAGCTAACAAAACCACTGATGGCAAAGAATCAACTTGCCGTCAACCATTGGGGCAACAGACGGCAAAGGAATGTTTTGCCGTCAGCCATTTGGACAGCAAACGGCAAACAAGGCTTTGCCGTCAGCCATTTCTTTGCCGTCTGTTAGTGACGGCAAACCATTTCTTTGCCGTCTGCCCGACGAAAAGCTGACGGCAAAGCGGACTACTGACGGCAAATTAGCTGTTCCCGTAGCATGCGCGTATGTGGCAACTAGTAAACACACATGTCAACTATGATTAACCATACATGACAACTATGGTTGGACCACACGTGACAACTAGTTAATCACACATGACAACTATTGTTTGATCACATATAGCAATTAGATAATCACACATTGTAACTATGGTTTGATTACACGCGGCAACTACCGTTAATTAGACATGGCAACTATAGTTAACCCAAACAGAGAAGTTGCCATACTTTTACAACTACATTTGCCATCTCGAGTAACTAAAGTTGCCATCCCCCGGGTAACTAAAGTGTCATCCACGGGTAACTAAAGTACCTGCGTCAGGATGTGTGGGCAGATTTGATTCGCGCCACACGCACGGGGAGGGATGAGTAGTACTTGTTGAGCGTGTGACACGAAGTAGATGCACCCACACGTGTGGGTAATCTTAATGTTCGCCCACACATGACCCGTATGGGTTGCCTCCTACGTATGTCACACACGGTGTGCGGACGGATGTCTAATATGTCACACGTGTGGTGAATATCGAGACCCTAAATTTTTAGCCTTTCCGAATAGACAGCTTAATTACATCCATCAGGGTGTATCCTAAAAGGGCTCGAAAGGAAGAGGCACCACAGCTGGCGGCATATGAGATAGTGTGGCTCGTCAGAAGATTAACCTCTACTCCCTTTGTAGGGAAATATAAGTATTTCTTTACAGAGGGATTACATGTTACAGATCGGGAGTGATTTGTTTATTATCCAGTGTTGAGGGTGCACCAAAACTTTTCATTTTGTACATGATTCAGCTAGACATGTTTAGCACCAACAATTTATGCATGTTGTGTCTTCCAAAACTTGCAACAACCTCTGTACGTACATCGAGAACGTATCAGGTGACACGAACGAATCTGTGCACCCAATGCTCCCTGCTATTTTGGGTCATTGGATGGAAAACCAATGGATAGGGTTGGACTATAGATGAATTTGTTGGCGTATTTGCGAAACAGACCTCGCATTGTTCCGAAATCAACCCCCACTCCACCCTGTAGTCTGGCTCATTGTCAGTAAAGCACATACAATTCACCGAAATCAACCCAATGTATTGAGATCGCAGCACAAGCTGAACCGCGGGTTGATTTTGACGAAATAAAATGTTTTTTTTTGCAAAATATGTTCACAGCCCCGAGTTTGCCTCGATCTGGTTCATCGTTTTTTCATCTACTGGTCCAAAATGATGTGGTGTTTCGAAAAAGAAAAAAAAATCGAAAAAAAATGATGTGGTGCATTGGGTGCACAGGTTCGTTCGTTTCATAGGATATGAAGACATAAGCAATCATTTTGTGCTCGATTCTTGGAGCAAAAGACGGGAATAATCTGAAACGGTTCAGAAAAAATCCACGATGACGGGAAGAAAAAGGAAGCAGCAGGTGATTGATTTGAAGGGACAGCCGGGTTGCGTGCTGCCGTGCTTTAGGGGTGCTCACACTCCGGCCGGCCACGCCCCTCTCCGTCGACGTGTGCAGGACTGCAGGGCGAGGGGGAAGGAAGTTTCGTAGCAGCACGGTCACCACTCACCAACGATGCGCGCCGTGGAAAAGAAAGCTACCGCATGGCCGGCCGGAGAAGAAAGACACACACCGCGTGGCTCTCCCCTTACCTACAACATTGCCGATCTCGGCAGGCTATTGCATGGGCCACGCCACGCCCCGGCGCGGCTCAGCTTGCCGTTTGCAGAGCAGATGAGAGAGACGACACGAGACGAGACGCACTACCGCAAGCGATATGCATGCATGCATGTGACCCCTTGGCAAAACAGGGAAAAGGCGCGGCGCCGCCCCACCCCACATGGCCGGCCGGCCAGCAGCAGCGGCTGGCATACCATCTCACAGAGAAGAACCGACCGGGTTGTGATAGCGGACGCGGACAGCGACGGCTTTGATGCCGGAGACGGCATGGCCTTTTGGCCGTGTTCGGTTGCTGGACGTGCTCCAGCCGAACCACCCATCATCGTTCCACTGTAATTTCACGGAGCACCATTGCATTGCACATTCGGTTGAAGACAGATTCAGCTGGAGCCAGCCGCTGCAGGACCCGAAATTTCACACGAGACGGTAGAAACCGCAAGCAAACGGGTCAGGGTCACTGCAGTCAACACGGAGGTGGTATGCCACTGAAGGCTTGCATATCAAAAAGGGGCCATTGCCAGTTGCCAACTACAGTACTACTCCCTCCGCCCCAAGATAAGCGTCGTTGATTTAGTACAACTCTCAGCGACACTTATTTTGGGACGGAGGGAGTATTAGCTTGACGGACGCGGCATGGTGAATTTCAACCGATTGGTTCAGTCGATGGAAACACAAAGCTTTTCTGTCATTCAGGCCTGCTTCAGTGCTCCCCCCTAACCCAATTTCCAAAGGGTATCCTTGTCCATCGCGATTTTTTTTCCCGGCCCGCCGTAGCCCAGATCCAAGCCCTGTCTAGCCCTGTATAACCTAGACCGTATACGTACAGTACCCTCGTCCGAAAAAAAAACATCACAGGACCCCACGACCACGTAAGGCCTGCCGAATCCAATCACGTTCACGCAGCTCCATCATCACGCAGATCATTCACGCAGTAGATCTCCAGCGGCGGCGATCTCGTCGCCGGCGATCTCGTCGGACAGCGGGCGCGGCACCATCGTGAATCTGTAGCACTCGCAGGTACCGCATCCCGCGTCCCCATTAGTCTTGGTTGCGGCAACATCGAACGAACTGCTGCCGTTTTCGTGGTACTGGTTAACCTAGCGGGGCGGGTAACCTAGCTACCCGGCGGCGCATGCGATCGTGGATGTTATTCCGGTAGTGGTGCTCCTCGTGATCTGGGTTCTTTGTCTAGGGTTAACATAGCGTTGGTTGTAGTCGGCTGTGTGCACGACGGCTATCGTTATTTCACGCGGCGGCTAACCAAGGTATCCGGCGGCAGAGGTAATCACAGATGTAGCTAGGTTTGGTAGTGCTGCTCCTCGCGATCCAAAGTGATCACGATGGGTGCCATGGCCATCTTCCTTACTAGGTTTGCAAGATCAGAACGCCCTCGGTTGGGGTAGTTTACTTGACATTCGTGATCGTGCGCTATGTGTTCTCTATTTCATTATTGTTATTGTTTGCACATGTGATGATACCTGCTATTTGTTGTAGGAAATGGCGGACGATGAATTAACTGGTATCATGGTAGACATGGAGTTTGGAGAACTGATGAACGACTGGATAGAAGATTGGTCAGATGATGAAAATTCAGATCGTGGAGATTGGTCAGAGAATGGGAATGAAGGGGAAGATCTTAATGTGAGTGGCATTATCATCATGTTGTAATTTTTTGGTGGCATCCGAGAACGTTATATTTTTGTGTTGAAAATTTATAGATGGATGAGCATGATGATGGTCACGAAAACAACTCTGAGGTCTCGAATGAAGATTACATTAGTCAGGTACAGAAGTGGAATTTTTTGTTCGCATGCAAATTGAATTTTTCCTGGAATATTATATGAAAACTAATTGTGTATTTGTGTTGTATTTTTCAGCTCATTTCCGGATGTCATAATGCGTACGACTATTACGGTGAATCCGACGCGGAGACAGGCCTTGATGACAAATCATTAGATGCACCTGTTGGAAATATGCCCTAGAGGCAATAATAAATTGGTTATTATTATATTTCCTTGTTCATGATAATCGTTTATTATCCATGCTATAATTGTATTGATTGGAAACTCAAATACATGTGTGGGTACATAGACAACACTGTGTCCCTAGTAAGCCTCTAGTTGACTAGCTTGTTGATCAAAGATGGTTAAGGTTTCCTAGCCATGGACATGAGATGTCATTTGATAACAGGATCACATCATTAGGAGAATGATGTGATGGACAAGACCCAAACTGTAAACGTAGCATTTGATCGTGTCAGTTTATTGCTATTGTTTTCTGCATGTCAAGTATCTGTTCCTTTGACCATGAGATCATGCAACTCACTGACACCGGAGGAATACCTTGTGTGTATCAAACGTCGCAACGTAACTGGGTGACTATAAAGGTGCTCTACAGGTATCTCCGAGGGTGTCTGTTGGGTTGGCATGGATCAAGACTGGGATTTGTTACTCCGTGTGACGGAGAGGTATCTCAGGGCCCACTCGGTAATACAACATCACATTGAGCCTTGCAAGCAAAGTGACTAAAGAGTTAGCCACAGGATCTTGTATTACGGAACGAGTAAAGAGACTTGCCGGTAACGAGATTGAACTAGGTATAGTGATACCGACGATTGAATCTCGGGCAAGTAACATACCGAAGAACAAAGGGAACAGCATACGGGATTAACTGAATCCTTGACATAGAGGTTCGACCGATAAAGATCTTCGTAGAATATGTAGGAGCCAATATGGGCATCCAGGTCCCGCTATTGGTTATTGACCGTAGAGGTGTCTCGGTCATGTCTACATAGTTCTCGAACCCGCAGGGTCTACACACTTAACGTTTGGTGACGATTAGTATAATTGAGTTATTATGTTGGTGACCGAAAGTTGTTCGGAGTCCCGGATAAGATCCCGGACATGACGAGGATCTCCGGAATAGTCCGGAGGTAAAGATTGATATATGTGATAATAGTGTTTTGATCTCTGGAAGGGTTCCGAAGTTCACCGGAAGGGGTTCCGGATGTTTACCGAAGTGTTCGGGTGCAGCAACACTTTATATGGGCCAAAGGGATAAAGCCCACGAGGTATTGGAAAGTGCAAAAAGTAGTTTTGCTGCCGCGTAAGCGGTACTACCGCTTGTGTGAAGCGGTACTACCGCCCGAGCGGTACTACCGCTTGTGTGAAGCGGTACTACCGCCCAAGCGGTACTACCGCTTGTGTGAAGCGGTACTACCGCTTGTGTGCGGCTGTGCACGGTTCGGCAGGGATCCGAGTTGGACTCTTTCCCTGCGGGCCAAACCGACCTTGTGCGGGCAAAACCGACCTGGAGGAGGCTTTTACTCCAAGTTTAGACCCCAAGGCTCAACATATAAATAGAGGGGCAGGGCTAGCACACGGGACACATCAGGATTTCCCAAGCCGTGTGCCGGCAACCCTAGCCCTCTAGTTCCTCCGTCATAATCTCCGTAGTGCTTGGCGAAGCC
This sequence comes from Elymus sibiricus, assembly GCA_039707655.1. Classification (NCBI taxonomy): domain Eukaryota; kingdom Viridiplantae; phylum Streptophyta; class Magnoliopsida; order Poales; family Poaceae; genus Elymus; species Elymus sibiricus. Next base: position 455,622,573 of record CM077675.1, on the reverse strand, counting down.
CTGCAGAGATTGTTCCTCACCACCATCACCACGCCGTCGTGCTGCTGGAACTCAACCACTACTTCACCATCGCTCGCTGGATCGAGGAGGTGAAGGCGTCATCAAGCCGTACGTGTGTTGAACGCGGAGGTGCCGTCCGTTCGGCACTAGATCGGAAGGATCGTGATTGGATCGCGGGACGCTCGGCGATTTGGATCGCGAAGACGTTCGACTACATCAACCGCGTTTCTTAAACGCTTCCGCTTAGCGATCTACAAGGGTATGTAGATTCACTCTCCCTCTCGTAGATGCTCATCACCATGGATAGATCTTATGTGTGCGTAGGAAAATTTTTGTTTCCCATGCAACGTTCCCCAACAGTGGCATCATGAGCTAGGTCTATGCGTAGATGAGATCTCGAGTAGAACACAAACGAGTTGTGGGCGTGGGTGTATACATATTGCTTGCCGTTACTAGTTGATATTTGATTCGGCGGTACTGTGAGATGAAGCGGCCCGGACCGACATTACGCGTACACTTACGCGAGACAGGTTCCTTCAACTAACATGTAACTTCGTTGCATAAAGATGGCTAGCGGGTGTCTGTCTCTCTCACTTTAGTTGAATCGATTTCAATGAAGAGGGTTCTTTTAGAAGATCAAAAAGCAATCACTACACCACGTTGTAGTTTTGCGTAGGTAAGAACGGTTCTTGCAAACCCGTAGCAGCCACGTAAAATTTGCAACAACAATTAGAGGACGTCTAACTTGTTTTTGCAGGGTATGATGTGATATGATATGGCCAATTACATGATGAGATATATGTGATGTATGAGATGATCATGTTTTGTATAGAATATCACGACTTGCATGTCAATGAGTACGGCAACTGGCAGGAGCCATAGAGTTGTCTTTAATTATTGTATGACATGCGTGTCAATCATTAAGCGCTATGTAATGCTTTACTTTATCGCTAAACGTTAGCAATAGTCGTGGAAGCAACAGTCGGCGCGACAACCTTATGGCGACACGTTGATGGAGATCAAGATGATGGAGATCATGGTGTCATGCCGGTGACGATGGAGATCATGCCGGTGCTTTGGAGATGGAGATCAAAAGCACAAGTTCATGGCCATATCATGTCACTTATGATTTGCATGTGATGTTAATCCTTTTATGCATCTTATTTTGCTTAGGACGACGGTAGCATTATAAGGTGATCCCTCACTTAAATTTCAAGATAAATTGTGTTCTCCCCAAGTGTGCACCGTTGCGAAAGTTCGTCGTTTCGAGACACGCCGTGATGATCGGGTGTGATAGACTCTACGTTCGCATACAACGGGTGTAAGCCATGTTACACGTGCGGAACACTCGGGTTAAACTTGACGAGCCTAGCATGTACAGACATGGCCTCGGAACACAAGAGACCGAAAGGTCGAACATGAGTCATATAGTAGATATGATCAACATGAAGATGTTCACCATTGAAACCACCTCAACTCACGTGATGATCGGACTTGAGTTGGTGGATTTGGATCATGTTACACTCGAATGATCGGAGGGATGTCAATTTGAGTGGGAGTTTTTTAAATATGATTAACTAAACTCATTATCTAAGAACAATAGTCTAAGTTGTCTTTGCTATATTTATGTTGTAGATCATGGCTCGCGCAGTAGCACCCCTGAATTTTAATGCGTTCCTAGAGAAAGCTAAGTTGAAAGATGATGGAAGTAACTTTGTGGACTGGGCCCGTAATCTAAGGATTATCCTTACGGCTTCCCAGAAGGCTTATGTCCTTGATGCACCGCTTGGTGATCCACCCGCTCCAGTTGAGTCTCTAGACGTTGTGAACGCCTGGCAGGCTCGTTCTGATGATTACTCAATAGTTCAATGTGCAATGTTGTATGGCTTAGAACCGGGACTTCAAAGACGTTTTGAACGTCATGGAGCATATGAGATGTTCCAGGAGTTGAAGTTTATCTTTCAGAAGAATGCCCGGATCGAGAGATATGAGATCTCCGATAAATTCTATGCTTGCAAGATGGAGGAGAACGGGTCTATCAGTGATCACGTGCTCAGAATGTCTGGGTACTCCACCCGTCTGGCTGAGTTAGGGATGCCCCTTCCGCCAGAGGCTATCACTGACAGAGTTCTTCAATCATTGCCACCTAGCTACAAGAGCTTCGTGTTGAACTATAACATGCACGGGATGAACAAGTCAGTCGCCGAGCTGTTTGCGATGCTGAAAATCGCTGAGTCTGAAATTCAGAAGGAGCATCAAGTGTTGATGGTCAATAAAACCACTAGTTTCAAGAAAAATGGCAAGGGTAAGAAGGGTAACTCCAAGCAGAGTGGCAAAGCAGTTGCTCCTCTCGTGAAGAAACCCAAGGCTGGACCCAAACCAGAAACTGTGTGTTTTCATTGCAAGGGAACTGGACACTGGAAGCAGAATTGCCCCAAGTATTTGGCTGACAAGAAGGCGGCCAACAACAAACAAGGTATATATGATATACATGTTATTGATGTGTACCTTACCAACTCTCGTTGTAGTGCCTGGGTATTTGATACCGGTGCGGTTGCTCATATTTGCAACTCAAAACAGGAACTGCGGAATAGACGGAGGCTGGCAAAGGACGAAGTGACGATGCGCGTGGGAAATGGTTCCAAGGTTGATGTGATCGCCGTCGGCACGCTCGCTCTTCGATTACCGTCGGGATTAGTGATGAACCTAAATAAGTGTTATTTGGTGCCTGCGTTAAGCATGAACATTATATCTGGATCTTGTTTATTGCGAGACGGTTACTCATTTAAATCAGAGAATAATGGTTGTTCTATTTATATGAGTAATATCTTTTATGGTCATGCACCCAATGTGAGGGGTTTATTCTTGTTGAATCTCGATAGTAATGATACACATGTTCATAACATTGATGCCAAAAGATGTAGAATTGATAATGATAATACCACTTTCTTGTGGCACTGCCGTTTAGGTCATATTGGCGTAAAACGCATGAGGAAGCTCCATGCTGATGGACTTTTGGAGTCACTTGATTTTGAATCACTTGACACATGTGAGCCATGCCTCATGGGCAAGATGACTAAAACGCCGTTCTCTGGAATAATGGAACGGGCAAGTGACTTATTGGAAATCATACATACTGATGTGTGCGGTCCGATGAGCATTGAGGCGCGCAGTGGTTATCGTTACTTTCTCACCTTCACTGATGACTTAAGTAGATATGGGTATATTTACTTAATGAAACACAAGTCTGAAACATTTGAAAAGTTCAAACAATTTCAGAGTGAAGTTGAGAATCATCGTAACAAGAAGATTAAATTCCTACGATCTGATCGAGGAGGAGAATATCTGAGTTATGAGTTTGGCAGTCACTTAAGACAATGTGGAATTGTTTCACAACTAACACCGCCTGGAACACCACAGCGTAATGGTGTGTCCGAACGTCGTAATCGAACTTTATTGGATATGGTGCGATCTATGATGTCTCTTGCCGATTTGCCACTATCGTTTTGGGGTTATGCATTAGAGACAGCTGCATTCACTTTAAATAGGGCACCATCGAAATCCGTTGAGACAACGCCATATGAACTTTGGTTTGACAAGAAGCCAAAGCTGTCGTTTCTTAAAGTTTGGGGATGTGATGCTTATGTCAAAAAGCTTCAGCCTGAAAAGCTGGAACCCAAAGCGGAGAAATGCATCTTCATAGGATACCCAAAAGAGACAATTGGGTATACCTTCTACCTCAGATCCGAGGGCAAAGTGTTTGTCGCTAAAAACGGAACATTTCTTGAGAAAGAGTTTCTCTCGAAAGAATTGAGTGGGAGGAAGATAGAACTTGATGAGGTTGTTGAACCTTTACTTCAACCTGAGAGTAGCGCAGCGCAGAAAGTTGTTTCTGTGGAGCCTACATTAGCTGAAGAGGAAGTTAATGATGATGATCATGAAGCTTTGGATCAAGTTGCTATCGAACCTCATAGGTCGACAAGGACGCGTACTGCTCCTGAGTGGTACGGCAACCCTGTCTTAGAAGTCATGTTGTTAGACAACGATGAACCTACGAGCTATGGAGAAGCGATGATGAGCCCGGATTCCGAGAAGTGGTTAGAGGCCATGAAATCCGAGATGGGATCCATGTATGAAAACAAAGTATGGACTTTGGAAGTATTACCTGAAGGGCGTAAGGCCATTCAGAACAAATGGATCTTTAAGAGGAAGACGGACGCGGACGGTAATGTCACCGTCTATAAAGCTCGACTTGTGGCAAAGGGTTTTTCACAAGTTCAAGGAGTTGACTACGATGAGACCTTCTCACCCGTAGCGATGCTTAAGTCCGTCAGAATCATGTTAGCAATAGCTGCCTTTTTCGATTATGAAATTTGGCAGATGGATGTCAAAACAGCGTTCCTTAACGGTTACCTTAAGGAAGAGTTGTATATGATGCAGCCAGAAGGTTTTGTCGATCCAGAGAATGCTGACAAAGTTTGCAAACTCCAGCGATCCATTTATGGACTGGTGCAAGCATCTCGGAGTTGGAATCTTCGCTTTGATGAAGTGATCAAAGCGTTCGAGTTTATACAAGTTTACGGAGAAGCTTGTATTTACAAGAAAGTGAGTGGGAGCTCTATAGCGTTTCTAATATTATATGTGGATGACATATTGCTGATTGGAAACAATATAGAAATGCTGGAAAGCGTAAAGGAATATTTGAACAAGAGTTTTTCAATGAAGGACCTAGGAGAAGCTGCTTTCATATTAGGCATCAAGATCTATAGAGATAGATCGAGACGCTTAATAGGACTTTCACAAAGCACATACCTTGACAAAGTTTTGAAGAAGTTCAAAATGGATCAGTCCAAGAAGGGGTTCTTGCCTGTATTGCAAGGTGTGAAGTTGAGTAAGACTCAATGCCCAGTGACTGCAGAAGATAGAGAAAAGATGAGTGTCATCCCCTATGCTTCAGCCATAGGCTCTATTATGTATGCAATGCTGTGCACAAGACCCGATGTCAGCCTTGCCATAAGTATGGCCGGAAGGTTTCAAAGTGATCCAGGAATGGAACACTGGACGGCGGTCAAGAATATCCTGAAATACCTGAAAAGGACTAAGGACATGTTTCTCGTTTATGGAGGTGATCAAGAGCTCGTCGTAAAGGGTTACGTCGATGCAAGCTTTGACACTGATCCGGATGACTCTAAGTCGCAAACCGGATACGTATTTATTCTTAATGGGGGTGCGGTTAGCTGGTGCAGTTCCAAGCAAAGCGTGGTAGCAGATTCTACATGTGAAGCGGAGTACATCGCTGCCTCGGAGGCGGCGAAGGAAGGTGTCTGGATGAAGGAGTTCATGACAGATCTTGGAGTAGTGCCTAGTGCACTTAACCCAATGACTCTGTTTTGTGATAATACTGGTGCCATTGCTCTAGCCAAGGAACCAAGATTTCACAAGAGGACCAGACACATAAAGCGACGTTTCAATTCCATCCGCGATTACATCAAGGAGGACGACATAAATATTTGCAAAGTACACACGGATCTAAATGTTGCAGATCCGATGACTAAACCTCTTCCAAAGGCTAAACATGAACAACACCAGAACTGCATGGGTGTTCGATTCATTACAATGTAAATCACATAGTGATGTGAACTAGATTATTGACTCTAGTGCAAGTGGGAGACTGTTGGAAATATGCCCTAGAGGCAATAATAAATTGGTTATTATTATATTTCCTTGTTCATGATAATCGTTTATTATCCATGCTATAATTGTATTGATTGGAAACTCAAATACATGTGTGGGTACATAGACAACACTGTGTCCCTAGTAAGCCTCTAGTTGACTAGCTTGTTGATCAAAGATGGTTAAGGTTTCCTAGCCATGGACATGAGATGTCATTTGATAACAGGATCACATCATTAGGAGAATGATGTGATGGACAAGACCCAAACTGTAAACGTAGCATTTGATCGTGTCAGTTTATTGCTATTGTTTTCTGCATGTCAAGTATCTGTTCCTTTGACCATGAGATCATGCAACTCACTGACACCGGAGGAATACCTTGTGTGTATCAAACGTCGCAACGTAACTGGGTGACTATAAAGGTGCTCTACAGGTATCTCCGAGGGTGTCTGTTGGGTTGGCATGGATCAAGACTGGGATTTGTTACTCCGTGTGACGGAGAGGTATCTCAGGGCCCACTCGGTAATACAACATCACATTGAGCCTTGCAAGCAAAGTGACTAAAGAGTTAGCCACAGGATCTTGTATTACGGAACGAGTAAAGAGACTTGCCGGTAACGAGATTGAACTAGGTATAGTGATACCGACGATCGAATCTCGGGCAAGTAACATACCGAAGAACAAAGGGAACAGCATACGGGATTAACTGAATCCTTGACATAGAGGTTCGACCGATAAAGATCTTCGTAGAATATGTAGGAGCCAATATGGGCATCCAGGTCCCGCTATTGGTTATTGACCGTAGAGGTGTCTCGGTCATGTCTACATAGTTCTCGAACCCGCAGGGTCTACACACTTAACGTTTGGTGACGATTAGTATAATTGAGTTATTATGTTGGTGACCGAAAGTTGTTCGGAGTCCCGGATAAGATCCCGGACATGACGAGGATCTCCGGAATAGTCCGGAGGTAAAGATTGATATATGTGATAATAGTGTTTTGATCTCTGGAAGGGTTCCGAAGTTCACCGGAAGGGGTTCCGGATGTTTACCGAAGTGTTCGGGTGCAGCAACACTTTATATGGGCCAAAGGGATAAAGCCCACGAGGTATTGGAAAGTGCAAAAAGTAGTTTTGCTGCCGCGTAAGCGGTACTACCGCTTGTGTGAAGCGGTACTACCGCCCGAGCGGTACTACCGCTTGTGTGAAGCGGTACTACCGCCCAAGCGGTACTACCGCTTGTGTGAAGCGGTACTACCGCTTGTGTGCGGCTGTGCACGGTTCGGCAGGGATCCGAGTTGGACTCTTTCCCTGCGGGCCAAACCGACCTTGTGCGGGCAAAACCGACCTGGAGGAGGCTTTTACTCCAAGTTTAGACCCCAAGGCTCAACATATAAATAGAGGGGCAGGGCTAGCACACGGGACACATCAGGATTTCCCAAGCCGTGTGCCGGCAACCCTAGCCCTCTAGTTCCTCCGTCATAATCTCCGTAGTGCTTGGCGAAGCCCTGCAGAGATTGTTCCTCACCACCATCACCACGCCGTCGTGCTGCTGGAACTCAACCACTACTTCACCATCGCTCGCTGGATCGAGGAGGTGAAGGCGTCATCAAGCCGTACGTGTGTTGAACGCGGAGGTGCCGTCCGTTCGGCACTAGATCGGAAGGATCGTGATTGGATCGCGGGACGCTCGGCGATTTGGATCGCGAAGACGTTCGACTACATCAACCGCGTTTCTTAAACGCTTCCGCTTAGCGATCTACAAGGGTATGTAGATTCACTCTCCCTCTCGTAGATGCTCATCACCATGGATAGATCTTATGTGTGCGTAGGAAAATTTTTGTTTCCCATGCAACGTTCCCCAACAGCACCTGATTCTGGGGAGTCACAGTCGTCGGTCATCATGAGTGAGGTATGTATGTAATCAATGTTGTATGGAAGTAATGTTAAACCATAGAAAACTGTTTTCATGGCTATGTTTTGTTTGTCTAGGTGACAGAAGATGAGGGCAAAGAGAATCTCCAAGATACTGCCCATGCAGATGATAAGAGGGATATGTTCATGAAGATAATAGAAATGACTTTTATATCTGAAGATGCTGTGTTTGATTTCTACAACAGCTATGCTAGAGATAATGGTTCCAGCATTAGAAAGGATAAGGTCAGGTATAGCAAAACTGAGTCACGTCATATGCGTTATAGGCGGTTTGTTTGTTCGAAAGAAGGGAAATGTGACATCAAGGGTCTAACCGAGGAAGGACACACCCGTAGGCTCAGACCCGAGACACGCTGCAACTGCGAAGCGCACCTGACCGTCAAGCTTGACCAAAAGCGTGGGGTTTGGTATGTTGAAAGTTTTGAGGACAAGCATAGCCATATGTTGGCAAGACCGGACGAGGTACCTTTTCTTTGGTCCCACAGAAAAATCAAAGAGTACCAGAAAGCTGAGATATTGTCCATGGGAGCTGCAGGGATTAGAATTCACGACATTATGGATTCCTTCATCAGCAAACATATATGGTATGGCGGTGTTGGTTTTACCAGGCGTGATATATACAACCTTTGCTCCAGGGAGAAGAGGAAGCTGCTTTCAAAAGGTGATGCTGCCACAGCCATAGGCATCATGGCCAGTAGGAAAGAGAGGGATCCTAGCTTCTTTTTCGAGTACAAGCTAGATAAGGAAGGACATATGAATAGAATGTTCTGGTGTGACTCCCAGTCTCGTCATGACTATGAGGACTTTGGCGACATGCTTGTATTTGACAGCACGTACAAGATGAACCGCTATGGTATGCCATTCATACCTTTTGTTGGTCTTAACAATCACCGGAAGACCACTGTTTTTGGTTGTGCCATAGTTTCGGACGAGACCGAAGAGACATATGTGTGTCTGCTGCAGACTTTCTTGAGGTCCATGTGTCAGAAGCTGCCGAAGAGTGTAATCACGGACGCCGACGCTGCGATGATCAAGGCAATTCGTGAAGTCTTGCCAGACGTGTGGCACCGTATATGTACGTGGCACATAGAAAAAAAAATGAAGATTCACCTCAGTCACAAGTCCTTGAACGAGTTCCAAACTCTTCTGTACTACAGCACGTCCACGGCCACGTTTGAGGAGAGATGGCGCGCGTTTGCCAAAAGATGGCAGTCGCAAAAAACAGTAACATGGTTGAGACGGATGTATAAGAAGAGGAGACTGTGGGCCGCAGCTTATCTGACAGAGGGGTTTTGGCTTGGCATGAAAAGCAACCGGAGGAGTGAAAGTCTGAACTCATGCCTTCACCTTCACCTAGACGGCGAAATGACCCTGGTGGATATGATTTTGCACTATGAGAACGCCGTTGTACGTATCCATGAGAACGAGGCGCGAGATGACTGCACGGCCTCACAGAGTTTACCAGTGCCAGTTACTAGCTCCAGGGAACTAGAGATAGCTGCTTCTCACGTCTTCACTCCAGCAAACTTTTATATGTTGCAAGATGATCTTAGAAAAATTGGCGGCATGGAGATTGTAGAAATAATGCTCGGAGACGAATCACAGCAGTACATCGTGGCCTGGAAGAATAACCGGAATAACCGTTTTTGGGTGGAGTATACACCAGTAAATTCCGCAGAGACTATAAGGTGCAGCTGCAGAAGAATGATTCGAAAGGGTCTACCTTGCAAGCACATATTACATGTACTGAATTACTTGAATATATCTGAAATACCAAAGTGTTTAGTTCTTGTTCGGTTCACGAAAGAAGCAAGGTTGGGACTGCCCGCTAGGCGCACAAGCGATCTGCTTGGATTTGGTTGGACTGGGGCAGGGGAAAGAATGAAATATAGCCAGGTCAGTGTGTTAGCATCAGAAGCTATGCATGCGGCATGCAAACACCCAGCTTTGTGGGATCAGTTACAGGAGAGTTTGAAAGCCGTGATAGCTAATAGTCATGAGTATGATCTGCTACAGGAAAATTTGAGCAAGAAAACGTATGACCTCAGTAAGTGTGCAGTTGAATATGTAGATGATGGTGAAGGCAACATGGTTGCAGTTCAAGATCCTATGAAAGTGTCAAGCAAAGGTGCAACAAAAATAGATGAGAACTGCCCTGTCTCGAAATATGGTAGACCACTGTCTTTTGAAGAGTTGAAAACCCGGTGCGGCGCTTGCAAATTGGTAGGACACACTAGACGTAGCAAGAAATGCAAACAAAATAAGATGTAAGTGTTTGTATGCATTGTCGATTTTTTTTCCTTATCATTCATTAACTTATCTTGTCTTTTATCATGTGCAGAAATGTGGAGAAGGAACAAGAGTAGAACACTTGCTTCAATTATTTACGGATGAATCGAGTGAACTGGCGAGTATATCCTTCACATGTTGGCATCATGTTTAGTTCGACATTCCGCGTGTTTGGTTCCTATATATTGTAGCAACTTCATCTTGCTTAAGCTGTTCCATACCTTGATCTGCTACAGCCTTCTTCCAATTGGTGATCAGTTCATCATTGCTCTGCTTAATCACTTCAAGTGCTAGCTTCAGTTCCATATTCTCTTTCTCAAGCCTAGCCTTCTCTTCCTGGGCTTCAACTAAAGCTTTCTCTACATCACTGTCCTGCATAATCTTCTCATAATTCTCCCTCATCACATTCTTGTGAACTGTTGCCAAAAAATGGCTTGTTTCTTTTATATGGTTGTGATGCTTCTCTTGTTCTAAGTTCTTTTCTTCTTCCAGCTTCAGTATCATCTTCTCTTTTCTTTCAATCTATGTGTTGCTCTGGTCATACATATCCCAAATCTTGCGCAATGCATTCTTCATTGGTTCTGACCATTCTGCATCAATCCACTCTACCAGACCACAGTTGTCACCTTCCTGCATTAAAAAAATTGCAAAAGGAGAAAGTACTAAGTACAATTGAACAGGAACTGAACACTAAACCGTTGTAATTATCAAATAGCAACATACATATAAGCCTAATCTCAACTTACACCTGAGTCTAGTAAAAAATTTGATCAATGGCATACAAAGGATCTGCAGAAACCTCATTTCCACATCCGTAAAACCTACGGCCGGTGTTCACGCCTTGGAATACAACACCCCTATGCACCGGCAAGTTGTGACTGCACATCGGTCCTCCGGCAACAATGCCACACCACTCTGGGTCAACAATGGTTTGTGGAACCTACAACGATTCAGATAGAGTACATCCTCAAATCCCAGATCAAATGGGTGAAAAGAAAACCTAACCCTAATCCAGAAAGAACAGGAACTCACATAGGATTCGTCCGCGTGCGAGATGAAAAATGGGGAAACAGACTCGTCGCTGCTGGTTTCGCCGTCCTTCCACGAGACCATGGTTGCGGCGGTCAGCGGTTGTGGCGCGAGCGGTCGGCGTCGGGGGGTCGGGCGGCGGCGACAGAGAACTGCGAGAGAGACAGAGAGAGTGGACGAATGGGTTGGGTTCGACCCGCTAGTTAGGTTTAGACCAATGTTGGTGGTTTTTTGAAGAAAAAAAACGAATGGTGGCGGTTTCCTGATTTAGCGTCCCCAATTGTGGCGGTTTCCTGGTTTAGAGTACAATGAACTGTGCCGCTGCACAAATCAGTTGTGCTGCCAAATATAGAACATGCCATCATGATTCCCCCATGTTATTTGTGCTGCAATCTCTGTTACAATGTGCCCATGAATTGAATAGCAAATATTTCATCATCATTTCATTATGTGGCAATACATGACTGTTTACTTTGTGAACAATCTACTTGCTAACTAGGACAACAATCTACAGGCCAAGATACAGCAGACCTCCAAATCCTAAAATCCTATCCCTATAGAGCAATATTTCCTTCCGCATCTTAACCATTGCTCTCTTTTCTTTCTCATTCCTTTTAATTACTGCTTCATAATCTGTAATCTTAGTCTCAAGTTTCTTGTTCTTCATGGCAACATACTTAATGACCGACTTGGCTTTGATATCCCACTCCCCATCAACCCATTCAACATAATCGCAAGTGATAGCATCCTAAATAAATCATGAGCAATTCAAGTCAATTTATAACTGAACTTGTCACTGCAAGCTTCATATATTTTTAAAAAGAGTAGAGAATGTGAAAATTATAATATGAAACATCGGACAACACTTGAAGTGAAAAATAGAATTAAAAAAATTGAAGAATGAGAAAAATATTAAGCAAGAACAATTGATAAGTGAAGCAAAAAAAATATTGGTACGACCGAATTGTCTTCCACGAGCGAATAGTTCGAGATGCCCTGTTTATTACATAAATGATATAAACCCTAAGATATTCATGCCGTCTAAACCTTCTTCCGGCACTAAATCGAAACCACTAAAACTTCAATCTTGCATGATGTATGAGGTCTTCACGCGCGCCTTTTCTTTGCGATTCCGCGGATGTTGTCCTTCGCACACTCCAGCGTGTTCGACGGTGACATAATCAATTCTGCGACGAAACGTCTTCTCCTAGCGTTAACGGAGGCCTGCAAAAATTGTTATAAAGGTTACATGAACCAAAGTTGCTACACGACCATAATAGCAAGTGTACAAACATAAATAACATCATATCTGGGTAAAATCACGGGTCATTCGGTCCCCGTCCCAACTTTCTAGACATTCTGTGACAAAAAGGCCACAAGAGTTCCTGGTATATGTGCAAACATTAGACGTGGGCAATACGAACAAGTGTGTCGTTGTCTGAATATGATGTAGTATTAACTCACCCATCCTCTTGCTGGGGCATGTCATACTCAATGATAGGCCACTTACTGACGTCTGGATATTTCCCTGGTGTAATACGATTTGCCTCATGCATATCGTATGCTATACCCATTCGCTATAAAGAGGATAGTGTTAACGAAGAATCATAAAACAATATGTAAGACCAATGCTACAAATGTTGGTTACATTACCAGTGCTTCAACAGTCTTCAAAGTCAGATCCAGAGGATAGAGTGTCGGTGTACTAAAGTATGGGCCTTTTTAGTACCCCTTACTTGTGCACGGGCAGTTGTAGCCGTACCGCGGCAGGCCTTGCCGGGGAATAGCTAGGAGTAATCTCAAGACGAAGGTAGTGCTTGCCGGCGAGGAGCGAGCCGGCAAGCCAGGAACCCGGCAAGCTTTGCCGGGAAAAGACGTTCAAGTCAACGACCAGACCAGAAGACGGAAGGCCAAAGGGGTGCGAAAGCCCTGCAAGACCCTTGCCGGCAAGGCCTCGCACCCGGCAAGACCCGGTCCCGGCAAGCCCCGGGCCCGGCAAGGATTCAGCCCCGGCAAGGCTCCGCACAGTGTAGCGCTATCGCTCCTGCGCAGCAGCCAGCCTTGTCGTTTAGGGTTTGTCCTCATGGTGACGTGGCGCGATGCTAGCCACGAGATGCTTAAGCGGTGCTGATGGGATGGCTGCTTTTGCCCATCCCCTGTAAAGCTTTTCCAAGCCCAAGACGATGAGGGACACCTCGACGGACACCTCACGGTGCATTTAATGAGCTTGTCCTAAGCCGTCAGGGTTAGGTATGATAATGCTGTAACAACCCTGTAGCTACTTTCCACCTCATGCCTTATCTCGTACGCCACTGTGGTAGCCCCTTTGACTCATATAAAAGGAGGCCCGAGGCGTACAGAAGAAAAGGGGGATATAGCACTTCGGAAGCCGATTCTGCATGCGTAGCTGCTACTGTAGCTCCCAGAACTTGGCCAAGAACATCCACAATAATACACACAAAGCAGGAGTAGGGTTTTACGCATCCGTGCGGCCCGAACCTGGGTAAATTCCCCGTGTGCTGTTCGCTAGTTCTGCTCTTTGTGCAATCCTCTCCCCTTGCCGAACCGTAAAGGGATCTGCTCGACGGCGATCCCATAGGTGTTCGTTTCCCACGACATCTTTGGCGCGCCAGGTAGGGGGATCGAGGTTGTGCGAACCTGATCTAGCGATCAGCGCGTCAGATCTTCGATCATCTTCACCACCATGGCTCCCAAGAAGAAGGGTTTCATGGAAGTTGGTCCATCTGCTTCAGTCGTACCTGATGCTGCGCGCACAGGCGACGGGGTGGACGCGGGTGGAGGAGGTGGAGGCTCCGAGCTTCCACGGCGCTCCGGCGATCCGAGCCGGACGAGCAACAGGTCCAAAGATGGAGCTGCGCAACCTGCGGGTGGTACAACGACGTCCAAGGATGGAGCGGCGCCTTCCAGGACGAATACACCGGCGCATGCACCGCGACCTTCTCAGGACGCGCGTGACGTGCGGCCTCAAGACGTTGGTGGTTCTAGGCGTCCGCATGGGAAGTCCCCTGTACATCATTCCCAGGCTGCGCAGGGCCAAGATCCGCGCCAGCACGCTGGTGGAGGCCGCGCGCGGGTGCAGAGTCGTGATGATGCTCCTTCTAACCCGGTTAGGAGTTTGAGCACCTCACGTTCTTCGCACCTGTCGCCGCCGCCTACGCCAGCAGAGGCGTTGGCGCGGGCTCAGCTGCTCCTAGACTTCCCTCCCGCCGCGGAGAAGCTAGACGAGTGGCGAGCTGCTATCCAGAGCCTCATCGGCCTAGCCAACAACGACGTACCGCAGCAGGGTGAACCCTCGCGGCTGCAGTCGTCTAGGCTGGTGCGTGGCGATGGAGAGAAGACCGGAGCTGGAACGACCACGTTGCGTTCCCCTCCGTTGCGTCAAGAGCGATCATTAACTCGGCGGACCGGCGCCCGTGAGGATGATTCCACGGCGTCGTCTGATCCGCGGGTTCGCCGCGATCAACGTCACGTTCTTCGGGAACGGAAGAAGGAGGACGCTCGAACCACCATCGAGCGCCGAAGGGAAGCGCGTCGCCAGTCCGACAAGCGCGCTGGGACCACTGTTGACGAACCCGCGCCAGGGTATCCTGGCTGCCTACCTTACGAGGTGGGTTGTCCAGCGTTTACTCGTGAGCTGCGGCAAGTCCAGTGGCCCAGCTCCCGCTCCTTCAAACCGGAAGTACCGGAGAAGTACGACGGCAAGACTCATCCGTCCGAGTTCTTGAGCATCTACACCATGGCGGTGCAGGCTGCCGGGGCTCGTGACGATAAGGTGCTGGCCAACTATTTCCCGTTGGTGCTGAAGCCCAACGTGAGATCGTGGTTGATGCACCTGCCCGAGAATTCCATCTCTTCTTGGGCCGACCTGTGCCATCAGTTTGTTGGCGCCTTCACCGGCGGCCATCAAGCTCCTGGCCAGGAGAGTGATCTGCACATCATTCCTCAGAAAGAAGGCGAAACTTTGCGCAAGTATATCCAGAGGTTCACCCGCGTCCAGCACAATATCCCCGACGTTCATCCCGCCGCCGTTATCAGCGCCTTTCATCAAAACGTGCGCAACCGAAAGATGCGGGAGGAGCTGGCGATGAACAAGGTCAAGGATGTCGCCGAGCTCTACGCTTTGGCCGACAGGTGCGCCCGGGCGGAGGAAGGGAGGAGACTCCCCGGCGAGAACGCCGGCGCTGGAGTCAACTCCGAGAGCGATGACGCTCCTGCCCCGGCAAAAAAGGGGAGGCGGAAGAACAGGAAGCGCAAAGGCAAGGCCGTGCTTGCCGTTGAAAGTTCCGGCAACATCGGCACCGCCAAGAAATCCAAGACCGACGACCCCGGCAAGGATGTTGCCGGGTGTGCGGCGTGTCAGGCCTTGGCGGCTGCCGATAAGCCAGAAGGATCCGGCAAGCAGTACTGCAAGATCCACCGTACCAAGGGCCACGACCTCCAGGACTGCCGGCAAGTGGAGGAGCTTGCCGCGAAGCAGCACGCCGAGTACGAACGACGCGACAAGGAGCGAGGTCGAGATGGTGCCGGAGGGTCCGGTCGGAAGCGCGGTCGAGGAGGGCGACGCGGCAAACCTGGACAGCGGCAAGAGAAGCCTGCTCGAGGCCGCGACAGGAAAGAAGGAGATGAAGACGCAGATGAGGGCGATGACGAGTCTAGCGAGCGGGAGTTTCAGAAGGCCACAGAGGTTATGTGCGTCGACGGAGGCGCCTCGCTGCATCTTTCTCACCGCCAGCTCAAGCAGTGGGCGCGTGAGATTCTTGCGGCCGAGCCCTCTATTGATGCGCAGAAGCCGCTGAGGTGGTCCCACACGCCCATCATTTTCGATGCCGAGGATCACCCTGATCGCACTACTGCTGTCGGGTGCTTGCCGTTGTTGGTCTCGCCAACAATTCGCAACCTCCGGGTAACGAAGATGTTGGTTGACGGTGGTGCCGGCCTGAATCTCATCTCGCCGGACGTCCTCAAGAGGCTGCAAATTCCTGATGGAGACCTCGAAGAAATAGGCTCCTTCCAAGGGGTCAATCCAGCAAGATACCAGCCCAAGGGCAAGATCACGCTGCCGGTAACATTCGGCAGCGAGCTAAACTTTCGGACGGAGAAGGTCGTCTTCGACGTCGCCAAGATTCCGTTGCCGTACAATGGGATCCTTGGCCGTCCCGCACTGGCCAAGTTCATGGCGGCATCGCATTACGCCTACAACGTCCTAAAGATGCCCGGTCCGATGAGCGTCATCACTGTCCACTCCGACAAGAAAGACGCGCTCATCTGCACCGACAAGCTCTACCGGGAAGCAGTTGCAGCGTCCGCCGCCAAGGCGCATGCTCCTGCCGCTCAAGATCCCGGCAGGAAGAAGAAGCCCGGCAAGACCCCTTGTGCAAGCTCCGGCAAGCGCGCCTCTCCGGAGTGCTGCGCTACCGTCGAGGATGCACCGGGGAGCTCTGCCGGCCAGACCAAGAAATCCAAGGCTGCTCCGCCCGAGACCAAGAAGGTGCCTGCCAAGGAGGACGGGACGGGAGGAACTTTCACCATAAGTTCCACCCTTGATGACAAATAGGAAAGCGCGCTCGTTGCCTTCCTGCGGGCGAATGTCGATGTGTTTGCATGGCAACCATCTGACATCCCCGGTGTTCCCAGGGAGGTGATTGAGCACCACCTAGCCGTCTGTCCTCACGCGCGGCCCGTCAAGCAGAAGGTGCGGAAGCAAGCTTTGGAGCGGCAAGAGTTTATTGCACAAGAGATCAAGAAGCTTGAGGCGGCAGGCCTGGTTAGAGGAGTCCTCCATCCTACATGGTTGGCCAATCCGGTTGTTGTGCGTAAGGCGAATGGTAAATGGAGGCTATGTATTGACTTTACAGATATCAATAAAGCCTGCCCAAAAGATCCTTTTCCCTTGCCGCGCATCGACCAGATTGTGGATTCCACTGCCGGCTGCGATCTGCTGTCATTCCTTGACGCATACTCAGGCTATCACCAGATCTTCATGGCGAAAGAAGACGAAGAGAAGACCGCATTTATCACCCCATGTGGCACATACTGCTTCTTGCGTATGCCTTTCGGGTTGAAAAGTGCTGGGTCGACCTTCGCTAGAGCCGTCCAGATTGGGTTCGGGACCCAGCTCCATAGAAATATGGAAGCTTACATGGATGACATAGTGGTTAAAACCAAGGACAGAGCAACGCTCATTAATGATCTGGAGGAGACTTTTGCAAATTTGCGCAGGATCAATCTGAAGCTCAACCCGGAGAAGTGCGTGTTTGGCGTCCCGTCCGGCAAGCTCCTCGGGTTCTTTGTATCTCACCGTGGAATTGAAGCCAATCCCGACAAGATCAAAGCAATTGAGCAGATTGAAGCACCAAGACGAGTCAAGGATGTGCGCCGCCTCGCCGGCTGCGTCGCTGCTTTGAGTAGGTTCATCTCAAAGTCTGCTGAGCGCGCCCTGCCGTTTTTCAAAATTTTGAAGAAGGCAGGTCCAATGAAATGGACTCCGGAAGCGGAGGCAGCGCTGCAGGGTTTGAAGAGGTACCTCTCCTCTTCGCCAATACTGGTCGCGCCTAGGCCACAAGAGCCGTTGCTGCTATATCTAGCGGCAACGAATCAAGTGGTTAGTGCTGCGCTGGTGGCGGAGAGAGAAGCAGAGGAGGATGCAGCGGCGACGGCAGGCCCGCCAAGCGGCTTGCCGGGGGCAGCCCCGGCAGAGTCTGGTGCCGGCAAGGAAGGATCCGCGCAGTCAAGTTTAGCTGTGCAGAAGAAGAAGATGGTGCAGCGCCCAGTCTATTTCGTCAGCTCCCTGTTGCAGGGAGCTAGGTCGAGATATTCTGGTGTGCAGAAGTTGCTCTTCGGCCTTCTCATGGCCTCGAGGAAGCTGCGCCATTACTTCCAAGCACATGAGATCACCGTCGTCACTCGCTTTCCGTTGCAACGGATTCTCCGGAACCCGGAAGCGACTGGCAGGATTGTAGAGTGGGCGTTGGAGCTGTCATGCTTTGGTCTAAAGTTCGAAAGTACTTCAACTATCCAGAGCAGAGCCTTGGCAGAGTTCATTGCAGAATGGACACCAACGCCAGACGACGAAGTTCAAGAATCAGCGATCCCCGGGAAGGAATCAGATCAGGCATGGGTCATGTACTTTGATGGAGCCTTTTCGCTGCAAGGCGCCGGTGCCGGCGTACTGCTTGTCGCGCCCACCGGAGAGCACCTCAAGTACGTCATCCAGATGCATTTTCCCCGGGAGAGATCGACCAACAACACGGCAGAGTATGAAGGATTGCTTGCCGGTCTCAGGATCGCGGCAGACCTTGGGATCAAGAAGCTCATCGTCAGAGGTGACTCCCAACTCGTCGTGAGACAGGTCAACAAAGATTACCAGAGCCCGTTGATGGAAGCTTACGTTGATGAAGTGAGGAAGCTGGAGGAGCGCTTTGACGGTCTTCAGACAGAGCATGTTCCTCGATTAGAGAACAGCATTGCTGACGACCTGTCGAAGCGTGCCGCGCTCAAGCTACCTGTGGAACCAGGGACTTTTGTGCTCCGCTTGACTCAACCATCCGTGTCGCCATCGACAAGGCCTGATAAGAAAAGAAAGTTAAGTACCGGCGAGTACTTCCCGGCAGGGCTTCCCGAAGCCCCCGGCAAGAATCTTGCCGGGAACAACCCGGTTGCCGGTGAGCGGCGGCTTCGTGCAGAGCCTCAGGTTCTTGCCGCCGAAGCAAGCGCCCCTGCAACCGGAGAAATACCAGTTGCCGGTGAGCAGCTGCTCCACCAAGAACCTGAGGTTCTTGCCGTAGAAGCAAATGCTCCCGCAGCTGAAGAGTTGCCTTTAGTCCTTGTCGTCGAGCCGCAAGCTCCGGCATGGGCACAGCAAATAGTCCATTTCCTTCAGACAGGAGAACTCCCTGAGGAGCAGCAAGAAGCTGAAAAAGTAGCCCGTCAGTCAAGTATGTACCAGTTCGTCGACGACGTCCTGTACAGAAAAAGACCCAACGGTGTGAAATTGAAGTGCATTCCTCGGGAAGATGGACTAGAACTGTTGGCGGAGATTCATGGAGGCATATGTGGATCCCACGTAGGCTCAAGGGCCCTTGCCGGCAAGGCATTCCGGCAAGGATTCTTCTGGCCTACTGCTCTCCAGGATGCAACTGCACTAGTAACCAAGTGTGAAGCGTGCCAGTTTCATTCGAAGCAACTTCATCAGCCAGCTCAAGCTCTCCAGACGATTCCTCTCTCCTGGCCCTTCTCGGTCTGGGGGCTCGACATACTGGGTCCCTTCCCCCGCGCTGCCGGGGGCTTCGAGTACTTGTACGTTGCCATCGACAAGTTCACGAAGTGGCCAGAAGTGGAAGCAGTGAGGAAGGTGACAGCACAGTCAGCAGTCAAGTTCTTCAAGGGGATTGTGTGCCGTTTTGGTGTGCCGAACAGGATCATCACCGACAACGGTACGCAGTTCACTAGTCGCACCTTCAAGCAGTACGTCCAAGACCTTGGCGGCAAGATTTGTTTTGCCTCTGTTGCTCACCCAAGAAGCAATGGCCAAGCGGAGAGGGCGAACGCTGAAGTGCTGCGCGGTCTCCGGACCAGAACTTTCGACAAGCTGCGCAAGCATGGAAGACGCTGGATTGATGAGCTACCGGCGGTTCTTTGGTCGATCAGAATGACGCCAAATCGAGCCACCGGCCAGACACCCTTCGCTCTGGTCTACGGAGCGGAGGCAGTTCTCCCCACGGAACTCATATACGGGTCACCTCGAGTGCTCGCTTATGATGAGCTTGAGCAAGAACAGCTGCGGCAAGATGACGCGCTGCTCCTTGAGGAGAACCATCTTCGGGCTGCTGTGCGAGCTGCTCGCTATCAGCAAGCTTTGCGCCGCTATCATAGCCGCAAGGTTCATGCCCGGAGTCTTGAGGAAGGCGACCTTGTTCTTCGGCGCGTTCAGTCGGCCAAGAATTCCAACAAGTTGACGCCGAAGTGGGAAGGCCCTTACCGGGTAGTGCGAGTCACCAGGCCTGGCGCTGTCCGCCTGGAGACCGAAGAGGGCTTGCCGGTGAGCAACTCCTGGAATATCGAGCACCTTCGCAAGTTCTACCCGTGAAGGGCAGTTGTTGGGTCTCTTGCCGAGATAGCGGTACAGCCTGCTGACTGCTGTCAGACTCAAGTCCAGCACTCGCGGCGTAACGCTCCGCCAAGATCCCGGCAACGCCATTCTGTACTAGTCTTGCCGGATGGCATGTAATCCTTTGTACAGAGCAGGCACATCTTTTGTGCATAGTTAATAAGTTTGCAGTGCTTTACATTCCTTGTCGATTTCGTGCTTTATGTATGCATGCGTTTATCTGGAGTGTATATTGCGCTTGCCCCGATTTCCTGGCGTAGTAGCGATACGCCACGCTGAACACTGTCGGACTCCGGTCCAGTGCTCGCGGCAGCATAACGCTCCGGCAAGCTCCTGGCAATGCCCCTCTGTGAGATCTAACGAACCGTCCAGGTTCCATAACATTTATTTTCTCTTCTTTCTTTTTCTTAAAGAAATAGAAGATTCCCTCACGTGCAAGTTTGCCGGGGGGGAAGGAGAATGATGGAATGGACACCAGGGGACGTTCAAGGCTGATACCTTGCCGGGAGAAGAAAAGAATAGCGGCGAAAGCCAGAGCTAAGTTGCTGACCCCTTTAGCAGATTTCAATTTTTTGTAAGGCTATATCCCTTGAACGATTTCCGCTTTGTATGGAAAACCTGCACGCGATGGAATCTTGTCGTGATTAGGCTGCGCCCTTATTCCGTTTCGAGTCCGCTCAACGGTTTAGGTGGCCGCGCTGAAAGCGTCAAGGTTTCTTGCCGTGAGCAGCGCCGCCTGCTGAACGCTGTCGGGCTCCGGTCCAGCGCTCGCGGCAAGGCCATGCTCCGGCAAGTGCCCAGCAAAGCGTAGGGTATATGCTATACAAAAAGAGATTGATCAAGGGGGAATGGCATGCATAGATTCAGATAAAGCAGATTATATATATAAGATAGTCGCCACGTTACTAACATAAGACCAAATGTTTGTCTTTTACATGTAACGCGGCGGCAAGACAAGGAGAAAGATAAGGAGGGCTACAGTTAGTCTCGGCGGTTGCCTTCAACCCTCTTCACTTGGCCTATCCGTTCGACGATGGGTGCGACAAGCTCCTGCAGAGCCTTGGCGTCCGCATCCTTCGGCAGGCGGCCGAAGACCTTGGTGAAGTCGACGCCGGGATTCCTGTATGCCACTTTCATCAGCAGCATCTGGACCACGTCCTGACAGAGCTTCCTGGACTCGCCGGCGAGCTTGCCGGAGTGGGTTGCTTGGAGTTGCTTGAGCGCATCGACGAGACCTTCGAAGAACATGGTGATCTTGGCGCTCTCGCTTATCCTGTCGTTGGCGGAATACCCGAAGCCCTGAAGGTTCATGCCCTCCAGCTCCGCGGCAAGCCTCTTGGCGACGTCCACCAGCCTGGCGGTCCAGATCTCTGTGCCGGTGACATAATCCTGATGCGTGAAGTAGGCGTCCTTGAGTAGCTCCTGCTCGTCGTGGAGGTCCTTGGCCAAGGTCTTCTCGCGAGCTCGGGTAGCTTCCAGGGACTCCTCCAACGTGGATAGCTTCAGCTTCAGATTTGCAATGGAGTCGTTGGCGGAGGCGAGCTGTTTGATCTTCTCGGACGCGGCGAGCTGCATCTCCACCAGGCTGTGGAGGGTTTTCTCCTTCTCGGCCTCGAGGGCAGCGATCTTCTTGCCGTGCTCCTCGAGAATGGCTTCCAGCTTCTTCGCCTTCCCCTCCAGCGAGTTCTTGGCGGTCTCCGCAGCCTCGGCAGCGTCGAGTGCCTCCTTGAGCTTGCCGGCGTGGTCTGCAGTTAGAGCGGCGAGCGCTGCCGTTTGGCTTTGCTCAAGCTCCTGGACCCGCCGCGCGACAAGACTTTCGAGCTCTTCATCCTTGTTGCGAAGCTTGGCGGCAAGCGCCGCCTCGCGGGCGGCAAGGTCCTCTTCTTGGGCGTCAAGGCTGATGCGGCGCTGCGTCAAGAGGGCTTCTGCCGCGGCGGCTTGCTGGGCGGCCTCCTCCTGCGCTTTCTCGATGTCTGATTGCTTCAGCAGGAGGATGTTCCGCTCTTCCGCCAGCTGCTCCCGATAAGTATTCAGCTCTTGGAGGGTCTCGCCATACCAAGCCTGTGTCTCCGTGACGCGTTGTTGGAAGTCTCCTTCCGCGGCCTCGACGAGCGCTGCCCGGGAGTCCAGTTTCTCCTTCCGGGTGCGGTAGAGCGTCTGGAGCTTCTGATAATTGTCATTCATGGCTTGAAGTAGCTGCTCCTCCTTGAGCTCACTGGCGGCAGCGACGGTGATTTCCCCGTCAAGATGCTCTCCTTCAACCAGCTCTCCGATGCTTGCCGACCCCGGCATGCTGACAACGTTCTTGCCGGCCCTGATATATTGGCTTGAGGGAGGGGCCTGGAACGACGAGGATTGGTCTTCGGCAGTTGGGGGCCCCGCGGCAGTGGAAGCGCCTGGCGCTCCTGCGGCGGAAGCACCGTCAGTATTGCCGCGGGTCTCCCCGCCGGCCCCCTCGGCGGCCTTGGCGGCCTCAGCGGCAGCGGCCTTGGCGGCCTCGGCGGCAGCAGCCTCGGCGGCAGCAGCCTTGGCGGCCTCGGCGGCGGCATGCTTGGCGGCCTCTTCGGCAGCAACCTTGGCGGCAGCAGCCTTGGCGGCCTCGGCGGCGGCATGCTTGTCGGCCTCTTCGGCAGCAACCTTGCCGGCTTCAGTGGCGGCATCCTTGGCGGTCTCTTCAATGACGGCGTCAGTATCCATGAGCTCTGTCAGAAGAAGATTGATAGCCAGGGAGATGAATGAGATGGAGCTGGGAAGGAAGTTCAAGAAAACAAAAAACAAAAAAAAAAGAGAAGAAATTTCTAAGGGCGAGTGGTTCACCTGCGTCAAGGTCGTCGCGGTAGAACCCGCCTGAAGATCCCTCTGTGGGCTGCGTGGTCGACGGGTGCGGCACGTCGGGGGTGGCCCTTGCCGGCGACCTCTGTTGCTGCTCTGTTCCTGCGCGCCCCAAGATGTTAGCTGTGAAGATTACCACCCCGGCACTCGCCAGCGGAAAAAGAGTAATTGACTCACGCTGGGGGCTGTGCCGGGGGCTGCGGCGAGGATTGTGCCTTGGGCTTGGCTCCGGGCCGGACTCAACAGTCACCGGCTCTTCAGAAGTGCTTGCCGGCGGCTCGACGCCCGTGGAAGTCTTGGCCTTCTTGGCCATCCTCTCCGCCAAGGTCTCCTCATCCCTGTGGAGGCAAGATCATCAAGATTAATCAAGGAAATCAGAAAGCAAGAACGGAAGCTGTGGCAGAACACTTACTCCTCTTCTTCCTCCTCGTTCTCGAGGATGGATAGGTCGAAGGCGGCCCCCGTCACAGTGCTTCGCGGAGGAGGAGAGGTTGTTCTGGGGCGCTTGCCGGCGGCGGTTTGCCGCGTTGCCTCGCCGGCAACGGCTTGCCGCGCCGCTTCGTCGGCAGCCTCCTTGCCGGAAGCTTCGTCGCTCAGCGATGGCTGGTGAGCAGGAGCGCCGGTGCTGGCCTTCCGAAGGACGCGCCTCCGTGCCTGTCGAAGAGCTGGGGGCTCCTCTTCCTCCTCCTCTTCCTCCTCGGCGGCTGCTCCAGCAGAAGGGCCCCCGGCAGCGGCTCCGCTCGGCTCCCCAGCAGCCTGACCTCGCCCGGCAAGATCTTCCCGCAGCAAGTCCTCGCCTTCGCTGGACTCGGCGCTGCCGGCTTCTTCGGCAAGGTTCGCCTCTTCCGCCCTGTCGGCGATGTGGGCGAGCTCCTCCTCTGTGGTGGCACGGACAAGGTCCTCCTCGCGGATGGCCTTCTCCGTCAAGTTGTCGAAGAATGCCAGCACCTGCTCCGCGGACGGCTCGATCCACCTCTTGTCGATGCTATGGGCGTTGAACACCGGCATCATGGTGATGATGGAGGTGAGCGATGAGTTGTTGCACAGTGGAACGACGCCCGCCGGCAAGTTCCCCACTGTTCCGGAATTGAAGAGCTGTTGGCAGAGGGCTGCGTGCCCCATGGCTGTTAGATTATTATCCAGCCCGGGCCGCACCCTCATGACGTCGGCGGCATTCATGTACTCCCAGGCAGGACGCCCTTTGTTCTGCAGTGGGGCAATGCGCCGGCGAAGGAAATCCGAAGCAATCATCTCCACCTTCAGCCCGGCAGCCTTGAGGCGGAGTATCCTGGTGGTGGCGATGGTGAGCTTGCTGTCGTCAGGATCCACAACACCCCAATCCTTGCCGCGGACCACCTTCTGCTTCCGCACCTCGCAGAACGATAGGGGCTCCTTTTCTCGGACCCAGCACCACTTGCCGCGCCACTCATCCCATCTCTCGCGATAGAGCCCCTCTGGGTACGTCTCCTTGGTCGCCGTCCTCGGAATCCAAGCGATGCTACCGGAGAGGGCGTCGCCCTTTTGGATGCGGGGATAGAAATAGTGCCGGAAAAGTGCAGTGCTCGGGGTAACCCCAACGAAGTTTTCGCAAAGATGCGCGAAGACGGACATGCAAGTCACGGCATTCGGCGTAAAGTCTAGCAGCTGGAAGCCGTAAGTGATCATGATATCTACGAAGAAGTCCGAGTACGGAGGGCAGAGGCCGCACCAGAAGTAATCGACAAAGAAGGGATAATCCCCTGGCTCTGCCCTACGAGAAGCTACACTCACTTTGGTGGCTGGGTGCGCCGTGGTCTCCTTCGCCCATGCGAACTGGTACCTCTTCTTCAAGGCCTCCGCATCGAGCGTCGGGGGGAAGACAGCGCGCTCCTTCCGCATCTTCACCAGCTTGCTCTCCGCGGCAGCCGCTTCCTCCGCCTTGCCCTTGCCCTTGCTCGGCTTGGGCGGCATGGTGGCTATGGAGGTGGGTGTCGAAGACGTCGAGAGCGCGGTGGAGGCAGGCGGAGGGAGAGAGGCTCTGCTTTGGGCGCAAGGAAGAAGATGATGGCGACGGTCCTGAGATTGAGATTGGAAAGGCGGAGGGGGGTAAATGAGCAGTGCCCTCTGCGATTCCCTTTTTATGGGGAAGGCGCGAGGCAGACTCTTTACCGCCCGCTTTTACTGCGCGCCCACGTCTCCCACGTCGCGCGATTAATGCGCGTAGTGGAGGGGCGTGGTAAAAGAGATCATGATTACGGATAGTTATTCCCTGCCACGTGTGCCCGTGTGCTGTTTTGGGCCTAGCCCAACAGGCCTGGCATCCGTGTATGGCCTAGGCCCGGGGGCTCCTGTCGGTGTACTAAAGTATGGGCCTTTTTAGTACCCCTTACTTGTGCACGGGCAGTTGTAGCCGTACCGCGGCAGGCCTTGCCGGGGAATAGCTAGGAGTAATCTCAAGACGAAGGTAGTGCTTGCCGGCGAGGAGCGAGCCGGCAAGCCAGGAACCCGGCAAGCTTTGCCGGGAAAAGACGTTCAAGTCAACGACCAGACCAGAAGACGGAAGGCCAAAGGGGTGCGAAGGCCCGGCAAGACCCTTGCCGGCAAGGCCTCGCACCCGGCAAGCCCCGGGCCCGGCAAGGATTCAGCCCCGGCAAGGCTCCGCACAGTGTAGCGCTATCGCTCCTGCGCAGCAGCCAGCCTTGTCGTTTAGGGTTTGTCCTCATGGTGACGTGGCGCGATGCTAGCCACGAGATGCTTAAGCGGTGCTGATGGGATGGCTGCTTTTGCCCATCCCCTGTAAAGCTTTTCCAAGCCCAAGACGATGAGGGACACCTCGACGGACACCTCACGGTGCATTTAATGAGCTTGTCCTAAGCCGTCAGGGTTAGGTATGATAACGCTGTAACAACCCTGTAGCTACTTTCCACCTCATGCCTTATCTCGTACGCCACTGTGGTAGCCCCTTTGACTCATATAAAAGGAGGCCCGAGGCGTACAGAAGAAAAGGGGGATATAGCACTTCGGAAGCCGATTCTGCATGCGTAGCTGCTACTGTAGCTCCCAGAACTTGGCCAAGAACATCCACAATAATACACACAAAGCAGGAGTAGGGTTTTACGCATCCGTGCGGCCCGAACCTGGGTAAATTCCCCGTGTGCTGTTCGCTAGTTCTGCTCTTTGTGCAATCCTCTCCCCTTGCCGAACCGTAAAGGGATCTGCTCGACGGCGATCCCATAGGTGTTCGTTTCCCACGACATAGAGGGAATCGAGAACTTGGAATTCTTGCTTGACCATGTGCATTACCACGGTAACCCAGTGGTTATTGAGTATATTCAACGCGATATACGTCTTCAGTGCAACAAAACATTATGGATCAAACAAAATACTTCATGAAATGTCCTGTAGTGGACAATTACAAACAGAACGTACCTTCTCACGCACAGTACACTCTTTCTTGACTCTTTCAACTGCTCCAGATTTGGAGAGAAGACTATCCATGTTGTACTTCGACGGCAATGGATCGTCTCGTGCGATAGCACGATCTACAAGGAATTTGGACCTCCACGCTGGATAGAGGCAACAATCATGACCAACACGCAGCTCCAAATGTCCCATATAAGCGTCAATAACCTTCATAGAGTATCAGGGCATTACATGTTGAAAGTTGACACACAGATGATTTACCAATTTAATAACAGGACATGCAAGTAGTACTTACATCGTCCGACAACCATGTAAGCTTTAGTACCGGTAGAATCCTTTCGGAAGTCAGAGATATGCCACGCCCTTCACTGTAGTAAATTTTTTTCCCTTATTCTTCTCGGTCCGAGCAGCTATCTCCACAAATGCAACAGCTGCATCAATTACTTCCGGCGTCAAATCGTCTGCCACATCCTCGGGCACATCATTGTCAAAAAACAGAGCTGCATGAATTAATATTATCGTCAAAAATGGTGATTATATGCATTAGTAGTAAATAACAAATTAAGAAAGTTAGTTACAATACCTCTACTAGCGGTAGTAGTAGCGGAGGCTTTCTGACCGCGGCTGCTACGCCTGCTGGGCTTGTCAAGTGCGAAGGGGGATTCAAATTTCTTGGGAACGGTCCGCTTCCGCTTCCCGGAGATAACTTCGTCATCCTTATCGACTGTTGCACCCTTTTTTCCATTCGCCTTAGCCATGAACTTGCTGACAGAAGATGGACAAATGTCTATGTCCGATGAAGGTGCTCGAGTAGAATTACCAATGATCCAAGGGTTTTCCGGTGTAGCCCACATTCATCATTAGGCTTAATAGGTGAAGCACCCTCGTGGCCATTCATCTTAGCTGGGGTTTTCTGTTTGGGAAAAAATTTCATGTGAACATTTCAGCACGTACAAAACTTTAACGAGAAAATTATAGACAAAAAACTAAATACATACTTCGTCAGCTTCGGTTTTAGGGTTGGGAACCACTTCAACAGGCTGCGTCATATCAATGATCGTCCGTCAGAGTCTTTGTCTTCCTTGTACACGAATTCCTTCTTTTCATATGGACCATTCTCGAACGAATCCACTTCTGCATCCACATCATTGTCCGCGGGTGGCACGGCAGCAGCCGGCTTGTACATGACACCTGCTTTGTTCAACTTCTCCAACAATCTCTGCAATATAAATATATACTTAGTAATGCCTGCATGGTTTTAAAACATCAAACATATTGTAAACTTTAAAGTTAGGATGTGACACCTCAGCAACTTTATCAGGGATTTGCCTCATCTGGGTGTGTATGTAGTCCATACACCGCTTCATTAGAACCTCCATCATCTCATCCGAGTATGGGGCTGTCTTCGACTTCCTTGCGGTTGCACTAGCGGGCTTGTTTTTTGGCTTCTATGTAGGCTCATGATCTGGGATTGGGCTCCAGCGCCCTATATTCTTGGGTTATATTATCTTCGATCTGCATGCGATATTCAAGTACATGTGATGAATTAAAAATAAATATTATTTAGTTACAAAACATTTAAGAAAGACACAACACAATGACTTACCT
The DNA here is from genome assembly GCA_039707655.1 of Elymus sibiricus. Lineage (NCBI taxonomy): Eukaryota > Viridiplantae > Streptophyta > Magnoliopsida > Poales > Poaceae > Elymus > Elymus sibiricus. The sequence goes on along the minus strand of CM077675.1, from coordinate 455,594,681 downwards.
TGACGTTACCACGGCCGCGGCCATTGTCGTAGTCAAACCGATCTCTCCTAGTGGCTGCAGCTTTAGTCCAATTCCTCATCAGAGGTTGTATGGACAAGTTCGGATTGAAAGCGCAATCACCTTCCACAGGTTGCACTTTCTCCCTGTACAAGTACTGCCAAAAAATATAGACATTTAGAGTTAGTACAATACATCACATAAATTTGCAATGATATAATAATTGACAATGCAACAGGTCTCATATGTTTACCTGCAAGAGAGCTAAATTGCCTTTCGGCCATTGGCGGAGGTGTCTGCCTTTTTTGACTATGTGAAGGCAATCGAGGAGAACACGGAGGGTGAACGCATTCCAGTTAATCTTGGAAATACGTTTGACATCATCCACCAATGCGTAGTACTGTTTTGGGACAATCTTCCTCGACATGGGAGCAATAACTGTTCCTAGCAGGACAAGGACTAATTTCCGAAGGAAATCGTCGTCGGCGGATTTATTTTTAATGATGTCCGCAATGAGATCATCAATCACTATGTTACCTATTGTCTTACTGAGAAATTGTGGCGGCACCCGGTCCTTAATATCATCACCTTCTTCAATGAGAATGTCTGAAGCCGACAGTCCTTGGTTCTCCAAGTTGAAGATGCACTCGACGTCCACGGCACCGAGGGACACCTCCCCAACCAGAACTTGTATAATGAATCTCCCCGTGCTGGCCTCAAAATTCTCCACCATGTACCTTATCAATAGTGTACGCATCTTAAGCGATGGTATCTGAAGCATGCTACGCAATGTGGTTTCGGCGACTTTAGCGCGTTGACCGCCAGATAGAGCGGCAATAAGCTTGCACCATTTTTCAACGGCGCAAACAATTTCTCCATTGAGCTCGTCCATCCTGTTGGAAAAATATAAGACTTGGTCACACTAGCAAAAATTGTTTAATTAACTTTTTTCATACCATACTGTTGAAATAAACATAACAATGGATGACACTATCTAACAGTAGATCGAAAAAAGTACTACAAAATTCATTCGTACTGAAACATTCAGTAGAGACTCGTGCAGCACATAAAATGACAGTTTCAGAATTACTTATTTGATCTATTACTTTCATATGGTGTTGTACAAAAAGATATAAGAATCGGTGACACTGCCTAACAGTTAGGCTGCGTTTGACAACAGAGTAGTGTAAAAACTGTAGTATTGCAAAAACGAGCCGGCTAGGGCGTCGAGCGGAGGCACGGGCGGCAATCAGGAGCAGCACATGCGTGGCCAGCAGCGGCGAGCAAGGCTGCAGCACAACGCGGCACGCGTACGACCACACGCAACTAGGCATGCACATGCTCAGCCCGCAAAGCCTTCTGGACTCGCGTTGCAGCCATCAACACAACCATTGTTGGCCAGAGGACTGACCCGATGCTTTCGGCGCAGGAGGAGCGCCAGCGCAAGTACCAAGGTTTGTCCAGGGCCGACGATCTCAAATAAAAGAGCGGCGGCGGCGGTGGCTATCAGCGAGGAAGGCGATGCCTTACAAGCATCTAATGCAAAAGTGATAGAAATTCGTCCATGTACGCCAAAAAACATCTAGTAGATTTAGAGGGACACCAAAAGGGACAACATACTTGATCGGTCGATGAAGATGAAAGTAGTCAGCGAGGTTTTTCTGGCGTAGTTCGTCCAGGGCGGCCACCACGTGCGGACGACCTTGATGTTCTCGGGGTTTTTCTGGCGTGTGGGATGCGGCGGACGGAGCTCTCGTCGACTCGCCGGCAAGAGGCGATCTAGACGACGACATGTGCGACCAGATGGAGATTATATACAAGGTCGATCTCCTGGGTCGTCGTAACTTCCCTGCGGCGTATCTGCGGATCTATATTTTCCTCCGTTGACACGAGGCAGAACGTGCTCCTTAATCCTAGGGATTAGGGAGAAGCGAGGGATTAGGTAGATAAGGATTACCACGATCCCAGAATTGTGTAACAAAACGGCAACTACTCCCGTGATCGACTCGCATGTGATCGACGTGCATGAAAAGGACACCGCTGTGGGAAAAAAATACAATCTTTGTTTCATTGTCTCAAAAAAAATTACAATCTTTTTTTATTTTGAGGGAAAAAATACAATCACCGGCAAAACCCTAGAAATTGCATCGAGTGTTGGAAATCAACGATACTTGTCATGCAAGCTTGTGAATGCCATACCTGGGTGTGGAAAAAGTTTTGGGTCATTCTGTGGAATTGAAAAAAACAACGTCCTTCGGAGGTGGCCTCCGGTAGACCCGATCAGTGCTGGTTACACATGGTGTTGGTGATTGCATGCATGAAAGTTTACAAAAACTTGGCACCATGTCTGCATGACCGAAGAAGGGCCCCACGCAAGATTTCGACGAATCCGTACACAAAACGCACATTGCGTCACGTCCGGACGTTGTTTTCGGGTATTTTCCTCTCGAAAACCGTAGAAAATGCATGCAACGTGGAAAATTGTTGTAAATTGACATGCATGCTTGTGAATGCCATGTCTGGGTGTGGAAAAAGTTTTGGGTCATTACGCACCTCGGTAAGCAATGTTGTACTAAAATTAGAGGACCTAACGCTGGCGCCTGTAAAACAAAGTAATTAAACCCACCTGCAAATTGAAAAATAATTTGCCAAATCTCGCTCCCGCGCCTGGGTATGGAAAAAGTTTTTGGTAATTACGCGCCTCCGTAAGCAATGTTGCCACTTGAATTTTCACCCCCCAAATCTCGCTCCCGCCTCCAGCGTTAGATCGCCTCTGCCTATATATCCACCCACGTTTCTGCCGCCGGGTGCAGCACTGATCTCGCTCCCGCGCCTGGGTGTGGAAAAAGTTTTTGGTGATTACGCGCCTCCGTAAGCAATGTTGCCACTTGAATTTTCACCCCCCAAATCTTGCTCCCGCCTCCAGCGTTAGATCCCCTCTGCCTATATATCCACCCACATTTCTGCCGCCGGGCGCAGCACTGATCTCGCCGCCGCCTAAATGCCTACACTATTGCCGGCGAGGATGATCCAACCTGCCGGGGGAGGTGGCGTGGGTGGTGTGCTCCGTTCAGTGGATGTGGACGCCATGCATGAACTGGTCGACAAGGACTTGGTCGCCGCCAATTCGCAGCCGGAGCTGGTCCATGAGATCACCAACGATGGTGAATCGGTTAGTGTCATCAGAGATTAACCCTAGAATATGCCTTCTCGTGGTTAACCCTATAAATTGCTCTCTTGTTAGTCCTCGCTGTTCGTAAAATCTATCTTACCGCTTGATTTTCTGATTAATCGTACGCTTATCAGTACTAGGGTTTGCAAAATGAGATGAATAGATCATTTGTATTCTCTTATATTATGTCTGTCTTTCGTATAACCAAAGTTTCATGGAACCAATGCAAAGAAAAAACAACCCATTTTATGGCTGGCTTTGATATAATGTTGAATTCGCTGACATGAGATTTTTTGTTCTTCTAATAGTTGATTGAATATTCGGAAGAATGGAAATGCTACCTACACCTGAGGGAAACTTTTAGGAAGAAAATCTACAAGTGGCTCATGGTTGCAAAGATTGTGTACCGGCGTAACGGGCGCTATAAATGCCCGTTCTGCAGGAAAGCGAACGGGCATTCAAAAACCCAAGCAATTGCAGCTTACAGAAAGAGGAGGCGTCTTAAGGCAAAACCTCCTGAGTTGGCTAACATATTGAGGAGGGTCAACACCTAAAAGCATGGATCATGCTGCATCCGTCACCACTTTGTAACTAGACTATTTCCATTTCACCCTGCATCACTTTGATCTTAGTTTGGTATACGACCTGGTATCTTAATGTGGCCATTTCTTTTAATCTAAATCTATGTGAGTCGATGTGCTTGTGTACTGTTTGTCATTCAGTTCATCTATCTGGTATCTTAATGTGGCCCATCATGAAATACATAAAAGTGATTGTCATCAAATACATAATTTACATACATAACAAGTTCTCATCATGAAATACATAACTTAATATCGTCACATAGCGAATAAGGCATAAAACTAAAGAATCTTCTTATCTTCAGGTCCATCATCTTCAGCAACACATCCATGCTCCCATCTTTAGCATATAAAAAATGGAAAATTTCAGACGCAATACATATAAAGAATGGCATTTGGATAGACAGTTTCACAAATACATATAAAGGAGAGTAGATTTTCTACACCCAAGCTCTATGCACCCACTATGCACCCACGCAAAAAACATAGCAAAGGATTTCAAAAGATTCAGAATTTTTTGAAATGTTCTGGTATGTTTTATTGCGTGGGTGCATGGAAGGTGGGTGCAACCACCGTGGGTGCATCGAGCTGGGTGTAGAAAAACTACTCTCATAAAAAGGAGAATGGATTTGGATAGACAATTTCATAAAATATGATGAATGCAAGCATCATCTAGCCCACAGAAAACGGATCAAACTTCATATAATGCTCCTACTGATATAATGTACAGGTTAAATGATGTGGTCATTTGATAGTGTGCATATGAGTGTGTTTGAAATCTCACAATATGGTAAATTCAGAATGACACGGTAATCTGTCAGAAGCACACACACATTCCAATTTGAATACCAAGTCGACAAAACTAAATGTGAATTAATAAATTACTGCTGCAATTTAGGAAGTAATTGAAAACATGGGTTCATATGACCAGTACAATTATAATGCTCAATTGAAAACAATAAAAGAACATGAAAGATGAAGTTAACATGGAACAGACGGATCAACCACCCTGGACTTATCAAACATCACTCCATTTCTAAGTTTCAAACATCATGGAGCCCACAGAAAATTGATCAAACTTCATTTATTTCACCCTTCTGATTTAATGTACAGGTTAAATGATGTGTTCCATGGATAAATTTAACATGAAAAGGCTAAACTGCACTAAATTACCACAAAAAAATGATGAAATTTACCAATCCACATAGCAAATAGATTTTTGAGTTGCCATGGATAAATTACTAGCACTGAAAAGGCTAAACTGCACTGAAATAAAAGGTTAAACTGCACTGCAACCTGACTAAGACAACACCCTGAGTGTAAGCATGAGCAGATGTAAAATCACGTCGACTGCGAAGCTTACCCTAAACGCCACCACCGCCGTTGAGACGAGTAGATCGTTGAGGGAACCGTGGAGAACGGCGGGGAAGCGACGTCGCGCGCAGCAACGGCCTCCTGTTCCGTTTGGCGTGCATCCACTCCGGTGGCTCTGCCTGGAACAGCACCCTCACGAACAGCACCCCGCATCTGATCGTGGGGTCATCCTCTGGATGCTCGATCTTGGATCTGTACGCCCACCAGCTGCGCCTGACTATCCGCTCCTCCGAGTCCGTCTGCTCCATCACCCAGAGGAGATACTCGATGGACTCGACGGACTCCCGTTGGACTCCATCTCTGGAGTAGATCTCAGCCCTCTCGCTGTCTGTGAGATACTTGCCCATGGCCTTCACCGTCGCCCCCACCTCCCAGTCGTTGTCAAACCAGGAAAGGATCTCCCTCAACCTGGCTAACTTCACCTGGTCGCCGCCGGTGATGGTCGCGATTCTGTCGCGCAGCGCCATGGATCTGCTTCTAGCGGGATGAGGAGAGGAGCGGTGCTGGCTTTCGACGAGGAGATGAGAGACGGTGGATCTGCAATGGAGAAGAGGAAGGAGCGAGGGTTTTCTAGAATGGAGAAGAGGAAGGGGCGAGGATTTTCTCGAATGGATAAGAAGGAGAGGAGGGGGTGGTTTTCTAATAGGAAAGTGAGAGAGGAACGTGCGGCGGAGGTTTAGCAATGGACGAGGTGGCGGTGCCTTATGATTGGACCACCATACCGGCTTTGACCGTCGATGCCATTTAAGTTTTCTTTCTTTTGTTCATATTTTCTTTTTGACTAATAATAACTACAACCGTGGCAGTGGACTACATGTTGTACGTGAATGGATTATATGGAAAAAAAATTCTGAACCGAAAGAGAGATAAAGCACTGAAAATTCAAAAAAAATGTAAAAACCTGGCACACTTCATTTGTTTCACACCTAGTACCCATGAAAATTTTGAAACTTGGAATACAGTAAATAATTCAAATAGGCAAATGAAGTGGCTCATGACCATAGCCATGGCATACATTGCTCAAATGGCCTCAAGTTTGGCACATGGGTGATTCATGGCATGCCAATGAATCTTCACATTGGTTCTACCTATAGATGTTGAGGAAAACTTGGTGATTTTTATTATTTCTCCTCAATACAGGGTCTTTTTATGAAGTAGAATCAAAGTTTTAAAGTAGAATCATAAGAAAATAAACGTAGCTAGGTTTTGAAGGTTTTACATTTTTTTGAATTTTTTTCAATTTATACTGCCCTGTAGACCGACTGTGGAAAACATCGGACTATACCTTAAGGGGGCATTGATAACTAAATTTATTTTGAAATCTTCTTTCATAGCCATGTTTGGCACATGTATTTCAACATGATGCAAAATTTGGGGTCATTTGGAGATGGTCAAAAATCACCTTTTCTACAAAGACTGGCTTAAGTGAGACATTACGGAGGCACCATTTGGTCTCACTTACGAAGGGAACAACCTTCCAACAGTTCACAACCACATGCACTTGCGCAAAAGTAAAACATCATCAAACATACTGATGATGAGTACCACATCCAGCTTCACAGCATGTACATAATGGAGGGTGACTAATTGGGACCGAGAGCCTTCAGGAGGGCTGCATGCTCTGCCCTGATCTTGATGTCATCCGCACTCGTCGATAAACCGCGTGCATGCGACATAAGGTGCTCATAAAGCCCATCCTTGGGCTTTGGCTTTGTGGTGCAGTATGGGCACCTGAACTTGCCACGCTTGTAGTACGCCGCCTTCCCCTTCTCCCTGATCTTCTGGGCTTCCTTCTCAATGAAGGACACTTTGTTCCCGTCGTCCACATCATCTCCAGATTCATACTGCAAACATAAATGAACTGCATAAATACATTATGCATTCATATAGGCCTTATTGAACAAACAACACATACTTCCCATTTAGAGGAATGTAATGAACAAACATCAGTTAATTGCCATGTACAGGAATTTAATGAACAAACAAACAAATAGCCATGTACAGTAATTTAATTAAACAAACAACAGTAAATTACCATTTACATCAATTTCATTAACAAACTACAAAAAAATCCCATGTAGATGCATTCATATAGTGCTTACTGAAACTTGAAAACAGAAAATTCCAATTTAGAGGAATTCAATGAAAATAGAACAAAATTTTCCATTTTAGAAGAGTTTAATGAACAAACAACAGAATATTTCCATTTATATGCATTCATATATGGTTTCATGAAGAAAGACCACAAATATCCCATTTAGAGCTAATTAATGAACAAACAACACAACTTTATGATATTAATGAATAAACAACACAAAAATCCAATTTAAAGGCATTCATATAGGGTTTTATCAACAAACAACATCTCATACAAATTCATGAAGAGACAAAAATTCTAGTTGGGGTTACCTCATACACGGCGTCGACGTCAGAGTCAGACTCATACGGGTCCTTGAACCCAGTATTGGCCAGCTTCCTCTTCATGCCAGCAGATTCCACTTCCTGCAATATAAGTAATTCAATTACTACTTGTTAGGGCATATTTTATCCCTTAGTGGTTTTGGTGATTGATGACAATGCTTTTGCAGACTAATCGTGTGCATTGAGTATTTCAGATATTCCATCTATTAGCACAAGACGATTGATGCCCCTCGGAGCTTTTATGAAGACGGTGTTTTTCTTACGGTTCTTTTTCGGTGGATTTGAGTCGTAGGAACACCGTACTATTAAGAGGGGGTCCGTGTCGAAAAGGTTTGGGTGGAATCAACACGTACACATTTTCTTTGCACCCGCTCTCTTTCCCGCCTTGGAGTTTGTCCCTCCTTATGTTTTGAGCCATCTTGTAGCACTTAAGCGGTAGTACCGCTCATATGCACGGTAGTACCGCTCCGGCGGTACTACCGCAATTCTGTGCTACAAGGACTACTGCTTGGTATGTACTAAGCGGTAGTACCGCCCTGCGGAGCGGTAGTACCGCTCCGGCGGAACTACCGCTATTCCTCTACCGCAGGGACCTACTGGTATCATGCACGGTAGTAAACGGCAGTAAGCAGTGGTAGTACCGCTCCGTGCGGCACTACCGCGCTGCCCTCCTTTACTACCGCTGCTTCTGGCAGTTGCTCAACACTAAGCGGTAGTACCGCTGGTGGGAGCGGTAGTACCGCTCCGGCGGCACTACCGCCTCCCCGACGTGTTCGGATTGAACGCTACTGCCGGAAGTACCGTGCCAGCAGAAGTACCGCTCGTAAGAGCGGTACTACCGCTTGTGCACGGGCTGTAGGTGCATAACGGTTGGGAATCTTTCCCCCTATATAAAGTGGGTCATCTTCCCCAAGGTGACCCACCTCTTCCTCCCCCAAACTCCATTGTTGCTCCAAAGCTCAAACTTGCCCGATCTCTCTCCCTAGCCAATCAAACTTGTTGATTCTTTAGGGAGTGGTGGAGAAGGCCTATATCTACACTTCCACCAAGAGAAATTTGATTCCCCCCACTAATCCCTTGCGGATCTTGTTACTCTTGGGTGTTTGAGCACCATAGACGGTTGAGGTCACCTCGGAGCCACATTCCATTGTGGTGAAGCTCCGTGGTGGTGTTGGGAGCCTCCAATTGAGTTGTGGAGATAGCCCCAACCTTGTTTGTAAAGGTTCGGTCGCCGCCTTCAAGGGCACCACTAGTGGAATCACGGCTCTCGCATTGTGTGAGGGCGTGAGGAGAATACGGTGGCCTTAGTGGCTTCTTGGGGAGCATTGTGCCTCCACACCGCTCCAATGGAGACGTACTTCCTCTTAAAGGGAAGGAACTTCGGTAACACATCCTCGTCTTCACCGGCTCCACTTGTGGTCATTTCTTACCTTTACATTTTGCTTAGTTTACTTGTGTTGTATCCCTTGCTTGCTTGTGTCGTGATTATTTGCATCATATAGGTTGCTCACCTAGTTGCATATCTAGACAACCTATTTATTGCTAACCCTAATTTGTAAAAGAAAAGATAAAAATTGGTAGTTGCCTATTCACCCCCCCCCCCCTCTAGTCATCCATATCGATCCTTTCAATTGGTATCAGAGCCTCATCTCTTTATTAAATGTTTCACCACCCGAAGAGTATGGCTGACGACGGGGATCGGGATGATGTTGTGGTCGAGGCCGCGGAGTTGACCACGGTCACCCGAGACGTCTTAAATGAAGCTATGGCTTCACTTAGGACGTCTGTGATGGCCGAGGTCAAGTCCATGCTTAAAGAACTCCTTGAGGGGTTGAAGTCCAATCCCGATCCGTTGCATGTGGTTAATCCCACCGAATCGGCGTCGGAGGCCAATTCCGGCAAGGAAGCGGCTAAAGACACTCTAGCATCTTCCCCTCATGGTAGCAATGGGTCGGGAACCCATGCCTCGTTTCCCCCTCCCCCGGTCTATGGACGACCGGTCCCCTCACCTCATATAAACAATCATGGTCCTCCTCCTAAGCTTGATTTGACTAACTTTGCTAATTGGGTGTTTCGTATTAAGTCTCATTTGAATTATAGCTCAACTCAACTTTGCAGACTCATTGAAAAAGGCTACTATCCGCATGACCCAAGCAACTTGTCCCCAAGAGAAGAAGTGGACAACCAACTCAATGCATCCGCCTTGTTCATTCTTCAAGCCGCCATGCCTCCCGAAGAGCTTCCTCACTTGCGCCCATTCACTCTTGCCAAAGATGCATGGGAGCATATCAACTCATTATACAAGGGAAGCTCGAGCATTCAACGCTCCAACTTTGAGGTGATTCTTGATGAGGCCGATGAGTTTGTTATGAATGAAGATGAAGATCCTCGTGAGCTTTACCGGAGATTGACTACTCTTGCGGTCTCACTCCGAGATCACGGGAGCAAGGACACGGATGACAATTGGATCAAGCGCAAATTTCTCAAGGCCATTATGCCTTACAACAAGAGCATGTCCTCCGTGATTCATCAAAGACCGTACTTCCACACCTTGTCCTCCAGTGATGTGTTGGATGAGTTTATCGCTATGAACATTTTGAACAAGACCGCCGACAACGCACTTGCTCGTGTTCAACGCTCAAAGAAGCCCAACCTTACTTTGAAGGCCAAGGTCGTCCATGAAGAGGAAGAAGAAGAAGAGGATGAGGATGAAGGTTGCCCCGAAGACACCAAATACGCTTACCATGAGCACATGGCTCTTGCATCAAGGCAATTTTGGGGCAACAAGAGAAACTCAAGGCCCAACTTCTCTAAAAACAACTCAAAGGGCAAGCAACGAGTAAGGACTTGCTACAATTGTGGCAATGTGAGTCACTTTGTGGTGGATTGTCTGTATGAGAAGTGAGAGGACAATGGTGGCAAGCTCATCCACAAAGAAAAGGGCAAGTCCTTCCCCAACAAGAACTATGTCAACAAGAAGGTGCCTCAAAAGAGTTTGGTGGTGCAAGAAGAGTACGACTCCGATGATGATGAAGGTACTTGTGGTGATGGGATCGCAACGGCCTCCGTCGCCATCGCCACCTCTCCATCACCAAAGGTGTCTCTCTTCGACTCCCCCAACGAGAACTCCATCACCACCCACAAGTGCCTCATGGCCAAGGCCACCAACAAGGTAACCTCCAACATCAAAACTAGCATTTCTTCTAGTCCTTCTTTGATGAATTGTGTGGAAGAAAGTGAGGAGGAAATGGTGGAGGAAAATGAGTTTGACAAGTTCATGGCCAAGCTCAAAGGTGAGACCAAGAAGCACTTTGTGGCTCTCTTGGAACAATTAGGTGAGGCCAATGAGGTCATCGAATCTCATGAAGAGACCATCTCTAAGTTGGAAGGGCATAGTAGAGATTATGCCGATGAGATTGCCGATCTTTCTATTGCGCTTGAGGAAGAGCAAGGTCATAGAGTGGCTCTTGAGGAGACACATAATCTAGATCTTGCTAAATTAAAGAAAGATCATGATCATGCTATTGTTCTTGCTAAAGTGCTTAAAAACGAGAAGGCCGAACTTGGGGTTGGCCATGCTAGACTCAAAGAGGAGTTTGATCTACTTGACAAGGCTCACAAGGTCTTGAAAGGTGCTCATGCTACACTCAAGGAGTCTCATGATCAACTCCAAGTGAAGCTAACTAAAGAAATTACTACTTGTCCTCCTTTTGTCTTAATTGATAATGCTCTTGCAACTAACCCTTGTTGTGAGCATGCTCATCTTGTTGAGGAGAATGCCAAGTTGAAAGAGCAACTTGAGAAAGGCCTTGTCTCGTGCATACAAGGTGAGAAAAAGCTCAACGAACTTTTGAGCAACCAAAAGGAAGTTGTTGCCAAGGAGGGACTTGGATTTGCACCTAAGTCAAAGAAGAAGAAGTCAAACAAGAAGAGCAAGACCAAGCAAGCTCTCCCTCTCAAAGATACTTTTGTGAAAGAGGGAGAGGGTGCTCCTAAGAAGAAGAAGAACGAGGCGGTGGGTGGTAATGTCAATAGGGGCAAAACCACTCATCCCAACAAAGCCGGCGATTTTAATCCTTCTTATGTTTTATGCCATGCTAGTGATGGGCATGTTTATGCTAAATTTGTTGGTTCTTCTTATGAGTACATTGAATGGTCTATTTGGGTTCCTAAGACCCTTGTTACTAACATGAAAGGACCCATGAAAGAATGGGTACCTAAAACCAAGCATTGATCTCTTGTAGGAGTTTGCTTCCGGTGGGGTGTCATGGTTGCTTGATAGTGGAGCGACAAATCATATGACCGGAAGCAAGGACTTGGTAGTGGACGTTCAAGCAAGTTCATCTATGCCCACCCATGTCCAATTTGGTGATGCTTCAATGTCAAAGGTATTGGGTCTCGGCAAGGTGGTCATCTCACCGGACTTGTCCATTGAGAAGGTCATGCTTGTTGAGACCCTTGCATACAATTTACTTTCCGTTCGTCAACTTGCTCTTATGGGCTTTGCAACGTTCTTTGATATTGATACCGTGGCCCTTTTGTGGAGCACGTCTCTTAAAGTAGCTTTTGTTGGGCATGTCGAGAACGGTCTCTATGTGGTTAACTTCTCGGAGCGACCCACTAAGACCGCGACTTGCCTAACGGCTAAAGTTGACGTGGGATGGCTTTGGCATCACCGTTTAGCCCACGTCAATATGAGATCTTTGCAAAGTCTCCTCAAAGGGGACCACATCCGAGGACTAACAAATGTTAGTTTTGTCAAAGATCGTGCTTGCAGTGCTTGTATTGAAGGAAAGTTACATGAGACGGCTCACCGACCCAAGACCATTATCTCTTCGAAGAGGCCCTTGGAGCTCCTTCACATGGATCTCTTTGGTCCTCCAACGTTTGACAGTCTTGGGGGAAGAAAGTAGTGCTTGGTGATTGTGGATGATTATTCAAGATACACTTGGGTATATTTCTTCAAGAAGAAGAGCGAGACCCAACAAACAGTGATCGACTTTGCAAATGAAGCTCAACGTCAACATGATGCAAAGATATTGATCATTCGAAGCGACAACGGCACTGAGTTCAAGAACTACACCTTGGATGAGTTTCTTGGTGATGAGGGGATCAAGCATCAATATTCCGCACCTTATACCCCTCAACAAAACGGTGTAGCGGAGAGGAAGAACCGGACGTTGATGGATGCGGCAAGGACCATGATGGCGGAGTTCAAGTCTCCATACAACTTCTGGGCCGAAGCCATCAACACCGCTTGTCATGCATCCAATCGGCTCTACCTCCGCAAAGGCTTGAACAAGACTCCATATGAAATACTTATCGGCAACAAGCCCAACCTCACGTACTTCCGGGTGTTTGGGTGTAAGTGTTTCATTCTCAAGAAAGGTGTTCGTTTGTCTAAATTTGATTCTAGAGCTCAAGAGGGCATATTTGTTGGTTATGCTACAAACTCCCATGCTTACCGTGTCCTCAACAAGTCCACTGGACTCATTGAGGAGACGTGTAACATGGAGTTTGACGAGAATAATGGCTCCCAAGTGGAGCAAAGTGGTCTTTGTGATGTAGGTGATGAAATTCCTCCTCAAGCCATAAGAAGAATGGGTGTGGGCCAAATCCTACCCATTGAGGAACCCCTCGTGGTGGAAGGAGAAGGACAATGTTCTACGCAAGTGGAACCATCACCGATGCAAGACCCACACGCTTCCGAAGAACAAAGTGAAGGTCCTCAACCAAGTGATCAAGATCAAGGGCAAGATCAACCTCAAGATGATGGTGATGCACCAAATGATGCCCAAGATCAAGATCACGATAGCGAGCAAGCTCAAGATCAAGGACAAGCTCATGATCAAGAGAAAGCTCAAGAAGACGCTCAAGATGTTCAAGATGATCCTCCTCAAGTGACTTCGGAGGAGCTAATGGAGCGTCGTGCCGCCAAGATTGCTTCTAAACTCAAGCATCAACAACATGTCTTGGAGAATGTTTATGGGAGCTTGAAAAGAGGGGTAACCACTCGTAGACAATTAACAAACTTTTGTGAGCATCACGTGTTTGTTTCTTGTGTTGAACCCCAAAAGGTACATGAAGCACTCGAGGACACGGATTGGCTTGAAGCCATGCATGATGAACTCAACAACTTCGAGCGCAACAAAGTGTGGACATTGGTGCCAAGGCCAACGGAGAATCATAATGTCATTGGAACCAAATGGATCTTCAAGAACAAGCAAGATGCGAACGGTGTTGTCACTCGAAACAAGGCAAGATTGGTGGCACAAGGCTACTCCCAAGTCGATGGTATCGACTACGGTGAAACCTTTGCTCCCGTTGCTCGTCTTGAATCTATTCGTATTTTGCTTGCATATGCTTCTCATCATGATTTTAAGTTGCAACAAATGGATGTGAAGAGTGCATTTCTAAATGGTCCTCTTAATGAGTTGGTATATGTCAAACAACCCCCGAGGTTCGAGGATCCCAAGTTCCCCAATCATGTATACAAGCTCGATAAGGCACTCTATGGCCTTAAACAAGCCCCACGTGCGTGGTATGAGCACCTTACCGAGTTGTTGCAAGATCGTGGGTTTGAAATTGGGAAAATCGATCCCACTCTTTTTACTAAGAGGGTTAAAGGGGATTTGTTCATATGCCAACTATATGTTGATGATATTATCTTTGGTTCTCCTAACAAAGCTTTCAATGATGAGTTTGCCGCACTCATGACCGAGAAGTTTGAGATGTCTATGATGGGAGAGTTGAAGTTCTTTCTCGGGTTCGAAGTCAAGCAAAGAAGAGAAGGAACCTTCATCAACCAAGCCAAATATACCCAAGACATGCTCAAGAGATTCAAGCTAGTTGATGTCAAGCCGGCCAAGACTCCAATGCCGACCAAGTGCCAACTTGACATTGATCCCAATGGTAAAGCGGTGGATCAAAAGGTATACCGTTCCATGATTGGATCCTTGCTTTACCTTTGTGCATCTAGGCCAGATACCATGTTGAGTGTGGGAATGTGTGCACGATTTCAAGCCGTGCCTAAGGACAGTCACTATGTGGCAGTCAAGCGAATCTTTCGATATTTGGCTCATACCCCAAACTTTGGCTTATGGTATCCCAAAGGAGCAAGCTTTGATCTCATGGGTTATTCGGACTCGGATTGGGCGGGAGACCATGTGGATAGGAAGTCAACCTCCGGAGGGTGCCAATTCCTTGGTCGCTCTTTGGTGTGTTGGTCTTCGAAGAAGCAAAATTGTGTGTCTCTCTCCACCACCGAGGCTGAGTATGTAGCTACCGCAAGTTGTTGTTCACAATTGTTGTGGATGAGGCAAACTTTAAAGGATTACGGTGTCACTTGTGACAAAGTGCCTCTTTTCTGTGACAATGAAAGTGCAATCAAGATCTCCTACAATCCGGTGCAACATAGCAAGACGAAGCACATCGAGATTCGTCATTATTTCATCCGGGATCACGTCAAGCGGGGAGAGATTGATATTATTCATGTAGGAACTCAAGAGCAACTAGCGGATATTTTCACGAAGCCATTGGATGAAGCAAGATTTCGCGAGTTAAGACATGAGCTAAATATCATTGATTCGAGCAACGTGTCTTGAATCTCGTCACACCCCACCGCATTCATCATGTTTATCTTGTTCTAGATGTAGGCATGGACATAGGGGGAGTTGTGTTCTCTCAATGAACTCTCTCTCTCCCCTATTATGCATAAATTGATCAAGTCTTTCACTTTAGCCATTTTTGATGGTTCTTGTGCTTCAAAGATGAGTTTTGGTCATGGGCCCAAGGTTAAAATCTTCGCGGTGCCATACCATTTTGACTCAAACATAGGTGGCTTCGGCCACCGCCCTCTCTTTGAGAGTTTGTGTCGTTAGGGGTTTGTTTGTGCTTTGGGTCACTCCAAGTTTGATCCTCGTTTTTCTCTCTTTTTGAACTTGGAGTGTCTCTGCCCATTTGCTGGTGTTTCGTGTCTCTAACCCAAGCCATCTCATCTACAACCTCTCAAAATTGCATAAGCCCCTCTCTCAAATTTGATCCTAGCAGTTTTTCTGGAAGCAAGCGGTACTACCACGGGAAGGCACGGTACTACCGCTCCGGCGGTACTACCGCGCAGACCCACGGTACTACCGCTGAGTGCAGTGTGCCGACCCCCTGTCGAAGCACTGGGGCGGTACTACCGCTGGTTGTGACCGGTACTACCGCTCACGTGGTACTACCGCTGACCCCAGCGGTACTACCGCTTCGAGGACCCGCAAGGGGTTTAAGTGGTGGGCACGGGGAGTTCTAACTTCCCCTTGCCCATACACTTCTCCTCCTTGCATGTTCTGCCTCTCAGGCGACTAGGAACTGCTCCGGAAGCCGGCTCCGGCCCTCCGAATCCGTGCCGTCTTCTCCGTTTCCGACCGGTGGGATCAATCCCCACCCTCTCCTCTTGCCATGGACACCGGTATTGCCCTCGTTTCTTCTCTCCTACGGTTCTATCGTTTGAATCTAGGTTCTAGGGCAATGCATGTGGTTTCCGTAGATTTTTGGCTAAATCTAGGCATGAGTAGGTTGTGGAAAGACTGCTAGATATGGGTATAGTAGTGGTTGCCAAGATTTTGCGATTCTACGTCACCGGTACTACCGGATCCATGCCGCGGAAGTTCTCCCGTAGGATGGGCGGTACTACCGCTGGGTCACGGACGGTACTACCGCTTGTAGCGGTACTACCGCTTAACCATAGGGCGGTACTACCGCCCGTGTGCCCGGTACTACCGCTGTGATTTGGTTTTGCTGAATTCTTGCACTTACTTCTATTCTCACTTTGTATCTCTTGGCTTATGCAATGGCTTTACACTTGCTTTTCCCTCGCTCTATGTTTATGGGTTCCAGGTGGTGGTAGCTCCGCTCATCAGGCTCGCCGCAAGAACCCAGATCGTCCAGGTGGTTCCAAGCGCTATCGCACCGCTGAAGATGCTGCTGCCAGTTCAAGTGTTCCTCAAAAGCACAGTGTGAAGAGGACTGTCAGCAAGAAGACGGGGAAGGAGAAGATCACTCCTCCAGATGAGATGTCTGCCAAGGATTTTGTTGCTTTCCGGGTGCGCAACCCGTATCGCTATCCTCAGGACGAGGCTCTTGTTGGTCGTCCCTTCTGGACCAAGGAGCAATCTTTGATATACTTGGATGTTCTGAAGGCCAAGAAGAATTTGTTTGTTGCTGTCAAGTCTATTGACACCGCGCACATGGAGAAGGACCTAGCTTACTTTGGCGATGCTCTTACTCTTTGTCATCAGTGGGGCCTAATTCCGTTCATTCAATTCAACAAGGACTATGATGCAGAGATTGTGGCTCAATTTTATGCCACTGTTCACTTTCATGCCAATGAGGAGAGGTCTATGTCGTGGATGACTGGTGGGAGGAGATTGAGGGCTGATTGGAAGGACTTCATGAACTATTTGAACATTGCTGATGAGGGGGAAGAGTACCCCGTTGGTCTCAGGCCTCACACGGACACTGCTGCTGCTCACAAGACGAAGCTCATCCGGTATTCTAGGTCTGTGACTTCTCTCAAGGGGTCCACTCGCACAGAG
Organism: Elymus sibiricus; assembly: GCA_039707655.1. NCBI lineage: Eukaryota > Viridiplantae > Streptophyta > Magnoliopsida > Poales > Poaceae > Elymus > Elymus sibiricus. The sequence goes on along the minus strand of CM077675.1, from coordinate 455,577,558 downwards.
CTCATTCCCTTCCTGGACATCATGCACCGCATCTTTTGCAACACTCTGTGCCCGCGCATTGGCAATTTGGATCAGGTGCATTCTTACTTGGTGGATCTTCTCTTGCTTTGCATCAAGGAGAAGGGCAACGAGTCTACTTTGGATATCTCCCACATCATGTGGCGTGAGCTTCGTTCTGCCATTCTGGACCGGAAGGTGCCCATCTATGGACCTTATCTATTCTTGTTGATTGAGAAGACCTGGGCTGCTGAGTTTCCTGAGGAGGCCCTTCCCACTGAGAGTATGGTCTCTCATGGGGTTCTATGTTTGCGCCAGAAGGAGAACTGGGGGACCGCACCTGCTGCCCCTGGTGAAGAGATTGCCCCCATTGACTCAGATGATGAGGCAGAGCCAGATTATGAGTTTGCTCCTTCTTCGCAGCAGGTCCCGTCTTGGGCTTCCAAGCTCAAGTCAAAGATGAAGAAGCTCTTCTGCATTGAGGCCAAGGGCCAGTATAGAGCTCATGTGGCTGAGAAGGCAGCCCGCTCGCGTCACAAGACCATGATGAGGGTTCTGGGTCAGGAGATTGCTAGTGGCTCTGAGGAGCATGTCACCGATGAGGAGGCGTGGATCTCACAGCACTGCCAGTGGTCAGATTCAGAGGTGGAGCATCAGGATGCTGCAGCTGAGGAGACTGAGGAGCACGAGGACTCGGATGAGCATGAGGAGTACTGATGTTCTGGAGTTCACCGTCACCTTGGACGTGTTTTAGTACTCTCTGCCCTTTTGGTGTCTCGATGCCAAAGGGGGAGAGAGTGTAGGGATTTGGATTTGCCGAGTCACGAGTGTGTCTTATTGTTGCTGTTTTCGTTCTCTCGTGAACTCTTTGGTTTGCTTTAGCTTGTGTGTGGAACCTTTCCATATGGTGTGAGACATATGCTACCCTATCCTTATCTTTATGTCTAGTTCCTTATTAAGCTTGTGAGATGTTATTTATCTTATGCCCTGTCATTATGCTCACATGCTATTCTCTTGCATCCATGTTTCTCTCGAGTAAGTAGTTGATGCAAGTGTTGCCGGTCTATAAAATATAGGGGGAGTGTGGATCCTAGTGTGTGTACTTTGCATTCCAAAGGCATACTTAATTAGTGCACACATCTAGGGGGAGCCCGTCTATATTTTGTAGATGTTGGGTTTGCATATTATCTCGTTTTATTAAATTGTGCAAATCCCGTGTTGTCATCAATCCACCAAAAAGGGGGAGATTGTTAGGGCATATTTTCTCCCTTAGTGGTTTTGGTGATTGATGACAATGCTTTTGCGGACTAATCGTGTGCATTGAGTATTTCAGATATTCCATCTATTAGCACAAGATGATTGATGCCCCTCAGAGCTTTTATGAAGACGGTGTTTTTCTTACGGTTCTTTTTCGGTGGATTTGAGTCGTAGGAACACCGTACTATTAAGAGGGGGTCCGTGTCGGAAAGGTTTGGGTGGAATCAACACGTACACATTTTCTTTGCACCCGCTCTCTTTCCCGCCTTGGAGTTTGTCCCTCCTTATGTTTTGAGCCATCTTGTAGCACTTAAGCGGTAGTACCGCTCATATGCACGGTAGTACCGCTCCGGCGGTACTACCGCAATTCTGTGCTACAAGGACTACTGCTTGGTATGTACTAAGCGGTAGTACCGCCCTGCAGAGCGGTAGTACCGCTCCGGCGGAACTACCGCTATTCCTCTACCGCAGGGTGTTCCGCTCTGAAAAACCTACTGGCATCATGCACGGTAGTAAAGCGGCAGTAAGCAGCGGTAGTACCGCTCCGTGCGGCACTACCGCGCTGCCCTCCTTTACTACCGCTGCTTCTGGCAGTTGCTCAACACTAAGCGGTAGTACCGCTGGTGGGAGCGGTAGTACCGCTCCGGCGGCACTACCGCCTCCCCGACGTGTTCGGATTGAACGCTACTGCCGGAAGTACCGTGCCAGCAGAAGTACCGCTCGTAAGAGCGGTACTACCGCTTGTGCACGGGCTGTAGGTGCATAACGGTTGGGAATCTTTCCCCCTATATAAAGTGGGTCATCTTCCCCAAGGTGACCCACCTCTTCCTCCCCCAAACTCCATTGTTGCTCCAAAGCTCAAACTTGCCCGATCTCTCTCCCTAGCCAATCAAACTTGTTGATTCTTTAGGGAGTGGTGGAGAAGGCCTTAATCTACACTTCCACCCAGAGAAATTTGATTCCCCCCACTAATCCCTTGCCGATCTTGTTACTCTTGGGTGTTTGAGCATCCTAGACGGTTGAGGTCACCTCGGAGCCACATTCCATTGTGGTGAAGCTCCGTGGTGGTGTTGGGAGCCTCCAATTGAGTTGTGGAGATAGCCCCAACCTTGTTTGTAAAGGTTCGGTCGCCGCCTTCAAGGGCACCACTAGTGGAATCACGGCTCTCGCATTATGTGAGGGCGTGAGGAGAATACGATGGCCTTAGTGGCTTCTTGGGGAGCATTGTGCCTCCACACCGCTCCAACGGAGACGTACTTCCTCTCAAAGGGAAGGAACTTCGGTAACACATCCTCGTCTTCACCGGCTCCACTTGTGGTCATTTCTTACCTTTACATTTTGCTTAGTTTACTTGTGTTGTATCCCTTGCTTGCTTGTGTCGTGATTATTAGCATCATATAGGTTGCTCACCTAGTTGCATATCTAGACAACCTATTTATTGCTAACCCTAATTTGTAAAAGAAAAGCTAAAAATTGGTAGTTGCCTATTCACCCCCCCCCCCCCCCCTAGTCAACCATATCGATCCTTTCACTACTAACTACAAAACACAGTATGCAAAGGTCAAGCATTCAGCAATGTGCTTCTAATTACCTAAAACTGTACTTTTACCTAAAATTATACAGTATCCAAAGGTGAAGCATTCTACAATTCTAGCTTGGTCAAACTAAAAATTTAGGTCATGCTGACTCTGGTCCTTGAAACTACAATGCGAGAGTTGGGCACCAATACCACTGCCATGAAGTGCTTGCAACATGTTTTTATAGAATTTTGTACAAGAACAATATTTCAAGGCCATGTTAATGTTTGTGAGGCCACCCTTCTGCAAATTTGACTACTACTTCTATATAACTCCAACATCTAATTAAAAAACCTAACTCCAACATCTAATTAAAAAACCCTAACTCCTACTTCTACTGGATCATTCAATCACAAAATTTAATTACATATATCATTGGCTATAAATGAATCCAATACAAAAAAAACGTAACTATACATCTAATTAATAAAACCTAACTCCTACATCTACTGGATCATTCAATCAAAAAATCTAATGACATTAAGCATTGACTATAAATCAATCCAATACAAAAAACCCCAATTAAAAGAAGGGGATGCAGGAACTAGTAGCAAAAAATAAAACCCTAACACCTACATCTACTGCTTAACAGGAGTAAGTAGCAACGGAGGGGACTGCTGGAGAGGATTACCTGCAGGTCCACGTGCTCGCCGCCGGCCTCCGCAGGTCCATGAGACGCGCCGCTCGACGCCGTCACGCCCAGCTCCGGCATGACGGAGTCCGACACGGCCACCTTCTTCACCTCCAGATCCGCCGCCGCAGCGACCGGAGATCCAGCTCGTGGGGATGCAGCACCTCCCGCTCCCGCAGCGCCGACGCAGGCCTGCACGACATCTGCCACGGTCTCCGCGCCCGTCTTCTTCACATCTCCCTCCGCGACGGCGGCTTTGCCACGGCCTTGCTCCATCGGAGCCACAAGCAAGCACGACGAGAGAGGGAGGCGGTGGTGGTGAGCGAGCAGGTGGGGTGGCCGGCGAGGGAGACGATGAGGCAGAGGAGAGAGGAGGGAGACGGAGGCGATTTGGATTTGGGGGAAATGGGTGGGGCGATGCGGCCGGTGCCGGTTCCCCTCCTCTTATACTGTCGGCCTTTTTTTGGAAGTTATCCACGCACACGTGCACGCGCACGACCGTGGGGAAACGCAAACGCCACCGTATAATACACGTACACACCCGACGTACAATAGTACACGGGCCAGCGCGGGCTCGTACAGGGCTCTACGACTGGTCTACGCGTGCTCTACGCCCACCTGAAATGACCATCGTGCCCCTCGTTATGAACGGCCATCGACGCATCTGGGCCGTCCTTGTGTTTCTCGCGCTGAACGTTCACTCCGGGGGGAGCACCGGAGCAGAAGCGGTCATTCAGTTACTTGCTTGCCATGCTTCAGCTGAACGAGCCATCATCAACTGTACCTAGTTTCGCAAAACAGCCATTGGACATCCATCCAAGACCAGTTCAGCTGCATCAGGATCAGAAAACTTCATACAAGAAAAACACATCACACAAGTATCAGTATGGCACTCGACGATTGCATATCGAAAAGACATAACCAGAATCCAGAGGTCAACTTTCAGTTTGGAGTAACGGAAATGGACACGGCACGGTGAATTTTACCCAACTGGTCTCGAATCATAACCCTTTTTGCTAGAAACACCGCGACAACAACAACAAAACTTCCATGAGGGAACTGGCAAATCTCTCCCGTACCGACAGACAAAACAAACGATCATACAATCTGTTGCGCAACCTCAAAATTAGTTTGGAATTTGGATGTCCTGGCTAAACTGAGGATACTGAATTTTAGTGATGGCTCACATGTCGTCACCCGCTTTCAGATTGCTGATCCTCCGCATCATGTCCCTTCTGTTGCTGCACCTGACGATCTATCCACACATGCGGCAGATGGCCCTGCGGCACCTGCTGCCCCTCGTACACCATTGCTGCACCTGGCACCTGCAGCTGCGGCGGGTAGCAATACGGGGAATGCGCCAGCCGGAGCCCCCAAGGGCGGCTGCTGCCAGGCTCTGTGAAGCCCGACTCCCTCTCCTCCATCTCGTCACTGGGGATTATGTCCACCAAGAAGTCGTAGACGTCAGTCCTGGCAACAGCACCGGCAACGTCACTCTTCTTCAAGATCCGGCGCTTGTTCTCCTCGGCTACCATCCATGATCTCATCGTCATCTCCAGTGTCAGCATCTCGCATGCTTTCGCGAACAACACCGGAGCTTCTGCCGAGATCATCATGTCGACGCCCTCGTCGGCCTTCATGATTTTCCTTATCCTTTTGAGGTGCATGTGGTGGTTCTTGATGACGGTGGCCTGCTCGATTTCTGACCGTTGTTCGGCCCAGAACTGCTGGAGCCGCCTCACGTGCAGTTGCTGGAGCTGCCGCTGATACTGCTGCGATTGCTCGTACATAAGCTGGTTCTGAGCACTGAGCTGAGCTGGATTTGCAGCAGGGAATGGTGGCGTTGGCTGTGAACCGGCAGGAGTGATGCCAGGAGCTGCAGCCACTGTTGCTCCAGGCGGATAGGCTGAGGCATGACGCACTTGTGATCCGCCAGCAACATCACCCATTGCAAGCTGAGGTTGCCAAGACGGTCTTTCTGGGACTGTGAAAAAATAATGAAAAGCATTCATCAGCTCAATCATAAAATATTAATCAGCCTAATCTTACAGTACAATAATCTAAGGGGAGTTAGATAGTGCTAGCCTCCTAGGTTACGAAATAGAATTTTGTGCAGTGCCTTTAGATGAATGTGAACATATGTGGCTCTCTTTCAGGACAAATTTGAAACAATGAGTTTTTTTTTTGTTATGATCCTCACAAATAATTATAAAAACGATAATTATCTGCTAGTAGAAACTAAGATCAGTTCTGAGTAACAACACCCGAGCAGAAAATTGCATAGTTAAAATCTTGAAAATATGCATGTACAGCCAAATACTCCCTCCGTTCCTAAATATAAGACATTTTAGAGATTCCACTAGTCTATATACGGAGCAAAATGAGTGAATCTGCACTCTAAATATGTCTATATACATTCATATGTACTCCATAGTGGAATCTCTAAAAAGTCTTATATTTAGGAACGGAGGGAGTATATATCGGCAAGAACTAACAAACTAAATGGTTGACAGAAATTAATAGAGTAAATCTGGCTACAAAGCTCACTGTAATAGAAATTTGAGATCCTGTATAGGCAACTGGGCCATTATAAGCCACCACAGATTTAGCATCTTGTTTTCTGTTACATCTTAAGAGCAGTGCCCAAGCATCTAAAGGCGTATAATAAACGGCTTAGATTACACAAGAAATTGATGGTGGTAATGGTGGTTTCTAACTCCAGGCAGGCCCCACAGGTGCTCCATAGAGCACATATAGCTAGAGAGTGGATAAGTCAGTTGAATATTCCCCCATCAGATGGTTTTGAAGAAATAAATATGAAAATAAGATGGAGACAATGGTGGAAACGGATCAAACGCGGCTGGATAATAGAAAAACCATATTCACATCTTAGCTATTTTACAAAGATATATAGATGAGTATGGTTATTCAAAAAAAGATACAAATACCAGCAGCGGACATGAATATACAGAGCAGAAAAAAATACGAATATCTGAATCATGGATTAACCATTCACACTACATTTCATGATATATAGACATATTTTGTTCATTGATATTAAGACGCATATTCTGATATCACCATCCTCGCTTGTATCCCCTTCAGAGATGGCATCACTCACACGAGGTTGCCAAAATCCCAACCTTCGAATTCATCTAGTAGATCCCGTGGGACCGTTTCGATCGATAGTTCAATAGGAAGAGTAAGATTTGAGATTGATAGTGATACAGATCTTGGGGTCGCAATCTTCCTACAACCAAATCATATGCTAACCTGAGAAGAATCATAACTACTCCACGAAAACAAGCATCGATTTCTATACCTACTGGCGTCGCCGATGAATTTTTGTTAGATTTATGACCTCCTAATAAGAAAGTCAACGGCTGCTAACACCATATTGATACTTAGATCTAGAACTCTAGAGAATGGACATTGCGGCGCTGAATCACAAAGATCTAAAATAGTTTGTACCAATCGAAAAAATACTGCATAACTAAATTGACATGTAAGAAATAATCAAACAAGCTTGTACATACCCGTGCAATAAAGATTTCTTGCGCACCTAAGAAATTATCTTTTTGATTAGCACAAAGCTGGGCAAAGAAAACTGTATTTATATACCTTGATAGCAAGAGCCGCAGGACGGCACAGCTGTAGAATATGCGTGATTTCTACATACTAATGCGGTAAGCAATTAAAGATATAGGCTGTCTTTCCCCTTTTGAAACTTTCTAAATCCAGAAATTATACTTTGATACATTTCCCAAGCATTTATTTGCCATACTCCATGATAAAAAAACATGTGGGGGTGCACAACATTATTTAAGACTAAAGATTCGCAAGATATTTTTTAGATTTTTCTAGGCAGATCCGGTTTAGTTCCTGTTAATAGGGATGATTATCAAGGAAAGAACAGATATGGGAATTTAAAGAGCGCTGCTAGGATGGTAGAGCGCTCTCATTTCCTCTCTTCTTTTCTCTCTCCTTCCTCCCATTGAGAGTCTCCCGTGCTTTCCCAGGCCCTCAACGCTTCTCTCCCGGCGGCGCTGCCATTCGGTGTGAGGAGGGAAGAGGTGGCTGGGATTCTGTACAGAGTAGTTGTAGGACTAGTGGTAAGAATGCCTCCGTGGCGACTGGCGTGATGCCGTTTTGGAATAAACCAGATCTGTTCTTCGGTTCTCTTCTTCTTCTACCTCTTGCTGCAGCCATGGTGGCTGGAGTGGTGGTCGTCGGGGAGGATGGGCTGGGCAGATCTGAGGCCTTCTCCATGGGCTCTCTCTTGGGCGAATCTATGGGAGGCTGTGGTTCCCTGTTTTGCAGATGGATCCTCGGCTCCTCTTCTACTTCGACGGTCGCTGAGGTGGTGGGTAACGAGTGGAGGTGGAGCACCATGCTGCAATATGCAAATAGGGCTGGGCAGATCTGCTCGATGGTGCTGCTCGATGGCACCGGCGGTCCATGTTTAGCTAGTAGATCTAAAACATCATACGAGTTAGCTTCGCTTTCAAGAGGTAATATTTGTTCATATGTAACCACATGAATCTCATTTTTGATGCAGAGCCAGCTACATCCCTCAACCTATATGTTCCTAGAGCTTCCATTGGCCTCCTCATCCTGGCCATGATTTCCCACTTACATCTCACACCATATGTGTGAGCCAGAACAGTGTATGGCAGTGTGTACCCAGGCTTCAGTTTCCACATATTTTTCTGCGTTTGACTCTGCCATCGCAAAATCCCCAAGAATTATGCAAGCATCAAGAATACTGAGGAGGGCTGCAGTATTGCACGTCTGCAACTTGTTCTCGATTAAATATACTGCCTTTCCAAACAATCCTGCATGGCTTAACATGTCAGTCACATATGCGTAGTGCTCCAGGCCAGGAATGACAATGTAATTGGAATTAAACAGGGAAATAATATCCATTCCTTCATTAACCAGATCTACCAAGCTACAAGTAGATAAAGCTCCAAATAGTGATTCTATCTGGCTTGACACCACACTGCAATATTCACCAAAACACCCAAGAGCTTCCCTACCTCTCCCATTCTGCGATATATACCAATGATCAACAAAATCTTTGACACAAACATCATTGAAGAGTTCCCCGGCATGCTTCAACAGACCAAACTTACAATACATGTTAATTAGAGCAGTGGCAACAATTATATCATCCTCAAACTCACGTTTATGTACCAGTGCATGGATTTGGGTACCCTGCTTCAACAGACCAAAACATGAGCTCCATCTCAGCACACTTGCAAAAGTGAACTCGGTTGAAAGAACACCATTTTCGTAGAGCCATCACAAAGAGGCCCAGAGCTTGCTCCACTAAACTGCTCTTGGCATAGCACGATACCATCACATTAGATGTCTCTAAGTCCCATTTTTTTTTAATTCCTCGAAAATCCTAATGGCATCAGGCAGCCTGTCAGACATGGACAGCATGCCGATGACGGCACTGTAAACGACAGAATTGGGCAGGAGTCATGTTTTGATGCGAAGGGCCGTAACCCTTAGCCAAATCCTCGATGTCTGTGCGCATCGCAAGCACCGTTTACACGCTGCATCCGTCAACCAAAAACCCATGGCTTGTAATCAACCGGAAACACTCAAACACCGCGTTGCTCCGGCCACCATCCTTGCACACTGACATGGCATGACAGAATTCACTGAAACGATGCCCTGCTTGTTCATACTCCAAAAGACATGGCACCAAATATCAAGAAGGCGTATCCGACTACAGAGTTCTGTTGGCCTGTTGGGGAGGGCCGTGATGGGCAGCAGCTAGCTGCGTGAACCATGGGAAGCAGAGCAGACGACCGACCAAACGATGGAGAAGGTGAAGCCGCTGGGCCTGACACCTAGCCCCTTCATCCTGAGCGCAAGCCGGAGCGCCTCGTCAGCACGTCCACTTCCAGCGTAGCCAGAGATCATCGGACTGTGTTGCAGGCAATGTTTTAAATAGCGGGCTATGGAAAATAGCGGCGGACCTCCAAAAAGGCTATAGCGGAGCTATAGCGGGCTATAGCGTGCATTTTGTACATGAGACCATTTAGCGGCACCCTACTGAAAAGGCTATAGCAAAGCTATAGAGGGGCTATAGCGGGCTATTTAAAACTATGGTTGCAGGCGACGGTGTCCCTGTGAGGCATTACGTCGAACAGCCTGCGCGCCGCCTGGAGGCCACGGGACTAGAGCAGTGCGGCGGGCGAGGAGGATGTCGTGCGAGAAGCGGTTGGCTGCTACGTCTATTGTTGGCGCGTGGGTTAGAATGGCGATGGCGGAACGGGCGGCGCCAAGGCGGGAGTAGGCGGCGGCGAGGCAGCTGCCGAGGAATGGGTTCTTGAAGGACCAGAGGAGGCGGGCGTGGAGCTGGACAAGGGAACTAAAACAGTGTATACCGGCCGTCAGTTCTCTGAATCTTATACCCTGATTGTTCTTTCCTGGATCTTGTCCACCGCCGTCACCAACTCCAGAGAAAGAGGGGAACCACGGCGATACCCAAATTGGGAGGAGCAACTTCCTATACAAAGATGATTTTCAAGCCGATGAACCAGACCGTCGAAAGCAGCGATATCGAGGCTTTGTGGCACGCTAGTTGTGATTTCTCCCCTTGACCATATGATCCCGGGAGTGCCTTGTAAGCACGCCCACTTTCAATGTAGCCTGAGATCATCGAGTTGTAAGAGACAGTGTCCAGTGAGGCATTCCATCGAACAACATGCACGTCGCAGGGAGGTCACGAGGCTGGGGTAGCGCGACAAGAAGCGGTTGGCTGCTCGGTGCTAAGCACGTAGGTTAATAGAGGGTGGCGCCAAGGCGAGAGTAGGCAGTTGGCGAAGAAGGGATGGTTGAAGAGGCTTGAGGATAGGAGGAAGCAGGTGTGAGGAGCTGAGACGAGAGTAGGCAGTGGCAAGGCAGTTGGCGAGGAAGGGATGATTGAAGAGGCGCGAGGATCGGAGCAAGCAGGGGTGGGGCGCGGTAGGCTGCAGCGACGGACAAGGAGCGCTAAGAGGACGGTAACTGCGGGAGCAAGAGGTGAAGGCGTGTGGGTCATTATCTTTGTTTAGATTGTAGATGGAAAATGAAGGGGCGATACTATGCAAAAAAAATTTACCGCTATAGAAACGCGCCGAAGATAACTATGATGATGCAAGGATAGATCAATCTCATCAACAAGAACGCAACGGAAGGGGAGATGTTAGTGACGATTCCCCGATTCCTACGGCTAGATTAAGCCTCCCAATCACGAGAATTTTCTCCATCAATCGAGAGCCAAAATAGATGACCCCTCTGCGGTATCCATATGTATCTAAGTAGTGGTTCAACAACACTTCGTCGTCCAAGACAAAGATCGCCTAGAGAAACTAGAGGGAGGAGCAGCCTAGTGGTGCGCCTTCTACTTCTAAACTAGAAGGAGAGAGAGATGGGGCACAGGCGGGGAGGGGCGGCTAGAAAGGATTAGTATGCCAAGCAGTGGCAAAGCTAGCCGAAAATCACTAGGGGCGAAACACAAATCATCAGTATTGGGGGGGGGGGAGCAAATGCTAAAATAATTCTAACCTAAACCTCCCTAAAAAAATTCTTCCACAATTGATCCAATGCTGGGGGAGAGGGGGCAGCGCCCCCCCTAGCCCCAACATAGCTCCGCCACTAATGCCAAGGGGTGCGCCACTCCTCTATATTTATAGATGGCAAACATGTGATGTGGCTTGGAGAAGGGACAACCCTAAGGGAGCGGTCGACCTTGGGAGGAGAGTCCTCCCAAGACTCCTCCCACCCCACGCAACACTTTCATTGGCCCTCAAGCAAAGGGGTGTGCCCCACTATTGGGCCCATGTGGCGAATACCCCTTGGCCAAGCCAAGTGGCAAACCCCTAGGGCTCCTTTGGAACTTTCCGAAACCTTCTGGAAGCTTCCAAAGCCTCCTATAAAATTCCCGCACCCTCCCGATCGTGACACTCCCACTAGTAGAAAACATGCCTTTTGTCCCGGTTCCAGAGGGCCTTTAGTCCCGGTTTTGGAACCGGGACAAAGCAAGCGGGACTAATACCCCAAACCTTTAGTCCCGGTTTGCTTACGAACCGGGACCAAAGGCCCTCCACGTGGCGCTGCCTAGGGCGGGGGCCTTTAGTCCCGGTTGGTGACACCAACCGGGACTAAAGGAATTTTTTTCTGAATTTTTTTATTTGTTTTTAAGTTTTATTCTAATTTTCAAATCTTAGAATTATTTGACAATTTAATCTCTAACTTCCCGACCGGTCACCCATCCTCTCACTGCTCCAGCCCCAGCACGCTTAACTTCCCGGCCGGTCACCCATCCTCTCACTGCTCCAGCCCCAGCACGCTTAACTTCCCGGCCGGTCACCCATCCTCTCACTGCTCCAGCCCCAGCACGCTTAACTTCCTGGTTCTATCGACCCTCATTGCCAACTCTGCACTTGTTGTTTTCCTGACAATAGTAAGCTATCAATCCTATTAACCCTTAGGTCTTGATGTCACATGATTTAATTTTTTGAATTCTACACAATTATTAAAATAAACTAAATAAGTACTAATAATATTGAATAATGACATCATTTATTTATTTTTAAATAAAATTAATTTTTAAAATTATTAAAATTATTATTTTTGATTTGAAATATCTTTTTTTTCTTTTGGAATTTTGAGAATCTGAGAAAACTTCACCGGGTAAACCATGGTGAAATCGAGTCCGAATTTTTCTGCCATTTTTTTTTATATATTAAACTTTTTTTTTCGATGTCGTATGCAAAAGTTATGGCCGTTTTACATTTTTTTTTTTTGCAAAAAAGGTCAAAATTCATATTTCAAAATTTCTTTACCAACTAGACACTAAAACCTAACCACATCTCAAAGGATTTTATTTTTTGAAGATTTTATCATTTTTGTTTTTTTTCTACAAAACTTAAAAGGCGGTCCACAGGGGGGGGTAGAGTTTGAAAATTTCGGAACCCCTTTAGTCCCGGTTGGTGTATCCAACCGGGACTAAAGGTCCACTTGAACCGGAACTGATGCCCGACCCCTTTAGTCCCGGTTGGTGTTACCAACCGATACTAAAGACTCCACCTTTAGTCCCGGTTGGTAACACCAACCGGGACTAAAGGGTGTCGGCACCTTTAGTCCCGGTTGGTGTTACCAACCGGGACGAAAGGTCCAATTTGAACCGGGACTGATGCCCGACCGGCGCGCTGGCCTCACGAACTAGGACCGATGCCCCATGGGTCCCGGTTCGTGAGTGAACCGGGATTAATGGCTTTTCGGGGCTGTGACCAAAGCCCTGTTTTCTACTAGTGTCCAGAACAACCCGGGAGGCTACCCGGCCCATCTGGAACACTTTCGAAACTTTTTGGTGCCCTTCAGTCGTACGTCTATGATCTCCTAGTTCTCTTACAAATCACTAGTCCTTCAGCGTGTGATGCTAGAGGTTCGATAATAGGACCTGGAACCTCTTACGGTCAATAATTAACAGTGGGATCTAGACACCCATGCTAACTTCCACACATACACGAAAATCTTTATGTGTTGAACCTTTTTTCTGCATACACTTCTCTTTGGTTCTCGATAATTTTTAACGAGGCGAGATAGTATTTTTATGATCAACACTATGATCACTATACCTATTGTCCTCACTATCGGTTTTGTTCTTCTTTCCTTTGTCTTGGTATCCTTGTGATCACTATCACTATGTCTGCCCAGATGATAATTGATAAGATAACACCAAGTGGGCCACGGGTATCTCTCCATCTTCGGAGGAGCAAATCCCATTCTTGAATCATCGGGAAACTTGACATACTTTTCCCAAGCAACCATCCGACATGAAGGTCTACAATATTCTCATGGTCTAAAGACACGAGTAATCGTTAACATATTTTATGATAATACCGACAACTAAGTCACGATGGGAGTATATCATAAGTATTGGGTCTATCCAACACCATTGTTCTTTTGACTATGCGCATCACCGGGTCGATGAAAAATACAGGGTTTTTGTCATCATGAAAAGCCATCATGGTCTACTTACCCTTGTGCATTCAGTTACTACATGTTCCAGCTGAATGACCGATAATCAACTGCAATTTCATATAACACCATTGCACATTCAGTTGAAGACAAATTCAGCTGGAGCCGCAACATGATCTGAAAATTTTACCCTTAAAAAAACATGATCTGAAATTTCATACAAGATGATACGAACTGCAAGCAAACATGTCACTGAACACAGAGGTAACATGCCACTCAAGGTTTGCATATCAAAAGGCCGTTACCAGATGCTAACTCTTAGTTTGATCGACACGGTGTGTTAAATTTTCAACCAATTGTCTCAGTCGATGAGAACACAAAGCTTTTCTGCATTCGCATCAAGCCGTGATGCTCTACAACCCCTTGTGCATTCAGCTACTTGCTTGTCATGCTTCAGCTGAATGATCATCAACTGTAGCTTCCCAAAACACCATTATTGGACATTCAGCCAAAGACCAATTCAATTCAACTGCATCAGGATCAGAAAACTTCATACAAGAGAATACGACCCACAACCACAAGCAAACAGATCACATAAACACAGCTAGCATGGCACTCGACAATTGCATATCGAAAAGCAATAACCAGAATCCAGAGGCCAACTTTCAGTTTGGAGTAATGGAACCGTGACAACAACAGAACTCCCATGAAGGTATATGTCCGATGAAACAAACGATGAGCTAGCACGGAACCTGAACAAAATAAAATTAGATGATCTGGCTAAACTGAGGGTACTGAATCTAGTGGTTGCTCACAATGTTGTCAGCCGCTTGTAGATTGCTGTTGCTCCGCCTGATGGCCCTGCTGTTGTTGTTCATGAGGATCATGCCACGCATACGTTGGATGGCCCTGCGACATCTGCTGACTGCCGTACCCCATCACGGCACCTGGCACCTGCAGCTGCAGTGGATAATAGTATGGGTACACGTCAGCCGGAGGCCCCAAGGGCGGCTGCCCGGCCCTGGGTTGCTCGATGCCCTCCTCCCTCGTCTCATCCCTGGGAAATATGTCCACCAGGAAGTCATAGACGTCGGTCCTGGTGATGGCAGCGGCGAGGTCGTTCTTCTGCAAGGTCCGGCGCTTGTTCTCCTCGGTGTGCATCCACGATCTCAGCGTCAGCTCCAGGATGAATATCTCGCACGCCTTTGCGAAGACCACCGGGGCTTCTGCCGAGTCATGCGGACGTCCTCGTCGGCCCTCATGATCTTCTTGATCCTGGCGAGTGGCAGGATGTGGTTCTTGAAGTTGGTGACCTGCTCGATCTCCGACAGTCGCTCGGCCCAGAACTACTGCAGCTGCCTCTGCTGCTGCTGCCTCTGCTGCTGGTTAAATTGCTGCGCTTGCTCATAGATAAGCTGGTTCTGAGCATTGAGCTGAGCTGGATTGGCAAGGAATGGTGGTGCTGGCTGTGAACCGGTAGGAGCGACACCGGGAGTTACGGCTACTGTTGCTGCAGGCGGATAGGCGGAGCTCCCGGCTACTGTTGCTGCAGGCGGATAGGCGGAGGTGGGATACAGTTGTGATCCACCAGCAGCGTCACCTATTGCAGGTTGAGGTTGTGAAGACGGTTCCATGTTCGCTGCTTGATCTTGCTCGTCCGAGAATCGATGGTCTTTCTTGCACTGAAAAAAATGAAAATTATTAATCAACTCAATATTAAAGTAAAACAATCTTAAAGACAGTTAGATAGAGCTAGCCTCCTAGGTTACAAAATAAAACTTTGTACGGTATCTTTAGATGAATTTGATCATTACTGGTTCTTTAAGACCAGTTTCAAACACTGGATAGATTTCTTTATTATGATCCTCCTAAAAAACTTTATGAAGATAATATCTGCTAGTTCAGAAACTGTCAGTTCTGAGTAACAGCACCAGAGCAGGAAATTGAAAATACGCATGCAAAACCAAAACGGACCAGCAAAAACTAACAAACTAATCTGGCTACATTTCAACAGACATTCCCACTCACAACAAATTTAGCATCTTCTCTTCTGTTACATCTTATTTGCTCTGCCCCTGAGAGTGACCTCTGGATAACATATAAGGTGTGTTCCTAAACACACATCTAAATTAAATTGCAATCGGCAATAATTGTTCTTATTATTTGAAAGACACTGGACTGAAGGGGAGCCTTGGCGCAGTGGTAAAGCTGCTGGTCACAGGTTCAAGTCCTGGAAACAGCCTCTTACAGAAATGTAGGGACAGGCTGCGTACAATAGACCCAAAGTAGTCGGACCCTTCGCCGGACCCTGCGCAAGCGGGAGCTACATGCACTGGGCTGCCCTTTTTTTTTTGAAAGACACTGGACTATCTATAAGATTATAACATAAACGGATTAGATTGTACAAGCAAATCGATAGTGGTAATGGCGGTTTCTAACTGCAGGCATGGATAGCTTAGCTTAATATGCCCACCAGATTGTTTCGAACAAAGAAAAAGAAAACCAGATGGTGACAAGACAAGGGTAAGAACGGATGTAATGCAGCTGGATAATAGAAAAACCATATTCACATCATATCAATATCAAAATGATAGAGATGAATATGTCTATTTAAAGAAGAGATACGAATACCAGATGAATATACAGAGCAGAGATGGCTACAAAATCTGAAACATGGAACACTCATTCAAATTATGTTTCATGATAGATAAAGATAATTTGTGCATAAATATCAAGATGAATATTTTGATATTACCATCCGCACTCGTATCCCTTTCAGAGATGACATGACATCATTCACACAAGGTTGACAAAACTCCAACTTCCCAATTAATTCAGTAGATCCCGTGGAATCGTTTCGATTGATAGTTCAATACTAAGAGCAATGTCTGAATCTGATTGTGATCCAGATCTTGGGGTCATGTTCTTCCTACAAATAAATCACCAATCTAAGAAGAATAATCCTACTATCTCTTAGACCATGACAATCATGCTTTGGTGAATCAATTTCTTGCCTAGTGGCGTCAGCGACGATTGTTTGTCAGATTTTTGACTACTTGATTAGTAAAGTAACAATAGCTTACACCGTATTGGTATTTAGGTCTAAAATTTTAAAGAATGGCAATTGGGGCATCACAAAGATCCAAAACAGTTTGTACCAAACCAAATGACTAGACATATGCAAATGCGGATTTACTGCATAGCTAGATTGAGATGTAAGTGAGAAAGAAAAGATTTCAAATACATACCAGCGCAATATGATTTCTTATGCACCGAAGAAATTCTCTTTTCGATTTCCAGAAACCTTGGCAAAGAAGACGGTATATATTAAACTTTTTTTTTCGACGTCGTATGCAAAAGTTATGGCCGTTTTACATTTTTTTTCGTTTTTTTTTAAAAGGTCAAAATTCATATTTCAAAATTTCTATACCAACTAGACACTAAAACCTAACCACATCTCAAAGGATTTTATTTTTTGAAGAATTTATCATTTTTGTTTTTTTTCTACAAAACTTAAAAGGCGGTCCACCAGGGGGGGGTAGAATTTGAAAATTTCGGAACCCCTTTAGTCCCGGTTGGTGTATCCAACCGGGACTAAAGGTCCACTTGAACCGGAACTGATGCCCGACCCCTTTAGTCTCGGTTGGTGTTACCAACCGAGACTAAATACTCCACCTTTAGTCCCGGTTGTTAACACCAACCGGGACTAAAGGGTGTCGGCACCTTTAGTCCCGGTTGGTGTTACCAACCGGGACGAAAGGTCCAATTTGTACCGGGACTGATGCCCGACCGGTGCGCTGGCCTCATGAACCGGGACCGATGCCCCATGGGTCCCGGTTCGTGAGTGAACCGGGATTAATGGCTTTTCGGGGCTGTGACCAAAGCCCTGTTTTCTACTAGTGTCTAGAACAACCCGGGAGGCTACCCGGCCCATCTGGAACACTTTCGAAACTTTTCGGTGCCCTTCGGTCGTACGTCTATGATCTCCTAGTTCTCTTACAAATCACTAGTCCTTCAGCGTGTGATACTAGAGGTTCGATAATAGGACCTGGAACCTCTTACGGTCAATATATAACAGTGGGATCTAGACACCCATGCTAACTTCCACACATACACGAAAATCTTTATGTGTTGAACCTTTTTTCTGCATACACTTCTCTTTGGTTCTCGATAATTTTTAACGAGGCGAGATAGTATTTTTATGATCAACACTATGATCACTATACCTATTGTCCTCACTATCAGTTTTGTTCTTCTTTCCTTTGTCTTGGTATCCTTGTGATCACTATCACTATGTCTGCCCAGACGATAATGGATAAGATAACACCAAGTGGGCCACGGGTATCTCTCCATCTTTGGAGGAGCAAATCCCATTCTTGAATTATCAGGAAACTTGACATACTTTTCCAAAGCAACCATCCGACATGAAGGTCTACAATATTCTCATGGTCTAAAGACACGCGTAATCGTTAACATATTTTATGATAATACCGACAACTAAGTGACGATGGGAGTATATCATAAGTATTGGGTCTATCCAACACCATTGTTCTTTTGACTATGCGCATCATCGGGTCGATGAAAAATACAGGGTTTCTGTCATCATGAAAAGCCATCATGGTCTACTTACCCTTGTGCATTCAGTTACTACATGTTCCAGCTGAATGACCGATAATCAACTGCAATTTCATATAACACCATTGCACATTCAGTTGAAGACAAATTCAGCTGGAGCCGCAACATGATCTGAAAATTTTACCCTTAAAAAAACATGATCTGAAATTTCATACAAGATGATACGAACTGCAAGCAAACATGTCACTGAACACAGAGGTAGCATGCCACTCAAGGTTTGCATATCAAAAGGCCGTTACCAGATGCTAACTCTTAGTTTGATCGACACGGTGTGGTAAATTTTCAACCAATTGTCTCAGTCGATGAGAACACAAAGCTTTTCGGCATTCGCATCAAGCCGTGATGCTCTACAACCCCTTGTGCATTCAGCTACTTGCTTGTCATGCTTTAGCTGAATGATCATCAACTGTAGCTTCCCAAAACACCATTATTGGACATTCAGCCAAAGACCAATTCAATTCAACTGCATCAGGATCAGAAAACTTCATGCAAGAGAATACGACCCACAACCACAAGCAAACAGATCACATAAACAAAGCTAGCATGGCACTCGACAATTGCATATCGAAAAGCAATAACCAGAATCCAGAGGCCAACTTTCAGTTTGGAGTAACGGAACCGCGACAACAACAGAACTCCCTTGAAGGTATATGTCCGATGAAACAAACGATGAGCTAGCACGGAACCTGAACAAAATAAAATTAGATGATCTGGCTAAACTGAGGGTACTGAATCTGGTGGTTGCTCACAATGTTGTCAGCCGCTTGTAGATTGCTGTTGCTCCGCCTGATGGCCCTGCTGTTGTTGTTCATGAGGATCATGCCACGCATACGTCGGATGGCCCTGCGGCATCTGCTGACTGCCGTACCCCATCACGGCACCTGGCACCTGCAGCTGCAGTGGATAATAGTATGGGTACACGTCAGCTGGAGGCCCCAAGGGCGGCTGCCCGGCCCTGGGATGCTCGATGCCCTCCTCCCTCATCTCATCCCTGGGAAATATGTCCACCAGGAAGTCGTAGACGTCGGTCCTGGTGATGGCAGCGGCGAGGTCGTTCTTCTACAAGGTCCGGCGCTTGTTCTCCTCGGTGTGCATCCACGATCTCAGCGTCAACTCCAGGATGGATATCTCGCACGCCTTTGCGAAGACCACCGGGGCTTCTGCCGATATCATGCAGATGTCCTCGTCGGCCCTCATGATCTTCTTGATCCTGCCGAGTGGCAGGATGTGGTTCTTGAAGTCGGTGACCTGCTCGATCTCCGACAGTCGCTCGGCCTAGAACTGCTGCAGCTGCCTCTGCTGTTGCTGCCTCTGCTGCTGGTTAAATTGCTGCGCTTGCTCATAGATAAGCTGGTTATGAGCATTGAGCTGAGCTGGATTGGCAGGGAATGGTGGTGCTGGCTGTGAACCGGCAGGAGCGACACCGGGAGCTACAGCTACTGTTGCTGCAGGCGGATAGGCGGAGCTCCCGGCTACTGTTACTGCAGGCGGATAGGCGGAGGTGGGATACAGTTGTGATCCACCAGCAGTGTCACCTATTGCAGGCTGAGGTTGTGAAGACGGTTCCATGTTCGCTGCTTGATCTTGCTCGTCCGAGAATCGATGGTCTTTCTTGCACTGAAAAAAATGAAAATTATTAATCAACTCAATATTAAAGTAAAACAATCTTAAAGACAGTTAGATAGAGCTAGCCTCCTAGGTTACAAAATAAAACTTTGTACGGTTTCTTTAGATGAATTTGATCATTACTGGTTCTTTAAGACCAGTTTCAAACACTGGATAGATTTCTTTATTATGATCCTCCCAAAAAACTTTATGAAGATAATATCTGCTAGTTCAGAAACTGTCAGTTCTGAGTAACAGCACCAGAGCAGGAAATTGAAAATACGCATGCAAAACCAAAACGGACTAGCAAAAACTAACAAACTAATCTGGCTACATTTCAACAGACATTCCCACTCACAACAAATTTAACATCTTCTCTTCTGTTACATCTTATTTGCTCTGCCCCTGAGAGTGACCTCTGGATAACATATAAGGTGTGTTCCTAAACACACATCTAAATTAAATTGCAATCGGCAATAATTGTTCTTATTATTTGAAAGACACTGGACTGAAGGGGAGCCTTGGCGCAGTGGTAAAGCTGCTGGTCACAGGTTCAAGTCCTGGAAACAGCCTCTTACAGAAATGTAGGGACAGGCTGCGTACAATAGACCCAAAGTGGTCGGACCCTTCCCCGGACCCTGCGCAAGCGGGAGCTACATGCACGGGGCTGCCCTTTTTTTTTGAAAGACACTGGACTATCTATAAGATTATAACATAAACGGATTAGATTGTACAAGCAAATCGATAGTGGTAATGGCGGTTTCTAACTGCAGGCATGGATAGCTCAGCTTAATATGCCCACAAGATTGTTTCGAACAAAGAAAAAGAAAACCAGATGGTGACAAGACAAGGGTAAGAACGGATGTAATGCAGCTGGATAATAGAAAAACCATATTCACATCATATCAATATCAAAATGATAGAGATGAATATGTCTATTTAAAGAAGAGATACGAATACCAGATGAATATACAGAGCAGAGATGGCTACAAAATCTGAAACATGGAACACTCATTCAAATTATGTTTCATGATAGATAAAGATAATTTGTGCATAAATATCAAGATGAATATTTTGATATTACCATCCGCACTCGTATCCATTTCAGAGATGACATGACATCATTCACACAAGGTTGACAAAACTCCAACTTCCCAATTAATTCAGTAGATCCCGTGGAATCGTTTCAATTGATAGTTCAATACTAAGAGCAATGTCTGAATCTGATTGTGATCCAGATCTTGGGGTCATGTTCTTCCTACAAATAAATCACCAATCTAAGAAGAATAATCCTACTATCTCTTAGACCATGACAATCATGCTTTGGTGAATCAATTTCTTGCCTAGTGGCGTCAGCGACGATTGTTTGTCAGGTTTTTGACTACTTGATTAGTAAAGTAACAACAGCTTACACCGTATTGGTATTTAGGTCTAAAATTTTAAAGAATGGCAATTGGGGCATCACAAAGATCCAAAACAGTTTGTACCAAACCAAATGACTAGACTTATGCAAATGCGGTTTTACTGCATAGCTAGATTGAGATGTAAGTGAGAAAGAAAAGATTTCAAGTACATACCAGCGCAATATGATTTCTTATGCACCGAAGAAATTCTCTTTTCGATTTGCAGAAACCCTGGCAAAGAAGACGGTATATATTAAACTTTTTTTTACGACGTCGTATGCAAAAGTTATGGCCGTTTTACATTTTTTTTTTTTCGTTTTTTTGCAAAAAAGGTCAAAATTCATATTTCAAAATTTCTATACCAACTAGACACTAAAACCTAACCACATCTCAAAGGATTTTAGTTTTTTAAGACTTTATCATTTTTGTTTTTTTTCTACAAAACTTAAAAGGCGTACCACGGGGGGGGGGGGGGGGGGGGGGGTAGAGTTTGAAAATTTCGGAACCCCTTTAGTCCCGGTTGGTTTATCCAACCGGGACTAAAGGTCCACTTGAACCGGAACTGATGCCCAACCCCTTTAGTCCCGGTTGGTGTTACCAACCGAGACTAAAGACTCCACCTTTAGTCCCGGTTGGTAACACCAACCGGGACTGAAGGGTGTCGGCACCTTTAGTCCCGGTTGGTGTTACCAACCGGGACGAAAGGTCCAATTTGAACCGGGACTGATGCCCGACCGGCGCGCTGGCCTCACGAACCGGGACCGATGCCCCATGGGTCCCGGTTCATGAGTGAACCGGGATTAATGGCTTTTCGGGGCTGTGACCAAAGCCCTGTTTTCTACTAGTGTCCAGAACAACCCGGGAGGCTACCCGGCCCATCTGGCACACTTTCGAAACTTTTCGGTGCCCTTCGGTCGTACGTCTATGATCTCCTAGCTCTCTTACAAATCACTAGTCCTTCAGCGTGTGATGCTAGAGGTTCGATAATAGGACCTGGAACCTCTTACGGTCAATAATTAACAGTGGGATCTAGACACCCATGCTAACTTCCACACATACACGAAAATCTTGATGTGTTGAACCTTTTTTCTGCATACACTTCTCTTTGGTTCTTGATAATTTTTAACGAGGCGAGATAGTATTTTTATGATCAACACTATGATCACTATACCTATTGTCCTCACTATCGGTTTTGTTCTTCTTTCCTTTGTCTTGGTATCCTTGTGATCACTATCACTATGTCTGCCCAGACGATAATGGATAAGATAACACCAAGTGGGCCACGGGTATCTCTCCATCTTCGGAGGAGCAAATCCCATTCTTGAATCATCGGGAAACTTGACATACTTTTCCAAAGCAACCATCCGACATGAAGGTCTACAATATTCTCATGGTCTAAAGACACGAGTAATCGTTAACATATTTTATGATAATACCAACAACTAAGTGACGATGGGAGTATATCATAAGTATTGGGTCTATCCAACACCATTGTTCTTCTGACTATGCGCATCACCGGGTCGATGAAAAATACAGGGTTTCTGTCATCATGAAAAGCCATCATGGTCTACTTACCCTTGTGCATTCAGTTACTACATGTTCCAGCTGAATGACCGATAAGCAACTGCAATTTCATATAACACCATTGCACATTCAGTTGAAGACAAATTCAGCTGGAGCCGCAACATGATCTGAAAATTTTACCCTTAAAAAAACATGATCTGAAATTTCATACAAGATGATACGAACTGCAAGCAAACATGTCACTGAACACAGAGGTAGCATGCCACTCAATGTTTGCATATCAAAAGCCCGTTACCAGATCCTAACTCTTAGTTTGATCGACACGGTGTGGTAAATTTTCAATCAATTGTCTCAGTCGATGAGAACACAAAGCTTTTCTGCATTCGCATCAAGCCGTGATGCTCTACAACCCCTTGTGTATTCAGCTACTTGCTTGTCATGCTTCAGCTGAATGATCATCAACTGTAGCTTCCCAAAACACCATTATTGGACATTCAGCCAAACACCAATTCAATTCAACTGCATCAGGATCAGAAAACTTCATACAAGAGAATACGACCCACAACCACAAGCAAACAGATCACATAAACACAGCTAGCATGGCACTCGACAATTGCATATCGAAAAGCAATAACCAGAATCCAGAGGCCAACTTTCAGTTTGGAGTAACGGAACCGCGACAACAACAGAACTCCCATGAAGGTATATGTCCGATGAAACAAACGATGAGCTAGCATGGAACCTGAACAAAATAAAATTAGATGATCTAGCTAAATTGAGGGTACTGAATCTGGTGGTTGCTCACAATGTTGTCAACCGCTTGTAGATTGTTGTTGCTCCGCCTGATGGCCCTGCTGTTGTTGTTCATGAGGATCATGCCACGCATACGTCGGATGGCCCTGCGGCTTCTCCTGACTGCCGTACCCCATCACGGCACCTGGCACCTGCAGCTGCAGTGGATAATAGTATGGGTACACGTCAGCCGGAGGCCCCAAGGGTGGCTGCCTGGCCCGGGATGCTCGATGCCTTCCTCCCTCGTCTCATCCCTGGGAAATATGTCCACCAGGAAGTCGTAGACGTCGGTCCTGGTGATGGCAGCGGCAAGGTCGTTCTTCTGCAAGGTCCGGCGCTTGTTCTACTCAGTGTGCATCCACGATCTTAGCGTCAGCTCCAGGATGAATATCTCGCACGCCTTTGCGAAGACCACCGGGGCTTCTGCCGAGATCATGCGGACGTCCTCGTCGGCCCTCATGATCTTCTTGATCCTGGCGAGTGGCAGGATGTGGTTCTTGAAGTCGGTGACCTGCTCGATCTCCGACAGTCGCTCGGCCCAGAACTGCTGCAGCTGCCTCTGCTGCTGGTTAAATTGCTGCGCTTGCTCATAGATAAGCTGGTTCTGAGCATTGAGCTGAGCTGGATTGGCAGGTGATGGTGGTGCTGGCTCTGAACCGGCAGGAGCGACACCGGGAGCTACGGCTACTGTTGCTGCAGGCGGATAGGCGGAGCTCCCGGCTACTGTTGCTGCAGGCGGATAGGCGGAGGTGGGATACAGTTGTGATCCACCAGCAGCGTCACCTATTGCAGGCTGAGGTTGTGAAGACGGTTCCATGTTCGCTGCTTGATCTTGCTCGTCCGTGAATCGATGGTCTTTCTTGCACTGAAAAAAATGAAAATTATTAATCAACTCAATATTAAAGTAAAACAATCTTAAAGACAGTTAGATAGAGCTAGCCTCCTAGGCTACAAAATAAAACTTTGTACGGTATCTTTAGATGAATTTGATCATTACTGGTTCTTTAAGACCAGTTTCAAACACTGGATAGATTTCTTTATTATGATCCTCCCAAAAAACTTTATGAAGATAATATCTGCTAGTTCAGAAACTGTCAGTTCTGAGTAACAGCACGAGAGCAGGAAATTGAAAATACGCATGCAAAACCAAAACAGACCAGCAAAAACTAACAAACTAATCTGGCTACATTTCAACAGACATTCCCAGTCACAACAAATTTAGCATCTTCTCTTCTGTTACATCTTATTTGCTCTGCACCTGAGAGTGACCTCTGGATAACATATAAGGTGTGTTCCTAAACACACATCTAAATTAAATTGCAATCGGCAATAATTGTTCTTATTATTTGAAAGACACTGGACTGAAGGGGAGCCTTGGCGCAGTGGTAAAGCTGCTGGTCACAGGTTCAAGTCCTGGAAACAACCTCTTACAGAAATGTAGGGACAGGCTGCGTACAATAGACCCAAAGTGGTCGGACCCTTCCCCGGACCCTGCGCAAGCGGGAGCTACATGCACCGGGCTGCCCTTTTTTTTTGAAAGACACTGGACTATCTATAAGATTATAACATAAACGGATTAGATTGTACAAGCAAATCGATAGTGGTAATGGCGGTTTCTAACTGCAGGCATGGATAGCTCAGCTTAATATGCCCACCAGATTGTTTCGAACAAAGAAAAAGAAAACCAGATGGTGACAAGACAAGGGTAAGAACGGATGTAATGCAGCTGGATAATAGAAAAACCATATTCACATCATATCAATGTCAAAATGATAGAGATGAATATGTCTATTTAAAGAAGAGATACGAATACGAGATGAATATACAGAGATGGCTACAAAATCTGAAACATGGAACACTCATTCAAATTATGTTTCATGATAGATAAAGATAATTTGTGCATAAATATCAAGATGAATATTTTGATATTACCATCCGCACTCGTATCCCTTTCAGAGATGACATGACATCATTCACACAAGGTTGACAAAACTCCAACTTCCCAATTAATTCAGTAGATCCCGTGGAATCGTTTCGATTGATAGTTCAATACTAAGAGCAATGTCTGAATCTGATTGTGATCTAGATCTTGGGTTCATGTTCTTCCTACAAATAAATCACCAATCTAAGAAGAATAATCCTACTATCTCTTAGACCATGACAATCATGCTTTGGTGAATCAATTTCTTGCCTAGTGGCGTCAGCGACGATTGTTTGTCAGATTTTTGACTACTTGATTAGTAAAGTAACAACAGCTTACACCGTATTGGTATTTAGGTCTAAAATTTTAAAGAATGGCAATTGGGGCATCACAAAGATCCAAAACAGTTTGTACCAAACCAAATGACTAGACTTATGCAAATGCGGATTTACTGCATAGCTAGAATGAGATGTAAGTGAGAAAGAAAAGATTTCAAATACATACCTGCGCAATATGATTTCTTATGCACCGAAGAAATTCTCTTTTCGATTTGCAGAAACCCTGGAAAGAAGACGGTATATATTAAACTTTTTTTCGACGTCGTATGCAAAAGTTATGGCTGTTTTGTTGGGGAACGTTGCATGGGAAACAAAAATTTTCCTACGCACACGCAAGATCTATCCATGGTGATGAGCATCTACGAGAGGGAGAGTGGATCTACATACCCTTGTAGATCGCTAAGCGGAAGCGTTAATAAACGCGGTTGATG
The DNA here is from genome assembly GCA_039707655.1 of Elymus sibiricus. Lineage (NCBI taxonomy): Eukaryota > Viridiplantae > Streptophyta > Magnoliopsida > Poales > Poaceae > Elymus > Elymus sibiricus. The sequence goes on along the minus strand of CM077675.1, from coordinate 455,551,463 downwards.
TAGTCGAACGTCTTCGCGATCCAAATCGCCGAGCGTCCCGCGATCCAATCACGATCCTTCCGATCTAGTGCCGAACGGACGGCACCTCCGCGTTCAACACACGTACGGCTTGATGACGCCTTCACCTCCTCGATCCAGCGAGCGATGATGAAGTAGTGGTTGAGTTCCAGCAGCACGACGGCGTGGTGATGGTGGTGAGGAACAATCTCTGCAGGGCTTCGCCAAGCACTACGGAGATTATGACGGAGGAACTAGAGGGTTAGGGTTGCCGCACACGGCTTGGGGAAATCTTAATGTGTCCCGTGTGCTAGCCCTGCCCCTCTATTTATATGTTGAGCCTTGGGGTCTAAACTTGGAGTAAAAGCCTCCTCCGGGTCGGTTTTGCCCGCACAAGGTCGGTTTGGCCCGCAGGGAAAGAGTCCAACTCGGATCCCGGCCGAACCGTGCACAGCCGCGCACAAGCGGTAGTACCGCTTCACACAAGCGGTAGTACCGCTTGGGCGGTAGTACCGCTTCACACAAGCGGTAGTACCGCTCGGGCGGTAGTACCGCTTCACACAAGCGGTAGTACCGCTCCGGCGGTAGTACCGCTTCACCAAGCGGTAGTACCGCTTACGCGGCAGCAAAACTACTTTTGCACTTTCCAATACCTTGTGGGCTTTATCCCTTTGGCTCATATAAAGTGTTGCTGCACCCGAACACTTCGGTAAACATCCGGAACCCCTTCCGGTGAACTCCGGAACCCTTCCGGAGATCAAAACACTATTATCACATATATCAATCTTTACCTCCGGACTATTCCGGAGATCCTCGTCATGTCCGGGATCTTATCCGGGACTCCGAACAACTTTCGGTCACCAACATAATAACTCAATTATACTATTTGTCACCAAACGTTAAGTGTGTAGACCCTGCGGGTTCGAGAACTATGTAGACATGACCGAGACACCTCTACGGCCAATAACCAATAGCGGGACCTGGATGCCCATATTGGCTCCTACATATTCTACGAAGATCTTTATCGGTCGAACCTCTATGTCAAGGATTCAGTTAATCCCGTATGCTGTTCCCTTTGTTCTTCGGTATGTTACTTGCCCGAGATTCGATCGTCGGTATCACTATACCTAGTTCAATCTCGTTACCGGCAAGTCTCTTTACTCGTTCCGTAATACAAGATCTCGTGGCTAACACTTTAGTCACATTGCTTGCAAGGCTCATTGTGATGTTGTATTACCGAGTGGGCCCTGAGATACCTCTCCGTCATACGGAGTAACAAATCCCAGTCTTGATCCATGCCAACCAAACAGACACCCTCGGAGATACCTGTAGAGCACCTTTATAGTCACCCAGTTACGTTGCGACGTTTGATACACACAAGGTATTCCTCCGGTGTCAGTGAGTTGCATGATCTCATGGTCAAAGGAACAGATACTTGACATGCAGAAAACAATAGCAATAAACTGACACGATCAAATGCTACGTTTACAGTTTGGGTCTTGTCCATCACATCATTCTCCTAATGATGTGATCCCGTTATCAAATGACATCGCATGTCCATGGCTAGGAAACCTTAACCATCTTTGATCAACAAGCTAGTCAACTAGAGGCTTACTAGGGACACAGTGTTGTCTATGTACCCACACATGTATTTGAGTTTCCAATCAATACAATTATAGCATGGATAATAAACGATTATCATGAACAAGGAAATATAATAATAACCAATTTATTATTGCCTCTAGGGCATATTTCCAACAGTCTCCCACTTGCACTAGAGTCAATAATCTAGTTCACATCACTATGTGATTTACATTGTAATGAATCAAACACCCATGCAGTTCTGGTGTTGTTCATGTTTAGCCCTTGGAAGAGGTTTAGTCAACGGATCTGCAACATTTAGATCCGTGTGTACTTTGCAAATATTTATGTCGTCCTCCTTGATGTAATCGCGGATGGAATTGAAACGTCGTTTTATGTGTCTGGTCCTCTTGTGAAATCTTGGTTCCTTGGCTAGAGCAATGGCACCAGTATTATCACAAAACAGAGTCATTGGGTTAAGCGCACTAGGCACTACTCCAAGATCTGTCATGAACTCCTTCATCCAGACACCTTCCTTCGCCGCCTCCGAGGCTGCGATGTACTCCGCTTCGCATGTAGAATCAGCTACCACGCTTTGCTTGGAACTGCACCAGCTAACCGCACCCCCATTAAGAATAAATACGTATCCGGTTTGCGACTTAGAGTCATCCGGATCAGTGTCAAAGCTTGCATCGACGTAACCCTTTACGACGAGCTCTTGATCACCTCCATAAACGAGAAACATGTCCTTAGTCCTTTTCAGGTACTTCAGGATATTCTTGACCGCCGTCCAGTGTTCCATTCCTGGATCACTTTGAAACCTTCCGGCCATACTTATGGCAAGGCTGACATCGGGTCTTGTGCACAGCATTGCATACATGATAGAGCCTATGGCTGAAGCATAGGGGATGACACTCATCTTTTCTCTATCTTCTGCAGTCACTGGGCATTGAGTCTTACTCAACTTCACACCTTGCAAAACAGGCAAGAACCCCTTCTTGGACTGATCCATTTTGAACTTCTTCAAAATCTTATCAAGGTATGTGCTTTGTGAAAGTCCTATTAAGCGTCTCGATCTATCTCTATAGATCTTGATGCCTAATATGAAAGCAGCTTCTCCTAGGTCCTTCATTGAAAAACTCTTGTTCAAATATTCCTTTACGCTTTCCAGCATTTCTATATTGTTTCCAATCAGCAATATGTCATCCACATATAATATTAGAAACGCTATAGAGCTCCCACTCACTTTCTTGTAAATACAAGCTTCTCCGTAAACTTGTATAAACTCGAACGCTTTGATCACCTCATCAAAACGAAGATTCCAACTCCGAGATGCTTGCACCAGTCCATAAATGGATCGCTGGAGTTTGCAAACTTTGTCAGCATTTTCTGGATCGACAAAACCTTCTGGTTGCATCATATACAACTCTTCCTTAAGGAAACCGTTAAGGAACGCTGTTTTGACATCCATCTGCCAAATTTCATAATCGAAAAAGGCAGCTATTGCCAACATGATTCTGACGGACTTAAGCATCGCTACGGGTGAGAAGGTCTCATCGTAGTCAACTCCTTGAACTTGTGAAAAACCCTTTGCCACAAGTCGAGCTTTATAGACGGTGACATTACCGTCCGCGTCCGTCTTCCTCTTAAAGATCCATTTGTTCTGAATGGCCTTACGCCCTTCAGGTAATACTTCCAAAGTCCACACTTTGTTTTCATACATGGATCCCATCTCGGATTTCATGGCCTCTAACCACTTCTCGGAATCCGGGCTCATCATCGCTTCTCCATAGCTCGTAGGTTCATCGTTGTCTAACAACATGACCTCTAAGACAGGGTTGCCGTACCACTCAGGAGCAGTACGCGTCCTTGTCGACCTACGAGGTTCGATAGCAACTTGATCCAAAGCTTCATGATCATCATCATTAACTTCCTCTTCAGCTAATGTAGGCTCCACAGAAACAACTTTCTGCGCTGCGCTACTCTCAGGTTGAAGTAAAGGTTCAACAACCTCATCAAGTTCTATCTTCCTCCCACTCAATTCTTTCGAGAGAAACTCTTTCTCAAGAAATGTTCCGTTTTTAGCGACAAACACTTTGCCTTCGGATCTGAGGTAGAAGGTATACCCAACTGTCTCTTTTGGGTATCCTATGAAGACGCATTTCTCCGCTTTGGGTTCCAGCTTTTCAGGCTGAAGCTTTTTGACATAAGCATCACATCCCCAAACTTTAAGAAACGACAGCTTTGGCTTCTTGTCAAACCAAAGTTCATATGGCGTCGTCTCAACGGATTTCGATGGTGCCCTATTTAAAGTGAATGCAGCTGTCTCTAATGCATAACCCCAAAACGATAGTGGCAAATCGGCAAGAGACATCATAGATCGCACCATATCCAATAAGGTTCGATTACGACGTTCGGACACACCATTACGCTGTGGTGTTCCAGGCGGTGTTAATTGTGAAACAATTCCACACTGTCTTAAGTGACTGCCAAACTCATAACTCAGATATTCTCCTCCTCGATCAGATCGTAGGAATTTAATCTTCTTGTTACGATGATTCTCAACTTCACTCTGAAATTGTTTGAACTTTTCAAATGTTTCAGACTTGTGTTTCATTAAGTAAATATACCCATATCTACTTAAGTCATCAGTGAAGGTGAGAAAGTAACGATAACCACCGCGCGCCTCAATACTCATCGGACCGCATACATCAGTATGTATGATTTCCAATAAGTCACTTGCCCGTTCCATTATTCCAGAGAACGGCGTTTTAGTCATCTTGCCCATGAGGCATGGCTCACATGTGTCAAGTGATTCAAAATCAAGTGACTCCAAAAGTCCATCAGCATGGAGCTTCTTCATGCGTTTTACGCCAATATGACCTAAACGGCAGTGCCACAAGAAAGTGGTATTATCATTATCAATTCTATATCTTTTGGCATCAATGTTATGAACATGTGTATCATTACTATCGAGATTCAATAAGAATAAACCCCTCACATCGGGTGCATGACCATAAAAGATATTACTCATATAAATAGAACAACCATTATTCTCTGATTTAAATGAGTAACCGTCTCGCAATAAACAAGATCCAGATATAATGTTCATGCTTAACGCAGGCACCAAATAACACTTATTTAGGTTCATCACTAATCCCGACGGTAATCGAAGAGCGAGCGTGCCGACGGCGATCACATCAACCTTGGAACCATTTCCCACGCGCATCGTCACTTCGTCCTTTGCCAGCCTCCGTCTATTCCGCAGTTCCTGTTTTGAGTTGCAAATATGAGCAACCGCACCGGTATCAAATACCCAGGCACTACAACGAGAGTTGGTAAGGTACACATCAATAACATGTATATCATATATACCTTGTTTGTTGTTGGCCGCCTTCTTGTCAGCCAAATACTTGGGGCAATTCCGCTTCCAGTGTCCAGTTCCCTTGCAATGAAAACACACAGTTTCTGGTTTGGGTCCAGCCTTGGGTTTCTTCACGAGAGGAGCAACTGCTTTGCCACTCTGCTTGGAGTTACCCTTCTTACCCTTGCCATTTTTCTTGAAACTAGTGGTTTTATTGACCATCAACACTTGATGCTCCTTCTGAATTTCAGACTCAGCGGCTTTCAGCATCGCAAACAGCTCGGCGACTGACTTGTTCATCCCGTGCATGTTATAGTTCAACACGAAGCTCTTGTAGCTAGGTGGCAATGATTGAAGAACTCTGTCAGTGATAGCCTCTGGCGGAAGGGGCATCCCTAACTCAGCCAGACGGGTGGAGTACCCAGACATTCTGAGCACGTGATCACTGATAGACCCGTTCTCCTCCATCTTGCAAGCATAGAACTTATCGCAGATCTCATATCTCTCGATCCGGGCATTCTTCTGAAAGATAAACTTCAACTCCTGGAACATCTCATATGCTCCATGACGTTCAAAACGTCTTTGAAGTCCCGGTTCTAAGCCATACAACATTGCACATTGAACTATTGAGTAATCATCAGAACGAGCCTGCCAGGCGTTCACAACGTCTAGAGACTCAACTGGAGCGGGTGGATCACCAAGCGGTGCATCAAGGACATAAGCCTTCTGGGAAGCCGTAAGGATAATCCTTAGATTACGGGCCCAGTCCACAAAGTTACTTCCATCATCTTTCAACTTAGCTTTCTCTAGGAACGCATTAAAAATCAGGGGTGCTACCGCGCGAGCCATGATCTACAACATAAATATAGCAAAGACAACTTAGACTATTGTTCTTAGATAATGAGTTTAGTTAATCATATTACTTAAAAAACTCCCACTCAAATTGACATCCCTCCGATCATTCGAGTGTAACATGATCCAAATCCACCAACTCAAGTCCGATCATCACGTGAGTTGAGGTGGTTTCAATGGTGAACATCTTCATGTTGATCATATCTACTATATGACTCATGTTCGACCTTTCGGTCTCTTGTGTTCCGAGGCCATGTCTGTACATGCTAGGCTCGTCAAGTTTAACCCGAGTGTTCCGCACGTGTAACATGGCTTACACCCGTTGTATGCGAACGTAGAGTCTATCACACCCGATCATCACGGCGTGTCTCGAAACGACGAACTTTCGCAACGGTGCACACTTGGGGAGAACACAATTTATCTTGAAATTTAAGTGAGGGATCACCTTATAATGCTACCGTCGTCCTAAGCAAAATAAGATGCATAAAAGGATTAACATCACATGCAAATCATAAGTGACATGATATGGCCATGAACTTGTGCTTTTGATCTCCATCTCCAAAGCACCGGCATGATCTCCATCGTCACCGGCATGACACCATGATCTCCATCATCTTGATCTCCATCAACGTGTCGCCATAAGGTTGTCGCGCCGACTGTTGCTTCCACGACTATTGCTAACGTTTAGCGATAAAGTAAAGCATTACATAGCGCTTAATGATTGACACGCAGGTCATACAATAATTAAAGACAACTCTATGGCTCCTGCCAGTTGCCGTACTCATCGACATGCAAGTCGTGATATTCTATACAAAACATGATCATCTCATACATCACATATATCTCATCATGTAATTGGCCATATCACATCACAACATACCCTGCAAAAACAAGTTAGACGTCCTCTAATTGTTGTTGCAAATTTTACGTGGCTGCTACGGGTTTGCAAGAACCGTTCTTACCTACGCAAAACCACAACGTGGTGTAGTGATTGCTTTTTGATCTTCTAAAAGAACCCTCTTCATTGAACCGATTCAACTAAAGTGAGAGAGACAGACACCTGCCAGTCACCTTTATGCAACAAGTGCACGCAGCGGTGAAACCAGTCTCGCGTAAGCGTACGCGTAATGTCGGTCCAGGCCGCTTCATCTCACAATACCGCGGAATCAAGTATCAACTAGTAACGGCAAGCAATATGTATACACCCACGCCCACAACTCGTTTGTGTTCTACTCGAGATCTCATCTACGCATAGACCTAGCTCATGATGCCACTGTTGGGGAACGTTGCATGGGAAACAAAAATTTTCCTACGCACACGCAAGATCTATCCATGGTGATGAGCATCTACGAGAGGGAGAGTGGATCTACATACCCTTGTAGATCGCTAAGCGGAAGCGTTAATAAACGCGGTTGATGTAGTCGAACGTCTTCGCGATCCAAATCGCCGAGCGTCCCGCGATCCAATCACGATCCTTCCGATCTAGTGCCGAACGGACGGCACCTCCGCGTTCAACACACGTACGGCTTGATGATGCCTTCACCTCCTCGATCCAGCGAGCGATGATGAAGTAGTGGTTGAGTTCCAGCAGCACGACGGCGTGGTGATGGTGGTGAGGAACAATCTCTGCAGGGCTTCGCCAAGCACTACGGAGATTATGACGGAGGAACTAGAGGGTTAGGGTTGCCGCACACGGCTTGGGGAAATCTTAATGTGTCCCGTGTGCTAGCCCTGCCCCTCTATTTATATGTTGAGCCTTGGGGTCTAAACTTGGAGTAAAAGCCTCCTCCGGGTCGGTTTTGCCCGCACAAGGTCGGTTTGGCCCGCAGGGAAAGAGTCCAACTCAGATCCCGGCCGAACCGTGCACAGCCGCGCACAAGCGGTAGTACCGCTTCACACAAGCGGTAGTACCGCTCGGGCGGTAGTACCGCTTCACACAAGCGGTAGTACCGCTCGGGCGGTAGTACCGCTTCACACAAGCGGTAGTACCGCTCCGGCGGTAGTACCGCTTCACCAAGCGGTAGTACCGCTTACGCGGCAGCAAAACTACTTTTGCACTTTCCAATACCTTGTGGGCTTTATCCCTTTGGCTCATATAAAGTGTTGCTGCACCCGAACACTTCGGTAAACATCCGGAACCCCTTCCGGTGAACTCCGGAACCCTTCCGAAGATCAAAACACTATTATCACATATATCAATCTTTACCTCCGGACTATTCCGGAGATCCTCGTCATGTCCGGGATCTTATCCGGGACTCCGAACAACTTTCGGTCACCAACATAATAACTCAATTATACTATTTGTCACCAAACGTTAAGTGTGTAGACCCTGCGGGTTCGAGAACTATGTAGACATGACCGAGACACCTCTACGGCCAATAACCAATAGCGGGACCTGGATGCCCATATTGGCTCCTACATATTCTACGAAGATCTTTATCGGTCGAACCTCTATGTCAAGGATTCAGTTAATCCCGTATGCTGTTCCCTTTGTTCTTCGGTATGTTACTTGCCCGAGATTCGATCGTCGGTATCACTATACCTAGTTCAATCTCGTTACCGGCAAGTCTCTTTACTCGTTCCGTAATACAAGATCTCGTGGCTAACACTTTAGTCACATTGCTTGCAAGGCTCATTGTGATGTTGTATTACCGAGTGGGCCCTGAGATACCTCTCCGTCATACGGAGTAACAAATCCCAGTCTTGATCCATGCCAACCCAACAGACACCCTCGGAGATACCTGTAGAGCACCTTTATAGTCACCCAGTTACGTTGCGACGTTTGATACACACAAGGTATTCCTCCGGTGTCAGTGAGTTGCATGATCTCATGGTCAAAGGAACAGATACTTGACATGCAGAAAACAATAGCAATAAACTGACACGATCAAATGCTACGTTTACAGTTTGGGTCTTGTCCATCACATCATTCTCCTAATGATGTGATCCCGTTATCAAATGACATCGCATGTCCATGGCTAGGAAACCTTAACCATCTTTGATCAACAAGCTAGTCAACTAGAGGCTTACTAGGGACACAGTGTTGTCTATGTACCCACACATGTATTTGAGTTTCCAATCAATACAATTATAGCATGGATAATAAACGATTATCATGAACAAGGAAATATAATAATAACCAATTTAGTCCCGGTTGGTGTATCCAACCGGGACTAAAGGTCCACTTGAACCGAAACTGATGCCCGACCCCTTTAGTCCCGGTTGGTGTTACCAACCGAGACTAAAGACTCCACCTTTAGTCCCGGTTGGTAACACCAACCGGGACTAAAGGGTGTCGGCACCTTTAGTCCCGGTTGGTGTTACCAACCGGGACGAAAGGTCCAATTTGAACCGGGACTGATGCCCGACCGGCGCGCTGGCCTCACGAACCGGGACCGATGCCCCATGGGTCCCGGTTCGTGAGTGAACCGGGATTAATGGCTTTTTGGGGCTGTGACCAAAGCCATGTTTTCTACTAGTGTCCAGAACAACCCGGGAGGCTACCCGGCCCATCTGGAACACTTTCGAAACTTTTCGGTGCCCTTCGGTCATACGTCTATGATCTCCTAGTTCTCTTACAAATCACTAGTCCTTCAGGGTGTGATGCTAGAGGTTCGATAATAGGACCTGGAACCTCTTACGGTCAATAATTAACAGTGGGACCTAGACACCAATGCTAACTTCCACACATACACGAAAATCTTTATGTGTTGAACCTTTTTTCTGCATACACTTCTCTTTGGTTCTCGATAATTTTTAACGAGGTGAGATAATATTTTTATGATCAACACTATGATCACTATACCTATTGTCCTCACTATCGGTTTTGTTCTTCTTTCCTTTGTCTTGGTATCCTTGTGATCACTATCACTGTGTCTGCCCAGACGATAATGGATAAGATAACACCAAGTGGGCCACGGGTATCTCTCCATCTTCGTAGGAGCAAATCCCATTCTTGAATCATCGGGAAACTTGACATACTTTTCCAAAGCAACCATCCAACATGAAGGTCTACAATATTCTCATGGTCTAAAGACACGAGTAATCGTTAACATATTTTATGATAATACCGACAACTAAGTGACGATGGGAGTATATCATAAGTATTGGGTCTATCCAACACCATTGTTCTTTTGACTATGCGCATCACCGGGTCGATGAAAAATACAGGGTTTCTGTCATCATGAAAAGCCATCATGGTCTACTTACCCTTGTGCATTCAGTTACTACATGTTCCAGCTGAATGACCGATAATCAACTGCAATTTCATATAACACCATTGCACATTCAGTTGAAGACAAATTCAGCTGGAGCCGCAACATGATCTGAAAATTTTACCCTTAAAAAAACATGATCTGAAATTTCATAAAAGATGATACGAACTGCAAGCAAACATGTCACCGAACACAGAGGTAGCATGCCACTCAAGGTTTGTATATCAAAAGGCCGTTACCAGATGCTAACTCTTAGTTTGATCGACACGGTGTGGTAAATTTTCAACCAATTGTCTCAGTCGATGAGAACACAAAGCTTTTCTGCATTCGCATCAAGCCGTGATGCTCTACAACCACTTGTGCATTCAGCTACTTGCTTGTCATGCTTCAGCTGAATGATCATCAACTGTAGCTTCCCAAAACACCATTATTGGACATTCTGCCAAAGACCAATTCAATTCAACTGCATCAGGATCAGAAAACTTCATACAAGAGAATACGACCCACAACCACAAGCAAACAGATCACATAAACACAGCTAGCATGGCACTCGACAATTGCATATCGAAAAGCAATAACCAGAATCCAGAGGCCAACTTTCAGTTTGGAGTAACGGAACCGCGACAACAACAGAACTCCCATGAAGGTATATGTCCGATGAAACAAACGATGAGCTAGCACGGAACCTGAACAAAATAAAATTAGATGATCTGGCTAAACTGAGGGTACTGAATCTGGTGGTTGCTCACAATGTTGCCAGCCGCTTGTAGATTGTTGTTGCTCCGCCTGATGGCCCTGCTGTTGTTGTTCATGAGGATCATGCCACGCATACGTCGGATGGCCCTGCGGCATCTGCTGACTGCCGTACCCCATCACGGCACCTGGCACCTGCAGCTGCAGTGGATAATAGTATGGGTACACGTCAGCCGGAGGCCCCAAGGCGGCTGCCTGGCCCTGGGATGCTCGATGCCCTCCTCCCTCGTCTCATCCCTGGGAAATATGTCCACCAGGAAGTCGTAGACGTCGGTCCTGGTGATGGCAGCGGCAAGGTCGTTCTTCTGCAAGGTCCGGCGCTTGTTCTCCTCGGTGTGCATCCACGATCTCAGCGTCAGCTCCAGGATGAATATCTCGCACGCCTTTGCGAAGACCACCGGGGCTTCTGCCGAGATCATGCGAACGTCCTCGTCGGCCCTCATGATCTTCTTGATCCTGGCGAGTGGCAGGATGTGGTTCTGGAAGTCGGTGACCTGCTCGATCTCCGACAGTCGCTCGGCCCAGAACTGCTGCAGCTGCCTCTGCTGCTGCTGCCTCTGCTGCTGGTTAAATTGCTGCGCTTGCTCATAGATAAGTTGGTTCTGAGCATTGAGCTGAGCTGGATTGGCAGGGAATGGTGGTGCTGGCTGTGAACCGGCAGGAGCGACACCGGGAGCTACGGCTACTGTTGCTGCAGGCGGATAGGCGGAGCTCCCGGCTACTGTTGCTGCAGGCGGATAGGCGGAGGTGGGATACAGTTGTGATCCACCAGCAGTGTCACCTATTGCAGGCTGAGGTTGTGAAGATGGTTCCATGTTCGCTGCTTGATCTTGCTCGTCCGAGAATCGATGGTCTTTCTTGCACTGAAAAAAATTAAAATTATTAATCAACTCAATATTAAAGTAAAACAATCTTAAAGACAGTTAGATAGAGCTAGCCTCCTAGGTTACAAAATAAAACTTTGTACGGTATCTTTAGATGAATTTGATCATTACTGGTTCTTTAAGACCAGTTTCAAACACTGGATAGATTTCTTTATTATGATCCTCCCAAAAAACTTTATAAAGATAATATCTGCTAGTTCAGAAACTGTCGGTTCTGAGTAACAGCACCAGAGCAGGAAATTGAAAATACGCATGCAAAACCAAAACGGACCAGCAAAAACTAACAAACTAATCTGGCTACATTTCAACAGACATTCCCAGTCACAACAAATTTAGCATCTTCTCTTCTGTTACATCTTATTTGCTCTGCCCCTGAGAGTGACCTCTGGATAACATATAAGGTGTGTTCCTAAACACACATCTAAATTAAATTGCAATCGACAATAATTGTTCTTATTATTTGAAAGACACTGGACTAAAGGGGAGCCTTGGCGTAGTGGTAAAGCTGCTGGTCACAGGTTCAAGTCCTGGAAACAGCCTCTTACAGAAATGTAGGTACAGGCTGCGTACAATAGACCCAAAGTGGTCGGACCCTTCCCCTGACCCTGCGCAAGTGGGAGCTACATGCACCGGGCTGCCCTTTTTTTTTGAAAGACACTGTACTATCTATAAGATTATAACATAAACGGATTAGATTGTACAAGCAAATCGATAGTGGTAATGGCGGTTTCTAACTGCAGGCATGGATAGCTCAGCTTAATATGCCCACCAGATTGTTTCGAACAAAGAAAAAGAAAACCAGATGGTGACAAGACAAGGGTAAGAACGGATGTAATGCAGCTGGATAAAAGAAAAACCATATTCACATCATATCAATATCAAAATGATAGAGATGAATATGTCTATTTAAAGAAGAGATACGAATACCAGATGAATATACAGAGCAGAGATGGCTACAAAATCTGAAACATGGAACACTCATTCAAATTATGTTTCATGATAGATAAAGATAATTTGTGCATAAATATCAAGATGAATATTTTGATATTACCATCCGCACTCGTATCCCTTTCAGAGATGACATGACATCATTCACACAAGGTTGACAAAACTCCAACTTCCCAATTAATTCAGTAGATCCCGTGGAATCGTTTCGATTGATAGTTCAATACTAAGAGCAATGTCTGAATCTGATTGTGATCCAGATCTTGGGGTCATGTTCTTCCTACAAATAAATCACCAATCTAAGAAGAATAGTCCTACTATCTCTTAGACCATGACAATCATGCTTTGGTGAATCAATTTCTTGCCTAGTGGCGTCAGCGACGATTGTTTGTCAGATTTTTGACTACTTGATTAGTAAAGTAACAACAGCTTACACCGTATTGGTATTTAGGTCTAAAATTTTAAAGAATGGCAATTGGGGCATCACAAAGATCCAAAACAGTTTGTACCAAACCAAATGACTAGACTTATGCAAATGCGGATTTACTGCATAGCTAGATTGAGATGTAAGTGAGAAAGAAAAGATTTCAAATACATACCAGCGCAATATGATTTCTTATGCACCGAAGAAATTCTCTTTTCGATTTGCAGAAACCCTGGCAAAGAAGACGGTATATATATACCTTGATGGCAAGAGACGACAAGACGGCACAGCTGTGGGACAAGCCTGATTGCTACATGCTAATATGGAAAGCAATTAAAGATGCAGGCTGTCCTTGTCTTTTTGACACTTTCTAGAGGTTTCCGGAAAGTATAGTTTTGATACATTCACGAGGCATGGATTTTCCATTACTTCATGATAAATAAAAACATGTGGGTTGCACAAACTTTTTTATTTTGATTAGTTATGCCAATTGGTGGTTTGCCTGGGACTCACGCCATGTGTTCCCATTTTTCCATGATAAAGAAGGCACTCAACAAAAGAGACTGATTGTATTACACTATTAGCTTGAGATTTGAAGTAGTGGACCAGACATAAGTAGACTAGAACACAATGGGCCCAACCAGTCACATCTCGACAAGGGTTTGACCAGGCTAGTAGGACTTGATTCGTCAAGCACACTATGTGGGGCCATGCATCAAGTCCCTTGCCAATGCAGGGGAATCATGCGATTGAATGGAGGAACAAAAAAAAATAACATTAATTATCAGGAATTGAATTTTGGTTTCAAGCCCTCATTTGAAACTTGATATTATACTGGTGTTTATCATGTTAGACTATTTGTTTACAGATTCGGTCATTCTTTGCCAAATTCTCAAAAATAATAATTCATGAACCGCTCATTTAGGATTTTGAACTGATTTGGTGATGATGAATCGCTGTAGAGGTGCAACTGGAACCATGTTATATGAACTCACTTACACATTCCTCAATACGCACAATGGCAGGAATACAGAGGCAACGCAGCATACAATCTAAAGAGATTTGTCTCACGATGTGCAAGATATCCCTGACACTGTCTCATTTAACTCCTTCTTGCCACAATGTCAAACCATAATTGATGTGCTAATAATTCTCAGGAGAAACGTACAGAGATTAGTAAGGTTCCCACCAGTGCAGTTCTGAGATAGTTAAAAATAATTGCAATTTCGTCAAGTAAATTCAAGTTTTTATAACAATCTAATTAGTTCAATCAAAAGATAATATTATTTTGCGAGTATCCAAAAACATCGCAATGAAACTCTAATACTATCTCTTGGTAAAGATGCCGCCTACAAAGATTTATCCCTGGAAAGACGCCGCATGACACATGAGCGTATCGCTCTCGACAAAATGAGCCGTGAGGACCATGCATATAGGCACAAGATGCAGGGCAAACTTGAGGTGGTTGTTTCCTATAAACAATGTGTTTTGTACTGTGTGTGCCAACTAGCATGTGCATATCTGTATTTTGGGAAGAAAAAATCAGCATGTAAGATCTAGTAATCTTCAATGATTTCCCAAACTTGCTGCCAACTGGATAGTGTATTTCCTTTGAGTGGGCTCAATTTTCTAACTTATACAATCAGAGGGGAAACACTTATTTTCATTGTCCACTTTGGTAGGGATCAAATCAAACACACCCATCATGCATCAGTGTTTCTACTTCACATTACATGAATGTTGGTACAGTAAGGCCCTCCCCTAAATGCAGTTAAATAGGAAATTAACAATTTACCGAATTACAGAGTAAACGAAGGTGTACTGAAGGGGGGAATTTTCAGTGAGCTGACCGTGACCGCCCCGATTTGACCCATGAGACAGGGTGTTCAGAGCAAGTAGTAGTACTATTTTCAGTAGTCAACCTATCTTTAGACTAAATTCGACGCACTTTCTTTGGCAAATGTGGAAACTATTACACACACCAACCATGTGTAAGTGTCGAGAGGAGAACTAGTCAGACTATCAGCTCGGAAATTTCCTGGTAAGAATAGAAGCTCCGAGCCTCCTAAGGCTTGATGGTTACGGCGAGAAAAAGAGGCCCTGACACTGGCACGGCTCAAATCTATCTACATGGAGGATCGAAGGACGCGAGAGGGCAGTGCCTCCTCCCTCCCCCCCGTCCGGTTCTTGGCCGGACGCGAGGAGAGGATCACGCCCCCCATAGCCGCATGGACATTCCCAAAATTCCAGAGAATCTCACACGGACGATGAGGACGCCCGGGGAAATCACCCACGGCGATTGACAGACAGATACCTGAATATTCGAACACTTACTCGGAGGCGAAGGCGTCAGGAAGAACTCGAGGGCCCCGTCGGATACAGAGCGGCGGCCTCACCTCGCCTTGCGCCGCCGATTCCACACATTTCACTCATTTTATAAAACCGATTCCACACATTTCAAACAACTAATTTCACTCGTTCCAATTGAAAGAAAGGCACATGTTTCTTTTATTTTCAAAAGCTAATTTCAGCCATTTCAAAATAAAACACCCATTGGTTTCAAGAAGTGGTGTATGTGAAAT
Source organism: Elymus sibiricus (assembly GCA_039707655.1). Taxonomy (NCBI): domain Eukaryota; kingdom Viridiplantae; phylum Streptophyta; class Magnoliopsida; order Poales; family Poaceae; genus Elymus; species Elymus sibiricus. The sequence goes on along the minus strand of CM077675.1, from coordinate 455,535,867 downwards.
ATAACTAAAACTGAAATGACTGAACGAAGCAACTTCAAAATAAACACATTGGAATAAGTAGTTTCACACTGAAATGGACCAGTTATGCAATGTGACATAATGTTGAACACGGCAAGCTATTCGGAATACGCTAATACACTTGAGATGTGGGTCATCAAAGTGCACAAATCGCAAAGTAGCGGCAGATGGTTCACCGGTAAAAAAGCTTTTTTGGTCCGGTCGGCTTCTTGCCGTGATCACGCCGCCGAGCCACTTCCCTCCTGAGGAACAATGGTTTTGCCGAAGAGCCTGACTCCCTTATGAGATAACTTGGGTTTCTTGGCAACACGGGCCCCTTCAGGTTCAACTTGCCACATGTTGACTGACGTAGCAAGTGTTGAGGGTGTGCCGGCATCCCAATCCACCTGCCAATAAACAAACACAATACACTACTGCTGAATCAAGCTTCTTCATGAAAATCCATAGCAAATACTGCAACAACTGTGTCATACGAATCGCGTAGTTAGTACAACTTGTAAGAAGAGTAAGAAGGACATGTGTATGAACTGGAGGAGACAGACATGTATAAATTAGAACAACACCTCAAACACAATCACTTTTCTTTTGAGAATCTGAAACACAATAACTTCACCAGGTATTGTTCACTTGTCTTAAAACTACATCTGAACCTGGAACGGATTGCTCTTAAAACTACATAACTTCACCAGGCATGGATGTCTTAAAACTACATCTGAACACATCTGAACCTGAAACACAATAACTTCACCAGAGCCTGGAACCGATTGAGTGAAAAAGGTTTCAGAATACCTGTAGATTGCGCCATGTAGCCCCTGGGATGACTGCAGCGATGGTGCCCCTGCTGGTCACGCCGGCCGCCGCCCCCTGTTCCTCGAGCGGGACGACCTCGTCCTTGGGCCGAAGGCGGACCTCCATGCCCACCTCCCACTCTGTCCCAGCGGCAGCATCCACCACCGCTCGCGGCACGATGAATGGTTGGACCCGCCCTGGGTAGTACGTGATGGTGAAGGCATCCCCTTGGATGGCCAGCAGCGACGCGGCCGCCACATCGTCAACCCCCCATGCCATGGGTTGCGGCATGTGGCGACGTAGGTCGACGAGGATCTCGTCGTCGGGGCGGCGGACGAACATGATGGCGTCATCCACCACGGCGCCCTTGTCGTCCACAAAATTCCTCCACTGACCTCCGAGAGAACGCGTCGCGCCCTGATTCTTGCGCACCATGTTCCAGGAGCGGCCGCTGATGTCCTGCATCTTCACCTCCCGCTCGTTTTCCCCGGCCTGGAACGGCGGAAACATGGGCTCGCACACCTTGGGGACGGTAAAGAAATTCCTTTGCTTGTCGGCCTGGGTTATGATCTTGACGAAGAAACGGAAGCTGCCCACCGGCGAAGGGTTGTGGTCGTCGGCCGCGGGCGGACGGTTGTGGTCGTCGGCCGCGGGCACAGGCAGGAGGGAGATCCGGGCGCACGGTTCCTCGCCGTTCGTGAAGTAGTCGACGGTGGTGACGCTGCAGGGGACGCCGTGCTCGTGGACCTCCGGCGCGCCGGGGCCATCTAGCCACTGCTCGGCATGGCCCCGAGCGAAGTAGCAGACTTCGATGCCCGGCGGCGGGAGGCGGGAAAGCGCGACGATGGATGCTGCCCAGTGGCGGTTGACGGCGATTGGAGCTGCCATCGCTTGAAGCGGGGTGGAAGAACCTGCGTGCGCGGAGCAAATCAGTCAAGAGAAATCACTGCATTTTTTAAAACAGCGCAGCAGAGGCAAAACAGGGAGCTGAGCGCGGCGACGCGCGGGGCAGGCGATGCCGGGCGCGCGGCGAGCGAGGCCATCCGGCAGGGCGTGCGGGAGTGATCACGGGAAAGGCGAGGCTGCGAGCGGGAGAGCACGGCACGGCATGGGCGGGATCTCGAGCGGGAGCCCGAGCTGCACCATCTCTGAAGAAAATTCAGAGTTTTTGCGCAGAGCGCTGGGAGCACGGTGATGGCAAGGCCCTGGCGAGCACTATGGATCGCAAAAGTCGGCAAGAATGTTGAGGAAGCAAGAAGGAGGTTACCTAACTACCTTAGACAAGTCGGGGACGTCGGGGAAGAAGCTAAGTGACGGAGACGAGGCGAGGAACTCCGGCGAACCTCCTGATCCGGGGCTGCAGGTGAAGAAGAGGAAGCAGGGGCGTCGTGGTCGTCGTCCTCGGGCTCGGCTTGGCGAGAAAATGGGTCCGGGGCGTCTACGGAGAGCTCGGGGACGCGGACGATGAGGCCTGAAGGGCTTCTACGCCGGCGGCGAGGTAATAGCCGAGCCGGCCATGGCGTCAAGGTGCAGCAGCAGCAGGCGCGGGGGTCTCTTACCTGCGCGGAGGCGGCGGAGGAGGGAGAGAGGGAGAGGGGGAAACCCTAGGCGAGGGGGGGGGGGTCGGGTCTTATAGGAGGGGGGCCCGACGGGGCTCTGCCCTCGTGGCCATGGCGGGGCTCTGCCTCCTTTTTCTACTGTGAGAGGGAGTGCTCGTGAGGTGGAAGAAAGGAGGGGCATTGAGAGGCTGACAGGTGGGGCTAGGGACTCCACGTGGGATTACCACGACGAGGCTAGCGAGGGAGGCTGTTGGGCTGCGGGAGCGAAATGATGCCGAGGGAGGCTAGCGAGGGAGGCTGATCAAATGATGCCGGATGTAGCAAAAAAAATCACTAGATGCAGCTTCGGCAGCTGATTCCCAGCATGTAAGTCTTCTCCGATGTACCAAAAACAAAGGTCGGTTCCAGCAAAAAAATATTGCTGGTTCCAGCAAAAAGAAAATATAAAAAAATCATGGCGGCCATGTCGTCGCCGTTGAGAACTATCCACTCCTAATGCAACAAAAATGCAAGCAGGTTCCAGCAAATATCAAACCTAGTTCCAGCAAAAACAAATTAAAAAACAACAGCTTATTCTCCGTCACTGCCGTCGCCGCGAATCACCATCAACGTCGGCGAAGCAAAATCCGCCCGGGTGGTTTCAGCACCGCACCTCATCGGTTTTCAGCACGCCACACTGGATGGGTGTGTGGTGATGTAGCAGCGTTGCGGTGGTGGATGGGGCTGCAGGTGCGCCGGGGCCAGGGAGATCTGAAGAGAGAGAAGGAGGCGAGCTCGGTCGAGCTACTCAACGGCAGCAACCAAGACGAAAGGGGAATGAACGAATTAGGCTTGACTTAGAGATAAGGAAAGGAAAAAAGAAAAGCGGTGCGGGTGGGCCTGTGCGATGCGATACGTGCGCGCTGTACAACGCGAGCATAGGGAGCGAGGCTTCGGCCGGCACGCCGATTTTAAACGTTTCCCATTGGTAAACGGCCAGACAAACTATCCGCACACGATTTTGACACCCAATCGGACCATCCAAATCCAGACCAAACGTCTGGGTTGTGCGGCAATCCCCATATTTGGCACATACCGGAGACGGATACTCGAATGCCCTTACGCGTTCATACGCGTCCGCCATGTAGGCTTTGGTCTGCCAGGACCTAAGAAATACCTCACCTAGCGGACGAAACCCTAGCTCTTAATCCACTCCTCTCTCACACAGTTTGATCTCTTTCCATCCCCTCCCCTCACCTTCGCCATGGCCAGGTTCGCCAACGGGTCCGATCCCATGGACTGGGACGATCTCGTGAACGAGGAGTACGAGGAGTACTCCGGCAGCGACGCGTCAGACGACGATGAGCTTGCGATGAGCATCGCCATCGAGCATACGCGCCTGGACACTAACGGGAGCTCGAACTCCACGTCGACCGTTGTTAGCTCTTCCCGGGTTGTCGCAGTAATGCGCCTCAGTGCGGTCACCTATCCCACTTTCCAACGTTCCAGATCCGGTGCAAGACGGCCCTCTCCCTTTCCCCTCCGATGCCAGCTCCCCCCCCCCCCCCCCCCCCGAGCAGCATTGGGTGCTTGTGCTCGCACCCATCCAGAGGATGCGGATGTCGGAGTCGAAGGTGAATGTCGCCCGCCACAAGCGGCAGCGGGCCACACAAAGGGAGGCTAAGGCCGACCCTTCTGGCCTACGCGCCCGCTCCGTCGCCGGCGCTCGAAGGAGCAGCTACTCCGAAAGGGCATGCCTTGTTAACTTACGTTGGCGGAGATGGACGCTAGGCACCTTTGGTGCAAGAATGCGAAGGCGTTCCGGTGCGGAATCGAACGTCGGAGCGCCTCCCGTGGAAGAAGGAGACCGCCAAGGCCAAGGCGGCACGCCACAGGAAGGAGGAGGCCCATGCCACGCAAAGGCGACGAACTCTGTGTCCAATAAATTATGCCCTATGCGAACTATTTCTTTTGGGTCGGAATATTGCTATATATAGTTCTTCGTTCGATCTACGTTTACATGCTTTGATATGCATTTGGGTGTAGACATATGGGGATTGCCGTTGTAGACGCTCAGAACTTTTTCTTTTTGAACGATATTCTGAAATTTTAAACGATAATGGTGTTTGATCTGATCAGCATGGTCCCGGTCCGACTGGGGTTTCTGGGAGGCGGGCAGGCCCTTGGCTAGGCCGGACCGGGCATCGTCTGTAGAGCTCTGTAAAAGTGGCCGTGTTCCGCGCTGCAAGCTGTACTTGGCTTGGTAGCTCTTGCATGCACCCTAGGAAAAGCCTAGTGTCCGACAAGAGCAGCACAGGTCGGAGCAGTTGCTGGCTGGCTGGTACAGACAGTATGGTGCATAGTTCTTTGATACTCCCCGGTCGTCTCATTCCCCTTGGCTGTTGGATATGGCTCGTCAAACTGCCACGATGCCTAATCAGGCATTCCAAATAGCGTCTCATGGTTAAAGCAGTTCGCACAAGAAACAAGACTCGAAGTAGTACTAGTCTCTTTGTTTTCATCAACTCACCTTTTGACGTTGGAAGGCTCCTAATCAGTCGGGCAGGATTTGATTGGTCCTACCACCAAAAGCATCCAACCGTTACATGGACGAGCTTTTGGGACCAACAGAAACAAAATCAGGCTAAAGAGTGAAAGGAGGGGGGTTCAAAAAGTAAAAGAAAAAAAGGCAGTGTCTGCACTCTGCAGCGGATCAAACTTTTCTACTTTTTAATGGACAGAGACGGAACGCAGTCTGCAGTGGATTCAGAGACAAAATCAGGCTAAAACATTTCAAGGGCATCTCCAGAAATTGTGTCACCTAGTGAAATCTTCAGTTTTAAACATTACAAAGAAGCGTTCAAACTTGATTCCAATATATGTTACATATAACTAATTAAAATTTGGCGTAATCTATCTAACTAGCCAGACGCGGATCTCGAACCCTGGTCCTCCGATGCTACCGCCAGTCGTGGGCGACGCTGCGACATCCGTCTTCGGCTACCGCGCCGCGCATGGGGTGGTCCGGCGGGTGTTGCACTCCGATTGCAGGAACGCCTCCCGCACCATCTTGGCGCTGGGCCTGCATCGGTGGCGGGTGTCCGAGACTTTGGTTGTGTTTCACGGGTCGACCGTCTAGGCGGTGGCAAGCTCCGAGTCGGCGAGGATGTGCGTTCCACGATACATGCGACTAGGCAAAGGACACCGAGCGCATGCAGCACCCCGCGCCACTCCAAAGACGTGAATCGCTGCAAGAGCTATGCGGACGTCGCACCGCGCGACGAGCCACTTGACCTGCGGCGTTGGCGGAGAGGGTTGGCCGGGCACGGCGGTAGGATGGGTGGGCATCGACGCAAAGGATGAGGGCGGCGACCCTGTTTCGAGAAGCGAGATCTTCTACCGCTAATAGAAAAATGAGCATTGGTACTCAAATCAATGAAACCTTAAATATATCTAAATTAATTAATTTCTTTTGCGGGTGTTAAAATTGTAGTTGCATTGCAGAAAATTATTTGAAGAGAAGATGAAGCCTCATTGGTGCTCAACTCAACATAAAGGATCAAACTGCTGGGGATGTTGCTTCTCGGAATACTCTCTTGTCTTGATTCGTTTTTAGGTTTCGTAAATGTGCCATATGTTGGCTGTGAAGTGCGTAAATGTATGTTGGCTCTGAGTTGTCGATTATGTATCCATGTCTCTTATGAGATGTAAAGCTTATGCAAATGGATGATGTATGCCTATGTTAATTTTCATCTATACTTTCAATTTCCTTTGCGCGACTGATTAAGAAATAAGAAAATCGAGTAATGTTTCATCTGACTATCATTAGCAGGGGTGGCTACTAAAAATGAAAATTTTACAACACTGGCATATAAAATGGAGGTTGTTATTAGCACGAAACCACCTACGGCAATAAGAGTATTGGAAGCGGTTCCGCCACACGTGTGGACGATGATAATGCACGCGGTTTCCACAACCGTCGTCGATGCGCGGTTGGATGGGAAACTGCCACCAATCCATGTACCAAAATCGACTGTAAAGCCCGATTATGTGCTAGTGTACAATGTCGCCCAAAGCTGCCAGTCAAACTTGTCCTCAAACAAACCTGCGTTCGATGTCTGATCAATCAACATCGCCGTCGATGCTATATTCGTTGCAGCCCTCGTGCCCCCTGCTTGACCAAGAGGATGCCGTCGCGTTGGAGGGCGATGGCCGCACATACAAGGAAGAAGGGATAGGCGAGAATGGTGGCGCGATCGGGTGGGGCCCATGACGACGACATGTCATGTCGACACCGCGGACTGGAGCTCGATCTGTCGCCGAATCTGTGGTCCTATCAGGGCGGCGGCCGAGCCGAGCAGCCACATAACCCAACAGAGCTTGCACTCCTCCACGTCAATCTTGTTGCCCCACATGGTGGGGAATGGGGTGATGGCTGACGGTTAGGGTTTGGCTGGGCGGCACAGTGCCAGTTGGAGTGCGGGAAAGGAAGTGATTTGTCAAAAAGAGGGGGCGGGTTGTCGGGCCGTCATGGCGAACAATCTAAATGTCCCTGCTCCTTCTCTCGATTTGAGGCTATGTCCGGCCGATCTGATCGAATCAAAATAATAGGGAAGACTAGGATAGGATCTCACATTAGGTGAGATTTTTTTTTTTGATAATACAAAACATGTTAAAACCACCAATATTTGATGTACAACCTTAAAAAGTTTCAGCTCCTAATCTGACCACTAATAAAGACCCCCCAAAGCTGCCACTATTCACATTTGAATTTGTCTTTTTTGAATCTCTAACTATACATCAAATTTTGAGCTGAATGTTTTTTTGGTGTTGTAGATACACGCCACAAATATGTTGTCAAATAATTTCGAAAAAATCACAGTGTTGAAATATGAATTTTTTTGGTTGATCTCACCTAATGTGAGATCTTGCACTAGTCACCCTCGAAATAACGGAGTTCATTGGATAGCATTTTGCGTGTGACGGTATGATCTGCATAAAGTCGGGGCGATGTGGAGAACTCCGTCTGAGATGCCCTAAACATAACCAATCATAACACGAGAGATCAGAACAAGAGCAAATAACAAAAGCTAGGCAAACACGAGAACCATCGGGCACGTAGTACATGCATGACGTCGGAATGCATGCGAGGACCCGGCTTTCATCACCCGCGTGCCCGCCACAACCCAGAGGCCACAGCTACACGATTGACCGGTCGTCCTGGCAACATGACTACTACACGCTACGGGGCCTTGGTGGGGGCCGGTGGACAGCTATGACGTGGTATATCGAGCTTCCGAAGGATTCGTGCACCGCGCGGTTTCGCGTTTCTTGTCCATGTTCCTCACGCACGCTCTCCCACCCCGGATGATTGCCGTCTCGTCTCCTGTTAGATGCGGTATTCCTGAACTAAACAAGAAGAAAAGATGCGGTTTTCCCATCTGGTGAAGGCAAATGTGAGGGTTCACATTTCACATACCCGAGTCATTTCTAGAGTACATTCTAAGCATAATAATGTACTAGATGCCCTATGTCACAAGATGCCCTAGTTTTGGGATAAAGTTAATGTTCATTTGGTAAGTTTTATTTTAGAGTAGCCAGTTTTTCTTTCTCTCTCTCTCTCTATTTTATGTTGTAACTGTCCAATAATATGCCCAAGCAATCTGACAAACCACAAAAGTTTGGGTTACACGGTGACGGCGTCGACCTGGGGCCTGGAATATGGAATGACGCCTCCAGCTTGGCTGAAGCCTGAAGGCGTGCTCCTGATGCGTATTGTGTGCGGCCGTATGCGCGCGCACTGTCCCGGCCCTTTCATCTCGGGCCGTTGCGCTCCCCTCCACGGGTGGGGAGAATACTCAATGATACCAACTCTCATAAGCTCCATGCTCTCATCCAATTTTTTTAAGGATTTCTAGAAAAAAATGTGAATAGTCACAAGGAATGTGTCTACATTCCCTAATTGCATATCCAAATTCGAAGTGCACATTGAGAAACTAAAAAGACAAGTCTAAATGTGGATAGTGACTTTTTTTGCTCTACTATTTTTTTAAACACTATTTATGCTATATTTGTGCTTTTTTGTTTCTCAATTTGTATTTCAAATTCGGTTATGAAATTTTTAGGCATGTAGACACATACCTTCACAAAAGAATCCTTTTTTTTGTTGAAATATTAAAATTCGTTTTAAAAAAAGTGGAAATTAGGGGAGCATTAAGGGATGGCATCACCTCATACTTTTCCTATGCCGGTGCCCTGCTCACAAGTATGGCTACGTGGCCTGGTTGGTTCGTGACATGGATGGATGAATGAGATGAACTGGGTTTAATTTCTTGAGTGATTAATTTGATCTGTTTGATAGCAAGATCAGAAGATGAGGCCGTGTTTCGTTGAGTGCATAACATCCATATAGGATCTAGGGCCCAATTTTAACCTATTTGGTTACATGTGTGGTCGGTTGACCTGCATACCAGGCTCCTCAAACCAGCCGAGATGCTGGATCGAGGAACGACCAAATCACCTGTTTCTAGCGAGACACGAGCGAGCGAGCATAAAGAGGACAGACGATTGCATGAGCGGGGACGAGAGGGAAACGTCAAGCTCTACCGCTCACTCTCCCATGTCTTTACGGTCACCCTCCTCTCACCTTCGGTGGTTGCACACCACACAACCATTGGCGACGGAAAGATCTGGTCGACGACCATCGGCAACACGAAGATCTGGACCATCCAAACGCGCTTCATCAGCACTTCATCAATGACGGTAAGCCATGAAGCCTTTGGATCTGTATGTAGAAGGCAGGTAATATCTGTATGTGCCCGGCCTAGGTTCGATTAAGGGTTTGATTTGGGGAAATATATGGTCTGATTGGGGTGGTGGGGGGTCAACGATTGTAGGCCTAAGTCGTGTACTTTGGTCATGTGTAGTATGATTTTAGTCCCAACGAGATATGTATGTATATGCATGTTTCGTGGTAGTGCGTTGAGCTTACTGGTCTTCAATGATGTACTGTCCATGTATTAAGACTATCAGTCATACCAGGGTTGACTCAACACATTATAGTTCTGATCCTTGTACCAGTTATCCCCTTCTATATTATGGCATGCGGTGAAGATCGTCAAGCTTTACCGATGTTTACTAGTGTAGTGATGCATTGTTGCTCTACCAATGTAGTGATGCAGTGTGGTAGTATGTCGAGCTTCGTGATCTACATTGCAGTGCTCTACCGGCAAGCTAGTCCTAGGCAATGCCCCTGAGGGCAACTGCTCTATTGGCAAGCTGATCCTTACCAAGGCTCATGAGGAAGTTGCTCTAAGGATGCAGTAGAAAGCAGCTCCTCCAGCAGGTGCGGGGAAGTCCCACAAAGGTTGGACATTTCCACGAGGAAGTTTCTCCAACCCACTTTTGAAAGGTGCTCTTAGCACTTGGGTTAGATTTACTTCTCATCCTTGATGCCTTCCATCAGCACCTGTGCACCACCCCAAAAGGGAGATCACTCTGAATACGAACACCAGATGAAAATGGATGGTGGGGCTCAAGGATGTCAATGGGAGGGTTGCCATGGATCAAGGGTGTCCAAGCTTTGCGGTTGCTCGCCAACTGCGGATCCTCTACTTTCTGACCTTCAAGATGTTGAACCAATATGTTTTTAGGGTCACCATCTTTGATCATTCCTCCAAAGGTGGTCATCAAGTGTGCCGACCACGATCCTGCCCTTGCAATGATCGATGAGTGAGGGTTTCAAGATCTTTGTTTGTTAGTATGTGTGTATTGTGGCCTATTATGACTATGTTTAATGCTGTTGCTGCTACTATTATATCGTAGATTAATCTATGTTGTTTAATCGTTGTTTGCTAGTGGTGTTGCTACTGTTATGCATATGACCATGTGTGTTGGTAACCTCACCGCTCGAAAAAAATCTTACCACACTGCACGTTTAGAACGTAATCAAACAACAACACGTTGGATCTAGGGAGCCCAGTCTTGCAACCAAACTTCATGCTTGTGTTTTTTGCTCTCATGCAACCTAGGGCTTTGTGGGCAACCAAATGACATGCAAAACATGGTTCAAAGGTTGTATTAGCTCACTCAAGCTCTATGGATCACTCATGCAAGGGGGCCAAAATAGATGCAGGCTACCGAATATGGCCGATGTAATTGATACATAACTCATGGTCCACATGGACATGGTTGTGGCCTGAGTTTGGACTACCTTTTGCATGCTATGCATTCCATCTTCTATTGTCGGTATTGGCTTGGAGTGGATTGGATCCTACCATTGCCCTCATTTTTTTCAAGCCGAGTCAAACGAGGGACGAGTTGAAAGGTCAAACAATAATGACCCGAAGAAAACCAAAAATATAGAAATTCCTAAAGGCGAGTAACACTTTTGTTGTTCTAGATAACCATGTCCTTATTGATAGAGCTATATCAGCCGGTACCATTTTAGGTAATGATATCTCATAAATTGATGAAAACATTTGATATATGAAAATTATTTAAATTGATTGATTGTCTAGATTTCATGAAGAGAAAACCCAAATACTTATGTTTCTGCTAGCAAATATTGATTTTATGTTTTTTGTTGAGACAAACTGGTGTTTGTCGTTAGAACAAGTGTGGTATCATGCATCGACACACTAGGGGGTGTAAACATCAAAACATCTCTCATTTGAATGAAGGAGTAGCTCATCTTCGACCAACGTGACCAGTAAAAAGTCTAGTGGTACAAAAACCTGTGTTTTCTAATGGTAGAGAGTTCAGGTTGGAACATTATGTATATAAATAGAAATGAAAAACCTTAACCATGTAGAAACAACCGCATAGACCAAATAGTAAAAAGAAGTACTCCCTCCGTCCGGAAATACTTGTCATGAGAACGAATGTATCTAGATGTATTTTAGTTCTAAATACATCCATTTTTATCCATTTGTGCGACATGTAATTCCGGACAGATGGAGTAATTAATATGACTCATTAGAAGCAACCACTCGTAGACATTATCTTTTAATATGCTCCCATATGGAAAGTTAAAGTAGTCAAACATAAATGTACAATAACAATTCGACGTAAATAGATAACTTGTTTCAGGCAATAATTTTCTAGACCTCACTATTTTCTCTCAAGTAGCTCTCCATCCAGCAAGGCGTGTATACACAAGACAACCGCATCCAATCATCGCCATCTAAGGGTAAGCACCCCAAATCCTCAACCTTGGAGTTCTTAAGATGGTAGGCCCGTACTCTTGTGTGGGAAATGTGCAAAAAGATAATATCCTTGTAAGGATGAAATCCTAGTACCCTCGAAATGTATTTATGGAACTTTTTATGAACACTAACTTCTCTGGCAGGGGAGGACCTCCTCCCCTGCCCCCCCCCCCCCCCCCCCCCCCCCCCCCGCATGAACGAAAACGTTCGATGGAGGGTCCCTCCGAGGTGACGTTCCCCAGCTATTGGGATTCGAGCATCACAATATTGCTTCCATCAACTAGAGAATTTCTTCCGACTATGTAGTTGTTTGTTTCCATAACATAAATTCACTTTAGCGATTACATGTTTGATTCCAGCAAAAAATGACTTTTATATCCAAATAAATGAAAGTTTGCTTCCATATAAATGCCATCTTGTTTCATGCAACAGCCCAATTACAATAGAATATGGTAGAACCCCATAAGCACGATGCGAGAACCAAACACTATGTGTTCCAGAAACCAAGTAGACATACAACATTGGTCGCGATACACACTGTTGACAAGATAGTAGCTACGTGAGCGATACATGAGAATGACGATGATGACGAGGATCAGTGATCAATTATTTCATTACCTATCAAGAGGTCATCGAGCATGCCTCTGCAGAGACACGATCCAGTGCCTGGGCTACCTTTAATTCTGCCACAACGCGTGTTTCTGGTGTGTAAAGCCCCATATGAGAGATTATCTTGTAGTACGCTTCGTATGAAAAGTCCAAGAGGTTTAACTTAAATGGATGACGATAATTCAACATAAACAAATAGCTTGTTTAAAGCAATAAGTGCTAGAGACCAGTATTGGCTTCTAAACTACTTGCTATCAATTAACTCTCCATCCAGCAAGGCGTGTATACAACAGACAACTTAATCCCATCATCACCATCTAAGGGTAAAATTCCCAGATCCTCAACCTTGGAGGATGGTAGGGCACTACTCTTGTGTGTGACATGTACAGAAATATAATCACATTGTAAGGTGAAATCCAAGTGTCCTAGAAATATACTTATGTAAATTTCCCTGAACACTAACTTCAGCGATAGTAGCAGTGGTGGCATCATCGTTCTATGAATCCCATTCTATTTTTTCTTTTTTTTTGAAGAACCTCGTCAGAGGGTGGTTTTTTTTTTGCAATGCATATAGAAGAAGAAAGTTGGTCCATTTAATGAAGAAAATTGGACCCAAAGCCATACAAGGCATGGTTAATGGAGGGAAACAGGCGAAAACCACACATCTACAGACACCTTGACATGTTGTACGAACCAAGATCCATCACCACGTTTTCAAGGAAAAAATTAGCAATGGCCTGAGGTCAATCTCATGCTTCAACATCCACCTAGTGGATCAATTGATTCATTGAGAAACCAAATCTGAAGTTTGCACCAATCACCATGGACGAACACGTAGTAAATGCCTTTCTTAGTTTTTCCAAGGCATAATATATACCTGTACTTCACATTAACCGGTAGGAATTGAATAACTCAGTACTTAATATCCTCTAAGAAAACTACCACATTTAAATTTGTGTCTAAAATCCCCCACTTCTCTTTTAAAAAATTCCTAAAAACTACCACTTTTAGTTAGTTACCATTTTAACCGATTTAAACATGATCATGCCAGACGGGATCCACTAACCAGGGATGAAGTGCCACAACAGTCAACCCTATTAACTTTGACCGTTAAGTTGACCGTTATGACAGATGGAGCCCACATGTCACCATCAACCTTCTTCTCCCTGAGAACGCTTTCTCTTTGGGACGTTTCCTCAAGCACCTTGTGTGCGTGCCAGATCATGGGTTGGACGATCTATGTGAGATGCGGAGGCAGTCAACCCTGTCGTCCTCGATCGTCGCCGAAGCGAGCTGGGGTGTTGAGTTCCCAATCACAAGGCACACGCATTGGAGTGACGCACTCAGCTAACGTCAGCGGCGGTGCTGGCACGTAGGAATATGGCTAGCAAGTAATTGCTTCATAGGAAAGAGGAGGTCCGGGTGAGGAGGACATCCATCGCCCGAGAGCGGTGTCAACAACGGGACCGAGAGGGGGTTGGAGCACACTTGCTCTAGTTAAACGTGGGCATGGGCAGCCCGGCCCGGTGACCCAGGCTGGGCCGGGCTTTAGGTTCGGGCCGGGTTCGGGCTCAGAAACGAGGCCCGGTTGGCACTTCGAGCCGGGCTCGGGCTTGGGAAATATGGCGTTTTACACGGAGGCCCGGCCCGGCCCGGCCCGAAGTTCACCGTTTTAGTCTGTTCGGGCCAGGCTCGGGCCTGAAAGTTGGTGTTTTTGGCCGGGCCGGGCTCGGGCCTGGGAATTTCAGTTCGGGCTTTACAAAGCCCGGCCTGAAGCCCGGCCCGGCCCGGTGGATGTCCAGGTTTAGCTCAAGTGTCTCCCTCGCGGGTGGCGCTGTCATGGGCAGGGACGAGGATGATGACAGTGAAGACTGCGTCGGGGGCCACAAGAAGCTGCAGCTATCAAAGTACTAGGCTATCTAGGTTTTGAATACTGATGAGTTGGTTTCACCACAAATAACCTAATTATGTGAGCTACTCTCAGTTCGCAAAAACCAGCGCATTATCAACTCCCTCGTTTGCATCGTAGATGAGTCCAATCCATGAAAAACACTTAAGGGACAGGCACTCCAACCAAAATAGAGACCAATCTCGGCTCTGGGCCATTCCTAACATGTCTGGTTCCAACAAAAAATGGAATTCATTCCCAAATTAATGCAAGTTTAATTTGTTTTCAGATAAATTCCATCTTGTTTCATGCAACAAGCTAATCACAATAGATTATGGTACAAATCCACAGTCATGATGAGAGAACCCCCAAAGCCGAAGCAGAAGCCAAGCATACATACAATCTTGGTCGCATTGTGTCCTGGTGACAAGATAGTAATGGGTGCAATGAAGCAATGAGAACAATGTTCTTAAGCATTAGGGACACCGTCCATGAGTCTAGTGCAACAAGATTTGCATGTCTCCGAAGAGGGAGCGGCGATGACGGCGATGCGCCTTTGACTCTCTTCGGTGCTTGTACCGCCATGGTCTTTGATGCATAGATCGAAAGCTTTTCTGCCAAAATGAAAGAACATTCCCAAAACTGACAAGCCAGATAGACTGGGTCATGGTGCGGTTCTCTGATCATGAAGGACTACTCCGCAGACTCGCTATCGTGCGACTACTTTCTTTTTTAATCCCTCCCACACACACCTCTTCTCCTATAAGAATTGCAATGAATAAACTAAAATTTTGAACAGACAAAAAAGTGCAACAATTTCGTTAACGATGCAAAAAAGATTTCCGATTCTCTCACTTGTTATGATCTCTTTTTCTTTAAGTCGTGTTCGTTAGGGTTTTGGTTCATTAGAAAAATAAAAGAGAGTTGTGTGGTTAGTTTGCACAGAATTGGATGAAAACCGTTATAACATGCCCACAAGAAAGGACATCCCCACCGACCTGGCTACCCACAAGACTCACGCATACCGTCGAGGAGAGGACACTGTCAAGGTTGTCCACAATGGCATGTTCTCCACCTTGCGTGATGTTTTTGTAGGTTGGGCCGATGTAGCATACATGAGGTAGCCGAGAGCAAAAGGTAAAGCTCAAGGAGGCCAATAGTAATGAACGTTGAGCCTCCCGCCTATCTACTAGGGACAACTTCCATCGGATGGTAGGTTGTGCGATGGTGGCTGCAAGTAGCTCCAAATCCACAATACATGTCTGCCAAATCTATACCACTATATAGTCTACAAATAACTTTGAATATTGGCCGTTAGATGAGGCCCATTCAATGGATCTTAGCTGGCAAATCCGAGTAGTGTTGGTTGTTGGGTATTCTCTCCACTGCATCGAATTTTACCACGTGTACTATTCAGAATATTTTGTACTTAAGCTTATGCACAACCATCAAAACAATGACACTTCTCATTTATTCTATACTCTTCCATACATTTATTATTTACATTGCATGCACAAAACACAACCACTTCTCATTTGTTCTAGCCTCTTCCATACATAAATTCTTTAAGATATATTTTTTCAACCGAATCGGCATTTATTTTGGCTCTATGATTTTTTTTGTTGATTCAAAGCTACCACATCATCTTTCTAAAGTCCAAGAGCCTGGTGTGATATATACCACATGGTCATCGAATAATCGGTAGACATAATTTTATTTTCAGTGAAATGAGCGACGAGACTTAAACCTACATCTTATATTTATTGACATGTAACTTCAAATTTATATATCTGAACATTATACCGTGGTATGTCGATATCCAGTCGCACTTACTCTCACGATGCAAGGCACATGTAGCTTACTAGAAGGATGATGAATCCATGCCTAGTTTTGCTCTAATAAATCAACTATCAAGAGGAAAAAAGCTATTTTTGCAACAACAACAAAAGTCACTTGAAACACGGATGTCAGTGAGCACTTTGTTTTGAATAGTTTGAAAATCACATTTGAATATTTAAAAAATGTTTAAACAATTTTCTACATGATAATTGGAGGTATAATGAGGACATGCAAAGTTTGATAGTGATGCGTGTTTTTTTAGCGGTGAACCTTTTGTGTACTGTTTACCTTTTATTTAAAATCATGATTTTTCCATTTTTATGTAGCCCATGTGTTAAGTTATTTTATTTTGCACACGTCACCGTTCACCTTTTTAAAATCATGAATTTGTCATTTTTATGTAACTTGTGTGTTAAATATTTTATTTACTCATGTGTAATATACATTCACATTACTATGTAGAGTTTGTTTTAGTATTTTTTTAACTTCAAAACGTGATTTTTGAACTATTTAAAATATAGTGCTCACAGGCACCCGTGCTTAAAAAATGCTTACTCGCTTATGTGACATTTTTGCCTTTGTAGGGAATAGAAACAATAACAAGTAAAGGAAGTGGACTCTTATGCAAGAAGAAAGAGGAAAAGAGAAGGTGAAATAAAAAAGCTAATCTAACAGTCAATCTTGTAGACAACATCATTATTGAGTGACTAAAAAAAAATCACCCGAAACTTCCTACAGTATTTTGTTATAAATTTTCTCGAAAAATGTATAGCTCTAAGTAGCATGACATCAAACATACAGCCATACTCTAACTAGTACTCCCTCCGTTTCTAAATATAAGACATTTTAGAGATTACACTATGGACTACATACGGATGTATGTAGACATATTTTAAAGTATAGATTCACTCATTTTGTTCCGTATGTAGTCTTATAATGGAATCTCTAAAATGTCTTATATTTAGGAACGGAGGGAGTACATTGCATGATGTGGTTGGATGTCCGGTGGAGTTGCGAAGTCAGCACACAGATGCACATTCAGTGATCCACATGAGATTAAGTAAACTTTGACTCCATTCCTCAAGGATACTGTGGCCCAATAGATAGCGTGCTGCTTTAAAGGTAGGAGAAATAAATTTTTACACTTCTCGTCAATGACTCCGTGGCCCAATGGATAAGGCGGTCTACGAAACCAGAGAGTCTTGGTTCGATCCCCAGCGGAGTCGAAACATTTTTTGTCAGAAATGTCCTCTCCTGAAGGTTTTTGCATTTATCTAATTGAGAAACGTTAACGCTTTATTGGGTTCGTCCAAGACTCCGTGGCCCAATGGATAAGGCGCTGGTCTACCAAACCAGAGATTCTGGGTTCGATCCCCAGAGGCGGAGTCAGTTGTTTTGTTTCAATTTTTTTTGCCCTTCTAGTTTTCAGTGTTCAAACTTTGAAAGGGGTGAGAACAACACTGGCATCCTACGATGGCAAATTTTGGCAGAGCCAAAAAACAATTATTTTTAACAGGAAATAGCAGGTGTTCCGATTATGCATTAAGATAGTGTGGGGAAAGGAAATCAGTCGAAAAACAATAAACGAATCCTATATAGCACAAAAGAAGCTCGCTAACTTGCCGATCAACAGCTAGCACCATCGTGCCACAGACAGTCTTTTCTTTCGTGCCAAGGATATAGTTCGATTCAGCCTTCCATCGTGTCCGCACGGGGATTCAACAATCTGCACAAAAATGTCGATCGCATGAAGTCGCTACCGTTAACACGTTTCCACTACTCAAGTTCAGAATTCACATCTAACGGGATCAAAGCACAGGCATCATTCGAACTGGTTCTATCGTCATAGTGCATACTACTACAGTAAAATAAAGGCAGTAAAAGGAAATTCAGCTAATATCAGCGTTGAGTCTCCCAACAAAAACACATCTATCAAATCTGGTCCATCCATAGCTTGGCAGGTCACTTGCGTGCTTCAGCCTTCCTCTGCTCTTTCGCTGCAAGCAGTGAAGCACAAGGTTAGAAATCAAGCAAGTATTGATTGTTGACGGGCAAATGCAGGTAAATGTCTTGATTCTAAGGCTTTCAGTCTTGGATGTGTCGACTAAATACATGTCAAAGTAAAGCTAAAACCATGTTAGTAGCAGTGGCAAAGCGGCGTACCAGTTTTTTCCTCTTCACGCTTCTTTGCAGCTTCCTCTCTCTGCTGCCGGATCAAGGTCAGGCGATCTGCGGTTGCGAAAAGGATGGGTAAAGATCACGATTGTTTACCTGTAGTCAAAAGGACCGATGCTCCAATACTACTCCCTCTGTAAACTAATATAAGAGCGTTTAGATCACTATTAGTTTACGGAGGGAGTACTAAACAAAGGTGCAAAATGGCAACCAATAGTAAACGTCCTATGAATGAAATATATGATAACCTCGTGTGTATACTTGCAGTAAATTCAGAAACAAAAAATGATGAATTAGACGAAATACATTGTTTTATATTACTGTACTACTTCGGGACTGAGGCAGGACAAATAGTATAACGTGACATCAAATGCACCAACTTCTAATATGCTTAAAACCATATCATAAAATGGGCGTGCACACAAGACTCAACTGGGAGCATGGTAGACCATTTCTTCTAGCTACTTATAATCTTTGATGTGCTGTATTGAAAAAACATATAATGGAAAATATCATCACAGTGCACGGAAGGGGAGGAGATATTTGAGGCAATCACTTTTAACCCCTCACCTAAGTCTTTCCTAGCCTGTTCTGTTTTCCCTTCCTCCTGAAGTCTCATATAGTGCGCTCGAGCTCTCTGCTTCTCAAGCTCCTCCCTGAAAGAGCAAAAAAATCATAGTAATTACAAAGCACTGAAAGTAACAGTACCGCATTGGCAATGTACATCCTCTTTTTTGGAAGGACTATTAATCGTTTCAAATAGTGCATTATGTATTATCCTTATTGATTATAATTACAAGAGAAGTACAGCAGAATAAATATAAAAGCATAACACAGCATTTTTGTTTCAACAACCCCTGACATAAAAACATAACGAAGGGGGGAATTTCCTTGTGCAACAAGGCCTAAAGAACCGTCAAAAAGAACGGTGACAGTCCAACAAACTTATGGAGTAGTAGCTAGTCCTATTATATCAGCTCACTGAAATTTCCTTTTTCATTCCAGAACTTGTACCAATTGTGTCAGCAACATTTCAAGTACAATTACAACTGACATAGAAAGGAGATAAATATGTTTTACAGAATCAATGGTACATAAAGAAGCATGCACAGGAAATGCAAGCACACACCTTTCACGCCTGGAGAGATCAGTTGTCCTGTCAACCCGTGCAGGTGCAAAACGAGTTAGCTAGTAGATATGAACTGAAATGCTTCAAAATGTAAACAAAACAAGGCCCTAGCTACAACATAGATTATGACAGGAGTGTGCATAATAACAGTTTGAAGGAGTCAAGTACATGCAGCAGAAAATTCTTATATTGGAACAGTAAATCTTCTTTCTAGAAAAGTAATTTTGTAATGTGGCCAGCCTATCACAATCATTGATATATTGAAGATAAGCAGGAAACGCATTAGAAGTCAAGACTTACATCCACATCCTTGGCTTTAATACTCATTGGTTTCACCAGGTTTGGATTTTCAATGTCGATGAGACCTGCAGTGCCTTTGTGTTTCTGATAACAGTAAAAAACAAAAGCTTACTGTCACGCAAGTAACAAATAATGTATACACTGAAGGACTGAAGGATGTAGATAGAGTTCAATGTAAGTTTTTCAGGAGGAGAATAACTTACAGTCTTCTCAACCTCTTCATCGCTTTCCTCCTCAATTGACTCTTCCCTTCTGTTAGATACCTCTTGCTTCTGTGAGCCAAAACAAGCATATCAGATAGTTTAGTTAAAATGACCTTACTGATATCGTAATTGAGAAGAAAATGATGCATGCAAACCTTCTTAGAGAAGGTCTTTGGACGATCTGCTGAAGTACCAGCCTCTGCATTCAGTTTCAGATGAAAATTATGAGAAGAGATTTGTAAAATGGCCAATTCATAGGTACAAAATATTGGAAGGAGAATAAAAATTGTCCAGGCTGATGCTGCTTCATTTGTTTAAGGAAGTAGCTGCATCAAACCAGCAACATCTACTTGTCCTAATAATTCTCGTGCATCAACACAATACTAGCCTAACGTCAATTTTTCACCTTAATTTCAACTTCGGCAAAGTGACAACAATTTTCATCAGCTATTGGAGTACACATAACAAAATGCCCCAGAATACGGGGTTCAAGTTTATAGGAAACGTCACAAGAGCATGCATAGACAAATAAAACAGGAACATTTACCCACAGAGAAGATTGGAAAATATACCTACATTATTGCACAATGAATCTGGATGGAACAGTCGACAAGTGCTAAACTAAGGTGGTACCTCCAATCAAAGCAGACAACCAGAGCACAGACAGACACAATTCTACAGGTGAACAAATCAATCATAACCGGAACAACAGGAGAAACGCAGAATAGCTAGTAGGCCTCCGCAGCAATGAATTAATCGAGCCGGCTCGTGGCTCCCCGTATTTCCAAAGGATATACTCAAGCTAGCTAACCCTCCACCCGTATTTCCAAAGGATAAACCCAAGCAAACCCTCCAGATAAAAAGGTCAGGGTACACACAAAGTGGCCAAAAGGATGGAACGAGTGATCGGGGCACCAAATCGTCCGATCTGCGCCTCCTAACCCCAAAAAAGCACGGCCTTGTGACGCCTGCCCATCAACTCCGGTACCGAGCGTCGGTTCTTCAAACCGAGCAAAAGTGCGAAACAACCAAGCAGGCCATCTGACGCGCGCCGGCCGCCACACCGAACCGCAGCCGCCGATCGCGTCAACGGCCGCTAAACCCTAGCTAATAATTAAGAACCATCGACCGAACAAATCGGCGGCGAGCGTGCGCGCGTACGGCGCGAATCAGGCCGGAGAGAAGGCAGGGGGGAGGGGCGGAAAGAGGGCGGGCAGGGGGGCGAGCATTGCGCTTGCGCCGTACGTACCGAGCTCCTCCTTGGAGGAGAAGGTGCGCTGCCCGGTGGGCTTGCCCTTGAACTTGCCCTTGGCCATGGGGTGCGGCGGTGGCGGCGGCGGCGGCGACGGCGGCGCGTGCGAAGTCCTCGAAGCTAAAGCCCGAGCTCCTCTCCTGCCTGCGTGCGGCGAGCGCTTTCCTGCGGGGGTGGGGGGTGGTGCCTCTCTCTCTCTCTCTCTCCTGCCGTGCGGCGCCGCGGCGCCTTGCCTTTTATTGCCTGGCGGGCGGAGGAAGCGCGGAGAAGCCAGTGTCCCCGAGCGGACCCAACCGACTCCCCCGCGGCCCTGTCGCTTCGGGCTCCGCGCCCGCCCGCCCCGAGCCCGGCCCGGCCCAACGTCGGCCTGTTGTATGTTGAAAAGCTCAAAATGCCACGGCGTACTAAAGGAAACGAGCTCGATCTTTTACATACACATCAAACTCAAAATTTGGCGAGCTGTTTTGGGCTAATTTTTTTTAAATAATACACTTTTTTTTATTAAAATTCAGAAATATTACGTCGTTTTTTTAAAAAAAAAATAATACAGCGTCGGAGTGCAGTAGGCCGACAGGAGCCTTTCGGCCTACTGCAGGCCGATTGGATTCCTGCAGGCCGATTAGTGGCCGATAGGCCTCTCGGCCGCTGGCAAGGGCTCCTATCGGCCCACTGGTGGCCGACTGGACCCTGTCGGCCCACTGGTGGCCGACTGAATTATTTTTTTTATCTGATTGGTCCCGCTTTCTAGTTCCCGCCATATTGGTCCCGCTTTCTAGTTCCCGCCATATTTTCCCGCTTTCTAGTTCCCGCGTATATCTCCCGCCATATTTGCCCTCTTCCGAGTTCCCGCCTATTTTTGTGATTTTTTTCCAAAAGTATCAGTAAATTAATAGCAAATTTGAAAACTATATGGCCGACTGAATTTTTTTTTCTTATCTGATAGGAAACGCTTTCTAGTTCCCTCCATATTGGTCCTGCTTTCTAGTTGCTAATTTTTTTTTAAATAATACATTTTTTAAAATAATACATTTTTTAAAATAATTCGGCAAATATTCACCCGCCAACCATTTCCCCCGCCAACCGTTTCCCGCCATTCTCTTTATCCATTCTCTCCCGCCAACCGTTTCCCACCATTCTATTCCCGCCATTCTCTCCCGCCAATCGTTTCACGCCATTCCTTCCCGCCATCTTCTCTCCCTCCATGTTCTCTTCTGAACCTATAAAAACCCCTCCACTCTAAGGTGGGTAAGCAGGCAAGAGTAGTCTCGTGAAGATGTCCAAATCTGGTTATCCTTTCGATCGTAGTTGTTTTCACCCCGGTATGTCCGAAGAACTTCTTAGGTTAGCCGCCAATTTCCAGATAGACAACAGGATAGTTCCACCCACTGAACTCGTCGGTAGTGACATCTACATGAATGAGTTGGCTCACCAATTAAGAAGGAGCGGGTGGCCTGCAAGGACCTTTGAGGAGATACGGACAGAACTTCTCAGGTTGGATGGAAGGTGGAAGAAAGTAGAACATAAGAGTGCATCTTTCCAAAGGGCTGCAGTAGAAGATACTTGGTTATGGAGCCAAGACAGTGAGGACGAAGACGATCTTTTCATGCCGAGCACCAAGGCCAAGAGACCCGCATCGTCGAAGTCGAAGACTACCGCATCGTCGAAGGGCAAGGGTGCTGCATCAACGGAGGATGACGACGATGACTTCATGCCGAGCACCAAGGCCAAAAGAGCCGCATCGTCAAAGTCGAAGAATACCGCATCGTCGAAGGGCAAGAGTGCTGCATCAAGGGAGGATGACGACGATGACTTCATATAGTCCTCGTCCGCGGCGTGGCTGTGGTGGAGGGGGCGTCGACCACCCATACCTGTTCGGTGGCCCAACGTTACGAAGAGGAATCCAAGACCCGTCCTCGCCATACCGTGTGTCTTGCGTGGGCTGTGTGGGCTGTGTGGGATCTGTGTAAGTTCAGTCCTACCCGTTTAGTTCAGTCATACCTATCGTTGTATGTTGTAATTCTATTGTAGGAGAAGTATGTTCTATCTAAATATGATGTTGTAGTTGGCGCATGACGTTGGATAATAGAGTACTAAAACAGAGTAGGCATATGTCTCATACATAAGTACATAGTCATTTGTCTCATACATAGAATAAGCATAAGTCTCATACATAAGTAGATAGTCATGTCTCTACTGATAGATATAAGTGTCACTGACGACGTCTACCATGGCGCTCAGGCTGTGCATCAGGCGTCGACCATCCAAACCTGTGGGGTGCCCTAATGTTACGAGGAGGAATCTCAGACTCATCCTGGTCATACTGTGTATCCTGTGTGGGGCCTGGTGGAGGAGTCGAATACATGCCCATCCACTGGGTGTGCTCCGACATGTGATCCTGTATGTTCTCCTCAGGATTTTGATCACTCGCCCACGTGGATTCGGATATGGACGACTGATATCCGTAGGGTCCTACAGGAGGGAACGTTAAGTCATGAAGAACTAGGTCGCCTCAATTCATATTGAAAACAATAAATATGAAGAGACATACCAGCTGGATATGGCTGAAACACGTAGCTCGACGTGGGACCCTGCTGCTGTGGCTCTGGCTGAAACATGAAGCTCGACGTGGGACCCCCGTGCTGTGGGTGCTGCCACGTCGAACTGCCAGGTTGGTCAGGAGGGGGTGGCCTGGTCGTCGGCGTATGTGCTAGACGTGGACGTGGCTGATGTCGGTGCGTGGAGGGACGCGGCGGCTGCTGCTGGTGCTGCTGCTGAACAACATCGCTTCTCCGGGTGCACGTGATAGCCTCGTAGACAGCTCGTATCTTGTTCTGCAGGCGTGTCACGAAGGGCTGGAGCACAGACCGGTGCTGAAGAAGAGGTCCAGACGACAGTGAACGTCCAAAGGTGGACACATCGTCGTAGAGTCTGAGTGTCAAGTTAGCCTGAAAATTGTCAGGACGATTATCAAGTATGCACGGCAATAAACGTGATAACTAGATGCATTACATAATGAGTATATATCATACCGCGTACTGCCTAGAGCCCGAAGTATCATAGCTCGGGTACATATCCGACGGACTAGGGTCAGGTATCTCATGTGGGTGAGAGTGATGAACGATGCGTAACCGTGTTCCGGTCATGTACCGTTGCAAGTAGCGATGGAATTCATCGAGATCAAAGTCGATATTCTCATCACTACTGGAATCGGGAGATTTGCCATCTGCCAGTTCTTTGCCGTCAGCTTGCGGACGGCAAAGGTCTTTGCCGACCGCTATAAGAAAGCAGACGGCAAAGAACCCAGCAGACGGCAAAGTTCTTTACCGTCCGCCAGCAGACGGCAAAGCCCACACAGCACGCGGATCGCTGACATGGCAAGATCTAGAACGCACATCTCACCCACACGCGAGTCCACACCTTTGCCGTCCGCCAGCAGACGGCAAAAAAAATTCAAAAAAAAAAATTCTTTGCCGTCTGCTGGCAGACGGCAAAGATCCGGCAAAAAAAATTCAAAAAAAAATTCAAAAAAAAAAAATTCAAAAAAAAAAATTCAAAAAAAAAAATTCAAAAAAAATTCTTTGCCGTTTGCTGGCAGACGGCAAAGAGCCGGCAAAAAAAATTCAAAAAAAAAAATTTCAAAAAAAAATTCTTTGCCGTCTGCTGGCAGACGGCAAAGAGCCGGCCAAAAAAATTCAAAAAAAAAATTCAAAAAAAAATTCTTTGCCGTCTGCTGGCAGACGGCAAAGAGCCGGCAAAAAAAATTCAAAAAAAAAAATTTCAAAAAATAAAAATAAAAAAAAAGTCTTTGCCGTGTACTGGCTGGCAGACGGCAAAGAGCCGGCAAAAAAAATTCAAAAAAAAAATTCAAAAAAAAATTCGAAAAAAATTCAAAAAAAATTCGAAAAAAAACTAGAGAAAAATTGGGACTCGATTTCACCAGGGTTTACCCGGTGAAGTTTTCTCACATTCTCGAAATTCCAAGAGGAAAAAAAGTTATTTCAAATCAAAAAAAAATTAAAAAATTAAAAATTAATTTTATTTTATTTAAAAATAAATAAATGATGTCATATTTGGATTCCTCACATTTTTCTGATAATAATGGATATATTATTTGTCGAATTTCGATTTACAGATTTAAAGATATTAATTATGTCATATTAAATGAATAAATGGCAAAAAAAAAAAAAAAATATTATTACTTATTTTATTTTCATTGAAATTCAATATTATTAGTACTTATTTTGTTTATTTTAATAATTGTTTAGAATTCAAAAAATTAAATCATGTGACATCAAGACCTAAGGGTTAATAGGATTGATAGCTTACTATTGTCAGGAAAACAACAAGTGCAGACTTGGAAACGAGGGTCGATAGAACCAGGAAGTTAAGCGTGCTGGGGCTGGAGTAGTGAGAGGATGGGTGACCGACCGGGAAATTAAGCGTGCTAGGGCTGGAGCAGTGAGAGGATGGGTGACCGGTCGGGAAGTTAGACGATTTGAAATGAGTGGAGCAAATTGTCAAAAAAAATAAAAATAAAAAAAATTCAAAAAAAAATTCAAAAAAAATTTCAAAAAATTCTTTGCCGTCTGCTATCAGACGGCAAAGAGCCTGCGTTGGCCCAGCTGACGCCTGACGTCAGCTGCAGCTCTTTGCCGGCCGAACAGTTAGTTTCAGACATAGTGTGCACAAATAAGATGCATTAAATTATAACACGAGACATACCGTGCGACGTGTCCAACACAGAGCGAAAGTAGGCATGTCGATGCCATCAGCATCGAACATGGCTTCCATAGGCTGATCAACATGTATGTCCGCTCGTCCTATAGAGAACCTCTCCCACGACCACAGCTGGAGAAATAGAGGGCATCCAAGAAGGGTTGCCGTCTCCGATATAAGCTGGCAAGCGTTGCACATACCTCGGTATGTAGCCGCTAAGACAGCCGAACCCCAACTCCTCTGTGTGATCTGATCCGGAATCTCAGCGTTCGCGATCTCCAGTGCAATAGGGATGTAGCACGCGCTAATAGTGGTGACATGGTTCCCTATGAACATCACCTTGTCGAGAAGCCACAGTAGGTATGCCTCCAAGCTGCGAGTGATCTGTGCATCATTCAACGGCTGCTGGAACTTCTGTATCTGTATTGAGCAAAGAGAAAGTAAGTATTAGTAAACAGTGAAGGTATCTTATGTAAAACCATATGCACGACAACTGAAAGATATGAGGTAGGGGAACTAACCTGGAAATGGAGCAACCAATCATACTTAGGTCCGTGACGCTCCGATGCCAGAGCCGGAGCACCGGGGAAAACAGCACCGAAACGTTGTGCCATATCTAGCTGCCAACCTGCCGGTGCCTCCAACGGTCCTATGGCATGACCTGCCAACGGTAGTCCCAGCAAAAGTGACACGTCCTCCAGAGTAGGAGCCATCTCTCCCCAGCGGAAGTGAAACGTGTGGGTCTCAGGCCTCCAACGGTCCACTAAGCAGGTGAGCAAAGAGGAGTCGATGGCGAGGCGTTTGCATCCTTCCGTCTTCTCAACCAGACGCGCAAAAGGTAAAAGGCCGGCCCATTTGAGTCTGCATGTCAGAACAATTCAGTTAGTGTCTCCCATTAATATACATGCTTGAAGGAAATAAATAAAGGACGCACCGGTCAACCCATTGCGGGTGTATCTTCCAATATTCCTTAGAAGTGCGAGTGACCAGGGGCTCGAGCTTCTTATAAGAACATATCGCAGAACGATGCTTACTATCAATGTCCCGACTAAGAAACCACATTCCAGACATTCCTGCACATACAAATTTATAACATAGTGCCACACTTAAAACAAATTTAGAATATAGTGCCACACTTAATACAAATTTAGAACATAGTGCCACACTTAAAACAAATTTAGAACATAGTGCCACACTTAATACAAATTTAGAACATAGTGACACACTTAAAACAAATTTAGAACATAGTGCCACACTTAATACAAATTTAGAACAGCCTAGCTTCTTCCTCTCCCTCTTACTCCTCTTCCTCCTCTCCCTCCTCTTCGTCCCCGGTTGCCTCGTCCACGCCCAGTGACGAAAGTGGGACAATTAGTGTCCCTATGGCCAAATTCATTGCATAAAATGCATTGCATAGTGGGGCCTCCCGCTTCAGATTCATCCATATCATTCGGATGCGCCGACACTGTCGTCTACCTCTACTTGTACGCATATTCTCTGGGTCTGGAATGTAACGCCTATCAGCAGGGTTGACGGTGTTGAAATTACCCATTGATCGAAATCCCAGCATCTCACCTGTGCAGGTATTGAGGACAGACTCTTTCAGATAAAATGGAGACACGAACGATATTGCGTCCATTCCTAGCTGCCCGCAAGTAGCAAGTACATGTGAGCAAGGTAGGTGAAGCAACCTCGGTTTGTTGCACGTGCAGTCACACGTTGGCCAGGCTTCATTTCCAATTTTCACCTCATGCGTCCTCAACTCATTAGCACATCCGAATTTGTTGTTAGCTAAGCGGACCTCAAACCTTCTTTCTTGATTACCGATGGCGACTACAGTGTGTGACCTAGCTTTTCCCATCTTTTCGTGCATGTACTTCATGACTCTTTCACAGTAACGTGTGTTCGGGTTGTTCAAGATATGCTGCTCTTCTTTTTGACGTCTATCTCTGAAATATTTCACGGTGCCATAGAAAATACCCTCAACGATGGCTGTAAGTGGTAATGCACTGTTTCCTCTGAGGACAAAGTTGTATGTTTCTGCGAGGTTGGTAGTCATGACATCGTACCTTGCTCCATGTGTGTCATGCAGCAAAGACCACCTCTCCAGAGGCTCATGTTCTATCCATTGCTCGAAGGTTTTAATCGACCTCCCGAGCCTTCTCCTAGTACCAGGTGGGTCAAATCCTGGCAAGTCACATAGCCCAACAGGCTCCTCCTCCACGGCCGATGTTCCTGTTGCTAACTGTGCAGCTACTGCTTCAACATGTGCCCTCACCGCTGCATCTCTTGCAGCTTTCCTGTCCCTAACGTGTCTCTGCGTGCACACATTAAGTCTGTCACGTATCAAATTGTACTTCCATAGCTGGTTCTGCTTGCAGAGTTTTTTGAATAGATTCATCAGGCTCTTATTTCTGAACTGTGAGAAGAAATTAGCCCCCAGATGGCGCATGCACCAACGGCTCTGCAAGTCCTGCCATGGAGTTTGTTCCTCAGGGCCAGGGTTTGTCAGTGTCTTTATCGCACTGAGTATACCCGCATGCCTGTCATGAAGGATGCACACATTGGGCTTATCCTTCACAACTGATATTTTCAGTTGCCTGAAGAACCATGTCCAACTTCCAATGCTCTCACTCTCAACAAAAGCAAATGCGAGTGGGACTACTTGATTTTGACCGTGTTGACCAATGGCTGTCAGGATCTGACCCTTGTACTTGCCAGTGAGAAAAGTGCCATCTACACATATCACCGGTCGGCAATGCCTGAAAGCTTCGATGCATACACCGAAAGAGAAGAACAGTCGATGCAGCACCCTCACAGTTGGGAACTCTGGCATGAAGAGGTCTTGGATATCGACATAGGTGCCAGGATTCCGCTGTTGCAGTGTGTGGAGGAGCCGGACAACAGAGTCATATGCATCGAAATAAGAACCAAATCTCCTCTGAAGGGCCGTATGCTTAGCCCTCCAAGCCTTGCCATAAGAAATTCTGTAATTCAACCGGACGAAGACTTTTGTCTGGATTGCCTTCACTTCCATCGCTTTGCTCTCCACTATCTCGCTGTAAAACAACCTCGCAATAAGCGTGGATGAAAGGTTGGGATGATCTTGAGGGATGCAGGGAATAAGACAAGTGTGATGAACTAAGTCACTGACCACCCAACTTGTGCCATACTTAGGGAGATAGCCGTGCACCCTGGCAGGACAACCTGCATTCTTGCATACCATTGTCAAGTATTTTTGACTGGACACATCAGCTATGAAAACCCTTTGCGTGGACATTGCCCAATTTATTATTGCGTCCTTCAGAGCTTCTTTGTTGGGATACAGAGCACCCGTCGCAATGTTGTTCTGGTGATATTGCCAGGCAGAATCATGCCCATCGTTCACGGTCATTGCAGATGAGAAGTCATGATTCCATGATGCAGGATTTGGGACCTCCTCTGCATTTTCTTCTTCATCTGACTCGTCAGAATCATCGGCATGACCACAGTCAATATCGGAGTCTTCTTCTTCCATCAGGTTCTGCATGTGCCCATCTACCTCGTCAGCGTCCGCCTCGCCACTATAAGCCTCACCACTGTAATAACCATCGGCATTTCCTCCTTCTGCCTGACTACTCTGCCCTGGTTCATAACCATCATCTCCAGCATTTGACTGCATCCCTTCACTGCTCTGGCCAAGATCGTAGCCACCCTCGCCTTCATGTGCAGTGACCTCCTTCACAACGGGAAGCACTAAGGCAACATGATTGCATCCCCTGCGTTCACAACCTTGTAACCAGCGTAGCCACTGGGAGTCTCGCTCTATTGGCCTCAAATAAAAGTAAATGATTGAACTTGACTGTGTCCACAATGCATGAACACCGACGGTGTGTGTTTCAGTATTCAGCCCTAAACTTGCTGTCACCCATTCTTTCAACCGACTGACTGACCATGTTTGAGGGGCGGTCAGTGGCACCTCTATGTAATCAAATTCACTCAGATCAGCTCCCGTCTCAGTTGTTTGGACAGTACCAGAACCGTAGTAAAATACGAACTTCACTACATCAGACATCTCGGCTCACCTAAATTTTTTTCCAATAATGAAAGATAACTATTAACCAGCATGACAAACTAAATATATTAGCACTCCTAAATAATTGACATGTACATATATTACGGAGTAATACCGAACATACTACAAATATTCGCACACCTAAAAATTTGAACTCTACATATATTCACGATATTACCGGACCAACTACAAATATTGACAGAACTAAATATTTGCCATCTAAATATATTACGGATATTACCGGAGTTACTACAAATACTGACATCTAAATATTACCGGAGCAACTACAAATATTGACAGAAGTAATTATTTGACATCTAAATATATTACGGATATTACCGGAGCAACTCAAAATATTCACACAACAAAATATTTGACAACTACATATATTACGGATATTACCGGAGCAACTCAAAATATTCACACAAATAAAAATATCCGCACACCTAATATATTTGCTAATATATTTTACATCCAAACATACTACCGAATACTACCACCGGAGCAACTACGACAAGTAAAATGTATGTTGAATTATACCCTTGAAGCGTGCGAAGCAACGACGAACGGCGGACTTCAATCACCGGAACCGGAGCCGCCGGAGCTCCACCACACCGCCGGAGCTTCACCTCCTCCAATGTGCTAAAACTCCACCACACCGCCGGAGCTTCACCTCCTCCAATGTGCTAAAAAAAAGCTCCAAAAAATTGCTCACCACGACCACCACGAGCTACCCCATCAGTAGATCGAGGTTTCCCTTGCCTCCCCCAACTACCTACAATGCATCCACGGTGGCAAATCGGCAAACAAATGGCTGATTTTGGTGTATAAATCAGAGAGTTTTCGGGTAGGAGAGAAGAGGAAACGAAGAACAGAAGAACTGAGGAGAAGGAGAGAAAGAGGAAGAAGAAGAGGGCTGGGCGCTCGGGCTGGCGACCCTGTCGGCCTGCAGTAAGCCGATCGGCCTGCGGGTGGCCGACAGGGCTGTCGGCTGGGCCCCAGCCACCGACGGGGAGACGAGTCACGTGGGCTGGCCACTATTCGGCCTGCAGGAATCCAATCGGCCTGCAGTAGGCCGAAAGGTTCCCGTCGGCCTACTGCACTCCGACGCTGTATTATTTAAAAAAAAACAAAAACGACGTAATATTTCTGAATTTTAATAAAAAAGTGTATTATTGAAAAAAAATTAACCTGTTTTGGAAGGAAGGGACTGGTTCAAGGACTCGTTCGAACAATTCGCGATGGCACAACCACTCATATCCGGGACCAAAATTGGCTTCCTAGGGACTCGTTCGATGCGGTCGCTGGTATGTTTGTCACAAAACACACCAGTCATGGTCAGTCAGCCTATTGATAATACATCAGCGACATGGCGTAATGACCTTCTGGAACACTAATATTTGCCATCCGATGCTGCTGTATTTTCTTGTTGTATTTCCGTTGGTTTTATTTGTTTTTCACCATTTTCTGTGGTTTTTCTTTTTTCTTCATTTTCTACTTTGGTTTTCTTTGTTTTCTTAATGGTTTTTCAAAGTTTTATTTCTTCATTTTCACTCTACTTTTCTTTGTTTTCTGCTTGTTTTTTCTCGGTTTTTCTTTCTTTCTTCACTATATTTACTATTTTGTTTCTTTCTTTGTTTTTTATTTTTCTTTGGTTTTTGCTTTTACCTTTTGTGTTTCTTAGGGGTTATATCGCTTTTATTTTTTCACCAATTTCTACTATTTCTTCGTATATAATGTACATTTTTAGAGCACACACAAAACATTTTTCAGATAAACTTTGGACATTTTTTTAAATACATCATTTACATTTTTTTTTTCCAAATACATGTTGTGTACACTTTTTTGAATACAAAGTAACTTTTTACAGGTACACGTTCTAAATTTTTCAATGACAACAAAATCTTGTTAAACTAAATGATTTTTTTTACATTGTATAAACAATTTTATTTTTACCACGGAAATTCTGGAAACATGAGAATATTGATTTAAAATGTCACCTTCATTTTCTAATGATAAAAACATTTTTACAACCTATGGGAACATTTTTTTTACATTTTAATAACATTTTGTAAAAAGCTAGAAACATTTTTTGAATTGTTCGTATTTTTCTTTGAGATATCCGGTACATTTTTTAATGGTACGATATATTTTTTTACATTACGCAAACATTTTCTTTTACATTGTATACATTTTTCTAAAATTACCAGAAAAATATTTGTGAAACTTTTGAGCATTTTTCTAATTGGCACATACATTTTGTTTAAATGTCCAAATAACATTTGTAAAACTTGTGCACATTTTTTAAAATTGTAACATGCATTTTTTAAAGTATAAAACATTTTTTGAATGTCAACAAAGAATTTCCGTACGCATGATAAACATTTTTCTATATATATTTAACATTCTTTTCAAATGCATGTCTAACATTTCTCTCTATATATTAGCATTTCAACTAATGTTCCTTGAAACGCTTGTGCGGTCCGGCCATGCCACCTCCCCCCTGTTTGGCTGCTCCTATGCCATCAGCGACCACCGTTGGCTCCCGGCCGCCCTCTCGGACTCCCCACTCCTGAGCACACCTGCTCCCCCTGCCCAGTCTCGCGTCCTCCACGAGTGCGCAGGCCCGGTCACCGGCTGCTAACTGCAGTCGCCGTCAGCCGCCGGTTGCCCTCCTTGGGCCTCCCCACTCCCTAGCACGGTAGGCGCAACACCCCTGAACCGACTCCATGGGATGACTCTAACGCTTTGACCTCCATCCAGTATTTGAAGGAGAGCTCCCTTCGTTTTTATTCCTGCTTGGATTTTGGGTCACCTGTTGTCTGATCTTCCCTATGATGTGGGAATTCTATCGTGTTTTTGCATGCGCGATTCAGGAATGAGGGGCGAGACGGGGCGGCGGCATGAAACAACATTTCTTCCCGCTTACCAGCTTGTAAATCGGGGATGTATCAATTTTTCTAAGGGATTGGATATTTGGATGTTTGTTGTGGGGGAATGCTTGCGGAGTTTGTGATTTCACAATGGAAATTTCTTGTTCAGTTGTTGCTCATTCGATCAGAATGAGCATTGCGGTGGAATGGAGATTGGAAATGTGGTGTTGTATTGAATATGTTGTTTATGCGGGTAATGAAACATGATATAGAAACAAAAGGGAAAGGTCATTCAATTACATTAGTGGGCACAGCTCACTTTTTTTGTAATAGTTTGGTGTACCGGGTGTTTCAGTGCATGCATTTCGTATGTTAGTATGTCAGTTCGGATGATCTAATCTTAATGTGTGTGTATGGAAATATGTGTAATGTGTTGATGGAAATCAAGTTGATCCATTTTGTGGACATAGAAGATGATATTATTTTTTCACTTGTGTCCGCAATGGGGTTGTGTACACCTATCATTTCAGCTTGAGGGAACCAAGGGGCTATGAGTTGATCAGATTATGTGAAGCAGCGATGAAGCAGACCATTGATTAGTGATACGTCTCCATCGTATCTATAATTTTTGATTGTTTCATGCCAATATTATACAACTTTCACATATTTGTGGCAACATTTTATATGATTTATTGGACTAACCTATTGATCCAGTGCCTAGTGCCAGTTCCTGTTTGTTGCATGTTTTTTGTTTCACAGAATATCCATATCAAACGAAGTCCAAACGCGATAAAAATTTACGTATATTTTTTTTGGAATATTTGTGAATTTTGAAAAGTGGAATCAACGCAAACGGAGGCTCACAGCGCCCTCAAGACACCAGGGCACGACTAGGGGGCCTAGGCGCGCCCTGGTGGGTTGTGCCCACCTCCTACGTCGGTTGGAGCTCTCCTTTGGACACAAGGAAGCTAATTTTTGGATAAAAATGCCCTCAAAATTTCAGTCCGATTGGAGTTACGGATCTCCGGGAATATAAGAAACGGTTTTCGACCAGAAAACAAGAACGTGAAACACAAGAGAACAGAGAGGGAGATCCAATCTAGGAGGGGCCAGAGAGGGAACTCTCCTCCCATCTAGGGGGGAGGCCAAGGAAGAAAAAGAAGGAGGGGGCTCTCTCCCCCTCTCTGCCGTGGCGCCGGAACGCCGCCGGGGCAAGGATCGTGATGGCGATCTACATCAACAATCTTGCTACCGTCAACACCAACTTTCTCGCCCTCTATGCAGCGGTGTAACTTCCCTTTTCCCCGCTGTAATCTCTACTTAAACATGGTGCTCAACTCCATATATTATTTCCCAATGATATTTGGCTATCCTATGATGTTTGAGTAGATCCGTTTTGTCCTGTGGGCTAATTGATGATCGTGGTTGGTATGAGTGTATATTTTATTATGGTGATGTCCTATGGTGCCCTCCGTCTCGCGCAAACGTGAGGGATCCCCGTTGTAGGGTGTTGCAATGTGTTCATGAT
The DNA here is from genome assembly GCA_039707655.1 of Elymus sibiricus. NCBI lineage: Eukaryota > Viridiplantae > Streptophyta > Magnoliopsida > Poales > Poaceae > Elymus > Elymus sibiricus. The sequence goes on along the minus strand of CM077675.1, from coordinate 455,501,750 downwards.
TTGCCTATGGTGGGTGGCGTGAGTGACAGAATACACAAACCCGAGTAGGTGGGTTGTTGCATATGGGAGTAAAGAGGACTTGATACTTAATGCTATGGTTGGGTTTTACCTTAATGATCTATAGTAGTTGTGGATGCTTGCTAGAGTTCCAATCATAAGTGCATATGATCCAAGTACAGAAAGTATGTTAGCTCATGCCTCTCCCTCATGTAAAATTGCAAGAATGATTACCGGTCTAGTTATCAATTGACTAGGGAAAAATAGCCTTCTTGTTTGACAAATGCTTTCTACTAAACAACTAACTTTTATTATCTTGCTTTTTACTCATAGTTTTATTTCCCGCAAAGTACTTCTAGTTTTATTCGTGCAAACTATCCTATCCCCTACAAAGTATTTGCATACTTGTTCTAGGTAAAGCAAACGTTAAAGTGTGCGTAGAGTTGTATCGGTGGTCGATAGAACTTGAGGGAATATTTGTCCTACCTTTAGCTCCTCGTTGGGTTCGACACTCTTACTTATCGAAAAAGGCTACAAACGATCCCCTACACTTGTGGGTTATCAAGACCTTTTTCTAGCGCCGTTGCCGGGGAGCAATAGCGTGGGGTGGATATTCTCGTGTGTGCTTGTTTTCTTTATCACTAAGTAATTTTTATTTTCTGTTATTAATTGTTTTATATCTTTAGTTATGGATATGGAACACAAAACACCAAAAAAATTAGTGGTACTTGCTACTCATGGAGATGGGGAACCTCCTAAAACGCTCGATACTAGTTATGTGTAAAGTATTAAATACTACTTTGATAATCCTGAGAAGACCCCATTCACCTTGATAATGGGAGTAATGTTGGATCAACGTGAATACTTTAGAGATTATCGCTTGACTCAAAAAGGGAAATTGTTATGGGATCAAATTCATATGTTGCATTGGTATGCTCGGGAGCTATGCTTGAGATATGATATTACTTGTTGCTCTAGGATGAACGCTCCACACCTTCCCTTTTCATGCAAATTTAATGATAATGAAACCTTAGCTTCTTATGCTAATGGTATATATGATTACTATGATGTGGAACGAATAGAAGAATTTGTTGCTTTTAAAGGTGCTTATGAAGTTACTTCTTTGATGGAAAAGTATGATGATGTTTCTTACGAATCTGAAAATCTTGCCATACTTAAATATTGCTATGAGAATTATGATTGCAATACTGATATTATTGAATTTATTGAAAGAATGACCGCTACCTTGGAAGAGACTAATATTTTGCAGGAATCTATGGAAGAAGAAATTGCTGAAATTGTGAGCTCATTAGATGAAAAAGATGAGGAGGAGAGCGAAGACCAAAAGGAGGAAGAGCGAATTAGCTACCTGTGCCCACCTTCTAATGAGAGTAACTCTTCAACTCATACATTGTTTAATTTCCCTTCGAACATACCGTAGGATGAATGCTATGATCCCTTGGATTCATTTGAAATATCCCTTTTTGATGAACTTGATGGTTGCTATGCTTGTGGCCATGATGCCAATATGAATTATGCTTATGAAGATGAACTTGCTATAGTTCCTTATGTTAAGCATGAAATTGTTGCTATTGCACCCACACATGATAGTCCTATTATCTTTTTGAATTCTCCCAACTACACTATATTGGAGAAGTTTGCTTTTGTTAAGGATTATATTGATGGGTTGCGTTTTACCACTACACATGATGATTTTGATGAATATAATATTCATGTGCTTTCTGCTCCTACTTGCAATTATTATGAGAGAGGAAACAAATCTTCACCTCTCTATGTTTCCAATACTATAAAATTGCAAGAAACTATTTATGCTATGTATTGGCCTTTACTTAATGTGCATGAATTGTTCTTTTATGAAATGTCGATGCATAGGAAGAGAGTTAGACTTTGTTGTCACATAATATATATCACTTTGTGATCACTACTAAACTACAAATTATTTTTAATTAAAATTGGCTTTGATATACCTTGGGATCCGGGTGGATCCATTACTTGAGCACTTTATGCCTAGCTTAATGGCTTTAAAGAAAGCGCTGCCAGGGAGACAACCCAAAAGTTTTAGAGAGTCATTTATTTCTGTTGTGTGCTTTTATAAAGTTTAAAAACAAAAAAATATAGAGGGGAACCTAAAACTTCACAAAAGAAAAGGTGAAAGTGAGAGAGATGATGAGCATCGTTGAAGTGGGGGCTAGCCTTGAACTTTTGATCATGCCCATGGAAACTTTGTGAATCTGGAATCACGGAAACTTTTCCAACAAAAATAATTATCCCCTTATACAAATCCATTGTATTATAAAAATAATGTGCCAAGATTTTCCTTTAGGATGTTTGAATTGCTTGTTTGATGTGTGCTGTGCAAAAACAAAAACTTTTGCCGTAGTGTTTGAATTTTCATATTTTACTAGAGCGTGGAAAAATTCTGAAATTATTACACAGTACTGTTATGCAAATAGTTTATCATGTCCTAATATTTCAGAATGTTTTGAGCTACAGAAGTATACGTGTCTACAAATCTTTACAGACTGTCCTATTTTTCACTAATTGTTGTTGTAGCTGCTTTGCATGCTTATGTTTGAATTCTTGTTGAACCCCATTGACTTGGGAGCCATAGAATTGTGATAGCATACAGTGGGTAATGTTAGATTATAATTATGCAGTAATGTTATGGCAAGACATGATGGGATTTGGTGTTATGTGTACTAACGGATCTCACGAATTTTCTGGTAAGTTTTGTGTGATTGAAGTTTTCAAGTTTTGGGTGTTATCACGATGAGAAGGAATAAGGAGCAGCAAGAGCCTAAGCTTGGGGATGCCCCGGGAAGGCATCCCCTCTTTTATTTCAAATCATCGGTATGTCACTTGGAGCTATATTTTTATTTATCACATGATATGCGTAAATCTTGGAGCGTCTTTTGTGTTTAGTTTTCACTTTTCTTTTATGCACCATGCTGGTATGAGATAGTCCATGGTTGATTTATAGAATGCTCATTGCACTTCACTTATATCTTTTGAGTATGGCTTTATAGAATGCTTCATGTGCTTCACTTATATCTTTTGAAGTTTGGATTGCCTATTTCTCTTCACATAGAAAACCGTTATTCGTAGAATGCTCTTTTGCTTCACTTATATTTATTAGAGCATGATCTTTTGTAGAAAGAATTAAACTCTCTTGCTTCACTTATATCTATTTAGAGAGTCAACAGGAATTGGTCATTTGCATGGTTAGTCATAAAATCCTACATAAAACTTATGGATCACTGAATATGATATGTTTGATTCCTTGCAATAGTTTTGCGATATAGAGATGATAATATGTGGGAGGTACTAGTGGATGATCGTGTTTAGTAAGATATTGGTGTTAAGGTTTGTGATTCCCGAAGCATGCACGTATAGTCTCCCGTTATGCTAGGAAGTTGGAGCACAATTTATCCTTGATTGTCTATCTTTGTGTGAAGGTCGGGGGCGCGCGATGGTTAACTCCTACCAACCTCCCCCCTAGGAGCATGCGTAGTAATACTTTTCTTCGAGAGAGCTAATAAAACTTTTGCAATAAGTATGTGAGTTCTTTATGACTAATGTGAGCACATGGATTATACGCACTCTTACCTTTTCTCAATTTTCTAGCCTCTACGGTATTGTGCATTGCCCTTTCTCACCTCGAGAGTTGGTGCAAACTTCGCCGGTGCATCCAAATCCCGTAATATGATACGCTTTATCACACATAAGCCTTATTATATCTTCCTCAAAACAGCCACCATACTTACCTATTATGGCATTTCCATAGCCATTCCAAAATATATTGCCATGCAACTTCCACCGCTTCCGTTTTGATGACTTGAGCATTCATTGTCATATTGCATTACATGATCGTAAGATAGCTAGCATGATGTTTTCATGCTAGGCCATTTTTTGATATCTTTGCTACGCTAGATCATTGCATTCATATAGGGTCATACTTTGTTCTACTATTGTTTAGTATTGAGTTGTAAGTAAATAGAAGTGTGATGATCATCATTATTCATTATTAGAGCATGCCCCAGTGATGAAAGGATGATGGAAATTATGATTCCCCCACAAGTCGGGATGAGGCTCCGGACAAAGAAAGAAAAAGAAAAAGGAAAAAAAGAAAGAAAAAAAAGAAAAAAGAAAGAAAGAAAATGAATGAAAGAAGTAGAAGGGGCATGCTAATTCCACACTTGTGCTTCAAAGTAGCACCATGTTTTTCATATAGAGAGTCTCCTGTGTTGTCACTTTCTTATTCTAGTGGGAATTTTTCATTATAGTTAGATGCATACCCACTTAGTTTTCATATTGAGCTTTCATACACTTATAGCTCTTAGTGTATCCGTTGCATGGCAATCACTACTCCTCGCATTGATATCTATTGATGGGCATCTCCATAGCCCGTTGATACGCTGAGTTGATGCGAGACTTTCTTCTCCACTTTACCCCTTTGAAACCTACCACCATATTCTATTCCACCCATAGTGCTATATCCATGGCTTGCGCTCATGTATTACGTGAGAGTTGAAAATGCTGAAGCGCGTTAAAAAGTATGAACCAATTGCTTGGCTGACACTGGGGTAGTACATGATTTATACTTTGTATTAAGAAGACAGAGCATGACAAGACTATGTGATTTTGTAGGATAGCGTCCTTTAGCCTTGATATTTTGAAAGACATGATTGTTTGTTGGGATGCCTGAGTATTAATGTCTTTATGTCAAAACTAGACTATTGCTTTGAATAACTTGTCTCTTAATATTCATGCCATGATTAGATATATGATCAAGATTATGCTAGGTAGCATTCCACATCAAAAATTATCTTTTTTATCATTTACCTACTCGAGGACAAGCAGGAATTAAGCTTGGGGATGTTGATACGTCTCCGTCGTATCTATAATTTTTGATTGTTTCATGCCAATATGATACAACTTTCGCATATTTTTGGCAACATTTTATATGATTTATTGGACTAACCTATTGATCCAGTGCCCAGTGCCAGTTCTTGTTTGTAGCATGTTTTTTGTTTCGCAGAATATCCATATCAAACGAAGTCCAAACGCGATTAAAATTTACGGAGTTTTTTTTGGAATACTTGTGAATTTTGAGAAGTGGAATCAACGCAAACGGAGGCTCACAACCCCCACAAGACACCAGGGCGCGGCTAGTGGGCCCAGGCACGCCCTGGTGGGTCGTGCCCACCTCGTACGTCGGTTGGAGATCTCCTTCGGGCGCAATGAAGCTAATTTCTGGATAAAAATCCCCTCAAAATTTCAGCCCGGTCGGAGTTACGGATCTCCGGGAATATAAGAAACGGTTTTCGGCCAGAAAACAGGAACGTGAAACAGAAGAGAACAGAGGGAGATCCAATCTAGGAGGGGCTCCTGCCCCTCCGCCGCCATGGCGGCCATGGACCAGAGGGGGAACTCTCCTCCTATCTAGGGGGAGGCCAAGGAAGAAGAAGAAGGAGGGGGGCTCTCTCCCCCTCTCTCACGTGGCGCCGGAACGCCGCCGGGGCAAGGATCGTGACGGCGATCTACATCAACAATCTTGCTACCGTCAACACCAACTTTCTCCCCTCTATGCAGCGGTGTAACTCCCCTTTTCCCCGCTGTAATCTCTACTTAAACATGGTGCTCAACTCCATATATTATTTCCCAATGGTATTTGGCTATCCTATGATGTTTGAGTAGATCCATTTTGTCCTGTGGGCTAATTGACGATCGTGGTTGGTATGAGTGTATATTTTATTATGGTGCTGTCCTACGGTGCCCTCCGTCTCGCGCAAACGTGAGGGATCCCCGCTGTAGGGTGTTGCAATGTGTTCATGATTAGCCTATGGTGGGTGGCGTGAGTGACAGAATACACAGACCCGAGTAGGTGGGTTGTTGCATATGGGAGTAAAGAGGACTTGATACTTAATGCTATGGTTGGGTTTTACCTTAATGATCTTTAGTAGTTGCGGATGCTTGCTAGAGTTCCAATCATAAGTGCATATGATCCAAGTAGAGAAAGTATGTTAGCTCGTGCCTCTCCTCATGTAAAATTGCAAGAATGATTACCGGTCTAGTTATCAATTGCCTAGGGACAAATAACCTTCTTGTTTGACAAAAGCTTTCTACTAAACAACTAACTTTTATTATCTTGCTTTTTACTCGTAGTTTTATTTCCCGCAAAGTACTTCTAGTTTTATTTGTGCAAACTATCCTATCACCTGCAAAGTAGTTTCATACTTTTCTAGGTAAAGCAAACGTTAAAGTGTGCATAGAGTTGTATCGGTGGTCGATAGAACTTGAGGGAATATTTGTTCTACCTTTAGCTCCTCGTTGGGTTCGACACTCTTACTTATCGAAAAAGGCTACAAACGACCCCCTACACTTGTGGGTTATCAATTAGGTACTCTTTTGTGTCTCGTATTGTTCTTTGTAGTTTTTTTCATGTTTTATGTATTTCTTTATATCATTAAGCATTGAGTTTAAATTCTAAATTATTGTGCAATTGAACCATATTTTTTATGTTTATGTATGAGGTATTTTGTAAGTTAGTTATAGCCTTATGTATGCTAAGTTTTCCCCTCGCATTGAAATATTTTTTTGGAGGCCCAGGGCTTGCTCCAATCATAGCTCCGCCACTAGTCCCTAGTAGAGTGCACATCGGCGAGGTGTGTATGGGCCTTAGTTGATGATGAGCTTGCGGAGCATATTGTCGAGACAAGAGAGCCTAGTGTGAACAATGGCTCTTAAGGATGTTGGATTCATTATCACATGCTAAGTTGATCAATCCATCGATAACCTTGTGGGCGATTGGGTGGCGAGAAGGAAGACGATACACAAGGGCATCTTTCAAAGTCCCTTGTTGACCCATTTGTTCGTCCCACGTTGTTGCCAGTTGCGACTGTTACTCGCGTAGATCACCAACCTAATGATCATGCCAAAATATGTGTAGATGGTGGCCTATCCCAAAGCGGCAGGGTGGGTGCAGCGGCAGCAGTTTCCAGAGGCTCGGACGGGAGTTACTTGGGCTCATCGACGATCGTTTTTTCGGGCGTCAAGGATCCGACAACATTTGAGGCTCTAGTGTGTCGAGAAGCTTTGGCCCTAGCGGATGACTTGTTGTTGTAAAGGGTGGTTATTGCGCGTGATTGGGAGCCTATAGCGGAGGATATCAAGGGAGATGTTGGAGGATCATACATTTCCATCATTAAGGAGTTTAATTACTTCTAGGATTGATATGTTTGATAGTTGTTTAGTTGTATTCGAAGGTCGAGCTTCAAATTTTGAAGCTCGTAGTCTTGCCAAATATTCATCTTTTCTTGATCTTGGCCGTCATGTGTGGCTTATCAACCCCCATGACCCAGCTTGTATCCCCATAATCACTTGCATTGATCAATAAAGTTTCGGCAAGCCACTAGAAAAGCAAATAAAACGGCAGGAAGTGCACATGTTTATCCATCTTTTACTAGTTTCGTCTATACTATATGTTTATTGACCTTCCTCTCTTCTTCTCCTCCTTTTTTTGGGGCATAAAAACAATGCAAAATCGATCGACTTTCTCGGTTACAATTATAAGGAATTAGCGGCGTTGATTGAATCTTGCATGCACGTGGCAATACATGGCCATCGTCACTTTTACAGTTTTACTTGAGGCAGCAACATATGCCGCCGTCGTCGGGCATGCAGTAGCCTTTGTTCTCGTCGTAGCCAAGGAACTTGCAGTCGGTCCTGCAGTTGGTGACGGCCCATGGCTCCCCCTTCTCGCAGCTCGGCTTGGCCACGCAGAATTTGTACCAATCATCTACGCCTACGCACATACAACAACAGCCACGGCCACATCCGAATCAGTTCACCTGGATGAATTGGCATGCTTCGAAAATTGCAACCGCGTGCATGAAGATATACCATGAAAATGAACAAATAGTAGTACTAGTACGTAGTAAGTTGAAGAAAACAATATGGTGCATGCATGCATGCACACGTACCTATGTCCCTCCCTGTCGCGTGGCACGAGAGAGCGGTGGACATCACGAGGAGGAGAGCTAGCGAGCACATAGGCGTCGCCTTCTTGTTCATGGTGAGCGCCATGAGGATTCTCCTTTCCCTATACCGGCCAATGTCTCTCGTTATATATGTGTAGGGCTCTTGTGTATAGGCATGGTGTTTATATAGGGGAAGGCCATATCTTGAAGATCGACCCCTTCACTCTTATGTATCACTCTCCTTAACCAGCAGTATTTTCATGGTTATAGGGACGTTAATTGTGCCAAATCACGGTCATCAATTCCTTAATCAATCATTTCTCCATTTATCGTGCACGTTGGATACAAGAATAATATACTACTACCATTTATCGCCATCATCAAAGTTGTACTCCCTCCGTTCCTAAATATAAGTCTTTTTAAAGATTCCACTATTGAACTACATACGGATGTATGTAGACATATTTTAGAGTGTAAATTCACTCATTTTGCTCTATATGTAGTCCCCTATTGAAATGTCTAAAAAGACTTATATTTAGGAACGGAGGGAGTAGTATACTGCAAATAATCGGATATTGAGTTTTTATCATGCAAAATAAATCACGTTTCAGTATATGAAATTGGAGAGAATTCTAGTATTTACTCACTATATACTTTAACATTGTTGACACTACATTGATATTTGAAAATCACGACGTGGCAAGCAACGTGTACTTGATGCTCAGGACCCACGTGACAGATTGTAATCACTAATTTGAAAGGGGCAAGTCAAGTGATGCCACATTTCTTGGAAGCTCTTAACGTTCATTAAGAGATATCGTTTTTTCTGCTGTACAAAATTTTGGGAATTGGAAATTGAGTGGCGTGAGATGAATCCGCTCTCTGTCAACATAGGACCTTTTCACAGAAAATAAACTTTATCGATATAGCTAGGGCCTTGATCTCAAGATTGAGTGGATTTTGCTGTGATAGTGTCATGGTATTCACGTGCGTTTGTTGTGCAATTGTGCAACCCCAAAGAAGTGGTATAGGCTTATAGGGTGCATCCGTATGTGCATCACTCAATTCAGTAGGCGATGGGAGTAGGGGGTGAATCCTATTTTCTTCACATGCGAGCTACTTGTTTGTACGTCACACATCATGTTTCTCGGTTTACATTAATTCTCAAAATTTTCCCACATATGAAATCTATCAGTTCGTGTCATTTGGTCATAAAAGTAATGCGATGAACTTTCGCAAAAGAAAAGTAATGTGTTGTCGCACTTACGAAAACTCCGGTGTGCGTCATTTATCGTGTTATGGTGATCAACCGATCAAAACCACGGGTCCTAGCTTTTGTAGTAGGCTTCCCTGCACTCCAGCTAAGAGTTTGCCGAGGTTTGTGACTAGTGACAAGGTCCGCACCGATAAGCGGCGAAGGCATGCCGGTTCGGGTTCACGTTCGATGGGCCCTTGTGCGCGCGCGCGCTCACGTGTCAATTTCTCATCCGGTCTCATTTGTGTTTGTTAAGAGTAGTGCGTGCTTCATTATATCTACAAATAAAGGAATACATAACCCACACACACAGAACAAATACAGAACACGAGAGGACAGAAGTCCCAACATAACTGCAAAGAAAGACTCTCACAAAATAATGAAGATTGCAACCAAGCCCCCAGGAGTCCCTAAGCACACGAAGCCTAACACCTGAAGCCATCCACCGTCGCCGTCGAGACAAACGCCGGAGAGAGACGCAGGAAGCCGACATCACATGAGCTGAGGTCGCACCATCATCGAATTGGCTTTCTGAGTCGAATAAGAAGCTCACCGTAACCGCCGAGGCCATTGTCGCTGTGGAGCGTCGACCGGGGTCCATCCCCATGCTCCTCGGCCCTAGAAATGATTCCTTCATTTGACGAAGTCGGGGAAGAGTCGCCGGATCTGCCGCCACAAGCCACATAACCTGCGCAGGACCACATTTTTTCGCGCACACTGCCGTGTCCGCCACCGAGACGTCGGGCACACATCTTCGGTACAAGCACCGAGACCAAAAAATGATGCCGGAGTGAGCACCACCCAGGCGGAGGCAGGCCTGGAGCACACAAACGCCAACACTTGGTCGCCATCACCGCCATGCAAACCAAGCCGCAAAACACTGGCGCCTAGATCTGCCGTCAACCACGGGAGTTGCCTCGACGAGGGATGATCTGGGGCCTTATTCGATGCCATCGTCAAAAGCATCGGCATGCACAAAAGATAGACTGCTAGGCCCTAAACCTACTACTATACACGATCCACACGCTAGATCCGGCAACTCTCGTCCACATCGACGACCACAAAGGCGGGCAGGGGAGAGGAGCCGCCGGCATCTGGCGCCGGAGGGGCGTCCACACGAGCAGAAGACGAGATCGCCTCTTTCTCTGGGAAAGGGAAAGAGAGGTTCGGCTTGGGGAAATCGAGAGTTGGGTACTACACTAGTAGAAAACAGGGCTTTGGTCCAGGCCTGAAATCCCATTAATCCCGGTTCACTTACGAACCGGGACCCATGGGGGCATCGGTCCCGGTTCGTGAGGCCAGGGCGCCGGCCGGGCATCATGGGCCATTTGTCCCGATTCGTATTAGCCCTTTGGTTCCGGTTCCAGACACGAACCGGGACCAAAGGGGTGGTGGCAACCGTTCGCCTGGCGCGAGCGCTTTTAGTCCCGGTTTGTGTATGGAACCGGAACCAAAGGTCCCAACCGTTCAAATCCCGCGCCATGGAAGTTGTTCCGCGCGATGAGGGAAACGCTACAGTATCGCGACCGGCCGCTCTCCTCTCTGTTCGTCTCCCTCGAGAGCAGCGCGATCTCTCCCCATCCTCTGTTCGTCTCCCTCGCTCTCCTCTCTTCTTCGACCGACCAATCTCTTCCCCATCCTCCACTATCCACCATGAATCCAATCACTCGTTACGGGAAGGTGCTCGCACATGGCACGACCAATCTTCAGGTCGTGTACACGAACGAAAGCGACAAAGTGGAGGGTTTTCTTTCCAGGTTGGAGGCATGGCTTCAAGACGAGGAACACAAGTTCTTGGGCCTCGATCTCGAGTACACGGCCGATTATCGCGATGTTGCCGTCATCCAACTTTGTTTCAAGAAAAATGTCATGGTCTTCCAGTGGGCAAGGTATAATACGAAACTTGTTATACTTGTTCTAGGATAGGAAAATTGCATAGGAATAGGAGAATTGAGAATGTCGAAAACATAGTTTCATTGATTCGTAGGAAAAATGCATAGGAAAATTGGGGCTTTTTCTATGATTCATATATAGGAAAATTGGGGATTTTCTTTGATTCATAGGAAAATTGCATAAGAATAGAAAATTGCATAGGAATAGGAGGATTAGGAAAATTGCATAGGAATAGGAATAGGAGGATAGGAATAGGAATATATAGGAAAGTTGCTATGATTCTTATTATAATTGTTCTAAATTATACTTGTTATGATTCTTATTATACTTGTTCTAAAATATACTTGTTATTATGATTCTTATTATACTTGTTCTAAAATATACTTGTTGCAGTATTTAACACATTTGATCCATTTTGTTGTTGCAGTAGTGACAAGCACTGTCCAAAACTCATGGAGTTCCTTCGCAGCGGCGTATATTTTGCTAGCGTCGACATAACGAATGACAAGATCAAGATGATGCACAGCGGGGTATTGAGATACCAGCTAAATGCCTCATTGATATTCAGAGCAGGTTCAGGCTTAAGCACGACAAGACTTCAATGGCTGATATGGCAGCCGCCCTGATCGACGAGGAATACGCTGATATGAAGAAGAAATTCCCCAAAGTCAGCGCACAAACTTTGGGAGAATACCCCACTGCTTGACCCTATCTACATAGACTATGCAGCAGTAGATGGGTACGTTGCATACGAGTTGTAGCGCAAGATTCGAATCTTCAATTATGGGCAGCGTCACCTCATACCGCTAGTACCACCATCAGTGCCCCATGAATCGTCTCCTTCTTGGGGGTATTATGATCCGTACGAGGAGTAGTATTTGGAATGGCGAACACTTTTATCTCTATTCTGTGTGAATCACTAGTTTGTAAATAACTTTACTTCAAAAATATATTTTGCAGTGATTCTTTTTTCTTTTGTTTAATATTAGCGTGTTTTATCATTATATTCAATGTAGGTGCAATGATGATACCATGCCAACTTTCAACATTTTCAGAGTTCATTTGTAGTGTTTTTCAATTTCAGGGTCATTTAGCTCAAAACAAATCAGTAAATGCATGAAAAATAGCAAATGAAGTCAGAAAGGGTTGAAAATTCATGACGTGGCTTCGAATGGTGCATACTAAACACACAAAAATTCTGGAGTTGAAATAAGTTTTTAAAAATTAAATGCCTTTGTAACAGACGAGTTTTCGTCTGAAACCCTGATACTTCGAAAGAGATTGTCCATTTTGTACACGAAGTGCATCCAGTTTTTGCCGTAACCGTCTCAACTTTTTAGCACATGCTATGTGGGTGAAATGATCATACCATGCCAACTTTCAACATTTTCGGAGTTCATTTGTAGTGTTTTTCAATTTCAGAGTCATTTAGCTAAAAAAAATCAGTAAATGCATGAAAAATAGCAAATGAAGTCAGAAAGGGTTGAAAATTCATGACGTGGCTTCGAATGGTGCATACTAAACATACAAAAAGTCTGGAGTTGAAATAAGTTTAAAAAAATGAAATGCCTTTGTAACAGACGAGTTTTCGTCTGAAACCCTGATACTTCGAAAGAGATTGTCCATTTTGTACACGAAGTGCATCCAGTTTTTGCCGTAACCCTCTCAACTTTTTAGCACATATTATGTGGGTGAAATGATGATACCATGCCAACTTTCAACATTTTCAGAGTTCATTTGTAGTGTTTTTCAATTTCAGGGTCATTTAGCTAAAAAAATCAGTAAATGCATGAAAAATAGCAAATGAAGTCAGAAAGGGTTGAAAATTCATGACGTGGCTTCGAATGGTGCATACTAAACACACAAAAAGTCTCGAGTTGAAATAAGTTCATTTGTAGTATTTTTTGTTAAGAACTTTTAATATGCGAAAACTACCTTTAATCCCGGTTGGATCCACCAACCGGGACGAAAGGGTGGCCTTTAGTCCCGGTTGGAGCCACCAACCGGGACTAAATGCTGGACTATATTAGCGGGACTTGGAAATATTTCCAAATCCATCTTCTTTCCCCCGACGGCGCCGAAAACCACCTCGACGCCGCCAGGCTGCCGGACCGCGCCGTCGCCTCCCCAAGCCCGCTCCTCGTCGCGCCGCCCCCGTCGCCGCCCCCGACGCCGTCCCCATCGCCGCCCCCGTCGCCGCCCCCGACGCCGTCCCCGTCGCCGTCCCCGTTGCCGCGCGCGTCGCCGCCCCCGACGCCGTCCCCGTCCCCGTCGCCGCCCCCGACGCCTTCCCCGTCGCCGCGCGCCCCCCGAAGCCGTCGCCGCCCCTGACGTCGTCCCCGTCGCCGCACACGTCACCGCCCCCGACGCCGTCCCCGTCCCCGTCCCCGCCCCCGACGCCGTCCCCGTCCCCGTCCCCGTCGCCGCGCGCCCCCCGACGCCGTCGCCGCCCCGAGCCCCGCTCCCCTCGTCCTAGCTAGGTGAGCCGCCGGGCGCCACACCGCCGTTCCCCTCCTCCTATCTCCCCTCCCCACCGCGGTCACCGTCATCGCCCATCGCCGTATGTAATTTGGTTCATGTACGCATGTATTTTGGTTCATGTACGTACGTATATACCATCTACCATTTACGTATATGTACTAGCGTGTAGTACGTATGAACCAAGTTAATTAGTATGAAATTAACTAGGTTATATATTTTTCAAGTTTAAGAAATTAAGCATTTCTAAAGTAGCAAAACATTAAACGATAAGAAAATGTTCTCATAGGAATTTGTCTCGACGTCGACGATGCCTGGCCCGCATCCTCGTCATCGTCGAGTCGGCGGCGACATCCTGCTTGAGAGGCGCAATGTCCGGGAGTGGGCTCCACCGGGCTGGCACTGGGAGGTGCTACCTTCTCGGGCTCGGAGCTTGGTGAGGAATCCTGGTCTCGTTGTCGACCCGGAGCTTCTTTGGTGGTGGTCTCGTGGGCCACTTTCGGTGCAGAGGGAGCGGGCCCCCGCGGAGGTGGTACGTCGCCGTGTCAGGGAGGAGGACGAGCACGTCCGTCGCTGCATGACAGCGTTGGACGCCAGGTTCAACAATACCTGGCAGATTCTTATGGGATCTCACCCGAGTTATGATCCCGTGATGGTTCCTTATCTTTGGGTATCCACCACCCGCGACTCAGGAACCGCTAGTGACTTAGATTATTCGATAGTATTCGATCTATATTAGTGATCTTATATGATAATATTCGAGATGTATTAGTTAATATTTGATGATGCATTAACTGGATTATTCGATATGATGTCTTAGTGATATTATATTCGAGTTCATTATAAATGTATTAGTGATATTTTATCGGTATAATGCGTGTGTCACTTTCGGTCTGTCGTTGCTCCTTGTGTGACTTTCATGTGTGTTCTTGATCATGGAGGAATCCCGACTGTTGTCATGGGGGGCGCCTCATCTTTCTTCTCTTCTTTGCGATATATTCGTCGGTATATATAATGCGCAAGAAGTGAAGAGGTGGGGCGCCCATCACCGACGGTCGACCTATTACTGTGAGAGAGTGTCCACCAACATACATACACCACCATATCAGTGTGAGAGAGTGCGCACCAACACACCATGAGATATGAGAGTTATTTAAGGAAAGCCTCGATAGACCGAAAGTCACACACGCATTAGGATCCAATCGTGTCGTAATTCTTGAATCATGAACACAGGAAATGTCATCGACATCAGACGACGATAGGATCCAAGCGTGTGAACTTTGCGGTGAAGATAAGGGTCTTTGCGACCAGACTGGGCTGCGAGACGGCAGGTTCTTCACCATGAAGCTTTACAAGGACTTTGATATTTCTACGGTATGCAACGATGACAACTGTTTTTTCGTAATTAAGCATGACTTCTATTTCTTTCCTTCAACGTGTAATTTCTGTTTTATACAATTCGACTAGTTCATCCCCTGCCATGCAAGACGGTATGTCTTGGAGAGGCTCGGTTTCGAGGACCACGAGAGTATGGAGACGAGGAGAGCTAACCTGAGGACTAAACATTGTCATACATTTCTGGTCAAAGTAATGAATGCAGTTAATAACACAGAATTAGGGTGCTCAAATTGGGAAGCTCTTTGCAAGGCATATGGATTTCAGGAGGATATGGAAATAACCTTCGATCTTCGTCCTGAAGATCATATTGAAGGAAACATCGACATTTGGGTGGATGTCGATATGCTTCCTGTTTTACCTCCATGTGAGTTTGTCAACCATGTATATTTGTCAAGTAATTTGCAATCTATATTTAAAAATAGTTGGTGTTCATCCATACTAAATTTGTTAATTTATAATTTACAGCTTATTTCAATTTTTCGAGTGAACTACAAAACATAATTGACACGACACACTACACTTTTGGATCACATCTAACTTGGGAGGAGAAGGATGATATTATCAACTTTGTTGTTGGTGTCCTAGTTGGTAGGGAGATCTTCCCGTATAATTTGGGAACTGGCCCAAATTATACATTGTACAGGACACTAGTGCATAGGTGGAGGGCGGATGACATTCGACGAAATATCTTGGTAAGAGTTGCTAATTAAGTAATCTAATACTATTGCATAAATGGTATTGATTACATTGCTAACTAGGCTACTATTATGTTCTTCAACAGAAACTGCCAAATGAAGTTGTGCCTCCGTTGATGCAAGCCGAAGGTAATATGACAATTAAAAGCTCCTTCCAGCCCGAGTTCTCTTCTGCATACTCGACTGAGCGCAAACCACCAAGACGGCTCCAAATTGAAGCATGGGGACAAATAAAGAAGGATAGCAAGCCACAAGTTGGAGACCGTTGGATCTCTTTGCTTCATCATGGAGACATAGGTGTTATTCTGTTTTATGTAATTTTACCTAAGAGGAAGGACTAGGTCCTATGAGAGAGAAGTTTAGTTAACTTGTATGATCGATTAGGATGATTACTATTATGATGTTTTTCTATTTTATGAGATTTTAACTTGGTATGATTAAGATGATGATGAGTTGTTAGATGAGTAAGATGATGATAAGTTATACGACATATATTTGATTGAGGTGGATGGATGCAAGTGATCATGTTGAATTAGAGGAAAATATGATGTAAACCTGCGTGAAAATACAATATAAATATAAAAGGAAATGAAAACAAAAAATGAAACACGGCCATTTCCCAAAAAAAAACCAGCCTTATTGTCCCGGTTCGTGTTACGAACCGGGACTAAAGGTCCTCCTGCCTCGGCGCCGCTGTGCGGCCACGTGGAGCCCCTTTAGTCCCGGTTCGTAAGCGAACCGGGACTAAAGGTGTTGGGCTTTAGTCTCGACCCTTTAGTCCCAGTTCCAAAACCGGGACAAATGGGCCTCTGGAACCGAGACAAATGGGCCTTTTTCTACTAGTGCTACTTTTGATGGAAGCAGGTCTCATTTGTGTTTGAATGAGGCAATTGAGTTCACACATGCTTGTTGTGGCTTACTCGTTTTGATACTCAAGTACTACTTAAGTTGATTAGTGAAGACGGTCCGACACATATGAACTAATGTTGGAATCATCCGAAGACGACGATGAAACATCAAAAAACTCATTTGCCATTGACGACATCTACACGGATGGTCAATCACATGGCATGTACATGGATCAACGAGCGGGTAGACTAGTAGACTGTAGACATAAACACATTTGAGTGAAATGTACCATGGGGCAAATTGTTGTTGACCTTGAGATCCTCATTGGCCGAATAAACGAGCGTAGGCAGGAGAGGTCCATCCGCGGACAAAGAAGATTGTTGGGGTCGTGGGTGGCCCATGATGCTCTGTTCGGGTTGGCATGGCCAAGAACGGAGGCCGGAGCTCATCACCCACGGACGGGCAAGATGTAGCACAACCATGAAGTTAGACAATGCGGGAGATGGATTTGTCAACGGTGAAAGATCGACACGTGATGACATCCTTCTTGGGCAAAGGCAGAAGGGAGGACGGCGGCAATAACATGCCTATGTTGGACTCTTGTGGTGCGGCCATGGCGGTGATCGGGCGGATAGCTAGAAGCTGTCGCAGGGGTGCGATGAGGTGTTGTACGGCCAAAAATGGGTTGGCGACAATGAGAGATGCAAAATGGCAACAATCCTAGGGCCGGAGGTGGCATGAAACGATGACGCGAAGGTGATATGGGCGGTGGTGGGAGGGCGTGCACGATCTGAAATAAACCCCACGGTAAAAAAATTGGTGGGTGAAGGGATCTATGTATTCCTTCCCACCTTCGCAAATTTTAGCATGGTACCTCTTACCTACCAATTTCATATGAGAGGAATATGGAAGTTGCGTTACGTTAAAAATATATGGAGGTTGTTGCATTGTTTTTTCATTGGGCTCCAAATAACTATGGAGATATGATGGGGATTATGATAGAGCAACTTTTTTGGCAATCCAAAACCTACAAACTGACGGTATTAAGGAGTTCGGGTGGAACAAAGAATTTGCCGAAGTTGCTCTAATATGACATGTCCTAGCTATATGATGCATAAGTGTTGAGAGTGATATAAGATAATGCATTGCAAAGTGCACTTTGTTAACCTTTTACATGTTTTATTGTATGTTTGATTGTTGACCCTAACTTTTGGAGAATCTCAATGTACTTTGTTGACATGTCCTAGCTATATGGCGGTGTAGTAGTACTGCCCATAAGATAATGTAGTTCTTATATCATGTAACAATCTCAGCAACACATGGTCAATGCCTTTGGACACACTATGGTAGACAGTGTCATGGCATTGCTGAAGCAAACAACAGTTTGATTCTTGATTCTTCTTCACATAAATTTTATAGAAGGAAAATAACCAACATTTTTTTGAAAAATGGTTCCTCCTTTATTCAATGATGAGCAAAGATGCATCATTTACAATGAAGGAAACCACCGCATCCGGAGGATAATCCATCCAGATGCCGGGGGGATTTAGCTAATCTAGCCATCTCATGAGCTGCTTGGTTGCTATCCTATTACAATGATCATAAAGAACATGATTAAACTCTAGCGACATATAATAGCAGTCATCAAATATGACACTAGCAGCTGAGCTAGAATTCCCCTCTTTCAAGGCCATTACTACAACCAGATTATCAGACTCCACCTCGATCTTGCTACACCCCACCATTTTTGCTAAATCTAGACCAAATGTGACCACAGCTACTTCAGCCGAGAACAAACCAAAAGAAAAGTTTAATTTTTCATCTGCTGCAGCAACAAACTTGCCATTGTGATCTCGGAAAAATGCACGAACCGTTCCATCTAAGCAATCATGATCAAATCCAATGTCGACGTTTAGTTTCATATACCCTGCTCTCGGTCTTGTCCAAGGGGCAACCCGTATCTTAGCCTTGGACGTGCATGCAATCACAAAGCTCGCTGCAAGTGCTCACACTGCTAACTGAATATGCCTGGCACTATGCATTTGTTCACCATGGGTAAGTTTTCTTCACTCATACCATAAATACCAGGCTGTAGTTGCAATAGTCTCTCGAAGATTTGGTATACCAAGAACATGTACCTAAGAGTTCGAAAGACACAATAGCTGCTCAAGAATTACCTCTCCGGACCGCTCCACTAGGTATGCTTTCTTCACTATATCGTAAATTCCGAAAAGCTTCACACTTCTACTGCTTTGGAACATTGAAAAAAGTAAGTGAATAATGGTGTCACGCCCTCTATTGCATGTCGGACAGTGGGGTTTAACTTTCATATGCTTTGCTACCAAGATTGCGACACGAGGTATATATAGCACTATGAGGAGCCCTCCATATAAATGTTTTTATTTTAGTCGGGCATTGCAATTTCCAAATCGAATCCCAAATGTCACAAGTGGTAGAGGAATTACTACTCGGTTGGATCTTCTGACCAAACTGACTTTCCCACTCCACATAGTAAGCGGACCTTACCGAAAAGATACCAATTTTCGACGGGTTCCAGGCCACAAAGTCTGTCATCTCATCTAATGGGGAAGGGATTGACAAGATCCTATTAGCATCAATTGGCCAGAATGTTTGATTCAATAGCTGCTCATCCAAGTTCCCTGAATGTGGATCAATAAGATCACAAACACGTGAGATAATGTTATTCCCATTCACTGTCAGAACTATCCTTGTTGGCGACTAAGGTATCCATGTATCTTTACATATGTTAACATTGACGCCATCACCAATTCTCCATATAAAACCTTTTCTCAACATATCAACTCCTGCCATTATGCTTTGCCACATGTACGATGCTTTCTTCTTACAATAGCATTCATAAGATCCTCATGAGGAAAATGTTTTGCTTTAAGTATGACATCACACAAAGAATTACGATTGTCAATCCGCCTCCAAGCATGATTTGCCAAAAGTGCAAGATTAAAGCAGTGAATATCTCTGAACCCCATGCCCCCACTCTTCTTTGGTATGCACATCTTTCACCATGCGAACTAGTGCATCTTCTTTTGTGTAGCATCATTGCCCAACCAAAAACTTGATATCGCATCCGTTATTTCTTCGCAATTTTTTTAGGAATTTTGAAGACCAACATCGCATAAGTTGGTATAGCTTGTGCAACAGATTTCACTAATACCTCCTTCTCACCAGAAGATAAACACTTCCTCTTCCATCCCATGCGCCTTTGGATAAGGTGATCAATCAAATATTGGAAGCTATCACTTTTGTCTAGTCCAATCGTTGCAGGCAGCCCCAAATACTTATAAATAACCAACAAAACCTATTTTTGTAGGGGAAAACAAGACTGTTTTAGTAGGGGAATATAATACAGAACTTGTTTTTCTGTTATTTTAGAGCCACTAGTAGAATGCCCATGCGTTGCCACGGGCATTTTCAAAAAATTTACTGGTTGTATATATAAGCATTAGGCATGTCAAATTTCAGCTTGACATAGAAAGTGGGTCTAAATTTCAAGCCTTACAATATCATCGTCCTTGTTGATTCAAATTAGGCAATATAAATCTGCAAAAAAAAACTTAACCTAAACTCTATACTTAATCTGAATAAAAATTGCTTAGTTATTCTGATAATCTTGCTTATACAATTATGATACTTAGGATAATCACCTAGGTGTTTTTATTTTTGAAATGAAAAAAACAACAACAATCACGAGGCCCTTAAGAAATGACGAAATGATCCTGAATCTGATCTGTTACAAGAAATATCCTTCCTAATATTCATATCTAGTGAGTAAAACTCCTACCCAACAATATACATATAATATGAACAACAATATTTTTCTGCATTTGCTAAATAATCATGGGAACAAAAGATGACTTGAGGCATCATGATCCAATAGTATATATACAGGATCGATGCGACTAAGCTGGCGAAGAACATCGAGATGGTTCCAGCGTAGGATCTGTATGTATTGTAAGGGAGTTTCGCGTGCCTAAATTGCCCCCCGTCTTTGTCAGCCACACCTAATAGAAGCAACATACATGGCTATGCTGTTTTTAAGAACCTTAGCTTGAACAATCACAAGAGAATGTAGCACCTGACAACAATGTAACTGCACAAGAAAGAGCTTACTACTGCCCCCACTCACAAATTGCAAATCACGACAATCGAAATGAGTCTTAAAGTGCCGACGTAATATTTCGAACCTTTGAGAAGCTCTCCGGTAACAAAGGTGAAAAGATGAAGATGTAGTCAGTTCACTGTTAGACTCATTAACAATAACAAAGATGGGTAAAAAGAGAGGCTACCTATAGTCCCCATGTGTGTCTGATTTACCTTAACAAAGGCTACATAAGGAAATATACCAACCCAGAACCTATGTGCACGAGCTTGTACAGAGTTTCTGAAAATGTAGAGCAGAAAGAAAAGCAGATTGTCAGATAACATTCAACCTTTCATTCTTAATTTGCATGGGTTCTCCATTGCATAGGTAACTAAACCAAGAAGTTAATATGACAAAATTCTCTACCAAACTAAATCATTTTGGTAGCTTAATTTTGATTTATAATTACAAGATTGATGAGCTAAGAGATGATGTTGAGTTAGCATGTACTCTCTCTTATAGAATTCCTCCATGCAAATCGAATCAATCATCAATCAGAAAAAGAAACAAGAGAGTAGGATTATTTAGATGGCCAGCAAAGCTTACTTGGTCCAAGAGGCGGCGGTTGCCGACCTGCTCCCAGAAGTCAAGCATTGTCATGCCAGCGTGTACATGAGCATGATAACATCAGCATCCCGGAGAAATAGGCTCTCCAACCACATGGACCCACCAATGTCAGTTACATCGAAGAGACCAACCAAGTCAACGACCCTGTGATGTTGATCCCGGCGATGGAATCATTTTTTCTGGTGAACTTTTGTCTAGCATTTTGGCAGCGGGAAGGACGGCAAGCTTGGCGTCCGTGAGGAAGGTTTGCGAAGGAGGTTAAAGAAGCAGTGTATGGCATTGTCGGCCGAGATTGAAGATGCAGTCAAAAGCAAAGCGTCGATACGCAGCATGGCATCTTCATTTGTCAGTTATTCTACTTGGATTTAGTTTAGTTCAAATCTAACATTCACAAACAAAAATTATATGCTGGTAGAAAATTAAAATAAAGCACATATAAAAATAGGTAGAATAATTTTAGTTATGCTATGGTTACTTTCCCAGGAAGAATTTTGGTCCTCTATACTACATTTTCAGTTAAATGCATAGGCATCAAAATATGAAGAGTAAAGCACACATAAAAAATAAGAGCTGCCAATATGGATAATCTTTCATTGTAAGAGGATACACCTGAGCATTAAGAGAAAAGAGAGGATACAACCTAAAACCTTTATCCACTTGCATAATTAACGAAAAAGGGTTTCCCTGCTTTATATTATAAAGCAACCATCAAATACATTGAAGCAACCGATACAAACTCACGCCACACACACCCAAAGCAAGATACATGAATGCCGGGCACTGACACACAACCTCAACGACTACCAAGCACCTACAAGATGTGAGAAAAAACTCCGCTTAGCGCCGATGGAGACCACCACCATGAGCGATCGTCCGGGAAGGTGTGCGACGAACACGCCGGACCGAGGGCTCAAGGACGATGCCTCCAAGAAGGGAACGACCATGAACGTCGCCACCGTCCGATCTGAAGATCAAGTTTTCACTCGGAGCAAGACAGAAGGAGTGGAAGCACCATGATGGATCCTGCAAGGAGGAACAGGACGCCCACGGACGCCGTCACCGTCGACCAGTGTATGAACTGGGTAGGTGATGTCGCCCGGTGCTTCACCCCTTTGTCGCAACCCCGATCTGCCTACCACCCGCAGCCATGCCTCCCGAGCGGCCATGGTTTACTGCCCGCATCCGAGTCATGCAATCCGCCCACGACCAACGCGACTCCCACCGCCAGGGCCGCTGCCCCATCACCAGACCACATCAAGAGCCACCAAAGGACACGACTTTGCCCAGATCCATGACCCCAACCACCTCCAGAACTGTCGGCTGCCAACCTGCCTCGAGAGGGGCCGTGACATACATCGGCCGAGGGAACGGGGAGGTGAAATAGTAGCACCTGGCCACGACCAGTGCCAGCTACCCCCCCCCCCCCCCCGAAACCATGTTTCGCCTTGGGGCTGAAGGCCCATAATAGGAGGCACTGGCCACCGCTCGATGCCGGAGAGGAAGGATGGCAGATCTGCCGCCCCCGCCTAGAGAAGCCACCAGGGGGGTCCTCCCGCGCCGAGCGCCGCCATCCAGCCACAAGGGCCCGACTGGGCAGGGGCATCCCACCTCCCCCACTGTCGCGCTGCCCCCCACCAGAGAACCATGATGAGGGGGCCGCCCGCAACCCGGTCAACCGTGACCCCCGACGCCAGAAGCGGCTCCGAGGCACCGATGGAAGCAACCGCCACCGTCGCCACCCGCTGGCCCACACCATCATCATGCCGCCCGCCGCCCAAGGCCACGCCACCATCGTCGGCCAGCTCAGGAGCGCCGTTGTGCCGCCATGCCCAGCATCGAGCGCAGCGTCCCCGCCCGCGAGATCTGGCGCACGACGAATCCCACGCGCATGGAGATGAAGAGGCCCCGCCTCCGGCGGCGATGATCGGGCTTGATAACCCACAAGTATAGGGGATCAATTGTAGCCTTTCTCAATAAGTAAGAGTGTCAAACCCAACAAGGAGCTAAAGGTAGAACAAATATTCCCTCAAGTTCTATCGACCACCAATACAACTCTACGCACGCTTAATGTTGTCTTTACCAAGAACAAGTATGAAACTAGAAGTACTTTGTAGGTGTACCGGGATAGGTTTGCAAGATAATAAAGAACGCGTAAATAAAAATTAGGGGCTGCTTAGATGAAGAAACAACTAAGTTAGTCTTAGTAGAGAGCATTTTGTCACAAGAAAGTTATTTGTCCCTAGGCAATCGATAACTAGACGGGTAATCATTATTGCAATTTTATATGAGGGAGAGGCATAAGCTAACATACTTTCTCTACTTGGATCATATGCACTTATGATTGGAACTCTAGCAAGCATCCGCAACTACTAAAGTTCATTAAGGTAAAACCCAACCATAGCATTATAAGGTATCAAGTCCTCTTTATTCCTATACGCAAACAACCTACTTACTCGGGTCTGTGCTTCTGTCACTCACGCCACCCACCATAAGCGAATCATGAACATATTGCAAACCCTACAACGGGGATCCCTCACGCTTGCGCGACACGGAGAGCACCATAGGACAGCACCAATAATAAAACATGCAACTCAAACCAATCATGATCATCAATTAACCCATAGGACAAAACGGATCTACTCAAACATCATAGGATAGCCATACATCATTGGGAAATAATATATAGCATTGAGCACCATGTTTAAGTAGAGATTACAGCAGGGAGAAGAGGTGTAGAACCGCTGCATAGAGGGGGAGAGAGTTGGTGATGACGGCGGCGAAGTTGTTGGTGTAGATCGCCGTCACGATGATGGCCCCGGTGGCGTACCGGCACCACCGGGAGAGAGGGGGAGAGAGCCCCCCTCCTTCTTATTATTCCTTGTCCTCCCCCTAGATGGGAGGAGGGTTTCCCCTCTGGTCCTTGGCCTCCATGGCAGCGGAGGGGCGGGAGCCCCTCCGAGATTGGATCTCTCTCTCGGTTTCCTTCTGTTTCTGCCTTCCCAGATTCTGGCCTTTTACCATTTCTTAAATTCTCGGAGATCCGTCACTCCGATTGGGCTGAAATTTTAACATGATTTTTATCCGGATATTAGCTTTGTTGCAGCAAAAGAAGGGCACCAACCGCCTTACGGGGTGACCAGAAGCCACCCTGGCGCGCCCTACCCCCCAGGGCGCGCCCCTCGGACACCGCCTTCTGTTGATTCCACTTCCCAAAATTCACATATATTCCAAAAAAATCTTCGTAAGTTTTTATCCCGTTTGGACTTCGTTTGATATGGATTTTCTGCGAAACAAAAAAACATGCAACAAACAGGAACTGGCACTGGGCACTGGATCAATATGTTAGTCCCAAAAATAGTATAAAAAGTTGCCAAAAGTATATGAAAGTTGTAGAATATTGGCATGAAACAATCAAAAATTATAGATACGATGGAGACGTATCAGCATCCCCAAGCTTAATTCCTGCTCGTCCTCGAGTACGTAAATGATAAAAAAAGATAATTTTTGATGTGGAATGCTACCTAGCATAATCTTGATCATATAATCTAATCATGGCATGAATATTAAGACACGAGTGATTCAAAGCAATAGTCTATCATTTTACATTAAGACAATAATACTTCAAGCATACTAATAAAGCAATCATGTCTTCTCAAAATATCATGGCTAAATAAAGTTATCCCTACAAAATCATATAGTCTGGCTATGCACCATCTTCATCACACAAAGTATTAAATCATGCACGACCCCGGTTTTAGCCAAGCAATTGTTTCATTTTTTAGTATTCTCAAACTTTTTCAACTTTCACGCAATACATGAGCGTGAACCATGGATATAGCACTATAGGTGGAATAGAATATGGTGGAGATTGTGGAGAAGACAAAAAGAAGGAGATAGTCTCACATCAACTAGGCAAATTAATGGGCTATGGAGATGCCCATCAATCGATATCGATGCAAGTGAGTAGGGGTTGCCATGCAACGGATGCACTAGAGCTATAAGTGTATGAAAGCTCAAACTGAAAACTAAGTGGGTGTGCATCCAACTTGCTTGCTCACGAAGACCTAGGGAAATTTGAGGAAGCCCATCATTGGAATATACAAACCAAGTTCTATAATGAAAAATTCCCACTAGTATATGAAAGTGACAATATAGGAGACTCTCTATCATGAAGATCATGGTGCTACTTTGAAGCACAAGTGTGGAAAAAGGAATAGTAGCATTGCCCCTTCTCTCTTTTCTCTCATTTTTTTTGATGGGCTTCTTTGGCCTCTTTTATTTTTTGTAAAGTCCGGAAACTCATCCCAACTTGTGAGGGAATCATAGCTTCCATCATCCTTTGCTCACATGGGACAATGCTCTAATAATGATGATCATCACACTTTTATTTACTTACAACTCAAGAATTACAATTCGATACTAGAACAAAATATGACTCTATATGAACGCTTCCGGCAGTGTACCGGGATGTGCAATGATCTAGCGTAGCAATGACATAAAAAAAATGGACAAGCCATGAAAACATCATGTTAGCTATCTTACGATCATGCAAAGCAATATGACAATGATGTTGCGTGTCATAATAAATGGAACGGTGGAAGTTGCATGGCAATATATCTCGGAATGGCTATGGAAATGCCATAATAGGTAGGTATGGTGGCTGTTTTGAGGAAGGATATATGGTGGGTGTAATGCACCGGCGAAAGTTGCGCGGTACTAGAGAGGCTAGCAATGGTGGAAGGGTGAGAGTGCGTATAATCCATGGACTCAACATTAGTCATAAAGAACTCACATACTTATTGCAAAAATTTATTAGTCATCGAAACAAGGTACTACACGCATGCTCCTAGGGGAAGGGTTGGTAGGAGTTAACCATCGCGCGATCCCGACCTCCACACAAGGGATGACAATCAATAAATAAATCATGCTCCGGCTTCATCACATAACGGTTCACCATACGTGCATGCTACGGGAATCACAAACTTTAACACAAGTATTTCTACCAATCCACAATTACTCACTAGCATGACTCTAGTATCACCATCTTTATATCGCAAAACTATTGAAAGGAATCAAACACATCATATTCAGTGATCTACAAGTTTTATGTAGGATTTTATGACTAACCATGTGAATGACCAACTCCTGTTAAATCTCTAAATAGATATAAGTGAAGCATGAGAGTTTAATTATTTCTACAAAAGATATGCCCACGCTCTAACAAATATAAGTGAAGCAAAAGAGCATTCTATAAATGGCGATTTTCTATGTGTAGAGAAACAAGCAATCCAAACTTCAAATGATATAAGTGAAGCACATGAAGCATTCTATAAAGCCATACTCAAAAGTTATAAGTGAGGTGCAAAGAGCCTTCTATAAATCAACCAAGGACTTTCTCATACCAGCATGGTGCATTATTAAAAGAAAAATAAAAAGCGCACGACGCTCCAAGATTTACGCATATCATGTGACAAATAAAAATATAGATCCAAGTAAAATTGCCGATGGTCGTTAGAAGAAAGAGGGGATGCCTTCCGGGGCATCCCCAAGCTTAGTTTCTTGGGAGTCCTTGAATATTACCTTGGGGTGCCTCGGGCATCCCCAAGCTTAGTCTCTTTCCACTCCTTATTCCTTCATCCATCGTGATCTCACCCAAAACTTGAAAACTTCAATCACACAAAACTTAACAAAACCCTCGTGAGATTCGTTAGTATAATAAAGTAAATCACCACTTTAAGTACTGTTGTGAACTCATTCCAAATTCATATTAGCATTATATCTACTATAGTCCAACTTCACCATGGTTCATACCCCCCGATACTACCGATAGATCCATCAAAATAAGAGAACAATGCATATAAAACAGAATCAGTCAAAAACAGAACAGTCTGTAGTAATTTGAACATCTACCATACTTATGTAACTCCAAAAATTCTAAAAAATTAGGAAAACATAAAAAATTTGCATAGTAGTACTGTGTAAAAATTTCAGAAACTTTTGATGTTCCAGTAAAAAATGTAAATTCACGCACTACAGCCAAAGTTTCTGTTTTTGCACTGCACACACCGAACAAGCAATCCAATCATCCTAAAGGCAAATCTTGGCACATTATTTTTATAATACAAGGGATTTATACAAGGGGATAATTTTTTTTTGAAAAGTTTCTGTAATTAAGATTCACAAAGTTTCCATGGGCATGAACAAAGTTCAAGGAGCTCCCCCACTTCAACGGTGCTCGTCCTTCTTACTTTCACTTCTCTTTTTGAAAAAGTTTTAGGTTCCCCTCTTTATTTTTTTGTTTTTGAACTATATAAAAGCACTCAACAGAAATAAATGACTCTCTAAAACTTCTGGGTTGTCTCCCTTGCAGTGCGTTCTTTAAAGCCATTAAGCTAGGCATAAAGTGCTCAAGTAATTGATCCACCCGGATCCCAAGGTATATCAAAGCCAATTTTAATTAACAATGATTTTTAATTTAGTAGTGAGCACAATTAACATATATCATGCAACAATGAAGTCTAACTCTCTTCTATGCATTGGCATATCATAAAAGAACAATTCATGCACATCAAGTAAAGGCCAATACATAGCATAAGCAGTTTCTTGCAATTTTATCATGTTGGAAACATAGAGACGTGGAGATGTAGTTCTTCTCTCATAATAATTGCAAGTAAGAGCAGCAAGCACATGCATATTATATTTATCAAAATTATCATGTGCAATAGTAGAACGCAACCCATCAATATAATCCTTAATAAACGCAAACTTCTCCGATATAGTGTACTTGGGAGAATTCAAAAAGATAATAGGACTATCATGCGTGGGTGCAATAGCAACAATTTCATTCATAACATAAGAAACTCTATCAAGTTCATCTCCATAAGCATAATTCATATTGGCATCATGGCCACAAGCATAACAAGCATCAATTTCATCAAAAAGGGATATTTCAAACGAATCCAAGGGATCATAGCAATCATCATAGCATTCATCCTTTGGTAAGCACGAAGGGAAATTAAACAATATATGAGTTGAAGAGTTACTCTCATTAGAAGGTGGGCACGGGTAGCTAGTCTGCTCTTCCTCCTTTTGTTCTTCGCTCTCCTCGTCATCTTTTTCATCAAATGAGCTCACAGTGTCATCATTTTCTTCTTCCATAGTTTCCTGCAAAATATTAGTCTCCTCTTGGACAGCGGAGGACTCCTCAATATATGGCTTAACATAAGCATTAGAAGCATAGTTTTCATAGCAATATTTAAGTATGGAAAAACTTTCAGATTTGTAAAGAGTAGCATCATACTTTTCAATCAAAGAAGCAATTTCATAGGCACCCTTAAAAGCAACAAATTCTTCAATTTGCTCAATATCATAGTAATTATAAACACCCTTGGCATAAGAAGATACGATTAAATTATCCTTAAACTCACATTGATAGGGAAGGTGTTTTTTAGGGTCCTCAGACCAACAAGTAAAATCATAAATTTCGCATAAATTCCAAGCATAGCATTGCAAAGTATTAATATGATGCCATAAAAGTTTCCCTTTTTGAGATAAGCGGTGTCGCACATAATAAGCATGCTCATTTAATGATTTGCCCTCAACTAAGCTAGTTGGGGTTTCAGCATGAGCACAAACGGATCGAAGATGATCCAAGTAAAAAGCTTCAATAGTGTGATAGATTTTGGGTGGTTCTTCAACCATTGGTGTAGTAGGTTCAACTAATTTTTTTGGTATTTCGTGTTCCATATCCATAACTAAAGATAGAGAACAACTTAGAACAGCAAATAAAATCTACTTAGTGATAAAGCAAACAAGCACCCACGAGAATATTCACCCCACGCTATAGCTCCCCGGCAACGGCGCCAGAAAAATTTCTTGATAGCCCACAAGTATAGGGGATCAATTGTAGCCTTTCTCGATAAGTAAGAGTGTCGAACCCAACGAGGAGCTAAAGGTAGAACAAATATTCCCTCAAGTTCTATCGACCACCGATACAACTCTACGCACGCTTAACGTTCGCTTTACCTAGAACAAGTATGAAACTAGAAGTACTTTGTAGGTGTAACGGGATAGGTTTGCAAGATAATAAAGAACGCGTAAATAAAAACTAGGGGCTGCTTAGATGAAGAAACAACTAAGTTAGTCTTAGTAGAGATCTTTTTGTCACAAGAAAGTTATTTGTCCCTAGGCAATCGATAACTAGACCGGTAATCATTATTGCAATTTTATATGAGGGAGAGGCATAAGCTAACATACTTTCTCTACTTGGATCATATGCACTTATGATTGGAACTCTAGCAAGTATTCGAAACTACTAAAGTTCATTAAGGTAAAACCCAACCATAGCATTATAAGGTATCAAGTCCTCTTTATTCCCATACGCAAACAACCTATTTACTCGGGTCTGTGCTTCTGTCCTTTAATGATTTTTAGAGCCTTTCCTAGTCCTCTCTTTCAAAATTCTTCCCTCCATATAGGAATTTTTGGAAATATTATTGTGGGCTTTGTTAGCTTTCCTAAACCATTTCATTATTACTTTAATAACAGTAGGAATTATTTCGTAATAAAATTTTGCCCAAGATAGCTCTTTTAAAGGCATTTTCAATCTTTGTAATGCTTTTGTTGTACTACAACCATTTTAAATAATTATTTAAAATTCCACAAAAATTATGGGAGGTCATGTGAGGCCTACAGACCACTCTTATGCAAAAACCCAACTTGGTGTTTTGGAAATTTTGAGTGAACCTTCCTCTTTTCCATTCTGTCCATTTTCTAGGTTATAACTACAACCCTAATTTTCCTTGCTCAAAAAATTCCCAAAATTTTCCCACTTATAGTCCTTCCAAACAAACCCTTAAGTCCAGAAGATCAGCTCCATATGCCTCTTGGAACATCACCAAATACCCCTCTGTAGTTTCTGTCTAGAAACTAAATTCTTCAAAACTTGCACTGACAAGTTTTTCATTTTGCCCAACCAACTCCACCACCATCTCTAACATCTAATGAGACATCATCTTGTCAAATTTCACATCCCACAAAACCCTCTAGATGGTCATAGCATTTTGTCAAGCACCTTGTATGCATGGCAGAAAGTTTGCCTCTTCTTAAACTGCTTTGCACACTTGGTCTTTTGGCCAAACTAACATGTCCACCAACTTCATCATGTCCAGGAGCATCACTCTTCCAAGACTCAGTTTACCTAGATCACCCTAGACCCATTTGGCACATCATCGAGAACCTTCCATGCATATCCAGAGCGTGCCCGGAGCGCCATGATTGCAGGCATCAGCACCGCCGCGTGCAGCCTCCCCTGCTGCCTATCTGCTCGTCCAAATCCTTCCCCTGGATCGCCATAACACCACTAAACCCCGCCGACACCTCCTCTTGTCGCCTAGAGCCATCCCCCACCAACCAGAACCGCCGCCCGCGGTCCCCGACTCGGGTACGGCACCGTCCAGGGTGCCTGGCACCAATCCGAGGCCACCAGAGCCCGCCTCACCTTAACTGCGAGTCGCCGCCGCCCCTATCAAACTCCACCGTCCTCACCGACCTCAGCCACCGCCTCCCCTCACCATTAATGGCCGCACCACCATGCCCATCTTCGGGAACCGAGGGAACCGACCTCGACGGGCTATAAAAGCCACCCCAGGCCCTCGAACAGCACCACCACACTCCCCTCTCCCTCTTTGAGCCCCCTCAAGCAGCCAAGCGACCGGAGGAGGTCGTCTTCCTCGATTCCGGCAGCTACGGCTGCCGCCACTCCTCCGATGACTTCCACGCCTCCAGAACCTCTCTTCACTTGTTTTCTTCTCCAGTAGCTTCCCTGCAACCCCAGTAACCCACTCCCCCTCTCAATTTTGATTGGAGCCACCGTAGGCGGAAGCCCCCTCCTGCCCAGCGCCGCCGTCCGCTGAGAACCTCACCGCCGGCGACTCCGCTCCTCCCTCTGATCGTGGCGAGTACAGGGAGGACCGACGTGATCTCCTGGTCACGCGGGTGCCCTCATCTCCTCGGATGGTGCCGCCGTTCACCGGCACCGGTCGCCGAAGCGCCGCCCCTGTTCTGCCGTGGAAGGACGACGCGGGCGCCAGTCAAGCATGACAGGTGGGGCCCGGAGGGACCCACTGCCAGCCTCCCAGCCCCGCTGTTTAAGTGGAGACAGATCCTCCAGAAGCCGTCTTCGCGCAAGGGAAAGCGTATTCTCTGGAGTACGTCATCGACATCAGCACTTCTTCCCCGCTGCCGAACGGCTGGGCCCGGCCCAATGGCACCGCGCGCCTATACCGCGCTCAGGGCGCTCCCCTGTCCTTTCCTTTTTCTCTTTACCAGTGAGATTCAAATAATTCCACAGAAGCCATTTCTACACCAAATTTAATAATTCAAATTTCTACCTACTCCTAAAATCATAACATATTAATATAAACAAGGTGAACATTTTTCCTGAACCTTGCTTCTTCAAGATTTGGTAAAAAGTCTTTTTCTTTATTTATTTTCAACTTAGAAACTCTCTTAGTAATTCTTATGAACTCCAAATAATTTGATTCCTTTTCTGTTATTTTTCATTTTCCCTCTAGTTTATTTTAGTATTTATTTAAAAAATATTTGAAACACTTTTTAGTACTATTTTAGAATTGTGTGGTGATTTCAATATTTCTTTGAAATAGGGAAAATGGAGGGAAGATAATTTCTTGCAAAATTTTGAAGTGACCAACACCACTGCATGCTCAAGGAAAGCATCTTGAACACTTGATATGGTGATTGCATGGTCGATTATTTGCCTGAATAATTAAATCATGAGTATGTCAAATTCCAATAAGATTTGCATATGACTAGTTATGCATGCATGATCACATGGGAACATTTCATATTCATCAAAGCATGATGTTTTAGTGAGCTTGGTTACTTTCACTTGTCATGTATGCCCGTGTTGGTCTGGACTAAACTGCAGGAAAGAATCAGTCACGAGTAAAGTGACCGTGAGACTGAATTCTCGTGATGACGAGAATGATCAGTAAGGGCATGTTGGGACATGTCAGGTGGTGACCCTGTTGGGTACTACCGAGAAACTTGATTGTGCTAACCAATGCAGGAAACTTAAACCTCCTGAGTCGACCGTAGATCGAGTCTTGTTCCGGTAACCCCCATACTTGATTCGTGTTGCCACTTGTCCCTACCTCAGGTGGGGTATGGTTCAGTAATTTGTTAACCCCTTTCCATGCACACACCGTACAGAGGGCCACGATGAGGGTTTCCGCAGCCCTGGACTAAATCATGTCATCGGGTCAGGGGCATGGGTGTTTTCGGCTGGTAGCCAAGAGGGGGGCACCCCTTGTAATCCGCGCATATGCATAGTGATCCCATGTAGGACGTTGGTCTCCCCGCCTTAGAGTTTTACCGAACAGATACCTTGGGTGATTCCTGGCATCCGGATGGTTAAGCAGGTGTGTGCTGGTCAGGTGTGTTTCAACCTAAAGACCGTAATGGGAATTAGCCAACGTCTCGTGCTGGCTAAGGAAATCCTTTACTTGTGGGTAAAGAGTACACCCTCTGTAGAGTTATATCTATTCGAATAGCCGTGTCCGTGGTTAAGGACTACAGTCTGGGTTGGTCAAGTGTCAGTCTTAGAGTCGGTCTCCGGAGGAAATAATTAAAATTGAGCGTGGTTTAGTTTGCAGGATAATATTTGCTGCTACTAGTGTTATCATGAATATGATTGATGATATGATTATCATTGTGGACTAACCCTGTCATTTTATTTTATTTTCTGAGTGTCTCATCGGCTGGCTAGACTACCCCGGGTGTCGTGGTTTTGTCACGGCAGATGTCCGAACACTTAGGTCCGGGGCCATCGCTAAGGCGGTGGACTCAAATTGGTTGATCGAGATGAGGGACGCGAGTTTACCCAGGTTCAGCCCCTCAAGAAGAGGTAAAAGCCTACGTCCTGCTTGTGTTGTATTGATTGGAGTATTGATTGCAAGGGAGCGGATTCGCTTGACCTAGCTCTCGATCGATTGGTCTCTGTCTAAGCCGCCCCAGGGTCTTGCCTTTATATAGGAGGTCAAGGCCCTGGGTTACACGAGTCCCAAACCGACTCGAACAACGTACTCAATCCTAACTCTAAACCGCCTTGCCTCTCTGGGCAATCCGGCTCCGGGCGGCTTACCCGCCCGGGTCTCATACCATCTTCTGTCTTGGGCCTTTGTCTTGTTCTGTCCGATAAGCCGCCCTGCGGTCTGGCCTTCATCTTCCAGCCCACCTTAAGGGTCCTTTTGGCTATGAGCCGCCAGGTATGACCCGGCCCCTCCTGGGCGGGTCTTACCATGGGGTTATATCCCCAACATTAGGCCCCAGATTGATTTGAGCTTTGTTCATGTCAATCTTCAAACTCACTTGGCGACGAGTCTCACACTTTCGTCATCTGGAAATGAAAAACTGGTAACCCGCCGTGACATCACGTCGAATATGCTAAAAAGATTCTGTGATGTTCGCAACGGATCTTCTCATTAAACGGTCGGCCCGAAAATCGAGGCGTCCCCTCCGGTCAATTACCACTGATCCTCTCTGACTTTCCCGCGCACTGTTGCCGTCCCCATCTTATAAATAGGGACATGAGGGGTCTCTTTCCCTTTCTCCGCCACCGCTGTCTCTTCTTCCTCCTTCAGACTCGTGCCTCCAGAGCTTCGCCGCGCCGACCGGATCTCACTGCCGTCCCCAACGCCGGCCGCTGCATCAACATGACTCGTACCAGAAAACTCGCCAGCTCGCCCGCATCCGCAAGGTACCACTCTCAGCCTTTGTTGGATCTGTTTTCATTCCGACTAGGATCTCCCCGAGTTCATCGGGTTTCTCTAGTGTCCTTCGCTATTCGTCGGAGTGTTCTTCATGGCGCAGACCACCAAGTATCCCCTTGAACCTCATAGCACTGCCTATCCGTCGCGGTCGTCTTCTTAATGTCAATGTCCGCTTGTTTTAGATCTGCGCATCATTCTTCACCGCGCGCTGTCCGCCTCCTCTTCCACTCCCCCTTTTTAGGTTTTGGAATATGCTTCATTTATCTTCACCTGTAGATCTTACTGCCATGGTCATAAGTTGTGAAACCTGTTTTCCATGTCTGACCCGTCATTGCATTGCCGGCTCTCTGATAAAATATATTGGCGGCTTACTACCTCATCATCATTCTGTCCACAGCTACCTTAATTATTTAACGTTTTTCTAACCCGCCATATTCTGCATCTTCTCATAGTTTAACCCGCCACCATGTCAAGAGCACCCGCGTCTTGCGATTGGGTTGGCTCCGGAGTCACCGAGTAGCTTCTGCTTGAATTTGTGGAATCGGGTATCCTGCCGGCTCAAGACGTCATACACTGGCGGATTCCAGGGCCAGAAATTAGGCCTACTCCTAAGGAAGGGGAGGTTGTCATATTTACTGATCACCTCCTCCGCGGTTTCAGCCCGCCCGTGTCAAAGTTTTTCTGGGACGTTCTGTAGGAGATATGCCCTAGAGGCAATAATAAATGTTATTGATTATCTCCCTGTTCATAATTAGGTTTATGTTCCATGCTATAACTGCTATGGTTCTCGAGTCTACAATAACCACGAGGCTCGGAGGAAGACTCATATGCACGTGTGGGATAATAAACGGTAAAATGTATTCCTAGTCAAGCCTCTATGACTGGCTCAAGTATTGCATGATGATCCTGTTTTCCTGATCATGGGCATGGCTATGCCGGCAATTTTGAGGGCACAATTGTTGGTAGAACACTTGTGTTGAATCGACCCGATTGATGTTATGCTATGAGATACATTCGTCATAAGTTTATGGTTAATAACACAGAGAAGTTAATGTTTGCATAATTCCTTAGACCATGAGAGTGTCGAGTTTCTTCATGCTTGCTTCATGAACTTTGGGGTTTGTTAAACGTCATCCGTAAATGGGTGGCTATTACGGCGGCTTACGGGTTCATGGAAAAGTATGTCAAGGGACTTGATAGCTCAAGATTGGGATTTGCTCCTCCGACGATGGAGAGATATCTCTGGGCCCTCTCGGTGTTACGGTATCCATCATCGTCTGGCCAGACACAGGGTGATTTGATCACAGGGATGCCGGAACACGGGAACGAGAAAAGAGAACAATACCGGCAATGAGGTAACTGGCATTGTGGACAAGTGTTGATCCACGAGGATGCCGATGTTTCTCACCTCGGGTAATTGTAACATATCGCGAAGCAACAGGAATAGCTCACGGCAACTGGAGGTTCACTCGAATATTTATTCGTGTGGGTATAGGGATCGATATGGGTGTCCACGGCTCCGATGTTGATCATTGATCGGAAGGGGTTCCGGGTCATGTCTATGCTTCACCGAACCTATAGGGTCACACGCTTAAGGGTCATCTATCTGCTGAATACTAGACAGGGAGTCTGAGAGAAAATCACCGAAAAAGTTTCGGACGCCGGAAAAGTTTCGGACAGCGGAAAAGTTCCGCAGAGAGGTCACCGGATGAGTTCCGGTGAAACTGAAAAGTTGTTTCAGAGGATACCATAAAGTCAAATTGGTTTTGGCACATGCCTGATAATTCTTGGAGGGTGCCAGAATCATTCTGGAAACTTTCTGGAATTTTCCGGGATGAAAACCGGAAATGTTCCGGAGCTGCCGAAACCGCTTCAGATGCTTTTCGCAGATGAAATCACTAAACCGGAATTGTTCCGGCTCGCGTTGAAAATTATTTTGGTGGGTACTAGAATTGTTCTAAGCCCACATGAATATTTTCAGTTCGATCAGACGCTGAAAAATGTCGTCATGAATAGTGAAAGTGCTTTTTGGGATATTTTTGGAAAGCCACCTTTTGGGGCTTTGCTCCAAAAGATCTTGGGGATGACATGGATGGATAGGGGCCATTTTTGGGGCCCCACATGAGGGTGTGGCCGGCCACATGGTGGACTCCTTCATGGAGTCCCCCTTGTTCCTTGGTTTCACCTTTTAGGTCCTTGGGAAGGACTCCTTTCCATGTGGGTTTTGGGTTTTCTTGTAAAACCACCCTACCCCTTGGGTTTCCTATAAATAGGAGGTGTGTGGGCTGCCATAAGACACACTCTTGCTCTCATACACAAAGCCATGCATGATCTGGTATTCTTCTCTCCCTCCCAGCGAAATAGTTTCGTAGAGCCGAAAGGCTGTCTGGGTTCCGGCAGGAACTAGTTCTGGACGGCGAAGCCCTGCCGGATAGATGACACCGTATGTGTGCAACTCTGTAGAGAGATCGTAGTTTCGGTCTTAGTTCGAGAGTGCCTCCCGAAGGGCTGTCCGTGTGACCGTCCGAGTTTTGGAGGTCCTCCCGAAGGGCTGTCCGAGTGACAGTCCGAGTTTCGGAGGTCCTCCCGAAGGGCTGTCCGCGACACCGTCCGGGGGACTGTGTGACCGCCTCCCGGAGGGCTGTCCGCGGGGCAGATGAGGGTATACATCCTCGCGGTTGGGAGGTTGTAAAATCCTAGCTGCGGGGATCTGCACCGCCGATCGTCATCGACTCTACTTCCGCTGCGCTACGAGTCGGCAACGAAAGAGATCAAACCTTGTATGCAGTCTCCATAGTGGTCCTGGGCTGGTGCGTAGGTCGGAAATTTTTTGTTTTCTACTGCGTTACCTAACAGTGGCATCAAGAGCCGTGCTATGCATAGATGCAGGTTGCGATCTAGAATACATTGAGATGTATGGGTGTTGCACAATATAATTAGGTAGTAGAGGAGATCTATTGCTGAAAATTATTTGTGCGGGTAGCAGATGAAGTCTGTTACCCGATGTTCTTGTTGCTTCCCTCGAATTTGCATATTTCTGATCTTGATAACAGTATGGTGGAGTTTCAATGTTCTGGCAATCCGCAATCCTGATTGATCAACGAAGTGCTAACAGTTCATTGAATTCCACCGTAGTTAAAAAGAAAGATGAAATTTTGCAGACGAAAGGGCAATGCAGATGTGATCTGCACGGGGGTCACGCGTATGACAAAGTTTAGTATGGGGCTCGAGATTTTATTATCTCGTGTTTCATACACCCTGGAATGTTAATCTAGCGACTTGGATTATCATGCTTGATGATGGACGTTGGTAGCTTCGGTTTGTTTCGAAACCTTAGAAGCCACGTAAAATAAAATTTTGCATGGACCGATTAGAGGCGTCTAACTTGGTTTTGCAGGATGGTTTGCATGTGCATGTGATGTGGTATAGCAGTGTTCATAATAATTTGATTATGTATGAGATGACTATATGATGTAAATTGATTAACATGACCTGCGTGTCATGATTCGGCATGATGGCTGGAGCCATATGATTGCACTTTAATGACCTGCGTGTCAACCTTATGTAATGCACTTCTTTTTATTAAGCTATAGAGATAGCAATATTATCTGGTGCATCCACAAGGTGGTGGCAATCTTCGCGAAGGTGAACACCAACGCGAATGCTGAAGACGAAGAAATGAAAGACTTCTCCGTCAGAAAGGGCTATACCATATCATGCTATTATGAATTGCCTGAGATGTTTATCCCTTATGATGCACCCTTCTTGATTGCGCGGTAGTCGCTTTTATTAGGGTGATCTCTCACAAAAATA
The DNA here is from genome assembly GCA_039707655.1 of Elymus sibiricus. Taxonomy (NCBI): domain Eukaryota; kingdom Viridiplantae; phylum Streptophyta; class Magnoliopsida; order Poales; family Poaceae; genus Elymus; species Elymus sibiricus. The sequence continues at coordinate 455,463,834 of CM077675.1, read as the reverse complement.
TCAAGTAGATAGTGTTCTCCCAAGTGTAGCACCGTCACGGCACCTAACTTTTCGGGGTACGCCATGGATGCATGGGTGCGAACGATTAGGGATGTGTGAGGCGGGTGAGTTGAGACCTCGCAGCGAGATCACTTGGTTGTCTTGACGTTCAGGCATGAGTGTCATGAGCTCGGAACACACGCATCGAAAGATGAACAAGAGTCACATGGAGATGTGATCGGCAAGTTGGCCTACCGATTAAAATTCCCGTCATGAGATGATGATTCTATGGCGATGAATTGAAGTCTGGATCTTGTATCACTCAAAATCAATTATGAGAGATATTGATTTGAGTGGGAGCGCACTGTAGAATTAACTTGTTTAATTCTCAGTGCAATTAATTATGAACCCTGTCTAAGTGTGATTTGCATAATAGTTGTAGAATAATGGCTCGCGTTTCCACCTTCCCTGTTAAAATTGAATAGCTGTTAAATATCTGGTTAAAACTTTACGGTTGGTAACGTAATATGAGGATTGTCCTCAAGAGTGCCGAGAAGGGCTTTGTCCTATCGCATGCTTTTGGCATTCTCCCGCTAATGCTATGGATCATGTGACTCTCGTCCTTCGATCCAAAAGCTAGAATTCTGTTTCAGTCAAGTGCAATACGTTTGCTTCCATGAGACCCGAACTTCGAAAGTTTGGATAGTTATGTGATATTCATGGAATCTGAAAATCATTTTCAGAGATAGACAAAGGCTAAAAGATATGAGATATCCAAAGCAATGCTTGTTTGCAAACTGTTAGTAAAGGAGTTTACTATGCATTAGACTGATAAGAGAGGGATCCAGAAGAACGCCTGTCATATGATGATGGTGAATAAAACAACAACTTAAAGAGAAAGGAAGTATCCGAAGGGTGTTAGTGAAACTTTCACGCCTAGGAAGTCCGGGGCTATCGCCACTCTTAAGTTGGGTGCTTCTTCTGAGAGTAGGAGAAATACTGAAAGTTAAACTGTTAGAAGTATAATGGCAAAAGGAAAGAAGACTGGAATATCCAGCTCATGTATGAATGTCATACAAGTTTTTGATGTAAAGAAGGCTGGTCAAAGATATAGTTCTTAGGAATTATGGTTAAACATGTTAATCACTAATTCTTGGGTATTGTGAGTAAATCACAAAGATACCCGCTCGATTGCATTCTGTTGCAGCTCGATGTAAGAACTACTATGGCCTGAAAGACTAGCCAGGAATGAGGTTTAGATACACGCAGGGAACATAGTAAATGTTACTATACCTTCCAACGGTGTATTCCCTATGTATTTACTTTCATAATTCATTTTAGAGTTTTACACTCTAGCCCATTGCATAAAGTATCTTGCAAGAAGGTTATTCATAAGAGAACTTTTGATGTTCGATGTTATGAATAACATAAGGGCCATATTTTCATTATGAATGAGATGTATGTTATGAATATTGATATTAATACATTACCTCTAGGTTTACTTTCATAATTCATTTTAGAGTTTCACACTCTAGCCCTTTGCATAAGGTATCTTGCAAGAAGGTTGTTCATAAGAGAACTTATGATGTTCGGTGTTATGAATAACATGAAGGGCCATGCTTCCATACAGGATGGGATGTATGCTATGAATATTGATGGTAATATGATACATCCATAAACACTGACGCTAAATGTCGCAAGACTAAAAGAATACCACACAAGTGTGGCACTACATTTGGTCACATTGGAGAAACCCGCATGGAAATTCCATTATGATGGATTTTGAAGTCGTTTGATTTTGAATCATCTGACACTTGCAAAATTCCTCTGAAAAGTGAAGTGACTGAAATACCGTTCCCAGGCCATAAGGAACGAGCATAGAACATATTGGTGATCATACATTATGATGTGTGTAGTCCAATAAATGTTGTTGCAAGTAGTGGATTTATCTATCTTCAGAAATGACTCAAGTAGATATATGGATATTTACTTGATGAGACATGAGTCTGGATCTTTTGAAATCATTCGAAAGGTTTTCAAAATGAAGAAGAAAATATTGTAACAAGAAAATTATGTTTCTACAATTCGATTGCAGAAAGGAATATTTGAGTTACAAGTTTAGCGAATGTCTGATGAGTTGTGAAAAGAGTTTCATAACTTACACCTCCCAGAACACCACTGCAAGTGGAAAGTCCGTGAAGATGTAATCGAACCATTTATGACATGGTAAGATCAAAGATGATATTAAATAAAATTGCCATTATCCCTTTTAAAGTAATGCTTTAGAGACTGTGGCTTTTACACTGAAAAGAGATCCATCAGGTCTGTTGAAATCACGTCATGGTATGGTACGCCCAACCATGTTAAAACTTTTCTTAACATTTGGAATATGGGGCTTGTGTAAAAGGTTACAAACCTATTCCAAATCAGACAAGTGCTACTTTGTAAGGTTATCCCAAGTCATTGGGTATTTCCCCACCACTATACCGAGGCAAAGGATTTTTGCCGCAAAACGGTATGCTTTTAAAGAGAATAGTTCTTACAAAAGGTGAGTGGGAGGACAGTGCAACTCGATGAGATAACCAGTATCTTCGTCATCAGTTCAAAGGAAAGAAACCTTGGAAGTGATTCCGGAGTTTCCTACTGCAACTGATACGGAAGTCTCTACAATAAAATGTATGGACTTCGGTCGAACTTGCAGCTGAACCACGTAGGCAAGGCTCGTGCAAACCTATCAGGTGCGCAAACGAGATATTGTTGTTAGACAACAGTATACCTACAATACACAAGGAAGCGTTGATGGGCCCTGACTCCGGAATTGGCTAAATGCCAATACAATCCGAGATAGTTTCCATATAAGTGATTCGAGATTAAAATCTTGATACACCTTTCGGAAGACTTAGAGTCTAACGAATATTTATGGAACTAAAAACTGATACGGATAAAATGTTTTATCCATGAAGCTCGACTTGTTGCAATAACAAGTTCAAGGAGTTGACTACGATGAGATTGTCTCATCGTAGCGATGCTTGAAGTCGGTTTGGGTTGAACTAGCGATTAATACATATTTCAATCATGAGATATGAAACATGGATGACAAAACGATTTCCATCTGATGGAAATGAAACCTAGGACTTGTATGTGATACAGTCCAAAGTAATTTGTCGATCCAGAGGATGCTAGTAAGTATGCAAACTTCAGAGTTCCAGCGATGGACAGAAGAGAGCAAAGTGGAGTTGGAATCTTCGTTTTTGATGAAATGGTCAAGGGAGTTTGACTTCATCAAATGGGTATCGAAGATGCTTGTGATTCAAGAAAGTAAGTGGGAGCATAATAATATTTCTAAAAACCTTGTGTACTTAACACATTGTTAATTGGAAATAAATTTCTTGACACGAATTAGGACTTCATTTGAAAATAGTTTTTCAATGAAGTGCTTAGGCTAAATAGCCTCAATATTAGGCATGATGATCTATGGAGATAGATTTACCTAATGGGGCTAAGCAATGAATACATATTGACAAGATGCTAAAACCTTTTAGCATTTAAAACGCCAAGGAGTGATTCTTGCCGAAGTCACATGGAAAGAGTTTTTGCAAGACTCGGTGTCCCAAAACACTGATGAGTAAAATACATGATGGAGATTCCACACACTCTTGTGTTTGGATTAATCATGTATTCCATGGTATGTAAAAACAAACATATATGTCCAATACTCCAAAGTTGTTGCGAGTATAGATACCATAGTGATCAAAGTACTGATCATGGGACAACAGTGAAAGATGTCATTAAGTGCTAAGAGTAGTGCTGATGACATGTTTTCTCGCAAGTAGAGATTATGAAGTGCTCGTTGTAAGTGATTACATCGATACAGTCTTCATCAATGCTCCATGCGATTTTCGATTTAAATTGAGGGTTTTGTGTGATACACAATATGGTGGCACGGTAGTTGGAAATTGTTCCAAACAAGATACTGTGGCGAATTCTATAACAAAGGCTAAGTATGTTGATGCTTAAGAAGCGACAAAGAAGTTGTTGAATCATATAGTTCATTCATGAACTTAGTATGGTTCCAAGATGACTTTGGTCTATGGGACACTATTGCAGATAGTTGCTCCATAGCTCAGTCTGAGGAATCAGGTTTCGACCAATGATTCACACATATGCAAGGCCAAGTCCAGACAAAATATGAATTTTGTGAAAGCGTGAAAACGCAAGGATATGCAAAGTTACACACAGAGCTGAAGTCGTCAGATCCGTTGGACATCAGGCTATACCACATGCGAAGCATATTTTACACCAGTATGCCATAGGTGTAAAGTGCATTAGCATTGACTAGATTATTGACTCTAGTTCAAGTGGGAGTCTGTAGGAGATATGCCCTAGAGGCAATAATAAATGTTATTGATTATCTCCCTGTTCATAATTAGGTTTATGTTCCATGCTATAACTGCTATGGTTCTCGAGTCTACAATAACCACGAGGCTCGGAGGAAGACTCATATGCACGTGTGGGATAATAAACGGTAAAATGTATTCCTAGTCAAGCCTCTATGACTGGCTCAAGTATTGCATGATGATCCTGTTTTCCTGATCATGGGCATGGCTATGCCGGCAATTTTGAGGGCACAATTGTTGGTAGAACACTTGTGTTGAATCGACCCGATTGATGTTATGCTATGAGATACATTCGTCATAAGTTTATGGTTAATAACACAGAGAAGTTAATGTTTGCATAATTCCTTAGACCATGAGAGTGTCGAGTTTCTTCATGCTTGCTTCATGAACTTTGGGGTTTGTTAAACGTCACCCGTAAATGGGTGGCTATTACGGCGGCTTACGGGTTCATGGAAAAGTATGTCAAGGGACTTGATAGCTCAAGATTGGGATTTGCTCCTCCGACGATGGAGAGATATCTCTGGGCCCTCTCGGTATTACGGTATCCATCATCGTCTGGCCAGACACAGGGTGATTTGATCACAGGGATGCCGGAACACGGGAACGAGAAAAGAGAACAATACCGGCAACGAGGTAACTGGCATTGTGGACAAGTGTTGATCCACGAGGATGCCGATGTTTCTCACCTCGGGTAATTGTAACATATCGCGAAGCAACAGGAATAGCTCACGGCAACTGGAGGTTCACTCGAATATTTATTCGTGTGGGTATAGGGATCGATATGGGTGTCCACGGCTCCGATGTTGATCATTGATCGGAAGGGGTTCCGGGTCATGTCTATGCTTCACCGAACCTATAGGGTCACACGCTTAAGGGTCATCTATCTGCTGAATACTAGACAGGGAGTCTGAGAGAAAATCACCGAAAAAGTTTCGGACGCCGGAAAAGTTTCGGACAGCGGAAAAGTTCCGCAGAGAGGTCACCGGATGAGTTCCGGTGAAACTGAAAAGTTGTTTCAGAGGATACCATAAAGTCAAATTGGTTTTGGCACATGCCTGATAATTCTTGGAGGGTGCCAGAATCATTCTGGAAACTTTCTGGAATTTTCCGGGATGAAAACCGGAAATGTTCCGGAGCTGCCGAAACCGCTTCAGATGCTTTTCGCAGATGAAATCACTAAACCGGAATTGTTCCGGCTCGCGTTGAAAATTATTTTGGTGGGTACTAGAATTGTTCTAAGCCCACATGAATATTTTCAGTTCGATCAGACGCTGAAAAATGTCGTCATGAATAGTGAAAGTGCTTTTTGGGATATTTTTGGAAAGCCACCTTTTCGGGCTTTGCTCCAAAAGATCTTGGGGATGACATGGATGGATAGGGGCCATTTTTGGGGCCCCACATGAGGGTGTGGCCGGCCACATGGTGGACTCCTTCATGGAGTCCCCCTTGTTCCTTGGTTTCACCTTTTAGGTCCTTGGGAAGGACTCCTTTCCATGTGGGTTTTGGGTTTTCTTGTAAAACCACCCTACCCCTTGGGTTTCCTATAAATAGGAGGTGTGTGGGCTGCCATAAGACACACTCTTGCTCTCATACACAAAGCCATGCATGATCTGGTATTCTTCTCTCCCTCCCAGCGAAATAGTTTCGTAGAGCCGAAAGGCTGTCTGGGTTCCGGCAGGAACTAGTTCTGGACGGCGAAGCCCTGCCGGATAGATGACACCGTATGTGTGCAACTCTGTAGAGAGATCGTAGTTTCGATCTTAGTTCGAGAGTGCCTCCCGAAGGGCTGTCCGTGTGACCGTCCGAGTTTTGGAGGTCCTCCCGAAGGGCTGTCCGAGTGACAGTCCGAGTTTCGGAGGTCCTCCCGAAGGGCTGTCCGCGACACCGTCCGGGGGACTGTGTGACCGCCTCCCGGAGGGCTGTCCGCGGGGCAGATGAGGGTATACATCCTCGCGGTTGGGAGGTTGTAAAATCCTAGCTGCGGGGATCTGCACCGCCGATCGTCATCGACTCTACTTCCGCTGCGCTACGAGTCGGCAACGAAAGAGATCAAACCTTGTATGCAGTCTCCATAGTGGTCCTGGGCTGGTGCGTAGGTCGGAAATTTTTTGTTTTCTGCTGCGTTACCTAACACGTTCTTCATTTCTTCAAGCTTCACCCTCAAGACATAGGCCCAAACTCCGTCACCAACATCTGTCAATTTCAAGTCTGTGCGAAGTTTATCTGCAAGAAGAACCGTCTGTGGACCTCTTCCATGACTACTTCTACATCAACCGCCAAACTGAAGTGGTAGCCGGACCAAGTTTGGAGCTCGGCGGCGTTTCTATCCAGAGACGGAGAGAGTTGCCCTACCCAGCAGCCGCCTTACCAAGTCATCCAAAGGACTGGAACAAGACCTGGTTTTACTACAAGGACACTTCTCCCAAAGAAGAGAACCCGTTGCCGGGTTATCGTCCTACCCGGCTTTGCAAATCCGGAGTACTCCCAGACCGGATGTCCGCTGCAGAGCGAGAAAAATATGCTCCGGCTTTTGCGAAGGTTAGGGCCTTGATGGCTAACGGCTTGACCGGCGCCGACTTAACCCGTTGTTGGGTTAGCTAGAAGGTCTTAGCTCTGAGCCGGCGTGACCGGCTTATGTACGAATTTACGGGTGAACCCAATGACCCTCTTTGTTTCAACACCACCCCCCTGACAGAGCAAGATATTAACTCTTCCGTCAAAACCCTTCTTAGCAAAAAACAAGAGGCTTGCAACAAAATTGGGCTGAAGCCTTTCTGCGTCAAGAACCCGGCTCCAGCTATAAGAACTTTCTTAGCAAACTGCTCATCCTTTGGTTTTTGACCTTCTGCCTTGCTCCTTTTAACCTTTTTGGCGGCTTATGCACAGGCCGGCTCTTCTTTCTGGAAGAAGAAGCTTAATCCTCCTGTGAGGAAGCCCAAGGCGGGTAAAACACGCGCCCACAAGAAGAAGACAACTCCTGCTCAAGAACTGCTTGAGTTTGACGACTCAGAGGTAGAACTTGACTCGCTTGGCCGTCTCTTTATGCAACTTATTGACAACAATTATTCACAGGAGGAAACAGAGACCAGCCATGCTGACGCCCCTGAGGTAATTTACATTTCCTCTGACTCAGAAAACTTCTCACCAGAGAAAATACGGCGGGTCATCCGGAAAGTTCCATTTTCTTATCCTCTTGCTTATTTAGACCCTGATTTTCTTTTGAAAAAGCAACAGCTCGACTCTAGACGTCAGACCCGAAGCACCGGCTCTGAAGAACTTTTGGCCGGCTTACCAAACTCTCCGGCTCCCCGGAAACGGCATGCTAAGGTACTCTTCTAACCAAGTTCAATTTTTAACAGTCTTACATTGCAATCTTACTTATATATTTTTTTATTGTCTTAACTATTTCAGGAGACGCCCCCTTCGTCTGGTGACTCCACTGCATCCAAGCTGCCTCCTCTGAAGATCAACCCAGAGTGCATACCTTTGTACTTCCACCATACCTTTTTATCATCCTTGTCCTCTATGTGACAATCTTTTTGTTTTCCAGGGCTCAAGCAAAACGAAGGAAAACCGACGGGTCTACCGCTACTCCTACTGTCCAAGAGCCGAAGACTGCTAAGCCGGACTCCCCTGCATCTTACGCTGAGCCTACTGAGGCTAGGAAGAACGCACCTGCAGACGCTCCTCAGCCCTCTGAGCCGGCTGATGATGACATGGCCATTCCTGAGCCCAACCCTTCAACAGCCGTTGTTGTCACTGGGACGGGTTATCATCCTCCTGAACCCCATGTATTAACGAAGCACACCAGCAAGGCTGGAACATGCTCACCAGACAAATATGAGTTTGAATTCCCCGTGTTAGAGAAATTGACGGCAGATGAACTACATGCCGGTTATCTGAACCGCCTCTCCACAAGCCATAACATGGAGTCAAAACTTGTTGGAATGATGAAGAAAAAAATATGAGGTACTCCTTCTCTTGCCTTTCCTTATACCCTTATGTAGCCCCCAAGAGCTGGTTTAATATTGCAAATAGTAGACCGGGTCTTCCAATTTGAGAAGTAGATCCAAGTGTAGCCCCCAAGTCCGGGTCATTATGAAAATGATGAGCCGGAACTTCAGTGCTGAAATAATCTGGAAAAACTTCATTGTTTGAAAAGCGCCGTGTGTAGCCCCCAAGTGCCGGCTTAACTTTACGAAGATGAGCCAGAACTTCATTGTAAACTTGGAAAGAAAACACAGACATTAGCCCCCAAGTGTCAAGTATATTGCTTGCAATCTGCTTGAGACTTGTATCATAATAGCTTCATCCACTATCCACTAATGTCTCATCCTGGCGACTTAGACCTCCTGAACTGCTTTGTATTTGTACGATACAGGAAGCTTTGGATGTAGCCGAGTCTAATCTGACCGGCTTAAAGGAAAATGTTGCTTCGCAACAAGCCGCCCGGGCTGAAGCAGAAGAAAAATGGCGGGTTGCCGTTGAAGAACTTGCGAAGCTTCAAGCTGATTTCACTGCCTTCAAAAAGACTGCTGAGTCCAAAGAAGCCGCCCTGACCAAGCACGCAGATGATGCTGAACAGCGGCTCAAGCTTGTGTCAGAAGAGCTACAAACCCTCCAACGGCATATATCCAGGATGACTTCTGCTATCTTTGGTAAGTATTGAAAACCTTAGAAAATTTCCTTCCCTTGTTGAAAAAACTGTGCGGGCGGCTTACAACGCCTAACTTTCCTTGCAGGCCAAAGAAGCCACTAATTATCTTCTGACAGCTTGCTGAAGTTGAAAGCAGTATACACCTTGACAGAACAGCTATACTGCGGGATGCTTTGCACCATCAAGGTTATGCTGAATGAGAAAAGTATCCCCAAATTCATGAAGGGAGTGATAGAGCTCTTGTCAACTCTTCCCAAGCAAATTGATGAACTCAAACGATCAGCCGCCAGGAAGGGAGCAATGGCCGCTCTAAGCCGGTCTTTGGCCTTTGCCCCTGAACTGACCGCAGAAGAGATGATGGATGGCTTTCCCTCCAAGAAGGATGATGGTTCAGAATTTACAGAAGCTGACTATGCCAAGTGTACGAAGGCCTCCCGGGTACTCGCATCAATGCTTGTCAATGAAATTGATCTGTCCTCATACCAGGCGGCTTATGTCGAGGATAGCAAACGAGTGCGCTGCCCAACTTTTGAAGCCAGGGACTTAACTCCTGCACACCGTAAGCCACTCTTTGCTCCTGAAATTGACCCGTCTGCCCTCTTTGACGAGGCCCAGTTTGAAGCTTTAACAAACTGCAACTGGGATGTGGACAATCTTCAGATCAAAGAGGTCGAAGACCCGTCGCAGGATGACCCGCCGACGAGCTAAACACATTGCTCCTGGTTAGAGATGACCCAGCTTTTCTGAGCCGCCTGATTGTGTAAAAAACTTTAAGTCTGTTGCATTTTGGGCTCCCTGGAGAGCTTTATAATAGGCGTAGAAAACTTGATTGCCTCAACCATGCTACTTGGCGCACTTTTATCTGTCTTGTGTTCTGCTCATATTATCTTGTCATCATACTTCAGGGCGGCTCATCCTAGGAGATAAAACCTGCAAAAACAAACAAGACAGAATATGTTCTGTATTGCCGTGAGGGCGGCTTGAAAAAGCACAACCCGGAGATGTTGAATCTCATATGCCGGTTCTTCTGGGTGGACTCGATACTTGAACTCTTTAAAGTACAGGGTCTCTAGTGAGAGCGACTGATAAGAGCGCAACGAACCAGAGAGAGACACAGCAGGGTATGAGTACCCCCAGGTAAGATGATGCAATGATGATGCCATGTATGATGCAATGTATGATGCCATGTATGATGCAATGTATGATGTAATGTATGATGTTCTTGCTTTTTCTTCCTTTTTGTTTTTCGAAAACTCATATGCCGGTTCTTCTAGGTGGACTCGCTACTTGAACTCTTAACAGTACAGGGTCTCTAGTGAGAGTGACCGTCAACTCCTTTGAGTGGCTCAGGGTCTCTAGGCGAGATTAACTGATAAGAGCGCAACGAACCAGAGAGAGACGCAGCAAACGGCGGGTCATGCCCCCAGGGCCCATAAGCTACCTCGCACGTGAAATAAATCCGTCGTTTGAACCTTAAATAGTGCAGGGTCTTTAAAAGAGTAATTGTTTAAGAGTACGAACAGGCCACATAGCGAAGAGTCGGTAGCAGATGGGTGAGTTTATCCTCGCTTTCCGTAAGCCGGCCCTCACATGACAAGATCCGCCGGTTGAAACTTGACCAGTACAGGGTCTCTAGTGAGAGTGACTGCCAAATACTTTGAACAGCTCAGGGTCTCTAGTCGAGATTAACTGGCAAGAGTTTGGCGGGTCACCTAGTGGCGCAGCAGCAGCATACAGGCAGGTTTAACTCAAAACTTGCGGTGGCTGAAGAGCCGATCAAGAGGGTGTGTAAGTTAAACCTGGCAGGTTGGAAGCCCCCACATGACCTTGTTGACGGAGTCAACTTTTGGGTATACAACCCGGCCTTACGGTGGCTGAAAAGCCGATCAAGAGGGTGTGTAAGCTAGACCCTGGCGGGTTGGAAGCCCCCAAATGACCTTGTCGACGGAGTCAACTTTGCACAATCTGAAGTGTATAACGGGCAGAGGCCCCGGCTTGCAGGGATGCCAACTTTATTATATATATAAAAGGTATATATACAATGATGATGTACAATGATGGGAGTCAATGACTCAAGTATAGTAAGGCCACAGATGAGCGATGTTCCACGGCCGGTGGGTCTCCTGCCCGAAAGTGCGTGATTCGTCTCATACGTCAATGAGATGATATGACCCATTGTTGAGATTCTTGCTGACCACAAAAGGTCCTTCCCATGGAGGAGATAGCTTGTGCATATCCGTCTGATCTTGAATTAGACGCAACACCAAGTCGCCTTCCTGAAACATCCGGGTATTAACTCTACGGCTATCATAGCGACGCAGGTCTTGTTGATAAATCGCCGATCGAGCCGCCGCCAGATCACGCTCTTCATCCAAAGCATCTAACGCGTCCTGACGCGCTGTCTCATTATATGTCTCAACGTAAGCCGCCACCCGCAGCGAGTCATGACGTATGTCACTTGGCAAGACGGCTTCTGCACCGTAAACCATAAAGAAAGGCGTATAGCCTGTTGACCTGTTGGGGGTAGTTCTGATGCTCCATAAAATTGATGGTAACTCTTCTACCCAACAACCCGGCGTTCGCAGTAGAGGAACCATAAGCCGGGGATTGATGCCTCTCAATATCTCTTGGTTAGCACGCTCCGCCTGACCATTGGACTGTGGGTGGGCAACGGCAGAGACGTCAAGCCGGATGTGCTCACTTTCACAGAATGCCTGCATAGCCCCCTTGGATAGGTTTGTACCATTATCTGTGATAACTATGAGGGTAGCCAAAACAGTAGATCATTTTTTTGACAAACTGAACCGCCGTAGTCGCGTCACATTTGCTGACCGGGTCGGCCTCAACCCACTTGGTAAACTTATCCACCGCCACCAAAAGGTGGGTCTTCTTATCTTTAGATCTCTTGACGGGCCCGACCATATCAAGCCCCCAGACTGCAAACGGCCAGGTAATTGGAATCATGCGCAACTCCTGAGCCGGTACGTGAGCACGTCACCCAAACTTCTGACATCTGTCGCACTTTTTAACCAAGTCCTCTGCATCCTTATGAGCCGTCAGCCAGAAGAATCCATGCCGGAAAGCCTTGGCCACCAAATATTTTGAGCCGGCATGATGACCGCAATCGCCAGCGTGAATCTCACTTAAGATTTCCTTACCCTCTTCAGTAGAAACACAGCGCTGAAAAACACCAGTGACACTGTGTTTATGTAACTCGCCATTGATGATCGTCATGGATTTAGATCGCCTTATGATTTTCCTTGCCAAGGTCTCGTCCTCGGGCAACTCGCCGCGAGCCTAGTACGCTAAGTAAGGCAACGTCCAGTCAGGGATAGCATGCAGAGCTGCCACTAGCTGCCCCTCCGGGTCAGGTATAGCCAGATCCTCCTCTGAAGGCAGCTTAACTGACGGGTGATAGAATACATCCAAGAAAACATTAGGTGGTACCAGCTTACGCTGAGAGCCCAACCTTGACAATGCATCTGCTGCCTCGTTCTTGCGACGGTCAATATGATCCACCTGATAACCCTTGAAATGGCCAGCAATGACATCCACTGCCTGATGATAAGCCGCCATCCGTGGGTCTTTGGAATCCCACGTGCCTGAAACTTGTTGAGCCACGAGGTCTGAGTCGTCGAGGCATCTAACCCGGCTCAGGTTCATCTCCTTAGCCACACGGAGGCCACGAAGTAAAGCCTCATACTCAGCTACATTGTTGGTACAGGGAAACATCAGCCTGTGCACATAACAAAACTTGTCACCTCTAGGGGAAGTTAAGACAACTCGAGCCCCCGACCCTTCGAATTGCCTGGATCCATCAAAGTGAATTGTCCAGTATGTGTTATCCGGCTTCTTCTCAGGCGACTGATACTCTGTCCAGTCATTTATAAAGTCCACCAGGGCTTGAGACTTGACGGCCGTGCGAGGCACATATTTCAGATTAAGAGGTCCAAGCTCCAGTGCCCACTTAGCAATCCTGCCAGTGGCTTCTCTGTTTTGAATTATGTCTCCCAACGGGGCTGAGCTAACCACCATGATCTGGTGCCCCAGGAAATAATGCTTCAACTTAGGATTTGCCATGAACACCCCATATATCAGTTTTTGCCAATGCGGGTATATTTGCTTGGATTCTATCAGGGCTTCACTGACGTAGTAAACCGGCCTCTGAACCGAATATTCCTTCCCTGCCTCCTTACGCTCCACAACAATCGCAGCACTGACAACCCTGTTGTTAGCCGCCACATATAGGAGCAAAGGTTCCTTTTCAGCCAGGGCGGCTAAGACCGGCGGCTCAGCCAGCTGTTTCTTGAGCGCCTCAAGCGCCTCACCCGCCGCCTTACTCCAGACAAAGTTGTCTGTTTTCTTCATCATCTGATACAGAGGAATAGCCTTCTCACCCAGGCGGCTTATGAATCGGCTTAACGCAGCGATTCGACCCGCCGGGCGCTGAACATCATTGATGCATTCCGGCTCAGACAGGGAAGTAATATCCTTTATCTTGTCCGGATTAGCTTCAATACCACGCTCGGAAACTAGAAATCCCAAGAGCTTGCCTGCAGGAACTCCAAAGACACACTTGGCCGGGTTAAGCATCATCTTGTAGACCCGTAAGCTATCGAACGTTTCCTTCAGGTCGTCAAGCAGAGTCTCCTTCTTTCTTGATTTGACCACAATTTCATCCACATAAGCATGAACATTGCGCCCAATTTGACCATGAAGACAGTTCTGCACACAACGCTGGTAAGTCGCCTGGGCACTCTTGAGCCCGAAAGGCATAGACACATAGCAGAAAGCACCAAAAGGCGTAATGAAAGCCGTCTTCTCTTGGTCTTTAACTGCCATCTTGATCTGATGATAACCTGAATAAGCGTCCAGGAAGCCTAAGCTCTCACAACCCGCCGTTGCATCAATAATCTGGTCGATGCGGGGGAGAGCAAACGGGTCAACTGGATAGGCCTTGTTAAGATCTATGTAATCTATACACATACGCCACGTGCCGTTCTTCTTGAGTACCAACACCGGGTTAGCAAGCCACTCCGGGTGAAACACTTCAATGATGAACCCTGCTGCTAAGAGCCGGGCCACCTCTTCTCCAATAGCCTTGCGCCTCTCCTCATTAAACCGGCGGAGGAACTGTATTACCGGCTTAAATTTAGGATCCACATTAAGGTGGTGCTCAGCAAATTCTCTCGGTACACCCGGCATGTCAGAAGGTTTCCATGCAAAGATGTCCCGATTCTCACAGATGAATTCGATGAGCGCACTTTCCTATTTGGGATCCATATTGGCCCCAATAGTGAACTGCTGCGATGAGTCGCCCGGCGTAAAATCCACCAACTTGGTATCTTCTGCCACAAATTTGAGGGGCGGCTCAGATTCCGTGTTGGGTTTCTTCAGTGGGGTCATATCTACCGGGTCAACATTCTCTTTATAGAAATTGAGCTCTGCTTCAGCACAACTTGATTCTGCATAAGCTGCATCACCTTCCTCACACTCAAGGGCCGTCTTCCGATCACCATGCACGGTAATCGTCCCATTCAACCCGGGCATCTTGAGTTGCAAGTAAACATAGCAAGGCCTAGCCATGAACTTGGCGCAAGACGGTCGTCCAAGCAGAGCGTGGTATGGGCTCTTGATTTTAACCACCTCAAACCACAAAGACTCCACCCTGCAGTTGAGTTCATCACCAAAGGCTACTTCCAAAGAAATCTTCCCTACTAGATAAGCCGATTTTCCGGGTACCACACCGTGAAAAACTATTGAGGAGGGCTTAAGATCTTTGTCAAGCAAATTCATCCAGCGGAAAGTATCATAGTACAGGATGTTGATGCTGCTACCACCATCCATAAGTACTTTAGTAAACACGTATCCTCCCACTTGGGGGGCAACTACCAAAGCCAGCTGCCCCGGGTTATCCACACGCGGCGGGTGATCCTCCCTGCTCCAGGTTATGTCATACTCAGACCACTTCAAATACTGCGGGAGAGCCGGCATGACTGCATTAACCGCCCGCTTGAGCACCTTCCGGTCTCGCTTATCAAGGCTGGTTGTAAAAACATGATACTGACCCCCGCTGAGCTGCTTTGGGTTGCTCTGGTACCCTAACTGGTTATCCTGCTGCTGACCACCATTGCCGGGTTGATGATGACCCCCTTGATTGCCTTGACCCTGGTAACCAGACCCTGAGCCGCCAGCTCCAAAGCCGGCTCCTGAACCGCCCGGGCCTGAGCCGCCTGACAGACCATTACCATTATTACGACGCTGTTGAAGGCTGTAATGCCGGAACTACCGCATAATACTGCAATCCCTCCATGTATGGCCTGCCGGCTTATTAGGCCGGTTGTGCTTCGGACAAGGTTTATTGAGCATCTCTTCCAGGTTGAAAGGAGCTTTGCCCTTGTTAAAGGGCGGCCTGAAGTTCCCGTTACCCTTAGCGCGATTGTTCATAGCGCTGGTGTTCGCCACCAATTCTGACCCGCCATCCAGGTTCTTCCTCTTGCCCTGGTTGTTGTTTCCAGCCGCGTTGTGCTGTTGACCCTTGCCATTGTTATTTTTCTTACCCTGGGCCGATTTCTCATCATCGGAGCCAGGATCCTTCGTGTTGTCAGAGTCGGCATACTTGGTGAGAGCCGCCATGAGTTCCCCCATGTCCTGACATGAGCGTTTGAGCCGGCCAAGCTTCTGTTTCAAGGGCATGAAGTGGCAATTTTTGTCCAGAATCAAAACCGCTTGAGCCGCCGTAATCTGCTCAGAAGAGTGGATGACGATTGAGACCCGCCGGACCCAGTGATGAGCCGATTCGTCTTCACACTGCACACAATGGTCCAAATCCACAATCGTCATGGACTTCTTGCACGTTCCTTGGAAATTTTTGATGAACTTTGCCTTCAGCTCGGCCCAGGAATTAATGGTGTTGGATGGTAAGCCCTTCAACCACGTGCGTGCCGGCCCCTCCAGCATCATGATGAAATATTTGGCACACACCGCATCACTAACGTCTAACATCTCCATGGCTAACTCATAGCTTTCAATCCAGGCCTCCGGAGGTAGGTCAGCAGTATAATTGGGCACCTTTCGAGGACCCTTGAAGTCCCTCGGTAGGCGCTCATTCCGCAAAGCCGGTGCTAAGCACGGCACTCCCACAGCCCTGGAGGTTACCCCTGCTCCTACTGAGACGGAAGGTGCAACTGTGAGTTCCTGATAAGCCGTCGCCGCCGCCAGAGCCGCCGCCTCTCGCTGTGCCCTTGCCCGGTCCGCCAGCGCCAGAGCTTCCAGAGCCGCCCGGTCCACTCGCGGCGGGTTCCGGTGTCGATCACTGCTAGAAACCGCCAATGACTCATAACGTCGGCTATAGCTGCAGCTGGGGATGGGGGTTGAGTGTACACGACTCCGTCTATAAGTGTATTTCTCCTGCTGGGCCACCGCCGTCTGCAGGTATCCGATGGCATTCCGCACCTCCTCTACGAAGGGCGCCTCATCGGGGATCGGGATCGTACCAAGCCTGGTGGCCGCCGCCACCATGTTTTCCGCCGGGCTAGAATAATGACCTGGCGGTGTTGGAAAGGACGGTGGTAGGGGTTGGTTCCGTCACGGCGGGTCTGGTTGCTGATGCTGAACCGCCGCCCGGCTTCCAGGTACTTCCGCCGTCCGGGTTATGGTCAAAAACACATTCCGTCTCGTCCCTGGCGTATTAAAAAGATTCCTGGCTTCATATTGGTCCGGTAAACGGGACTGATGCCTCATCCGATGAACCACCGCTGCAGACTGCTGCTCTAGCTCCAGGCGGAAAGTGTCCGCCCTGAGGCGCTCCGCCTCAGCATCCATCTGAACCTTTAGCGCATCGATTTCCTGTTGGACTCCGGCCATCTGGTTCTTCAACCTCGTGATCTCTGCATTACGGGCTGCCTGGTTTGCAGCAGTGATCTCAGTTTCCATCAGGGTTGTAAGCTCGTTCATCAGATCCAGAAGAACCTGAGCCGGCGACCTGCCAGCCCTAGATCCGATCGCACCGGCGGCTGTGCTGCTCGGGGCCGGTGCTGAACCCGCCATGAAGACGGCAACGCGGTTCGGCGGCTCATAATCCTCCGGCTCATGGTACTCTGACTCGGGGTAATGCTCGACGTAGCCCCCAAGCCCTCCATTATGAAGCTGATAGATCGATTCCGTCTCTTCGCTCAAAGATCCATCTTCTGAGCAGCAGAAAGTTTCTTCCCGTGACATAGAACCTCCAAGCTCCACGCCCTGGGTGAAGCCGACGAAGACATGCTTCCTTCCCGGGTTAATACGGACGGGTTGCACACGCCGGGCCGGCTCGACGATGTCGGTGCAGATATCCGGCTCGGGTTTAGATCCGCCGATCTTGCCGATGAAGACGTGAATTACGCCGAAGAGGACCTAGAATCCATACTCAATTGAGTCGGCCTCTGGACTCCAGCCGGCGTCGTCGATGTAGAGCTTTCCGCGGTGACTCTTGGTCATCCTGCCAACGGCGTACCCCTCGATCCCTGGGAGAGAGCCCTTTGAGAACTCAACACCACCGAGCGCTAGCCCCACAGTGGGCGCCAACTGTCGTGGTTTTGTCACAGCAGATGTCCGAAGTCTTAGGTTCAGGGCCATCGCTAAGGCGGTGGACTCAAAGGGGTTGATCGAGATGAGGGACGCGAGTTTACCCAGGTTCAGCCCCTCAAGAAGAGGTAAAAGCCTACGTTTGTCTTGTGTTGTATTGATTGGAGTATCGATTGCAAGGGAGCGGATTCGCTTGACCTAGCTCTCGATCGATTGGTCTCTGTCTAAGCCGCCCCAGGGTCTTGCCTTTATATAGGAGGTCAAGGCCCTGGGTTACACGAGTCCCAAACCGACTCGTACAACTGTTGGGGAACGTTGCATGGGAAACAAAAAATTTCCTACGCACACACAAGATCTATCCATGGTGATGAGCATCTACGAGAGGGAGAGTGAATCTACATACCCTTGTAGATCGCTAAGCGGAAGCGTTAAGAAACGCGGTTGATGTAGTCGAACGTCTCCGCGATCCAAATCGCAAGTCGTCCCTCGATCCAAGCACGATCCAGCGCCGAACGGACGGCACCTCCGCGTTCAACACACGTACGGCTTGATGACGATCTCCGCCTTCTTGATCCAGCAAGAGGGAGCGGAGAAGAAAAAGAGTTCCAGCAGCACGACGGCGTGGTGATGTTGGTGAGGAACTATTTCAGCAGGGCTTCGCTTAAGCACTACTGAAATTATGACGTAGAAGGAACTAGAGGTTGCCGGCACACGGCTTGGGGCAATCACATGTATCCCGTGTGCTAGCCCTGCCCCTCTATTTATATGTTGAGCCTTGGGGTCTAAACTTGGAGTAAAAGCCTCCTCCAGGTCGGTTTTGCCCGCACAAGGTCGGTTTGGCCCGCAGGGAAAGAGTCCAACTCGGATCCCTGCAGTACCGCGCACAAGCGGTAGTACCGCTGCTACAGTAGCGGTAGTACCGCTTGACCAGCTTGAGCGGTAGTACCGCTGATACAGTAGCGGTAGTACCGCTTGACCAGCTTAAGCGGTAGTACCGCTGCTACAGTAGCGGTAGTATTGCCTTACCAGCTTAAGGCAGTAGCAAAACTTCCTTTTGCACTTTCCAATACCTCGTGGGCTTTATCCCTTTGGCCCATATAAAGTGTTGCTGCACCCGAACACTTCGGTAAACATCCGGAACCCCTTCCGGTGAATTCCGGAACCCTTCCGGAGATCAAAACACTATTATCACATATATCAATCTTTACCTCCGGACTATTCCGGAGATCCTCGTCATGTCCGGGATCTTATCCGGGACTCCGAACAACCTTCGGTCACCAACAAAATAACTCAACTATACTAATCGTCACCAAACGTTAAGTGTGTAGACCCTGCGGGTTCGAGAACTATGTAGACATGACCGAGACACCTCTACGGTCAATAACCAATAGCGGGACCTGGATGCCCATATTGGCTCCTACATATTCTACGAAGATCTTTATCGTTTGAACCTCTATGTCAAGGATTCAGTTAATCCCGTATGCTGTTCCCTTTGTTCTTCGGTATGTTACTTGCCCGAGGTTCGATCGTCGGTATCTCTATACCTAGTTCAATCTCGTTACCGGCAAGTCTCTTTACTCGTTCCGTAATACAAGATCTCGTGGCTAACACTTTAGTCACATTGCTTGCAAGGCTCATTGTGATGTTGTATTACCGAGTGGGCCCTGAGATACCTCTCCGTCACACGGAGTAACAAATCCCAGTCTTGATCCATGCCAACCCAACAGACACCCTCGGAGATACCTGTAGAGCATCTTTATAGTCACCCAGTTACGTTGCGACGTTTGATACACACAAGGTATTCCTCCGGTGTCAGTGAGTTGCATGATCTCATGGTCATAGGAACAGATACTTGACATGCAGAAAACAATAGCAATAAACTGACACGATCATATGCTACGTTTATAGTTTGGGTCTTGTCCATCACATCATTCTCCTAATGATGTGATCCCGTTATCAAATGACATCTCATGTCCATGGCTAGGAAACCTTCACCATCTTTTGATCAACGAGCTAGTCAACTAGAGGCTTACTAGGGACACAGTGTTGTCTATGTACCCACACATGTATTTTAGTTTCCAATCAATACAATTATAGCATGGATAATAAACGATTATCATGAACAAGGAAATATAATAATAACCAATTTATTATTGCCTCTAGGGCATATTTCCAACAACAACGTACTCAATCCTAACTCTAAACCGCCTTGCCTCTCTGGGCAATCCGGCTCCGGGCGGCTTACCCGCCCGGGTCTCATACTATCTTCTGTCTTGGGCCTTCGTCTTGTTCTGTCCGATAAGCCGCCCTGCGGTCTGGCCTTCATCTTCCAGCCTACCTTAAGGGTCCTTTTGGCTATGAGCCGTCAGGTATGACCCGGCCCCTCCTGGGCGGGTCTTACCACGGGGTTATATCCCCAACATCGGGCATTCAGTTTTATTTTCAAGACCTCTCGTGGCGTCCCTCGAGTTCTCAAGCGGTTCTATCTCGCCACTACTCTTGTGGACACCCGACTGGCATTTCTTTTCAAAACCTCTCGTGGCGTCGCTTGAGTTCTCGAATGGTTCTGTCTCGTCCAATTTCTCTTTTAGCCGCCCGTTTGGCATTTCTCTTCAAGACCTACCGTGGTGTCACTTGACATCCAACCGGCATTTCTTTTATATTTTCTTTGGATTCTCGGATGGTTCTGTCTTGTCCGATTTTCCATCAACCTTCTTTGTTTGTCGCTAACTCGTTACTTCTGCACATGCTAATATGTCATCATGCCATGATTTAATTCCTGTCAGCATGCATATGATATAATCCAGCATGAGCATAAGCAAATAGTTTAGTTCATCATGATCATATAGTATCTGCTGCATTCGGTATATCATTTGTTCATAATGTTTGCAAGTACATTCAAACGTCCTAACTGGCTTGTCCCTGGTTATTTCATTGGCCAGGTCAGAAGAGTATTATGACGACGTCCATACGGAGCCTAGGATAGCAGCCACGCATGATAGGAGTTATCCAGGTCAGACGTTCCTGTGGGAATGGAGCCCCATCGACGTTGGAGAATTCACCAATCGCTTCCGTCATCCACCACCAGAATCATTATTGTATCATTAGACCTTTACGGTCTTGTATCCAATTCTCGTAATTGCCTGGAATTCTGTATCGAGGAAGTGTCCACCAGCAAACAGAGATCCTGGGGCTGGTGATGACACGAGGGGTTAATTCTGGGATATTGTGCCCCGAAAATCCGGCCCCGACAATACATCGTTGGGAAATAATATATAGCATTGAGCACCATGTTTAAGTAGAGATTATAGCGGGGAGAAGAGGTGTTGAACCGTTGCATAGAGGGGAAGAGAGTTGGTGATGACGGCGGCGAAGTTGTTGGTGTAGATCGCCGTCACGATGATGGCCCCGGCGGCGTTCCGGCGCCACCGGGAGAGAGAACCCCTCCTTCTTCTTCTTCCTTGTCCTCCCCCCTAGATGGGAGGAGGGTTTCCCCTCTGGTCCTTGGCCTCCATGGCAGCGGAGGGGCGGGAGCCCCTCCGATATTGGATCTCTCTCTCTGTTTCCTTCTGTTTCTGCCTTCCCAGATTCTGGCCTTTCACCGTTTCTTAAATTCCCAGACATCCGTAACTCCGATTGTGCTGAAATTTTAACACAATTTTTATCCGGATATTAGCTTTCTTGCGGCAAAAGAAGGCCACCAACCGCCTTACGGGGTGACCACAAGCCACCCTGGCATGCCCTACCCCCCCAGGGCGCGCCCATATGACTTGTGGGCCCCTCCGGCACCGCCTTCTGTTGATTCCACTTCCCAAAATTCACATATATTCCAAAAAAAATCTCCGTAAGTTTTTATCCCGTTTGGACGTCGTTTGATATGGATTTTCTGCGAAACAAAAAAACATGCAACAAACAGGAACTGGCACTGGGCACTGGATCAATATGTTAGTCCCAAAAATAGTATAAAAAGTTGCCAAAAGTATATGAAAGTTGTAGAATATTGGCATGAAACAATCAAAAATTATAGATATGACGGAGACGTATCAGGGCTTCGCCCGCTCGCGCCCCTGGCGGGGGGTGGGGGTGGGGGTGGGTGGGAAGGGAGGAGGTGAAGGGAGGCGGCGGTGCTAGGGTTGGCTCCCGTACGCTCGCGGGAGCGGGGCTAGCCGGGCCAATTCTGGTTGGTTCTTTTTGAAGTCATCCGCTTGCATAATCAAAAGTAAAAAGGGGAAAGGAAAAAAACTCACATATAATTGACATGTTGAAGGCGGAGGAGCTGGCATATACATCCTCTCATCGCCACATGCATCCCAGCTCGCTCTGGCCCGCATCATTACATCAGGGCAACAACTGTCAGTGTTGCGTCTGTTGTTCCACAGCGCCTATGTGCGAATGACCTTGATAGCGAGCCAGGCATTGTCCTCGGCGGTACCACACTGAGCTAGCTAGCTTGCGTTCTCAAGGTTGCTTGCAGCCATATGGGAACAAAGGTAAAAATGAAAAATTCAATGAGAAGAAGCATAAGGAGAACTACAAAGGGATGGAAGAAACACCATATCTGAATCGTTTAACTCATCCTGCGCAGGTTCTTCACGTCAATTTTTTTGATGCACCACCGATTTTGAAGACACCACCATAGACATCGTCCTGGTCCACAGGGCAAGATCTAAATACCAACATCCATCGGTTCAACCTGTTGGTAGTGATAGTTGTGCCATGGACCTGGGGGGCATATGTGCATGGTTGAACGGAGTGGCCATTGCCGTTGTCAGCCTGATCTCGACCTGGGCTACGGCATGGACCTACCTGAGGGCATCCCGCGTGCGACCACGCCGAGGGTGTACCTGGATCCGGCGCTGACGCTCCTGTCCCTACGACGGCACGTGACTTGCTCCCCAGCCATGGCCTTCGCTCCTCCGCTTCCCCCTTGCCCGCCTCCGCATCGAAGTCTCTGTCCATCGCCGTAGGAACGACACTCCAGGAATCACGTGGTGCGAGGAACCCTAGCGAATAGATCAGCGGCGGCGAACGGATCCGCGATGGCGTCTAGGGCGTGGTTCCCATCCTTGTAGCGAATAAATCAAGGACAGCCTCGGTCTTCGGGTTTTTTCTTTTGCGAGGGAGCCTCGCTCCCTGGTTTGTGCGGGGTTTTTTCGTGCGAGGGGGCCTCGCTACATGGTCTTCGTCCGGGTTTTTTTCGTGCGAGGGGGGCTCAATACGTGGTCGTCAACCGATTTTTTTCATGCGAGGGAGAACTTTTAGGTGTGAGGGGGTCGTTACGTGCAAGGTGGGAGGATATACGGAAAAAAAAAGTGTAACGCACACTACCAAGTCGCCCGCGCGAGATTTGTTTGTCATGATTTAGATTTTAATTTCCTTAAAATCCTTTATTTGTTTCCTGAAAATCTGGTATTTGTTTCTTAA
This sequence comes from Elymus sibiricus, assembly GCA_039707655.1. Lineage (NCBI taxonomy): Eukaryota > Viridiplantae > Streptophyta > Magnoliopsida > Poales > Poaceae > Elymus > Elymus sibiricus. The sequence continues at coordinate 455,440,812 of CM077675.1, read as the reverse complement.
AATAAGTTGCACCAATGAGAGGGATCGAAGATCCTAAAAAAAGAGAGAGAGATCGCTTGATTTGGATAAGTTAGGTAAGTTAGATTAAAAACTGATATTTGTTTCCTTAAAATCTATTCTTTGTTTCCTAAAATAAATTGCACTAATAAGAGGGATCGGTTGATTTGGATAAGTTAGGAAAGTCAAATTAAAATCCGTATTTAATTCCTAAAAACCTGTTATTTGTTTCCTAAAACAAATTGCACAATGAGAGGAATCGATTGATTTGGGTAACTTAAGAAAGTAGATATGTGATTTTTCATACGTTAGGAAAGTACTGATTTGTAATGAAAGAGTGGAGAGAAAAATAAACCGATGAACCAGGGTGGGAGGGATGGTGGGAGGAGAGACGAAAAAACCCAGCCGGCGGGGGGAGACGAAATTAAACCGGTTGAAAAAACATGGATGCTATTCTACCAACTGAGCAATTAGGATGTAATCAATGGAGCGGCTTGCTGCAGAAATCGGTCATTTGGCTACAGACTCAATCAATCTATGTGGGAAGAAGCGCACGGAAGGGACAGACAGGGCTGTGACTATCTGGAAGAAACCTGAAGGCGACAGACTAAAAATTAACTGTGATGGAGCTTTTAATGCGTCGACCGGCACGGGTGGCTGGGGATTTGTTGTTCGTGACAGTGCAGGGGATATCCGGGCCTCGGGATCAGGCTACATTAAGAACGCTATGTCAGCATTATAGGCAGAAGCCGAGGCATGTGTGGAGGCTCTAAAAATGGCGTCCGATTGGGGCATGACCAATATTGAAGTTGGATCGGATTGTCAGGAATTAATAAGAGTTGTTCATGGAGCTGAGGATGACCTAGCACGTGAAGGAGTTCTGTTCCGGGAGATCCGAGCCTTTGCTCGTTTAAACTTTACTCATATATTTTTCAGTTTTGCCCCTCGGTCATGTAATAAATTAGCGCACGCTTTAGCGGCCTTTGGGTCCAACCAGCTGATCTCTAGGCAATTTTGGCTTGATGATTTACTAGATGATGTAAACGTTCGGATGGCCAGTGTGTTTGCTGCGCCAGTGTGATTTATGGAATCGGGGTGTTCCATCTTAAAAAAAAAACTAAGCAATTAGGAGTAGAGATACCATACAAAACTGCTTTGATAATTGTTTTTTTTTTAGGGATGCTTCGATAATTGTTTTTTTTTTTAGGGATGCTTCGATAATTGCTGACCAAGCTTGAGAAATACTCCCTCCGACCGGAAAAGGTTGTCCAACGCGCAGTGTATTAGTATTTTTGCAAAAAAGCCCTCGGAGTCTTAAAACTGTCTCAAATGGATCCATGTGTCCATCTTCTTCCCCTGCCGTCCCCGCGCGTCGTCTGGGCAGGCGCCGGCCAGCTGATTTCGCCGCCGCCCACTAGCACGAGCCCACCTACGCCTCTGATTCAGCCGCCGCCCGTCACCTGCGCCTCTGATTCCGCCGCACCCACCTGCGCGATTTCGCGCGTCGCCACGGGTGCCGTCCGTAGGATTCTTCACCTGCGCCGCCAAGGACGTGCGCCATCCAGGAATTGCTCCGCCGCCGATGTGGCCCCGCGCCGGCGCATTCCCATACCGCCACGACCACCTCCGCGCGTTCCCCTCCCTCCATCCCCTACGCGCGTTCCCCTCCTGTCAAGATACCATTTGCGCGTCGCCGGAGCCTCCCGCCGTGATCCGGTTGAGGCCATCCTCCTTGAGCTCCGCGTGCTCCTAGGTGTCGATAGCCTGGACCAGGAGTGCGTACTGCTCGCGTCCCAGACCGCTTCCTCGCGCCCGCGGCCGCCGGTGCTGGATTTGGGCAAGTCCCCGGCCGCCGCTCCTCTCTCTGGCGTGTTGCTGCAGTAAAAATTCAGTCTCCCTGTGGCACCTCCCTCCAGAGTTCCACCGTCCTCCCCTGCGGTGAAACAGATCGATCATGAGAGCAAGATTGTGCCAATGACCTAAAAGTGTGATGACAATCTCTTTGTAATAATTACCTGAACTGTGTTAGGGAGAATCCTCTGAAGACGACATGGGTTCTTGTTAGGTCTATGTTCTTGTCGACCCATTTAGCCCATGTGGTGCACATGGTTGCCTTCTTGGTAATAGTTCAGCCTGTGGAATCATAGATGTTTTTTTATCAATCAGTATGTAAACAGATTGACTAGCAGATCGGCTTAACTTGAAGAGTTCTGGGGAAGTGTTGCACTAGCACTACAGAGTACCAACCCTTCTGATGTCTTTGCGTGAGTCCACCAGTGCCCGGTGTGACGACGACGATGTCGGCGGTCTGGTACGCCGGAGTTGTTGCATCTAGCTCATCCAACTTCAGTTTCTCATCGAGCACGGTACCCTTTGGGTTCTCGCGGACCATCTCTTTGACCAGAAATATCGATCTTAGGAAATTGCCACAGCAATTGTAGTCCTGCATCAAGTGACATTGTAGTACTGCTGTTTAGTGAAATCAAAATGATGGAGGCAATAAAGTTGTTCACATTTTGGCTCTTCTATGGGGTTAACTGAATTTAGTGAATTTAGTGAAATTCATCTTCAACAGTAGCATTGTTCACGTTTTTCACTAAATTCAGTTAACTCCATAGGAGTATATCTGCAACAGTAGCATTGTTCACATTTTTGCTCTGCACCTGAATGTACAGGACCCCAATCATAGGAGGAACAACAACCAGAACAAATAGGATGATTAATTTCATGGTGCTTCTTCTTCTCTTTTGAAACAATCAGAATTTTCCAAAGTGAAAATCAATCCCTGGATATAAATTGGTGAAGATCCAACTGAAATTCTTTTGAATTATGAACAACTAGCATTTGCTGTATGTTTTCCACAGAATACATGGTTTGGGAGTATATGCAACTCCCAGATCATTTGAATGATTATCAATAAATATTCAATCTGGGTAATTTGAATGATTACCTAAACAGCTGGGGCATACATTTTGGAAGATCATGCATCCAGTGATATGGGTATATACTTAGCTCTACAGAAAAAAAAAGGAAAAAAGAAGCTCTAACTCTGAACAAAGGAAAATTAAACCAAATGTATAATAACATAACAAAAATTACCATGCAAAGGATGGTTTATAAAAAAACATCAAAATTACCATAATATTAGTAGTCAGATACAGTATCAATGTATCACAATGAACTCCTGCTCCTGCTGCTGTTGATGCTCTGCAAGTTGATGCTCCTCCACCCGGAGCTCCCCTGACCTGTGTTGCTGCTTGCTGCCGGTGAGACGTAATTCATCCCTCCGTAAATCTGCACCTTCAGAATGTGTCGCCTTCTATGAATTCCTGCAGACCAAACCAGTCAGTCGTGTGTTATGTTAATTTGGTAGCTGTGTTCAGAAATGAAACAAGGTTGATGGGAGATGTTTCAGAACCTCGGAAATGAGGACATTGAGGCCGTCATGCTTGTTCCCAACCAAACTCGTTGATTCTGTCCTCTGCCCCTGAGGTCTTGTCGTTGTTCTGGATGTACTCCCGGAATGTGTCGTCCCCGGACGCACTCCGTAGCCAAGCCGTGCCCCACAGCAGCTCATCCTGTCAACAATGTCAGCTTGATCAGTTCTCGAAGTCCTATTAGCAGTAAGCACTACAACTTCTTGTGTGATGACACAACTAAGATAGACACAACTAAGATAGACACAGTTGTATCTGCATGATATTTGGAGGTATTGCAGAAGTGAAAGTCAAATCAATCCAGGTATTACATCAACACAGAAGCATCTACTCACTCTAATCACAGGAAAAAAAATCAAGAATTTCGAACATAGTTGCGGCAGCTGTGGGATCCCCACGCGCTCATCCTCCGGGATTCTGTCGAGGTGCGGCAGCTGTGGGATCGGAGCTCCATGCCGACTGATGATTCTGCAACAGAGCACAAAATGTTCAGTACACAAAATGTAGTCCAAAATGTTCAGTACACAAAAATTTCTGAACCTGAATCAAGAAGGGGAACCTTGAATCAAGCAGGGAAAACTTGAATCCTGCGTCGCTGGAGCGGGGCCGGCACTCACCAAGGTCGAACCTTGACAAGCAAGCGCGGATCTGGCCGCCACCATGGCCTGCTCGATGGTATACAAGGATGGGGGCAGCAGGGAGGAGCTCGCCATGGAGAAGGAAGGAGGATTGTCCGCAAGCCGAGGCAGCAGGAAGGAGCTCGCCATGGCGACGACAGGGGACTCGAAGAAAGTGACCATGGAGTAGAAAAGCCGATCCTTGAGCTTCGCGTGGGAGCTACAGCGAGGCGGAAGGCGCATTCATTGAGTTTCGCGGGGGAACGAAGGAAGGACTGCGCGGGGCACCTGCGGCACAACCGAAGGGAGGAGGGACTGCGGTGGAGCTGTGGCGGGGCGGGGCGGAGGCGCCGGCGAGCGGGCAAGCAAGCGTGGTCACGGGAGGGAGAAGGGGACGGGGATTGAGGGTTGTGTCGGGATAACAGAAAGGTTTGTTTTGCAAAATGTACGTGGTGACAACCTTTTCCGGACGGTGGAGTAGTGGGTTAGAGTCCGTTCCAGTTTCGCGCTCCGATTTATTAGCGATGGACTCGTGCTATGAACCAGCGCATCATTCTTTTTTGAAAAACGCTTCGAGCCGGAGCGCCGGCGCAAGGTCGGGCCGGTCGCTCGCGCGTCGTTCGTTCTGACGGATCTGACGTCTTTTGTTGATCCACGTCCCTCATCAACCGCCTTGCTAGCGTGGTGCACGTGCCCATGAGGCCCACCTCATCCGTATCTGCTTCCTCCCAATACGACGGGCGAAGAGCAAAGATGCGACCGTTGAAGAGAAAAGCTGCAACTAGTAAAAAAAATGTTGGCATCGGTGTTGATTTTTTGCTGGAATCCAATGATGGGTGGCACTATTTTTTCTAGGCCAGTGCTAGGCGTCGGCTCGTTGGCTCAGATTGGGGCCAATCGCACCGCAACCATTGGATCCGAGCGCCTGGGTCGTTGGATCCCGTAGAAGAAAACGGTTCGCCCACCTTCTTCCTCGCATCGTGCCGCGCCGCACCTCCTGCTCCTCCCGTCGTGCTCGTCATCGCCCTCGTCACCGTCCTCATCATTGCCGTCGTAGGTCGAGCACCGTCGTGCCGCCATCTCGCGCTCGTCCGTGATTGACGGCCACCCGCGGCAGGAAACATGGTTGTAGCAAAAAATTCTCGATGTCATGGCAACATTTCATCGCTGTCAGAAGCAAATCGGAGACATGGTTGTAGCAAAAAAATATTGACGTCGTATGTTGTCGGTTGTAGCTCACCGTGCAGGTTCACAAAACATGTCCGTCGCCGTGGTAACAAATTTGAACGTTCGTCGTAGCAAAACGTGGTCACGGTTGTAGCAAGAAACATCATGGCCGCTACCATGCTTGCTCCCAGTTGAAGCTTTTTTCACGCTGGTTGATTTTTTTTCACGTCGTTTGAAGCTTTTTTTCCATCCGTGATTGCTCGCTACACGGGGTTGAACGAACGACAGCTGCTAATGAACGTCATTTAAATGGATGTAGCAAAAATTCTCGCAGGTTGTACCAAACAACAACTACGGCTGCAACAAAAATGTCGCTCACGCAACGACCACGCTCGCAGCATGCAGCACGCAACGATGCAGGTTGTAGCTGAGTGGTGTGCCGGTTGTAGCAAAATGTGACACCGGTTGTAGCATGCAACAAAAACGCACGTCTGCAGTGTTGCTCGGGACAGCGTCACCGTCCTCGCAGCTCACGGTTACCCTGTTCGCCGTCCATGATGGCAATACTCCTCAGCACAGGTTGCAGCAAGCCACGACGCAGTTCCCCCTTTCGCCGAGGCCGGCCAGCAAGGGCGGCAAACTGCGACGAGGACGACTGGCGGGGCTGGGGACCGGCGATGCGGACGACCGACGGTGCGGGCGGCAGCTGCACAGGGGTGAGCGGTTGGTGAGAGGAGATTGCACGGGTCGCGCGTGACCGGCCGAGCGTTCGGCCGGCGCTCCAGCTCTGAACGTTTTCTTTTTTACTGCGACCGGTGAGAGATTTTGCTACAACCGGCCATGATTTTTGCTGCAACCAGCATCTAGGATGGCGACGACTCCATGCTTCATCAGATGCGGTCAAGGTTGTTTGTGACGGCAGCGACCTGTCAAAAGACGAGTGCTGGTGGCCGGCAATCGCTGATATGGCCTGGGAGGAGTGCGGGCGGCCGGAAGTGCTCCCGCGTCGACGACTGGTAGACGCGAGCGGCCGAAGACGAGCGAGCTGGTGTTTTTCCTATTTCTATTGAAAAATCGTTCGCGGGGTCCCAGATCTGACGGTTACGCGCCTACTAATCGAACGGCGCCCGGGAGACCAGCGGAAGTCTTGCCGGTCGACCGGTGCAGAGTAGCGCCCTTCTTTTTTTCTTGAGAAGCCAGCGCATCGTCGACCCCCTGGTTAGCAAGGTACAGAAGTTAAAATCATCTACAAACACACATACCTAATTGGGCGGTGATATGCGTCGGCGACTCAGCGCGCCTTTGGGCCGGTCGCACCAGCATGGGAGGATGAAGCGATTACCAGCCGCATGATCTCTTTCCTCCTCCTCTTCTATGGGAGAAAACAGCCCCCATCACCCCGCCATGGACAAGTACGCGCCCGGCCTCGAAGCACCGCCCTGCGCATCTCATCTGTTGCCACCGGTCGCGTCCCTCGCCGTCGGTCCCCGCCCTCGCCGCCATCGTCTTCTGTATTTTTCCACCGGCTCCGCGCATGCAACATCGTGTTCCCAGTGGTTGCAGCTCCGGTGGTGGTGGCCACGGCTTCGACGGCCTCGGTGACCGCAACACTTCCAACGATGAGCTCGCAAAAAAATAACCATATTCGCCCTTGGGTTGCCGATTGCAGCAAACAAGTCTGTCGATCATAGCAAAAAAGCATGTCACTTTCAGCAAAAAAAGCTCGTAGGTTCCGCCACTCCTCCTCATCGTAACGAAAACGCTCTCCGGTTGTAGCTTTTGTGGGTGTCTGATGAAGCAAAACAAAAAGATGATGCAATTGTAGCAAAACAAAAAGTCATCCTCAATCTCATCAGTATATGGTGGTAGCAAAATAGTCACCCATGGTAGCAAAAGGCTGTGTCATTTGCAGCAAAAAAATGTCTGTCGCCCGTTGTCAGAGTTGCATCATCTTCATGAATGATTTAGCAAAAATATGCCGTCGCCGTTAATAGCAAAAGAAGTCACCGACTCACCGGTAGTAGCAAAATAGATGCTGGTTCCAGCAAACAAAAAGCAACAACGAACTCAGTATTTGGTTCCAATACAAAGTTTCTTTGGTTGTAGCATCCCTCGCCACCGAATGTAGCATCTCCAGTGACTGGTTGTAGCATCTCGCTCCCGGGGTTCGCAGCACTCCGATAAGCGAAGGTGTGGGGGAGGCACATCCATGGTGGAGGAGGAGGAGGAGGAGTGAGGCCATGCCGGTAAGCATCAGAAAAGTGGAGGAGAGTGCACGACCATGACGACGAGCATCAAGGAAGAGACGAGGAGGAGTGCGACCATGTCGGCGTCCATCGGGGAGGCACATGCATGGTGGAGTAGGAGGAGGAGGAGGAGGAGGTGGAGGCCAAGGCGACGAGCATCAGGGAAGTGGAGGAGAGTGCACGGCCATGGCGACGAGCGTCGAGGGAGAGAGGAGGAGTGCATCGGGGAGAGAGGATTGGCAAGAGGAGGAAGAAGATACAAGGGGGAGGGATGTGCGTGGGCCCGCAAGGACATGTGGTTCCCTAGCGTTGGTGGGTGTGCGTGGCGTGTGGGAGCAATCGACGTGACCGGCGCAAAGTTTGTAGATCGTGCAGTATGTAAATGTTTCCCTACTAATTTGAGTTGTCAAACGTCCAAGGGCGCACCGGCTTACGTCCGCAACTGTGACCGGTTATACCCTTTTTTAGAGTACGCAAATTGCGTATCATAGCTTTGTAGAAGAGAGAAATTATGTACAAGAGAGAACCGCAACCAAGCCACACATTGTCTATCGGTTTGGTTTGGCCAACTAGATTGATTTATTTTCAGTGGAGTTAGTGCGTTGTGATGGGTTCAATCTTGCGGTGCTCAATCCCAATGACAAAAAGGGACATGCCACGTATTGTACTGCTGTCATTAAGGATAAAATAATGGGGTTTATTCATATTGCTTGAGTTTACTTTGTCTACATCATGTTATCTTGCTCAATGCATAACTCTGTTTCATACTTAATACTCTTGATGCATGCTGGATAGCGGTTGATGAGTGGAGTAATTGTAGTAGCTGCAGGCAGGAGTCGGTCTATTTGCTTATGAACGTGATGCCTATCTACATAATGATTGCCTTGAATAAGATGTCATAATTATGCGCTATTCTATCAATTATCCAACAGTAATTTGTTTACCCACCGTATGCTATCTTCGAGAGAGAAGCCTCTAGCGGAAACTATGGCCCCCAGGTCTACAATAATTATATTACTAAAACCCTAAAAATATTGTTGCTATTTATTTTCTATTATTTTATTTTATATTTACATTATCTACCTATCAGTATTTAATCCTTGCACGTAACGAGTTCAAGGGGCTTGACAACCCTCTTGCCCGCGTTGGTGTAACATCCCAAAATTTTAACCATGTTTCTATTAATTAAAATTTTGCCATAAATATTTTTTAAAATTTTATTGGGTTCTTTGTTTATTTGGGAACCCTCTCTCATCTATGTCTTCTAAAATTCTTCCCGCCAAGTAGAAATTTTTGGATAGTATTATGGGCTTTCAATGTTTTGGATAGAATTTCTTTGAAATTTTTAACAACGCAAGTGCAACATTCCTAATATTGTATCCATTCCATGTGTTTAACCTTGAATGACTTGCCATATTTGGTTTGAATTCAAATGCATTTGGTTGCATCATGTCATGATTTGCATCATGGCAACAATTGTGATCTTCATCACTATGGTTTGTGTGTGTTGTGATGTGTGGGTGTTTGAGTATGGTATGTATGGCCTTCACCTTGTGCCCAATCAACTTGCAAACCCTTTGGTTACATCTCAAAACCCCTTCTCTTCCTATTTCTTTTCTCATTTTGCAAGTGTGTTCTCCCTGCCTTACCTTAATGTCCACTGTTTTTCTAAAAATCTTAGACCATGCCATTAAGGCCTCCTCCAAATTTCAGCTCATTTGAAATTGTTTTGGACAGATTCAAAAATGATTCAAGTTTGAATTTAATTCAAACTTGAATTATTTTTCTTTATTTAAAATTGCGAGGACATTTTATGCAAATACTACATTTTCATGGGCTTAAAAACTATTATTATTTCTTCCAAAACACCTCTACTTGTTCCCTTGAGTTTTTGTTTTCTTTTTTGTTTTATTTAAATGGAAAAAACCAAAGCGGGAGAGAGAGAGAGAGAGAGAGAGAGAGAGAGAGCAGGCCCAGCGCGCAGCAGGAGGCCTAGCACCGCAGCCCAACCAGCCCCCCGCGCGCGCCGAAAATCCTTTCGCACCTGCATGCTAGCGTACCCAGCTGCTCGTACGCCCACGTGGCTAGGTCCGACCCGTCTGCCTGTGAGGGGCTATAGTCGACCTGCCCCTCACCTTTTCGTCCTCCTCGCGCCAGCGCCATGGTGAGCGCGAGCCCGAGCGCGTGGTTGCTCCACCTCGGCGTCCGAGCCCATATAAAGCTTGCTCTGTGCCACAGTAACCCTTAGGGTTTCCCTCTTCCTCCTCCTCCGCTGCCAGGTGAGCTCCGCCCACCATAGCCGTCGCCCCACAGCTTTCCCGACCGGATCAGAGAGCGTGAGTTCGTCGCCGGCATGCCTTCCGTCGACCCAATCCCTCGTGAGCGTGTCCGTCTTCTTCCACAATGTTGTGTACGTCAACTACGTCCTCTACGGGGTCGCGGGACTCCAAGATTGGTTGCCTCGCCGTCGTCTTCTTCCTCGGTGAACGAAACCTTTCTCCGGTCAAATTCATTGCCATCGTTCTTCCCCAAGCCCAATCGTCTATGCGAAGCCCCTTTATGTGAGCTTGCGCTTCTCCCCATGCCCTGCACCTCCGTAATTGTGCTTTGCTTCCCCTTTAGCCATGAGAGGCCGAGCTCGTCGCCGTGGGACCTCGTCTCCGGCGAGTGCTCCGACACCGTTATCCCGTGCGCATGAGTTCGGAGAGTTCCTTGCTCCGTGTAGGGTGGATTTTTGCCTAGAAGTCGAGCGCTTGTGCATCAGTTCATCGTTTTCGAGCTCATCGCGCCGCCTATGTCTTCTCATTGCTGTCGATGCCCTCGTCGTCGTTCGGTGTCGTGCAAGGCATGCGTGCGAGCACTTGTTGCTTGCGCTTTGATCCCGCATCTTCGCCGTGTAGTTTGGTCACCGGAGCAGCTCCGACGCACCCGTCGCAGTCTCTGCCTCGCCGGTGTGGCCTCCTCTTTATTGCCCCGTTGTTGTCGCTGACCCGTGGGTCCCCGTGTCCTCGCTGGCTAAGTCAAAAGCCACCAAGCCCCTATTCTGTCACAACCTCCGAGCCAGCCGAGCTGGTGGAGTCAAACCACCAGTAGCGCGGCGGCCTAGCTAGGTTCGATCCCTCGCGGGCATAGGTTTACTTCCCCTTTTTATGAATTGCGAGGCACTAACATGCATGCCCCACTTGTTAGTGACCCTGATCCATCCCTATCTGTGGTGGCCTCGGGGCCTACCTGGCAGCCTGAGTGGTTGGGTACCCCCTAGGTTACCATAGCATTCTTTTATGTATTTTACAAATTTTATTTATGTTTTCTCTGATTTCAGAAAGTACTTAAAGCTTGCATAAATAATTGTGGCATTCCTCGTAACAGTAGCATATGCATATCATATATGTTTTGGGGGTAGAAAATTCCAAGGAATTTGTTTGTGGCATAATTTTTCATTTTGAGCAAGTTTTGGTGCATGTTATTATGCTGGTTTAGGCATTTTGTCATTTTTGTGTGATTTATTCCATGCACCATATGAATTAAGTTTGTACATGAGCTAGGGGTATTTTTATGTCTGTTTGCTGGTAGTATTTTTGCCATGCCATGAAATCCAGGCCTAGCTATACTTTTCGCCTTGCAAACATGCCTACTTAATGTTGTTGTTTTGAGCTAGCTAAAATATTGTAAGTCTGAAATATGTTTAACAACTTAGTGTTTTGACTTGCTAATAGCCATTGATCCATAGCACCTTTGAGTATGATCGCTTTGTATGTTCTATAAAGCATGTTCTGGACTATCAATTTGTGCCATTTGTTTCCATGGAAACACTTTGCATCACATTTATTTATGGTCTCAAACATGTCAACTTGTTATAAACTGCTGCTCATAACCACCTTGATTTTCACTAAGTCTGAGAATCTGTTTAGTTCAACTTGCCTTTTTGTGTGGATGACTGCCATGAATCTGTACATCTTTTGCTCATGCTTATGTGGAATGAAATGAAGTACATATTGTCACAACCCTAGTTCTTCCCTCTTGCTTTGTGATAGCTTGAGTGTGCACCATGTTTAAATTTTTATTAAACTTGAAATGGGGATTGTCAAAACCCTAAAACTTCATTGTTTAAACGAATTCCAACCATGAAAGTTTTCAATGAATCCAAAATGGCCTTAAAAAATGTTCATCATTTCTGATAAATGTTGGAAACAACATACCAGAGGTGATACATTTTTAAACAATCCTTTTGGCATTTTAAATTAACCAGAAATGCAACTGAAAATGACACTTAAATGGCTATAATTATTTTACTTTCTCCAAAAATACTGAAATTTATTGTGGGGCCTAGCAACAATATATATACCCTAGAATAAATCTTAGAGTTTTTGCCTTTCGGGTATTGCCTAAACAATTTAAAAACAGGGAGCAAAAAACTAGAAAAGAAACAAATAAAAAAAGGCAGAAAGAGGAACCTCACCTGAGGCCCAGGAGGGGGTCGGCCCATCTGGACCATGGCCAGTCATCCCCTACCTCTACCAGTAGGAAGAAGCGAAGGGAGGCATGGCACGAGCGCACGACCAGGGCGCCACGCCACCTGCCTGCGTGGCTGCCTCCCCCTCCGCGTCCTCGCCGGGGATAACTAATAACCCACAAGTGTAGGGGATTGTTTGTAGGCTTTTTCGATAAGTAAGAGTGTCGAACCCAACTAGTAGTTAAAGCTAGAACAAATATTCCCTCAAGTTCTATCGACCACCGATACAACTCTACGCACACTTTAACGTTTGCTTTACCTAGAACAAGTATGAAACTACTTTGTAGGTGATAGGATAGTTTGCACGAATAAAACTAGAAGTACTTTGCAGGAAATAAAACTATGAGTAAAAAGCAAGATAATGAAAGTTAGTTGTTTAGTAGAAAGCTTTTGTCAAACAAGAAGGTTATTTGTCCCTAGGCAATTGATAACTAGACCGGTAATCATTCTTGCAATTTTACATGAGGGAGAGGCATGAGCTAACATACTTTCTCTACTTGGATCATATGCACTTATGATTGGAACTCTAGCAAGCATCCGCAACTACTAAAGATCATTAAGGTAAAACCCAACCATAGCATTAGGTATCAAGTCCTCTTTACTCCCATATGCAACAACCCACCTACTCAGGTTCATGCTTCTGTCACTCAAATAACCCACCATAGGCAAATCATGAACACATTGCAACACCCTACAACGAGGATCCCTCACGTTTGCGTGAGATGGAGGGCACCATAGGACAGTACCATAATAAAATATACAATCATACCAAACCACGATCATCAATTAGCCCATAGGGCAAAGCGGATCTACTCAAACATCATAGGATAGCCATATATCATTGGGAAATAGCATATGGAGTTGAGCACCATGTTTAAGTAGAGATTACAGCGGGGAGAAGGGGAGTTACACCACTGCATAGAGGAGAAGAGAGTTGGTGTTGACGGCGGCGAAGTTGTTGGAGTAGATCGCCGTCAGGATGCTTGCCCCGGCGGTGTTCCGGCGCCACCGGGAGAGAGGGGTAGAGAGCCCCCTCCTTCTTCTTATTCCTTGGCCTCCCCCCTAGATGGGAGGAGAGTTCCCCCTCTGGTCCATAGCCGCCATGGCGGCAGAGGGGCAGGAGCCCCTCCTTGATTGGATCTCCCTCTCTGTTCTCTTCTGTTTCATGTTCCTGTTTTCTGGCCGAAAACCATTTCTTATATTCCCGGAGATCCGTAACTCCGATCGGGCTGAAATTTTGAGGGGACTTTTATCAAAAAATTAGCTTCCTTGCGGACAAAGGAGAGCTCCAACCGACATACGAGGTGAGCAGCACCCACCAAGGTGCGCCTGGGCCCTGGTGACGCGCCCTGGTGTATTGTGGGGGCTGTGGGCCTCCGATTGCGTTGATTCCACTTCTCAAAATTCACAAATATTCCAAAAAAATCTCCTTAAATTTTTATCATGTTTGGACTTCGTTTGATATGGATATTATGCGAAACAAAAAACATGCAACAAATAGGAACTCGCACTGGGCACTGGATCAATAGGTTAGTCCAATAAATCATATAAAATGTTGCCAAAAATATGTGAAAGTTATATAATATTGGCATGAAACAACCAAAAATTATAGATACGACGGAGACGTATCAGCATCCCCAAGCTTAATTCCTGCTCGTCCTCGAGTAGGTAAATGATAAAAAAGATAATTTTTGATGTGGAATGCTACCTAGCATAATCTTGATCATATATCTAATCATGGCATGAATATTAAGACACAAGTGATTCAAAGAAATAGTCTAGTTTTGACATAAAGACTTTAATACTCAGGCATCCCAACAAACAATCATATCTTTCAAAATATAAAGGCTAAAGAATGTTATCCCTACAAAATCATATAGCCTTGTCATGCTCTGTCTTCTTAACACAAAGTATAAATCATGTACTACCCCGGTGTCAGCCAAGCAATTGATTCATACTTTTTAACGCGCTTCAGCATTTTCAACTCTCACGCAATACATGAGTGCAAGCCATGGATATAGCACTATGAGTGGAATATAATATGGTGATAGGTTTCAAAGGGGTAAAAGTAGAGAAGAAAGTCTCGCATCAACTCAGCGTATCAACGGGCTATGGAGATGCCCATCAATAGATATCAATGCGAGGAGTAAGGATTTCCATGCAAGGGATGCACTAAGAGCTATAAGTGTATGAAAGCTCAATATGAAAACTAAGTGGGTATGCATCTAACTATATGAAAAATTCCCACTAGTATATGAAAGTGACAACACAGGAGACTCTCTATATGAAAAACATGGTGCTACTTTGAGAACAAGTGTGGAATTAGCATGCCCCTTCTACTTCTTTTATTATTTTTCTTTCTTTGTTTTCTTTTTTTCTTTTTTTTTCCTTTTTTTTCTTACTTTGTCCGGAGCCTCATCCCGACTTGTGGGGGAATCATAGTTTGGATCATCCTTTCATCATTGGGGCATCCTCTAATAATGAATAATGATAATCATCACACTTCTATTTACTTACAACTCAATATTACAACGATAGTAGAACAAAGTATGACTCTATATGAATGCAATGATCTAGCGTAGCAAATATATCAAAAAAATGGACAAGACATGAAAAAATCATGCTAGCTATCTTACGATCATGTAATGCAATATGAAAATGAATGCACAAGTCATCAAAACGGAGGCGGTGGAAGTTGCATGGTAATATATCTCGGAATGGATATGGAAATGCCATAATAGGTAGGTATGGTGGTTGTTTTGAGGAAGATATAATAAGGTTTATGTGTTATCATATCACGGGGTTTGGATGCACCGACGAAGTTTGCACCGACTCTCGAGGTGAGAAAGGGCCAATGCACGGTACCGTAGAGGCTAGCAAATTGCGGAAAGGTAAGAGTGCGTATAATCCATGGACTCACATTAGGCATAAAGAACTCACATACTTATTGCAAAAGTTTTATTAGATCTCTCGAAGCAAGTATTACTACGCATGCTCCTAGGGAGGAGGTTGGTAGGAGTTAACCATCGCGCGCCCCCGACCTTCACACAAAGATAGACAATCAAGGATAAATTGTGCTCCAACTTCCTAGCATAACGGGAGACTATACGTGCATGCTTCGGGAATCACAAACCTTAACACCAATATCTTACTAAACACGATCATCCACTAGTACCTCCCACATATTATCATCTCTATATCGCAAAACTATTGCAAGGAATCAAACATGTCATATTCAGTGATCCCTAAGTTTTATGTAGGATTTTATGACTAACCATGCAAATGACTAATTCCTATTGACTCTCTAAAGAGATATGAGTGAAGCAAGAGAGTTTAATTCTTTCTACAAAATTCCATGCTCTAATAAATATAAGTGAAGAAAAAGAGCATTCTTCAAATAACGGTTTTCTATGTGAAGAGAAACAGGCAATCCAAACTTCAAATGATATAAGTGAAGCACATGAAGCATTCTATAAAGTCATACTCAAAAGATATAAGTGAAGTGCAATGAGCATTCTATAAATCAACCATGGACTATCTCATACCAGCATGGTGCATAAAACAAAAGTGAAAACTAAAGGCAAAAGACGCTCCAAGATTTACGCATATCATGTGATGAATAAAAATATAGCTCCAGGTGACATACCGATGATTTGGAATAAAAGAGGGGATGCCTTCCCGGGGCATCCCCAAGCTTAGACGCTTGAGTCTTCCTAGAATATTACCTTGGGGTGCCTTGGGCATCCCCAAGCTTAGCCTCTTGCTGCTCCTTATTCCTTCTCATCGTGATAACATCCAAAACTTGAAAACTTCAATCACACAAAACTTAACTGAAAATTGGTGAGATCCGTTAGTACACATAATACCAAATCCCATCATGTCTTGCCATAACATTATTGCATAATTATAATATAACATTACCCACTGTATTCTACCACAATTCTATGGCTCCCAAGTCAATGGGGTTCAACAAGAATTCAAACATAAGCACGCAAAGCAGCTATAACAACAATCTGTGAAAAACAGGACAGTCTCTAAAGATTTGTAGACACGTATACTTCTATAGCTCAAAAACTTCTGAAAAATTAGGACGTGAGAAATGATTGCATAATAGTACTGTGTAAAAAAATTATAATTTTTGCATGCTCCAGTAAAATATGAAAATTCAAACACTACGGCAAAGGTTTCTGTTTTTCCACAGCACACATCAAACAAGCAATTCAAACATCCTAAATGCAAATCTTGGCACATTATTTTTATAATACAATGGATTTGTATAAGGGGATAATTATTTTTGTTGGAAAAGTTTCCGTGATTCAAGATTCACAAAGTTTCCATGGGCATGAACAAAAGTTCAAGGACTCCCCCTACTTCAACGATGCTCATCATCTCTTCTCACTTTCACCTTTCCTTTTGTGAAGTTTTAGGTTCCCCTCTATATTTTTTTCATGTGATTAAACTATATAAAAGCACACAACATAAATAAATGACTCTCTAAAACTTTTGGGTTGTCTCCCTGGCAGCGGTTTCTTTAAAGCCATTAAGCTAGGCATAAAGTGCTCAAGTAATGGATCCACCCGGATCCCAAGGTATATCAAAGCCAATTTTAATTAGCAATGATTTGTAATTTAGTAGTGAGCACAAAGTGATATATATCATGTGACAACGAAGTCTAACTCTCTTCCTATGCATCGGCATGTCATACAAGAACAATTCATGCACATTAAGTAACGGCCAATGCATAGTATAAACAGTTTCTTGCAATTTCATAGTACTGGAAACATAGAGAGGTGAAGATTTGGTTCCTCTCTCATAATAATTGCAAGTAGGAGAAGAAAGCACATGCATATTATATTCATCAAAATCATCATGTGTCATAGCTAAACGCGACCCATCTATATAATCCTTAATAAGAACAAACTTCTCCGATATAGTGTAGTTGGGAGAATTCAAAAAGTTAATAGGACTATCATGTGTGGGTGCATTAGCAACAATTTCATGCTTAACATAAGGAACTATAGCAATTTCATCTTCATAAGCATAATTCATATTGGCATCTTGGCCACAAGCATAGCAAGCATCAAGTTCATCAAAAAGGGATATTTCAAAAGAATCCAAGGGATCATAGCAATCATCATAGAATTCATCATGGCATTCATCCTTCGGTATGTGCGAAGGGTAATTAAACAATGTATGAGTTGAATAGTTACTCTCATTAGAAGGTGGGCACGGGTAGCTAATCCGCTCTTCCTCTGTTTGTTCTTCGCTCTCCTCCTCATCTTTTTCATCTAATGAGCTCACAGTTTTAGCAATTTCTTCTTCCATATATTCCTGCAAAATATTAGTCTCATCCAAGGCAGCGGTCATTCTTTCAATAAATTCAATAATATCAGCATTGCAATCATAATTCTCATAGCAAAATTTAAGTATGGATATAATTTCAGATTCGTAAGGAACATCATCATCATACTTTTCAAGCAAAGAAGCAATTTCATAAGCACCTTTAAAAACAATAAATTCTTCTATTCGTTCCACATCATAGTAATCATAAATACCTTTAGCATAAGAAGCTAAGGTTTCATTATCATTAAATTTGCATTGAAAGGGAAGGTGTCGAGCTTCTATATTAGAGCAACAAGTAAAGTCACATCTGGAGCATGCATCCCAAGCAAACCGTTTCAGTATTCTAATTTCATCCCATAAGTGTTTCCCTTTTTGAGATAAACGATAATCCCTAAAGCACTCACGTTGATCCAATGTGTATCCCATTATAAAGTTCTTTGAGGATTTCTCGGGATTATCGAAGGAGTAATTAACGTGTTGCACATAACTAGCATCGAGGGTTTTAGGAGGTTCCCCATCTCCATGAGTAGCAAGTACCACTACTTTTTTTGGTGTTTCGTGTTCCATATCCATAACTAAAGATATAAAACAACTAATAACAGAAAACAAAAATTACTTTGTGATAAAGCAAACAAGCACACACGAGAATATTCACCCCACGCTATTGCTCCCCGGCAACGGCGCCAGAAAAAGGTCTTGATAACCCACAAGTGTAGGGGATCGTTTGTAGCCTTTTTCGATAAGTAAGAGTGTCGAACCCAACGAGGAGCTAAAGGTAGAACAAATATTCCCTCAAGTTCTATTGACCACCGATACAACTCTACGCACACTTTAACGTTTGCTTTACCTAGAACAAGTATGAAACTACTTTGTAGATGATAGGATAGTTTGCACGAATAAAACTAGAAGTACTTTGCGGGAAATAAAACTACGAGTAAAAATCAAGATAATGAAAGTTAGTTGTTTAGTAGAAAGCTTTTGTCAAACAAGAAGGTTATTTGTCCCTAGACAATTGATAACTAGACCGGTAATCATTCTTGCAATTTTACATGAGGGAGAGGCATGAGCTAACATACTTTCTCTACTTGAATCATATGCACTTATGATTGGAACTCTAGCAAGCATCCGCAACTACTAAAGATCATTAAGGTAAAACCCAACCATAGCATTAGGTATCAAGTCCTCTTTACTCCCATATGCAACAACCCACCTACTCGGTTTTATGCTTGTGTCACTCAAGCAACCCACCATAGGCAAATCATGAACACATTGCAACAACCTACAGCGAGGATCCCTCACGTTTGCGCGAGATGGAGGGCACCATAGGACAGCACCATAATAAAATATACAATCATACCAACCATGATCATCAATTAGCCCATAGGACAAAGCAGATCTACTCAAACATCATAGGATAGCCATATATCATTGGGAAATAGTATTTGGAGTTGAGCACCATGTTTAAGTAGAGATTATAGCAGGGAGATGGGGAGTTACACCCCTGCATAGAGGGGGAGAGAGTTGATGTTGACGGCGGCGAAGTTGTTGGAGTAGATCGCCGTCACGATGCTTGCCCCGGCGGCGTTCCGGCGCCACCGGGAGAGAGGGGGAGAGAGCCCCCTCCTTCTTATTCTTCCTTGGACTCCCCCCTAGATGGGAAGAGAGTTTCCCCTCTGGTCCATAGCCGCCATGGCGGCGGAGGGGCAGGAGCACCACCTAGATTGGATCTCCCTCTCTGTTCGCTTCTGTTTCACGTTCCTGTTTTCTGGCCAAAAACCATTTCTTATATTCCCGAAGATCCGTAACTTCGATTGGGCTGAAATTTTGAGGGGATTTTTATCCAAAATTTAGCTTCCTTGCGGCCAAAGAAGAGCTCTAACCGATATACGAGGTGAGCAGCACCCACCACGGCGCGCTTGGGCCCTTGTGGCGCGCCCTGGTGTATCGTGGGGGCTGTGGGCCTCCAATTGCGTTGATTCCTCTTCTCAAAATTCACAAATATTCCAAAAAAAAATCTCCGTAAATTTTTATCGCGTTTGGATTTCGTTTGATATGGATATTCTGCGAAACAAAAAACATGCAACAAACAGAAACTGCACTGGGCACTGGATCAATAGGTTAGTCCAATAAATCATATAAAATGTTGCCAAAAATATGTGAAAGTTGTATAATATTGGCATGAAACAATCAAAAATTATAGATATGATGGAGACTTACAATAACCTCGTGGGAGCCGTCCCGATCGAGGCCACCTCCCCATTCCCTCTCTCCCTTGCTCTCGCGCTTGCTCCTTGCCATGGTCGAACCCCCTGAAGCTCGCCGCCGACGCAAGTGTAGCCACCGCCGTCTCTCCCCATACCACCATGTCCCTCGGTTCCACAACAACGAGCTACACCTCTCCACCGAAGGAATCAAGCCCGCTCGCACCACATCGCCGGCCTCGACCGCATCTTCCTCCTCGGCCACCGAAGATTGCCGGCAACTGTTCGTCACGACCGATGCCTTCCCGAGCTTGCCCAACCGCTCCTTGAAATCGCCGTGAGCTCCTCTTCATTTCCTCGCTCACCCAATGGTCAATTTCCTCTCCTAGCTAGCCTAGTCGCCGCAATCGAGAGATTTGCTCCATCGGCCATGTCGCCGCCGTGGCAACAGCTGCTGCAGCTCGCATCCGAGCGCCCCAGCATGCTCAGGGCGTCCCCAAGAGCCCAGCGCACCCTTCCGTAGCCCTTGCTGTGCACCGTAGCCTCGAATCGGTCGAACCCAAACTCTGATCACCGTGAACCTCGACACTGTCGCAGATTTTGGCGACCCCGCGGCCACCTATTCAGCCTGCTTGATGCGGACGAGTGCGGACTACATTCTGGTGGTCTCCGCGCGTCCAACCGCTCCCTGTAGCGCAAGTCCGGGGAAGTTCCGCCGTTGTTTTGGTCATCGCTGGCCAAACTCTGGCGATGCCCGTCGTGGCACAGTTGTTAGTGCTACTCCCGGCCAATTAGGAACACCACAGACATTGACAGCGGGGCCCACACTAAGTCAAAGCCAAGTCAACTCGGGTTTAGCTCTATGTCTTTGACAGGTAGGCCCCATTGGTAAGATTTGACCTAGAACAATCAGTTGACCTGCTCACGTTAGCCTGAGGCAATACTGACGCAAAAAATCCTTTTCTGGTATTTTAAATAATCAGAAATTTTCATAAAATGCTTAAAATTTCTAAAATTCATATAAAATAATATATAGCTCAGATGAAAAAAAATTATATATGAAAATTCATCAACAAAATCTAAAGAATCCATCTATGCTATTTGCATGCATGTTAAAGCAGCCTAAATAGGAGATATTGGACATTTTCCTCAAACGCAATAGGTAACCTCACATGTGGAGTTTCAATTTATACCTCGAGTTCAAACCAACTTCATCTAACTCTGATGATAGATGCATTAGCTCAAAGACAACATATTGCCATGCCATGATCATGCATCATATTGTCGCTTTTGCCGTGTATTGATTGTTCCTTTGTATATGTTGCGGTAGGCTCTGCTCCACACGATACCCGCGAGTATCCACCCGGAGGAGAGTACTTCACCGCTAGTCAGCAAGGCAAGCAACCCCATTCATCATCTCCAATACAATCCCACTCTCTCGCTCTTGCTCTCTTTTATTGCATTAGGACAATAAGATTCAACTGCTACCTGTTTCGGTAGTTGAACCCAGTCCTTGTTGGAAATATGCCCTAGAGGCAATAATAAAAGTAGTTATTATTATATTTCCTTGTTCATGATAATCGTTTATTATCCATGCTATAATTGTATTGATTGGAAACTCAATTGCATGTGTGGATACATAGACAAAACTATGTCCCTAGTATGCCTCTAGTAGACTAGCTCGTTGATCAAAGATGGTCATGGTTTCCTAGCCATAGACATGAGATGTCATTTGATGTGATGGACAAGACCCAAACTATGAACGTAGCATATGATCGTGTCAGTTTATTGCTATTGTTTTCTACATGTCAAGTATCTGTTCCTATGACCATGAGATCATGTAACTCACTGACACTGGAGGAATAACTTGTGTGTATCAAACGTCGCTACATAACTGGGTGACTATAAAGATGCTCTACAGGTATCTCCGAAGGTGTCTGTTGAGTGGGCATGGATCAAGACTGGGATTTGTTACTCCGTATGACGGAGAGGTATCTCAGGGCCCACTCGGTAATACAACATCACAATAAGCCTTGCAAGCAATGTGACTAAGTGTTAGCCACGGGATCTTGTATTACGGAATGAGTAAAGAGACTTGCCGGTAATGAGATTGAACTAGGTATAGAGATACCGACGATCGAATCTTGGGCAAGTAACATACCGAAGAACGAAGGGAACAAAATACGGGATTAACTGAATCCTTGACATAGAGGTTCAACTGATAAAGATCTTCATAGAATATGTAGGAACCAATATGGGCATCAAGGTGCCGCTATTGGTTATTGACCGTAGAGGTGTCTCGATCATGTCTACATAGTTCTCGAACCCGCAGGGTCTGCACACTTAAGGTTAGGTGACGTTTCGGTATAGTAGAGTTATGTATGTTGGTGACCGAAGGTTGTTCGGAGTCCCGGATGAGATCCCGGATGTCACGAGGAGCTCTAGAATGTTCCGGATGTAAAGATTGATATATAGGAAAGTGGTGTTTGGACTCCGGAAAGGTTTCGGCATTTCTGGCAGTGTACCGGGAGTGACGAATGGGTTCCGGGGGTCCACCAAGTGGGGCCACCACACCCCAAGGGGGTCACATGGGCCTTAGGGTGGCGCACCAGCCCCTGGTGGGCTGGGCGGCCGGCCCAAGAGGGCCTATGTGGCTGGACTTGTGGGAAAAGGAAAACCCAAGTGGGGAAGGGAAGGAGTCCTACTAGGAGTAGGATTGGAGGTGGACTCCTCCACCTCCACCTCCTTTCGGCCGACTCCTAGGGGTAGCCCTAGGGGCGCCGGCCCCTCCCCTCCCTCCTATATATACTAGAGGGAGAGAGGGCCATAGAACCCCAACCCTAAAGGCCACGGTGCAGCCCTCTCTCCCGATAGATCGATTCCTCCAGTTTTCAGCAGTGCTTAGGCGAAGCCCTGCTGGAATAGTTCCACCACCACCGCCGCCGCGCCGTCGCGATGCCGGAGAACTCATCTACCTCTCCGCTCCCTCTTGCTGGATCAAGAAGGCGAAGATCGTCATCGAGCTGTACGTGTGCTGAACGCGGAGGTGTCGTCCGTTCGGCACTAGATCGTGATTGGATCGCGGGACGGCTAGCGATTTGGATCGCAAAGACGTTTGACTACATCAACCGCGGTTCTTAACGCTTCCCGCTTAGCGATCTACAAGGGTATGTAGATCCACTCTCCCTCTCGTAGATGCTCATTACCATGGATAGATCTTGCGTGTGCGTAGGAAAATTTTTGTTTCCCATGCAACGTTCCCCAACAGTGGTATCATGAGCTAGGTCTATGTGTAGATGAGATCACGAGTAGAACACAAAGGAGTTTGTGGGCATTGATGCTCAGATTGCTTCCTCCCTTGGTCTTTTCTTGATTCAACGGTATTGTGGGATGAAGCGGCCCGGACCAACATTACTCGTACGCTTACGAGAGACCGGTTCCATCAACTGACATGTAACTTTGTTGCATAAAGATGGCTGGCGGGTGTCTGTTTCTCCCACTTTAGTTGGATCAGATTTGATAAAGGCAGGCCTTGAGAAGGTTGAATAGAAATTTGTGTATCACCGTTGTGGTTTTTGCGTAGGTAAGAATCGTTCTTGCTAGATACCCGTAGCAGCCACGTTAAACATGCAACAACAATTAGAGGACGTCTAACTTGTTTTTGCAGGGTATGTTGTGATGTGATATGGACAATTACATGATGAGATATATGTGATGTATGAGATGATCATGTTTTGTATAGAATATCACGACTTGCATGTCGATGAATACGGCAACTGGCAGGAGCCATAGGGTTGTCTTATTTATTTTCGCCGTTATGATTTACTCTATCGCTATGAGTTAGCAATAGCCGTAGAAGCAACAGTTGGAGCGACAACCTCATGGCAACAGTTGATGGAGATCAAGATGATGGAGATCACGGTGTCATGCCAGTGACGATGGAGATCATGCCGGCGCTTTGGAGATGGCGATCAAAAGCACAAGTTCATGGCCTTATCATGTCACTTATGATTTGCATGTGATGTTAATCCTTTTATGCATCTTATTTTGCTTAGGACGACGGTAGCATTATAAGGTGATCCCTCACTAAAATTTCAAGATAAAATTGTGTTCTCCCTGAGTGTGCACCGTTGCGAAAGTTCGTCGTTTCGAGACAGCACGTGATGATCGGGTGTGATAGACTCTACGTTCGCATACAACGGGTGCAAGCCAGTGTTGCACATGCGGAACACTCGGGTTAAACTTGACGAGCCTAGCATGTACAGACATGGACTCAGAACACAAGAGACCGAAAGGTCCAACATGAGTCATATAGTAGATATGATCAACATGAAGATGTTCACAATTGAAACCACCTCATCTCACATGATGATTGGACTTGGGTTGGTGAATTTGGATCATGTTACACTCGAATGACCAGAGGGATGTCAATTTGAGTGGGAGTTTTTGTAGTAATATGATTAACTAAACTCATTATCATGAACATAGTCAAAATGTCTTTGCAAATTATGTTGTAAATTGCTAGCTCGCGCTGTAGCTCCCTTGTATTTTTATATGTTCCTAGAGAAATAGAGTTGAAAGATGATGGTAGCAATAATGCGGAGTGGGTCCGTGATCTGAGGATTGTCCTCATTGCTGCACAGAAGGCTTATGTCCTTAATGCACCGCTCGGTGCACCACCCCCTCAAGCGTCGTCTGTAGATGTTGTGAACATCTGACAGGCATGTTCTGATGACTACTTGATAGTTCAGTGCGTCATGCATTACAGCTTAGAATTGAGGCTCCAAAACGTTTTGAATGTCACGAAACATATGAGATGTTCTAAGAGCTGAAATTGGGATCTCAGGCTCGTGCCCGTGTTGAGAGGTATGAGACATCCAACAAGATTCTTTGCCTGTAAGATGAAGGAGAATAGCTCAATCGGTGAGCATATGCTCAGATTGTCTGGGTGCTACAATTGCTTGAATCGAGTGGGAGTTGATCTTCCAGATAAGATAGTGATTGATATAGTTCTCCGAGTCACTGCCACTAAGCTACTAGAGCTTCATGATGAACTATAAAATGCCAGGGATGGAAATAATGATCCCTGAGCCATTCGTGATGTTTGACACCGCGAAGGTAGAAATCAAGAAGGAGCATCAAGTGTTGATGGTTAGTAAAACCACTAGTTTCGACAAGGGCAAGGGCAAGGAGGGAAACTTCATGGATGGAAAGCCAGTTGCTACTCCAGTGAAGAAACCCAAGGTTGAACCCAACCCGAGACTAAGTGCTTCTATTATGACGAGAGCGTTCGCTGAAGCAGAACAACCCTAGATACTTGGTAGATAAGAAGGCTGGCAAACGTCAACAGAAGTATATTTGATATACGTTTTGTTCATGTGTACCTTACTAGTACTCCTAGTAGCACCTTGGTATTAGATACCGGTTCAGTTGCTAAATATTGGTAACTCGAAATAAAAGCTATGGAATAAACGGAGACTAGCTAAAGGTGAGGTGATGATGTGTGTTGGAAGTGTTTCCAAGGTCGATGTGATCACCATCGCACGCTCTCTCTACCTTCGGGATTAGTGATGAACCTAAATAAATGTTATTTGGTGTTTGCGTTGAGCATGGACGTGATTAGATCATGTTTATTGCAATACGGTTATTCATTTAAGTCAGAGAATAATGGTTATTCTGTTTACATGAATAATACCTTCAATGGTCATGCATCCAATGTGAATGGTTTATTGAATCTCGATCGTAGTAATACACATGTTCATAATATTGATGCCAAAAGATGCAAAGTTAATAATGATAGTACCACTTACTTGTGGCACTGCCGCCAAGGTCATATTGGTGTAAAGCGCATGAAGAAACTCCATGCTGATGGATCTTTTGACTCACTCGATTTCCAATCGATTGAGACATGCGGACCATGCCTCTTGGGCAAGATGACTAAAGACATTTTGGGCCAACATTGATTCTTGATTCCATGAGCACAAGAATTTTGTGCCCAACAAAATTGAACTCATCCGCATTCGCGTGACAAAGTCGATTAACTATCGATGCTACATTATCCAAGAAAGTCTTGCGGACCTTTAAAATAACTCATTGGTCAGTGGACAAGTGGGGTGTAAATCATCGAGCAAGTGATTAATTTCTTGTATGTGTTCTTCTTTTGGCCAGATATGCAACTTGTTGGTCAGAAAGCCCGTCAAGCGAGGATGTTACCAAGCAAACCTTTAGGATATGATATATGTAATTTGGCCAATATGCTATTGTTGGTTGGATATCCTCATTGTTGACAATGTATTTTTTTTTCTATAGCCATCACAGGCGTGCAACTTGTTCTTAAAGGATGCATTGTTCTTGAAGGTGAGCAATCCAGGTGGAAAAAATGACATTGCCAATTCCCTCAAGACCGCTGGAATCATCAATGAGGAAGAAGCGGGTGATCCAACTGACCCAACAAAGAGTCGTTCAAGAAGGTTACGAAGGGGTTCCACAAAAAGAAGTGGGAGGAGGAGATGATGAAGCTATAAGGGGCGACGGCCAAGACGATGGAGAGATTCGTGGACATCTTGGCGAGGAAGGACGATTCATATGTCAAACGCTATGATGTGAAGGAGAAAATATCGTGGAGAGGTTTACCCTCTTGTACTGAGGAGAATATCAACATCGAAGAGAATAAGACCAAGCTCAAAGAGAAGTAGGTTAAGCTCGTGACCCGTTCGCCGGATACCAAGATGTTGACCAAGATGATGGACGAGTTGGGCGATGAGCATGTGCGCCATCTGTGTTAGGATGTTGAAGCGTTTGGCCGCCGGTCTGGTGGTAGAGAAGAAGGAGATGGCTGGTGAGGAGAAACCGACCACAGAGTGAGAAGGAGGCTCGGACAACCGGTCTGGGAGGGCAATCATCCTCATTTTCCGCACGGACTATCGGACTAGAGCTTTTGTGATCAGGCATATGTAAAAATTATAAACATTCGCATATTTTTGGTTGTGATCGGACGTTAGGAACATCCCACTTTATTTTAATCCACCATACTATGCATATGAATGAAATTGGACGGGCATGGGCTGACGTTTAGGGGATGCGGTTGGATATCCGGTTCTCATATCAGTGCCTGCGAACTGGTCCAGACAAGTTCACGCGCAAATAAGTGTCTGATTTAGGGAACGGTGTAGGAGATGCCCTTAAAGCATCTACAGGCAATTCCCTCAAATCCTCCTGAACGTCTAGCGGACAAAACGGTCAGTTTCCAGAGAGAAGAGAAGGAAAAAGATGACCCAAGCGGACCATTCATTTTTTTCCATATGTCCGGGCAGTTCTAAAAAGTTCATACTCAGACTATATAAGAGCATCTCTAGAAGATTCCGCAAACCGTGGTCCTGCAAATTTCGTTTACGGCATCCCATAAACAAACTTTGTAGTACCGTGGACGGAAAGAAAAACATATCTCGTAAACAAACTCAAACACATACGTACATAATTTAAACTGGCAATTCGTGCCACAAATTACATTGCCAGAGTTCATACGAAAACAGAGTTCATACTAGCATAAATGAAAATAAACCTAGATCTACTCATTATCATCATCACCGGGCTTCTTGACGTGGAGGTGGTACTCCATCATCGAGTTGGAGAGGACGAACACCATGGCATACCCCTTCAACGCCGCCACCCGCACCGTGACAACTTCGTCTCCGGGGCAGCCGCCTCCTTTGCCTCGAACCACGAGGTCCGCCACCTAGAGCAATTGGAGCGCGGGCAAGAAGATCCCGTCGAGGCGATCTAAGTTGCTGCACGCCCGCCCGCCAGAGCTGCGATTTAGCGCACCTCAGGCTGGAAATGGGGATTACCCAGGCGGTTATCAGACTCCCATCCCCATCCCCGCGACAACCACCCAATGCACGCCCCCGTCCGCATACCCGTCCGTGGGGGTAAAATGTTTCCCATCCCCATCCCCATCGGTTTTTTCATCCCCATGGGGAAACCCATATAGGCAATTAGCAACAACCTTCGGTAGAATTTAAGTAGAAAAAATAACATTTAACACAATAAACAATATGTTGTCGCTAGGTTAGCAATTTCTTTGGGCTTTTCGGGCCATACGGGCGGGATAGGAGGAAAATTTTGGGTGGGTATGGTCGTGAATTACCTATGGTCTATCAATTTTAGGGCCCACATGTAAGACATTCACGAGTAAGGCGGGTAACAGGTATGGGTAATGGTATCCCATCCCCATCCCCATCTTGTGTGCTGGTAAGGTATTTGATGCACCAACTTCCCGTGGGCACTAAAACTCATACATCCCGTCCCCTAATAGAATAATTACCCACGGGGACGTGGGTAATGGTTAGCCATTACCAGCTTGAAGCGCACCGTGCTTGCGAGGCAGCGAGTCACCACGGCCGCCGAGCCCCCCTCGGCCACCACTCCCGCGACCCACGCTCGACATCGGGGCGATGTTCGGGTGGCTATGTGCGCCGTAAAAAGCTACTGAAGAAAAGGGGATTTGTCACCGGAGAACTAGATTTACGGCAGAGGGGGATCCGGAAAATGAAGGACGCAACCCTAAAACGGTGTCGTCCGATATATATGCGGGAATCGATCCTGAGGTGACACTTAGTTCGGTTGTAATGTCAGCTTTGGTCCCACATTGTGATCACACAGATAACTCAACAAATCTGGATGACTCGGTCCTTGGTGTCTCGTGGAGTAAGGTTAACATTTGATTACATTTGTAAATGACTCTATGGCCCAATGGAGCAGCTGCATCCTGAGGTTACACTTAGTTCGTTGTAATGTCAGCTTTGGTCCCACATTGAGATCATACAGATACCTCAACAAATCTGGATGATAACTCGGTCATTGGTGTCTTGTGGAGTAAGTTTAACATTTGATTACATCTGTTGCTATAAAAAAACATTTGATTACATTTGTAAATGACTCTGTGGCCCAATGGATAAGGTGCAAAGCCCGCACAGCGCTGGCACCGGCAGGAAGGCTACTGCACATTGGGAGCCAGCAAGGAAGAGCTGGTGGGCTACTATGGACGATGACGGTGCTACGTGGTCGGGTTGCGGCAGTCAATATGTTTGAGGGCGGAGTTGGCGATCTAGAGCATCGATCTTTCACGGCTGCACGGCCTAGGTAGGTCATAGGAGAAGAGGGAGTCAGTGTATGGTCCTGGATAGCGGCAAGCACGACATCAAATCCAGACACGCCGTACAGCGGAATGGATGGTTTTTCCATGTTATCTTTAGGGAGTCTTCGAGTTTGGTTTGGTACAGTACTAGCAAAAATGTCCGGGCGTTGCAACGGGAAAAGAAAAAATATCACACACTCTTAGCGCAATAAGCATGATTCAAGACCCCCAAAGGCTCACACCCGGTATTTCAGCGCATGGTGCCCCATCCGTATCGCCGCTTACTCTCCTTTCCACCCTTACTGATGGTGGTCGTGGTGTCCATTTGATCACAGACTCGACATTCAAAGTTGGACATTTGGTCGCGCATCGGCTTCGAGTCAGAACACAAAGAGGATAAGCAGGCCGGCCACGAAATCTGCAGCCCTGTCCGTGAGCGCCAGCAGTCGGATGTGAGCTATAAACCTCTCTCGGTATAAAATAGAACGATCTATATCTCCCTCTGTATAACATCACAAAGCAATCACCTCTTTAAGCACCATTTGTGTACTTTATGAGTTAGCGCAGCAACAACAAAAATAGCAGTATCATTTGTATACGTACCAAACAGCTCGCCATGCCGATGCAAAATTCAGCTAGTTGCAGCAACAGCAAAATTCAGCTAGAAGTAGCAAGCTAGCACTAAGAGAGCAGCACACTATCTCTCTCATTCTCCTTTTCACACCCGACTGAGCCCGTTTATCTCTTCTCTGCCCCCATCTTTTCTCCGACGACCCCACCAGCGATGACCACCTACTCTGCCCCCACCGGCCTTCACCAACAGCGTCTCCCCATCGTCCTCGTTGTCATGGCCGGACATGGGAGGGCCGCCGCCGGCGAATTCGTCAGAATGCCCGCCGGCATCGCCGGGGCTATGCGGCTAGCCGGCAGTAGCAGAAGCACCCGCAGAGGGTGCTGGCAGCGAGTGGCGGGACTGGGGCAGCAGCGGGATTAGGACAATATATTGTAATATTTTTGACTGAAAAATCTCAAGAACAAAGAGAAAAATCCCGGATTTATACATAGCCAGATCTGAATTTACCTACAAACAATACGACCACACTAACACCGCGCTAGCAGCCGATCTCACGTGACGTCCAGGTCTGCCTCTGTCATAGACAAGAGATCAAGATAAAGACGGCTCCGACGAGGCTGTTTTCTCTCGAGGCCTGAACTCCTCTCTGAATCCTGCCCCGGCCAGCGCAGGCACCTGCCTCCGATCTGTGCGAGACGCTGTCGGAGCTCTGGTGCCGAAGTTGAACCGCCCTAAGCTCGTCTCCTTGTCTGCAATCTCGTCGTCCACCGATCTGTCGCGAGTCCGATGCGAGGGGCAGTGTAGGGCGGCAGGCAGCGACAGTTCTAGACCGATTATGTAGCGGTGCTATATTAGTGATACTTCTCGTCTCAATGGACAAGCAGAGTTTGCATTGGTCTCCTCGTTGTTGCGGCATGAGAAACCACGAGGCCTTCCTGGCCCAATGCAAGAAAATCCATCCAAACTGATCCTCGTGCGTGGGTGCGCATAGCAGGCCCAATTGATGTATGGTCATGGTCCGGTTTGGGCCCAGATGGGGTTACCATCTTTTTTATGTATGTGCCAAAGAAAAAAACTGACAGATAAAATTTATGAAGAAAGCATAAATTCGTAGGAAGAAGCGTATTACGACGGTGAACGGGACGAAGCACTCCGTGCTTTATTATTAGGTAGAGAAGGTGACGACGATGTCCTCATCTAGGAATAATGTCCTCTGGCGCTTTCCTTGTTCCATTGGAGTGTTAATCATTGGCGGAGGGCATGTGGAGCCGCGTCTCTAACGGGTCTTTCGGGATCCGATCGGTTTAGGTTTTCGGTCGATCCATCTAGATTTGATTGGCTTTCATGGTCTTCAGAATTTCTAGAGGACCTTATCGGTGTTTTCTTCTTTGGGGCAGCGATTTGCTTCGCAGATCGCAGCCGTCGGCTTGTCTTGGTCTACATCGATGACTTCCCGACTACAGATTCTACAAGTCAATGGGTTTATAAAGTTTTCCTCGCCGATGCTAAGGCCTAGAGGCGGCATCGAGTTTTCCTCACGGGGCGTTGCAAGTGGATGCAGGAGGAAGAAGACCCTGACACCCCCAAAGATTTGAATGTATTTTTATCTTAATATATGAATGTATTTGTAAGGGACTAGAATGCTTAATACATGGCTTGAGCCCTTTCAGAAGAAAAACAATGTGCCAAAATCGAAACAAATTATTATGAAAATCATGTTTAAAAGATGTTAAATTTGTATGGATAAAATATTTCTCATGTATACTAAAAATGTATACACTATCTATGGAAAAATGACCGTGTATTTAAAATAATGTTAATCAAGCATTTGAAAAATGTTAATTAAGTATTTGAAAACCAAATCAAGAATTTGAAAAATGTTAAATGTGCATAGAAAAAATGCTTGTCATAATATGAAAAATATATACAAAGCAACTACAATGTGTATTAAAAAATGTTATTCATGTTTTCTAATAATGTGAAACATGTATAAAATAATGTTCCTCGTGTATAAAAAAATGTACATTGTGTCTGAACAATATATTTCTGGCCATTTAAAATGCTCGGCGTGTATTGATTGTTTTACCATGTATCCAAAAAATGTTAATCTTGTATTGGCAAATATTAAATATCTATACAAAAATTTCATTAGATAACCAAAAAATGTACAATGTGTAAGGAAAGAATTAGACATGAAAAATGAGTTTCAAGAGAATGTTAATCATGTATTTAAAAAATGTTAAATATGTATAAAAACTAAGTTTCTGGTGTATAAAGAAATGTAGAATGAGTAGTCCAAAAAGTTGACATGTGTTGAACAAAAAGGAAACCGATGAAAATCGAGAATGAAACTGAGAAAAACAAACAGAGCCATTTAAAACCAAAAAAGACAAATCAAAGAAAATCAAAGGAAAATAAATCCTATGAAAATCAATGCAAAAGAGTGAAAACCAAGGAAAAAGAAAGAAAACCAATCAAAACCAACAAAGAAATAGAGAAAACCAAAGAGAAATAAATAAAATAGAAAGAAAAGAAAAATAAAAAACCCAATGAAAATGGAAGAAACAAAAGAAAACAAAGATTAAAAGAAGGAAAATTAGAATGCAGTAAAAATCGGGAATAAAATGGAGACAGCTGGTGAAAAAACAAAGAAAAACTGAAAAACTGAAGAAACCCATCAAAAAAATAAAAAAGTACAAAAAGAAGAGCAAAACGAAGCGAACGATGTGAGTGAGCGAGGAGCGCTAAGAAACAAGGTACCCTATTCCATAGAGAATACAAAATGCTTCAGGCCAGACAAAAGCTAATCTCACTATAGGCGAGATATAGATATCGTGGTCAAACTGAAGCGAAACCAACCCACCGTGGGTTGTTTGTTCGAGGCCCATGTGATAAACCGGCCTGAAACAGTTCCAAACCATTTCAGAACAAGGGTTTTACCCCATATGACTCGGTTACTGGAAGAGACATCCTCCAACTGGTTATTGGCTACCTAATGTGTAAAGGCCAATAGTCGAACGACGAACGACAAAGCATTTCATGTGTTGCCAATCTTACGACGAATGATGTGCAAGATAATAGACATCATCTATGGTGTAAAGGGTCCCGCCTCCTGTGGCTCTCACATCGCCCCGAGCGGGTGACTCAAGGGTGACGGAACCCTGGCCGCCCAAGCCACCCTTCCCTCCTCTCCCTCCTTCCCGCCGCCACCTCAGGACGTTGTCGGTCGCCACGCGACCTCCAGTGAAGATGGTGCCGAGGCTCCGCTGCCCCGCGTCGTCGCGGGGAGATTTGGGCACCGGGACGGCGGCCTCGGATTTGGCGGGCGACGTCGACCTTGTCGGTTGGTGACGCTTCAGGTGTTGGTTGTCCCTCCGGTCACGTGGGCGACAGTTAGGCGGCGAAGATGCTCTGCAGCTCAGATCTACGGCCTCCTTCCTCGGTGCGGCCTTCCCCCCTCTCCGATCTGGATCCGGCCATTTCGGTCTGCCAGATTTGGCTTCGGGGCTGTGGTGGAGGAAGCCAAGAACTGGGGAATCCCATCATCGACTCCGCATCAACCTCGACGATGACGGTGACACTCCGGCTTCACTTTTTCCATCTTGAGGGCGTGTTGAGATTGCTCTTCCTTCCCCTCCTCCCCTCCGTTAGTCCCCAGGTGAAAATCTAGGCCTTTGGCCGGCCGTCGGCCGCGCACCAACATCGTGGTCTTCCTTGGAGGCGTCGGCTTGGGGTAGGGTTGGATTTGGGGTGCTGATTATGTGGTTTGGTGGCGGCTGTGGTGCAGTGCGTCCTCGGTGGCCCGACGGCGATGTAGGCGGGGTTGTTCGTGTCTTGTTACCCTTCAGTAGTTGTTGCCTTGCGGTGTTCGTGCTTGTCAGCAGGTGATCGACATCCTTGAGTAAAATATAGGGGAGATAGTGGTCTCCTCTTCGGCAATGGCACAAATGGATCTTGGCAGAGCCAATGGTTTCTTTCTGCACGCATGATTCTCCTCTCCATTGCTTGTTGGTGTATCGCGGACTCCTATGTTCCCGTTGTTCTGATCTGCGGTGTCCTCTCCAATGGCATGGTCTTGTTTCTTCTTGTGTTGGCATTTTCGCTCTTCGACCTGCTGTTGTAGCTTCGGCCTTGTGTTCAGCCCCCCCGGCTTGCGTTTATCATAATCCGGACCTTGTATCCTAGGCTCCTAGTTGGTTGATGGTTTCATTCATTTGAAGTCAGGGTTTATGCCTTTCATCTAAAAATCTATGGTGTAAAGTCCTATGAAATTAGCTCAGGATTTGGCACGGAGGGTGGGGGGGTGGGGGTGAGTTCCATTACTTAACCTGGAAACACGGGTTTACAACCCGAACTAGGCCAGACCGCAACCAAACTGCGGTTTTAACATCAACTCGAGCAACTCCAGGTAATTCCTGACTAACACAGTTTCTCGTGCGTTTGATCGCCTTCACTAGCACCTTCCTCTCCCCCCTAACCAAGCCTTGATCTCCTAAACAAGGCAAGCATCACTGGATCTATTTATCGTCTCCTGACTGTTCATCATCGTAACTTGCATGTAGTCCGTTTCTAGAATGAACGGTAAAGAACTCCACTCAAAATCAAGAGCTTTAAAAGATGAAACTTAAGGTTCAATAACTGCATCACATAGTTCAAGGCAACACCGTCAGTTTATGATGGTCATACAACATCTTGATTCTTCTAACAGTTTGTAGCTGTAACTCCTAGTGAGGCCGCTTCATTCTTGTTGGAAAATTACAACCCATCGACGAACTGACAATATAGTCTCATAAGATGAGGTATACCGTCCAGCGCACTCTGCAAAGCCTCTTTTTTCACTGTCACTAGAGCAATATTGAGCAATCATTCCAGGTGTGAATATGTTCAAAAGTAACTAGGCATGAAACAAACACGTACACCACGTAATAAAAGGAATTAATACTAGAAGCAGCCATGGATTCTGCAGTAGAGATTATCATATGAAAAGTCAATTGAGGCCAACATAAGTGGACGACCACAATTAAACGTAAATACATAACTTGTTACAAGCAATTCATACAAGCTAGATCTCAGTATTTGACTTCTAAACTATTGCTCTCAAGCAACTCTCCATCCAGCAAGGCGTGTATACAACAGATGACTGGATCCAATCATCATCCCCCAAGGGTAAACATCCCAGATCCTCAACCTTGGAGCTACTAAGATGGTAGACCACTACTCTTGTGCATGCCATGTGCAGGAAGACAATCTCCTTGTAAGGGTGAAATCCAAGTATGTTGGAACTATAGTAAGAGAACCTTTCGGGAACTTTAATGGTAGTAGCAATGGTGGCATCATCGTCGTCTGAATCCCATTCTGGTTTCTCTTTGTCTAGTGTTTCGTACTTGTTATCCTTGACACGTTGTACAAACCAAGATCCATCACCATGTTCCCAAGGAAAATTTTCTAGCAAGGGCTTGAGGTCGATCTCGTGCTTCACCATCCACTCGGTGTGATCAGTTGATTCATTGAGAAACCAAATCTGAAGTTTGCACCAATCATGATGGACGAACCCATAGTACACGCCCTTCTCCGATTTTCCGATATGAGGCATAATACTTCCGCATGCCTCATTGATCTGGGGAAACTGAATTACTCGGTACTTATTATCCTCGAACTCCAATCTACACAAATAAATGAAATTATTATTAGAACATTAGCTAGCAAGTCACCGTAGTATTGGGTGACCTTTACAAAGAAAAAAATATCAAAACAAAACATACCTAATAACAAAATATATGTTGTATACATAGAGCCGTCCCCGCCAATACACGGCATCACCAGAGCGCACCTCTTCCATGAGTGGCACTAGCTTGGGGTTGATGGACCGTGGAGCCGTCCCTTGTCTGATAAAAGATCTCTCTTCCCACCGCCATGTCTCTGACGAGAATGCGCTCATAACGTAGGACGACGGAGGCCACTCCGAGTTTGGGTTCCCGGGGACCAATTCAGCCTTGTTCTCGTACCGGTTCCGTACCGACAGCAAACACACTGCATGAAGAAGACCTCAAAGTGTGGCGAGAGCGTAGGATCGTACACGAGGAAGTCTCGTTGGACAAAGCCCTTGATCGGCGTCGGATAAGGGTAACACGGTAGGCACGCCGACTGCCCCGTGGCCGGATTGGCCACGCCTCCCCAGGAGAGGAGGAGGCCGTTGCAGTGACCTGTGATGCGGGACCAGTCTCCTTGGAGGCACCCGGGGTTCCACTGGATCCTGGCCCCGACGGACGGGCGCGAGATGAACGTCGGGGGAAAGTTATAGCCCAGATAGTTGTCGTAGACGACGAAGATGCCGGCCAGGGAGAGCGGCAGGAGATCCTTGCGCAGAAGGCGGTGGGCGTCGACGGTGGCGCACCAAGCCTTGCAGACGGAACGGCATGCAGCGAGGCTGCGCGGCATCAGGCGTTGGAGGACATCCGCGAGCACGTCGCTGGGTAGCAGACCCGCCGGATCCATGATGCCTGGCGACTGCACACGCGCGAGGTGCAAAGGAACAGGCAGGTAGGTAGGTAGGTAGGTGGGGGTCTCTATGAGTTGCTTCTACCTCGGCTTCCAATTCAAGAAGGAATTCGATACGGTAGGTAAGTAGGAGGAAGCGTAGCCGGCCCGTCATCCGAGCAAGCAAAAACGCTTCGCTTGATGACTCTGCCCCTATCCGAGCCCCAAAATTACAGCGAGTTCGCCACCGAGTCCCCGCTCGCTTCGGTGTCCTCCAGCTCCGCCCCACACCCCTCGCCGCCGGCCGTCTCCTCTGACTCCGCCCCGCCCCTCGCCGCTCGAGCCCGACCGCTCCACGTCCCTCGCCGCCGCAACCCGCCCGACCCCCCCCCCCCCCCCCCCCCCCCCCGCCCTCACCGCCAGACGCCGGTGAGTTCCTCGTCTCGTCTCCACTCTTCTCCTCGTATCTCTGTCTCCTCTGCCGTGCGTTTCTGCTCTAGTGTGAACTGCTAGTTTGGATTGGTGGCTGCGAGTGAAATAAACTGTCAGTGCTGCTTTGTAATATTGTTGGTACTGTCAATGCTTAGTGTGAGTTTGTTTGTACAGTCAGTGCCGCTGCTACTACTGTAGTTCGGTTGCTTGGTGTGCTTCTGTGTGGTGCGAAGTTCAATTTTTATGTGGTGGATAGTGGCTACTGTGGCATCAGATTATCATTTCGTTTTGGAGTCCTACTAGGTTGGATGGTGTACATTGGATAACTCGCAGGTTTTATACTCTGGTTGTCCTTTTGAATCAGTGTATTGTTGCAGTCCCGACTGCTCCTCGCCGTTGCATTGATGTAATTTGAGATGGCTATCGTAGGTGGAGATAGCATGTGTTCTTTTTCCCTGCAGTTGGTCTTGGAGTCAGTGAACAGGAATACAACACACAAGGCGATAACCCTGTTTATCATTATTATTTTCCAGTTTCAATCATGGCACGCCGAGGTTTGATGGAACAGGACCTAACCAAGCTTGATGTCACCAAGCTCCACCCGCTGTCACCCGAAGTCATCTCGCGCCAAGCGACGATCAACATTGGTACTGATACTATCCTTTTGGCAATGTTTCATGTCAAGTAATTATCGGTGTGGAGAATTCATAGGCGTACAACATTACAAGCTATGTGGATTGTCCATTGTTAGCTAATGAGCTATGCGTGTTTAGTACGGTGCAATTCACTGTGGAGTGGTTCCTATTTACTGTCATATGTTTGCTGGTGATGCTTATTTTACATATATTATTCAGTGGAGTTTCTTTTGCATGACGTTCCTTCTTTTTCTGATACATAGATAGCTACATGATGGAACCATTATCATTTCCTCTGATACATAGATTGATACATGTCGGAACCATTATCGTTTTCTCTTTATGCACCTGTTTAAGCCTTGACCACCGTACTGAAGTCTGACCTGTTGCTTTTTGGTTGCGCTTAAGCCTTTTGTGAGTGCATGGGGGACGCAATATGATTTTTTTTATGATAATGTGATGGTGCATGTGTTGCCTTAAGTGATGCACATGATGGGCCATTTATATAAAAATAAACAAATATCTCTGCAAAATCCACAGTTTTGAAAATGCCATTGGAACTCTTAATGCCAGGGGGCTTTGACGGAGCAAACTTTCCATTAGTATAACAAAGTTATTTTGTTCGCAATTTTAGAAAAAACCATTGGAACTCTTTAAATCTCTTGCTTGTTTTCTATAATTCTATCTATATTTTTCTGTGGCATTTGGGTCATATCCGAATTTTGGGTGACTTCCTGCGGGCGCATAATATTTGCGATCTTTATGTTACACCTCAGGTACAATTGGTCACGTGGCCCATGGAAAGTCTACTGTTGTGAAAGCTATATCTGGAGTTCAGGTATCATTCATTCTGGTGGCCATATTTTCTTTCCAATATTTATACACCTGTTAAGTATTTATCACATTTAGCAGTAACTCTTCTGAGTTTGCCATACTACTCAAATATGTCATGCTTAGATTACTTTTCGGTATTTAAACGAGTAAACTATTCCTAGCACTTGCTAGGGATGCACTGCAGATTTCTTTAAACCTGATTGATAAAAGTTTGGTCTAGGAATTCATTTGATATTATTATTAAAAATATAAGTGCTCTAGTTTCTCGGCTTAAGTAATGGCACTGCTGTAGTACATGCTTCTTTGCCTTGGTTTTTTCAATAATTTCTAGAATGATTTGAGTAACTAATGTACGTTGATGTGCACATTCTGTTCCTTTGCACCTCGCGCGTGTGCAGTCGCCAGGCATCATGGATCCGGCGGGTCTGCTACCCGGCGACGTGCTCGCGGACGTCCTCCAGCGCCTGATGCCGCGCAGCCTCGATGCATGCCGTTCCGTTTGCAAGGCTTGGTGCGCCACCGTCGACGCCCACCGCCTTCTGCGCAAGGATCTCCTGCCGCTCTCCCTGGCCGGCATCTTCGTCGTCTACGACAACTATCTGGGCTATCACTTTCCCCCGACGTTCATCTCGCGCCCGTCCGTCGGGGCCAAGATCCAGTGGAACCCCGGGTGCCTCCAAGGAGACTGGTCCCGCATCACAGGTCACTGCAACGGCCTCCTCCTCTCCTGGGGAGGCGTGGCCAATCCGGCCACGGGGCAGTCGGCGTGCCTACCGTGTTACCCTTATCCGACGCCGATCAAGGGCTTTGTCCAACGAGACTTCCTCGTGTACGATCCTACGCTCTCGCCACACTTTGAGGTCTTCTTCATGCAGTGTGTTTGCTGTCGGCACGGGAACCGGTACGAGAACAAGGCTGAATTGGTCCCTGGGAACCCAAACTCGGAGTGGCCTCCGTCGTCCTACGTTATGAGCGCATTCTCGTCAGAGACATGGCGGTGGGAAGAGAGATCTTTTATCAGACAAGGGACGGCTCCACGGTCCATCAACCCCAAGCTAGTGCCACTCATGGAAGAGGTGCGCTCTGGTGATGCCGTGTATTGGCGAGGACGGCTCTATGTATACAACATATATTTTGTTATTAGGTATGTTTTGTTTTGATATTTTTTTCTTTGTAAAGGTCACCCAATACTACGGTGACTTGCTAGCTAATGTTCTAATAATAATTTCATTTATTTGTGCAGATTGGAGTTAGAGGATAATAAGTACCGAGTAATTCAGTTTCCCCAGATCAATGAGGCATGCGGAAGTATTATGCCTCATCTCGGAAAATCGGAGAAGGGCGTGTACTATGGGTTCGTCCATCATGATTGGTGCAAACTTCAGATTTGGTTTCTCAATGAATCAACTGATCACACCGAGTGGATGGTGAAGCACGAGATCGACCTCAAGCCCTTGCTAGAAAATTTTCCTTGGGAACATAGTGATGGATCTTGGTTTGTACAACGTGTCAAGGATAACAAGTACGAAACACTAGACAAAGAGAAACCAGAATGGGATTCAGACGACGATGATGCCACCATTGCTACTACCATTAAAGTTCCCGAAGGGTTCTCTTACTATAGTTCCAACATACTTGGATTTCACCCTTACAAGGAGATTGTCTTCCTGCACATGGCATGCACAAGAGTAGTGGCCTACCATCTTAGTAGCTCCAAGGTTGAGGATCTGGGATGTTTACCCTTGGGGGATGATGATTGGATCCAGTCATCTGTTGTATACACGCCTTGCTGGATGGAGAGTTGCTTGAGAGCAATAGTTTAGAAGTCAAATACTGAGATCTAGCTTGTATGAATTGCTTGTAACAAGTTATGTATTTACGTTTAATTGCGGTCGTCCACTTATGTTGACCTCAATTGACTTTTCATATGATAATCTCTACTGCAGAATCCATGGCTGCTTCTAGTATTAATTCCTTTTATTACGTGGTGTACGTGTTTGTTTCATGCCTAGTTACTTTTGAACATATTCACACCTGGAATGATTGCTCAATATTGCTCTAGTGACAGTGAAAAAAGAGGCTTTGCAGAGTGCGCTGGACGGTATACCTCATCTTATGAGACTATATTGTCAGTTCGTCGATGGGTTGTAATTTTCCAACAAGAATGAAGCGGCCTCACTAGGAGTTACAGCTACAAACTGTTAGAAGAATCAAGATGTTGTATGACCATCATAAACTGACGGTGTTGCCTTGAACTATGTGATGCAGTTATTGAACCTTAAGTTTCATGTTTTAAAGCTCTTGATGTTGAGTGGAGTTCTTTACCGTTCATTCTAGAAACGGACTACATGAAGTTACGATGATGAACAGTCAGGAGACGATAAATAGATCCAGTGATGCTTGCCTTGTTTAGGAGATCAAGGCTTGGTTAGGGGGGAGAGGAAGGTGCTAGTGAAGGCGATCAAACGCACGAGAAACTGTGTTAGTCAGGAATTACCTGGAGTTGCTCGAGTTGACGTTAAAACCGCAGTTTGGTTGCGGTCTGGCCTAGTTCGGGTTGTAAACCCGTGTTTCCAGGTTAAGTAATGGAACTCACCCCCACCCCCCCATCCCCCACCCCCACCCTCCGTGCCAAATCCTGAGCTAATTTCATAGGACTTTACACCATAGATTTTTAGATGAAAGGCATAAACCCTGACTTCAAATGAATGAAACCATCAACCAACTAGGAGCCTAGGATACAAGGTCCGGATTATGATAAACGCAAGCCGGGGGGGGACTGAACACAAGGCCGAAGCTACAACAGCAGGCCGAAGAGCGAAAATGCCAACACAAGAAGAAACAAGACCATGCCATTGGAGAGGACACCGCAGATCAGAACAACGGGTACACCAACAAGCAATGGAGAGGAGAATCATGCGTGCAGAAAGAAACCATTGGCTCTGCCAAGACCCATTTGTGCCATTGCCGGAGAGGAGACCACTATCTCCCCTATATTCTACTCAAGGATGTCGATCACCTGCTGACAAGCACGAACACCGCAAGGCAACAACTACTGAAGGGTAACAAGACACGAACAACCCCGCCTACATCGCCGTCGTGCCACCGAGGACGCACTGCACCACAGCCGCCACCAAACCACATAATCAGCACCCCAAATCCAACCCTACCCTAAGCCGACACCTCCAAGGAAGACCACGATGTTGGTGCGCGGCCGACGACCGGCCAAAGGCCTAGATTTTCACCTGGGGACTAACGGAGGGGAGGAGGGGAAGGAAGAGCAATCTCAACATGCCCTCAAGATGGAAAAAGTGAAGCCGGAGTGTCGCCGTCATCGTCCAGGTTGATGCAGAGTCGACGATGGGATTCCCCAGTTCTTGGCTTCCTCCACCACAGCCCCGAAGCCAAATCTGGCAGTCCGAAATGGCCGGATCCAGATCGGAGAGGGGGGAAAGCTGCACCGAGGAAGGAGGCCGTAGATCCGAGCTGCAGAGCATCTTCGCCGCCTAACTGTCGCCCACGTGACCGGAGGGACAACCAACACCTGAAGCGCCACCAACCGACAAGGTCGACGTCGCCCGCCAAATCCGAGGCCACCATCCCGGTGCCCAAAGCTCCCCGCGACGACGCGGGGCAGCGGAGCCTCGGCACCATCTTCACTGGAGGTCGCGCGGCGACCGACAACGTCCTAAGGTGGCGGCGGGAAGGGAGGGAGAGGAGGGAAGGGTGGCTTGGGAGGCCAGGGTTCCGTCGCCCTTGAGTCACCCGCTCAGGGCGATGTGAGAGCCACATGAGGCGGGACCCTTTACACCATAGATGATGTCTATTATCTTGCACATCATTCGTCGTAAGATTGGCAACACATGAAATGCTTTGTCGTTCGTCGTTCGACTATTGGCCTTTACACATTAGGTAGCCAATAACCAGTTGGAGGATGTCTCTTCTAGTAACCGAGTCATATGGGGGTAAAACCATTGTTCTGAAATGGTTTGGAACTGTTTCAGGCCGGTTTATCACATGGGGCTGGAACAAACAACCCACGGTGGGTTGGTTTCGCTTCAGTTTGACCACGATAGCTATATCTCGCCTATAGTGAGATTAGCTTTTGTCTGGCCTGAAGCATTTTGTATTCTCTATGGAATAGGGTACCTTGTTTCTTAGCGCTCCTCGCTCACTCACATCGTTCGCTTCGTTTTGCTCTTCTTTTTGTACTTTTTTATTTTTTTCATGGGTTTCTTCAGTTTTTCAGTTTTTCTTTGTTTTTTCACCAGCTGTCTCCATTTTATTCCCGATTTTTACTGCATTCTAATTTTCCTTCTTTTAATCTTTGTTTTCTTTTGTTTCTTTCTCCATTTTCATTTGGTTTTTTATTTTTCTTTTCTTTCTATTTTATTTTTTTCTTTGGTTTTCTCTATTTCTTTGTTGGTTTTGATTGGTTTTCTTTCTTTTTCCTTGGTTTTCACTCTTTTGCATTGATTTTCATAGGATTTATTTTCCTTTGATTTTCTTTGATTTGTCTTTTTTGGTTTTAAATGGCTCTGTTTGTTTTTCTCAGTTTCATTCTCGATTTTCATCGGTTTCCTTTTTGTTCAACACATGTCAACTTTTTGGACTACACATTCTACATTTCTTTATACACCAGAAACTTAGTTTTTATACATATTTAACATTTTTTAAATACATGATTAACATTCTCTTGAAACTCATTTTTCATGTCTAATTCTTTCCTTACACATTGTACATTTTTTGGTTATCTAATAAATTTTTTGAATAGATATTTAATATTTGCCAATACAAGATTAACATTTTTCGGATACATGGTAAAACAATCCATACACGCCGAGCATTTTAAATGGCCATAAATATATTGTTCAGACACAATGTACATTTTTTTATACACGAGGAACATTATTTTATACATGT
The DNA here is from genome assembly GCA_039707655.1 of Elymus sibiricus. Classification (NCBI taxonomy): domain Eukaryota; kingdom Viridiplantae; phylum Streptophyta; class Magnoliopsida; order Poales; family Poaceae; genus Elymus; species Elymus sibiricus. The sequence continues at coordinate 455,398,280 of CM077675.1, read as the reverse complement.
TTCACATTATTAGAAAACATGAATAACATTGTTTAATACACATTGTAATTGCTTTGTATATATTTTTCGTATGCATATGACAAGCATTTTTTCTATGCACATTTAACATTTTTCAAATTCTTGATTTGGTTTTCAAATACTTAATTAACATTTTTCAAATGCTTGATTAACATTATTTTAAATACACGGTCATTTTTCCATAGATAGTGTATACATTTTGTACATTTTATCCATTTTGTACACGAAGTGCATCCAGTTTTTGCCATAACCCTCTCAACTTTTTAGCATATGCTATGTGGGTGAAATGATGATACCATGCCAACTTTTAACATTTTCAGAGTTAATTTGTAGTGTTTTTCAATTTCAGGGTCATTTAGCTAAAAAAAATAAGTAAATGCTTGAAAAATAGCAAATGAAGTCAGAAAGGGTTGAAAATTCATGACGTGGCTTCGAATGGTGCATACTAAACACACAAAAAGTCTGGAGTTGAAATAAGTTCATTTGTAGTATTTTTTGTTAAGAACTTTTAATATGCAAAAAAATAACATAAAAATAGCATAAATGAACATAGATGCACTTTTTAATGGGAATTCGGCCTGAAATCGATCTGTATATTCCGCTTGAGTTAAATCAAACCAAATCAGTTAGATTTCAAACCGAATATTCAGTACGATTTCAGGCCGAATTGACCAAACAAGGGCATCTATTTTCACTTTGAGAGGAGATCAAGAAGGAAGAGAGGGCCGGGCTTATAAACCGGTGAGAGCGCCTCTCGCTTGGCGAGGTGGGACTAAACTCCCACCACAGTCAGGACCAACGCTTTAGTCCCGGTTGGTGGGTCCAACCGGGACGAAAGGGTGGCCTTCCCGCCAACTTTTACTGGCTAAAACTACCTTTAGTCCCGAGGATAGAGGGCCGACACACGCCGGTCCCCAGGATAGGACCTGACGCACGTCACTGACATGATACAGCAATTCCAGGCACAAAATGGCTTTACTGATATCATGGAGTATTACAATACACTAGTAGAAAACAGACCTTTTGTCCGCAGCTTTAGTCCCGGTTTGGATTTGAACCGGCACTAATGTGACCATTAGTCCCGGTTCGGGACGGGCATCATTAGTCGCGGTTCGTTCCGGACCTTTAGTCCCGGTTCGTAACACGAACCGGGACTAAAGGGGTTGTGCCAGGCTGGGCCCCCACGAGCCCCTTTAGTCCCGGTTTGTATCACCAACCGGGACTAAAGGCCCCCCCTTTAGTCCCGGTTGGTAACACCAACCGGGACTAAAGGGTTGAGGCTTTAGTCCCGGTTGGTGTCTCCAACCGGGACTAAAGGTTGGACCTTTAGTCCCGGTTGGAAACACCAACCGGGACTAAAGGGGTTCTGAATTTTTTTATTTTTCTGTTTTTAGTTTCTGTTTTAAAATGCTTATATCTTTTAAGATATTTGATGTTTTTGAGTGATTCTTTTTGCATTAGATTCAAAATTTTGTCTAGTTTCTGTTTGTGCCATTAGTTTTCAAATTTGAATGGTTTAAATTTTAATTTGTTCAAATTTGCTTCAAACCCTAGATTGTGAATAACTTGAGTTTACAAATAGTTTTTAATTTAATTCTTTTTGCTCCTAGTCACGTGTTAGATTGTTGTCACAGTAAGATTTATTTGGTTATTTTTGGAATAATTTAAAAAAAATGAAATGCCTTTGTAACAGACGATTTTCGTCCGAAACCTTGATACTTCGAAGGAGATGGTCCAGTTTGTGCACGAAGTGCATCCAGTTTTTGCCATAACCCTCTCAACTTTTTAGCACATGCTATGTGGGTGAAATGATGATACCATGCCAACTTTCAACCTTTTCAGAGTTCATTTGTAGGGCTTTTCAATTTCAGGGTCATTTAGCTCAAAAAAAATCATTAAATGCATGAAAAAAAGCAAATGGAGTCAGAAAGGGTTGAAAATTGATGGCGTGGCTTCGAATGGTGCATACTGAACACACAAAAAGTCTGGAGTTGAAATAAGTTTAAAAAAATGAAATGCCTTTGTAACAGACGAGTTTTCGCCTAAAACCCTGATACTTCGAAAGAGATTGTCCATTTTGTACACGAAGTGCATCCAGTTTTTGTCGTAACCCTCTCAACTTTTTAGCACATGCTATGTGGGTGAAATGATGATACCATGCCAAGTTTCAACCTTTTCAGAGTTCATTTGTAGTGCTTTTCCATTTCAGGGTCATTTAGCTCAAACTGTAACCCCCCCGTGGACCGCCTTTTTTAGCTTTGTAGAAAATAAACGAAAATGATTAAATCTTCAAAAAATAAAATCCTTTGAGATGTAGTTAGGTTTTAGTGTCTAGTTGGTATAGAAATTTTGAAATATGAATTTTGACCTTTTTTGCAAAAAAACGCAAAAAAAATGTAAAACGGCCATAACTTTTGCATACGATGTCGAAAAAAAAAGTTTAATACATCAAAAAAAACTAGAGAAAAATTCGGACTCGATTTCACCCGGGTTTACCCGGTGAAGTTTTCTCAGATTCTCAAAATTCCAAAAGGAAAAAAAGTTATTTCAAATCCAAAAAAAATAAAAAAATTTAAAAATTAATTTTTGAATTTAAAAATAAATAAATGATGTCATATTTGGATTCCTCACATTTTTCTGATAATAATGGATATATTATTTGTCGAATTTCGATTTACAGATTTAAAGATATTAATTATGTCATATTAAATGAATAAATGGCAAAAAAATGAATAAAATAATATTATTACTTATTTTATTTTCATTGAAATTCAATATTATTAGTACTTATTTTGTTTATTTTAATAATTGTTTAGAATTCAAAAAATTAAATCATGTGACATCAAGACCTAAGGGTTAACAGGATTGATAGCTTAAGATTGTCAGGAAAACAACAAGTGCAGACTTGGAAACTAGGGGAGATAGAACCTGAAAGTTAAGCGTGCTGGGGCTGGAGTAGTGAGAGGATGGGTGACCGGTCGGGAAGTTAGACGATTTGGAATGAGTGTGGAGCAGTGAGGAGGGGTGATTAGAGAATAAATTATCAATTAATTCAAAGATTTGAAAATCAGAAAAAAAAATAAAAACAAATAAAAAAAATTCAAAAAAAAAATTCAAAAAAAAAATTTGAAAAAAAAAATTCCAAAAAAAAATATCAAAAAAATTTCCTTTACCCCTTTAGTCCCGGTTGGTAACACCAACCGGGACTAAAGGTCCTGCACCCCCCGCCGCAGACAGCGCCACGTGGTGGGCCTTTAGTGCCGGGCCGTGTTGAACCGGCACTAAAGGGGGGGGGGCCTTTAGTCCCCACCCTTTAGTGCCGGTTAGAGAACCGGCACTAAAGGCCCTCCCCAACCGGCACTACAGGTCATTTTTCTACTAGTGATACTGTTGCTTACAACAATATTAGATCACTCCACGGCTACTAAGGGTTGCAGAGGTCCTGGCAGCGACGTCTCCGGCTGGGATCCATAACGCACAGGACTGGCTGGGTTACGCTCTAGCACAACGGATCTTCTCCTGCAACTGGCCACGTGCAAGGCCAGGTGAGTACTTTGAATGTACTCGCAAGACAACCAAATACATAGCATCCAAACAAACAGATGGCAAAGCAAGACCTATGCTATGCATGAAATAATTCTAAGCATGGCATGAATTCTACAGGAACAGCATAAATTAAGCATGGCAATGATCATGTTAAGTACTCAGAGTACCTACTGTACCGAGTACCAATGTACTTACTGACGGATCGTCCCACGATCCTCATACTCATACTCCAACCCGAACAGATCCAAATCCAATCCACGTGGTCCTCTTGACCACTCATCTTATAGCCATTCCTTGGCTAGCATATCATAATCCTGACATCCTCTGATGTCTATCCCAGATGAGTTCTCACCTCATTATCCTCATTATCCTGGTTGTTCTGGTTGATCACCTACTGAGGTCTGGACGGGCCGTCCATTACCGTGGACACGGCTATTCGAATAGATTTGACACTCTGCAGAGGTTGCACACTTTACCCACACCATGAAGCACCTGACCTCGTGATCCCATTCGGGTGGACCAGCGTTGCTTCAACGAGACCTGCCTGACCCGTGACCCTTCCATTGTACGACCGGCAAGCACCCTCCTCTTGAGGTCTGCCTTGGGTGGCCCCTGTGTCCTCATGACACCGACCACCGTCGTGGCCCAACTGTAGTCCCAAACGGGGTACTACGGTCCCAAACGGGGACCAACTCAAACGTCCCAAACGGGGACGCCGCGCGCAAACTCATCAACTGGCCCACAGGGTTATCGCCGCTTACCGGGCCAGGGTAGCACGCCACGCATAACCCTCCCTCTTTGGAAGTACCAATGAAAGGTCACACAATCAGGCCCAGTCAAGGCCGTCCCATACCGGCAAATGTGGTTGCACGGATACTCCCGGACAGGTGACTCGTGATCAACCACTAATTCATATTAACTCAGTCCTCACACTCACAAGCTGCTGACTGAAGTCCACAGTAACCACAGACTGTGATCTCTAAGCTCAACTCAACATGTTCATCTTATTGGCATAATGATATAGAAAAAGGTATGGCAGTAGAGTAACGTGGGCAACTAGTACCAACGTTATCACATGCGTATGCGAATGCAAACTAACAGGTGATACAGATAAACACACAGGTGCAAGCAAAGTCATCACGCAAGTCCGGAGCTCATGAAAGAGGTTGGCTTGCCTGGGGGTCGACGAATACGATGGAGACAAACGCGATCACCTCGCGGACGAACTCGCAGCAACGGCTCCCTCACCGAGGGGGCGAATACGGGGCAACGGCAACGAGGTCAGTACCACTACATGAACACCCTATGGAAATGGTACTGACGGAACGGGCTCGACGAGACGAAGACGAGGGCGCTGGAATCACCTCGATCGGAGCTACGGTCGCGAAACGACGGCCGTTCGTAGTTTAGACATAAAATGATGCCTAAACAGTGAACGTCCGCAAAACAATCAACTCGGCTGGCGGGCTGGGGCTGAAAGCGCCTTTTTGAGAATACGCTTCCGCGCAGGGAAAACATATTACACACCGAAGCCGCTGGAGAATACGCTTTCCACTGGGGAAAGCGTAAACATGCTAGTACGCCTTCACTTAAAACAGCCGCGGGCCCGGGTTGACTTTCTCTCTCTCTCTCTATAACATGCGGGCCCCGCCTAATCCACTCTCTCTCTTCCCTCTTTCCTCCTCCTCGGGTCGTCTTCAACCCCCGACGCGGCAGAGGGCCTGGCCGGCCGGCCGACGCCGCCGGTGCCTGGCACCACGGGAGCACCTGCCGTGGGGCTCGCCGGCATCAGCGCTCCGTGCCGCATCCGTGGGTGGCCGAGAGGGCACGCGGGGTGGCCGGCAGCACCCTTGCCGCTGCTTGGCCTGATGGCCGAAGAAGCTCCGCGGGGAGGGGCGCCTGCAGGACTCCCCCGGCTGTCCGGAGCGTGGCGGCGGCTCTGCTGGAGCCAGGGCACTCCGCCCACGTAGCGAGGAAGGAGGGGGAGGGCCTGGAGGGTAAATGGCCCGAGGAGAGGGGCGGCGGGTTTCGGCCATGGAGAGAGCAGGGAGCGGGGAGGGGCTAGGAGGGGCGCTGGAGCATGCTGCAGGCTGCTAGCGCTCGGGGGCACGGGGCACGGCCTTAAATAGGCTCGGGGAAGGGCTTGGGCAGAGGCTACGCGGTCATGGCCGAAGCTTCCCGAGAGCACGGCGCTCCGGCGACGGCCAGAGGAGGCTAGAAGCTTCGGGGCAAAGGGGACATGGCTCTGGAGGGCTCGAGCATGCACGGGGCAGCTCCTAGACATGACTAGGCACGCTGGGACGCACTGGAGACGCGCTACCTACGAATGCACTCTACAGAGCACGGTTTTGGCTGTGTCCTGGCGTGGTCACCATGTGGCCATGGCGATTCCACGCAGAACTGGCTGCCAAACCATGTCTGGGATAATCTACACTCAATGCTGAGTTGACCCATGCATCAGGATGGCACTGGAGAGGCTTGAGGTGACCAGACCATGGTCAAATAGTTAGTGACAGCAAGGTGTTTGACATGTCCTGCGGCCACCACATGGCTTCACTTGTCTTGTCCTTTGGCATGGATCAATCGCATCCTAAGGTCACTCATTTGGCAAGATCTCAGCACCAGAAGACCAGCCTAGATGGCACCTCCCTTGCAAACTGCCAATCTGGCCAGAAATGCACATGGACAAGCTGGGGAAAATTGGCTACACTAAAATGGATGATTTTTGGAGGAGAGACATTATTTGATCACAAGAACAGACTGGGAAAGTTTGAGCTCCAAATAATTCTCTATGAGGGTACTTCCTTCACAGAGTTTTATTCTGAACAGAAACTTGGAAAATCACAGAAGGAAATGGGCTTGGAGAATTGAGCTAATATTTGTATCATAGTGATAATACATCAACCTGTACTGCCCTGCAAAATCGTAGCTCAAATGGACCAAGCAATCAAGCACTTCCTTCACAAAGTACTTGACTGGACAGAAATGGAAACTAGATGGTTCTGAGAGATTGGCTAGCTGAGAATGGCTCAAACTTGGAGGAGATCAATGGTTTAAGCATATGGAGTCACTGTAAAAGTTTCATACCATTTTCATAATTTTAAATGGCACTTCCTTCACAATGCTCCATTCTGGACAGGAACTTGAATAATTCACTGGGGGAGATTGGCAAGGGTAATTGGGCTAATTTTTGGTGTCCAAGGTTAATTTATTGCCATGAATCACCATGCAAAATATTAGCCCAAGGGTATCAAGGAATCAGGCACTTCCTTTGCAAACTGGAAATCTAAACAGAATTTGCAAATGGAAGCGGGGCTCAAAACTTGAACTAGGGAGCTTGGGATTTTTATGTAAATGGGGAATATATGAACATAAGAAGCTTCACAAATTATTTGGGATTTTTCCTGGCTACCAAAATGGTAGTTCCTTTAGAAAGTGCCCAAAATGCAATATTGGTCTTAAATAGGAAAATGCAATTTATCCTCTTTAATTATGACAAACATTTTTGTGGGAGCTCAATATGATCATAAAGAATATCTCCACAAGTTTTCATAACTTCTGGAGATGGATAGATATTTCTTTGGATTTAATTCCTCAGAAAGGCAGAAAATGAATTAATTCTGGAGAAGAAATATTGCACATGGCTTGGCAATATTTTTGCACATCCAGGGCTCAAGAGGACATAAGGATCTCTGGGAATTTTGGGAGGATCAATAGAGCAAGAAAATGATGGCTCCTTTGGAAACTCAAGGGCAGGATTTCCAGTTCCAATATTTCGGAACTAGGGGCTGGATGAGAATCGGGGCAACTGACAGGAGGTCGACTGGCACAAGGGCATGGGAAGGCACTGAGATGCTAGGGAAAGACTGGGTCCAGCTGGGTCAGTTGCAAAATTCCCGAGGAAAAATTCGGGAGAGAAAAGTTAAGAAGGAATAACAGCACAAAAATCGACAACCCGATTTTTGGGGTGTTACAAACCTTCCCCCCTTAGAAGAATCTCGTCCTCGAGATTCCCAGGGTTAGCTCAAAACTAAACTGCTACGCTACCTAGGAACACCTCTGGGTTTGGTCTTAACTCTGCAGTTGAAAGCAACCGAGTTAAGAGTACCAAAATCGGTACACCTAGATCGAGAGCGGATATCGCGGGATCTACCCTACAGGGAAGGGGCTGTGGGATAGCCTGACATCTTTAGAAAAGGCAACAATTCCTTTTTCCAAAAATGGTAGAGGCACCCCAATGAACAGTGGCCTCTCCTGCTGACAAGTGGGTCCAGGGCCCACTGGCAGCCTCCTTCTTCTTCCTTCGGCCAACAGCCCTCACTCTCTCTCTCTCGCTTGCACGCGCGCTGTCCTGAGTGTGGCTAGGCACTGCGCATGCCTAGCACCCTACGACGGCAGTGCGCGGCGTGCACGCGGGCAACGCAGAGAGCACTCCCATCGCGGGCCAATGCCGGTCGGCACTGCTCGCGGGTTCGCCTCCTAGACGCCGGTGATCGAGCGGCGCGCGGTCTCCTGGACCTTGCTCACTGTACACCGGACTGGGGCTATAAAATGGCTATGGCTCTCTCCTACCTCTCTCATCCTGCCTCACTCATCTTCTCCTTACTCCTTCTGATTGCAGGAACACGAGACGAAGCGCTAATGGCGGACGCTGGCTCGGAGCTACTCACGATCCTCCTGGCTGGCATGCTGGCGGCGTTGATCGGCGGCTCACTGCTGCTATGCGCAATGATCCTCGACGACCGTCGCGATGCTACTGCCAGGGAGGCGGCTGGGGGTCAACTACGCGGTCGCAGGCCGGCGGAATAAGCGCGGCTGCGGCGGCGAGGGCGGCCTGTCATCACACGAGACGATGACGAAGACGCCACTAGGGCCAGGGCTAGGGTGGTGCGGTCAGCGGAGCTCTACCAGTGCGGAGGCCACGCTGCTAGTTGCTCCTTGCTGAACGACAGCCACAGGGGAGGGTTCTAAGCTAAACCGGGGTCTAGGTCTAGGGCTAGAAGGGTTCTACCGGTCTATGCTGCAATAAAATCCTCAGAATTCTCCGAGATTGCAGCTGGCGTGCCAACCTTGCTCACATGATGCTCATGCAATCTAAACTAACATACAGGCAGATGCAGAATGCACATGATAGCAAAATGCAAGCGGAGGAAGGGCACACATCGAGCAGATGACACTAAAGTGATTTAATGCTCATGGGTGTATGTACTCCTGGCATACATACACCTACGTCAGCTCGCATTTTATTATAGACTCTGAGCGAGTCCAATGTTGTTAGGTGTAAGTGCTCTACTGACGAAAATCTTGTTAAGGGTCTACTGCCAGCTCGGTTAAACATTTCTGTTTAACAGAGAGACAGATGAACCAAGCACACAGAGCAAACATGCATACATAACATTACAACAACACACAAGTACAAACAGACAATACAAACATACGACAACACACAGCCTAGCAACAACTCACTCCAACTACAGCGTCCTCCTCCTAAACGCAGACGAAGACACCATCTTCGCAGCACACCTGTTCACGGCATCTCCTGGCTTCGATCCCGGTCGGAGTCACCAATGAGCCTGCTCTTGCTGCGGCTCTCCTGGGGGACGAAGACTGAGCCAGCTTCCATCTTCATCGTCGGGCACCACAATGGGTTGTGGCACAACCGCTGGAGCTATGGCTGGATCGTGACGAAACACGTCCCGACGGCGAAGACGACGGATAGCTCTGGCGACAGAAGCCGGACGAACGATGCTAGGTCGATACGGGTTCATAGGCTGCGAAGGCGGCACTATCCGCGAAGGGGGCACTGGGTTTGGCAACAGGGAACGAGTGGTCTGGGATACTGTTTCACGAGCCGCACGGTATGCTCCCATAACAACCCGTGTAGTGTCTTGGTCAAGGGCTTGGAACTCTCTAATGATGCCGGAGAGCAACATGCCCTGGGCATCTACATACTAGAATAGGCAAGCTATGGCTGGGTCGGCTTCCCCAACAAGGTGGGAGAACTCGCCAACTCTATCGGTCGGAGAGGGAAAATAGCAGAACTCTGGCATCTCCGCTGCCTGCGGAAACAGGATATGAAGACGAGAGATAGCTCCCGCTGCAGCCATCTGGACAGCCAACTCAGGGGTGGGCATGGGCTTGCCTTGCAGACTCAAGGGCTTCCTATCTGGGGCTGGACCTGGGCTAATATGCGCCTTTGCATAATAGCGGCAAAGGTGGGGGACGGGGTCTGACTGGAATACCAGATACACTGGAGGGGCACTACAGTCTAGGGCTTGGGCAAGCATCCTCGAAAGGATGGGCGGAAAGCCGGAAGCACCATCAGCCGAGGTTCGGCTATGGAGGGTGGGTGCTCTGGGAGGGGTCTTGGACGAACTGGCCATGGCTGCTGGGTTTGGGGCACAAGCCTGGGTTCTCTAGGGGTCTGGCTTACTACGGCTCACGGGCGAAAGGGCTTAAATAGACAGTCGGCAGGAGCACACGAGCATGGCGTGGATCCTACTCGTGCTGGGTAGAAGATACGCCGGCACGACCGATAGCCAAATAGGGTCACGGTCCAATCTAGGGGCTAGGGGCAGACAACTGGGTAGGGTCGCGTCCATTCCGACTGCACCAACTGTTGATCCATAGTGGCCATGTCGGTTGCCAGAGACGGTTTAAATCTATTGGGCTCACTACTGGCTAAACCTAGGGGTGGTCTGGGGCTAGGGCAACCTACAGCCAGCCTGGCTCTGATACCACGTCCTGTGGCACCCCGATAGAGGGCCGACACACGCCGGTCCCCAGGATAGGACCTGACGCACGTCACTGACATGATACAGCAATTCCAGGCACAAAATGGCTTTACTGATATCATGGAGTATTACAATACTGTTGCTTACAACAATATTAGATCACTTCACGGCTACTAAGGGTTGCAGAGGTCCTGGCAGCGACGTCTCCGGCTGGGATCCATAACGCACAGGACTGGCTGGGTTACGCTCTAGCACAACGGATCTTCTCTTGCAACTGGCCACGTGCAAGGCCAGGTGAGTACTTTGAATGTACTCGCAAGACAACCAAATACATAGCATCCAAACAAACAGATGGCAAAGCAAGACCTATGCTATGCATGAAATAATTCTAAGCATGTCATGAATTCTACAGGAACAACATAAATTAAGCATGGCAATGATCATGTTAAGTACTCAGAGTACCTACTGTACCGAGTACCAATGTAGTTACTGACGGATCGTCCCACGATCCTCATACTCATACTCCAACCCGAACAGATCCAAATCCAATCCACGTGGTCCTCTTGACCACTCATCTTATAGCCATTCCTTGGCTAGCATATCATAATCCTGACATCCTCTGATGTTTATCCCAGATGAGTTCTCACCTCATTATCCTCATTATCCTGGTTGTTCTGGTTGATCACCTACTGAGGTCTGGACGGGCCGTCCATTACCGTGGACACGGCTATTCGAATAGATTTGACACTCTGCAGAGGTTGCACACTTTACCCACACCATGAAGCACCTGACCTCGTGATCACATTCGGGTGGACCAGCGTTGCTTCAACGAGACCTGCCTGACCCGTGACCCTTCCATTGTACGACCGGCAAGCACCCTCCTCTTGAGGTCTGCCTTGGGTGGCCCCTGTGTCCTCACGACACCGACCACCGTCGTGGCCCAACTGTAGTCCCAAACGGGGTACTACGGTCCCAAACGGGGACCAACTCAAACGTCCCAAACGGGGACGCCGCGCGCAAACTCATCAACTGGCCCACAGGGTTATCGCCGCTTACCGGGCCAGGGTAGCACGCCACGCATAACCCTCCCTCTTTGGAAGTACCAATGAAAGGTCACACAATCAGGCCCAGTCAAGGCCGTCCCATACCGGCAAATGTGGTTGCACGGATACTCCCGGACAGGTGACTCGTGATCAACCACTAATTCATATTAACTCAGTCCTCACACTCACAAGCTGCTGACTGAAGTCCACAGTAACCACAGACTGTGATCTCTAAGCTCAACTCAACATGTTCATCTTATTGGCATAATGATATAGAAAAAGGTATGGCAGTAGAGTAACGTGGGCAACTAGTACCAACGTTATCACATGCGTATGCGAATGCAAACTAACAGGTGATACAGATAAACACACAGGTGCAAGCAAAGTCATCACGCAAGTCCGGAGCTCATGGAAGAGGTTGGCTTGCCTGGGGGTCGACGAATACGATGGAGACAAACGCGATCACCTCGCGGACGAACTCGCAGCAACGGCTCCCTCACCGAGGGGGCGAATACGGGGCAACGGCAACGAGGTCAGTACCACTACATGAACACCCTATGGAAATGGTACTGACGGAACGGGCTCGACGAGACGAAGACGAGGGCGCTGGAATCACCTCGATCGGAGCTACGGTCGCGAAACGACGGCCGTTCGTAGTTTAGACATAAAATGATGCCTAAACAGTGAACGTCCGCAAAACAATCAACTCGGCTGGCGGGCTGGGGCTGAAAGCGCCTTTTTGAGAATACGCTTCCGCGCAGGGAAAACATATTACACACCGAAGCCGCTGGAGAATACGCTTTCCACTGGGGAAAGCGTAAACATGCTAGTACGCCTTCACTTAAAACAGCCGCGGGCCCGGGTTGACTTTCTCTCTCTCTCTCTCTCTATGACATGCGGGCCCCGCCTAATCCACTCTCTCTCTTCCCTCTTTCCTCCTCCTCGGGTCGTCTTCAACCCCCGACGCGGCAGAGGGCCTGGCCGGCCGGCCGACGCCGCCGGTGCCTGGCACCACGGGAGCACCTGCCGTGGGGCTCGCCGGCATCAGCGCTCCGTGCCGCATCCGTGGGTGGCCGAGAGGGCACGCGGGGTGGCCGGCAGCACCCTTGCCGCTGCTTGGCCTGATGGCCGAAGAAGCTCCGCGGGGAGGGGCGCCTGCAGGACTCCCCCGGCTGTCCGGAGCGTGGCGGCGGCTCTGCTGGAGCCAGGGCACTCCGCCCACGTAGCGAGGAAGGAGGGGGAGGGCCTGGAGGGTAAATGGCCCGAGGAGAGGGGCGGCGGGTTTCGGCCATGGAGAGAGCAGGGAGCGGGGAGGGGCTAGGAGGGGCGCTGGAGCATGCTGCAGGCTGCTAGCGCTCGGGGGCACGGGGCACGGCCTTAAATAGGCTCGGGGAAGGGCTTGGGCAGAGGCTACGCGGTCATGGCCGAAGCTTCCCGAGAGCACGGCGCTCCGGCGACGGCCAGAGGAGGCTAGAAGCTTCGGGGCAAAGGGGAGATGGCTCTGGAGGGCTCGAGCATGCACGGGGCAGCTCCTAGACATGACTAGGCACGCTGGGACGCACTGGAGACGCGCTACCTACGAATGCACTCTACAGAGCACGGTTTTGGCTGTGTCCTGGCGTGGTCACCATGTGGCCATGGCGATGCCACGCAGCACTGGCTGCCAAACCATGTCTGGGCTAATCTACACTCAATGCTGAGTTGACCCATGCATCAGGATGGCACTGGAGAGGCTTGAGGTGACCAGACCATGGTCAAATAGTTAGTGACAGCAAGGTGTTTGACATGTCCTGCGGCCACCACATGGCTTCACTTGTCTTGTCCTTTGGCATGGATCAATCGCATCCTAAGGTCACTCATTTGGCAAGATCTCAGCACCAGAAGACCAGCCTAGATGGCACCTCCCTTGCAAACTGCCAATCTGGCCAGAAATGCGCATGGACAAGCTGGGGAAAATTGGCTACACAAAAATGGATGATTTTTGGAGGAGAGACATGATTTGATCACAGGAACATACTGGGAAAGTTTCAGCTCCAAATAATTCTCTATGAGGGTACTTCCTTCACAGAGTTTTATTCTGAATAGAAACTTGGAAAAATCACAGAAGCAAATGGGCTTGGAGAATTGATCTAATATTTGGATTACAGTGATAATACATCAACCTGTACAACCCTGCAAAATATTAGCTCAACTGGACCAAGCAATCAAGCACTTCCTTCACAAAGTAATTGACTGGACAGAAATGGAAACTGGATGGTTCTGAGAGATTTGCTAGATGGGAATGGCTCAAACTTGGAGGAGATCAATGGTTTAGGCATATGGAGACACTGTAAAAGTTTCATACCATTTGCATAATTTTAAATGGTACTTCCTTCACAATTCTCCATTCTGGACAGGAACTTGAATAATTCACTGGGGGAGATTGGCAACGGGAATTGGGCTAATTTTTGGTGTCCAAGGTTAATTTATTTCCATGAATCACCATGCAAAATCTTATCACAAGGGAATCAAGGAATTAGGCACTTCCTTTGCGAACTGGAAATCTGAACAGAATTTGCAAATGGAAGTGGGGCTCAAAACTTGAACTAGGGAGCTTGGGATTTTGATGGAAATGGGGAAGATATGAACATAAGAAGCTTCAGTAATTATTTGGGATTTTTCCTGGCTACCAAAATGGTAGTTCCTTTAGAAAGTGCCCAAAATGCAATATTGGTCTTAAATAGGAAAATGCAATTTATCCTATTTAATTATGACCAACATTTTTGTGGGAGCTCAATATGATCATAAAGAATATCTCCACAAGTTTTCATAACCTCTGGAGATGGATAGATATTTCTTTGGATTTAATTCCTCAGAAAGGCAGAAAAGGAATTAATTCTGGAGAAGAAATATTGCACATGGCTTGGCAATATTTTTACACATCTAGGGCTCAAGAGGACAGAAGGATCTCTGGGAATTTTGGGAGGATCAACAGAGCAAGAAAAATGATGGCTCCTTTGGAAACTCAAGGGCAGGATTTCCAGTTCCAATATTTCGGAACTAGGGGCTGGATGAGAATCGGGGCAACCGACAGGAGGTCGACTGGCACAAGGGCATGGGAAGGCACTGAGATGCTAGGGAAAGACTGGGTCCAGCTGGGTCACTTGCCAAATTCCTGAGGAATAATTCGGGAGAGAAAAGTTAAGAAGGAATAACAGCACAAAAATCGACAACCCGATTTTTGGGGTGTTACACATTGCCACAAGTAAGTGGTACTATCATTATTAACTTTGCATCTTTTGGCATCAATATTATGACCATGTGTATTACTATGATCGAGATTCAATAAACCATTCACATTGGATGCATGACCATTGAAGGTATTATTCATGTAAACAGAATAACCATTATTCTCTGACTTAAATGAATAACCGTATTGCAATAAACATGATCTAATCACGTCCATGCTCAACGCAAACACCAAATAACATTTATTTAGGTTCATCACTAATCCCGAAGGTAGAGAGAGCGTGCGATGGTGATCACATCAACCTTGGAAACACTTCCAACACACATCGTCACCTCACCTTTAGCTAGTCTCCGTTTATTCCATAGCTTTTATTTCGAGTTACCAATATTTAGCAACTGAACCGGTATCTAATACCAAGGTGCTACTAGGAGTACTATTAAGGTACACATGAACAAAACGTATATCAAATATACTTCTGTTGACGTTTGCCAGCCTTCTTATCTACCAAGTATCTAGGGTTGTTCTGCTTCAGCGAACGCTCTCGTCATAATAGAAGCACTTAGTCTCGGGTTGGGTTCAACCTTGGGTTTCTTCACTGGAGTAGCAACTGGCTTGCCATCCATGAAGTTTCCCTCCTTGCCCTTGCCCTTGTTGAAACTTGTGGTTTTACTAACCATCAACACTTGATGCTCCTTCTTGATTTCTACCTTCGCGGTGTCAAACATCACGAATGGCTCAGGGATCATTATTTCCATCCCTGGCATTTTATAGTTCATCATGAAGCTCTAGTAGCTTAGTGGCAGTGACTCGGAGAACTATATCAATCACTATCTTATCTGGAAGATCAACTCCCACTCGATTCAAGCGATTGTAGCACCCAGACAATCTGAGCATATGCTCACCGATTGAGCTATTCTCCTTCATCTTGCAGGCAAAGAATCTTGTTGGATGTCTCATACCTCTCAACACGGGCACGAGCCTGAGATCCCAATTTCAGCTCTTAGAACATCTCATATGTTCCGTGACATTCAAAACATTTTGGAGCCTCAATTCTAAGCTGTAATGCATGACGCACTGAACTATCAAGTAGTCATCAGAACATGCATGTCAGATGTTCACAACATCTACAGACGACGCTTGAGGGGGTGGTGCACCGAGCGGTGCATTAAGGACATAAGCCTTCGGTGTAGCAATGAGGACAATCCTCAGATCACGGATCCAGTCCGCATTATTGCTACCATCATCTTTCAACTCTATCTCTCTAGGAACATATAAAAATACAAGGGAGCTACAGCGCGAGCTAGCAATCTACAACATAATTTGCAAAGACATTTTGACTATGTTCATGATAATGAGTTTAGTTAATCATATTACTAAAAAAAGTCCAACTCAAATTGACATCCCTCTGGTCATTCGAGTGTAACATGATCCAAATTCACCAACCCAAGTCCGATCATCACATGACATGAGGTGGTTTCAATTGTGAACATCTTCATGTTGATCATATCTACTATATGACTCATGTTGGACCTTTCGGTCTCTTGTGTTCTGAGGCCATGTCTGTACATGCTAGGCTCGTCAAGTTTAACCCAAGTGTTCCGCATGTGCAACACTGGCTTGCACCCGTTGTATGCGAACGTAGAGTCTATCACACCCGATCATCACGTGGTGTCTCGAAACGACGAACTTTCGCAACGGTGCACACTCAGGGAGAACACAATTTTATCTTGAAATTTTAGTGAGGGATCACCTTATAATGCTACCGTCGTCCTAAGCAAAATAAGATGCATAAAAGGATTAACATCACATGCAAATCATAAGTGACATGATATGGCCATGAACTTGTGCTTTTGATCTCCATCTCCAAAGCACCGGCATGATCTCCATCGTCACTGGCATGACACCATGATCTCCATCATCTTGATCTCCATCAACTGTTGCCATGAGGTTGTCGCTCCAACTGTTGCTTCTACGGCTATTGCTAACTCATAACGATAGAGTAAAGCATAACGGCGAAAATAAATAAGACAACCCTATGGCTCCTGCCCGTTGCCGTATTCATCGACATGCAGGTCATGATATTCCATACAAAACATGATCATCTCATACATCATCTATTTCTCATCATGTAATTGTCCATATCACATCACAACATACCCTGCAAAAACAAGTTAGACGTCCTCTAATTGTTGTTGCATGTTTAACGTGGCTGCTATGGGTATCTAGCAAGAACGATTCTTACCTACGCAAAAACTACAACGGTGATACACAAATTGCTATTCAACATTCTCAAGGCCCGCCTTTGTCAAATCTGATCCAACTAAAGTGGGAGAAACAGACACCCGCCAGCCATCTTTATGCAACAAAGTTACATGTCAGTTGATGGAACCGGTCTCTCGTAAGCGTACGAGTAATGTTGGTCCGGGCCGCTTCATCCCACAATACCGCTGAATCAAGAAAAGACCAAGGGAGGAAGCAATCTGAGCATCAATGCCCACAAACTACTTTGTGTTCTACTCGTGATCTCATCTACACATAGACCTAGCTCATGATACCACTGTTGGGGAGCGTTGCATGGGAAACAAAATTTTCCCTACGCACAAGCAAGATCTATCCATGGTGATGAACATCTACGAGAGGGAGAGTGGATCTACATACCCTTGTAGATCATTAAGCAGGAAGCGTTAAGAACCGCGGTTGATGTACTCGAACATCTTCGCGATCCAAATCGCTAGCCGTCCCGCGATCCAATCACGATCTAGTGCCGAACGGACGACACCTCCGCGTTCAGCACACGTACAGCTCGATGACGATCTTCACCTTCTTGATCCAGCAAGAGGGAGTGGATAGGTAGATGAGTTCTCCGGCAGCGCGACGGCGCGGCGGCGGCGGTGGTGGAACTATTCCAGTAGGGCTTCGCCGAAGCACTGCTGAAAACTAGAGGAATCGATCTTTCGGGAGAGAGGGCTGCACCGTGGCCTTTAGGGTTGGGGTTCTATGGCCCTCTCTCCCTCTAGTATATATAGGAGGGAGGGGAGGGGCCGGCGCCCCTAGGGCTACCCCTAGGAGTCGGCCGAAAGGAGGTGGAGGTGGAGGAGTCCACCTCCAATCCTACTCCTAGTAGGACTCCTTCCCTTCCCCACTTGGGTTTTCCTTTTCCCACAAGTCCAGCCGCATAGGCCCTCTTGGGCCGGCCACCCAGCCCACCAGGGGCTGGTGCGCCACCCTAAGGCCCATGTGACCCCCTTGGGGTGTGGTGGCCCCACTTGGTGGACCCCCGGAACCCATTCGTCACTCCCGGTACACTGCCAGAAATGCCAAAACCTTTCCGGAGTCCAAACACCACTTTCCTATATATCAATCTTTACCTCCGAAACATTCTAGAGCTCCTCGTGACGTCCGGGATCTCATCCGGGACTCCGAACAACCTTCGGTCACCAACATACATAACTCTACTATACCGAAACGTCACCTAACCTTAAGTGTGCAGACCCTGCGGGTTCGAGAACTATGTAGACATGATCGAGACACCTCTACGGTCAATAACCAATAGCGGTACCTTGATGCCCATATTGGTTCCTACATATTCTATGAAGATCTTTATCGGTTGAACCTCTATGTCAAGGATTCAGTTAATCCCGTATTCTGTTCCCTTCGTTCTTTGGTATGTTACTTGCCCGAGATTCGATCGTCGGTATCTCTATACTTAGTTCAATCTCATTACCGGCAAGTCTCTTTACTCATTCCGTAATACAAGATCCCGTGGCTAACACTTAGTCACATTGCTTGCAAGGCTTATTGTGATGTTGTATTACCGAGTGGGCCCTGAGATACCTCTCCATCATACGGAGTAACAAATCCCAGTCTTGATCCATGCCCACTCAATAGACACCTTCGGAGATACCTGTAGAGCATCTTTATAGTCACTCAGTTATGTTGCGACGTTTGATACACACAAGTTATTCCTCCGGTGTCAGTGAGTTGCATGATCTCATGGTCATAGGAACAGATACTTGACATGCAGAAAACAATAGCAATAAACTGACACGATCATATGCTACGTTCATAGTTTGGGTCTTGTCCATCACATCAAATGACATCTCATGTCTATGGCTAGGAAACCATGACCATCTTTGATCAACGAGCTAGTCTACTAGAGGCATACTAGGGACACAGTTTTGTCTATGTATCCACACATGCAATTGAGCTTCCAATCAATACAATTATAGCATGAATAATAAACGATTATCACGAACAAGGAAATATAATAATAACTACTTTTATTATTGCCTCTAGGGCATATTTCCAACAAGGACTGGGTTCAACTACCGGAACAGGTAGCAGTTGAATCTTATTGTCCTAATGCAATAAAAGAGAGCAAGTGCGAGAGAGTGGGATTGTATTGGAGATGATGAATGGGGTTGCTTGCCTTGCTGACTAGCGGTGAAGTACTCTCCTCCGGGTGGATACTCGCGGGTATCGTGTGGAGCAGAGCCTACCGCAACATATACAAAGGAACAATCAATACACGGCAAAAGCGACAATATGATGCATGATCATGGCATGGCAATATGTTGTCTTTGAGCTAATGCATCTATCATCAGGGTTAGATGAAGTTGGTTTGAACTCGAGGTATAAATTGAAACTCCACATGTGAGGTTACATATTGTGTTTGAGGAAAATGTCCAATCTCTCCTATTTAGGTTGCTTTAACATGCATGCAAATAGCACAGATGGATTCTTTAGATTTTGTTGATCAATTTTCATATATAATTTTTTTTCATCTGAGCTATATATTATTTTATATGAATTTTAGAACTTTTAAGCATTTTATGAAATTTTCTGATTATTTAAAATACCAGAAAAGGATTTTTTGCGTCAGTATTGCCTCAGGCTAACGTGAGCAGGTCAACTGATCGTTCCAGGTCAAATCTTACCAATGGGGCCTACCTGTCAAAGACATAGAGCTAAACCCGAGTTGACTTGGCTTTGACTTAGTGTGGGCCCCGCTGTCAATGTCTGTGGTGTTCCTAATTGGCCGGGATTCGCACTAACAACTGTGCCACGTCGGGCGTCGCCAGAGTTTGGCCGGCGATGACCAAAACAACGGCGGAACTTCCCCGGACTTGCGCTACAGGGAGCGGTTGGACGCGCGGAGACCACCAGAATGTAGTCCGCACTTGTCCGCATCAAGCAGGCAGAATAGGTGGCCGCGGGATCGCCAAAATCTGCGACAATGTCGAGGTTCACGGCGGTCAGAGTTTGGGTTCGACCGATTCGAGGCTACGGTGCACATCAAGGGCTACGGAAGGGTGCGTTGGGCTCTTGGGGATGCCCTGAGCATGCTGGGGCGCTCGGATGCGAGGTGCAGCAGCTGTTGCCACGGCGGCGACATGGCCGAAGGAGCAAATCTCTCGATTGCGGCGACTAGGCTAGCTAGGAGAGGAAATTGACCATTGCGTGAGCGAGGAAATGAAGAGGAGCTCGCGGAAATTTCAAGGAGCGGTTGGGCAAGCTCGGGAAGGCATCGGTCGTGACGAACAGTTGCTGGCAATCTTTGGTGGCCGAGGAGGAAGATGCGGTCGAGGCCGACGATGTGGTGCGAGCGGGCTTGATTCCTTCGGTGGAGAGGTGTAGCTCGTTGTTGCGGAACCGAGGGACATGGTGGTACGGGGAGAGACGGCGGTGGCTACACTTGCGGCGGCAGCGAGCTTCAGGGGGGTTCGGCCATGGCAAGGAGCAAGCGCGAGAGCAAGGGAGAGAGGGAATGGGGAGGTGGCCTCGATCGGGATGGCTCCCGCGAGGTTATTGTAAGTCTCCATCGTATCTATAATTTTTGATTGTTTCATGCCAATATTATACAACTTTCACATATTTTTGGCAATATTTTATATGATTTATTGGACTAACCTATTGATCCAGTGCCCAGTGCAGTTTCTATTTGTTGCATGTTTTTTGTTTTGCAGAATTTTCACATCAAACAAAATCCAAACGCGATAAAAATTTACGGAGATTTTTTTTGGAATATTTGTGAATTTTGAGAAGAGGAATCAATGCAATTGGAGGCCCACAGCCCCCACGATACACCAGGGCGCGCCACCAGGGCTCAAGCGCGCCGTGGTGGGTGCTGCTCACCTCGTATATCGGTTAGAGCTCTCCTTTGGCCGTAAGGAAGCTAAATTTTATTTAAAATTCCCCTCAAAATTTCAGCCCAATCGAAGTTACGGATCTCCGGGAATATAAGAAACGGTTTTTGGCCAGAAAACAGGAACGTGAAACAGAAGAGAAGAGAGAGGGAGATCCAATCTAGGAGGGGCTCCTGCCCCTCCGCCGCCATGGCGGCTATGGACCAGAGGGGAAACTCTCTTCCCATCTAGGGGGGAGGCCAAGGAAGAATAAGAAGGAGGGGGGCTCTCTCCCCCTCTCTCCCGGTGGCGCCGGAACACCGCCGGGGCAAGCATCGTGACGGCGATCTACTCCAACAACTTCGCCGCCGTCAACATCAACTCTCTCCCCCTCTATGCAGGGGTGTAACTCCCCTTCTCCCCGCTATAATCTCTACTTAAATATGGTGCTCAACTCCATATACTATTTCCCAATGATATATGGCTATCCTATGATGTTTGAGTAGATCCGCTTTGTCCTATGGGCTAATTGATGATCGTGGTTGGTATGATTGTATATTTTATTATGGTGCTGTCCTATGGTGCCCTCCATCTCGCGCAAACGTGAGGGATCCTCGCTGTAGGGTGTTGCAATGTGTTCATGATTTGCCTATGGTGGGTTGCTTGAGTGACAGAAGCATAAACCCGAGTAGGTGGGTTGTTGCATATGGGAGTAAAGAGGACTTGATAGCTAATGCTATGGTTGGGTTTTACCTTAATGATCTTTAGTAATTGCGGATGCTTGCTAGAGTTCCAATCATAAGTGCATATGATTCAAGTAATGAAAGTATGTTAGCTCATGCCTCTCCCTCATGTAAAATTGCAAGAATGATTACCGGTCTAGTTATCAATTGTCTAGGGACAAATAACCTTCTTGTTTGACAAAAGCTTTCTACTAAACAACTAATTTTCATTATCTTGCTTTTTACTCGTAGTTTTATTTCCCGCAAAGTACTTCTAGTTTTATTCGTGCAAACTATCCTATCACCTACAAAGTAGTTTCATACTTGTTCTAGGTAAAGCAAACGTTAAAGTGTGCATAGAATTGTATCGGTGGTCGATAGAACTTGAGGGAATATTTGTTCTACCTTTAGCTCCTCGTTGGGTTCGACACTCTTACTTATCGAAAAAGGCTACAAACGATCCCCTACACTTGTGGGTTATCAAGACCTTTTTCTGGCGCCGTTGCCGGGGAGCAATAGTGTGGGGTGAATATTCTCGTGTGTGCTTGTTTGCTTTATCACAAAGTAATTTTTATTTTCTATTATTAGTTGTTTTATATCTTTAGTTATGGATATGGAACACGAAACACCAAAAAAAATAGTGGTACTTGCTACTCATGGAGATGGGGAACCTCCTAAAACCCTCGATGCTAGTTATGTGCAACACATTAATTACTCCTTCGATAACCCCGAGAAATCCTCAAAGAACTTTATAATGGGATACACATTGGATTAACGTGAGTGCTTTAGGGATTATCGTTTATCTCAAAAAGGGAAACACTTATGGGATGAAATTAGAATACTGAAATGGTTTGCTTGGGATGCATGGTCGAGATGTGACTTTACTTGTTGCTCTAATATAGAAGCTCAACACCTTCCCTTTCAATGCAAATTTAATGATAATGAAACCTTAGCTTTTTATGCTAAAGGTATTTATGATTACTATGATGTGGAACGAATAGAAGAATTTGTTGTTTTTAAAGGTGCTTATGAAATTGCTTCTTTGCTTGAAAAGTATGATGATGATGTTCCTTACGAATCTGAAATTATATCCATACTTAAATATTGCTATGAGAATTATGATTGCAATGCTGATATTATTGAATTTATTGAAAGAATGACCGCTGCGTTGGAAGAGACTAATATTTTGCAGGAATCTATGGAAGAAGAAATTGCTGAAACTGTGAGCTCATTAGATGAAAAAGATGAGGAGGAGAGCGAAGAACAAACGGAGGAAGAGCGGATTAGCTACCCGTGCCCACCTTCTAATGAGAGTAACTCTTCAATTCATACATTGTTTAATTACCCTTCTCACATACCGAAGGATGAATGCCATGATGAATGCTATGATGATTGCTATGATCCCTTGGATTCTTTTGAAATATCCCTTTTTGATGAACTTGATGCTTGCTATGCTTGTGCCCAAGATGCCAATATGAATTATGCTTATGAAGATGAAATTGCTATAGTTCCTTATGTTAAGCATGAAATTGTTGCTAATGCACCCACACATGATAGTCCTATTAACTTTTTGAATTCTCCCAACTACACTATATCGGAGAAGTTGGCTCTTATTAAGGATTATATAGATGGGTCGCGTTTAGCTACGACACATGATGATTTTGATGAATATAATATGCATGTGCTTTCTGCTCCTACTTGCAATTATTATGAGAGAGGAACCAAATCTTCACCTCTCTATGTTTCCAGTACTATGAAATTGCAAGAAACTGTTTATACTATGCATTGGCCTTTACTTAATGTGCATGAATTGTTCTTGTATGACATGCCGATGCATAGGAAGAGAGTTAGACTTCGTTGTCACATGATATATATCACTTTGTGCTCACTACTAAATTACAAATCATTGCTAATTAAAATTGGCTTTGATATACCTTGGGATCCGGGTGGATCCATTACTTGAGCACTTTATGCCTAGCTTAATGGCTTTAAAGAAACCGCTGCCAGGGAGACAACCCAGAAATTTTAGAGAGTCATTTATTTATGTTGTGTGCTTTTATATAGTTTAAACACACAAAAAATATAGAGGGGAACCTAAAACTTCACAAAAGGAAAGGTGAAAGTGAGAAGAGATGATGAGCATCGTTGAAGTGGGGGGCGTCCTTGAACTTTTGTTCATGCCCATGGAAACTTTGTGAATCTTGAATCACGGAAACTTTTCCAAAAAAAAATAATTATCCCCTTGTACAAATCCATTGTATTATAAAAATAATGTGCCAAGATTTGCATTTAGGATGTTAGAATTGCTTGTTTGATGTGTGCTGTGGAAAAACAGAAACTTTTGTCGTACTGTTTGAATTTTCATATTTTACTGGAGCGTGCAAAAATTATGAAATTTTTACACAGTATTGTTATGCAAATCATTTCTCACGTACTAATGTTTCATAAGTTTCTGAGCTATAGAAGTATACGTGTCTACAAATCTTTAGAGACTGTCCTGTTTTTCACAGATTGTTGTTATAGCTGCTTTGCGTGCTTATGTTTGAATTCTTGTTGAACCCCATTGACTTGGGAGCCATAGAATTGTGATAGAATACAGTGGGTAATCTTAGATTATAATTATGCAATAATGTTATGGCAAGACATGATGAGATTTGGTATTATGTGTACTAACGGATCTCACCAATTTTCTGTTAAGTTTTGTGTGATTGAAGTTTTCAAGTTTTGGGTGTTATCACGATGAGAAGGAATAAGGAGCAGCAAGAGGCTAAGCTTGGGGATGCCCAAGGCACCCCAAGGTAATATTCTCGGAAGACTCAAGCGTCTAAGCTTGGGGATGCCCCAGGAAGGCATCCCCTCTTTTATTCCAAATCATTGGTATGTCACCTGGAGCTATATTTTTATTCATCACATGATATGTGTAAATCTTGGAGCGTCTTTTGCCTTTAGTTTTCACTTTTGTTTTATGCACCATGCTGGTATGAGATAGTCCATGGTTGATTTATAGAATGCTTATTGCACTTCACTTATATCTTTTGAGTATGACTTTATAGAATGCTTCATGTGCTTCACTTATATCATTTGAAGTTTGGATTGCCTGTTTCTCTTCACATAGAAAACCGTTATTTGAAGAATGCTCTTTTTCTTCACTTATATTTATTAGAGCATGGAATTTTGTAGAAAGAATTAAAATCTCTTGCTTCACTCATATCTATTTAGAGAGTCAATAGGAATTGGTCATTTGCATGGTTAGTCATAAAATCCTACATAAAACTTAGGGATCACTGAATATGACATGTTTGATTCCTTGCAATAGTTTTGCGATATAGAGATGATAATATGTGGGAGGTACTAGTGGATGATCGTGTTTAGTAAGATATTGGTGTTAAGGTTTGTGATTCCCGAAGCATGCACGTATAGTCTCCCGTTATGCTAGGAAGTTGGAGCACAATTTATCCTTGATTGTCTATCTTTGTGTGAAGGTCGGGGGCGCGCGATGGTTAACTCCTACCAACCTCCTCCCTAGGAGCATGCGTAGTAATACTTGCTTCGAGAGAGCTAATAAAACTTTTGCAATAAGTATGTGAGTTCTTTATGACTAATGTGAGTCCATGGATTATACGCACTCTTACCTTTCCGCAATTTGCTAGCCTCTACGGTACCATGCATTGGCCCTTTCTCACCTCGAGAGTCGGTGCAAACTTCGCCGGTGCATCCAAACCCCGTTATATGATAACACATAAACCTTATTATATCTTCCTCAAAACAACCACCATACCTACCTATTATGGCATTTCCATAGCCATTCCGAGATATATTGCCATGCAACTTCCACCGCCTCCGTTTTGATGACTTGTGCATTCGTTTTCATATTGCATTACATGATCGTAAGATAGCTAGCATGATTTTTTCATGGCTTGTCCGTTTTTTTGATATATTTGCTACGCTAGATCATTGCATTCATATAGAGTCATACTTTGTTCTACTATCGTTGTAATATTGAGTTGTAAGTAAATAGAAGTGTGATGATTATCATTATTCATTATTAGAGCATGCCCCAATGATGAAAGGATGATGCAAACTATGATTCCCCCACAAGTCGGGATGAGGCTCCGGACAAAGAAAGAAAAAAAAGGAAAAGAAAAAAAAGGAAAAAAGAAAAGAAAGAAAGAAAAATAATAAAAGAAGTAGAAGGGGCATGCTAATTCCACACTTGCTCTCAAAGTAGCACCATGTTTTTCATATAGAGAGTCTCCTGTGTCGTCACTTTCATATACTAGTGGGAATTTTTCATATAGTTAGATGCATACCCACTTAGTTTTCATATTGAGCTTTCATACACTTATAGCTCTTAGTGCATCCATTGCATGGCAATCCCTACTCCTCACATTGATATCTATTGATGGGCATCTCCATAGCCCGTTGATACGCTGAGTTGATGCGAGACTTTCTTCTCTACTTTTACCCCTTTGAAACCTATCACCATATTCTATTCCACTCATAGTGCTATATCCATGGCTTGCGCTCATGTATTGCGTGAGAGTTGAAAATGCTGAAGCGCGTTAAAAAGTATGAATCAATTGCTTGGCTGACACCGGGGTAGTACATGATTTATACTTTGTGTTAAGAAGACAGAGCATGACAAGGCTATATGGTTTTGTAGGGATAACGTTCTTTAGCCTTTATATTTTGAAAGATATGATTGTTTGTTGGGATGCCTGAGTATTAAAGTCTTTATGTCAAAACTAGACTATTTCTTTGAATCACTTGTGTCTTAATATTCATGCCATCATTAGATATATGATCAAGATTATGCTAGGTAGCATTCCACATCAAAAATTATATTTTTTATCATTTACCTACTCGAGGACAAGCAGGAATTAAGCTTGGGGATGCTGATACGTCTCCGTCGTATCTATAATTTTTGATTGTTTCATGCCAATATTATACAACTTTCACATATTTTTGGCAACATTTTATATGATTTATTGGACTAACCTATTGATCCAGTGCCCAGTGCGAGTTCCTATTTTTTGCATGTTTTTTGTTTCGCATAATATCCATATCAAACGAAGTCCAAACATGATAAAAATTTACGGAGATTTTTTTGGAATATTTGTGAATTTTGAGAAGTGGAATCAACGCAATCGGAGGCCCACAGCCCCCACAATACACCAGGGCGCGTCACCAGGGCCCAGGCGCACCCTGGTGGGTGCTGCTCACCTCGTATGTCGGTTGGAGCTCTCCTTTGTCCGCAAGGAAGCTAATTTTTGGATAAAAGTCCCCTCAAAATTTCAGCCCGATCGGAGTTACGGATCTCCGGGAAAATATAAGAAACGGTTTTCGGCCAGAAAACAGGAACATGAAACAGAAGAGAACAGAGAGGGAGATCCAATCAAGGAGGGGCTCCTGCCCCTCTGCCGCCATGGCGGCTATGGACCAGAGGGGGAACTCTCCTCCCATCTAGGGGGGCGGCCAAGGAATAAGAAGAAGGAGGGGGGCTCTCTCCCCCTCTCTCCCGGTGGCGTCGGAACACCGCCCGGGCAAGCATCGTGACGACGATCTTCTCCAACAACTTCGCCGCCGTCAACACCAACTCTCTTCCCCTCTATGCAGCGGTGTAACTCCCCTTCTCCCCGCTGTAATCTCTACTTCAACATGGTGCTCAACTCCATATGCTATTTCCCAATGATATATGGCTATCCTATGATGTTTGAGTAGATCCGCTTTGTCCTATGGGCTAATTGATGATCGTGGTTTGGTATGATTGTATATTTTATTATGCTGCTGTCCTATATTGCCCTCTGTCTCGCGCAAACGTGAGGGATCCTCGTTGTAGGGTGTTGCAATGTGTTCATGATTTGCCTATGGTGGGTTATTTGAGTGACAGAAGCATACACCTGAGTAGGTGGGTTGTTGCATATGGGAGTAAAGAGGACTTGATACCTAATGCTATGGTTGGGTTTTACCTTAATGATCTTTAGTAGTTGCGGATGCTTGCTAGAGTTCCAATCATAAGTGCATATGATCCAAGTAGAGAAAGTATGTTAGCTCATGCCTCTCCCTCATGTAAAATTGCAAGAATGATTACCGGTCTAGTTATCAATTGCCTAGGGACAAATAACCTTCTTGTTTGACAAAAGCTTTCTACTAAACAACTAACTTTCATTATCTTGCTTTTTACTCATAGTTTTATTTCCTGCAAAGTACTTCTAGTTTTATTCATGCAAACTATCCTATCACCTACAAAGTAGTTTCATACTTGTTCTAGGTAAAGCAAATGTTAAAGTGTGCGTAGAGTTGTATCGGTGGTCGATAGAACTTGAGGGAATATTTGTTCTAGCTTTAGCTACTCGTTGGGTTCGACACTCTTACTTATCGAAAAAGCCTACAAACAATCCCCTACACTTGTGGGTTATCAGTTATCCCCGGCGAGGATGCGGAGGGGGAGGCAGCCAGGCATGCAGGTGGCGTGGCGCCCTGGTCGTGCGCGCGTGCCATGCCTCCCTTCGCATCTTCCTACTGGTAGAGGTAGGGGATGACTGGCCATGGTCCAGATGGGCCGACCCCCTCCTGGGCCTCAGGTGAGGTTCCTCTTTCTGCCTTTTTTTTATTTGTTTCTTTTCTAGTTTTTTGCTCCCTGTTTTTAAATTGTTTAGGCAATACCCAAAAGGCAAAAACTCTGAGATTTATTCTAGGGTATATATATTGTTGCTAGGCCCCACAATAAATTTCAGTATTTTTGGAGCAAGTAAAATAATTATAGCCATTTAAGTGTCATTTTCAGTTGCATTTCTGGTTAATTTAAAATGCCAAAAGGATTGTTTAAAAATGTATCACCTCTGGTATGTTGTTTCCAACATTTATCAGAAATGATGAACATTTTTGAAGGCCATTTTGGATTCATTGAAAACTTTCATGGTTGGAATTCGTTTAAACAATGAAGTGTTAGGGTTTTGACAATCCCCATTTCAAGTTTAATAAAAATTTAAACATGGTGCACACTCAAGCTATCACAAAGCAAGAGGGAAGAACTAGGCTTGTGACAATATGTACTTCATTTCATTCCACATAAGCATGAGCAAAAGATGTACAGATTCATGGCAGTCATCCACACAAAAAGGCAAGTTGAACTAAACAGATTCTCAGACTTAGTGAAAATCAAGGTGGTTATGAGCAGCAGTTTATAACAAGTTGACATGTTTGAGACCATAAATAAATGTGATGCAAAGTGTTTCCATGGAAACAAATGGCACAAATTGATAGTCCAGAACATGCTTTATAGAACATACAAAGTGATCATACTCAAAGGTGCTATGGATCAATGGCTATTAGCAAGTCAAAACACTAAGTTGTTAAACATATTTCAGACTTCCAATATTTTAGCTAGCTCAAAACAACAACATTAAGTAGGCATGTTTGCAAGGCGAAAAGTATAGCTAGGCATGGATTTCATGGCATGGCAAAAATACTACCAGCAAACAAACATAAAAATACCCCTAGCTCATGTACAAACTTAATTCATATGGTGCATGGAATAAATCACACAAAAATGACAAAATGCCTAAACCAGCAAAATAACATGCACCAAAACTTGCTCAAAATGAAAAATTATGCCACAAACAAATTCCTTGGAATTTTCTAACCCCAAAACATATATGATATGCATATGCTACTGTTATGAAAAAATCCACAATTATTTATGCAAGCTTTAAGTACTTTCTGAAATCAGAGAAAACATAAATAAAATTTGAAAAAGACATAAAAGAATGCTATGGTAACCTAGGGGGTACCCAACCACTCAGGCTGCCAGGTAGGCCCCGAGGCCACCACAGATAGGGATGGATCAAGGTCACTAACAAGTGGGGCATGCATGTTAGTGCCTCGCAATTCATAAAAAGGGGAACTAAACCTATGCCCGCGAGGGATCGAACCTAGCTAGGCCGCCGCGCTACTAGTGGTTTGACTCGACCAGCTCGGCTGGCTCGGAGGTTGTGACAGAATAGGGGCTTGGTGGCTTTTGACTTAGCCAGCGAGGACACGGGGACCCACGGGTCAGCGACAACAACGGGGCAATAAAGAGGAGGCCACACCGGCGAGGCAGAGACTGCGACGGGTGCGTCGGAGCTGCTCCGGTGACCAAACTACACGGCGAAGATGCGGGATCAAAGCGCAAGCAACAAGTGCTCGCACTCATGCCTTGCACGACACCGAACGACGATGAGGGCATCAACAGCAATGAGAAGACATAGGCGGCGTGATGAGCTCGAAAATGACGAACTGATGCACAAGCACTCGACTTCTAGGCAAAAATCGACCCTACACGGAGCAAGGAACTCTCCGGACTCATGCGCACGGGATAACGGTGTCGGAGCACTCGCCGGAGACGAGGTCCCACGGCGACGAGCTCGGCCTCTCATGGCTAACGGGGAAACAAAGCACAATTACGGAGGTGCAGGGCATGGGGAGAAGCGCAAGCTCACATAAAGGGGCTTCGCATAGACGACTGGGCTTGGGGAAGAACGATGGCGATTTCACCGAGGAAGAAGACGACGGCGAGGCAACCAATCTTGGAGTCCCGCGACCCCGTAGAGGACGTAGTCGACGTACACAACATTGTGGAAGAAGATGGACACGCTCGCGAGGGATTGGGTCGACGGAAGGCATGCCGGCGACGAACTCACGCTCTCGGATCCGGTCGGGAAAGTTGTGGGGTGACGGCTATGGTGGGCGGAGCTCACCTGGCAGCGGAGGAGGAGGAAGAGGGAAACCCTAAGGGTTACTGTGGCACAGAGGAAGCTTTATATGGGCTCGGACGCCGAGGTGGAGCGACCACACGCTCGGGCTCGCGCTTACCCTGGCGCTGGCGCGAGGAGGACGAAAAGGTGAGGGGCGGGTTGACTATAGCCCCTCACAGGCAGATGGGCCGGACCTAGCCACGTGGGCGTACGAGCAGCTGAGTACGCTAGCATGCGGGTGTGAAAGGATTTTCGGCGCGCGTGGGGGGCTGGTTGGGCTGCGGTGCTAGGCCTCCTGCTGCGCGCTGGGCCTGCTCTCTCTCTCTCTCTCTCTCTCTCTCTCCCGCTTTGGTTTTTTCCATTTAAATAAAACAAAAAAGAAAACAAAAACTCAAGGGAACAAGTAGAGGTGTTTTGGAAGAAATAATAATAGTTTTTAAGCCCATGAAATATGTAGTATTTGCATAAAATGTCCTCGCAATTTTAAATAAAGAAAAACAATTCAAGTTTGAATTAAATTCAAACTTGAATCATTTTTGAATCTGTCCAGAACAATTTCAAATGAGCTGAAATTTGGAGGAGGCCTTAATGGCATGGTCTAAGATTTTTAGAAAAACAGTGGACATTAAGGTAAGGTAGGGAGAACACACTTGCAAAATGAGAAAAGAAATAGGAAGAGAAGGGGTTTTGAGATGTAACCAAAGGGTTTGCAAGTTGATTGGGCACAAGGTGAAGGCCATACATACCACACTCAAACACCCACACATCACAACACACACAAACCATGGTGATGAAGATCACAATTGTTGCCATGATGCAACCAAATGCATTTGAATTCAAACCAAAGATGGCAAGTCATTCAAGGTTAAACACATGGAATGGATACAATATTAGGAATGTTGCACTTGCGTTGTTAAAAATTTCAAAGAAATTCTATCCAAAACATTGAAAGCCCATAATACTATCCAAAAATTTCTACTTGGAGGGAAGAATTTTAGAAGACACAGATGAGAGAGGGTTCCCAAATAAACAAAGAACCCAATAAAATTTAAAAAAATATTTATGGCAAAATTTTAATTAATAGAAACATGGTTAAAATTTTGGGATGTTACACCAACGCGGGCAAGAGGGTTGTCAAGCCCCTTGAACTCGTTACGTGCAAGGATTAAATACTGATAGGTAGATAATGTAAATATAAAATAAAATAATAGAAAATAAATAGCAACAATATTTTTAGGGTTTTAGTAATATAATTATTGTAGACCCGGGGGCCATAGTTTCCGCTAGAGGCTTCTCTCTCGAAGATAGCATGCGGTGGGTAAACAAATTACTGTTGGATAATTGACAGAATAGCGCATAATTATGACATCTTATTCAAGGCAATCATTATGTAGATAGGCATCACATTCATAAGCAAATAGACCGACTCCTGCCTGCAGCTAATACAATTACTCCACTCATCAACCGCTATCCAGCATGCATCAAGAGTATTAAGTATGAAACAGAGTTATGCATTGAGCAAGATAACATGATGTAGACAAAGTAAGCTCAAGCAATATGAATAAACCCCATTATTTTATCCTTAATGACAGCAGTACAATACGTGGCATGTCCCTTTTTGTCACTGGGATTGAGCACCGCAAGATTGAACCCATTACAACGCACTAACTCCACTGAAAATAAATCAATCTAGTTGGCCAAACCAAACCGATAGACAATGTGTGGCTTGGTTGCGGTTCTCTCTTGTACATAATTTCTCTCTTCTACAAAGCTATGATACGCAATTTGCGTACTCTAAAAAAAGGTATGACCGGTCACAGTTGCGGAAGTAAGCCGGTGCGCCCTTGGACGTTTGACAACTCAAATTAGGTAGGGAAACGTTTACATACTGCACGATCTACAAACTTTGCGCCGGTCACGTCGATTGCTCCCACACGCCACGCACACCCACCAACGCTAGGGAACCACATGTCCTTTCGGGCCCACGCACATCCCTCCTCCTTGTATCTTCTTCCTCCTCTTGCCAATCCTCTCTCCCCGATGCACTCCTCCTCTCTCCCTCGACGCTCGTCGCCATGGCCGTGCACTCTCCTCCACTTCCCTGATGCTCGTCGCCTTGGCCTCCACCTCCTCCCCCTCCTCCTACTCCACCATGCATGTGCCTCCCTGATGCACGCCGACATGGTCGCACTCCTCCTCCTCTCTTCCTTGATGCTCGTCGCCATGGCCGTGCACTCTCCTCCACTTTTCTGATGCTTACCGTCATGGCCTCACTCCTCCTCCTCCTCCTTTGCCATGGATGTGCCTCCCCCACACCTTCGCTTATCGGAGTGCTGTGAACCCCGGGAGCGAGATGCTACAACCAGTCACTAGAGATGCTACATCCGGTGGCGAGGGATGCTACAACCTAAGAAACTTTGTGCTGGAACCAAATACTGAGTTCGTTGTTGCTTTTTGTTTGCTGGAACCAGCGTCTGTTTTGCTACTACCGGTGAGTCGGTGACTTCATTTGCTATTAACGGCGACGGCATTTTTTTGCTAAATCATTCATGAAGATGATGCAACTCTGACAACGGGCGACAAACGTTTTTTTGCTGCAAATGACATAGCCTTTTGCTACCATGGGTGGCTTTTTTGCTACCACCATATACTGATGAGATTGAGGACGACTTTTTGTTTTGCTACAATTGCGTCGTCTTTTTGTTTTGCTTCATCAGACACCCACAAAAGCTACAACCGGAGAGCGTTTTCGCTACGATGAGGAGGAGTGGCGGAACCTACGAGCTTTTTTTGCTGAAACTGACATGCTTTTTTTCTATGATCGACAGACTTGTTTGCTGCAATCGGCAACCCAAGGGCGAATATGGTTATTTTTTTTGCGAGCTCATCGTTGGAAGTGTTGCGGTCACCGAGGCCGTCGGAGCCGTGGCCACCACCACCGGAGCTGCAACCACTGGGAACACGATGTTGCATGCGTGGAGCCGGTGGAAAAATACAGAAGACGATGGCGGCGAGGGCGGGGACCGACGGCGAGGGACGCGACCGGTGGCAACAGATGAGATGCGCAGGGCGGTGCTTCGAGGCCGGGCGCGTACTTGTCCATGGCGGGGTGATGGGGGCTGTTTTCTCCCATAGAAGAGGAGGAGGAAAGAGATCGTGCGGCTGGTAATCGCTTCATCCTCCCATGCTGGTGCGACCGGCCCAAAGGCGCGCCGAGTCGCCGACGCATATCACCGCCCAATTAGGTATGTGTGTTTGTAGATGATTTTAACTTCTGTACCTTGCTAACCAGGGGGTCGACGATGCGCTGGCTTCACAAGAAAAAAAGAAGGGCGCTACTCTGCACCGGTCGACCGGCAAGACTTCCGCTGGTCTCCCGGGCGCCGTTCGATTAGTAGGCGCGTAACCGTCAGATCTGGGACCCCGCGAACGATTTTTCAATAGAAATAGGAAAAACACCAGCTCGCTCGTCTTCGGCCGCTCGCGTCTACCAGTCGTCGACGCAGGAGCACTTCCGGCCGCCCGCACTCCTCCCAGGCCATATCAGCGATTGCCGGCCACCAGCACTCGTCTTTTGACAAGTCGCTGCCGTCACAAACAACCTTGACCGCATCTGATGAAGCATGGAGTCGTCGCCATCCTAGATGCTGGTTGCAGCAAAAATCATGGCCGGTTGTAGCAAAATCTCTCACCGGTCGCAGTAAAAAAGAAAACGTTCAGAGCTGGAGCGCCGGCCGAACGCTCGGCCGGTCACGCGCGACCCGTGCAATCTCCTCTCACCAACCGCTCACCCCTGTGCAGCTGCCGCCCGCACCGTTGGTCGTCCGCATCGCCGGTCCCCAGCCCCGCCAGTCGTCCTCGTCGCAGTTTGCCGCCCTTGCTGGCCGGCCTCGGCGAAAGGGGGAACTGCGTCGTGGCTTGCTGCAACCTGTGCTGAGGAGTATTGCCATCATGGACGGCGAGCAGGGTAACCGTGAGCTGCGAGGACGGCGACGCTGTCCCGAGCAACACTGCAGACGTGCGTTTTTGTTGCATGCTACAACCGGTGTCACATTTTGCTACAACCGGCACACCACTCAGCTACAACCTGCATCGTTGCGTGCTGCATGCTGCGAGCGTGGTCGTCGAGTGAGCGACATTTTTGTTGCAGCCGTAGTTGTTGTTTGGTACAACCTGCGAGAATTTTTGCTACATCCATTTAAATGACGTTCATTAGCAGCTGTCGTTCGTTCAACCCTGTGCAGCGAGCAATCACGGATGGAAAAAAAGCTTCAAACGACGTGAAAAAAAATCAACCAGCGTGAAAAAAGCTTCAACTGGGAGCAAGCATGGTAGCGGCCATGATGTTTCTTGCTACAACCGTGACCACGTTTTGCTACGACGAACGTTCAAATTTGTTACCACGGCGACGGACATGTTTTGTGAACCTGCACGGTGAGCTACAACCGACAACATACGACGTCAATATTTTTTTGCTACAACCATGTCTCCGATTTGCTTCTGACAGCGATGAAATGTTGCCATGACATCGAGAATTTTTTGCTACAACCATGTTTCCTGCCGCGGGTGGCCGTCAATCACGGACGAGCGCGAGATGG
Organism: Elymus sibiricus; assembly: GCA_039707655.1. Lineage (NCBI taxonomy): Eukaryota > Viridiplantae > Streptophyta > Magnoliopsida > Poales > Poaceae > Elymus > Elymus sibiricus. The sequence continues at coordinate 455,363,527 of CM077675.1, read as the reverse complement.
CGGCACGACGGTGCTCGACCTACGACGGCAATGATGAGGACGGTGACGAGGGCGATGACGAGCACGACGGGAGGAGCAGGAGGTGCGGCGCGGCACGATGCGAGGAAGAAGGTGGGCGAACCGTTTTCTTCTACGGGATCCAACGACCCAGGCGCTCGGATCCAATGGTTGCGGTGCGATTGGCCCCAATCTGAGCCAACGAGCCGACGCCTAGCACTGGCCTAGAAAAAATAGTGCCACACATCATTGGATTCCAGCAAAAAATCAACACCGATGCCAACATTTTTTTTACTAGTTGCAGCTTTTCTCTTCAACGGTCGCATCTTTGCTCTTCGCCCGTCGTATTGGGAGGAAGCAGATAAGGATGAGGTGGGCCTCATGGGCACGTGCACCACGCTAGCAAGGCGGTTGATGAGGGACGTGGATCAACAAAAGACGTCAGATCCGTCAGAACGAACGACGCGCGAGCGACCGGCCCGACCTTGCGCCGGCGCTCCGGCTCGAAGCGTTTTTCAAAAAAGAATGATGCGCTGGTTCATAGCACGAGTCCATCGCTAATAAATCGGAGCGCGAAACTGGAACGGACTCTAACCCACTACTCCACCGTCCGGAAAAGGTTGTCACCACGTACATTTTGCAAAACAAACCTTTCTGTTATCCCGACACAACCCTCAATCCCCGTCCCCTTCTCCCTCCCGTGACCACGCTTGCTTGCCCGCTCGCCGGCGCCTCCGCCCCGCCCCGCCACAGCTCCACCGCAGTCCCTCCTCCCTTCGGTTGTGCCGCAGGTGCCCCGCGCAGTCCTTCCTTCGTTCCCCCGCGAAACTCAATGAATGCGCCTTCCGCCTCGCTGTAGCTCCCACGCGAAGCTCAAGGATCGGCTTTTCTACTCCATGGTCACTTTCTTCGAGTCCCCTGTCGTCGCCATGGCGAGCTCCTTCCTGCTGCCTCGGCTTGCGGACAATCCTCCTTCCTTCTCCATGGCGAGCTCCTCCCTGCTGCCCCCATCCTTGTATACCATCGAGCAGGCCATGGTGGCGGCCAGATCCGCGCTTGCTTGTCAAGGTTCGACCTTGGTGAGTGCCGGCCCCGCTCCAGCGACGCAGGATTCAAGTTTTCCCTGCTTGATTCAAGGTTCCCCTTCTTGATTCAGGTTCAGAAATTTTTGTGTACTGAACATTTTGGACTACATTTTGTGTACTGAACATTTTGTGCTCTGTTGCAGAATCATCAGTCGGCATGGAGCTCCGATCCCACAGCTGCCGCACCTCGACAGAATCCCGGAGGATGAGCGCGTGGGGATCCCACAGCTGCCGCAACTATGTTCGAAATTCTTGATTTTTTTTCCTGTGATTAGAGTGAGTAGATGCTTCTGTGTTGATGTAATACCTGGATTGATTTGACTTTCACTTCTGCAATACCTCCAAATATCATGCAGATACAACTGTGTCTATCTTAGTTGTGTCTATCTTAGTTGTGTCATCACACAAGAAGTTGTAGTGCTTACTGCTAATAGGACTTCGAGAACTGATCAAGCTGACATTGTTGACAGGATGAGCTGCTGTGGGGCACGGCTTGGCTACGGAGTGCGTCCGGGGACGACACATTCCGGGAGTACATCCAGAACAACGACAAGACCTCAGGGGCAGAGGACAGAATCAACGAGTTTGGTTGGGAACAAGCATGACGGCCTCAATGTCCTCATTTCCGAGGTTCTGAAACATCTCCCATCAACCTTGTTTCATTTCTGAACACAGCTACCAAATTAACATAACACACGACTGACTGGTTTGGTCTGCAGGAATTCATAGAAGGCGACACATTCTGAAGGTGCAGATTTACGGAGGGATGAATTACGTCTCACCGGCAGCAAGCAGCAACACAGGTCAGGGGAGCTCCGGGTGGAGGAGCATCAACTTGCAGAGCATCAACAGCAGCAGGAGCAGGAGTTCATTGTGATACATTGATACTGTATCTGACTACTAATATTATGGTAATTTTGATGTTTTTTTATAAACCATCCTTTGCATGGTAATTTTTGTTATGTTATTATACATTTGGTTTAATTTTCCTTTGTTCAGAGTTAGAGCTTCTTTTTTCCTTTTTTTTCTGTAGAGCTAAGTATATACCCATATCACTGGATGCATGATCTTCCAAAATGTATGCCCCAGCTGTTTAGGTAATCATTCAAATTACCCAGATTGAATATTTATTGATAATCATTCAAATGATCTGAGAGTTACCCAGCCCATGTATTCTGTGGAAAACATACAGCAAATGCTAGTTGTTCATAATTCAAAAGAATTTCAGTTGGATCTTCACCAATTTATATCCAGGGATTGATTTTCACTTTGGAAAATTCTGATTGTTTCAAAAGAGAAGAAGAAGCACCATGAAATTAATCATCCTATTTGTTCTGGTTGTTGTTCCTCCTATGATTGGGGTCCTGTACATTCAGGTGCAGAGCAAAAATGTGAACAATGCTACTGTTGCAGATATACTCCTATGGAGTTAACTGAATTTAGTGAAAAACGTGAACAATGCTACTGTTGAAGATGAATTTCACTAAATTCACTAAATTCAGTTAACCCCATAGAAGAGCCAAAATGTGAACAACTTTATTGCCTCCATCATTTTGATTTCACTAAACAGCAGTACTACAATGTCACTTGATGCAGGACTACAATTGCTGTGGCAATTTCCTAAGATCGATATTTCTGGTCAAAGAGATGGTCCGCGAGAACCCAAAGGGTACCGTGCTCGATGAGAAACTGAAGTTGGATGAGCTAGATGCAACAACTCCGGCGTACCAGACCGCCGACATCGTCGTCGTCACACCGGGCACTGGTGGACTCACGCAAAGACATCAGAAGGGTTGGTACTCTGTAGTGCTAGTGCAACACTTCCCCAGAACTCTTCAAGTTAAGCCGATCTGCTAGTCAATCTGTTTACATACTGATTGATAAAAAAACATCTATGATTCCACAGGCTGAACTATTACCAAGAAGGCAACCATGTGCACCACATGGGCTAAATGGGTCGACAAGAACATAGACCTAACAAGAACCCATGTCGTCTTCAGAGGATTCTCCCTAACACAGTTCAGGTAATTATTACTAAGAGATTGTCACCACACTTTTAGGTCATTGGCACAATCTTGCTCTCATGATCGATCTGTTTCACCGCAGGGGAGGACGGTGGAACTCTGGAGGGAGGTGCCACAGGGAGACTGGATTTTTACCGCAGCAACACGCCAGAGAGAGGAGCAGCGGCCGGGGACTTGCCCAAATCCAGCACCGGCGGCCGCGGGCGCGAGGAAGCGGTCTGGGACGCGAGCAGTACGCACTCTTGGTCCAGGCTATCGACACCTAGGAGCACGCGGAGCTCAAGGAGGACGGCCTCAACCGGATCACGGCGGGAGGCTCCGGCGACGCGCAAATGGTATCTTGACAGGAGGGGAACGCGCGTAGGGGATGGAGGGAGGGGAACGCGCGGAGGTGGTCGTGGCGGTATGGGAATGCGCCGGCGCGGGGCCACATCGGCGGCGGAGCAGTTCCTGGACGGCGCACGTCCTTGGCGGCGCAGGTGAAGAATCCTACGGACGGCACCTGTGGCGACGCGCGAAATCGCGTAGGTGGGTGTGGCGGAATCAGAGGCGCAGGTGACGGGCGGCGGCTGAGTCAGAGGCATAGGTGGGCTCGTGCTAGTGGGCGGCGGCGAAATCAGCTGGCCGGTGCCTGCCCAGGCGACGCGCGGGGACGGAAGGGGAAGAAGATGGACACATGGATCTATTTGAGACAGTTTTAAGACTACGAGGTTTTTTTTTGCAAAAATACCAATACACTGCGCGTTGGACAACCTTTTTCGGTCGGAGGGAGTAGTTTATTTCTTTTTTCTCGCTTTCTTCTTGTGTGTCAGAAAAACCTTAAAAAAACAAAAAAAAAATTAGCTCTAGTACTTTCTAGCATGTTTAGTTGTAGTATTAAAAGAAAACATAAAAAGATTTCTCGTTCTTCTTTAGCTTGTTGGGAGCTTTCCCGTGTAAATAGTTTTTCTTATTCTTGTTTTGAAATTCTTTTCTTTGGGTCGAGAGGAGAAGACCACGATGAAAATGTTGAGTGGCTCTCATATGCATTGTTGTTTATCTTACAGAGAGCCCATATTACCTTGTCTTCTTCATTAAATAATTGTTTGCAGATTCCAGCTTAATCCAATGCACATGCACTCTTATTATTATTCACATCGTTCGGTCGTGCAAGTGAAAGGCAATAATGACGATATATGATGAAGTGATTGAGATGGAGAAAAGCTAGTACGAACTTGACCTATTTTGTTTTTGTAAATATGATTAGCTCATCATTTTGGATTCAGCTCATTATGGATGAAACATGTTTGCAATGACAATTAGAGATTATAGTTACTCATGCCATGCTTAATTAGCTAAGAGTGTATAATGGTTTGTCTTGAGTGTCAACATGCATTTTAAAATGTGTGTGATGTAGTATGATAGGATGGTATCCTCCTTTGAATGATTCAAGTGGCTTGACTTGGCACATGTTCATGCATGTAGTTGAAACAAAATCAACATAGCCTCCACGATATTTATGTTCATGGTGATTTATATCCTACTCATGCTTGTATTCAATGTTGGTTAATCTCAATGCACGTTTATGACTGTTGTCGCTCTCTAGTTGGTCGCTTCCCAGTCTCTTGCTAGCCTTCACTTGTACTAAGCGGGAATATTGCTTGTGCATCCACTTCCTTAAACCCAAAGTTGTTCCATATGAGTACACCATACCTACCTATATGCGGTATTTACCTGCCGTTACAAGTAAATTTGCATGTGCCAAACTCTAAACATTCAAATAATATTCTGTTTTGTATGCCCAAATCGCTCATATAGTGACTAGGGGATGTCAGTATCTTCCATGCTAGGTGGGTTATTCTCACGATGAGTTGTTATTCACTTGTCATTCACGAGAAAGTTCTGGTAATCGGGATGCGCAGTTCCATGCTCAAAAATCAAATCAAAATATAATGAAACAAAACTCCCCCAGGATTGTTGTTTGTATGGACGGTACCCGTGGATTCGGCCAGCCGTGGAGTGTGTTTGATTGGTGGAGGGGGAGTAAAAACTTTATCATTCTGTTTGGGAACCGCCTATAATGTATCTAGCATGGAATATACCGAGATCTCTTGGTTGTTATGTTGACAATGAAAGCATACCACTCAAAATTTTAGTCATCTCTGTTTTAAAAGCTCGAGCTCTGGCACCTCTGCAAATCCCTGCTTCCCTCTGCGAAGGACCTATCTATTTACTTTATTACTGAGTCATCATCCTCTTATAGAAAGCACCAGTTACAGAGCAACACTGTCATTTGTATGCTTTGTTATTAATTGATATTGAGTATGATTGTGACTGGATCTCTTTTACCATGAATTACGATGTCTAGTCAGTCCTTGATCTTCAGGGGTGCTCTGCATTTATGTTTTGTGGTCTCAGAAAGGGCTAGCGAGATACCATTTTTTATATCATATCATGATTGTTTTGAAAAAGTGTTGTCATCCGAGACTATTATTATTGCTCGCTAGTTGATTATGCCATTGATATGAGTAAATGTGAGACCTAAATATTATTGAGAATATGGTTAGTTCATAATCTTTGCTGAAACCCTGAATGTTGGCTATACATATTTGCAACAACAAGATCAAACAGCGGACGGTGCCGATGGACGTGAGGTCGATGATGGATCCTTCCTGGGAGGAGCCGACGACCACCACCACGCGGTAGCGACGCACGCACTGGTGCATCCTGCGGGGTGATACGTCTCCATCGTATCTACTTTTCCAAACTCTTTTGCCCCTGTTTTGGACTCTAATTTGCATGATTTGAATGGAACTAACCCGAACTGACGCTGTTTTCAGCAGAATTGCCTTGGTGTTATTTTTGTGCAGAAAGAAAAGTTCTCGGATTGACCTGAAAATTTACGGTGAATATTTTTGGAATTAATAAAAAATATTGGCGAAAGAATCAACCAGAGGGGGTCCACCCATTGGCCACAAGCCAGGGGGGCGCGCCCCCCCTTGGGCGTGCCCTGGCGGCTTGTGGATCCGACAGACCTCCTCCGACCCTAATTCCAACTCTATATATTCACATCCGTGGAGAGAAAAATAGAGGAGAAGAGTTCACTGCGTTTCACGATACGGAGTCGCTGCCACCTCCTGTTCTTCCTCGGGAGGGCAGATCTGGAGTCCGTTTTAGGCTCCGGAGAGGGGAAATCGACACCGTCGTCATCACCAACCCTCCTCCATCACCAATTTCATGATGCTCACCGCCGTGCGTGAGTAATTCCATCTTAGGCTTGCTGGATGGTGATGGGTTGGATGAGATTTACCATGTAGTCGAGTTAGTTTTGTTAGGGTTTGATCCCTAGTATCCACTATGTTCTGAGATTGATGTTTCTATGACTTTGCTATGCTTAATGCTTTTCACTAGGGCCCGAGTGCCATGATTTCAGATCTGAACCTATTATTGTGACACCCTGGTTTTTGGCAACTTTTTCTTTCCAAAATTATTTGGATTCTATTTGCAAATTTGGGTGATTTCAAGCTTTTCAGTGGATTGGTTCTTTGAACCTTTTCTCTAGTAACCCAAAACTTTCCTCATCCTACCAAAATCTTTCTTCATCTCTCTGGGATTTATTTCCAATATTTAATCTTTTCTTTAAATCCCTTTTTTTATTTGGGAATTTCGGTCACCACTATGGGTTGTGAAGCAACCTATAGTCTGGATGGTCAAATAATTCCCAAACTTTTTCCCCATCTTCTTATCAGCTTATGATTCCATATTCCCCAAAAATATTCTGTTGCCAAATGGAAAATATTGGCCAGAATAATTGTTTTTTTTCTGACCAGAATTTGCCCATTGTGAAGCAAACCCATTTTTCCTATTCTAGAAAATTCCCAATAAATTCCCCAAGCTCCTAGGGATCCTATCTTGCCCCAATATTCAAAAACATCACCTGGTCCAATACAATTTTTGTGAAGCAAGACCCTGTTAAGTTTCTGCTAATTCTGAACCTTTGTGAAGGAAGTGCTAGCTAGGGGTGCACAATTGACATGAAAATTTTCTGGCATGTGTGCACCACCAAATAACAGCTTTCCACCAAGTTTCAGCATTAGCAAAGCTTTTATGCAAGGGCCACAAGCTCATTTGTGTTCTGGACCAGAAAGATGGTTTTCAAAGCAACCCTAGTCAATTCTTGCTCAATTCTTCTCAAACCTTGCCAGTCTCTAGTCCTCTCAGCCTAGTTGAGCCCAGACATCTCCCTTGGCCCCATCTCTCTTTCTTTTCTTCTCCAGATCCTCCTCAATGTTGCTGGCAGAAACTGTAGCTGAGGCTACACATCAGCAGGGGGTGAATCCAGTCGAGCCAGTGGCCTAGAGGGACTAAGTGGACAAGGTTCAATGCTGTAGACAAGGTTTTCCAGGCATGCGTGCCCTCCTGGTGGCAGCACCCGTGGTGAGCACGACACTGTCATGCCAGTGCACGCGCTTTGCACGGCGCCAGCACTGGACCCGCGCGCCCGAGCCGTCCATCGCTGCCCCCTCTTGTCCAGTGGTGCCGACGTCGCTCAAGGCCGCCGCGTGGATCCTCTGGAACCCTGCCGGTCGCCGGAGATGGCCGCCGTCGCTCCCGGCCAAGCGTTGTCACGGGCACAACAGTGAGCTCGGCCACTGTGGTCGTCCGCGAGCACTTAATGGCGCCGGACCCGTCCCGTCGCTCCCTCCTGCGCTCTTCCATCCCGTTGACGCTCCCGGCCAGCCAGCGCAGCGTACGGGCGCCGGCGACATGGCTAAGCCTCGCCGCTTCTGGAGTAATCGCCGCCCGTGCTCCCCTGCCTATAAATAGCCCATCCAGCCTCTCCGAGCTCCTCACCCCTCTCCTTCCTTGTCCAATCGACTCCCCCAAGCAAGGGCCAAGGCCGAGAGGCCCTCTGGCTTCGAGCTTCGCCGGAGTTGCTCCGCCGCTCGAGTTCTGTCGACCGCCTGCTCCATTCCTCCCTAGCCCCTCCTGAGCTCTCCATTGTAACCAGTAGGTCCTCCTGGTCCTCCTGGAGATCCCTCCCGTTTGGATTGCCGCCAGATTGGGCCTCCCCGATGATCCCCGAACACCGCCGCCGCCGGAGAAGAAGGGGTCGACGCCATCCGTCCATCCCCGAAGAAGCCGCGGGTACGTGCGTGTTCGTCCTTGAGCGCCTGATCCATTTCCATCCTAGCTGAGCGCCGCCGCCGTCTCTGTTGCCGGCGACCATCACCGGAGCGCCGCGGTGCTCGGGTCCCTCCTCCCCTCTCTCTGTTTTAAAGGGCCGACCCCACCCGTCAGTGGCTCAGCCGCGCGCGGGCGAAGGGGTAAGTGTAAGCGTATTCTGGCAGTGCACCTTCGACGTGGCCCACTGGAGATTTTCTGATTTTCTGTTTTAATTCATTTTAAATCAGAATTTTGACCAGACTTTGACCTTGAATAACTTTTTAATTATAACTCCAATTCAATTGATTCTTTTTGCATTGTGTTTGTTTTACACCCCTTTATTTACTGACAAGTTTTGACATTTTTCCTATACCCACAGAATATCTGGTGAATAAAATTGCTTTTATGTGACACTTTCAATTATATTTTGAAATACTTTCAGAAGGAGATTTTGGTGTTTGTGAAGATCAAGTGTGTTTGAACCACCCAGCAGAGCAAGGCAAGCCATGATACCCATTTCATGCATGCACTCCTATAGCATTGCATTTTTATATGCATTAGATAGACTTATTTGATATAGATAATTCATAATAACATTTAAATACCTAAGTATTGTGTTGAACCACTGTGATTGACAAATGAACTCAGTGGTTGGTCTTGAGTCACCTGTCTGGGCATAGTCGTGCAACCACATTTGTCGGTATGGGACGACCTTGACTTGGCCTGACTGCGTGATCTTTCACCGGTACTTCCAAAGAGGGAGGGTTATGCACGCGCGCTACCCTGATCAGGTAGGCGGTGATAACACTGTGAGCCCAGTTGGTAGATGAGTTTTGTGCCGGCGTCCCCGTTTGGGACAGTAGTACCCCGTTTGGGACTAGAGAGTTTGGCCACGACGGTGGCAGGTGTCATGAGGACACAGGGGCCACCCAAGGCAGACATCCGGGGGAGGATGCGTGCCGGTGGTACGATGAAAGAGTCACGGGTCAGGCAGGTTTTGTTGAAGCAACGTTGGGCCACCCGAGTGGGATCGCAAGGCCAGATGCTTCATGGTGTGGGTAATGTGCGCAACCTCTGCAGAGTGTCAAATCTATTCGAATAGCCGTGTCCACGGTATTGGACAGCCCGTCCCGACCTCAGTAGGTGATCTACCATATCAGGGTTAGTAATGATGGAAGAACTCGTCTTGTGTTCAGAAGTAATCGATGGTTACGAGTATTCCGAGGGTTGTGGAACAACCCAGAAGAGAGTAAGTTGATGATCGGTGCAGTAAGTAACTTGTTTCGTTGATATCATGTTGATTGCTATGCTATTGTTTGCTGCATTACTTGGTTGTCATGAGCTTGTGAGTACATTCAAAGTACTCACCTGGCGTATCATGCCAGATGCAGGAGAAGCCGAGGACGGAGTTCCTGAGGATTCGTGCTTCGATAACTAGGACGTGTCCACAGCCGTGTCCTTGTGGATGGAGTTGCGCTATGTTCCGCTATGCCGTAGAAGTACTTAGTATTCCGAGGCCTTGCTATGTGTTATAAATAATGTAGATACTGTCACAGCACCAAGGGTGCCTTTGGCCTCATTATCGTTGTAAATTATGAGCTTGTACCCGACTTCTATCAATAAAGTTCAGTCCTGTTATGTACCAAGTTGTTGCGTGTTTCCAGAAGACGTGATCTCTGGGTTGGAAACACGGGTAATCCGGTTCTCTGAGCCGGGGTGCCACAGTTATGTTTCCATGAATATATATGTGTTCTTGATCTTATCTTGCAAGTTGTAGACACCTATTATGTGTTATGATCCACATACCCCAAGGTGACAATAATTGGGATTCTTTCCGGTGATTACCATAGTTTGAGGAGTTCATGTATTCACTAAATGCTAATGCTTTTTTCCGGTTCTCTATTAAAAGGAGGCATTAATATCCCTTAGTTTCCATTAGGACCCCGCTGCCATGGGAGGGTAGGACAAAAGATGTCATGCAAGTCCTTTTCCATAAGCACGTATGACTATATACGGAATACATGCCTACATTACATTGATGAATTGGAGCTAGTTCTGTGTCACCCTAGGTTATAACTGTTGCATGATGAATGCCATCCGACAAAATTATCCATCACTGATCCATTGCCTACGAGCTTTTCATATATTGATCTTTGCTAAGTTACTTTCCCGTTGCTACTATTACAATCACTACAAAACTGCTACTGTCACTTTTGCCATCATTACCGTTACTTCCATACTACTTTGCTACTAAATATTTTGCTACAGATATTAAGTCTTTCAGGTGTGGTTGAATTGACAACTCAGCTACTAATACTTGAGAATATTCTTTGGCTCCCCTTGTGTCGCATCAATAAATTTGGGATGAATACTCTACCCTCGAAAACTGTTGCTATCCCCTATACTTGTGGGTTATCACTCCTAATAAAGGAGTTATAATTGTTGTCCCTAATGATAAAAATGAACTTATACCTGAAAGAATAGTAACTGGTTATAGGATGGTAATTGATTTCAGGAAATTAAACAAAGCTACTAGAAAAGATCATTACCCCTTGCCTTTTATTGATCAAATGCTAGAAAGATTATCTAAGCACATGCATTTTTGCTTTCTTGATGGATATTCTTGATTTTTTCTCAAATACCTGTGTCAAAAGAGGGCCAAAAGAAAACTACTTTTACTTGCCCATTTGGAACTTATGCTTATAGATGTATGCCTTTTGGTTTATGCAATGCACCTACTACCTTTCAAAGATGTATGACTGCTATATTCTCTGACTTTTGTGAAAAGATTGTTGAGGTTTTCATGGATGATTTTCCTGTCTACGGGACTTCTTTTGATGATTGCTTAAGCAACCTTGATCGAGTTTTGCAGAGATGTGAAGAAACTAATCTTGTCTTGAATTGGGAGAAGTGTCATTTTATGGTGAATGAAGGTATAGTACTTGGGCATAAAATTTCTGAACGAGGTATTGAGGTAGACAAAGCCAAAGTTGATGCAATAGAGAAAATGCCATGTCCTAAAGATATTAAAGTTATAAGAAGTTTCCTTGGTCATGCTGGTTTCTATAGGCGTTTTATTAAAGATTTATCTAAGATTTATAGGCCTCTTACCAATCTTTTGAAAAAAGATGTTACATTTGTTTTTGATGATGATTGTGTAGAGGCCTTTGAAATCCTTAAGAAAGCCTTGATTTTTGCACCTATAGTCCAACCACCTGATTGGAATTTACTATTTGAAATTATGTGTGATGCTAGTGATTATGTTGTTGGTGCTATTCTAGGGCAAAGACTAGACAAGAAATTGAATGTTATTTATTATGCTAGTAAAACTCTAGACAATGCTCATAGAAATTATGCTACTACTGAGAAGGAATTCTTAGCAGTTGCATTTGCTTGTGATAACTTTAGACCTTATATTGTTGATTCCAAAGTTAATGGTATATTAATGCTTGGAAACAAGGCTTACGGTTCATACTTTCACTAGTGCAATCTCTCAACAATGCTAACATAGTTGAATCACATGATCATCCCTCAACGTGCAACAAAGTATCACTCCAAAGTTCATAAGTAGCGGAGAAAATAAGATGAAATTGGTGTAGGTAGTAGGACCACCTCAAAGTTATTCTTTCCGATCGATCTTTTGAGCTATTCCTATAAGTGTCACAAACAACCCTAGAGTTCATAGTAAAATAACACCAATGATACATATCAATTAACCCTAATGTCACCTAGATACTCCAATGTCACTTCAAGTATCCGTGGGTAAATTATGCGTAGATCCCCTATGCATAGATCCCCAAGGTCACCAGAATCCGCAAGTTGATGCCATAACATATATCAAGTGAATCAATAGAATACCCCATTGTCACCACGGGTATCCGCATGCAGGACATATATCAAGTGTTCTCAAACCAAAATATTCCATCCAACATAACGAGATCTCAAACAGAAAGATTCAATTCATCACAACATGATAGCGAGGGAAGACCACCATATGATCCGACTACATTAACAAAGCCCTTGATACATCAAGATCGTGCCATCTCAAGAACACGAGAGAGAGAGAGAGAGAGAGAGGTTAAGCACATAGCTACTAGTACATACCCTTAGCCCCGAGGGTGATCTACTCCCTCCTCGTCATGGCCTCCGCCGGGATGATGAAGATGGCCACCGGAGATAATTTCCCCTCTCCAGCAAGGTACTAGAAAGGCTCCAGATTTTTTTGCTGATATGGAGAGTTGCGGCGGCGGAGCGGAAGTTCTCTGTTAACTTTCGAGGGTTTCTATATTTATAGGATTTTTCAGTGTAGGAATCACGTCAAACGGAGCCATGTGGGCCCAGTACCCATCAGGGTGCGGCCATGGGGGTGGCCATGGCCTGATGGGTACTGGCCCACAGGTGGCCTGATACGTCTCCAACGTATCTATAATTTTTCATTGTTCCATGCTGTTATATTATCATTCTTCGATGTTTTATAATCATTTTATAGCAACTTTATATCATTTTTTGGGACTAACCTATTGACATAGTGCTAGTTGCTGTTTTTTGCTTCACAGAATATCAGTACCAAACGGAGTCCAATCGCGATGAAACTTTGTGGAGATTTTTTGGGACCAGAAGACAACTTGGGAGCCAAGGAAGCACCTGGGAGGAGGCTCATGGGGCCCACAAGACACCAGGGCGCGCCAGAGGCCCCCGGCACGCCCTGTTGGGTTGTGGGGCCCACGGGGGTCTCCTCCACCGCCTCTGAGCTCTATAAATACCCAAATATTCCAAAAACCCTAGAGGAGTCGCCGAAAAACACTTCCAGCTGCCGCAAGTTCCAGAACCGCGAGATCCAATCTAACACCATCACGGAGGGGTTCATAATCCTCATTGGTGACTCTCCGATGATGCCAGATGGCTTTGTCTCTCTCTTTTGATTCTCAATACAATGGTCTCTTGGAGATCTATTTGATGTAATGACTTTTTGCGGTGTGTTTGTTGGGATCCGATGAATTTTGAGTTCATGATCAATTTCTATCCATGAATATTATTTGAGTCTTCTTTGATCTCTTATATGCATGATTACTTATAGCTTCATATTTCTTCTTCGAATCTTTGGTTTAGTTAGGCCAACTAGATCGATTTTTCTTGCCATGGGAAGAGGTGCTTTGTGATGGGTTCAATCTTGCGGTGTCCTCTCCCAGTGACAGAAGGGGCAGCGAGGCACGCATGTATCGTTGCTATTAAGAATAACAAGATGGGGTATATTCCTACATGAATAGATCTTGTCTACATCATGTCATCATTCTTATTGCATTACTCCATTTCTCCATGAGCTTAATACACTAGATGCATGCTTGATAGCGGTCGATGTGTGGACTAATAGTAGTAGATGCAGAATCGTTTTGGTCTACTAATCTTGGACGTGATGCCTATACATTGATCATCGCCTTGGATATCGTCATGATTATTTGATCTTCTATCAATTTCCCAACAGTAATTTGTTTACCCATGATGACCCACAAGTATAGCGGCTCAATCGTAGTCCTTTCGATAAGTAAGAGTGTCGAACCCAACGAGGAGCAGAAGGAAATGACAAGCGGTTTTCAGCAAGGTAATTTCTGCAAGCACTAAAATTGTAGGTAACTGATATGTATCCGTCGTATCTATAATTTTTGATTGTTTCATGCCAATATTATACAACTTTCACATATTTTTTGGCAACATTTTATATGATTTATGGGACTAACATATTGATCCAGTGCCCTGTGCGAGTTCCAGTTTTTGTGTGTTTTTTGTTTCGCAGAAATTCCATATCAAACGAAGTTCAAACACGATAAAAATTTACGGAGAATTATTTTGGAATATTTGTGATTTTTGGGAGTTGGAATCAACGAAAAAGGAGGCCCACAGCCACCACGAGACACCTGGGCAAGCCCAAGCGCCCAGGCACGTGGTGATGTCTTGTGCTCATCTCGTAAGTTAGTTGGATCTCTACTTAGGGCGCAAGGAAGTTTATATCCGGAAAAAAATCTTGTTAAAATCTCAGTGCAATCGTAGTTACGGATCTCTGGGAATATAAGAAACGGTTTTCGGCCAGAAAACAAGAACGCGAAACAGAAGAGAACAGAGAGGGAGATCCAATCTCGGAGGGGCTCCTGCCCCTCTGCCGCCATGGAGGTCATGGACCAGAGGAGGAACTCTCCTCCCATCTAGGGGGGAGGCCAAGGAATAAGAAGAAGGAGGGGGCTCGATCCCCCTCTCTCCCGGTGGCGCCAGAATGTCGCCGGGGCAATCATCGTGATGGCGATCTACACCAATAACTTCACCGCCGTCAAAACCAACTCTCTCCCCCTCTATGCAGCGGTGTAACACCTATCTTCCCCACTGTAATCTCTACTTAAACATGGTGCTCAACTCCATATACTATTTCCCAATGATATGTGGCTATCCTATGATGTTTGAGTAGATCCGTTTTGTCCTATGGGCTAATTGATGATCGTGTTTGGTATGAGTGTATATTTTATTATGGTGCTATCCTACGGTGCCCTCTGTCTCGCGCAAACATGAGGGATCCCCGCTGTAGGGTGTTGCAATGTGTTCATGATTTGCATATGGTGGGTGGCGTGAGAGACAGAAACACAGACCCGAGTAGGTGGGTTATGGCGTATGGGAGTAAAGAGGACTTGATACTTAATGCTAAGGTTGGGTTTTACCTTAATGATCTTTGGTAGTTGCGTATGCTTGCTAGATTTCAAATCATAAGTGCATATGATCCAAGTACGGAAAGTATGTTAGCTCATGCCTCTCCCTCATATAAAATTGCAAGAATGATTACCGGTCTAGTTATCAATTGTCTAGGGACAAATAACCTTCTTGTTTGACAAAAGCTTTCTACTAAGCAACTAACTTTTATTATCCTGCAATTTACTCGTAGTTTTATTTCCGCTAAGTACTTCTAGTTTTATTCATGCAAACTTTCCTATCACCTACAAAATAGTTTCATACTTGTTCTATGATACGTCTCCAACGTATCTATAATTTTTGCTTGTTCCATGCTATTATATGATCATTCTTGGATGTTTTACAATCATTTTATAACAACTTTATATCATTTTTTGGGACTAACCTATTGGCATAGTGCCTAAGTGCCAGTTGCTGTTTTTGCTTGTTTTTTACTTCGCAGAAAATCAATACCAAACGGAGTCCAATCGCGACGAAACTTTTTGGAGATTTTTTCTGGACCAGAAGACACCCAGTGGGCCAAACAACTGTCGGAGAGGTGGGCTGTGGAGAGCACAACCCACCAGGGCGCGCCAGGGGGGGGCCGGCATGCCCTGATGGGTTGTGCCCTCCTCAGCCCCCTTCCGCACCGCCTCTGATGGCTATAAATTCTCAAATATTCGGAAAACCCTAGGGGAGTTGACGAAACACAATTCCAGCCGCCGCAAGTTCCAGAACCACGAGATTCAATCTAAACACCATCACGGAGGGGTTCATCTTCCTCATAGGTGCCTCTCCGATGATGCGTGAGTAGTCCACGATAGACCTACAGCTCCGTAGGCAGTAGCTAGATGGCTTCTTCTCTCTCTCTCTTATGATTCTCAATACAATGGTCTCTTGGAGATCTATTTGATGTGAACTTTTGCGGTGTGTTTGTTGGGATCCGATGAATTTTGAGATCCTGATCAGTTTCTATCCATGAATATTATTTGAGTCTTCTTTGATCTCTTATATGCATGATTGCTTATAGCATCGTATTTCTTCTTCGAATCTTTGGTTTAGTTAGGCCAACTAGATCGATTTTTCTTGCCATGGGAAGAGGTGCTTTGTGATGGGTTCGATCTTGCGGTGTTCTTTCCCAGTGATAGAAGGGGCAGTAAGACAAGCATGTATCGTTGCTATTAAGGATAACAATATGGGGTCTATTCCTACGTGAATAGATCTTGTCTACATCATTTCATCATTCTTATTGCATTACTCCGTTTTTCCATGAACTTAATACACTAGATGCATGCTGGATAGCGGTCGATGAGTGGAGTAATAGTGGTAGATGCTGGCAGGAGTCGGTCTACTTATCTTGGACGTGATGCCTATATAATGATCATCGCCTTGGATATCATCATGACTATTCGATTTTCTATCAATTGCCCAACAGTAATTTGTTCACCCACCGTGCGCTATACTCATGAGAGAAGCCACTAGTGAACCCTACGCCCCCCAGGTCTACTTTTCCATCATATTGCTTTCCGATCTACGTTTTTGCACTCTTTGTTTTCAGATCTATAAAACCAAAAACCCAAAAATATATTGCTGCATATTTACTCTTCTTATTTGTGTTCTTGAGAGATCTATCTCTCCTATCTATCATTACCTAATCTATCTTTTTACCATAGAGAGATTGACAACCTCTCTTTCACGTCGGGTTGCATGTATTTGTTGTTTGTGTGCAGGTGCTGCTTATTGGGTGGTGGTGATCCTCCTACTGGTTCGATAACCTTGGTTTCATAACTGAGGGAAATACTTACCGTCGCTGTGCTGCATCATCCCTTCCTCTTTGGGGAAATACCGATGCAGTCTCAAGCCACGTCAAAGGAATTTCTGGCGCCGTTGCCAGGGAGGAAGCAGTCTCTTCTACGTGCCTATCGTAGGTGCCAAGGGGACTCCATCATCATCTACCAGGTTCCTAATCACAAATCTCATCTCCTTGCAATTACATTATTTGGCATTTGCCTCTCGGTTTCCTCTCCCCCACTTCACCAATTTTCCGTTTTATTCGCCCTCTTCTTCGTTTGCCTTCTTCTCATCAGATCACTTGTTTGCTTGTCACCATTAGTGATTTCCGTATGGCAGAAACGGATGATGGCAGGACTACTAAAATTGGACGTATTATGCTAATCTTGATTCTAAAACTTTTGTTTTGGGGCAAGGGAACGTTATAGGAAAATAGACTATCCAAGAATTTTTCAATTGCATTGGGAATTTGACTCTGAATGATACTCCTATATTGAAAAGAACTAAATCTTATGCGGAAGCTATCTCGGCGCTAGTTTTAAAACTTGAAAATAGATTTATTCGTACCCATCTGATACGTCTCCAACGCATCTATATTTTTTGCTTGTTCCATGATGTTATATTATCATTCTTTACAATCATTTTATTACAACTTTATATCATTTTTTGGGACTAACCTATTAACATAGTGCCAAAGTGCCAGTTGCTGTTTTTGCTTGCTTTTTACTTCACAGAAAATCAGTACCAAACAGATATGAAACGCTGCGGGGATTTTTGTGGATTTTTTACGGACCAGGAGAAACCAGATGGGCCGAAGAACACCAAAAGAGGGGGCCCAGGGTGGCCAACACCCACCAGGGTGCGCCAGAGGCCCCCTGGTGCGGCCTTGTGGGTGCTGGGCACCTCGGGCACCTCCTCAACCGACTATCATGCCTATAAATTCCCAAATATTCAGAAAACCAAAAAAATAACCCTGGACTCTCCGCTCCGCCGCCGCAACTCTCTGTATCGATGAAAAACCAATCTGGAGACGTTCGAGTACCCTGCCGGAGAGGGGAACCCATCTTCGGTGGCCATCTTCATCATCCCGACAGAGGCCATGATGAGGAGGGAGTACTCCACCCTCGGGGCTGAGGGTATGTACCAGTAGCTATGTGTTCAATCTCTCTCTCGTGTTCTTGAAATGTCACGATCTTGATGTATCATGGGCTTTGTTAATATAGTCGGATCATATGATGTGTTTCCCTCTCTATCTTGTTGTGATGAATTGAATCTTTCCCTTTGAGATATCGTTATGTTGGATTGAATATTGGATTTGAGAACACTTGATATATGTCTTGCATGTGGATACCCATGGTGACAATGGGGTGTTCTATTGATTCACTTGATATATGTTTTGGTACTCAACTTGCGGATTCCCGCGGTGACATTGGGGTAGTCTATGCATAGGGGTTGATACACGTTCTTGTCTGTGACGCCCTCGATTTGTAGCTACAGTAATCCGTGTAATCAAGCTACAGTAACCGTGGATTATGCTAATCCATTTTGTTACTCTTCACTTGATTCAAATCACAATTCAAATTCAAACCCAATCTAAAGTCAAAAATTCAAATTTTTCAGACATGAATCTAAAATGTTCATCTTGTGGCAATTAACCCATAACTCATTATGGTGGTGAACCAACATTTTTTGTAAAGTGGTTTAATGCCCAAAAATAATTAAGACAGTGGCTTAATCAATTAATTGATGCCTTTTAATTTATGTAAATCTCAAACAAATTCCATTGCTCATCAGACTTTTTGTGGTAGTGCTATATATAGCAAGTTGAATAATGGACCAAGTTCCACATTTTTATAAAAGTCTGTTGGTGCAAGTTAATAAAAAACAGAATTAATAAATCAAAACAAAACAAATAAAAATAAAAGAACCCCCCCTCCCCACTGGGCCGGCCCCAACCGGCCCACCTAACCGGCCCACCTAATCGGCCCACCCGGGGCCATAACCTCCCACTCCCCCACCGAAACCCTAGCCGCTCACCCCACTCCCCCCCCGATCCCCTCGCTCCTCACCTCTCCCCCTCCCGATCCACTTGGATCGGGGCAACCACCCCCGTCGCCGTGCCATCGCCGGTGCCCGCCGCCGCCCCGGCGCCCCGCACCGGCGCCACCATCGTCGCGTCCCTATCGCCCCGGATCTCCCCGCCTCCTCCCCAACACCGTTGCCTCCTGCACCGCGCCGCCGTCCCGTCGTCGTCCCGCTCCTCCACCGGACTCCCTCACCTCTCCCTCGACGGCTCCACAGTGCCTCGCTGCCCCCGCCATCCTGCACCGGATGTGAGCCCCGGGCTCCTCCCATCCCCTCCCTTCTCCCCCCCGACCGGAGCCGCAATGCCCCTCACCCCGCGCCGCCGTTGCGCTGCCGCGGCCCCGCCCGCCTCCAGTTTCGCACCCGCGCCGTCCCCCGCGCGCTGCTCGCGCCCACCGCCGTGCTTGCCAGCGTCGCCGCGCGCCGCCACCACCTGTTCACCGTGCCGCGCTCACCGCGTTCCCCGAGCCCCGGCACCGGCCCCGTCGCCCTGCGCCGTCGCGCCCGTGGCCGCCGCGGACCGTGCACCCAGCGCCCCTCCCGCGCCTCGTTCCCATTGCCCTGATGGCCCCGCTCGTTGCCCCACGCACGCACCCACCTCTGCGCCTGGCCACCGCGCCCCTGGCCACCGGCGAACTGCCGGTGAGGCCCTGCCTCCCCTCCCGTGGCCGATCTGGCTTTGTGGGGATTAACACCCCCACTAAACGCCCCTGGCCCAATGACATGGGGGCCCCACGCCCCCAAAACGATTATAAAAATAATGTTTAGAAAAACTAAAATTAAAAATAGTTAATTAGATAATTAATTAATTAATTAATTAGTTAGTTAATACTAATTAATATTGATTAATTAAAACTATTAATTAATTGACCTAAATAGAGTATGACATGTGGGTCCCACCCCCCTAATTAACCTGTTTAAGATTAATTAAACATAATTAATTTGTGAGTATGACATGTGGGACCCACTGATTAGTTTGACCAGTCCATAGCCCTGTTGACTGCTGATGTCAGCATGACATCATGCTGATGTCGTAATTACATATATTGAATTAATTTAAATATGTTAATTCCAGAATATTAATAAAACTTTAAAAATTAATATAAAATAAACCGTAAGTCAGACGAAAATATTTTATACATGAAAGTTGTTCAGAAAAATTCCACGAATCCGAATACGCTCTTCGTTAGTGTGTCACGCGCTCCTATCATAACGAACGTGGAACTTTTCCATCGTTTTCATTTGTCCGGTAGTAGCCCGAGACCCGGAAAATATCGTCAGATATTCTTCAGACCCGTCTGCGACGTGTGGTACTGCGATAGTGCATGCCTAGCTCTGCATATTGCCATGTCATGCATTGTGATTGCATCTGTGCTTTATATTTATTGTTTCTTCCCCCTCTTCTTAGCGGTAGACCCCGAGACTGACGCTGCTGCCGGGTACGACTACACCGCTGACGATCAGGCCTTTGCCGCAGAGCAGCAAGGCAAGCAACCCCCCTCCCCTTGAGCATTCCGATATCACCCATTTCTTTCCCTCTCATTCTTGCATTAGATTTTGCTACTATATTAGCTAGCTCGTATTTCTGATGCATTGCCTATTTTTGATAAACTGCTACTATACCTGCTGCTATATCAACTGCTTAGTATAGGGTGATCAATGAATCCCCTGTGAACCCCTTAGTCCCAGTTGCCCCTG
This sequence comes from Elymus sibiricus, assembly GCA_039707655.1. Classification (NCBI taxonomy): domain Eukaryota; kingdom Viridiplantae; phylum Streptophyta; class Magnoliopsida; order Poales; family Poaceae; genus Elymus; species Elymus sibiricus. The sequence continues at coordinate 455,342,994 of CM077675.1, read as the reverse complement.
CTTCTTCATCGACGACTCGAAGACTCGGGCAACCGACCGACAAGCCATGCCCGTCACATTCACCGCACACCCCTTAGTTGTACGACTCTACAGAGCTACTATCGAGTACCGAGGGTGACACCTCGTGAAGTACTCATGATGCTAACTCTGTAGTGCAGCTAGTCGGTCGTAGTTATCGAGGGTGATTCCTCCTTCACCACTCCTGACGATGACTCTGTCGTGCAACCCCTCAAGTGTGGGACCCTCGAGGGTGATTCCTCTAAGTCCACCTTGACGGTTTCATCGAGCGGGACCCTTTGAGGGTGATTCCTCAGGTTCCGTCTTGATGTTTTATACACACAGTTACTATGACCTGGTTACAGAAACATGTTGGTGATGGGTCGGCCCTGAGGGGTACCCACGGTTTGATGATGACGAGGCATGGCCGGGCAGGTGAGGCCCTTGTCACACATCCTCGAGACGGGGCGACGGGACCGCACTTCATGGGTCGCGCTTGCCCCGCATTAATAAAATGCTAATGGGTTGGGTATTTGATCTGAGTTGGTCGATTGGACCTTTTACGCACCAAACCTTCACGTGGGATAAGTTATGGGTACTCAGCGTCGTTGTATCAGCCGAAGCTCTTCGGACGTCAGCAATGGAGCGGCGCGCGCCCGAGTGGTCTGGAAGGCATAGTTTTTGGATTAGAGTTTGCTAGGACTGATCTCGGCCGCGTACGCATCATGCAGGAGTGCAAAGGGGGAGTGGGCCCATGACCCCTGTGCACTTAGGATTTAGACCGGTGGGCTGACCTCTCTGTTGAGCCTAGTTGGGGCGACTACGTGTTGATATCCCGAGGCCGGGCATGACCCAGGAAAGTGTGTCCGGCCGGAGGTGATCAAGCGTGTTGGAAATGTGGTGCACCCCTGTAGGGATGAATTTATCTATTCAAATAGCCGTGTCCACGGTAACAGGATGACTTGGAGTTGTACCTCGATCTACTACAACTAAAATTGTGACTTAAAATTGAAATGAATGTTGCCTCCGAGATTGCTTTCTCGCAGAGAGTCGAGGAAGAATCTCTGGGCGTGGTTACTTAATAAAAGTTTGTTACAATAATATTGCTATATATGAGATACCAGTCTACTCTCTTCTAATGCTGCAAGATGTTGAAGATGCTAGTCTTCGATAGGACTAGACCTTCCCCCTATTCTTGCTTTGTGCAGTCAGCCTAGATATAACCACATTCCTTGATACTGATGCATACTTAGCATAGTTCTGATGTCAGCCTTGCGAGTACTTTGGATGAGTACTCACCGCTGCTTTGCTTCCTGTTTTCCCCTCGATACGATTCTGCGTTCAGACGATGGAGCCTAGGAGGTGGAGTACGCCGGAGATGATGACTACACCACCGCTCACTACTAGAAAAAGGCTTATCCCCAATATCTCTATTAGTGGCGCACCATGATGGTGGTGCGCCACTGCTATATAGCAGTGGCGCACCAGAATCAGGTGCGCCATTGCTATTTTTTTACTAATGGCGCACCACTTGAGCAGTGCGCCATTGCTATTTTTTTGGGTCCATCCCCCTCCCCACCAGACATAGCAATGGCGCACCACTCCTAGGTGCGCCACTGCTATGCTACATAGCAGTGGCGCACCTAGGTGTGGTGCGCCACTGGTAAGTCTAGGAGCTGGGTTACAGATGATGTCAAGTTACCAATGGCGCACTACAACTAGATGCGCCACTGCTATTTCAATTTTATGTGTGGCGCATCAAAAGCTAGTGCGCCATTGCTAGGCATTACTGTGGCGCACCCGTCCAGGTGCGCCATTGCTACTTTGCTTGGCTTGGGGTCAAACTCCACCCCTGGCCCAACTCTCTCCTCTCTCTCATTTTTCTCTCTGTCTCTCTCGCACGCACGGGCACTCCCCCTCTCGCTCTCGACCTCCACGACGCTGCTGCATCGCCGCTTGCCCCCGACCGCTCCCGACACACTCCGGCGCCGGCAAGATAGGGTCCTGGTCCGCCTCGCCGAGCTCTACAACCTCCTCCATCTCGATTTGATTCTCGTGCTCCCACTCGTTCATCCCCAACCCTGCTGTGACGGCGCCTCCGCCTCAGCTCCGGCTGATGTCGGCCGTCTCTGGTGCTGTCGCACGCCCCCGCTTACCAACACGGCCTCCCCACGGTCTTCTCCACCAGCTCCCCTTCACCGCGATGCCGCTCTACACCTACTCGCGCCCTCGCGGCTAACCCTAGTTCACTCTGGCTAGGTCGCCGGGGCGGCTCCCGTGCACCTGCGCCTCCGGCGGCTTCTGGGTGACCTCCGCAAGCTCATGCTGCTCCACTCCGACGGTCTCGACTACAACCTCGAGACCCAGCTCGACTCGGCCATGCGCGGCCACCTGCTGTTGCTCACGAACCCGCCTCTGGTTCGTGCTCGACCCTACTGTCTCGGTGGTGTGGTGATGTTACGGTGGTGGTATGGTGCTGTGATGCTGGTGATGATGCTGCTGGTGGTGCTGCGATGCGGTGACACCACCCTCGGCCTCGACACCGGCGGGAAGGTGCTGCGGTCGCAACCCCGGCGTCGACTCCTTCATCTCTTCTCTGGACTGCACTGTGAGCTACTCCCCTCTCTTCACTCTCTATGGTCTTGTGTTAATTCAGATGGTACTGGTGGTCTGCTGCTGGTTATTTACTGGATATAGTTGTCCAAATGTTGCTATTACTGACGAAATTGAATATACACTGCACTCTTAACTGAAGAAACTAGTAGATACCCCGTGCGTTGCTGCGGAAATTTGTAGTCTTTTGCTTAGCATCTCTTTAGAGCATAACACAACTCATAAACGTGCTATTGGAAGTGTCAAAGGGGTGAGCGAGATTGCGAGTAAACAAAAGATTTTCAATGTGATCGATCTAACAAAGTTGTAAGCCCTTCGGCTTACCAAAATAATGAAACATTCATGAAAAAAAACAATGTACTGTAAATATATTCGGACATTGCTACCTCAGTAAGCAAAACTTGGAAACTTCTATAGGGTAACTATGCGTGATGCTCACTTTTTTTAAAGAAATGAATTTTCTAACAGAACAAACATTTTTTAGAACACAGGGAGTAACTCCCTGCTTCTATTTTCCATTGAAAATGAAACCAATCAACCAAAAGAAGGGAAACTGGCAGTGACTCTTGAGGCTTCACTGATGGTTTGGGAACAACATACAAAGTATGCCAGCTGCTTATTTAGTTGGTGGATTCAATCCACAAATGTAAAAGCATGAATAGAGCATCTTATTAAAATGGCAACTGGACACCAAAGAATCGTGTTTGTGGAAATATTCAAACATCACTTGCAATCAATTAAATAATAAACATAGCACTCCATACCAAAGCTCTCTCGATCTGCATAAAAAATCAATGAGTCGGAAAACAACAAATTGTGTTATGTACTATGTTGTAATCAAAAGAAAAAATAAGCTTGACATTGAACGGAAACTTTACAACCTAGCATATCACAACAATTCAGAGAGCCCTAGTTCCACAATATTAGGATACTAACCCGACCTTAGGAAGTTGAGTAAATACTGACTTTTAGAGGTCGTCAAACAATGTATGAGAAATAGCAAGGCAACATAGCATTATAAAATGCACTCGGGGACAAATAAATTATTCTTGAATAACAAAATGGTGAAGTACTATATCTAGCTGCAAATTCCATACTACAGATGCTTTTCTGCTCGTATTGCTTGCCTTCTCATCATCAAGTGGGTGAAAGCAAAAAAAATAAACCTAACCTAACATTATATATCATTTCAACAAAGAGGATTTTAGAAAGGAATCCACCAACAAAGCCCAGAGGGGCCCTGGGCATGTCTAGAAAGAACCACAAAACCTGTAGACATAGCCTAGCTTCACAAATGTTGCAAACTAAATCACCATCAAGTCATATTATGTAACAACATACAGAGAGAGGGAGATAACTACAACTAACGTGTAACCAAAATGAAAGAAAAATTCCAGCCACAAATCTTTCAAAAATAAATTACTTTTTATCATAAAAAATCTTACGGAATACCACTCCGAAGGTGCTGGATTACATATTAGAAATTCATCAACTCTAACTGAAAGCACCTCCTAAATCCTTATCCAAGCAAACCAATCAAACTCTCTGCAAAATAAGTTGAACCACAAATGATATGTCCATATATAAACTTAAAGAAAATTTGAAGAAACTAACGCACAAAAAATCTGGATGGTGGATGATAGGACCTCCCATGCGGTACTGTGATGAATTTTCCAATCTGCACATTCATACATCTTAGTATTTGTACATGACCACGAGCCACATACCAATCAGTAAAAAAATGGAAAAGTCAGGCGCATTTACAGTACACATCAGGCCCGTACAGCAACGATCTGGACAAATATACAACCGGAACGACCTCATCTGAATTTACAGTAAGTATGCATCTCTTCAACTAAAAGAACATATATGGCTTCAGGGGAACGACACAGGCGTAAAGATCGGCACCAATATACTATGGGAACGACCTCATCTTCCTGCTCCTACCTTTGGCGATAGAGGCAGTACTTTGATTGAGATCCGGCATACATGTCCATGATTGACATCGATCTGGATCCATCACGCCGCCGAACTACGATTGGGGGTTGGCGCCCTCACCCTTCCCAGCACAGCTACTCCGATTGGAAATCAGGCCTTCCAACCAATCTAAGTAAAAAAATGCAGTTCATATCTGAGGAGATAGACAGGAAGGAGAGCTCCCACCATATAGCCTGTTTATACATGCACAAGCCTTGGCTTGAGCTTGCTGTGATAGAGTAGTGCTTTATTTAAGTGTAGACAACAAGATACAAGTATTGTTGCTACAATTGGATAATTTACTTGATAGCCTTGGGAAGCACACGATTTTTGACATACAACATCATAATTTTGTGCCACGGACCTGGAGCATAATTTACCCCATAGGGCATTAGAGTATCTTACTGTCTATGTCTTTCCACGGATAGAAAGTATCGAGTCATAAACATTCATATGATCCAATAATAGAAAAGAAATATTGTGCTCCAGGACCATGTGACATCAATCAATTAACATGTTTTTGCGTTTCCTAAAAAATAACAACTGTGCCTATGTGATGCTGTTAATTGCTTAGTATCAAAGATAAATTGTGTCTACAACATGATCCGCATTCAAGTACGTGGTTTGTCCTGTTCCTCACTTATATTTGGATGCATGGATATTATTTGATTCTTGCTAATTTTGAAAACTGTTGGAGAACAACATACTTATGTGCTCTGATCCCTATTTCTGTTAATTTTGAAAACTGTTGGAGAACTGCCGCATGCTTGCACTGCATGATCATACACTTGTTTTCTGGACTGTGTTCTAACACAGCCAATGAAGCATTGATCCTTCCAAAATAGAGTTGTGGTTGACTATGTACATGGTTTACTTCACTATCTGTTTGACACAACGTGTCAATATTGGGCATACTAAATATATTATATTTTTCTTCTCCATTTTTAGAATTCAGGTATTGGAGATGATCAAGTGGTGATAAAAAGAGTGCAGTGAAGATAGTGGTGCTGGTGATGTGAATGAAGTGGTGGTGCTGGCTGTGGTGATAGTGTAGTGTAGAATAGGCTAGATAGGTTTTAGGATTTTCTATTTCTTTCCTTAGTTTGTAACTAGGTCAGATTACTACTTTTGTAATTCTGGAATGTTCTATCATGTAAATGACTTTGTAATGATTTTATCTTGATCAAGGATTTTATTCTGAGAATTTGGATACTAAGCTTGTATTTTTAAGATTTTTTGCAAACTGTATATACTATACTGTATTCAAACTGTATACATGTATACATGTATAAATACGAGGACAGCGCGTAAAAAAGTAAATTTTCAAAATTATACCAGTGGCGCACCTAATTCACTACCAGTGGCGCACCAAACAAAAATACTAGTGGCGCACCTGATTTTTTACCAGTGGCGCACCTCACATAATTACCAGTGGCGCACCAAATTCACTACCAGTGGCGCACCAAGCAAAATAGCGGTGGCGCACCTAGTTTTCTACCAGTGGCGCACCCCGCGGAGATACCAGTGGCGCACCTGGCAACTAGTAGTGGCGCACCACACAGTGCGCCACTAGTATCTGCCTTACCAGTGGCGCACCAGAGGTGCGCCATTACTAACCATTACTAATGGCGTGTTAATAGTGGCGCACCCATAGTGCGCCACTAATAGCAATATGTGGTGCGCCACTAATAACCTTTTTTCTAGTAGTGGCTGGAGCGTACGACTACGTGGAGGCTACCCCCGGCCAGCAGTAGGATAGGAGGTTCCCAGGCAGGAGGCCTCGCCTCGTTCGATCCGTTGTTATGTTTGTGCTAGCCTTCTTAAGGCAAAACTTGTTTAACTTATGTCTGTACTTAGATATTATTTGCTTCCACTGACACGTGCTTGTCGAGCTTTGTATTCGAGCCCTCGAGGCCCCTGGCTTGTAATATGAAGTTGTATGACTTCTATTTGTGTCTAGTGTTGTGTTGTGATATCAATCAGTGAGTCCCTAATCTTGGTCGTACGCATTGCGTGTATGATTAGCGTACGTTCGAAATTGGGGGCGTCACAAGTTGGTATCAGAGCCGACTGCCTGTAGGTAGCCCCCTTTCCAACTCCTTGACCGAAGTCGAGTCTAGTACTTGAAAAACTTTTACTAACATTGTTGTGTGGCTTACGGGCCCAGATCTCAATCGGGTGGTATTAGGATCTTTTATTCCTCGTCTATACTCTGGGTTCTAATCTCTCTTCTATTTGGGTTAAATGATTTTTTTAACTCTAACTCTAGGTTCTCGTAACTACTTCCTCCCGGAGAGCCCCTCATTCCACACGATGGCTTGATTCATCAGAAGACTCCAAAGATACTCTGTGATGTTCTCCCGAGAACTCGCTCATCGCTTTTGCGATTCCCTTCCATCGTCAGCCCCTATGGATGATTACATACAATTGTCGCTCATACTTTCATATCCAGTTGCTCTTGTTCTACAAGGTACATCGAATTATCTTACCGGGATCCGTTCGTCCTCAATTGCCATGGGTTTCACAAGTCCTTCAAATTGCTATTTGATCTTTTGAAATCCTGAGTAGCATGTTGCTCTTGACTTTTCTCACCTGCTTACATTGTGGTTAATTCCATATGTCTAGTAATATCCATTAAAATCCTCTGTGATTATCATTTGACATTATTGATTCAACTTATGTGTAAATGCACACAATCCTCACTTGATACTCGTGAATTATCTGTCCGGCTCAGTCGTCCTTCCAATCAGGAGCTGGTTCTCGTTAAATCAACCTTGGTTGCTTGTCCATCTAATCCCTTTCAACTTATTTTTGTTGATCGGAGCATCTGATTCTGATATACCAAATTGGGAATCTTAATTCCTTTGGTTACTTAAGCATCAAATTATTGGACGTTCTAAAATCTGATGCCTTGCATTCTTCTTCCTCTGATTGAGTACCGATACTCACATTAGGTCCTTTTTGGACCGCCAGAACCATTGTTGGGTTATTATCCGATAGCATCTTTCACATTCAAAATTATTGTGATGTTCTTCCCACGATGCATGATGCCATTGGTAAATTGTGCCTTCTCCCTCTGATAAGTTGTATCCTATGCTTTTGTCAGTCATGCTCTTTTGTCAAGCATGTGTTAATTACTCTTGAATATTGTGATATATGTTCCTAAGATGCCCCAATGGGTTGGACCTATGCCTTCATTAATTCGTGTGAACCCGACAGTTTTCACGCGTCTTACTCTCCTGGTGTTTTGCCAGTTAAACTTTCAAAACTACAACTTCATCAAAGGCGAGGCGTAAATGGGAGGTGATGCATTGATGAAGTGGGAGTCGACCTTGAACTTTGTGTTCATGCCCATGGAAACGATGTTGATATTATCATAGAAGCTTCTCGTAACAACAAAACCCTCTTGGTATAATTTGATCTTGTATCTGTGGTCTTGTCCTTTGCAATCATGGTTCCAACCATGTTGATCTACTTTGATTTCATTCTCAGACAAGTTAAAGTGCTTGTCCTCCACAGATCAATACGCTAGTCTCACCTCTATTCTGATCTACCTCCGAGTATTATCCCTGGTATCTTTATAAATATCATGGAGCTTTATAACTTCTTATGAGCTCTGTAACACCCCAAAAATCGGGTTGCCGATTTTTGTGCTGTTATGCCTTCTTAGCTTTTCTCTCCCAAATTTTTCCTCGGGAATTTGGCAAGTGACCTAGATAGACCTAGCCTCTCAGTGCCTTCCCTTGTGTCTGTGCCAGTCAATTCCCCGTCAGTTGCCCCGATTCTCATTCCAGCCCTAGTTCCGAAATATTGGAACCGAGAATTCCTGCCCTTGTGATTCCAAAGGAGCCATCATTTTTCTTGATTTGTTGATCCTCCCAAGATTCCCAGAGATCCTTCTGTCCTCTTGAGCCCTGGATGTGCAAAATATTGCCAAGCCATGTGCAATATTTCTTCTCCAAAATTAATTCCTTTCTCTGCCTTTCTGAGGAATTAAATCCAGAGAAATGTCTATCCATCTCCAGAGGTTATGAAAACTTGTGGAGATATTCTTTGTGATCATATTTAGCTTCCACAAAAATATTGGTTATAATTAAATAGGATAAATTGCATTTTCCTATTTAATACCAATATTGCATTTTGGGGACTTTCTAAAGGAACTACAATTTTGGTAGCCAAGAAAAATCCCAAATAATTTGTGAAGCTTCTTATGCTCATATATTCCCCATTTCCATCCAAAGATTCATCTCCCCAATTCAAGTTTTGATCCCCTCTTCCATTTGCAATATTTGTCCAATTTGGCAATTTGCAAAGGAAGTATCTGATTCCTTGATCTCCTTGGGCTAAGATTTTGCATGGTGATTCATGGTAATAAATTAACCTTGGACACCAAGAATTAGCTCAATCCCTCTTGTGAATCTTCCTTGGTGAATTATTTAAGTTGCTGTAAAGAATGGAGCATTGTGAAAGAAGTACCATTTATAATTATGCAAATGGTATGAAACTTTTACAGTGACTCCATATGCCCAAATCATTGATCTCCTCCAAGTTTGAGCCTTTCCCATTTATCCAATCTCTCAGAACCATCTGATCTTCATTTTTGTCCAGTCAGGTACTTTGTGAAGGAAGTACTTGATTTCTTGATCCTGTTGAGCTGAAAATTTGCAGGATGGTGCATTGTGGTATATTACCACTGTCCTCCAAAAATGATCTCAATTCTCCAAGCCCATCTCCCTCTGTGATTTTTTCCAAATTTCTGTTCAAAATGAAACTCTGTGAAGGAAGTACCATCATAGAGAATTGTTTTGAGCTGAAACTTTCCCAGTGTGTTCCTTTGATCAAATCATTGCTCTCCTCCAGAAATTAGCCATTCTTGCGCAGCCATTTTCTCCCAGCTCATCCATGTGCAATTCTGGCCAGATTGGAAGTTTGTGAGGGAGGTGCTGTCTAGGATGGTCATCTGGTGCTCATATCTTGCCAAATGAGTCACCCTGGGGTGTGATTGATCCATGCCAATGGACAAGACAAGTGGAGGCCTGTGGTTGCAGCAGGACTTGTCAAACACCATGCTGTCATCAACTGTTTGACCTTGGTATGGTAAGCTCAAGCCTCCTCAGTCCCATCCAATTGCATGTGTCAGCTCAGCTCAGCAGGGTGAATAGCCTAGACATGGTTTGGTTGCTTGTGTGCGGTGGCATCACCGTGGCCACGCGGTGACCACGCCATGTGCAAGCCAAACCAGTGCTCTGGGAGAAATGACCCTTCGGGAGCTCGTCGTTAGCGCGTAATGGCAAGAGTGGTCATGTCTGGGAGATGACCCGTGAGCATGCGGTGCGTCTAGTCCCGTTTCCCCCTTGCCCCGATGCTTCTAGGCTCTTCTGGCCATCGCCGGAGCGCCGTGCTCTCGGGAGTCTTCGTCGTTGTCGCTGTTGTTGCTCTAGCCATCCCCGCGCTATAAATAGGTGTGCCCGCGAGCCCCTCGAGCCAGCAGAGTAGCCCCCTCGAGCCTAGCCCCTCCTTCCCCGTGAGCTTTTGGAGCTCCCGCTCCAATGGCCGCAGCCCGCCGCCGTGCTCCCCTCGGCCCCGCGGTTCTAGCCCCTCCCCTCCTCTTCCCTCTTGCCCTGGAGCATCCCCGCGGTGTGGTGGACCTGCTCAGCCCCTTCCCCTGCCGCTGGAGCGTCGTGGTCGTCGTGCCCGCGCGCGGCCACTTCCGAGCTTCGGCCACTGCGGGGCGCCGCCGCTCGAGCCCTCCCTGGCGCCCGCGACTCGGCTAGGAGGATGCGGTGATCAGGCCCGCGCCCGCCGGTGCCGTCGCCTCGGTCGGAGGTGGCCGGAGGCCGTGGCGCCGTCTCCGGCCGTCCTCCCCTGTTCGGCCGCGTCGGGAGGAGGAAGAAGCCAGGGAGGAGAGGAGAGAGAGAGGAGAGAGGAGTGGATTAGGCGCGGGCCCCGCCCGTAAGTGAGAGGGAGGAGGTCAGCGCGGGCCCCGCTTGCCATAGAGAGAGAGAGAGAGGTCAACGGGCCCATCGTCAGGATAAGTGAAGACGTACTGGTGCGGGTACGTTTTCCTCAAGGGAAAGCGTATTCCCTCTCGGCTTCGGTCCGGAATGCGTCTTCCCCACTGGGAAGCGTATTCCAGAGAATACGCGTTCTGTTTTTGCAGCCAGGAACCCGAAGGCAGTTTTATTTTAGCAGAAAGGTCCCTGATGCCTAAACGGACGTAGTTTCTCGACCGTAGCTCCGATCGAGGTGATTCCAGCGCCCTCGTCTTCGTCTCGTCGAGCCCGTTCTGTTAGTACCATTATCATGAGGTGATCATGTAGTGGTACTGACCTCGTTGCCGTTGCCTTAGATCCGCCCCCTTCGTGCGAGGAGCGTAGCTGCGAGTTCGTCCGCGTGGTGATCGTGTTTGTCCCCGTCGTATTCGTCGACCCCTCAGGCAAGCCAACCTCTTCCATGAGCTCCGGACTTGCATGATGACATTGCTTGCACTTGTGTGTTTATCTGTATTACCTGTTAGTGTGCATGTGATAACACCGGTACTAGTGGCCAGTGTTATTCTTCTTATATATCGCCTTGCTTTATTCATCGCCATACTATTGAGATGAACATGTGCCAAGGAGATGAATATGTTGAGCTGAGATAAGAGATTACAGTCTATGATTATTATGGATCTCACCTGTCAGTTTTGGATATGAAGATTGAGATAATTCTATTTAGTGGTTGATCACGAGTCACCTGTCCGGGAGTATCCATGCAACCACATCCCGCTGGTATGGGACGGCCTAGACTTGGCCCGACATGCGTGACCTCTCATCGGTACATCCAAAGAGGCAGGGTTATGCGCGGCGTGCTACCTTGGCCCGATAAGCGGCGGTAATCCTGTGAGCCCGGTTGATTTGATCCCCGTTTGGGATCGTAGTACCCCGTTTGGGACTACAGTGTTTGGCCACAAGAGGTGGCAGGTGTCATGAGGACACAGGGGCTACCCAGGGCAGACCTCATGAGGAGGGTGCGTGCCGGTAGTACGTGAGTGGGTCACGGGTCAGGCAAGTCTTGTTGAAGTGACGCTGCCTCCGAGTATGGGATCGGGGTCAGGTGCTTCATGAGATGTGGGTAAAGTGTGCAACCTCTGCAGAGTGTAAAATCTATTCGAATAGCCGTGTCCATGGTTATGGACAACCCGCCCAGACCTCAGTAGGTGATCAACCAGAACAACCAGTATAACAGAACGTGGTATGAATAATGTGAGAACTCAGTTGAGATAGACATCAGAGGATGTCAGGATTATGATATGTTAGCCAAGAGATGGCTATGAGATGAGTGGTCGAGAGGACCACGTGGTTTGGATTTGTTCAGCATGAGGGTTGTGTGACAACCCGTCAGTAAGTACATTGGTACTCGGTACAGTAGGTACTCGGAGTACTTACATGATCATTGCCATGCTTAATTTATGCATTCTTTGTAGAATTTATGCCATGCTTAGATTTATTTCATGCATAGCATAGGTCTTGCTTTGCCATCTGTTCATTTGGATGCTATGTATTTGGTTGTCTTGCGAGTACATTCAAAGTACTCACCTGGCGTATCATGCTAGTTTCAGGAGATTCGTTGAGCTAGAGCGCAACCCAGCCAGTGCTGTGCGTTATGGATCCCCAGCCAGGAGACGTCGCTGCTAAGACCCTCTGCAACCATTAGTAGCTCTGGAGTGATGTAATATTGTTGTAAGCAACAGTATTGTAATACTCCATGCTATCAATAAAGCCATTTTATGCCTGGAATTGCTGTACCATGTTCGTGACGTGCGTCAGTTCGTATCCTGGGGACTGACGTGTGTCGGCCCTCGGTCGGGGTGCCACAAGCTCCTCATCAACTGTGATATTTCATTGATTCTAGTTTCCTCGTGTTTTGAGTTACTGGACTATCAAGGATATTGATATCTGCATCGAGTACGCATTGCGATTCAACAACTCTTAGTAATCTTTTGCTTATGAGTTTGTACTCGATCATGTCATTCCAAGCTGTTAAATGCTGAAGCCCGGTTATATGCCTTGAATGCATTAAATGTGTCACCTCTTGAAGGGATTGAAAACATTCCAGTTGTCCGGGATTTCCAAGATGTCTTTCCGGAAGAACTTCCAGGGATTCCCCCTGTAAGAGCTGTCGAGTTTGTCATCGACTTAGTGCCAGGCACCACCCCTATTGCTAAGCGGCCATATAAGATGCCTCCACATGAACTCCTTGAACTGAAATAAGAAATCGATGATTCGCTTCGTCAGGGGTTCATTCATCCAAGTTCCTCTGCTTGGGAGCACCTTCTCTCTTTGTCAAGAAGAAAGATGGTACGAATCGATTGGTCCAAGATTACCGTCCCATCAACCAGGCAACGATTCAAAACAAATATCCGCTTCCTCGGATCAACGGTCTGTATGATCAACTTGCTGGTTCATCAGTGTTTTCAAAACTCAACTTGAGGTTGGGTTACCATCCGATCCGGGCTCGTGAAGAGGATATTCCCAAGACTGCCTTTGTTACTCACTATGGTTCATACGAGTACACCGTCATGTCATTCGGCTTAACCAATGCTCCAGCAAGCTTCTCTCGCCTGATGAACTACATATTCATGGATTACCTTGATAAATTCGTCGTGGTTTATCTGGATGATATCCTGGTTTACTCCAAGAATATAGAAGAGCATGTTGAACATCTTCGTCTTATACTGGAGAAGCTTCGAGAGCATCAACTTTATGCAAAGTATTCAAAGTGTGAGTTCTGGATGGACGAAGTAACCTACCTTGGTCATGTGATCTCCAAGGATGGCATTGCGGTCAACCCTGAACGAGTTCAGGCTATTCTTGACTGGACTCCCCCGAAGAATGTTAAGCAAGTCAGAAGTTTTCTCGGACTCGCCAACTATTGTCGTCGATTTGTCGAGAACTTTTCCAAGATTGCCAAGCCCTCAACCAATCTGCTTCCCAAAGGTGTTAAATATGAGTGGACAGAAAAATGTCAGGAGAGCTTTCAGGCACTTAAGGACAAACTGACATTTTCTCCAGTGCTTGATCCTCCGGATACTCATAAGGACTTCGTCATTTATTGTGACACTTTGCGTCAAGGAATAGGCTGTGTCCTAATGCAAGAGTGCAGAGTGGTTGCTTATGCATCTCGTCAATTGTGTCCTCATGAAGGGAACTACCCAGTTCATGACCTTGAACTTGCTGCAGTAATTCACGCACTGAAAGAGTGGCGGCATTACCTTGTTGGTACTCGTTGCGAGATCTACACCGATCACCAAAGTCTGAAGTACCTGTTTACTCAACCAGATTTGAACCTCCGTCAACAGAGATGGATGGAGCGCATCGCAGATTACAACGTGGGTATTTCTTATACACCAGGCAAGGCTAATGTGATGGCTGATGCTTTGAGCCACAAGTCATACTGCAACCACCTTCAGGTTCATAAGGTTCACCCCCTCCTTCAAGAAGAATTCCGCAAGCTGAACCTCCATATTGTTCCTCAGGGTTATCTCGTTCCCCCTCCATCGGAGTTTCGCAAGATGAACCTTCGTGTTGTTAACCAGGGTTCTTTGAGTAACCTGGTTGCTGAACCAAGTCTCATGGGCGGTATCAAAACTATGCAACGCTGTGACGATGAAGTCGAAAGGATTAAACACCATCTGGCAGAAGGAAGACCTTCTAGCTTCACCGTTGCTGATGATGGTGCCGGGTACTTCAAGGGTCGCTTATTCGTCCCAACTAAGAAAGAAAATCTGGATATGACTGGGAGAATACTGAAAGAAGCTCATGATACACCTCTGTCGATTCATCCGGGTAGTACCAAGATGTACCAAGACATCCGTCAAAGATTCTGGTGGTCAAACATGAAACAAGACATTGCACGCTATGTTTCAGAATGTGACATTTGCCGTCGGATCAAAGCAGAACATCAAAAGCCTGCTGGAACTCTGCGACCTATTTCTATTCCTGAGTGGAAATGGGACCATGTTGAAATGGATTTCGTCACTAGTTTTCCCAGGTCACAGAAAGGTAATGATGCTATTCTTGTCGTCATTGACCGGCTGTCCAAAGTTGCACATTTTCTAGCTGTCAAGGAAACTATTACTGCTAGTCAGCTGGCAGATCTATATATGTCCAGAGTTGTTTCACTCCACGGTATTCCATTGGTGATTAGTTCAGACCGTGGAAGCTTATTCACTTCAAGATTCTGGGCAAGTTTCCAGGAAGCTATGGGAACTCATTTGTCATTCAGCGCCGCTTTTCACCCTCAATCCCAGGGACAAGTTGAAAGAGTCAATCAGATTCTCGAAGACATGCTTCGAGCTTGTGTCATTTCTTTCGGTAAGAAATGGGAGGAATCTCTCCCGTATGCTGAGTTCTCCTACAACAATATCTATCAAGCTAGTCTGAAGATGGCTCCCTTTGAAGTGTTATATGGACGTAAGTGTCGGACTCCTCTGAATTGGTTAGAAACTGGGGAACGTACACTTATCGGTCCGGTTATTATTCAACATGCCAAAGATCAAGTCCGCATGATTCATGCAAATCTGAAGGCTGCTCAGTCTCGTCAGAAGAGTTAGTATGACCGTCATCACAAAGATATGGTCTATCAACCTGGCAAAAAGGCTTATCTTCGAGTCACGCCAATGAGAGGTGCACACCGTTTTGGGATCAAGAGCAAGCTGACTCCTCAATATATTGGTCCTTTCACTGTTTTGGAAAGGCGTGGTAAGGTGGCATATCAACTGGAACTACCGCCAAACCTTTCTCAAGTTCACGATGTGTTCCATGTGTCACAGCTTCGTCGCTGTTTCAAGGATCCTATCCGAGCAGTGGATCATGATATGCTTGAGCTGCAACAAGACCTTTCTTACAAAGAACAACGGGTCCGCATTCTTGGTGAAACTGAACGTCGGACTCGTCAGAAGGTTACCAAGTTCTTCAAAGTGCAGCGGGCAAATCATTCTGAAGATGAAGCCACTTGGGAACGCGAAGATCATCTTCGTGTAGAATACCCCGGGCTCTTTCCTTCTACTTCTTAATTCTCAGGACGAGAATTCTTTTTAGTAGGGGAGAGTTGTGACGCCCTGGATTTGTAGCTACAATAATCTGTGTAATCAAGCTACAGTAACCATGGATAATGCTAATCCATTTTGTTACTCTTCACTTGATCCAAATCACAATTAAAATTCAAACCCAATCTAAAGTCAAAAATTCAAAATTTTCACACATGAAATCTAAAATGTTCATCTTGTGGCAATTAACCCATAACTCATTATGGTGGTGAACCAACATTTTTGTAAAGTGGTTTAATGCCAAAAAACAATTAAGACAGTGGCTTAATGAATTAATTGATGCCTTTTAATTTATGTAAATCTCAAACAAATTCCATTGCTCATCAGACTTTTTGTGGCAGTGCTATATATAGCAAGTTGAATAATGGACCAAGTTCCACATTTTTATAAAAGTCTGTTGGTGCAAGTTAATACAAAACATGATTACTAAATCAAAACAAAACAAATAAAAATAAAAGAACCCCCCTCCCCACTGGGCCGGCCCCAACCGGCCCACCTAATCGGCCCACCCGGGGCCATAACCTCCCACTCCCCCATCGAAACCCTAGCCACTCACCCTGCTTCCCCCCCTATCCCCTCGCTCCTCACCTCCCCCCCTCTCGATCCAGTTGGATCGGGGCAACCGCCCCCGTCGCCGTGCCATCGCCGGCGCCTGCCGGCGCCCCGACGCCCCGCACCGGTGCCGCCATCATCGCCTCCCTGTCACCCCAGATCTCCCCGTCTCCTCCCCGACACCGTCGCCTCCTGCACCGTGCCGCCGTCTCGTCGCAGTCCGGCTCCCCCACCGGACTCCCTCACCTCTCCCTCGACGGCTCCATCGCGCCTCGCCGCCCCCGCCACCCTGCACCAGATGTGATCCTCGGGCTCCTCCCATCCCCTCCATTCTCCCCCCCGACCGGAGCCACAACTCCCGCGCCGCCGTTGCGCTACTGCGGCCCCGCCCTCCTCCTGTTCCGCACCCACACCGTCCCCTGCGCGCTGCTCGTGCCCACCGCCGCGCTCACCAGCGTCGCCGCGCGCCGCCACCGCCTGCTCACCGCGCCACGCACCCCGCGCCACGCTCACCGCGTTCCCCGGGCCCCGCCCGCCTCCTGTTCCGCACCCACGCCGTCCCCTGCGCGCTGCTCGTGCCCACTGCCGCGCTCGCCAGCGTCGCCGCGCGCCGCCACCGCCTGCTCACCGCGCCACGCACCCCGCGCCACGCTCACCGCGTTCCTCGGGCCCCGGCCCCGCCGCCCTGTGCCGTCGCGCCCGTGGCCGCCGCGGACCGCGCACCCAGCGCCCCCCCCCCCCCCCCCCCCGTGCCTTGTTCCCATCGCCCTGATGGCCCCGCTCGCTGCCCCACGCACGCACCCACCTCTGTGCCTGGCCACCGTGCCCTTGGCCACCGGCGAAGCCCTGCCTCCCCTCCCGTGGCCGATCTGGTTTAGTGGGGATTAACACCCCCACTAAACCCCCCTGGCCCAACAACATGGGGGCCCCACGACCCCAAAACGATTATAAAAATAATGTTTAGAAAAACTAAAATTAAAAATAATTAATTAGATAATTAATTTATTAATTAGTTAATTAAATTAATTAAGACTAATTATGTTAATTAATCAATCTGTTTAATTAACAGAGTATGACAAGTGGGCCCCGTGTTAATTAGTACTAATTAATATTGATTAATTAAAACTGTTATTTAATTGACCTAAATAGAGTATGACATGTGGGTCCCACCCCCCCTAATTTACCTATTTAAGATTAATTAAACTTAATTAATCTGTGAGTATGACATGTGGGACCCACTGATTAGTTTGACCAGTCCACAGCCCTATTGACTGCTGATGTAAGAATGACATCATGTTGATGTCGTAATTACATTTATTGAATTAATTTAAATCTGTTCATTCCAGAATATTAATAAAACTTTAAAATTAAAATAAATAAACCATAAGTTAGACGGAAATATTTATACATGAAAGTTGTTCAGAAAAATTCCACGAATACGAATACGTTGTCCGTTAGTGTGTCACGCGCTCCTATCATAACGAACGTGGAACTTTTCCATCATTTTCATCTGTTCGGTAGTAGCCCGAGACCCGGAAAATATCGTTAGATATTCTTCCGAGCTGTCTGCGACGTGTGGTGCTGCGTTAGTGCATGCCGAGCTTTGCATATTGCCATGTCATGCATCGTGATTGCATCTGTGCTTTATATTTGTTATTTCTTCCCCCCTCTTCTTACCGGTAGACCCAGAGACTGACGCTGCTGTCGAGTGCAACTACACCGCTGACGACCAGGCCTTTGCCACAGAGCAGCAAGGCAAGCAACCCCCCCTTGAGCATTTCGATATCGCCCATTTCTTTCCCTCTCATTCTTGCATTAGATTTTGCTACTGTATTAGCTAGCTCCTATTTCTGATGCATTGCCTGTTTTTGACAAACTGCTACTATACCTGCTGTTGTATCAACTACTTAGTATAGGGTGATCAACGAATCCCCTGTGAACCCCTTAGTCCCAGTTGCCCCTGCTTCTTCATCGACGACTCAACGACTCGAAGACTCGGTCAACCGACCGACAAGCCATGCCCGGCACATTCACCGCACACCCCTTAGTTGTACGACTCTGTAGAGCTACTATCGTGTACTGAGGGTGACACCTCATGAAGTACTCATGATGCTAACTCTGTAGTGCAGCTAGTCGATCGTGGTTATCGAGGGTGATTCCTCCTTCACCATTCCCGACGATGACTCTGTCATGCAACCCCTCAAGTGTGGGACCCTCGAGGGTGATTCCTCTAAGTCCACCTTGACGGTTTCATCGATCGGGACCCTTTGAGGGAGATTCCTCAGGTTTCGTCTTGATGTTTTATACACACAGTTACTATGATATGGTTATAGAAACATGTTGGTGATGGGTCGGCCCAGAGGGGTACCCACAGTTTGATGATGACGAGACGTGGCCGGGCAGGTGAGGCCCTTGTCACACATCCTCGAGATGGGGCAACGGGACCGCACTTCATAGGTCGCGCTTGCCCCGCATTAATAAAATGCTAATGGGTTGGGTATTTGATCTGAGTTGGTCGATTGGACCTTTTACGAACCAAACCTTCACGTGGGACAAGTTATGGGTACTCAGCGTCGTTGTATTAGCCGAAGCTCTTCGGACGTCAGCAATGGAGCGGCGCGCGCCCGAGTGGTCTGGAAGGCAAAGTTCTTGTATTAGAGTGTGCTAGGACTGACCTAGGCCACGTACGCATCGTGCAAGAGTGCAAAGGGGGACTGGGCCCACGACCCCTGTGCGCTTAGGATTTAGACCGGCGGGCTAGCCTCTCTGTTGAGCCTAGGTGGGGTGACGACGTGTTGATATCCCGAGGCCGGGCATGACCCAGGAAAGTGTATCCGGCCGGAGGTGATCAAGCGTGTTGGAAATGCGGTGCACCCCTGTCGGGATGAATTCATCTATTCGAATAGCCGTGTCCACGGTAACAGGACGACTTGAAGTTGTACCTCGATCTACTACAACTAAAATTGTGACTTAAAATTGAAATGAATGTTGGCTCCGAGATTGCTTTCTCGCAGGGAGTCGAGGAAGAATCTCTGGGCGTGGTTACTTAATAAAAAATTGTTACAATAATATTGCTATATATGAGATAGCAGTCTACTCTCTTCTAATGCTGCAAGATGCTGAAGATGCTAGTCTTCGATAGGACTAGACCTTCCCCCTATTCTTGCTTTCTGCAGTCAGCCCAGATATAACCCCATTCCTTGATACTGATGCATACTTAGCATAGTTCTGATGTCAGTCTTGCGAGAACTTTGGATGAGTACTAACCGCTGCATTGCTTCCTCTTTTCCCCTCGATACGATTCTGCTTTCAGACAATGGAGCCCAGGAGATGGAGTACGCCGAAGACGACGACTACACCACCGCTGGAGCGTACTACTACGTGGAGGCTGCCCCCAGTCAGCAGTAGGATAGGAGGTTCCCAGGCAGGAGGCCTCACCTCGTTTGATCCGTTGTTATGTTTGTGCTAGCCTTCTTAAGGCAAACCTTGTTTAACTTATGTCTGTACTCAGATATTATTTGTTTCCGCTGACTCATGCTTGTCGAGCTTTTTATTCGAGCCCTCGAGGTCCCTGGCTTGTAATATGAAGCTATATGACTTTTATTTGTGTCTAGTCTTGTGTTGTGATGTCAATCGGTGAGTCCCTAATCTTGGCCGTACGCATTGCGTGTATGATTAGCGTATGGTCTAAATTGGGGGCGTCACATTGTCCTAATTTCTCCGATAGAAATCTTGGGGTACTCTTTGAGGTTCTTTGTGTGGATTGAGTATTATGAATCTAAAATTGTTGAGAGAATTCCTTATTTGACACTACTTCAAAATCTGATTCCTTATTTGACACTGGAAAAGTTTTTCTTCCCTATTTGACACCAGGCCTCAATTTTATTCCCTATATGACACTTCCGTCCATTTTGAGCCTAAATGACACCTGAAAAGACCCTTTTGCCCTCATGTGGTATGTTTGTGTGCACGCGCATGTGTGCTGTTGCGTGTGTGTGTGTGCGCGCGCACATGTGTGCTACTGCTGCTGCGTGTGTGTGTGTGTGTGTGTTCTGCTGCATGTGTGTTTGCTACTGCATGTGTACGTGCGTGTGTGTGTGTGTGTGTGCTGCATGCGTGTGTGCTGCTGCGTGTGCTGCGTGCGTGTGTGCTGCTGCGTGTGTGTGTGCTTCGTGCTTGTGTGCTGCTGTGTGTGTGCGCGCGTGCGTGTGTGTTGCTGCGTGTGTGTGCGCGTGCGTGTGTGTTGCTGCGTGTGTATGTGCTGTTGCGTGTGTGCTACTGCCTCGCACTGATGCTGCGTGTGTGCGCTACTGCCCCGCACACACACATACCACATGAGGGGCGAAAGGGTCTTTTCAGGTGTCATTTTGGCTCAAAATGGACGGAAGTGTCATATAGGGAATAAAATTTAGGCCTGGTGTCAAATAGGGAAGAAAAACTTTTCCAGTGTCAAATAAGGAAGCAGATTTTGTGATAGTGTCAAATAAGGAATTTTCTCAAAATTGTTTGATGCGTATCGTATAATTAACTCATGGATACTTGTGGTGACATTGGAGTATCAAGGTGACATTAGAGTTGGTTGATGCGTATCATATGGTGTTATTCTAGTACGAACTCTTAGATAGATCGAACGGAAAGGATAGCTTGATGTTATCTTAGTACGAACTCTCGAATAGATCGGTCGAAAAGGATAACTTTGAGGTGGTTTCGAACCCTACAAACAATTTCTTCTTATGCTCTCCGCTAGATAAGAACTTTGGAGTGATTCTTCGTTGCACGTTGAGGGATGGTTATGTGATCCAATTATATAAGCATTGTTGAGAGATTGCACTAGCGAAAGTACGGACCCTAGGCCTTGTTTCCAAGCATTTATACAACATTTTGCTCACTATTTACTATTTGTTACCTTGCTGTGTTTATATTTTCAGATTACAAAAACCTATATCTACCATCCATATTGCACTTGTATCACCATCTCTTCACCGAACTAGTGCACCTATACAATTTGCCATTGTATTGGGTGTGTTGGGGACACAAGAGATTTCTTGTATTTGATTGCAGGGTTGTTTGAGAGAGACCAGCTTCATCCTACACCTCCCACGGATTGATAAACCTTAGGTCATCCACTTGAGGGAAAATTGCTACTGTCCTACAAAACTCTGCGCTTGGAGGCCCAACAAAGTCTACAAGAATAAAGTTGCATAGTAGACATCACCGTCCTACCTTGCAAAATTGTTTTATGAGCTACCCGTCATAGAGAATCCCAAAGCTTAGAAGTTAGCTACCTTTGTTCTTATGAATGAATTTGATCACATAGTAAGGGAAGCTAGGGAGATCTTTGACTTTTATGGTATGAGCCATGAAAAACCGGTAATAGGAGAAATTCTTTACAATAGTGATTACATGATGAGATATTTTCTTGGAAATAATCAAATTTTTGATGAGAATCTCAAAAAGGAAGTCCCCGTTTTAGACATGATCCAACACGTTTTCAATGATGTGAACCAACAATATTCTTGGATCGTGGCCGGTAATCAAAGGGGGTATGTAGAGGGACAACTTGATAGTGATAAGGTTGCTACGGATGATGTGTTTCAAGTTTTATTCACAAAACCTCTTGACAAAGGCACCTCATCTAAAACCAAAGATGACAATACTTGAATCTATCCATTATGCCTAGCTAGGGGCGTAAAACGATAGCGCTTTTTGGGAGGCAACCCAATGAATAAATAATTTTTTGCTTTTTCCTTTCTGTTTTTGAGTGTTGACACAATTATGCCTCTGTTATGATTTTTTTTAATGGTTTGTTTAGTGTTTGTGCCAAGTAAAGCCTTTAGGATGATTCATAGGATGAGTAGAAGTGATGCTGAATCTGAAACAGAAACTTTGAGTCCAGTATATGAATTTTCATTTTTTGCTGGAACGTGATATTGAGCTGAAATTTGAACACGGTGTTTCTATACAAATTTCTTACTCTTTCCTAATTTTGCAGAATTTGTCGAGTCACACAAGTATGGGTATAGTATAGATTACTACAGACTGTTCTGTTTAAGACAGATTCTGTTTTCGTTGCATTGTGTGCTTGTTTTGATGAATCTATGGTTTGTATTGGGGGGTATAAGCCATGGTAAAGTTACAATACAGTAGGTATATAGCAGTTATAAAATTTGAATGGGTTTGCAACAGTACCTAAAGTAGTGATTTGCTTTCTTATACTAACGGATCTCACGAAGATTTTGTTGAGTTTTGTGTGATTGAAGTTTTCAAGTTTTGGGTGAGATCACAATGGATGAAGGAATAAGGAGTAGCAAAAGCCTAAGCTTGGGGATGCTACCGCACCCCCAAGATATTTCCAAAGAGAAACAAGCAACTAAGCTTGGGGATGCCCCCGAGTGGCATCCCATCTTTCTTCTAACGACCATCGGTAATTTACTTGGAGCTATATTTTTATTCGTCACATATCATGAGTGTTGCTTCGAGCGTCTTGCATCTTTGCTTGCTTTGTTTGTTATTTTTTCCTTTGTATCCCTGCTGGACACACCTATTTGATAAAGCCAAAATCATGCTATGATTTGTTAGAATTGCTCTATGTGCTTCACTTAAACTTTTTGAGCTATAGAAATTGCTCTAGTGCTTCACTTATATCTTTTTGGGCACGGTGTGCTTGGAAACTTTTGTAGAAATACTCTCATGCTTCACTTAGATTAATTTGAGAGTTAGTAAATTTTGCACAAATCCTCTCATGCTTCACTTATACCTTTTTGAGAGATGAAATCTTTATGCTCATGTGCTTCACTTAAATTTGTTTGAGCTTGCCAAAAAGCAATGACAATATATGAAACTAGTCCCAAAGTGATAGATATCCAAGGAGGATATAATAAAAACTTTCATGAAGATCATTGGACAAATTAAACTTGATTCCTTGTAATGGTTTTGAAACATGATGATAGTAATATGTGAGTCATGTTGATGAGTAATTATGCTGATGAGGATATATTCACGAAATATGATGATTCTGGTTGCTTAAGCTGGAAAGAAATATTGAGCCTCGTTGACAAATATCATAAGGTGAATTCATTCCTAGTTGCACTTGTTACTTTGATTCAAAAGAACTTTATACTGCCTAAATCCTTGTGTGTATGTGTCATTAGGTACATTGGAGAGGAAGGCATGGCACAAGGAGGCATTGCAGCTGGGAAGGGAGGAAGACCCTGCAGTTTCCAGGGCGGTAGTACCGCCCCACACTAGCGGTAGTACCGCGTAGCGGTAGTACCGCCCCAGTACTACCGTTCTAGTACCGCTTAGGAATTTCTTCTGGAATCCATACGACCCCGGAGCGGTACTAAAGCGGCAATAAGCATTTTTAGAGTGGAAGTATCGCTTAGAGCGCTAGTACCGCTTGCTATAAGCGGTACTACTGTGCTGCCTGCGCGCAGACTTTGGGGCTGACGGCCCGTGTACCCCGTCAATCGTATCTTAGGCTATAAATACCCGTCCCTAGGGTTAGTTAGAGGGAGACCACGTTTTAGATAAACCCTAGTTCATGAGAATTGCTTGTAAGCATTCATCTTGAATTCCTCTTCACCAATTCGTATCGATCTGGTGAATTATACTGCAAGTTTGAGTGTGATCTGCTGTTCCATTGGGAATTAGTATATCGCAATTATACCGTTCGTGGTCGACGGCTGCGTGCGCAAGTGTGTGACGTTGTGAATATCCAAAGGGTTGAGACAATACACTGAATGAGCTGCTCCATCATGCAAGAGAAGCTGAGTCCCAGTTGGCCGATGAGAGCATTCATTCTGAGAGTATGAGAGCAACAGACAACATGAGTGTAGTAGATGATAGGACATGTGAGGACATTTCTACTAATGTAATCATCTCTATTTCTACTGTTGTTTCTTGTGATATGCAGGTTGCTTTTGAAGAAAGGGAGCCATCTGTTGTACAACCTACGCTTCCAATTGCTCCTAGTGTTGTGTCTTCTGATATGCAGGCTGTTTTTGAAGAAAGGGAGCAGCATGTAGTACAACCTGAATCGCCACTTGAGCAAGATTTTCCAGTACCTCCTAAATCTCAGGAGAATGACATCGATACTGGTACTAATGTTGAGCTGCGACTAGCCAATGAGGCATTCAGTGAGTCTATTCCTTTGCTGGTTGATTCTTGTGCGTTCATTAGTCCAAATATTTCAGCACCATGTGATACTTTGCTACATTCAAATTCTGATCATGTGGTACTGATAACACATACAGCACTACTTGCTAGAATACCACCTGTTGATGTTGTGTATTCCATCATGCTAAATGAACCTATTAGTTTGAGTTGTGCTATGAAGAAGATTTCTGAAATTTCATATCTAAATTCTAGCACATATGCCTATAGTTTCACATTTAATTTAATTGGTGAATATAGCATGCCTGATAATTTTCTGGTGGATCACATATGCATTACCTGTGATAGGATTGCTGATTTGAAACTTGCTGTTTTGCGTCCTATATGCTATGTGACAAAGTCATTTTGCTTTGGGACAGTACCTAATTTTCATGAGAATATGAAATATCATTCTGTTCTCGTTGATTTATTGCGGCCAACACAAATTTCAGCTATGTTGGATTGTTCTGATCTTGCTATAACCGAATCTGATCCATTGTGTTTGTCCCAACACCTGTTGCATTTATATGCTACTGCTATAGACTTCACTTATATTTG
This sequence comes from Elymus sibiricus, assembly GCA_039707655.1. NCBI lineage: Eukaryota > Viridiplantae > Streptophyta > Magnoliopsida > Poales > Poaceae > Elymus > Elymus sibiricus. Next base: position 455,318,054 of record CM077675.1, on the reverse strand, counting down.
CAAACTGAGTTGCATCTTACACGCTGCGAGTACTGCTCATGAACATACATACGTTTGTTCTATATATCAGAGTGGCACAGTTGAAGCATGGTATCCAATATATGTACCTTTGCATATTTTGGACTGGTTTGACCTTGCTTATAGCACATTTGATCATCGATCGTCTGTGAGGACTTTGGACTTAATACTGAACAATAAGACATTGTACATGTGTGTTCTTCATTCTGGTCATGACTATATGAACTTCACTTCTACTTGCAATTTAAGTTGCATTTTGCATACTGGGAATCTTTTTCATGACAACAAAAATGATACAACATGTTATCTATACATATATTATGCGTACACGTTGTTCTTTTTGTTTCTACCATTTTCAGCTTATCCAAAGCCGCGGACGGCTTTTCTTGAAGAAAGGGAGGATGATGAGGATATATTCACGAAATATGATGATTCTGGTTGCTTAAGCTGGAAAGAAATATTGAGCCTCGTTGACAAATATCATAAGGTGAATTCATTCCTAGTTGCACTTGTTACTTTGATTCAAAAGAACTTTATACTGCCTAAATCCTTGTGTGTATGTGTCATTAGGTACATTGGAGAGGAAGGCATGGCACAAGGAGGCATTGCAGCTGGGAAGGGAGGAAGACCCTGCAGTTTCCAGGGCGGTAGTACCGCCCCACACTAGCGGTAGTACCGCGTAGCGGTAGTACCGCCCCAGTACTACCGTTCTAGTACCGCTTAGGAATTTCTTCTGGAATCCATACGACCCCCGAGCGGTACTAAAGCGGCAATAAGCATTTTTAGAGCGGAAGTACCGCTTAGAGCGGTAGTACCGCTTGCTATAAGTGGTACTACCGTGCTGCCTGCGCGCAGACTTTGGGGCTGACGGCCCGTGTACCCCGTCAATCGTATCTTAGGCTATAAATACCCGTCCCTAGGGTTAGTTAGAGGGAGACCACGTTTTAGATAAACCCTAGTTCATGAGAATTGCTTGTAAGCATTCATCTTGAATTCCTCTTCACCAATTCGTATCGATCTGGTGAATTATACTACAAGTTTGAGTGTGATCTGCTGTTCCATTGGGAATTAGTTTATCGCAATTATACCGTTCGTGGTCGACGGCTGCGTGCGCAAGTGTGTGACATTGTGAATATCCGAAGGGTTGAGACCTTTTGCACTGGCATCAGGGATCAAGCGAGGGAGAGTTCATCGGCGGCATACAAGTTATCTTTCATCATCATCATCATCACCACAACCGCTTACTGAGAAGATCGGGACTCCCCATATCATCTTGGTATCAGATTTCCAGTGTTTCCTCGGTAAGCATCCACCAAATCATCCGTAGATTAGTTGTGTTTTTCATCCTATCCAGAAAAAGCCTCACAAAAAGATTAGGGTTAGGGTTTTTGCCATAACCTAGCTAACATCATTTTCAAGTTTTAGTTGCTGGTCGTTGTGTCTTTCCTTTTGCGTCACTTTTTCTTCCGAGTCATCTAGTCGGCGTCTAGGGTTTTGTTCTGATCCGAGTCTTTTTGATTTTGTGTTCGTCGGAGTCTTGGTTCTTGTGTTCGTTGGGTTTTTCCTTTAGCGTTTTCTTTTAGGTTTCCTTTTTCCAGTCCGAGTTAAATCGAGTCTTTCCTTTGTGAGCCATAGACAAGCCAATCTTTCTTCTTTTGCGTAGCACTTTCCTATTGAGACTAGCATATCCTTGTGCTCTACGGGCTGCTCAGTTAGGATTTTTGCTAAGTGCATCTGAGATTGGCAAGATCAGATTCGTTGTTTGTTGCTCAAGTCTGGGTTGAAAAAAAGGAGTTTTTACTGTTCACGTCCTGTTCACGTACTGTTCACGTGACAGTTAAAAAAAAAAGAAAAAAAAAGAAAAAAAAAGAGAGAAAGAGAGAGAGAGAGAAAGGGGGGTACAAAAAAAAATAGAGAGAAAGAAAGAAACGAGAGAAACAGTGGCCGGAAGTTCCTGCTATCTATTGCAGTGTTGGCGTTGTATTATCTTGCTTTTTGCACTTGTAGAATTGAGCAATCTTGTGCCCTGTTTTTGAGCTTTTTGCTAGCATCTCTCCCTGTGCATTGCAACACGAGCATTACTCCGACACATACATCAAATTTGAGCTCATTTTCAGAGTTGCAATTGCCCCATTTATCTCCACCGTGTGAGTTTCCGTGGGTCTTTTTGTATCACACGATCAACACTAGGATTTGTGAATTGGTGTTGTTAGGTATCCCAACCAAGCTCCACCATATACCCTGGTTTGTCGTGTGATTTCTCTCATACCCGGGTATTCACTTCATCACATCCGTGCATTAGTCATCCATCCGAACGGGTAAGCATTGCTATTCACTTTGGAACGGTAAGATTTCCTTTTCTTGTCAGTTTTGAGTGCGTTGTGAGTGTGCCACCAAACAGATTTTGATTTGTGCACTAACCTACTAATCATGTCTTCTAGTGATGTTGATGTGATGCAGAAAAAGGCTGGTGATGCTACTGTTACATGGCGTGTACCACTTCCGGAGGATGATGGCTTGGGCAAGCCTAAGTTCACAATTCCCAGATTTGAAGGCTCCACTGATGTCGAAGAGTACCTCACTTGGGATCTTAAGATGGAGAAATTATGGCGTTGGCATGACTACACTGAAGATAGGAAGATCAAGCTTGCTTCCTCAGAATTTGATGGTTATGCGTTGCGTTGGTGGGATGGCATTGTGCGCGACCGACGAGAAGACAATGAGTTCCCTATTCTTACCTGGCGCAATATGAAGGAGATCATGCGAGCTCATTTTGTTCCCACTAATTACTTGCGGACAGTTTATGATAAATTGACACAATTGAAGCAAGGTTCCATGACGGTTGATGCATATTACAGGAAGATGGAGATGTTGCTGCAGCGTGCTCGAGTTAGAGAATCTGTTGAGATGACTATGCAACGTTTTCTCCATGGGCTGACATATACCATCAAGGGTATTGTTAGGCATCACCAATACAATACACTGAATGAGCTGCTCCATCATGCAAGAGAAGCTGAGTCCCAGTTGGCCGATGAGAGCATTCATTCTGAGAGTATGAGAGCAACAGACAACATGAGTGTAGTAGATGATAGGACATGTGAGGACATTTCTACTAATGTAATCATCTCTATTTCTACTGTTGTTTCTTGTGATATGCAGGTTGCTTTTGAAGAAAGGGAGCCATCTGTTGTACAACCTACGCTTCCAATTGCTCCTAGTGTTGTGTCTTCTGATATGCAGGCTGTTTTTGAAGAAAGGGAGCAGCATGTAGTACAACCTGAATCGCCACTTGAGCAAGATTTTCCAGTACCTCCTAAATCTCAGGAGAATGACATCGATACTGGTACTAATGTTGAGCTGCGACTAGCCAATGAGGCATTCAGTGAGTCTATTCCTTTGCTGGTTGATTCTTGTGCGTTCATTAGTCCAAATATTTCAGCACCATGTGATACTTTGCTACATTCAAATTCTGATCATGTGGTACTGATAACACATACAGCACTACTTGCTAGAATACCACCTGTTGATGTTGTGTATTCCATCATGCTAAATGAACCTATTAGTTTGAGTTGTGCTATGAAGAAGATTTCTGAAATTTCATATCTAAATTCTAGCACATATGCCTATAGTTTCACATTTAATTTAATTGGTGAATATAGCATGCCTGATAATTTTCTGGTGGATCACATATGCATTACCTGTGATAGGATTGCTGATTTGAAACTTGCTGTTTTGCGTCCTATATGCTATGTGACAAAGTCATTTTGCTTTGGGACAGTACCTAATTTTCATGAGAATATGAAATATCATTCTGTTCTCGTTGATTTATTGCGGCCAACACAAATTTCAGCTATGTTGGATTGTTCTGATCTTGCTATAACCGAATCTGATCCATTGTGTTTGTCCCAACACCTGTTGCATTTATATGCTACTGCTATAGACTTCACTTATATTTGCAAACTGAGTTGCATCTTACACGCTGCGAGTACTGCTCATGAACATACATACGTTTGTTCTATATATCAGAGTGGCACAGTTGAAGCATGGTATCCAATATATGTACCTTTGCATATTTTGGACTGGTTTGACCTTGCTTATAGCACATTTGATCATCGATCGTCTGTGAGGACTTTGGACTTAATACTGAACAATAAGACATTGTACATGTGTGTTCTTCATTCTGGTCATGACTATATGAACTTCACTTCTACTTGCAATTTAAGTTGCATTTTGCATACTGGGAATCTTTTTCATGACAACAAAAATGATACAACATGTTATCTATACATATATTATGCGTACACGTTGTTCTTTTTGTTTCTACCATTTTCAGCTTATCCAAAGCCGCGGACGGCTTTTCTTGAAGAAAGGGAGGATGATGAGGATATATTCACGAAATATGATGATTCTGGTTGCTTAAGCTGGAAAGAAATATTGAGCCTCGTTGACAAATATCATAAGGTGAATTCATTCCTAGTTGCACTTGTTACTTTGATTCAAAAGAACTTTATACTGCCTAAATCCTTGTGTGTATGTGTCATTAGGTACATTGGAGAGGAAGGCATGGCACAAGGAGGCATTGCAGCTGGGAAGGGAGGAAGACCCTGCAGTTTCCAGGGCGGTAGTACCGCCCCACACTAGCGGTAGTACCGCGTAGCGGTAGTACCGCCCCAGTACTACCGTTCTAGTACCGCTTAGGAATTTCTTCTGGAATCCATACGACCCCGGAGCGGTACTAAAGCGGCAATAAGCATTTTTAGAGTGGAAGTATCGCTTAGAGCGCTAGTACCGCTTGCTATAAGCGGTACTACTGTGCTGCCTGCGCGCAGACTTTGGGGCTGACGGCCCGTGTACCCCGTCAATCGTATCTTAGGCTATAAATACCCGTCCCTAGGGTTAGTTAGAGGGAGACCACGTTTTAGATAAACCCTAGTTCATGAGAATTGCTTGTAAGCATTCATCTTGAATTCCTCTTCACCAATTCGTATCGATCTGGTGAATTATACTGCAAGTTTGAGTGTGATCTGCTGTTCCATTGGGAATTAGTATATCGCAATTATACCGTTCGTGGTCGACGGCTGCGTGCGCAAGTGTGTGACGTTGTGAATATCCAAAGGGTTGAGACCTTTTGCACTGGCATCAGGGATCAAGCGAGGGAGAGTTCATCGGCGGCATACAAGTTATCTATCATCATCATCATCATCACCACCACCGCTTACTGAGAAGATCGGGACTCCCCATATCATATGCTTAGTAGGAATATTGGTGTTAAGGTTACCGATTCCCTATGCATACACGAAAGTCAATAGTTATGCAATGAAGTTACATCCTACTTGTGGTGCATTATTCAGTGTTAGTTATGTACAATGCTCACTTATGTGAATTTTCGTTTCTTGGTTTGGTTGCTTCCCCATCTATTTGCTAGCCTTCATTTGTACTAAGTAGAAATACTACTTGTGCATCCAAAATCCTTAAAACAAGTTTTGCCTTATGAGTCTACCATACCTACCTATATGCGGTATTTCCATGCCGTTCCAAGCAAATTTGTATGTGCCATCTCTAAATTTTCAAAATAAATTTTCTCTTCTGTGTGCCCGTACCGCCCATGAAACGGTGGGGAGTATCCAATATTTTTCCATGCTAGATGTGTTATTCTCAAGATGAGTGTTTATTCACTTGTCATTACATGAGAGTGCGGCAGTAATAGGGATGCCCATTCCCGAAATGAAAAGGAAAAAAAATATTTACTTTATGTTGTCAAATAATAAATTCCTTGGAAAGTGTTGGTATGGAAGGCAACCGTGGATACGGCCCACCATGGAAAGTGAAAGTTTGGTGGAAAAAGGAATAAACTTTATTTTCTGTTTGGGAACCGCCTATGATATATCTAGTATGGAAAGTAATTTGAACTACTTTGTCGTTTTCGTTGACAGGAAAAGCATGCCACCCAAAATATTTTTCTCTCTCAATTTAAACCTTGAGCTATGGCACCTCTACAAATCCCCACTCCCCTCTGCGAAGGGCCTATCTATTTACTTTATGCAATTTTTTTTTGCTTTGAGTCTCCATCTTCTCTTATAAGCACCAACTAGGGGGTACTATGATCGTACTTGAGCATTGGGCATAGCTAATATTTGAGTGTGTTTCATGAATGGATCAATGATTGAGCTTGATGGGCTAGGGATAAATTGCTTTAGTGTTGATATTTTGAAAGACATGGTTGTTTGTTGACATGCTTGAGTATTGAAGTCATTATGTTAAAACTAGACTATTGCTTTGAATCGTTATAAGTCCAAATGTTCATGCTATACAAAAGAAAAGAATGTGATGAACATGTTAGGCAGAATTCCACATCAAAAATTCTGATTTTATAATTTACCTACTCGAGGACGAGTTGGAATTAAGCTTGGGGATGCTGATACGTCTCCAACGTATCAATAATTTTTGCTTGTTCAATGCTGTTATATTATCATTCTTGGATGTTTTACAATCATTTTATAACAACTTTATATCATTTTTTGGGACTAACCTATTGACATAGTGCCAGTTGTTGTTTTTGCTTGTTTTTTACTTCGCAGAAAATCAATACCAAATGGAGTCCAATCGCGACGAAACTTTTTGGAGAATTTTTTGGGACCAGAAGACACCGAGTGGGCGAAACAACTGCCGGAGAGGTGGGATGTGGAGAGCACAACCCACCAGGGCGCGCCAGGGGGGCCCCGGCGCGCCCTGATGGGTTGTGCCCTCCTCGGCCCCCTTCCGCACCGCCTCTGATGCCTATAAATTCTCAAATATTTGCAAAACCCTAAGGGAGTCGACGAAACACAATTCCAGCCGCCGCAAGTTCCAGAACCGCGAGATCCAATCTAAACACCATCACGGAGGTGTTCATCTTCCTCATAGGTGCCTCTCCGATGATGCGTGAGTAGTCCACCATAGTCCTACGGGTCCGTAGGCAGTAGCTAGATGGCTTCTTCTCTCTCTCTTATGATTCTCAATACAATGGTCTCTTGGAGATCTATTTGATGTAAACTTTTGTGGTGTGTTTGTTGGGATCCGATGAATTTGGAGTTCATGATCAGTTTCTATCTATTAATATTATTTGAGTCTTCTTTCATCTCTTATATGCATGATTGCTTATAGCATCGTATTTCTTCTTCGAATCTTTGGTTTAGTTTGGCCAACTAGATCGAATTTTCTTGCCATGGTAAGAGGTGCTTTGTGATGGGTTCGATCTTGCGGTGTTCTTTCCCAGTGACAGAAGGGGCAGCATGACACACATGTATCGTTGCTATTAAGGATAACAAGATGGGGTCTATTCCTACAGGAATAGATCTTGTCTACATCATGTCATCGTTCTTATTGCATTACTCTATTTTTCCACGAACTTAATACACTAGATGCATGCTGGATAGTGGTCGATTGATACGTCCATTTTGCATCATGCTTTTATATTGATATTTATTGCATTATGGGCTGTTATTACACATTATGGTACAATACTTATGCCTTTTCTCTCTTATTTTACAAGGTTTACATGAAGAGGTAGAATGCCGGCAGTTGGAATTCTGGACTGGAAAAGGAGCAAATATGAGAGACCTATTCTGCACAACTCCAAAAGTCCTGAGAAGTTACGGAGAATTATTTTGGAATATATAAAAAATATTGGGCAAAAGAAATACCAGAGGGGACCCACCAGGAGGTCACAAGCCTGGGGGTGCACCCTACCCCCCTGGGCGCGCCCCTGTGGCTTGTGGGCCCCCTGGAAAGCCTTCGGTGCCCATCTTCTGCTATATGGAGGGTTTTGACCTGGAAAAAAAATCATAAGAGAGCTTTCGGGACGAAGCGCTGCCGTCTCGAGGAGGAACTTGGGCAGAACCAATCTAGGGCTCTGGCGGAACTGTTCTGCCGGGGAAACTTCCCTCCCGGATGGGGAAATCGAAGCCATCGTCATCACCAACGATCCCCTCATCGAGAGGGGGTCAATCTCCATCAACATCTTCACCAGCACCATCTCCTCTCCAAACCCTAGTTCATCTCTTGTATCTGATCTTTGTCTCAAAACCTCAGATTGGTACATGTGGGTTGCTAGTAGTGTTGATTACTCCTTGTAGTTGATGCTAGTTGGTTTACTTGGTGGAAGATCATATGTTCAGATCCTTAATGATAATTAATACTCCTCTGATTATGAACATGAATATGCTTTGTGAGTAGTCACATTTGTTCCTGAGGACATGGGATAAGTCTTGTTATAAGTAATCATGTGAATTTGGTATTCATTTGATATTTTGATGAGATGTATGTTGTCTCTCCTCTAGTGGTGTTATGTGAACGTCGACTACATGAAACTTCACCATTATTTGGGTCTAGGGGAAGGCATTGGGAAGTAATAAGTAGATGATGGGTTGCTAGAGTGACAGAAGCTTAAACCCTAGTTTATGCGTTGCTTCGTAAGGGGCTGATTTGGATCCATATGTTTCATGCTATGGTTAGATTTATCTTAATTCCTTTTTCGTAGTTGCGGAAGCTTGCGAGATAGGTTAATCATAAGTGGGAGGCTTGTCCAAGTAAGGGCAGCACCCAAGCACCGGTCTACCCACATATCAAATTATCGAAGTAACGAATGCGAATCATATGAGCATGATGAAAACTAGCTTGACAGAAATTCTCATGTGTCCTCGGGAGCGCTTTGCTTTATATAAGAGTTTGTCCAGTCTTGTACTTTGCTACAAAAAGGATTGGGCCACCTTGCTGCACCTTTGCTACATTTGTTACTTTCTATCCCTTACGAATTATCTTATCACAAAACTATCTGTTACCGATAATTTCAGTGCTTGCAGAGAATACCTTACTGAAAACCGCTTGTCATTTCCTTCTGCTCCTCGTTGGGTTCGACACTCTTACTTATCGAAAGGACTACGATAGATCCCCTATACTTGTGGGTCATCAAGACTCTTTTCTGGCGCCGTTTTCGGGGAGTGAAGCGCCTTTGGTAAGGATAATTTTATATAGTGTGCTGAAATTTACTGTCACTTGTTACTATGGAAAATAATCCTTTGAGGGGCTTGTTCGGGGTATCTTCACCTCAACCGGAAGCACAAATAGTTGCTCCTCAACCTACTGAACCTACTGAAAATATTTATTATGAAATTCCTTCGGGTATGATAGAGAAACTACTAGCTAATCCTTATGCAGGAGATGGAACACTACATCCTGATTTGCATCTGATCTATGTAGATGAAGTTTGTGGATAATTTAAGCTTGCAGGTTTGCATAAGGATGATGTCAATAAGAAGGTCGTTCCTTTATCTTTGAAGGAGAGGGCATTGACATGGTATAGCTATGTGATGATATTGGATCATGGAACTACAACCGATTGAAATTGGAATTTCATCAGAAGTTTTATCCTATGCATCTGGTTCATCATGATCGGAATTATATTTATAATTTTTGGCCTCATGAAGGAGAAAGTATAGCTCAAGCTTTGGGGAGGCTTAAGTCAATGTTATATTCATGCCCCAATCATGAGCTCTCAAGAGAAATTATTATTCAGAATTTTTATGCTCGGCTTTCTCGTAGTGATCAATCCATGCTCGATACTGCTTGTACTAGTTCCTTTATGAAGAAAGACATTGAATTCAAATGGGATTTTTTGGAAAGAATTAAATGCAACTCTGAAGATTGGGAACTCGATGAGGGTAAGGAGTCAGGTATAAACCTTAAGTTTGATTGTGTTAAATCCTTTATAGACACTTATGCTTTTCGTGAATTTAGCACTAAATATGGACTTGACTGTAAGATAGTAGCTTCTTTCTGTGAATCATTTGCTGCTCATGTTGATCTCCCTAAGGAGAAGTGGTTTAAATATCATCCTCCCATTGAAGGGAAAGTAGTTGAGCCTATTAAAGATGAAGAAGAAACTATTATTTATAATGTTGATCCTGTTATTCCAGCTGCTTATATTGAGCAACCACCTTTCCCTGTTAGAATAAAGGAACATGCTAAAGCTTCAATTGTGGTTCGTAAGAGTTATACTAGAACACCTACACCCCCTGAACAAATCAAAGTTGAACCTAGTATTGCTATGGTTAAAGATCTCTTGGTTGATAATATTGATGGGCATGTTATTCATTTCTGTGATGAAGCTGCTAGAATTGCTAGACCTGATACTAAAGATAAACATAAACCTATTGTTGGCATGCCTGTTGTTTCTGTTAAAATAGGAGATCATTGTTATCATGGCTTATGTGATGTGGGTGCTAGTGTGAGTGCAATTCCCTTTACCTTATATCAAGAAATTATAAAGGATATTGCACCAGCTGAATTAGAGGAAATTGATGTCACCATTAAGCTTGCTAATAGAGATACTATAGCACCAGTTGGGATTGTTAGAGATGTTGAAGTCTTGTGTGGGAAAATAAAATATCCTACTGATTTTCTTGTTCTTGGTTCCCCACAAGATGATTTTTGTCCCATTATATTTGGTAGACCCTTCTTGAATACTGTTAATGCTAAGATAGATTGTGAGAAGGAAACTGTTACTGTAAGTTTTGGGGATGTGTCTCATGAGTTCAATTTCGCTAAATTTCGTAGACAACCCCATGATAAAGAATTGCCTAGTAAGGATGAAATTATTGATCTTGCCTCTATTGTTGTGCCTCCTACTGATCCCTTAGAACAATATTTGCTAGACCATGAAAACGATATGCATATGAATGAAAGGAATGAAATAGATAAGATTTTCTTTGATCAACATCCTATTTTGAAACACAACATGCCTGTTGAAATACTTGGGGATCCTCCTCCACCCAAGGGTGATCCCGTGTTTGAGCTCAAGCAATTACCGGATACTTTGAAATATGCCTATCTTGATTAAAAGAAGATATATCCTGTTATTATTAGTGCTAACCTTTCAGAGCATGAAGAAAAGAGATTATTGAAAACTCTGAAGAAGCACCGTGCTGCTATTGGATATACTCTTGATGATCTTAAGGGCATTAGTCCCACTCTATGTCAGCATAAAATTAATATGGAGCCCGATGCTAAACCAGTTGTTGATCACCAACGACGCTTAAATCCTAAAATGAAACAAGTGGTAAGAAATGAAATATTAAATCTTCTGGAGGCAGGTATAATTTATCCTATTGCTGATAGTAGATGGGTTAGTCCCATTCATTGTGTCCCTAAGAAGGGAGGTATTGCCGTTGTTCCTAATGATAATAATGAATTGATCTCGCAAAGAATTGTTACAGGATATAGAATGGTAATTGATCTTAGGAAATTAAATAAAGCTACTAGAAAAGATCATTACCCTCTACCTTTTATTTATCAAATGCTAGAAAGACTATCCAAACACACACACTTCTGCTTTCTAGATGGTTATTCTGGTTTCTCTCAAATACCTGTGTCAAAAGAGGGTCAAGAAAAGACAACTTTTACTTGCCCTTTCGGTACCTTTGCTTATAGATGTATGCATTTTGGTTTATGTAATGCACCTGCTATCTTTCAAAGATGTATGACTGCTATATTCTCTGATTTTTGTGAAAATATTGTTGAGGTTTTCATGGATGATTTCTCTGTTTATGGAACTTCTTTTGATGATTGCTTGAGCAACCTTGATCGAGTTTTGCATAGATATGAAGAAACTAATCTTGTGTTGAATTGGGAGAAGTGCCACTTTATGGTTAATGAGGGCATTGTCTTGGGACACAAAATCTCCGAAAGATGTATTGAAGTTGATAAAGCTAAAGTTGATGCTATTGAAAAAATGATGTGTCCTATGGATATCAAAGGTATAAGATGTTTCCTTGGTCATGCTGGTTTCTATAGGAGGTTTATTAAAGACTTCGCTAAGATTTCTAGGCCTCTCACTAATCTTTTGCAAAAAGATGTTCCATTCGTTTTTGATGATTATTGTGTAGAAGCATTTGAAATTCTTAAGAGAGCCTTGATCACTTCACCTGTTGTTCAACCACCTGATTGGAACCTACCCTTTGAAATTATGTGTGATGCTAGTGATTATGTCGTTGGTGCTGTTCTAGGACAAAGAGTTGATAAGAAATTAAATGTTATCCATTATGCTAGTAAAACTCTAGACAATGCTCAAAGAAACTATGCTACCACTGAAAATGAATTTTTAGCAGTTGTGTTTGCTTGTGATAAGTTCAGACCTTATATTGTTGATTCCAAAGTAACTGTTCACACTGATCATGCTGCTATTAAATTTCTTATGGAAAAGAAAGATGCTAAACCTAGACTTATTAGATGGGTTCTTCTGCTACAAGAATTTGATTTGCATATTATTGATAGAAAGGGTGCTGAGAACCCCGTAGCAGACAACTTGTCTAGGTTAGAAAATGTTCTTGATGACCCACTACCTATTGATGATAGCTTTCCGGATGAACAATTAGCTGTCATAAATGCTTCACGTAATGCTCCATGGTATGCTGATTATGCTAATTACATTGTTGCTAAATTTATACCGCCTAGTTTCACATACCAACAAAAGAAAAAGTTCTTCTATGAGTTAAGACATTACTTTTGGGATGATCCACACCTCTATAAGGAAGGAGTAGATGGTGTTATTAGACGTTGTGTACTTGAGCATGAATAGGAACAGATCCTACACAAGTGTCACTCCGAGGCCTACGGAGGACACCACACTGGAGATAGAACTGCCCACAAGGTATTACAATCTGGTTTTTATTGGCCTACTCTCTTCAAGGATGCTCGTAAGTTTGTCTTGTCTTGTGACAAATGTCAAAGAATTGGTAGTATTAGTAGACGTCAGGAAATGCCTATGAATTACTCTCTTGTTATTGAACCATTTGATGTTTGGGGTTTTGATTATATGGGACCTTTTCCAAAGTCCAACGGGTATACTCATATTCTAGTTGCTGTTGATTATGTTACTAAGTGGGTAGAAGCTATTCCAACTAGTAGTGCTGATCATAACACTTCTAGTAAAATGCTTAAAGAAGTTATTTTCCCTAGATTTGGAGTTCCTAGATATTTAATGACTGATGGTGGTTCACACTTTATTCATGGTGCTTTTCGTAAATTGCTTGCTAAGTATGATGTTAATCATAGAATTGCATCTCCATATCATCCTCAGTCTAGTGGTCAAGTAGAATTAAGCAATAGAGAAATTAAATTGATCTTGCAAAAGACTGTTAATAGATCTCGAAAGAATTTGTCTAAGAAACTTGATGATGCATTATGGGCTTATAGAACTGCTTACAAAAACCCTATGGGTATGTCTCCGTATAAAATGGTTTATGGAAAAGCATGTCACTTTCCTCTACAACTAGAACATAAATCTTATTGGGCAATCAAAGAGCACAACTATGATTTCAAACTTTCTGGTGACAAGAGGTTATTTGATATTAGCTCACTTGATGAATGGAGAACCCAGGCATATGAGAATGCCAAGTTGTTTAAAGAAAAAGTTAAGAGATGGCATGATAAAAGGATACAAAAGCGTGAATTCAATGTAGGTGATCATGTCTTGCTATACAATTCTCGTTTAAGATTTTTTGCAGGAAAACTTCTCTCTAAATGGGAAGGGCCTTACATTATCGAGGAAGTATATCGTTCCGGTGCCATCAAGATCAATAACGCCGAAGGCACAAATCCGAAGGTGGTAAACGGGCAAAGAATCAAACATTATATCTCTGGTACTCGTATAAATGTTGAAACCAATATTATCAATACCATAACTCCGGAGGAGTACATTAGGGAGACCTACCAGAACGTTTCAGACTCCGAAAAGGAATAGGTATGTGGTGCGGTAAGCAAACCGACTCCAAAACTTTTTCAATAGCAATTTTTCTCCGTTTTGGAATATTTAAAAAATTAGGAAAATTTAAAGTAGTCCGAAAAGTGCACGAGGAGGCGACAAGCCAGGGGGGCACGCCCTACCCCCCTGGGCGCGCCCCTGTGGCTTGTGGCCACCTCGTGCACCCTCCGGACTCTGTTTTCTTGTGGTATACTTCTTTAGGTCGGTAAAAATTCATTATATAATCTCCCTAAGGTTTGGACCTTCATATCACGACAATACTTCCTGTTTTTGTTTTGAGCTATTTCTGCAGCAGATTTAGAGCAACATGTCTTCCCAAGATTCCGATGGGGAAATCTATGTATCGCATTATCTTGCCAATCCCAAGCTCTATGGGGACTTAGATCCTTATGGATTGTTCTCGAAGGAGGAACAAGAAGGCAAGTATGAGGAAGAAAGCACGGATGAAGAAGAGATCCCCTTGCCTCAACCAGGAGATATGCACGTGGAGTTCAGGAAATCGAGCCTCCCAAACACAAGGAGAAAACCCAAGGTTCTATTTATCCCTTCTCGTTTTCTGTAGGAAAGCAACCAAGAATTATGTCAAAGGATATTGAAGCTTGAGCAGGAAGTTGACGATCTAAGGGAACATAATTTTATGCTTAAGAGGAAACTGATCAAGCTTAAAGATCCTACTCCAACATCACCACCTCCGAAGAAAGACAACTAAACACATGGATATGGGCACTCCCCTTGGCTTGTGCCAAGCTTGGGGGAGGTGCCCCGATATCGTATCACCATCACATCTTTATTTTCTTCGTTTTTCTCAGTCCTATCCTTTTGGTTATATCTTGATCTAGTAGAATAAAGTTTTTAGGGTGATCTAGTTTTAAGTTTTGCTTTATGTTCCCCCTATGTAAGCGAGTCCGAGAGTTATATAATAAAAAGTAGTTTTGAGTTGAGGGCTTTGCTTGCTTGCTATGATCTTGAGAAAAAGAAATAGAAAGAAGTATAGAATAAAAGCAAAGAGTATATATGATGATCTTATGGGGAGTGATGACTTCACATATAAGAAGTATGTCGACTGAAATTTGTTGAGAGTCGACAAACATAGTGATTGGTCATTGCCGCAATTAAAAGGAAGTAATAAAGAAAGAGAGGTTCACATATAATTATATTATCTTTGACATCTTTTATGATTGTGAGCACTCATTAAAATATTATATGCTAAGAAGTTGATGTTGGACAAGGAAGATGACATAATGAGTTATGTCTGCTTATTTTTGAATAGAAGTTATATTGTCATGGATCCTCTAACATGTGACGCTTGCTTCCACCCCATATCAGCCAAAACTTCCGCACCAAGTAGAGATACTACTTGTGCATCCAAACACCCTTAACCCAGTTTTGCCATGAGAGTCCACCATACCTACCTATGGATTGAGTAAGATCCTTCAAGTAAGTTGTCATCGGTGCAAGCAATAAAAATTGCACTCTAAATATGTATGATCTATTAGTGTGAGGAAAATAAACTTTATACGAACTTGTGATCTGGAAGAAATAAAAGCGACAGACTGCATAATAAAGTTCTCTATCACAAGCGGCAATATAAAGTGACGTTCTTTTGCATTAAGAGATTGTCCATCCAACTATAAAAGCGCATGAAAACCTCTGCTCCCCTCTGCGAAGGGCCTATCTGTTACTTTTACTTTCTAGTACTTACCTTTATGCAAGAGTCGTGGTGATCCTCACCACTTCCTTTATTTCGCCTTTCTCTCTTGGCAAGCGTCATGTGTTGGGGAATGATCTAGACACATATATCCACTCGGATGTGGGTGATCATGAGTTATTTCTGTTGACATTACCCTTGAGGTAAATAGTTGGGAGGCAAAACTATAAGCCCCTATCTTTCTCTGTGTCCGATTGAAGCTTTGATCTCATAGGTACCGCGTGAGTGTTAGCAATTATGAAAGACTAAAATATGATTGAGTATGTGGATTTGCTTTACAAGTTCTTATATTGACTCTTTCCGGCGTTATGATAAATTGCAATTGCTTCAATGACTGAGATCATAGATTGTTGGTTCTCAATAGAGTTCTTGATTCATACTTTACCTTGTGAATGAATTGTTACTCTAGCATAAGAAATTATATATCAATAAGTATTGCTGTTCTAGAGATAATCATGATGCTCTCATGTCCGTATTTTATTTTATCGACACCTCTATCTCTAAACACGTGGACATATTTATCGATTTCGGCTTTCGCTTGAGGACAAGCGAGGTCTAAGCTTGGGGGAGTTGATACGTCCATTTTGCATCATGCTTTTATATTGATATTTATTGCATTATGGGCTGTTATTACACATTATGGTACAATACTTATGCCTTTTCTCTCTTATTTTACAATGTTTACATGAAGAGGGAGAATGCCAGCAGCTTGAATTCTGGACTGGAAATGGAGCAAATATGAGAGACCTATTCTGCACAACTCCAAAAGTCCTGAAAACTTACGGAGAATTATTTTGGAACATATAAAAAATATTGGGCGAAAGAAATACCAGAGGGGACCCACCAGGAGGTCACAAGCCTAGGGGGCGCGCCCCTGTGGCTTGTGGGCCCCCTGGTAGGCCTCCGGTGCCCATCTTCTGCTATATGGAGGGTTTTGACCTGGAAAAAATCATAAGAGAGCTTTCGGGAGGAAGCGCCGCCGTCTCGAGGCGGAACTTGGGCAGAACCAATCTAGGGCTCCGGCGGAGCTGTTCTGAAGCGGAAACTTCCCTCCCGAAGGGGGAAATCGAAGCCATCGTCATCACCAACGATCCTCTCATCGAGAGGGGTCAATCTCCATCAACATCTTCACCAGCACCATCTCCTCTCCAAACCCTAGTTCATCTCTTGTATCCGATCTTTGTCTCAAAACCTCAGATTGGTACATGTGGGTTGCTAGTAGTGTTGATTACTCCTTGTAGTTGATGCTAGTTGGTTTACTTGGTGGAAGATCATATGTTCAGATCCTTAATAATAATTAATACTCCTCTGATTATGAACATGAATATTCTTTGTGAGTAGTTACATTTGTTCCCGAGGACATGGGATAAGTCTTGTTATAAGTAATCATGTGAATTTGGTATTCGTTCGATATTTTGATGAGATGTATGTTGTCTCTCCTCTAGTGGTGTTATGTGAACGTCGACTACATGAAACTTCACCATTATTTGGGCCTAGGGGAAGGCATTGGGAAGTAATAAGTAGATGATGGGTTGCTAGAGTGACAGAAGCTTAAACCCTAGTTTATGCGTTGCTTCGTAAGGGGCTGATTTGGATCCATATGTTTCATGCTATGGTTAGATTTATCTTAATTCCTTTTTCGTAGTTGCGGATGCTTGCGAGATAGGTTAATCATAAGTGGGAGGCTTGTCCAAGTAAGGGCAGAAGCCAAGCACTGGTCCACCCACATATCAAATTATCAAAGTAACGAACGTGAATCATATGAGCATGATGAAAACTAGCTTGACAGAAATTCTCATGTGTCCTCGGGAGCGCTTTGCTTTATATAAGAGTTTGTACAGGCTTGTCCTTTGCTACAAAAAGGATTGGGCCACCTTGCTGCACCTTTGCTACATTTGTTACTTGCTATCCGTTACGAATTATCTTATCACAAAACTATCTGTTACCGATAATTTCAGTGCTTGCAGAGAATACCTTACTGAAAACCGCTTGTCATTTCCTTCTGCTCCTCATTGGGTTCGACACTCTTACTTATTGAAAGGACTACGATAGATCCCCTATACTTGTGGGTCATCAAGACTCTTTTCCGGCGTCGTTGCCGGTGAGTGAAGCGCCTTTGGTAAGTGGAATTTGGTAAGGAAAAATTTATATACTGTGCTGAAATTTACTGTCACTTGTTACTATGGAAAATAATCCTTTGAGGGGCTTATTCGGGGTATCTTCACCTCGAACGGAAGCACAAAGAGTTGCTCCTCAACCTACTGAACCTACTGAAAATATTTATTATGAAATTCCTTCGGGTATGATAGAGAAACTGCTAGCTAATCCTTATGCAGGTGATGGAACACTACATCCTGATTTGCATCTGATCTATGTAGATGAAGTTTGTGGATTATTTAAGCTTGCAGGTTTTCCCTAGGATGATGTCAAGAAGAAGGTCTTTTCTTTATCTTTGAAGGAGAGGGCATTGACATGGTATAGGCTATGTGATGATATTGGATCATGGAACTACAACCAATTGAAATTGGAATTTCATCAAAAGTTTTATCCTATGCATCTGGTTCATCGTGATCAGAATTATATTTATAATTTTTGGCCTCGTGAAGGAGAAAGTATCGCTCAAGCTTGGGGGAGGCTTAAGTCAATGTTATATTCATGCCCCAATCATGAGCTCTCAAGAGAAATTATTATTCAGAATTTTTATGCTCGGCTTTCTCATAATGATCAATCCATGCTCGATACTTCTTGTACTGGTTCCTTTATGAAGAAAGACATTGAATTCAAATGGGATTTATTGGAAGAATTAAATGCAACTCTGAAGATTGGGAACTCGACGAGGGTAAGGAGTCAGGTATAAACCTTAAGTTTGATTGTGTTAAATCCTTTATAGACACCGATGCTTTTCGTGAATTTAGCACTAAATATGGACTTGACTCTAAGATAGTAGCTTCTTTCTGTGAATCATTTGCTCCTCATGTTGATCTCCCTAAGGAGAAGTGGTTTAAATATCGTCCTCCCATTGAAGTGAAAGTAGTTGAACCTATTAAAGTTGAAGAAGAAACTATTATTTATAATGTTGATCCTGTTATTCCAGCTGCTTATATTGAGAAACCACCTTTCCCTGTTAGAATAAAGGAACATGCTAAAGCTTCAACTGTAGTTCGTAAGAGTTATACTAGAACACCTACACCCCCTGAACAAATCAAAGTTGAACCTAGTATTGCTATGGTTAAAGATCTCTTGGTTGATAATATTGATGGGCATGTTATTCATTTCTGTGATGAAGCTACTAGAATTGCTAGACCTGATACTAAAGATAAACATAGACCTATTGTTGGCATGCCTGTTGTTTCTGTTAAAATAGGAGATCATTGTTATCATGGCTTATGTGATGTGGGTGCTAGTGTGAGTGCAATTCCCTTTACCTTACATCAAGAAATTTTGAATGATATTACACCAGCTGAATTAGAGGAAAATGATGTCACCATTAAGCTTGCTAATAGAGATACTATAGCACCAGTTGGGATTGTTAGAGATGTTGAAGTCTTGTGTGGGAAAATAAAATATCCTACTGATTTTCTTGTTCTTGGTTCCCCACAAGATGATTTTTGTCCCATTATATTTGGTAGACCCTTCTTGAATACTGTTAATGCTAAGATAGATTGTGAGAAAGAAACTGTTACTTTAAGTTTTGGGGATGTGTCTCATGAGTTCAATTTCTCTAAATTTCGTAGACAACCCCATGATAAAGAATTGCCTAGTAAGGATGAAATTATTGATCTTCCCTCTATTGCTGTGCCTCCTACTGATCCCTTAGAACAATATTTGCTAGACCATGAAAACGATATGCATATGAATGAAAGGAATGAAATAGATAAGATTTTCTTTGATCAGCATCCTATTTTGAAACACAACATGCCTGTTGAAATACTTGGGGATCGTCCTCCACCCAAGGGTGATCCCGTGTTTGAGCACAAGCAATTACCGGATACTTTGAAATATGCCTATCTTGATGAAAAGAAGATATATCATGTTATTATTAGTGCTAACCTTTCAGAGCATGAAGAAAAGAGATTATTGAAAACTCTGAAGAAGCACCGTGCTGCTATTGGATATACTCTTGATGATCTTAAGGGCATTAGTCCCACTCTATGTCAGCATAAAATTAATATGGAGCCTGATGCTAAACCAGTTGTTGATCACCAACGATGGTTAAATCCTAAAATGAAAGAAGTGGTAAGAAATGAAATATTAAAGCTTCTGGAGGCAGGTATAATTTATCCTATTGCTGATAGTAGATGGGTTAGTCCCGTTCATTGTGTCCCTAAGAAGGGAGGTATTGCCGTTGTTCCTAATGATAAAAATGAATTGATCCCGCAAAGAATTGTTACATGATATAGAATGGTAATTGATTTTAGGAAATTAAATAAAGCTACTAGAAAAGATCATTACCCTCTACCTTTTATTGATCAAATGCTAGAAAGAATATCCAAACACACACACTTCTGCTTTCTAGATGGTTATTCTGGTTTCTCTCAAATACGTGTGTCAAAAGAGGATCAAGAAAATACCTGTGATGCCTATATAATGATCATCACCTTGGATATCGTCATGACTATTCGATTTTCTATCAATTGCCCAATAGTAATTTGGTCACCCACCGTGCGCTATACTCATGAGAGAAGCCACTAGTGAACCCTATGGCCCCTGGGTCAACTTTTCCATCATATTGCTTTCCGATCTACGTTTTTTTGCACTCTTTGTTTTCAGATCTACAAAACCAAAACCCAAAAATATATTGCTGCATATTTAATCTTTTTATTTGTGTTCTTCAGAGATCTATCTCTCCTATCTATCACTACCTAATCTATCTTATTACCGTAGAGAGATTGACAACCTCTCTTTCGCGTCGGGTTGCAAGTATTTGTTGTTTGTGTGCAGGTGCTGCTTATTGGGTGTTGGTGATCCTCCTACTAGTTCGATAACCTTGGTTTCGTAACTGAGGGAAATACTTACCGTCGCTGTGCTGCATCATCCCTTCCTCTATGGGGAAATACCGACGCAGTCTCAAGCCACGTCACAAGGATGCTTTTATTACTAAGTATTTTCCGCCCGCGAAATTATTTCCCTTAGAACTCAAATCATGATTCTTAAGCAACTTGAGCATGAACATGTTGCACAATCTTGGGTAAGAATGAAATTGATGCTAAGAAATTGTCCTTCTCATGGTTTAAATCTTTGGATGATCATACAAAAACTTTATGCGGGATTGAATTTTGTCTCTAGAAATATTTTAGATTCCGTTGCGTGTGGTACTTTATGGAAATTAATTTGTTCACCCACTGTGCGCTATACTCATGAGAGAAGCCACTAGTGAACCCTACGGCCCACGGGTCTACTTTTCCATCATATTGCTTTCCGATCTACGTTTTTGCACTCTTTGTTTTCAGATCTATAAAACCAAAAATCCAAAAATATATTGCTGCATATTTACTCTTCTTATTAGTGTTCTTGAGAGATCTATCTATCCTATCTATCATTACCTAATCTATCTTTTTACCGTAGAGAGATTGACAACCTCTCTTTCTCGTCGGGTTGCAAGTATTTGTTGTTTGTGTGCAGGTGCTGCTGATTGGGTGGTGGTGATCCTCCTAATGGTTCGATAACCTTGGTTTCATAACTGTGGGAAATACTTACCGTCGCTGTGCTGCATCATCCCTTCCTCTTTGGGGAAATACCGACACAGTCTCAAGCCACGTCATTCTAGGTAAAGAAAACGTTTAAGTGTGTGTAGAGTTGTATCGGTGGCGGTATAAATTGAGGGAATATTTGCTCTACCTTTACCTCCTCGTTGGGTTTGACACGCTTATTTTTTGAAAAAGGCTACAAACGACCCCCTACACTTGCGGGTTATCAAGACCTTTTTTCTGGCGCCGTTGTCGGGGAGCAATAGCGTGGGGTGAATATTCTTGTGTGTGCTTGTTTGCTTTATCACTAAGTAATTTTTATTTTCTGTTATTAGTTGTTTTATATCTTTAGTTATGTATATGGAACAAAAAACACCAAAAAAAATTAGTGGTACTTGCTACTCATGGAGATAGGGAACCTCCTAAAACCCTCGATGCTAGTTATGTGAAACACGTTAATTACTCCTTTGATAATCCTGAGAAATCCTCATTGAACTTTATAATGGGAGACGCGTTGGATCAACGTGAGTACTTTAGGGATTATCGCTTATCTCATTAATGGAAACACTTATGGGATCAAATTAGAATATTGCAATGGTTTGCCTGGGATGCATGTTTGAAATATGATTACACTTGTTGCTCTAAGATTGAGGGTCTTCGCCTTCCCTTTCAATGTAAATTTAACAATAATAAAACCTTGGCTTCTTATGCTAAAGGTATTTATGATTATTATGATGTGGAACGAATAGAAGAAATTGTCCCTTTTAAAGGTGCTTATGAAGTTGCTTCCTTGATTGAAAAGTATGATGATGTTTCTTACAAATCTGAAATTTTTGCCATACTTAAATATTGCTATGAGAATTATGATTGAAATGATGATATTATTGAATTTATTGAGAGAATGACCGCTGCCTTGGAAGAGACTAATATTTTGCAGGAATCTTTGGAAGAAGAAATTGCTGAAACTGTGAGCTCATTAGATGAAAAAGATGAGGAGGAGAGCGAAGAACAAAATGAGGAAGAGCGGATTAGCTACCCGTGCCCACCTTATAATGAGAGTAACTCTTCAACTCATACATTATTTAATTTCCCTTCATGCTTACCGAAGGATGAATGCTATGATAATTGCTATGATCCCATGGATTCTTTTGAAATATCCCTTTTTGATGAACTTGATGCTTACTATGCTTGTGGCCAAGATGCCAATATGAACTATGCTTATGGAGATGAACTTGCTATAGTTCCTAATGTTAAGAATGAAACTGTTGCTATTACACCCACACATGATAGTCCTATTATCTTTTTGAATTCTCCCAACTACACTATATCGGAGAAGTTTGCTCTAATTAAGGATTATATTGATGGGTTGCGTTTTGCTACTACACATGACGATTTTAATGAATATAATATGCATGTGCTTGCTGCTCCTACTTTCACTTATTATGAGAGAGGAACTACATCTCCACCTCTTTATGTTTCCTGTATGATAAAATTGCAAGAAACTGTTTATACTATGCATTGGCCTTTAGTTGGTGTGCATGAATTGTTCTTTTATGATATGCCGACGCATAGGAAGAGAGTTAGACTTCGTCATTGCATGATATATGTTGCTTTGTGCTCAGTACTAAATTACAAATCATTGTTAATTAAAATTGGCTTTGATATACCTTGGGATCCGGGTGGATACATTACTTGAGCACTTTATGCCTAGCTTAATGGCTTTAAAGAAAGCGCTGCCAGGAAGACAACTCAAAAATTTTAGAGAGTCATTTTATTTGTTGTTTGCTTTTATAAAGTTTAATAACAAAAAAAATAGAGGGGAACCTAAAACTTCATAAAAAGAAAGGTGAAAGTGAGAGATATGAGCACCGTTGAAGTGGGGGCTAGCCTTGAACTTTGTTCTTGCCCGTGGAAACTTTGTGAATCTTGGATCACAGAAACTTTTCAACAAAAATAATTATCCCCTTGTACAAATCCATTGTATTATAAAAATAATGTGCCAAGATTTGCCTTTAGGATGATTAGATTACTTGTTGGTACGTGCGGTGTAAAAACAGAAACTTTGGTTGTAGTGCGTGAATTTACATTTTTTTACTGGAACATCAAAAGTTTCTGAAATTTTTACACAGTATTTCTATACAAATTTTTTATTTCTTCCTAATTTTTCAGAATTTGTGGAGTTACAGAAGTATGGTCAAAGTTCAGATTACTACAGACTGTCATGTTTAAGACAGATTCTGTTTTTGATGCATTGTTTTGCTTGTTTTGATGAAACTATCGATTTTATCGGTGGTATAATCTATGGAGAAGTTATAATACAGCAGGGATAGTGCAAATATAAAATATGTATGGGTTTGCAACAGTACTTAAAGTAGTAATTCGCTTTATTATACTAACGGATCTCACCAGTTTTCTGTTAAGTTTTGTGTGGATGAGGTGTTCAAAGATCGAGGAGGTCTCGATATGAGGAGAAGGAGGAGAGGCAAGAGTTCAAGCTTGGGTATGCCCAAGGCACCCCAAGTAAATATCCAAGGAGACTCAAGCATCTAAGCTTGGGATGTTTAACTCCTACCAACCTCCCCCCTAGGAGCATGCGTAGTAATACTTTGCTTCGAGGGCTAATAAACTTTTGCAATAAGTATGTGAGTTCTTTATGACTAATGTGAGTCCATGGATTATACGCACTCTTACCTTTCCGCAATTTGCTAGCCTCTACGGTACCGTGCATTGCCCTTTATCACCTCGAGCGTCGGTGCAAACTTCGCCGGTGCATCCAAACCCCGTGATATGATACGCTCTATCACACATAAGCCTTATTATATCTTCCTCAAAACAGCCACCATACCTACCTATTATGGCATTTCCATAGCCATTCTGAGATATATTGCCATGCAACTTCCACCGCTTCCATTTTGATGACTTGAGCATTCATTGCCATATTGCTTTACATGATCGTAAGATAGCTAGCATGATGTTTCCATGGCTTGTCCGTTTTTTGATATCTTTGCTACGCTAGATCATTGCACATCCCGATACACTGTTAGAGGCATTCATATAGAGTCATACTTTGTTCTACTATCGAGTTGTACTATTGAGTTGTAAGTAAATAGAAGTGTGATGATCATCATTATTCATTATTACAGCATGTCCCAGTGAGGAAAGGATGATAGAAACTATGATTCTCCCACAAGTCGGGATGAGACTCCGGACAAATATAAAAAGAAAAAAAAAGAAAAAAGAAAAAAAGGAAGGAAAAAATGAGAGACAAAGAGAGAAGGGGCATGCTAATTCCACACTTTTGCTTTAAAGTAGCACCATGTTTTTCATATAGAGAGTCTCCTATGTTGTCACTTTCATATACTAGTGGGAATTTCTTATTATAGAGTTAGATGCACACCCACTTAGTTTTAGTTTGAGCTTTCATACACTTATAGCTCTTCATGCATCCTTTGCATGGCAATCCCTACTCCTCGCATTGATATCAATTGATGGGCATCTCCATAGCCCGTTGATTAGCTGCTTTGATGTGAGACTATCTTCCTTTTTGTATTCTCTATATTAATGTCTACCACCGTATTCTATTCCACCCATAGTGTTATATCCATGGCTTGCGCTTATGTATTGCATGAGAGTTGAAAATGCTAAAGCGCGTTAAAAAGTATGAACCAATTGCTTGGCTGACACCGGGGTAGTACATGATTTATATTTTGTGTTAAGAAGACAGAGCATAACAAGGCTATATGATTTTGTAGGGATAGCGTTCTTTAGCCTTGATATTTTCAAAGACATGATTGTTTGTTGGGATGCCTGAGTATTAATGTATTTATGTCAAATTATAGTCTATTTCTTTGAATCACTCATGTCTTAATATTCATGCCATGATTAGACATATGATCAAGATTATGCTAGGTAGCATTCCACGTCAAAAAATATTCTTTTTTTATCATTTACCTACTCGAGGATGAGCAGGAATTAAGCTTCGGGATGCTGATACGTCTCCATCGTATCTGTAATTTTTGATTGTTTCGTGCCAATATTATACAACTTTCACATATTTTTGGCAACATTTTATATGATTTATTGGACTAATATATTGATCCAGTGCCCAGTACCAGTTCCTGTTTTTTGTGTGTTTTTTGTTTCGCAAAAATTCCATATCAAACGAAGTGCAAACGCGATAAAAATTTACGTAGAATTATTTTTGGAATATTTGTGATTTTCGGAGTTGGAATCAACACAAAAGGAGGCCCACAGCCACCATGAGAAACCGGGGCAAGCCCGAGGGCCCAGGCGCATGGTGATGTCTTGTGCTCACCTCGTAAGTCGGTTGGAGCTCTACTTCTGGCGCAAGGAAGCTTATATCCAAAAAAAACCGTGTTAAAATCTTAGCGAAATAGGAGTTAAAGATATGTGGGAATATAAGAAACGGTTTTCGGCCAGAAAACAGGAACGTGAAACGGAAGAAAACAGAGAGGGAGATCCAATCTCGGAGGGGCTCCTGCCCCTCCGCTGCCATGGAGGCCATGGACTAGAGGGGGAACTCTCCTCCCATCTAGGGGGAAGGCCAAGGAAGAAGAAGAAGTAGGGGGCTCTCTCCCCCTCTCTCCCGATGGCGCCGGAATGCCGCCGGGGCAATCATCGTGACGGCGATCTACACCAACAACTTCGCCGCCGACAACACCAACTCTCTCCCCCTCTATGCATCGGTGTAACACCTCTCTTCCCCGCTGTAATCTCTACTTAAACATGGTGCTCAACTCCATATACTATTTCCCAATGATATGTGGCTATCCTATGATGTTTGAGTAGATCCATTTTGTCCTATGGGATAATTGATGATCGTGGTTGGTATGAGTGCATATTTTATTATGGTGCTGTCCTACGGTGCCCTTCGTCTCGCGCAACCGTGAGGGATCCCCACCGTAGGGTGTTGCAATGTGTTCAAGATTTGCCTATGGAGAGTGGCGTGAGAGACAAAAGCATAGACCCGCGTAGGTGGGTTATGGCATATGAGAGTAAAGAGGACTTGATACTTAATGCTATAGTTGGGTTTTACCTGAATGATCTTTGGTAGTTGTGGATGCTTGCTAGAGTTCCAATCATAAGTGCATATGATCCAAGTACGGAAAGTATGTTAGCTCATGCCTCTCCCTCATATAAAATTGCAAGAATGGTTAGTGGTCTAGTTATCAATTGCCTAGGGACAAATAACCTTCTTGTTTGACAAAAGCTTTCTACTAAACAACTAACTTGTATTATCTTGCAATTTACTCGTAGTTTTATTCCCGCTAAGTACTTCTAGTTTTATTCGTGCAAACTTTCCTATCACCTACAAAATAGTTTCATACTTTTTCTAGGTAAAGCAAACCTTAAAGTGTGCGTAGAGTTGTATTGGTGGTCGATAGAACTTGAGGGAATATTTGTTCTACCTTTAGCTCCTCGTTGGGTTCGGCATTCTTATTTATCGAAAAAGGGTCAAACGATCCCCTACACTTGTGGGTTATCAGTAACAGTAGTTTGATAGCAAGATAATTGGTAACGAGCTAGTAATGGTAACTGTAAATAAAGTGGAGCAAGGTAGCCCAATCCTTTTGTGGCAAATGCCAGGCCAGAATAGTCTCTTATAATAGGCAAAGTATAGTTGAGGGTACATGGGAATTTCATGTAGTCACTTTCACCATGTTGGTTTGATTTGCATTCGCTACTTTGATAATTTGATATGTGGGTGGACCGGTGCTTGGGTGCTGATCTTACTTGAACAATCCTCCCACTTATGATTAACCCCCTTGCAAGCATCCGCAACTACGAGAAAAGTATTAAGATAAAATCTAACCATAGCATTAAACCTTTGGATCCAAATCATCCCCTTACGTAGTAGCGCATAAACAAGGGTTTAAGCTTCTGTCACTCTAGCAACCCATCATCTAATAACTACTCCACAATGGGTTCCCTTAGGCCCAAGGATGGTGAAGTGTCATCTAGTCGACGTTCACATGACACCACTAAGGGAATCACAACATACATATCATCAAAATATCGAACACATATGAAATTCACATGAGTACTTGCAACATGACTTCTCCCGTGACCTCAAGAACAAAGGTAACTACTCAGAAATAATATTCATGATCAAGATAAGAGGGGTACTAAATAGAATAATGGATCTGAACATATACTCTTCCACCAAATAAACCATATAGTAATCAACTACAAGATGTAATCAACACTACTAGTCACCCACAGGTACCAATCTGAGGTTCCGGTACAAAGATTGAACACAAGAGATGAACTAGGGTTTGAGAGGTGATGGTGTTGTTGAAGATGTTGATGATGATTGGCCTCCCAAAGATGAGAGGGGTGTTGGTGATGACGATGGCTTCGATTTCCCCCTCTGGGAAGGAAGTTCCCCCGGCGGAATCGCTCCGCCGGAGGGCAAAAGTGCTCCTGCCCAAGTTTCGCCACGAGACGGTGCCTTTCCATCCCGAAATTCCTCTCCTTATTTTTTTCTAGGTCAAAAGACCTTAAGTACCAGAAGATGGGCACCGGAGGTGGGTTGGGCTGAGCACAACCCACCAGGGCGTGCCTGGGGGCCTGGTGCGCCCTGTTGTCTTGTGCTCACTAGGTGGCCCCCTCCGGTAGTTGTTTGCTCCAGTATTTTTCATTTATTCCAAAATAATTCTCTGTGAAGTTTCAACTTATTTGGAGATGTGCAGAATAGGTATCTCTGATGTGCTTTTTTCAGGTCCAGAATTCCAGCTGTCGGTATGCTCCCTCTTTGTGTAAACCTTGTATATTATGAGATAAAAAGCATTAGAATCACTCCCTAAAACATTATTATGCATAAAAACATTATAAATAACAGTAGGAAATCATGATGCAAAATGGACGTATCAACCCACCGTGTCCTATACTCATGAGCGAAGCCATTAGTGAAATCTGTGCCCCCCGGGTCTATCTTTTCAACATATTGCTTTTCGATCTATGTTTTTTCGCTTTTGTTTTCAGATCTATTATTCCAAAAACCCAAAAATAACTTGCTGCACTTTTTATTTACTTATTTTATTTTGTGTTCTTGTGTGATCTATTTATCCAATCTCATACAAACTAATCTATCTCTTTACCGTGAAGAGATTGACAACCTCTCTTACGCGTTGGGTTGCAAGTATTTGTTCTTTGTGGGCAGGTACCATTTATATAGTGTTGCTTGGTTCTCCTACGGGTTTGATAACCTTGGTTTCATAACTGAGGGAAATACTTACCGTAGCTGTGCTGCATCAGCCCTTCCTCTTTGGGGAAATACCGACGCAATCTCAAGCCACGTCAAAGGAATTTCTAGCGCAGTTGCCGGGGAGACACCATCAACATCTATCAGGTTCCTAATAACAAATCTCATCTCCTTGCAATTTACATTATTTGCCATTTGCCTCTCGTTTTCCTCTCCCCCCAGTTCACAAAAAATTGTCATTTTATTCGCCCTCTTTTCCATTTGCCTTTTTCTCGTCAGATCTCTTGTTTGCTTGCAGTCTTGTTTGCGTAGTAACTATGATTCAAGAAAATACCAACTTGTGTGATTTTTCCAATACCAATAATAATAATTTTATTAGTACTCCGATTGCTCCTCCCGCCACTAGTGCGGAGTCTTGTGATATTAATGCCGCTTTGTTGAATCATGTCATGAAAGATCAATTTTCCGGTACTCCTAATGAGGATTCCGCATCCCATCTAAACATATTCGTAGAATTGAGTGATATGCAAAAGAAAAAAGATGTGGACAATGATATAGTGAAGTTGAAATTATTTCCTTTCTCCTTGTGGGATCGTGCAAAAATTTATTTTTCTTCTTTGCCTCGCAATTGTATCGATTCTTGGGATAAGTGCAAGGTGATATGTCTCCAACATATCTATAATTTTTGCTTGTTCCATGCTATTATATTATCATTCTAGGATGTTTTACAATCATTTTATAAAAAATTATATCATTTTTTGGGACTAACCTATTGACATAGTGCCAAACTGCCAGTTGCTGTTTTTGCTTGTTTTTTACTTCGCAAAAAATCAATATCAAAAGGAGTCCAATCGCGACGAAACTTTTTGGGGATTTTTTCTGGACCAGAAGACACCCAGTGGGCCAAACAACTGCTGGAGAGGTGGGCTGTGGAGAGCACAATCCACCAGGGCATGCCCGGGGGGCCCCGGCGCGCCCTGATGGGTTGTGCCCTCCTCGGCCCCCTTCCGCACCGCCTCTGATGCCTATAAATTCCCAAATATTCCAAAAACCCTAGGGGAGTCGACGAAACACAAGTCCAGCCGCCGCAAGTTCCAGAACCACGAGATCCATTCTAAACACCATCACGGAGGGGTTCATCTTCCTCATAGGTGCCTCTCCGATGATGCGTGAGTAGTCCACCATAGACCTATGGGTCCGTAGGAAGTAGCTAGATGGCTTCTTCTCTCTCTCTTATGATTCTCAATACAATGGTCTCTTGGAGATCTATTTGATGTACACTTTTGCGGTGTGTTTGTTGGGATCCGATGAATTTTGAGTTCATGATCAGTTTCTATCCATGAATATTATTTGAGTCTTGTTTGATCTCTTATATGCATGATTACTTATAGCATCGTATTTCTTCTTCGAATCTTTGGTTTAGTTAGGCCGACTAGATCGATTTTTCTTGCCATGGTAAGAGGTGCTTTGTGATGGGTTCAATCTTGCGGTGTTCTTTCCCAGTGACAGAAGGGGCAGCAAGACATGCATGTACCGTTGCTATTAAGGATAACAAGATGGGGGCTATTCCAACACGAATAGATCTTGTCTACATCATGTCATCGTTCCTATTGCATTACTCCATTTTTCCCTGAACTTAATACACTAGATGCATGCTGGATAGCGGTCGATGTGTGGAGTAATAGAGGTAGATGCAGGCAGGAGTCAGTCTATCTATCTTGGACGTGATACCTATATAATGATCATCGCCTTGGATATCGTCATGACTATTCGATTTTCTATCAATTGCCCAATAGTAATTTGGTCACCCACCGTGCGCTATACTCATGAGAGAAGCCACTAGTGAACCCTATGGCCCCTGGGTCAACTTTTCCATCATATTGCTTTCCGATCTACGTTTTTTTGCACTCTTTGTTTTCAGATCTACAAAACCAAAACCCAAAAATATATTGCTGCATATTTAATCTTTTTATTTGTGTTCTTCAGAGATCTATCTCTCCTATCTATCACTACCTAATCTATCTTATTACCGTAGAGAGATTGACAACCTCTCTTTCGCGTCGGGTTGCAAGTATTTGTTGTTTGTGTGCAGGTGCTGCTTATTGGGTGTTGGTGATCCTCCTACTAGTTCGATAACCTTGGTTTCGTAACTGAGGGAAATACTTACCGTCGCTGTGCTGCATCATCCCTTCCTCTATGGGGAAATACCGACGCAGTCTCAAGCCACGTCACAAGGATGCTTTTATTACTAAGTATTTTCCGCCCGCGAAATTATTTCCCTTAGAACTCAAATCATGATTCTTAAGCAACTTGAGCATGAACATGTTGCACAATCTTGGGTAAGAATGAAATTGATGCTAAGAAATTGTCCTTCTCATGGTTTAAATCTTTGGATGATCATACAAAAACTTTATGCGGGATTGAATTTTGTCTCTAGAAATCTTTTAGATTCCGTTGCGTGTGGTACTTTATGGAAATTACTTTGGGTGAATCTACTAAATTACTAGATGATATTATGGCAAATTATTCATAATGGCATACTCAAAGAGCACCTACTAGTAAAAAGGTTAATTCGGTTGAAGAAATTAGTACTTTGAGTGAAAAAGTTGATGCTCTTATGAACTTGGTTTCTAGTAAAAATGCTCCTATTGATCTTAATGATGTGCCTTTGTCTACTTTGATTGAGCAAAATAGTGATTTCGTAGATGTGAATTTCATCTCACGAAACAATTTTAATAACAATGCTTCTAGAGGTAATTTTAATCCTAGGCCTTTTCCTGGAAATTCCTCTAACAATTATGGTAATTCCTATGGTAATTCTTCTTACAATAATAATAGGAACCCCTCTGATCTTGCGAGTACTATTAAAGAATTTATCAATGCTCAAAAGGTTTTCAATACTACAATAGAAAAAAAGTTGAATAAGATTAATGATATGTCTAGAAGCATTGATAGAATTTCCCATGATGTAGAAAATCTCAAGTTGAAAGCTTCTGCACCTAAGATTGATGAATCAATTAAATCTTTATATGTTTCTATGGATGAAAGTAAGAAAAGAACCCCTATGCTTAGAGCTAAAAGAGAATTTTTAGAAAAAGATATTTTCTAGTGATTGCTTTCATAAAAATGATGAAGATCTTAAAGTGATTGGTGTTTCTTCTATTGATTACTTAATTATTAATATTAAAATTGATGATAAAGGGAGTTCTGAAGACTTTGAAAAAGATGAAGTTGGTGTGACCTTGAAGATATGATTGAGGACTATGAAGCGTGAAGACTTTTGTTTTCGTAGTTTCATTTCCTTTTCTTTGAGTCATAGGAAACACCGTACTATTAAAGGGGGCCGAGGTAATACTAAGGAAAATTTCCAAACTGATGCTCAACTCAAATTCTTCAACCTATCCATTCCTTCGAGTGAAGCCTTTGGAAATCTCTTACAGCTCAGTCAAGTTCTTTAGTGACAGAGACGATGATCTTCTGGTCTCTGATGAATTTGGTCTGACTGAGGTGTTAGGATTTCGCTAGTGCGAACTACCTACAAGTGAGGAACATGATAAGCCTGATGACTTTCACAGTCAAAATTCTGACCGTTGCTGGGCCAAGTGCCAGCTGTCCCCAATCATTCCTATCCACATAACGGTCATATCATTGGGGGGCATTTATGACTTATCATGTCGGGATGCACCCTGGCTATTAATAGCCGCTCCCCTCAACCACTAGCTGGTTGGCTGCTCTGCGAGAGAACTGACACTTGTCATATTGAGAGCATCCCATTCCTCTGAGGACTTTGAGAGAAAATCATCAGTGAGGAAAAACCCAAACCAAAACCTTCAAACCCAAGAGTGATTGAGCATTACTGAAGAATTTCCTGTGTGGAACCGATGCTTGTTACCTTTGAAGACTGTGCATCTTCCAGACGGTTAGGCGTAATGGTCTAGTGTATCCTGTAGTCAATTGGGGATCATGGAGTGACCTTGGTCTAGAGCTTTCCAGCAGTCAATTGTGGATCGCCGGGTGACCAGTTTGTGAGGGTTTTGGAAGTCTACCCTGAAGACTTACCACGAGTGTTGGGCGAGGTCTGTGTGACCTTAGCACAAGGAGAAGACGGTAAGGACTGTGTGTCCTGGGACTTTGTGTCTTCTGGTTTAAATACCAGGCCGCTCCGAACCAGACGTAGACTGTCACAGCAGTTGGAACTGGGTCATCAAATCATTGTCTTCATCGAGCTACCTGGTTCCATTTCCTCAACTCTTTCATTTCCACATATACTTGTTGATGAAATTGATTGTTACTGTTTGAAGAATTTGACTGAAGACTTTCTCAATTTCCTCACCTCAAATTCTTCAAGTTCCTTGTTCGTCCCCTGCTTATCCTGTATCACGCTACCTGTAAAATGTGCATGCTACATTTCTTCATGATGACTATGCTACTGCTATGTTTTGCATGCACCTGAGTACTTATTCCGCTGCTAGTTATTCATCATTTTTCAAATTCCTCAAGTTGAATTTCCTCAGTGATGAATTTGTAAAAATCGCCTATTCACCCCCCCTCTAGTCGATCCAACGAGCTCCAAGCACTGGGTGCTGAAGACATCACTGACCACGAGGTGGTGAAGAAACTGCTAAGATCTCTTGATTCCTCATTTGATACTCTGGCTTTGATGATTCAAGAATGCGCTGACTACAAGTCACTTGATCCTGCTGATATTCTCGAGAGACTCAATACTCATGAATTCCAACAAGCTGAGAAGAGAGATCTCTATGGGCCAAGCTATGGAAGATCTCGTGCTTTGAAGGCAAAAGCAATTTCCTCATCTGAAGACGAAGATTCTGATAGTAGCCTTGGTGATCCTGAAGAACTGAGTCAGGAGCTGGCTATGCTTGTGAGGAAATTCCAGAAGTTCTCAAGGAGAGGCCGATTTGGAAAATCATCAAACAGTGGATTGAGAAAATCAGATTCCTCGAGCAACTACAAGAAGAGAACTTGTCACAAATGCAAGAAGTCTGGTCATTTCATCTCTGACTGTCCTCTCTCAGAAAAAGAATCGAAGAAGAAGAAATATAAGGACTACAGTTCTGATGGCTTGAAGAAAAATAAGAAATCTTCAAAATCCTCAACTTCAAAGTCTTCATCTTCAAAGTCCTCATTGCACAAGAAGAATAGTTTCAGAAAGGCTCGAGCACTTATTGGCAAGGAAATGGATTCTGAGGAAGAATGTGAAGAATGTGAAGAATCTGATGAATCTGAGGAAGAGTCTGACTCTAGGGTGGCAAGCCTAGCCCTCGCAACTGCTTTCGTCAGCAAGTCTATCTTCAACTGTGAAGAAAATGACAACTCCAATGACTTTGACGTTAGCAATGATGACTTTGCTCCCACCTATTGCTTCATGGCAAGGAGTGCCCAGGCAACCATAGAATGCCCTGTCTTTGATGGATCTGATTATCCCAAATGGAAAGTCTTCATGCGGAAGCACCTCATATCGAAGAATAGCGAGCTGTGGACTGTCACTGAGCTTGGACTGACTGATCTCTGCAAGATGGCCAATGCTGATGACATTCATAAGTACACACAGCTAGACGCCCAGGCGAAGAATATCATTTACTCCAGCTTGTCAAAGATCATGTTCAGAAGCATCACCCATCTTCATACTGCTAAGCTCATCTGGGACATGCTCTCTGATGTTCATGAAGGCTATTGCATTCGACAAGATTCCAGGTTCATCGAATACAAGAACTTCCTCAAATCGAAGAAGACTGATCAATCTTCATTTTCCTCATCCATGTGCCTCATGGCAAAAGGATCAAAGGTACTCTCACATCATTCCTCGTCTGAATCAAGTGAAGATGAATCTGATGAATATGTGAAACCTAGCTATGCTAAACTTGCTAATATTGCCACTAATCAACAAAGTGCCATTGAAAAACTTCAGAAACAGCTAGACAAAAGCGATGATCTATTGAATGAGGAAGTGGATCGAACTCAAACTCTGTCTGATGATCTCAAAAGTCTTCAGACAAAGTATGATAACCTTCAGAGTCACCTCAATGCTCTCTTAGTTGATCATGAGAAGCTTTCTTATGAATTTCTTCTAAGAAAGCAAGATCTTGAAAAACTAAGAGTGTCACATGAGGATCTCCAAAGGGAAAACGATTCCTTACTGGCTCAACAGATCAGTACTGCTCAGGAAGAATTTGCTCCACCATGTCTGAAATGCATTGAACGTGAAACGGCTAATTCCTCACCAGAATCTTCAAATGCTTCTATTACTACAAATTCTTCAACTGTCCCTGTGGTCACAAATTCCTCATCTGAGGATACCACAAGTATCACTGACGAAAATGCAGGGTTGAAGGAATTGTAGGCATGTACAAAAGTCTCAAAGGGCATCAAACCCTTTGCGATGTGCTCAAAAAACAGATTCTGAACAGGAACCCTAGAAAAGAGGGTATTGCATTTGTGAGGATACTCAATGCTGATGGATCCTACTGGACGCCTGAGCAGTATCCCAAAACCTCATGGGTTACTGCAAAAGGACCTCTTGTGGATCCATCCACTTTATCTGGTTTTACTTGTGAAACTTCATATTCCTCTGATGAGTCACTTGACTCCAACTTCAAATTCTTCAAAAATCAGAAAGGTGAAGTATTTGCCAGATTTGTTGGAACTAACTGCAGGAGTGGTTCAGCTATGAAGAAAATCTGGGTTCCTAAGAGCTTCCTGGAAAATCTTCAAGCGAATGTCCTCACGACACCTCCCTTGAAGAAAAGGAAACCCAGACCAAATTCCTCATATGGTCCAAAGTCTTCACTTGGATCAAATTCCTCATATGATCAAATGCATCATTCTCATGCTAATGCATCTGTTTTGCAGGGAAAATCTAAGAGTTCTGAATATGTGCATTATTCTTCAAATCATTATGTTCATAAGTCTTCAAAGAATTTCTCTGCTTATTCATTTGAGTACTCTAACCCCAGTCCTGTGAAAAGGAGTGCACTATCTTCAATGCCTCCATTCTCATATGGTGCTCGCAGAATGATG
This sequence comes from Elymus sibiricus, assembly GCA_039707655.1. Taxonomy (NCBI): domain Eukaryota; kingdom Viridiplantae; phylum Streptophyta; class Magnoliopsida; order Poales; family Poaceae; genus Elymus; species Elymus sibiricus. The sequence goes on along the minus strand of CM077675.1, from coordinate 455,282,580 downwards.
AACTCTTTGCCACCCCTTCAAATGTGGGTGGTGAAGAAATTGAACTAACTCCTTATGCAGGGTCAGGTGTCCAGACGAACCTGAACGTCTGATGAATTTGCTGGAGACCTGAGGAAATGCATGAAAGGACGCAAGCTAATCATGCAGAAATGAATCCCTCATTTCTCATGGCCTCACTTTGCTTTATTTACTAAACTGTGTGATGAAATTTTGTCTGATGAATTTGCTGTCATATTCTTCACTCTGAAGCACATGAGCTCATAAATTATACTAATTCATCTGCAGGATGTACCTCCAAAAGCTACTGAGTGGGTCCTTGACAGTGGTTGCACAAACCATATGACTGATGACAAGAATCTACTGATGAATTTGCCACTTGCTCCATCTCATTTGAAGCACATCACCTACGCTGACAATGGAAAAAGCAAGGTATTGGGTCTAGGTAAGGTTGCAATCTCCAAGGATCGTCACATGGATAAGGTGATGCTTGTCGTATCCCTTGGGTTCAACCTTATGTCAGTCTCAATGCTTTGTGATCTTGATATGGTTGTCATATTTGGAAAATATCGCTGTGTTGTCATCATGGAAACTGACCATTCCAAAGTCTTCGAAGGCTTTAGAAAAGGAGACTTGTATATTGTTGATTTCTCTACAGGTCCTCAGCCTGCCACGTGCCTACTTGCAAAATCCTCAGAAGGCTGGCTGTGGCATCGATGACTTGGACATGCTTGTATGAGGAATTTGCACACGCTCGCGAAGAAAAAGCATGTCATAGGCATCGAAGGCGTCAAATTCCTCATAGATCATCTCTGTGGTGCTTGTGAGTCTGGAAAGATGACCAGATCCAAGCATCCCTCGAAGACAATCATGACGACAACTCAACCTTTTGAATTGCTTCACATGGATCTCTTTGGCCCCACTCATTATTCCTCACTAACCAATTCTTCAAGTCTATATGGCTTTGTCATCGTTGATGATTATTCTCGATACACTTGGGTGCACATTATTACGTACAAAACTAAAGTGTAGGATGTCTTCAAACAATTTTCTTCAAGGGCCTCAACAAACTTTGGTGTGAAGATCAAGCATATCAGGAGTGATAATGGGACTAAGTTCAAGAATACTAATCTTGATGATTATCTTGATGAACTTGGTATTACTCATGAACTATCTGCTCCATATACTCCTCAGCAGAACGGCATTGTGGAACGCAAGAACATGACTCTTGTTGAAATGGCTCACACCATGCTTGATGAATACAAGACTCCACGTCGCTTCTGGCCTGAGGCAATCGATACAACATGCCATATCATCAACATGGTATATCTTCACAAATTCTTCAAAAAGACATCATATGAACTTATGACTCGTAAGAAACCAAATGTAAGTTATCTCAAAGTCTTCAGTGCAAAATGTTGGATTAGAGATCCTCACCACAGTTCTAAATTTGCACCAAAAGCACATGAAGGTTTTATGCTTGGTTACGGAAAGGACTCGCACACCTACAGAGTCTTCAACTCCTATCATCACAAGGTTGTTGAAACTGTAGATGTGCGGTTCGATGAAACTAATGGCTCGCAAAGAGAGCAACTGCCTTCTGTGACAGATGAAATGTCTCCTGAAGAATCCATCAAGCAAAGGGCCACTGAAGATATTGTACCCATTGAGCAAATTCCTCAACCTATTGAGGAAGTCATTCCAATAAATGAAGACATTCATGCTGATACACCTGAAGAAATTGATGCTGGACAAAATCCTCAACGTCGTCAACCTGCTCACCCAAGAGTTGCAAAAGAAGTGCAGATTGACAAAATCATCGACGACATCAATGCACCAGGTCCTCTCACTCGCTCAAGAGCTTCACACTTGACTAACTTTTGTGGGCATTTTGCTTTTGTCTCTATGATAGAGCCCACCAAAGTTGATGAAGCTTTCAAGGAGCCTGAGTGGATTCAAGCTATGCAAGAGGAATTGCATCAATTCAAGCTCAACAAAATGTGGGAACTTATCACGCGGCCAGATCCTCGCAAGCATAACATCATAGGTACCAAATGGATCTACCGCAACAAGCAAGATGAAAATGGCCTTGTGGTAAGAAACAAGGCTCGTCTTGTAGCTCAAGGCTAAACACAGGTTGAAGGAATTGACTTTGATGAAACTTTTGCACATGTTGCTAGACTTGAAGCTATTCGCATACTGCTTGCCTATGCTAACCATCATGATATCACTTTATATCAAATGGATGTGAAAAGTACATTCCTCAATGGTAAGCTTGAGGAAGAAGTATATGTTGCAAAACCCCCAGGTTTTGAAGACCCTAAGCATCCTGACAAAGTCTTCAAACTCAACAAAGACCTCTATGGCCTCAAGCAAGCCCCTCGGGCGTGGTATGACACTTTGAAGGAATTCCTCATGAAGAAATGCTTCAAACCCGGTTCACTCGACCCAACTCTTTTCACTAAATCCTATGACAATGAACTGTTCATATGCCAAATATATGTTGATGATATTATCTTTGGCTGTACTGATAAACGCTATAGTGATGAATTTGCCTATATGATGAGTGAAGAATATCAAATGTCTATGATGGGAGAGTTGAAATTCTTCTTAGGTCTTCAAATTCGTCAACAAGAAAATGGCATCTTCATCTCTCAAGAGAAATACCTCAAGGATGTTCTGAGGAAATTCAACATGCACGAATGCAAAGGCGCCAAAACACCAATGCCTTCAAAAGGTCACCTCCGCACTGACGAAAATGGTAAAGATTTCGATCAGAAGGTATACCGCTCCATGACTGGCTCTCTATTGTATCTATGTGCATCTAGGCCTGATATTATGCTAAGTGTTTGCATGTGTGCCCGTTTCCAAGCAACACCGAAGGAATCACACCATAAGGCTGTGAAACATATTCTTCGATACTTAGCTCACACACCAACACTTGGACTATGGTATCCCAAGGGATCAAATCTTCACCTCTTCGGATACTCAGATGCTGACTATGCTGGTGATCGTGTGGACCGCAAGTCAACCTCAGGCACATGTCATTTCCTCGGTCGATCCTTAGTCTATTGGTCATCAAAGAAGCCGAACTGCATGTCACTTTCCACTGCTGAAGCTGAGTACATTGCTGCTGGTTCCTGCTGTGCTCAACTGCTGTGGATGAAGCAAACCCTCAAGGATTATGGCATCAAGGTGAAGAATGTGCCTCTCTACTGTGACAATGAGAGTGCCATCAAGATTGCTAATAACCCAGTTCAGCACTCGAAGACCAAGCACATCCAGATTCGTCATCATTTTCTTTGAGATCATGTACTCAAGGGCGACATCTCCATCGACCACATTCCCACTGAAGAACAACTGGCAGATATCTTCACTAAGCCCTTGGATGAAAAGAGATTTTGCAAGTTGCGGTGTGAGCTAAATATCTTAGAATCTTCAAACGTTCTTTGATAGGACACACATCCTAACACTTATGCAAAATTGATGACTTTGATGTGCAACACACGAAGTAACGTTTTTCTTCAATCAATGAAGAATAACTCTCTAAGTGTGAAGAAATTAGTGAAGAATTTGATTCTTAGAACCCTACGACAATTGTACGCGGTGTCTGAAATCATCATTCTTATACGGTGGGTCACACCACCAACCATAGTTGAAATTCTTCAAAGTTGAGTTTTTCATCATTTTGCAAAGTCTTCAATTTGACAATTTCTTCAAGTTTGCAAACTCCTCAACTTTTCAAACTCTTCAAACTATGAAACTGATGTTCTTAAATATATATATATATATATATATATATATATACATTTGAGTTTTCAATGTCCTCAACAGCATTCACTTATTGCTTATTATTCAAGTTGATTTTCATCTAAGTGAATGTGATCGGACCCGTTCCCCCTCTCTGCCAAACTCAACCCAATCTATTAACAATTTTTTCATATGCATTCTACTTTGAAACTTGTTCAAAGTCTTCACTGTGTCCTTGTCAGCGGAAGAATTTGCGAACAAATTTTTTGAAAATCTTCACTATCATTTTTTTTTCGGGGTTTCCCGCTCAAACCGTTACGATTCCCACGGCTGGATATACTCAAATCTACCACTATCTTCACCTCCCAGTTATGGGTGACACATGTCGCATGGAGTGCAAGGGTCAGGGGCAATCTGGTCCGAAGTCTTCGGGCCGGTTGGTTTTTACTGCTGCTATAAATACCCCCTCCCCTTTTACCTTGCTCGGTTACTCCTCACCTCCATATCTCCCGAGCACAGACCTTGCGCCACCGCAAACCTCATCGTCGCCAGAGAGGAAGAGCTTCACTGCCTCAACCTCACCGTCGCCGTACTCGCATCGGACGCGGAAATCTTCACTCCGCCGACGCTGTAGCTGTCTCCCTCTGCCAAGTTAGGGCGTGGGACATCCGAACTGACGAACATCCAAGATCCATTTCACTGTTCGTCGTGTTCTTCACCAAGGGTAAATAAATTAATTTTACTGCCCTCGTTTGATCTTCAATTCTTCTAGCAAATCCTCAAATGTGTTTATTCCTCAAGAATCTCCTTCTTAAACACCTCTCATGTTCATTCCATTGATGATTTCCTATGAAATGATTTTCTTCAAGATTCCTCAATTGTGTGAATCATCATATTTGCACAACTCTGGAACCTAAGACAAAGAACTCTTAGTGAAATTCCTCAAGCCGTCTAAATGGTCAAATTCCTCAACTTGATGTATTTTGAAATTTTTTCTGAGAACGCATATGACCTCTTCAAATTCCTCGTACGTATACTCTGTTCACAGGTACAAAAATGTCTGCTGATGAATCACTAGGTTCTCATCAAGTTAACTCATTTGCAACATTTCTTGAGGAAAAACTTCAAACCTCCTCAGAATCATCAAGAGTGCAAAGTCATCAACTGAGGAATATGGCTGACAGCAAAAGACCACAGAAAGGTGGTAAGAAGGCAGAGCAAAATACTGCCTTTGATATTCCTGAACCATTGTATGCTACGTATGTTGGAAATATGCCCTAGAGGCAATAATAAATTGGTTATTATCATATTTCCTTGTTCATGATAATCGTTTATTATCCATGCTATAATTGTATTGATTGGAAACTCAAATACATGTGTGGGTACATAGACAACACTATGTCCCAAGTAAGCCTCTAGTTAACTAGCTCGTTGATCAAAAGGATGGTGAAGGTTTCCTAGCCATGGACATGAGATGTTAATTGATAACGGGATCACATCATTAGGAGAATGATGTGATGGACAAGACCCAAACTATAAACGTAGCATATGATCGTGTCAGTTTATTGCTATTGTTTTCTGCATGTCAAGTATCTGTTCCTATGACCATGAGATCATGCAACTCCCTGACACCGGAGGAATACCTTGTGTGTATCAAACGTCGCAACGTAACTGGGTGACTATAAAGGTGCTCTATAGGTATCTCCGAGGGTGTCTGTTGGGTTGGCATGGATCAAGACTGGGATTTGTTACTCCGTGTGACGGAGAGGTATCTCAGGGCCCACTCGGTAATACAACATCACAATAAGCCTTGCAAGCAAAGTGACTAAAGAGTTAGCCACAGGATCTTGTATTACGGAACGAGTAAAGAGACTTGCCAGTAACGAGATTGAACTAGGTATAGAGATACCGACGATCGAATCTCGGGCAAGTAACATACCAAAGAACAAAGGGAACAGCATACAGGATTAACTGAATCCTTGACATAGAGGTTCAACCGATAAAGATCTTCGTAGAATATGTGGGAACCAATATGGGCATCCAGGTCCCGCTATTGGTTATTGGCCGTAGAGGTGTCTCAGTCATGTCTACATAGTTCTCGAACCCGCAGGGTCTACACACTTAACGTTTGGTGACGATTAGTATAGTTGAGTTATTGTGTTGGTGACCGAAGGTTGTTCGGAGTCTCGGATAAGATCCCGGACATGACGAGAATCTCTGGAAGAGTCCGGAGGTAAAGATTGATATATGTGATAATAGTGTTTTGATCTCCGGAAGGGTTCCGGAATCCACCGGAAGGGGTTCCGGATGTTTGCCGAAGTGTTCGGGTGCAGCAACACTTTATATGGGCCAAAGGGGTAAATCCCATGAGGTATTGGGAAATGCAAAAGGAAGTTTTGTTGCTGCCTTAAGAGGTACTACCGCTGGTAAGGCAGTACTACTACTCAAAGAGGTACTACCGCTGGTAAGGCAGTACTACCGCTCAAAGAGGTACTATCGCTGGTAAGGCAGTACTACCGCTCAAAGCAGTACTACCGCTTGTGTGAAGCGGTACTACCGCTCAAGCGGTACTACCGCTTGGGAGTAGTACTACCGCTTGTGCGCGATATTGCTGGAATTCGAGTGGGACTCTTTCCTTGCGGGCAAAACCGACCTTGTGCGGGCAAAACCGACCTTGTGGAGGTTTTCTTTCCAAGTTTAGACCCCAGGACTCAACATATAAATAGAGGGGCAGGGCTAGTACACGGGACACATCAAGATTTCCCAAGCCGTGTGCCGGCAACCCTAACCCTCTATTTCCTCTCGTCACAATCTCCGTAGTGCTTGGCGAAGCCCTGCAGAGATTGTTCCTCACCATCATCACCACGCCGTCGTGCTGCTGGAACTCATCCACTACTTCACCATCGCTCGCTGGATCGAGGAGGTGAAGGCGTCATCAAGCCGTACGTGTGTTGAACATGGAGGTGCCGTCCGTTCGGCGCTAGATCGGAAGGACCGTGATCAGGATCGCGAGACGATTCGTGATTTGATCGCGAGATGGATCGTGATGGGATCGCGGGACGCTCGGCGATTTGGATCGCGAAGACGTTCGACTACATCAACCGCGTTTCTTAAACGCTTCCGCTTAGCGATCTACAAGGGTATGCAGATTCACTGTCCCTCTCGTAGATGCTCATCACCATGGATAGATCTTGCATGTGCATAGGAAATTTTTTGTTTCCCATGCATCGTTCCCCAACAGTGGTATCAGAGCTAGGTCTATGTGTAGATGAGATCACGAGTAGAAACACAAAAGAGTTTGTGGGCGTTGATATTCAGATTGCTTCCTCCCTTGGTCTTTTCTTGTTTCGGCGGTATTGTGGGATGAAGCGGCCCGGACCAACATTACTCGTACGCTTACGAGAGACCGGTTCCATCAACTGACATGTAACTTCGTTGCATAAAGATGGCTGGCGGGTGTCTGTTTCTCCCACTTTAGTCGGATCGGATTTGACAAAGGCGGTCCTTGAGAAGGTTGAAAAGCAATTTTTGTATCACCGTTGTGGTTTTTGCGTAGGTAAGAATTGTTCTTGCTAGATACCCGTAGCAGCCACGTAAAACTTGCAACAACAATTAGAGGACGTCTAACTTGTTTTTGCAGGGTATGTTGTGATGTGATATGGCCAATTACATGATGAGATATATGTGATGTATGAGATGATCATGTATTGTATAGAATATCACGACTTGCATGTCGATGAGTACGGCAACTGGCAGTTGCCATAGAGTTGTCTTTAATTATTTTTGCCGTTTTGCTTTACTTTATCGCTATGAGTTAGCAATAGTCATGGAAGCAACAGTCGGCGCGACAACCTCATGGCGACACGTTGATGGAGATCAAGATGATGGAGATCATGGTGTCATGCCAGTGACGATGGAGATCATGCCGGTGCTTTGGAGATGGAGATCAAAAGCACAAGTTCATGGCCATATCATGTCACTTAAGAATTGCATGTGATGTTAATCCTTTTTATGCATCTTATTTTGCTTAGGACGACGGTAGCATTATAAGGTGATCCCTCACTTAAATTTCAAGATAAAATTGTATTCTCCCCGAGTGTGCACCATTGCGAAAGTTCGTCGTTTCGAGACACCACGTGATGATCGGGTGTGATAGACTCTACGTTCACATACAACGGGTGCAAGCCAGTGTTGCACATGCAAAACACTCGGGTTAAACTTGACGAGCCTAGCATGTACAGACATGGCCTCGGAACACAAGAGACCGAAAGGTCGAACATGAGTCATATAGTAGATATGATCAACATGAAGATGTTCACCATTGAAACCACCTCAACTCACGTGATGATCGGACTTGAGTTGGTGGATTTGGATCATGTGTCACTCGAATGACCGGAGGGATGTCAATTTGAGTGGGAGTTCTTAAGTAATATGATTAATTGAACTCATTATCATGAACATAGTCAAAAAGTCTTTGCAAATTATGTTGTAGATCACTAGCTCGCGCTGTAGCTCCCCTGTGTTTTTATATGTTCCTAGAGAAATAGAGTTGAAAGATGATGGTAGCAATAATGCGGACTGGGTCCGTGATCTGAGGATTGTCCTCATTGCTGCACAGAAGGCTCATGTCCTTAATGCACCGCTCGGTGCGCCACCCCCCTCAAGCGTCATCTGTAGATGTTATGAACATCTGACAGACACGTTCTGATGACTACTTGATAGTTCAGTGCGTCATGCATTACGGCTTAAAATTGAGGCTCCAAAACGTTTTGAACGTCACGGAACATATGAGATGTTCTAAGAGCTGAAATTGGGATCTCAGGCTCGTGCCCGTGTTGAGAGGTATGAGACCTCCAACAAGATTCTTTGCCTGCAAGATAAAGGAGAATAGCTCAATCGGTGAGCATGTGCTCAGATTGTCTGGGTGCTATAATCGCTTGAATCGAGTGGGAGTTGATCTTCCCGATAAGATAGTGATTGATATAGTTCTCCAAGTCACCGTGACTAAGCTACTAGAGCTTCGTGATGAACTATAAAATGCCAGGGATGGAAATTATGATCCCTGAGCTATTCGTGATGTTTGACACCGCGAAGGTAGAAATCAAGAAGGAGCATCAAGTGTTGATGGTTAGTAAAACCACTAGTTTCGAGAAGGGCAAGGGCAAGGAGGGAAACTTCATGGATGGCAAGTCAGTTGTTGCTCCAGTGAAGAAACCCAAGGTTGAACCCAAAACCCGAGACTAAGTGCTTCTATTATGAGGAGAACGGTCGCTGAAGCGGAACTGCCCTAGATACTTGGTAGATAAGAAGGCTGGCAACGTCGACATAAGTATATTTGATATACGTGTTATTGATGTGTACCTTGCTAGTACTCCTAGTAGCACCAGGGTATTGGATACCGGTTTGGTTGCTAAATGTTAGTAACTCGAAATAAAAGCTACGGAATAAACGGAGGCTAGCTAAGGGGGAGGTGACGATGAGTGTTGGAAGTGTTTCCAAGGTTGATGTGATCACCATCGCGCGCTCTCTCTACCTTTGGGATTAGTGATGAACCTAAATAAATGTTATTTGGTGTTTGCGTTAAGCATGAACGTGATTAGATCATGTTTATTGCAATACGGTTATTCATTTAAGTTGGAGAATAATGGTTATTCTGTTTACATGAATAATACCTTCAATGGTCATGCACCCAATAAGAGTGGTTTATTGAATCTTGATTGTAGTGATACACATGTTCATAATATTGATGCCAAAAGATACAAAGTTAATAATGGTAGTACCACATACTTGTGGCACTGCCACTAAATGTCATATTGGTGTAAAGCGCATGAAGAAACTCCATGTTGATGGATCTTTGGACTCATTCGATTTCGAATCGGTTGAGACATGCGCACCATGCCTCATGGGCAAGATGACTAAACCCCGTTTTCCGGTATGATGGAGCGGGCAATTGACTTATTGGAAATGATACATGTTGATGTATGCGGTCCAGTGAGTATTGTAGTGTGCGGTGGATATCATTATTTTCCTACCTTCACTGATGATTTGAGTAGATATGGGTATATTTACTTAATGAAACACAAGTCTGAATCGTTTGAAAAAGTTCAAGCAAAATTAGAGTGAAGTTTGAGATCATCGTGACAAGAAGATAAAATTTCTACGATATGATCGTGGAGGTGAATATCTGAGTTACAAGTTTGGTATACAACTTAAGACAATGTGGAAGTTGTTTCACAACTCACGCCACCTGGAACACCATAGTGTGATGGTGTGTCCGAACGTCGTAGTCATGCTCTATTGGATATGGTGCGAACTATGATGTCTCTTATCGATTTACCACTATCGTTTTAGGGTTATGCATTAGAGACAACCACATTCACTTTAAAAGAGGCACCATCTAAGTCCGTTGAGATGACACCGTATGAATTTTGGTTTGGCGGAAACCTAAGCTGTCATTTCTTAATGTTTGGGGCTGCGACGCTTATGTGAAAAATGGTTTTTCACGTAATGAACTTGAACCCAAAGCGGACAAATGCATCTTCATATAATACCCTAACGTAACAGTTGGGTAAACCTTCTATCTTAGATCCAAGCACAAAGTGTTTGTTGCTAAAACGGGTCCTTTCTCGAGAAAGAGTTTCTTTCGAAAGATTGAGTGGGAGGAAGATAGTACTTGATGAGGTTGTTGAACCTTTACTTCAACCTGAGAGTAGCGCAGCGCAGAAAGATGTTTCTGTAGAGCCTACATCAGTTGAAGAGGAAGTTAATGATGATGATCATGAAACTTCGGATCAAGTTACTATCGAACCTCGTAGGTCGACAAGGATGCGTACTGCTCCTAAGTGGTATGGCAACCCTGTCTTAGAGGTCATGTTGTTGGACAACGACAAACCTACGAGCTATGGAGAAGCGATGATGGGCCCGGATTCCGAAAAATGGTTAGAGGCCATGAAATCCGAGATGGGATCCATGTATGAAAACAAAGTATGGGCTTTGGAAGTATTACCTGAAGGGCGAAAGGCCATTCAGAACAAATGGATCTTTAAAAGGAAGACGGATGCGGACGGTAATGTCACCGTCTATAAAGCTTGACTTGTGGCAAAGGGTTTATCACAAGTTCAAGGAGTTGACTACGATGACTACGATGAGACTTTCTCACCCGTAGCGATGCTAAAGTCTGTTGGAATTATGTTAGCAGTTGCTGCATTTTTCGATTATGAAATCTGGCAGATGGATGTCAAAACATCGTTTCCTTAACGGTATCCGTGAGGAAAGGTTGTATGTGATACAACCAGAAGGTTTTGTCAGTCCTAAGGATGCTAAAATGTATGCAAACTCCAGCGATCCTTCTATGGACTGGAGCAAGCATCTCGGAGTTGGAATATACGCTTTGATGAGGTGATCAAAGTTTTTGAGTCTATACAAAGTTTATGAGAAACTTGTATTTACAATAAAGTGAGTGGGAGCACTATAGAATTTCTGATAAGTATATGTGGATGACATATTGTTGATCAGAAATGATGTAGAATTTCTGGAAAGCATAAAGGGTTGTTTGAAAGGAGTTTTCAAAGGAAAACCTAGAATGAAGCTACTTAAATATTGGGCATCAAGATCTATAGAGATAGATCAAGACGTTTGATAAGACTTTCAATGAGTACATACCTTGACAAGATTTTGAAAGAGTTCAAAATGGACCAGTCAAAGAAAGAGTTCTTGCCTGATTTGTAAGGTGTGGAGTTGAGTGAGACTCAAAGCTCGACCACGGCAGAATAAAGAGAGAGGACGAAGGTCGTCCCCTATGCCTTATCCATAAGCTCTGTATAGTATGCCATGCTGTGTACCGCACCTGATGTGTGCCTTGCCATGATTCTGTCAAGGGGTACAAGAGTGATCCAGGAGTGGATCACTGGACAGCAGTCAAGATTATCCTTAGTAATTAGAGGACTAAGGAAATATTTCTCGATTATGGAGGTGATAAAGAGTTCGTCGTAAAGGGTTACATCGATGCAAGCTTTGACACCTATCCGGACGACTCTGAGTAGCAGTCAGGATACATATAGTGGAGCAGCGACTACTAGAAAAATGGCTATAGCCAATATCCCTATTAGTGGCGCACCATGGTGGTGGTGCGCCACTGCTATATAGCAGTGGCGCACCAGAAATAGGTGCGCCATTGTTATTTTTTTAATAGTGGCGCACCTTTAGTCCAATGCGCCATTGCTATTTTTTCCCCGGGTCCACCCCCTTCCCCAGGCTTACCAATGGCGCACCTTTGACAGGTGCGCCATTGCTATTTTAGATAGCAATGGCGCACCTGGCAAAGGTGCGCCATTGGTAGGGCGTAGGTGTGGCGCACCAGACGTGGTGCGCCAGTGCTAACTCTGTCCCTTTGACTTATTTGACTTGGTCGATTGCCTCCACTGGCCAAATCGAACTCAAACCCCCGCGCCTCCCCGACCGATGCCGCCCCGCCGCCTCCTCGTCGCCTCGCCTCTCCCCGCTGGCCGTCTCGCCCTCCCCGCCCTCCCTATTCGCCTCCGTCGAGAGCGGCGCTCGTCGGTGCCATATGGCGGCCGGTCGCACGCACGCACGTGTGCATCTCCACGGAGGCGGCGGCGAGGCCCATCAGATCCAGCGCGGGAATGCCATCCTTGATAGCGACAAGCGCACGAGGAGTGACGGCGAACCGGAGCTGGACGGCGCAGTGGGTTGCAAGTGCAAAAAACCCGCCAAGCTTAGGGAGTAGACCGCGGCGGCGCCGCACGCCGTCGACAATCCCTTAGGTAATAACCCACTGACCTCCTTCCTTATCATTAGGGTTCTTAAGGATTGGGGGAAAAATCACTTAGGGTTTCGGATTTTGGGGATTTGTCTTAGGATTTGCATAAATTCGACTTATCCCCTTCCATTATATGCTCAGTCCGAAAACCCTTACCTTAATTTGGGGAGAATTGAGAAATTTGGTACCTAGGGTTTCATAGAATTGGGGAAAAGTTAGGATTTAGCCAATTAATCTAATTTCCCCTCTTAATTGACTTTATTCATGAAACCCTAGCTTTACAACTTACTGATGCAGGTAGTGAGCAAGAACAGGGCACAAACATGAGAGATTTGGGCCAAGACTTAAGGATTTATCAACTAGGGTTTCGGGATTTGGGGATTTTACTTAAAATTTCCATAATTTGCTGTAATCCCCACCTGATCTAACTTAAAACCTGAAGCCCTAGGTCATTAGCTTGCTTATGTTGATGCATAAGCATAATCAGGGCATGAAATTGAATACTTTAGGGCTAAAACTTAGGTAATTTTGGGCTAAAGTAAAATCAACCTTATCTTAAACATAAGAACAACCAATCATAAGCATGATATGCTTGCACAGAAGCATCTAGGGCATATACCTTAGCTTAGCAAACAACATACACACATGAATATGTGCATATGCCCTTGACAGCAGCAAATTGAACATAAAAGGGGCTTGCTAAGAGTAAGTATAAACATAAACATAATAACTTGAGGCATGTGCCCTTAGATCAAATGCATATAGACATGAAAAAAAAACTTAAAATGGACTCAACCTTGAGCAAGAAGGCTCTGGTGCCATTGTTGGATCTCTAGGATCATTTAGCACAAGTTTTGAGCCACAAAACTTAAGGGATGGATTTTACCTTAATCTGGTTTCACCCATCTCTTCCTCTTAGCTCAACACCCCCAAGAGCTTGGTCTGGTGGCTGTGAAGTACCCTTCCCGGTGCTCCAGCATAGGCTTGATCAGCAGCCTGATTTTCTTGAGAGAGAGAGAGAGCAAAGTGAGTGAGTGTGTATGTATTTGCTTAGAGCAGTAGCAGCAGCAAAACAGCAGCCGTAGCTACAGGCAAGTATTCAGAGTTGAGAAAACAGAGCAAAACCAGAGGAAAGCTAGCTACAAGCAAGCACAATTGCAGCTTGCATCTACATGTATCAGTTCTGATTGTCCCTAGGAGTGTCACGGCTCGCTGATAATTGCAGGCTGGAGCATTGAGTATGCAATCCAGGCCCTTGGCTCAAAAGACAGACAAAATTAACAGCATTATCATCAAGGGATCTCCCGTGGCGGTGGTAGCTTTACAACTCAACTACATGAGAAGATGGCACACGGGAAATAACAAATTCCAACTGTCTTAATTTCTTCCAATGCTATCTTAGTGATGTAGCTAGTAGAACCAAGATGAAGTTAGGAAGTACTAATATTCTTGAGTTAATAAATCTGTTCAGGTGATAATAGGAAGCAACCCTGGAAATATTTAGAAATGAGGAAGAAGATAGTTGTGCCAGAAGTTTAGCTTCTTTAAGTAGAGCTGTAGACCTAATTATGTTTCCCTGGTAGAAGTAGACCCAAATGTAGTTTTGTAGTGCTAAAGCAACCCCGACCACTTTTCGCACCCTATTTCTGAATATTTGTAGAGTTTTCTGAATATTATGTATTTGATTTTAAACTAGCTTTTGCAAACCCAAAATTTGGAAAACTGGGCATAACAGCCCCAGTTTCGCCCTTTCTGCAGTTAGGTTCAAACTACTGCTGCTGCTTATGAAACTTCCCGCGATGACAGAGCAAAGGTGAGGATGCTTGACTGTCAAAACTGAAATTTTGAGATCTTCTTGTGAAACTGAGAAACCGAGATCAGCTTGTAAACATAGCGTGAAGATCCTGGCTATTACTGTGAAGTTCTCAAGGTGATCTGCTTCTAAACTGAGACTTTGCATTTCCAGGTAATTTCCAGAACTTGAGTTGTTCCATTGCTTTGTTTCGATGTTCACTAGCTGTAAAATTTAGTTAATAAGAACTTCCACTGATTCATCACTTTCTGCAGTCCTCTATTTCGGATTACACTACTGTCATAATTTTCAGTTTGTAAAACAAAGAAGTGTATTTTCCATTGTGAAACCGAGAAGTGTATTTTCCATTTGGAGTAATTTTCAGTTTGTAAAATTGGAGTACTGCAGAAACAAAATTTGAAATAGAAATAAAATAAGCTTCGTCACTGTGATGCTTTGTCACTGCTACAAATCTTACCATTTTAGTACAGTCTGGAGTACCATTACAAATCTGGGAGTACTGGTACAAATCTGGATTTCGGCCTTAAGTACAGTTACAAATCTGACCATTTAAGAACAGTTTGGAGTACTATTACAAATTTGAATTTTGGAGTACTAGTACAAATCTGAATTATGGCCTTAAGTACAGCTACAAATCTTACCATTTAAGTACAGTTTGGAGTAATATTACAAATTTGACAGTTTGGAGCAATATACACTGATACTGAACTTTTCTCTAACTGAACCAGATCATATTCTCTAATTGGACACACTACTGCCATGGCACTACAAACTTGCTTTCCAGTAAACAAATACCTGTCATACTGAAACCTGAAACTTGCAGGTTTCAACGCACACACACTGCAGTAATTACTGAAACCTGAAACTTCCAGGTTTCAACGCACACACACTCCAGTAATTACTGAAACCTGAAACTTGCAGGTTTCAACACAATACTGCAGTAGTGTTTATACTTTTTGTTTTTCTTCATGCACTTTTTGTTTTTCTTCGTGGACAGGCGGCGGACCTGTTCATGGGCGGGTAGCGGAGGTCCTGTTCGTGGGCGGGCTCGTCGGGCTCATGACCTACTCGTCGGCGGTTCAGAACCTTCTCCTTGTGCAATGTGGATGGTATCACTGTCTAGGAACATTGACTGAAAATCAATTTGTTTGTCAGCATGATATGGACTAGTACTGTCAATGGGATTTCTGTCTTTAAATTCAGGTATTGGAGATGATCAAGTGGTGATAAAAAGAGTGAAGTGAAGATAGTGGTGCTGGTGATATGAATGAAGTGGTGGTGCTGGCTGTGGTGATAGTGTAGTGTAGAATAGGCTAGATAGGTTTTAGGATTTTCTATTTATTTCCTTAGTTTGTAACTAGGTCAGATTACTACTTTTGTAATTCTGGAATGTTCTATCATGTAAATGACTTTGTAATGATTTTATCTTGATCAAGGATTTTATTCTGAGAATTTGGATACTAAGTTTGTATTTTTAAGATTTTTTGCAAACTGTATATATACTAGTATTCAAACCGTATACATGTATAAATATGAGGACAGCGCGTAAAAATGTAAATTTTCAAAATTATACCAGTGGCGCACCTAATTCACTACCAGTGGCGCACCAAACAAAAATACTAGTGGCGCACCTGTAGCAATACTAGTGGCGCACCTGTAGCAATACTAGTGGCACACCTGTAGCAATATTAGTGGCGCACCTGTAGCAATAGTAGTGGCGCACCTGTAGCAATAGTAATGGCGCACCACATGGTGCGCCACTAGTATTTGGAATAGTAATGGCGCACCAGAGGTGCGCCATTACTATTTGTTACTAGTGGCGTGTTAATAGTGGCGCACCTATAGTGCGCCATTAATAGCAAAAACAGGTGCGCCACTAATAACCTTTTTTCTAGTAGCCATTTGGAATAGCTCCAAGTGGAGTGTGGTAGCAATGTCTACAGTATGACATAGAGATTTGCAAAGTACACACGGATCTGAATGTCGCAGACCCGTTGACTAAAGACCTCTCTCACATGCAAAGCATGATCGAACCCCAGAACTCATTGTGTGTTCGATTCATTACAATGTAAATCACATAGTGATGTGAACTAGATTATTGACTCTAGTGCAAGTGGGAGACTGTTGGAAATATGCCCTAGAGGCAATAATAAATTGGTTCTTATCATATTTCCTTGTTCATGATAATCGTTTATTATCCATGCTATAATTGTATTGATTGGAAACTCAAATACATGTGTGGGTACATAGACAACACTGTGTCCCTAGTAAGCCTCTAGTTAACTAGCTCGTTGATCAAAAGGATGGTGAAGGTTTCCTAGCCATGGACATGAGATGTCAATTGATAACGGGATCACATCATTAGGAGAATGATGTGATGGACAAGACCCAAACTATAAACGTAGCATATGATCGTGTCAGTTTATTGCTATTGTTTTCTGCATGTCAAGTATCTGTTCCTATGACCATGAGATCATGCAACTCCCTGACACCGGAGGAATACCTTGTGTGTATCAAACGTCGCAACTTAACTAGGTGACTATAAAGGTGCTCTACAGGTATCTCCGAGGGTGTCTGTTGGGTTGTCATGGATCAAGACTGGGATTCGTTACTCCTTGTGACGGAGAGGTATCTCAGGGCCCACTCGGTAATACAACATCACAATAAGCCTTGCAAGCAAAGTGACTAAAGATTTAGCCACAGGATCTTGTATTACGGAACGAGTAAAGAGACTTGCTGGTAACGAGATTGAACTAGGTATAGAGATACCGACGATCGAATCTCGGGCAAGTAACATACCGAAGAACAAAGGGAACAGCTTACGAGATTAATTGAATCCTTGACATAGAGGTTCAACCGATAAAGATCTTCGTAGAATATGTGGGAACCAATATGGGCATCCAGGTCCCGCTATTGGTTATTGGCCGTAGAGGTGTCTCGGTCATGTCTACATAGTTCTCGAACCCGCAGGGTCTACACACTTAACGTTTGGTGACGATTAGTATAGTTGAGTTATTGTGTTGGTGACCGAACGTTGTTCGGAGTCCCGGATAAGATCCCGGACATGATGAGAATCTCCGGAAGAGTCCGGAGGTAAAGATTGATATATGTGATAATAGTGTTTTGATCTCCAGAAGGGTTCCGAAATCCACCGGAAGGGGTTCCGGATGTTTGCCGAAGTGTTCGGGTGCAGCAACACTTTATATGGGCCAAAGGGGTAAAGCCCACGAGG
Organism: Elymus sibiricus; assembly: GCA_039707655.1. Lineage (NCBI taxonomy): Eukaryota > Viridiplantae > Streptophyta > Magnoliopsida > Poales > Poaceae > Elymus > Elymus sibiricus. Next base: position 455,265,009 of record CM077675.1, on the reverse strand, counting down.
TATTGGGAAATGCAAAAGGAAGTTTTGCTGCTGCCTTAAGAGGTACTACCGCTGGTAAGGCAGTACTACCGCTCAAAGAGGTACTACCGCTGGTAAGGCAGTACTACCGCTCAAAGAGGTACTACCGCTGGTAAGGCAGTACTACCGCTCAAAGCAGTACTACCGCTTGTGCGAAGCGGTACTACCGCTCAAGCAGTACTACCGCTCGGGAGCGGTACTACCGCTTGTGCGCGATAATGCTGGAATTCGAGTGGGACTCTTTCCTTGCGGGCAAAACCGACCTTGTGTGGGTAAAACCGACCTTGTGGAGGTTTTCTTTCCAAGTTTAGACCCCAGGACTCAACATATAAATAGAGGGGCAGGGCTAGTACACGGGACACATCAAGATTTCCCAAGCCGTGTGCCGGCAACCCTAACCCTCTATTTCCTCTCATCACAATCTCCGTAGTGCTTGGCGAAGCCCTGCAGAGATTGTTCCTCACCATCATCACCACGCTGTCGTGCTGCTGGAACTCATCCACTACTTCACCATCGCTCGCTGGATCGAGGAGGTGAAGGCGTCATCAAGCCGTACGTGTGTTGAACGCGGAGGTGCCGTCCGTTCGGCGCTAGATCGGAAGGACCGTGATCAGGATCGCGAGACGATTCGTGATTTGATCGCGAGATGGATCATGATGGGATCGCGGGACGCTCGGCTATTTGGATCGCGAAGACGTTCGACTACATCAACTGCGTTTCTTAAACGCTTCCGCTTAGCGATCTACAAGGGTATGTAGATTCACTCTCCCTCTCGTAGATGCTCATCACCATGGATAGATCTTGCGTGTGCGTAGGAAATTTTTTGTTTCCCATGCATCGTTCCCCAACAGGGTACTGTACCCCAGATGAAGCAGTTCATCGTAAAGAGACCAAGGATCAGAGAAAAATCAGGATCCAACGAATTGAGAGAAGATGGGTCAAGGAGTGGAGGGACTATCGTTATGTCACTCCGAAGTTTATGAAGAAATTTGCACTGAAACCCCCTTGCAAAAGGGCCCCTCCAGCTGTTGGTCAGACTGTTGATCCTACAAGTGTTGCTCGCCCTGAAGAATTTCCTGATGACTGGGCCAAACAGCAGCAAAAGCTTCAAAGGACTGCCCAAGCTGCAGTGAAGAAATTCAACGAGGACTCTTCTACTGGAGCCACTAATAGTGCTCCTAAGAAGGCCATGGTGAAGAAATCTGCTGTCAAAGCAAAGCCATCAACTGCAAAACCCTCAACTGATGCTGGTTCTTCAATGCCATCAGTTGATGCATTTGCATCAAAATCTTCAACGAGCCCCTCTGTGTTGAAGATGAAAAGGACTGCTGGACGCGGCCAAAAGCCAAGTCCTCAAAAGAGAACTGACGCTGTGAATATTCCCTCAGCATCTGAGGAAGAAGCTGATGATTTCGCTACATCTGAAGAACTTGAGGAAATCATCAGAAACAACCAGCAGAAGGCTGCCAGGGCCAAGGATAGCGCTGTTCCACTTATGCTAGACGCGAAGACCATCCTCAATTTCATCGATATCTGGCACAAGGATCCCAGCACTCCATTGTCTTCACTAAACCTTCCTCACGGTGTGGATCACGTCCCCACCCATTTCATCGCTGAAGAAAAGTGGAAGAGAGAACAAGCCCAGTGGGCCAAGAGGAGTCGAACAAGGAAAGAAAATTCCTGAGGCAGAACGTGATGAACTTGACCCCAAACCAGCTCGTCACGGTTCAGTCAGAAATCCGATGCCTGACTGAGGAATATAACAGGTATGATGCTAAATGGAAGGGATCAAAGGTCAGATTCATCAGGGCAGCCCAAGCTACTGTCAAGGAACACAACGCCAAGGTTGCTGCTCAATCGCAACCTGAAATTCCTCAGGCTGATGAAACTGCTCAGCCTTCTGATGAACCTACTAGGGCAGCTGATGAAATTGCTAGGGCAACTTCTAATGTTGCGCCTGAAGAATCTGCTCACCCTTCACCTACTACTGCACCAGCAAAGTCATCACAGGTGAAAAGCATCAACCTTCCTTCTGCATCAGAAGCAAAGAAGACCAAGGCTGCAGAAAAGGCTGCACTGAAGAGAAAGGCCTCAGCCACAGATTCCTCAGCCTCGAAGAAATTGAAGACTTTGCCAAAGTCTTCAAGTGAGCCTATCGATGCTACCCCTCTTTCCTCCATGCCTGCTTTGAAGACCATCACTTATGGAGAAGATCCTTCTGCTGCTACCACATAGCAGAATGATGAAGAAACTGCTATTGAAGAAAATGCTTCAACCCCTGCAAGATCATCATCTCCGCCTCCGTTCACTGCTGAAAAAGCTGGCGCTGATGAAAATGATGAGGAGATTGACGTTGGCTGCACAACCCCTCTCATCGCTGATAAATATTGGGAATCTGCTCATCCCAATTCACCACTGACCACTCCCCTCATCCAATTTCCTCAGTCTCCAGAGCAGGCTGATGAAATTCATACTGGAGCCGAAGATTTAGCTCCACCTGAAGACTTGCCAGCTGCATCAGCTGTTGTAACTGCCGCTCTTACTGCTCCTGAGGTTCCTGCCATTCAGATTCCTCAAATTGAAGAAATTCCAAGGTTGCCGTTGACAGTGGGCCGCTTCAAGCCAAATCTTCAACCAAAGCCACAGATGCCTTTCAATGGCTCCAAGCGCCCCAAGTTCCTCAAATCCAATTTCTTCGATGAGCACATTTTCTTCGAAGGGCCCAATCCCTATGACAGTGCAAGAGTTGGCCGCAACAGGTTCTGGACCTCATCTCAGATGAATTACTATGCATCTGTGCTTTTCAAAAAGGAGAAAGTCTTCGAGCACAGGCAAATTCCTCATGCTGATATGGAATCAATCGATTGCTTCGCTCCTGTGCTCTCAGTTCTTCACGACGCTGGTATTCTCCCATTTTGCATGGACATCTACGACTGGAACGAAGAACTTATTCTTCAGTTGTATGCAACACTGCACATCTCTGGAAATGCCTCAGATGTGAACTCATGGGTCCTGAACTGGATGACATGATCAGATCGCTACACTGCTTTATCCACTGAGCTTCTACAGTTTGTACCACTGCCAATCCCTTCTGAAGAAGCTAGGTGCTTGTTTGATGAACCTGTACTGCCAAATCATATGATGCAAGTGATGATGAAGCCTTTGGCTCCAAAGCAACCCCCAAGAACTACCTTCCTCATGAAGGATTTGATGTATGTTCCAAGGACCGTCTACAGAATCCTCACCAAAACCCTCTGTCCTCAAAAAGGACACAACTCTGAGGAAGAGGAAGTTGAAGGACTCATGAAGAATATGCTGTTTAACATCATCCATGGGATTCCCATGAACCTCCATGATTTCTTCATGAGGACCTTGGCCAATGCTGCTGCTGCTCCATTCGAACTAAAGCCTTATGCGCCCTGGATAATGAAATTCATCAGGGCAAGGTCTTCACTTCCGTTTCGTGCTGATTTTCAGAATCACTTCAGTTTCTTGCCTCCCATAGAAGTCATCAAAACCTCATTTGCTTCAATTGAGGGAAAAGGCAAGTCTGTTATTGATGAAGGTAATCGCCCATTGGATGGCAAGTTCCGCAAAGCTGCATCATACTCAACCAATGATGGCACTGCCTCGCAAGATTCTGCAGCAATGGCATCAGCTCGAAAACCTCGAGAAACTGCTCCAAGGGTGATGACTGATCGTGAGCTCCTCCTCAGTCTTCACCAAAAGGTGGATCACAATCACAAATGGGTCATAAGGCAGTTTGGTGCTATTCTTCGAGATATGACAGTCACTCACAATGTTGTGAGGAAAAACCACTACTACCTTCATGAGATCTTTGATCGCACATGGGCAATTCTCTCACACCTTAAGACTCCTGAAGAATTGAGGGAAATGGAATTCCAACAAAATTTTGACTGGTCTATGCCTCCGAAGAAAAAGTGGAAAAAGGTTCAAGTTCCTCAGCTTGTGACCAGCTCCTATTCTTCATTAAGACAAACTGATGAAGCTGAGGACGTTGATGACACCGCTGCAGGCCCTGCTCCACCAACCGACCCCGACCACACTGGCGCTCCTCCACCACCTTCAAGATGATATTCTTCAAGGGGCGTTAGTCCTCAATTTTTCCCTTTTGGTCATCAATGACAAAGGGGGACAAATTGAGTTAGTCTTCAAGCGGGTCTCTATTAATATATGAACTAATTTTTGTTAAGTTGCAACTCTCGCTCTTCTGAAGCGTTTGTTGATTGAGTTGTAACTTAAGTCCCGATGGTGGTCAGATACTTTTAAACTGCTTTCTGCATGCTATTTCTTCAAGATTATCTTAATGCACGCATGCTGAATTTCATCAGACCCCATTTTTCATCATGCATTTCAAATTCTTCATTTCATATGATTAAATGCGTGCATGAATTGCAAGATATAGGGGGATCTCTCAAATCCTCAACCTACTATGTGCATTTGCAATCCAAAGCAAATTCCTCAAATATGCACATCTTCAGGGGGAGTTCTTCTATATCTTGCAATCAAATTCCTCAAACTCAGTATTTACACTTCATATTATTGTCCCCGTTGAAAACTTAACCTATTTGTCATCAATCACCAAAAAGGGGGAGATTGTAAGTGCATCTAGTGCCCCTTAGTGATTTTGGTGTATTGAAGACTTATAGGTTAAGAGAGTGATGCGTTTGTAAGTGTATACAGGCTCTATAAGTCGCTGAGGAGTTTGATGCATTCGGAGATTATCGACCCCTAAAAATGTATGTCTTCAACTGAAGACTTTGATGAAGACTTTGCTGAAGACTTTGGTATTTCTTGAAGACTTTGAAAAATATGAAGTTGGTGTGACCTTGAAGATATGATTGAGGACTATGAAGCGTGAAGACTTTTGTTTTCGTAGTTTCATTTCCTTTTCTTTGAGTCATAGGAAACACCGTACTGTTAAAGGGGGCCGAGGTAATACTAAGGAAAATTTCCAAACTGATGCTCAACTCAAATTCTTCAACCTATCCATTCCTTCGAGTGAAGCCTTTGGAAATCTCTTATAGCTCAGTCAAGTTCTTCAGTGACAGAGACGATGATCTTCTGGTCTCTAATGAATTTGGTCTGACTGAGGAGTTAGGATTTCGCCAGTGCGAACTGCCTACAAGTGAGGAACATGATAAGCCAGATGAATTTCACAGTCAAAATTCCGACTGTTGCTGGACCAAGTGCCAGCTGTCCCCAATCATTCCTATCCACATAACGGTCATATCATTGGGGGCATTTATGACTTATCATGTCGGGATGCACCCTTGCTATAAATAGCCACTCCCCTCAACCACTGGCTGGTTGGCTGCTCTTCCAGAGAACTGACACTTGTCAAATTGAGAGCATCCCATTCCTCTGAGGACTTTGAGAGAAAATCATCAGTGAGGAAAAACCCAAACCAAAACCTTCAAACCCAAGAGTGATTGAGCAGCATTGAAGAATTTCCTGTGTGGAACCGACACTTGTTACCTTTGAAGACTGTGTATCTTCGAGACGGTTAGGCGTCATGGTCTAGTGTATCCTGCAGTCAATTGGGGATCACGGAGTGACCTTGGTCTAGAGCTTTCCAGCAGTCAATTGTGGATCGCCGAGTGACCAGTTTGTGAGGGTTTTGGAAGTCTACCCTGAAGACTTACCACGAGTGTTGGGCGAGGTCTGTGTGACCTTAGCTCAAGGAGAATACGGTAAGGACTATGTGTCCTGGGACTTTGTGTCTTCTGGTTTAAATACCAGGCCGCTCCGAACCAGATGTATGACTGTCACAGCAGTTGGAACTGGGTCATCAAATCATTGTCTTCATCGAGCTACTTGGTTCCATTTCCTCAACTCTTTCATTTCCTCATATACTTGTTGATGAAATTGATTGTTACTGTTTGAAGAATTTGACTGAAGACTTTCTCAATTTCCTCACCTCAAATTCTTCAAGTTCCTTGTTCGTCCCCTGCTTATCCTGTATCACGCTACCTGTAAAATGTGCATGCTACATTTCTTCATGATGACTATGCTACTACTATGTTTTTCATGCACCTGAGTACTTATTCCGCTGCTAGTTATTCATCATTTTTCAAATTCCTCAAGTTGAATTTCCTCAGTGATGAATTTGTAAAAATCGCTTATTCACCCCCTCTAGTCGATATAACGCACTTTCAACAACTCGTATGCAACGTACCCATCTATTGCTGCATACTCAATGTTGATAGGGTCAAGTGGGGTCTTCTCCCAATGTCGGTGCCCTGACTTAGGGAATTTTTTCTTCATATCAGCGTAGTCCTCGTCGATCAGGGCGGCTGCCATATCAGCCATTGAAGTCTTGTCATGCTCAAGCCTGACCCTGCCCTGAAGATCAATGTGGCATTCAGCTAGTATCTCAATACCCTAGGTGCGCCTCATCTTGATCTTGTCATTCGTTATATTAACGCTAGCAAAATATATGCCGCTGCGAAGGAACTCCATGAGTTTTGGACAGTGCTTGTCACTACTGCAACAACAAAATGGATCAAATGTGTTAAATACTGCTGCAACAAGTATATTTTAGAACAAGTATAATAAGAATCATAACAAGTATATTTTAGAACAAGTATAATAAGAATCATAACAAGTATATTTCGTCACAAGTATAATAAGAATCATAACAAGTATAATAAGAATCATAACAAGTATAATTTAGAACAAGTATAATAAGAATCATAACAAGTATAATAAGAATCATAACAAGTATAATAAGAATCATAGCAACTTTCCTATTCCTATGCATTTCCTATCCTATGAATCAAAAGAAGCCCCTAAACTATGACATGTTCTCCCACGATGGCCAATATGCAACTACAAGGAAAATTCTTATGCAATTTTCCTATCCTATTCCTATCCTCCTATTCCTATTCCTATGCAATTTTCCTAATCATCCTATTCCTATGCAATTTTTTATTCCTATGCAATTTTCCTATGAATCAAAGAAAAGCCCCAATTTTCCTATGAATCAAAGAAAAAGCCCCAATTTTCCTATGCATTTTTCCTATGAATCAATGAAACTATGACATGTTTTCGACATTCCCAATCCTCCTATTCCTATGCAATTTTCCTATCCTATGAATCAAAGAAAAGCCCTAATTAAAACTATGACAAGTTTCGTATTACCTTGCCCACTGAAAGACCATGACCGTTGCTTGAAACAAAGTTGGACGACGGCAACATCGCGACCATCGGCCGTGTACTCGATATCGAGGCCCATGAACTTGTGTTTCTCCTCTTGAACCATTCCTCGAACATGGAAAGAAAAACCGTCACTTTGGCACTGTCTTCGTGTAGATGACCTGGAGATTGGTCATGCCATGTGCGAGCACCTTCCCGTAGCGAGTGATTGGATTCATGGTGGAGGATGGGGAAGAAGAGAGGAGAGGGAAACGAACAGAAATGGAGGCGCCGGTCGCGTTTACTGTAGCGTCGCGGTTACTGTAGCATTTGATCTCACGCGAGACAACTTCCAAGGCGCAGGAATCAAACGGTTTGGACCTTTAGTCCCGGTTTGAGCCATGAACCGGGACTAAAAGGGCTCGCGCTAGGCGAACGGTTTCCACCACCCCTTTGGTCCCAGTTCGTGTCTGGAACCGGGACCAATGGGGTCAGACGAACCGGGACCAATGGCCCACGAGGCCCGGCCGGCGCCCTGGCCTCACGAACCGGGACCGATGCCCCCATGGGTCCCGGTTCATGAGTGAACCGGGATTAATGGCTTTTCAGGATCGGACCAATGCCCTATTTTCTACTAGTGTGTGTTTGCTCACCATGGACAATTTTCCTTCTTTCTTGCGAAAGGTACCAAGAGAAGATGGCTATTATTTCATGTATATTATTCTGACAACGAAGACCAAGGTCTTGTACATGAATCTAAAATTAAAAAATATAGTACAATTTCACCTGCCCTGTTGACATCGCACGCCCTCTTCATAATCTCATCCAACCCTAAAAGGTGCCATAACTCGACTGCTTTGTTGCATTTAAACATTAGGTGATTTACATCGGTTGGACAACTAGCTCTCAATTCAGTTCGTCGCTATGTACTTTGGACACATCCCTCACTTCATCGCATTATAAGCACGCGTAACGGGTATCTGTCAGAGCCATGTTGTAGAACAAGATGAGACCTCGCTCACAAGTACAAGGCTGTAAGTGTAAGTCCTCATACCCACACCTATTTCAATATTAATGTTTACATCTAAAAGGTAGTTTAAAAGGTCCAGACCCTAGAAAATTTTGCGAGAACACTATCTTGTTTGAATATTTGTCATAAGCACATCCTCACGTGGGTTCAATGCCCAGGATCACACCTTGGGAAAAAGGTAAGAGAACTATCTGCAATTTGAAAACGGATCACAAATGGTCGTCAACCACGTTTTTTTTGCGACATTGCCAGGAAGGCACTGCTGTCACTAGTCATTAGATTAGAGTTTTTGTATTAGTTCTTGTTTTGGTTTTTCTATTTGTCTTTATTTGCTTTTATAGTTATTGTTTCAATCAAAACACCAAAAAGTTATCATGGCTAAGAAACTCGAAGAGTTTGCAACTCCTGATGAACTTTATGAGTGCATCAATCACATTACCCAATGTTGCTACTGAACAATTTGAAATTAAGCCTCGCTTTGCTACTGTGGTTCAACAAAACAAATTTTGAGGCTCTACATTCAAAGGTGTCGATATGCATTTGCATACTTTTATTGATCTCTGTGATATGCCACATATTAAATATTATGAACCTAACACTTTGAAGTTGCTCTACCTTTTTATTTAAAATAAAAAGGAAAGAATGACTTTTAGCTTTGCCTAGAGGAATTATAAGTTCATGTAATTTATGTCGAAACATGTTTATCTCTAAGTTTTATCCCCGTATAAAAATTATGCAACTACGATCGCAGATTGCAAGTTTTAAGCAAGAAGATCGTGAGGCACTAGCACCTGCATGGACCGCATGAAGGAGGCTACAAGTGTAACACCCCAAAAATATTTTCTGGATTTTTAAAACCTTTTCTTCAAAATAAATTCTTTGGAAAACATTTTAATGCTATTTTCCATCATCTGTTTGAAAATCTTTTCAAAATTTAGTTGGGTTTAAAATTTTCTAAGAAGAGTCTGTTTGATTGATGATTTACTTATTGGGTAATTATTTTTGATAAATCAAAAATGCTTTCTTTGAGAAAAGGTTTTGGATATCATTCCAAGGATATGCTCTTTCACTACTTCCAAGCAATTCCCAAAATCCTCTCAAATATTTTTCTATCACTTCTGAATTATTCCTCAAATCATTCCCATATTCTATGACAGTATCCACCACCTCTTCCCTCCACAAAAATATAATTCTCACATTTTATGAAATTCCAAAGTTGGAATTTAAATTATTCATAGTTTCCTTGAGTTACAATGGAACTATATTTTCTACATGTTTTTTGCCTGCACAAAAATTATCCTAGCAACTAGATGGTACCTATAACCCATTTCACCAAAAACTCTGGGTTCCAAAGTTCAAAATTTTCAAAATTCAAACAGTTCAAATTTGGACCAGAAACCATTTTCCTGCCCAAAACCTATTCCAAGCTTATCCAAAAATTCTGAAACTTTGGAGAACCTATTTTTGAGCAACAACACATCACCACAAAAATCCCCACAAAGTCCTAAAATGCCTAGACCCCTTTTGTCATTTCATCAAACACCTCTGGTGCACACTGTTCATAACTGAAAATAATTCAGTTCACTGAATCATTCAGAGACAGTGGCTCGGTGCCGTGCGCGCCTCCTCTTCCTTCTCCTTCACGGCGGCGCCGTCGCTCATCAATGCCAGGGGCTAGTGGCCCACTTCCCAGCTTCTCCTCATCGACGCCGAGCTGTCGGCTGGCCGGTGCAACAGCCGCCGTGCTCATCCATGGCGGGCCGAAGAGTCGCCTCGGCCACCGACCTCCATCACTCCATCATACCACCCCGACCTACCTATCCCTCCATGCGGCACCTCCTTCGCATCAACGACGCACTGTCCAAGCCGTTGGACCCCTCCTGGCAGTCGCCGGAGATGATCGTCACCGCCGCACCCGTACGGGAGTCGTTCCATGGATGAGGCCAAGGAGCTCGAGCCCGTCCAAGCTGAGGCTTCCAGAGGCTCCTCTGACCTCCTTGATCACGCACCGCAATATCCCACCGCCCCTAACCTAGCTCGCCGTCCGGAATAACTTCGCCGTCATCTGCTCCGCCATGGCTATCGTCGAACCGCCTAAAAAAGGGCTGTCAAGCTCCGCAAATCACCCACACCACCCCCACACCATCGCAATCGACCCCCACTCCACTCCTTCGTTCTCAGGGAGGCCTTCTTCCCCGTCTCGGATCACCGCTCCGCCGCCACGGTCCCCGATCCGTCCATCGCCAGTACTCCACCTCCACCGCTCAAACCTTGCCAGTAGTCTTATTTTCCACCACATAACCCATTCCACCACTCAATTTGGTGTTCCCACGCTTCTCCGGCGAGCTCCCGCACCTCCCGAACCACCATCCGCCGCCATCAACCTCGCCACCGTTCTGCTGCTCACCGGCGACCTCCACCGCCACCCACTGACGAGGTAGTCATCCCCGAATGCATTCCCACCATCGCCAACCACTGGAACCCCGGCGATCGTCGCTGGCGATCACCGCATTCTCTCTGTCATCGCGCACGTGCGCGCTCAAAATCAAACCAGACGGGTGGACCCCACCCGTAAGCGTACTTTCGGCCGAAACGTTTTCTTTTCTGTTTTTATTATAAAAACAGATTTTGACTGAAACTTTGACTGCTTATAACTTTTAAACCACAACTTCAAATAACTTGATTCTTTTTCTGTTGTTTTTAGTTTTCTCTCTAGTTTTTTTAGTATTTATTTAAAAATATTTTGAGACAAGTTTTTGTACTGTGATGAAATTTTGATTTGAATTTAAATTTGGATTTCCTTTTTCAGAAAAAGAAGAGGGAAACTTTGCTGAAAATTTGGAGGGGTTTTCTCCTGACTACTTTGGACAAGGCAAGCATTATTGAACTTGGGTTATGATGATTGTATTGCATGATTGCATCAGTTTGGAGTTGCACCATATATGTGTTATATTGCATGTGTGCATGCACGCAAGGTCATTTCTTGCTCATGGCTTGCATTTCACTCAAGCTCAAGAATCTTTCTAACATGTTGGAAGGCTGTGAGCCTCCAGAAGTAAAGCTCTGGCTTTGGACGTGCCGGTAGGCACGGGTCACATTTGACACGGTGTTGTCACGGTGACAGTTAACGAATGTACCAGTGATAATAATTAACACCTCCTGAGTAGACCTAGATCGAGTCTTGTTCCGTTACACCTAGCTGTATACCGTGCTGCCACGGTTCCTTCCGCAGGGAAGGTATGGTTCAGTAAGTTGTCAACCCCTTTCTTAGCACACACCGTAAAGAGAGGCCATAGTGAAAGATACCAGTGGCCCCTGGTAGGCATTGCACTTTGTCCGGGGGCATGGGTGTTTCTGGCAGTGTAGCCGAGGGGGTCGCACCCCTATTTGCGCGCCGATATAAATATTGTGATCCCATGCTACTGGAGGCCGTTGAATATTGAGGCCTTCCCACTTAGAGTTTAATCTATCATTGCCTTGGGTGATTCCTGGCTCTGATGAGTTAAGCTGGCGTGTGCTGGTTAGGTGTGTTTTCAACGCAAAGGCTGTAATAGGAATTAGTCAGTGTCACGGTGCTGACTAAAGAAATCTCATACACGTGGGTAAAGAGTACACCCTCTGCAGAGTTACATCTATTCGAATAGCCGTGTCCACGGTCAAGGACGTTAGCTGGGTGGGTCAAGTGTCGGTCCCGGTGTCGGTCTTTGGAGGAAAATAATTAACTTCATGCATGAATATTTTTGCAGGACTAATTATTGTCACTACAAATTTTATCATGAATATTGTGATGATATGAATATTATTGTGGATTAACCCATTTCTCTTATTTTATTTTATGAGTGTCTCAGGGGCTGGCTAGACTACCCCGGGCATTCAGTTTTATTTTCAAGACCTCTCGTCGTGTCGCTTGAGTCCTCAGATGGACCTGTCTCGTCCGATTTCTCTTTTAGACACCCGTTTGGCATTTCTTTTCAAGACCTACCGAGATGTCATTTTTAGACATCCGACCGGCATTCTTCTTTTATATTTTTCTTACAACTAATGCCTCACTTCTGCACCTGTTACATATTTTATCATGCCATGATTTAACTCTGCCAGCATGCATATATATATGTTATGGTTAGCATGAGCATTGCATACCACGAGCATATGCATTCATTATATCTTTTGTTCATTTTGTTTGCGAGTACATTCCAACGTACTCACTGGCTTGTCCCTGGCTATTTACTTGGCCAGACTTGGAGGAGAACGAGCCTATGGAGAAGGATTACGCTAGCGAGCCCGACGCTTAGAGGAGTCCCAGTCAGACCACCTGTGATATAGGAGTCTACCACATGTATCATCCGTTGAGCTTCCGCTACACCAATAAAGTAGTCAAGTCTCACACCAACACTTGGCTCTATTTTATTGTAAACGGTATTTCAGTACCACCACACCACTATCATATTCCACCACCGCGGTATATTGACAAGTTGTAATAAATCTGTTGAGTCACTCTGACTCAACTATGTGTAATATTATATTTGTACTGGTTATCTGTATCAAGGGGGTGTGCCAGTGGTCCTTGCGGCTGGTATGACTCAAGGGCTCCTCTGTGATTTATTTCCAGAAAAGGGGCCTGACAAAACATGGTATCAGAGCCAGGCTGACTGTAGGAAGCCCTAGGCGCGATCGCTAGCACTCGAGTCAGTACTAAATTTTTTGCATGCATCTCATGCATTGTAGCAAATTTTCCTTAGTCATCATATACTTATGATATGACTATTTGGATTTTTGTCTACTGTTGTAGATGGCTGGTGGCAACTTCTCATCCCAGATTTTCGCCAATGAGCCCGCGGGATTTTCCCGTCTTCTCTCCGCCATCGCTAGGGACGCGATGGGATCTCCGGGCCATCCGGTGTACACCATTTTCCCTTATAGGATCACGGGCACCCTGACTATGTACCAGGCCTCGGTATATATTCGGGGTGGTAGCGTCTTGTCCTTCTGCCACTATCGTTTCATGGGGAGAGTCATGCCCTCTGAGAGGCTTGCTGTTCAGATGGCCGCCCGTGAGGCTGTCGCTCGTCTCAGGGACATTCTGCCCATCATGCAGACCCGTCCCTATCACTATCTGCCATGCCATGTTCCATACACCCGTCACTTTGCTTTTTCCTACACTGTGGGAGAAAGGGATGAGGCGATCGAGCCCCTCGTCCAGTACATCATGTCACTAGAGTCAGTCTTCACCTCTTTGGTGGATGACCATCTTGCTGCACGGGTGGACTTAGCTCGTGCGAGGGTTACTCGCAGGAGTGAGTTCCGTTCCCCTTCGCCTCGTGCCTCTCGCATTCCTCCTCCACCATTTGGTCCTCCTCTCGGTCCCGCGATCCAGTGCTCACCCCCGGGAGATGAGGCTAGCCGTCTTGTTGCACCTGTCCTGATTAGAGCTGCACCACCGACGAGCATGGTGCCACCCCCAGCTGGTGTGGCATTGATGACTGCCCGACTGGAGACTATTCCCGAGGAGGAGGAGGAGGTTGAGTCGTCAGCACCTGGTCTGGGACTCACCCTCGGCAGGGCCCTTGACGTTCCAGACACTCCGTGAGGACAGACGAGGCATTCCGCTGCAGACGACCTGTATGAGAGCGCAGTTGTAAAATATCTATTTTCTGTTCTTTTCATCTTTTGTAAGATGGCGAGTAGACCACAACACGCTGAGAGGACAAAGTAGCATGCTAGTTTCAATAAGTGGTCGTGTAGTATACAAGTTTCTACAAGCATCTTGTATAATTAAACCATGCATGTGTAATAAAATCTGGCATGTATAATTAAATCTGCTTGCGTGATATAAACTGTTAATCTTTTGCACTTAAATTTTTGGGGAGGGAATTATTTCAGTCTCTTAAAAATTTATTTCCTTCCTTGTCACTTCTTTTCTCATCGGTGTTACAGAAATACCCCAGAAAGAAAATGCATCGCCCCTGGACTCTTTCCATGCCAAATCCGCCAGAGGACAATTTTGGACAGATGGGAAATAACTTTACACAAGGACAGACAAGTCAATAGAGCAATGACTCAGCATTCTCACAAGTGTGCCGTCTATATGAGCAAAGCCAGCAACAATACCAAGAGATGATGCAGCACATAATCAATATGGGGAATCATCGGGAGCAGCACCAACTCAGATCAAAATTATCTGAACTGCAGAATACCAAACCAATAGTCTTTACTCACACAGACAAACCATTGGAGGCAGACGATTGGCTACGTGATATTGAGAGGAAATTGATTATCGCTCAGTGTACGGACCAGGAAAAAGTGCTATATGCCCCGCACTATTTTTTTGGAACAGCAGCATCATGGTGGGAGAATGTGTGTCACACGCACCCCAATGGAGCAAACATGACATGGGAACAATTCAAGGAAAATTTACGGGGAGCACATATTCCCAACAGCATCATGAAATTAAAGAAAAGGGAATTTGAGAATCTCAAGCAGCGAGGCACCACAGTGATGCAATACCTTGACCAGTTTACTCAGCTGGCCCGGTACGCCAACGACGAATACATGACAGAAAACAAGAAAATTGAGAAATTTCTTGATGGATTGATTCCATCTCTGAAGTGCCAACTAGTGGTCCATACATTTCTAGATTTCAAGACACTAGTACACAAGGCCATCATACTAAAAAATGAACACCGCAACATGAATGAAATTCACAAGCACCGTATGAACCAGTCAACACAAGTTCGCAACAGCAGGCCCAAGAATGAATTTCAGAGGCCTATGGCACCCCGACCAGCAGTCACAGCACCACAACAGAACCGCGGTACCTTCAATGATAGGGCCAAAGGTACAGCATTCCCTCCCGGTATCAGCTATTATGCATGCGGAGAAGAAGGGCATTACTCTAGACAATGCCCAAAATAGGGAAACAACACTTTCAAGACCAACAACAATGGCCGCGGTACAAATACGGCTCCAAGACGCAACAATTTCAACCCCAATAATAACCAAAGGAAGAGGCATCTCAATCACGTTGAGGAAGCATAGAATGCACCAGATATTGTGTTTGGTACGTTCCTTGTCAACTCTATTAATGCTACAGTCTTACTTGATTCTGGAGCTTCCCACTCATTCATTTCCAAAAGATTTGCCTCGGAGAATCAGTTTTCCTTTTCGCCTTTGCAAAACTCCATGGTTATTCAGTCCCCGGGATCAAAGCAAAGCACACAATGGTACTGCAAGGATGTGAATATTGAAATCAATGGAATGAGATTTTTAGCCAACCTCATTGTACTGGAAGCAGTCGATCTGGACATTATTTTGGGAATGGATTGGCTAACTACTAACAAAGGATTCATAGACTGTTACAACCGCACAGTGACTCTCACAAATTACCAAGGGGAAACAATAGAGTTTGGCACAAGGGAAATTCTACATCCCAGGGAAAATTAAATCAAGTGGATATGGCGGAATTAAGCAAGGTTCCGGTAGTCTGCGAGTACCCCGTTGTGTTTCCTGAGGAGCTGCCAGGAATGCCCCCAGACCGCGAAATTTAGTTCGTTATTGAATTGGCACCTAGAACAACTCCCATATATAAGAAGCCGTACCGTATGGCTCCGACAGAACTGGCTGAGTTAAAGAAACATATTAAGGAACTTATGGAGAAAGGTTATGTTCGACCTAGCTCATCACCGTGGGGTTCACCAGTTTTATTTGCTAAGAAAAAGGATGGTACCCTACGACTGTGTATTGATTACAGGGCACTTAATATGGTCACCATCAAAAATAAATATCCACTGCCCAGGATAAATGACTTGTTTGAGCAACTAGCAGAAGCCAAGGTATTCTCGAAAATAGATTTGAGGTCAGGCTACCATCAATTAAAAATCCGATCGTCAGATATACCCAAGACCGCCTTTACCACCATATATGGATTATATGAGTTCACAGTAATGCCTTTTGGCTTAACCAACGCTCCTGCTTATTTTGTGCATCTCATGAATAAGGTCTTCATGAAATACTTGGACAAGTTCGTGGTTGTATTTATCGATGATATACTCATTTATTCCAAGACGCCGGAAGAACATGAGCAGCATCTTCGGATAGTTTTGGAAGAGTTAAGGAAAAATCAATTATATGCCAAATTCAGCAAGTGTGAATTCTGGCTATGGGAAGTTGGTTTTCTTGGACACGTACTGACACAGGATGGAATAGCAGTGGACCCGAGTAAAGTGAAAGATGTCTTGGGATGGAAGCAACCCACAAATATGACAGAAGTCAGAAGTTTTCTTGGTCTGGCCAGTTATTATCAGAGATTTATCGAAGGATTCTCCACCATAGCCAAACCCATGACCCAGTTACTCAAGAAAGATAAGAAGTTTGAATGGACCGAAGCCTGTGATAAAAGTTTTCAAGAATTGAAAAAGAGGTTAACAACAGCACCCGATGTGCCCAAAGATTTTGTGATATATTGTGACGCATCCAGAAAAGGACTTGGATGTGTCTTAATGCAAGAAGGAAAAGTCGTGGCATATGCCTCAAGACAGCTATGACGACACAAAGAGAATTATCCCACTCATGACTTGGAATTAGCAGCAGTAATACATGCACTTAAGGAATGGCGACATTTCCTTTTGGGTAATTACACGGACCATAAAAGTCTTAAGTATATTTTCACCCAGCCAGAATTAAATTTGAGACAACGTCACTGGCTTGAATTGATTAAGGATTATGATGTGGGAATTCATTACCATCCCGGTAAAGCAAATGTTGTAGCAGACGGTCTGAGCAGAAACCCATGCAACCATAATGGCAATATACAATTCACATGACATGAATTCAACCAGGAATTTGCCAAACTCAACATGGTACTAGTCACGGAAGGGACTATTACTCAGCTGGAAATAAAACCAACATTAGAAGATCAGATTAAAGAAGCCCAAAAAGGACATCCAAGTATTGAGGGAATCAAGAGGAAAATAAAATTGGGCAAGGCGCCTGAATTCACCATAGACAGCCAGGGAATTTTATGGTTCAGAAAAAGATTATGCGTACCGAACGAAGAGGAGTTAAAGCAACAAATCTTGGCAGAGGCTCACACTACTCCGTACTCCATTCACCCAGGGGGAACTAAGATGTACAAGGATCTACAAGAAAGATTTTGGTGGCACGGGATGAAGAGAGACATAGCCATGTACGTTGCACGCTGTGATTCTTGTCAACGAGTAAAAGCAGAACATCAGAGGCCAGCAGGACTACTGCAACCACTTAGAGTGCCTGAATGGAAATGGGATGTAATAGGAATGGATTTTATCGTCGGATTGCCAAGGTCACGGCACAACAATGATGCTATCTGGGTTATAACAGATTTATTAACCAAGGTGGCGCATTTCATTCCAGTAAAAACTACATACTCAACACAGAGGCTTGCCAGGCTATACCTCTCCCAGATTGTTTGCTTACATGGAGTACCCAAGACCATAGTCTCCGATAGAGGCACCCAGTTTGTCTCTAGATTTTGGGAGCACCTACAGCAAGCTTTAGGGACTCAACTGTCATTCAGTACAGCTTATCACCCATAGACCGGGGGACAAACTGAGCGGGTAAATCAAATATTGGAAGACATGCTGAGAGCATGTGTGCTCACTTACGGGATCAGCTGGGAAGATAGCTTACCATACGCAGAGTTCTCATATAATAACAGTTACCAAGCCAGTTTAAAGATGTCACCTTTCGAAGCCCTGTATGGACGACGATGTCGTACCCCACTCAATATTTCCGAGACCGGAGATAGCCGAATTTTCGGCCTAGAAATTCTTAAAGAAGCAGAAACAAAAGTGAAGCTTATTCAGGACAGACTGAGAGCGGCTCAAAGCCGTCAGAAGAGCTACTATGACCAGAAACACCGTCAGGTTAGTTTTGAACCAGAAGAATACGTATATCTCAGAGTATCTCCAACAAGGGGGTTACAGAGATTTAAAGTCAAAGGAAAATTGGCATCGAGGTTTATTGGAGCATTCATAGTGATTGGAAGAAGGGGCAGGGTTGCCTATCAACTGGAGTTACCTGCTGAATTATCAGATGTTCATGACGTGTTTCACGTGTCACAACTAAGGAGATGTGTCAGTAACCCGGACAAGCAAGTATCACATCAAAACCTAGATCTTCAGCCAGACCTCACATATAGAGAACGCCCTATAAAAATTCTGGAGGAGTCTGAACGGAGGACCCGACAGAATGTGATAAAATTTTACAAGGTTCAGTGGAGTAATCACACCGAGGAAGAAGCAACATGGGAAAGAGAGGATCACCTGAGGACTGAATATCCGTACCTATTTGAGGGACAGCCGAAATCTCAGCGACGAGATTTTTCTTAAGGGGGGTAGGTGTTGTAACACCCCAAAAATATTTTCTGGATTTTTAAAACCTTTTCTTTAAAATAAATTCTTTGGAAAACATTTTAATGCTATTTGCCATCATCTGTTTGAAAATCTTTTCAAAATTTAGTTGGGTTTAAAATTTTCTAAGAAGAGTCTGTTTGATTGATGATTTACTTATTGGGTAATTATTTTTGATAAATCAAAAATGCTTTCTTTTAGAAAAGTTTTTGGATATCATTCCAAGGACATGCTCTTTCACTACTTCCAAGCAATTCCCAAAATCCTCTCAAATATTTTTCTGTCACTTCTGAATTATTCCTCAAATCATTCCCATATTCTATGAAAGTATCCACCACCTCTTCCCTCCACAAAAATATAATTCTCACATTTTATGAAATTCCAAAGTTGGAATTTAAATTATTCATAGTTTCCTTGAGTTACAACGGAACTATATTTTCTACAAGTTTTCTGCCTCCACAAAAATTATCCTAGCAACTAGATGGTACCTATAACCCATTTCACCAAAATCTCTGGGTTCCAAAGTTCAAAATTTTCAAAATTCAAACAGTTCAAATTTGGACCAGAAACCATTTTCCTGCCCAAAACCTATTCCAAGCTTATCCAAAAATTCTGAAACTTTGTAGAACCTATTTTTGAGCAACAACACATCACCACAAAAATCCCCATAAATTCCTAAAATGCCTAGACCCCTTTTGTCATTTCATCAAACACCTCTGGTGCACACTGTTCATAACTGAAAATAATTCAGTTCACTGAATCATTCAGAGACAGTGGCTCGGTGCCGTGCGCGCCTCCTCTTCCTTCTCCTTCACGGCGGCGCCGTCGCTCATCAATGCCAGGGGCAACTGGCCCACTTCCCAGCTTCTCCTCATCGACGCCGAGCTGTCGGCTGGCCGGTGCAACAGCCGCCGTGCTCATCCACGGCGGGCCGAAGAGTCGCCTCGGCCACCGACCTCCATCACTCCATCATACCACCCCGACCTACCTATCCCTCCACGCGACACCTCCTCCGCATCAACGACGCATCGTCCAAGCCGTTGGACCCCTCCTGGCAGTCGCCGGAGATGATCGTCACCGCCGCACTCGTACGGGAGTCGTTCCATGGATGAGGCCAAGGAGCTCGAGCCCATCCAAGCTGAGGCTTCCAGAGGCTCCTCTGACCTCCTTGATCACGCACCGCAATATCCCACCGCCCCTAACCTACCTCGCCGTCCGAAATAACTTCGCCGTCATCGGCTCCGCCACGGCTATCCTCGAACCGCCTATAAAAAGGGCTGCCAAGCTCCGCAAATCACCCACACCACCTCCACACCATCGCAATCGACCCCCACTCCACTCCCTCGTTCTCAGGGAGGCCTTCTTCCCCATCTCCGATCACCGCTCCGCTGCCACGGTCCCCGATCCGTCCATCGCCAGTACTCCACCTTCACCGCTCAAACCTTGCCAGTAGTCTTATTTTCCACCACATAACCCATTCCACCACTCAATTTGGTGTTCCCACGCTTCTCCGGCGAGCTCTTGCACCTCCCGAACCGCCATCCGCTGCCGTCAACCTCGCCGCCGTTCTGTTGCTCACCGGCGACCTCCACCGCCACCCACTGACGCGGTAGTCATCCCCGAACGCATTCCCACCATCGCCAACCACTGGGACCCCGGCGATCGTCGCTGGCGATCAGCGCACTCTCTCTGTCATCGCGCGCGTGGGCGCTCAAAATCAAACCTGACGGGTGGACCCCACCAGTCAGTGTGTTATTCTTTTCCAGTTAAAACAGAAGGCGTATTCGGTCGTTTACGCGTCTTGAGCTGGGAAGCGTACTTTCGGCCGAAACGTTTTCTTTTCTGTTTTTATTATAAAAACAGATTTTGACTGAAACTTTGACTGCTTATAACTTTTAAACCACAACTTCAAATAACTTGATTCTTTTTCTGTTGTTTTTCGTTTTCTCTCTAGTTTTTTTAGTATTTATTTAAAAATATTTTGAGGCAAGTTTTTGTACTGTGATGAAATTTTGATTTGAATTTAAATTTGGATTTCCTTTTTCCGAAAAAGATGAGGGAAACTTTGCTGAAAATTTGGAGGGGTTTTCTCCTGACTACTTTGGACAAGGCAAGCATTATTGAACTTGGGTTATGATGATTGTATTGCATGATTGCATCAGTTTGGAGTTGCACCATATATGTGTTATATTGCATGTGCATGCACGCATGGTCATTTGTTGCTCATGGCTTGCATTTCACTCAAGCTCAAGAATCTTTCTAACATGTTGGAAGGTTGTGAGCCTCCAGAAGTAAAGCTCTGGCTTTGGACGTGCCGGTAGGCACGGGTCATGTTTGACACGGTGGTGTCACGGTGACAGTTAACGAATGTACCAGTGATAATAATTAACACCTCCTGAGTAGACCTAGATCGAGTCATGTTCCGTTACACCTAGCTGAATACCGTGCTGCCACGGGTCCTTCCGCAGGGAAGGTATGGTTCAGTAAGTTGTCAACCCCTTTCTTAGCACACACCGTACAGAGAGGCCATAGTGAAAGATACCAGTGGCCCCTGGTAGGCATGTCACTTCGTCCGGGGGCATGGGTGTTTCCGGCAGTGTAGCCGAGGGGGTCGCACCCCTATTTGCGCGCCGATATAAAATTGTGATCCCATGCTATTGGAGGCCGTTGAACATTGAGGCCTTCCCACTTAGAGTTTAATGTATCATTGCCTTGGGTGATTCCTGGCTCTGATGAGTTAAGCTGGCGTGTGCTGGTTAGGTGTGTTTTCAACCCAAAGGCTGTAATGGGAATTAGTCAGTGTCACGGTGCTGACTAAAGAAATCTCATACACGTGGGTAAAGAGTACACCCTCTGCAGAGTTACATCTATTCGAATAGCCGTGTCCATGGTCAAGGACGTAAACTGGGTGGGTCAAGTGTCGGTCCCGGTGTCGGTCTTTGGAGGAAAATAATTAACTTCATGCATGAATATTTTTGCAGGACTAATTATTGTCACTACAAATTTTATCATGAATATATTGTGATGATATGAATATTATTGTGGACTAACCCATTTCTCTTATTTTATTTTATGAGTGTCTCAGGGGCTGGCTAGACAACCCCGGGCATTCAGTTTTATTTTCAAGACCTCTCGTGGTGTCGCTTGAGTCCTCGGATGGTCCTGTCTCGTCCGATTTCTCTTTTAGACACCCGTTTGGCATTTCTTTCAAGACCTACTGAGATTTCATTTTTAGACATCCGACCGGCATTCTTCTTTTATATTTTTCTTACAACTAATGCCTCACTTCTGCACCTGTTACATATTTTATCATGCCATGATTTAACTCTGCCAGCATGCATATATATATGTTATGGTTAGCATGAGCATTGCATACCACGAGCATATGCATTCATTATATCTTTTGTTCATTTTGTTTGCGAGTACATTCCAACGTACTCACTGGCTTGTCCCTGGCTATTTACTTGGCCAGACTTGGAGGAGAACGAGCCTATGGAGAAGGATTACGCTAGTGAGCCCGATGCTTAGAGGAGTCCCAGTCAGACTACCTGTGATATAGGAGTCTACCACATGTATCATCCGCTGAGCTTCCGCTACACCAATAAAGTAGTCAAGTCTCACACTGACACTTGGCTCTATTTTATTGTAAACTGTATTTCAGTACCACCACACCACTGTCATATTCCACCACCGCGGTATATTGACAAGTTGTAATAAATCTGTTGAGTCACTCTGACTCAACTATGTGTAATATTATATTTGTACTGGTTATCTGTATCATGGGGGTCTGCCAGTGGTCCTTGGGGCTGGTATGACTCTAGGGCTCCTCTGTGATTTATTTCCAGAAAAGGGGCCCGACAACAAGAAACTTCCCAAACCATGGGGTGGAAAGAGTGACTTATTATTCATATGTTTTATAATGCCATTTGCCCCATGTCAAAATCCATGTTAGACATAGCTGCATGAGGAATCATCATGGGACAGCCAAATGAAATGCTAAGAAACTACTTTATGACATGCAAGAATACCATGCCCAATGGCATGTGAAAAAGTCGACCAAAAAGAAAGGTGAACTCCATCTGTGAGGAGATGAATGACGAGCTAACCGCCAAGAACGATGAGTTGATCGACAGTACCAAAGGTAAAAGAAATAGGTTAAGATTTGAATATATCCTAGCTCACGCGGTTTCGGACGAAAACCCTGATCCCTGGGACCTACGTCATCCTGCCATTTGACCGGCTTCCAAAGGGGTGGACCATGAGGATTTTCTCTTTGTTTGTGTCAGGGTAGGTCATAGCAATATGGAAAACCAAAACTGAGCCCAAGCTGTCTATTGCCTATATCCACCTTACACCACCATTATATACAGGCAAGTGAGGGAACGTTTCCACAATTTGGATGAATGTTAACAGTGTGATTTATCGTATTATTTAAAAAAAAGTATAAACTTACATTCGTTTTTTATTTGTTGGTCATTCAAAATACATTCAAGTTGATTCTACTTGTCTTTTGTTTTCAATTTTAGTGTATGTCGTGAATTCATAGCATGACCATGTGTTAGCTTGGTCGTAGTGGTAAATGGAGGTAAATACACCGGAAGTCATTGAACTTGCACCCGACGGTCAGTTTGGTGCATAAACTTGCAAAATACATGTTTCTGGTCATCAAACTTGTGTGGGTGTGCAAAGACGTTCACATTTCCCGTACGCGCGTGTATTCACTACTTACGTGGCCTGTCAGCGTGGCCAAGGCCCACGGGCCACGGTTAGCGGCTGAAGCGTTGTGCACGTGATTTTTTTACAGAAACATCCTCAAGTCTTTTTTAACTTCGTACAAAAAACCTCCAACAGAGGTAATGTTACTTCCGTTGGGTCCCACCCATCATTGTGCGTTGTAAATTGGGCTGAAAAAATATATCGGAGGAAGTTCGAACCGGCGATTAGATGTAGTAACGCTAGCGTCCGAACCACACCACCTGATGTTGCTTGTTCTTTTAATCGGACTACCAAGGTAAATATCCGTTAGACTAAAGGTGCAAATTTTGGAAAAATATTTTTCTTTTTTCAACACGTTCAAATTTAAATTATTCAGATTCAAACAAATTTTCCGCTGATTTGTCTGGAAGAAAATTATGTACATTCATTCTGCACTATATTTTCTTTGTTTAGATTTTATAATTTAAAATTATTAGAATTCAAGCAAAATTTTAGTTGATTTATCTGGAAAATTTACGTTTATTCATTCTGGCCTATATTTTCTTTTGTCTAGTTTTTCAAATTTAAATTATTGGAAATCAAACAAAATTCTGTTGATTTGTATGAAAGAAATTTAAGTACATTCATTATGAACTATATTATCTTTTATCCAGATTAATAAAATTCTAAAAAATAGTTGATTTGTCTGAAAAAATGATGTACATTCATTCTAACCTATATTTTCTTTTATCTAGATTTTCAAATTTAAAATTATCCGGATTCAAACAAAAAGTTCATTGATTGTTCCAAAAGAATATATGTACATTCATTCTGCAGTACAATTTACTTTATCTTGATTTTTTAATCTAAAATTATTCGAATTCAAACAAAAAATTTAGGTGATTTGTTCGAAAACATACATTCATTCTACACTATATTTTGTTTTATCTAGATTTACAAATTTAAAACATTGCAAGTTCAAATGGAAATTTGGCTTGTTTTTCCGTAAGAAAATACGTGCATTCATTCTGCACTAAATTTTCTTTTATCTAGGTATTTTAATTTAAGATTATTAAAATTATAAGAAAAATCTAGTCAATATGACCGAATATTTATTTAGAATATAAGTTGTTTTCTTACTTAGAAAAAAAGAAGAAGTATACATTTTTTTTGCGTGTCTCTTTATGTGTCTGTGTAATTGGATGGCTCGAACCGGGTTTCCATTTTTTTGCGAACCTTCTGGTTTTGATTTCTAATTCAATTCGTACGGTCCTGTTATATAAATCGAATTGTGCATGTTAATCGTCAAGAGCCAGGTTGCCGATAGGCTAGCTATATGCTCGCGAATTGCAGCAGGTCGTGTGGTCGAATCCCACACATACTGCTCCAGCCTTTTACATTTTTTTTCAAGATTTTTTGCATAAATATAAATGAAATGCAATGGTGCTTTCTGGAGAGAGAAAAAACCACGTGCGGATTACCCATCTCCTCAGCCACTGACAGCGGGACCTTGCCATGTTGGCAAGTCGCGTATGCCAGAGATACGGTAGAAAGCACCGTATTTGCACGCCCACGTAAGTTTGATGACCAGAAACATGTATGTCAGAGAAACGACACCTATGGGATCGAGGGGATCCCTTTGTGGTTCGGCAAGGGGAGAGGATTGCACCAGAGCAGAGCTAACGATCAGCACGCGAGCGATTTACCCAGGTTCGGGCCGCACGGATGCGTAAAACCCTACTCCTGCTCGATTGTATTGCTGTGTTCTTAGCCAGTTCTGGGAGCGCTACAGTGTTCTTGCGCTACACATGCAGAATGGGCTTCCAGAGAACTGTCCCTCCTGTACGCCTTGGGCCTCCTTTTTATACGGGTCAAAGGGGCTACCACAGGTGGCGCACAGTTCATGCACGATGGGTCGAAGCCTCCCTCCCCTGTAGCCATACTCTGGCGTACATGACGTGCATGAGGTGGAAAGATGGCTACAGTGCTAACATACCTAACACTGACGGAATGGGACAAGATCATTAAATGCTCCATCTGAGGTGTCCCTTAGCGTCTTGGGGATGGGAAAAGCGGCCGTCCCATCAGCACCGCTTAAGGATTCCGTGGCCAGCATCGCGCCACGCAACCAGGCAGACTGGCGCTAAACGACAAGCTTGCCGCTGCGCTGGAGCGGTGGCACTGTGCATAGGCGGTGGAATCTTGCCGGGCGCCCAAGGGTTGGATCCTTGCCGGGCGCGAGGCCTTGCCGGCAAGAGTCTTGCCGGGCCTCCGCGAGCCTCCAGCTTCCTGCTTCTGGTCTTCTAGAGATTGTCTTGGATATCTTCTTGATGACTTGGCCTTGTGATTACTCCCAGCTATTTCCCGGCAAGGCTTGCCGCGGTACGGCTACAACTGCCCGTGCACAAGTACGGGGTACTAAAAAGGCCCATACTTTAGTACACCGACAGGAGCCCCCGGGCCTAGGCCATACACGGGTGCCAGGCCCTGTTGGGCTAGGCCCAAAACAGTGCACGGGCACACATGGCAGGGAAATTAACTGCCTGTAATCATGACCTCTTTTACCACGCCCCTCCACTACGCGCACTATCCGCGCGACGTGGGAGACGTGGGCGGAAACGGCCCTGTGAAAGCGGGCAGTAAAGAGCCGGCCCCGCGCCTTCCACGTAAAAAGGAAAGCGCGGAGGGCACTGCTCATTTACCCCCCTGCTTTCCAGCCTCAGAACCGCCGCTTGCGTCTTCTTCCTTGCGCCCGAGAGAGAGAGAGAGAGAGAGAGAAAGCTTCTTCCTCCCAGCCACCTTCTCCGCGTCCTCGACGTCCTCATCGCCTTCCTCCGCGACCACCATGCCGCCCAAGACGAGCAAGGGCAAGGAGGTGGAGGCGGCCGCGACGGAGAACAAGCTCGCGAAGATGCAGAAGGAGCGGGCCATCTTCCCTCCAACGCTCGACGCCATTGCCCTGAAGGAGAGGTACCTCTTTGCTTGGGCTAGGGAGACAAAGGCTCACCCCGCCACTAGAGTTAGGTCGGCGTCGTGTAGAGTAGAATCGGGCGGATACCCGTTCTTCGCCGATTACTTTCTCTGCGGGCTCTGCCCGCCCTTTTCCGAATTCTTTGTAGATGTGATGCTCACCTACGGGTTCCAGCTCTTAGACTTCACGCTGAACGCTGTGACGTGTATTTCCGTGTTCGCGCATCTCTGCGAGAACTTCGCCAGAGTTGTCCCGAGCACCGCGCTCTTCCGCCACTACTTCTACCCCCGCATCCAGCAAGGCGAAGCCCTCTCCGGTTCCGTCACCTGGATCCCAAGGACGATTACCAAGGAGACGTACCCAGAGGGGATCTACCATGATAGATGGGAGGAGTGGAGGAGCAAGTGGTGCTGGTTTCTGGAGAAGGAGCCCCCGGCCTTCTGCGAGGTGCGGAAGGAGAAAGCAGTCCGCGGCAAGGATTGGAGCGCCGTGGACCCGGAGGACGGCAAGCTCACAATCGGCACCACTAGAATCCATCGCCTCAGGTCTGCCGGGCTGAGGGTGGAGATGGTTGCTTCGGATTTCCTCCGCCGACGCATCGCCCCCCTGCAGAACAAGGGGCGGCCAGCTTGGGAGTACAGGAACGCTGCCGATATCATGAGGGTGCGGCCCGGGTTGAACAACAACCTGACCTCCTTGATGCACGCGGCCCTCTGCCAGTAGCTCTTCAGGCTAGATGCGCCAACAAGGTTGCCGGCAGGCATAGTGCCGCTGTGCAACAACTCAGCGCTGACCTCCATCATCGCGATGATGCCAGTGTTCGACGCCCACAGCATCGACGGAAGATGGGCAGAACCGACTGCGGAGCAGGCGCAGAGATTCTTCGACAGCCTGTTGGAGAGGGCCATCCGGGAAGAGGACCTGGTCTGGGCCACCACCGACGAGGAAATAGCCTACATCGCCAGCAGGGCGGAAGAGGCTAGGACTGCTGCAGAGGCCGATGGCGTTGGCTTCGCGGATTGGGAATCCAGCGAAGGCGAGGGCCTGCTGCTGGAGGATCTTGCCGGGCAGGATGAAGCTGCCGGGACGCAGGGCCGAGCTGCTGCCAGAAGCTCCTCTGCCGGAGACGCCGCCGCGGAGGAAGAGGAGGAGGAGGAAGAAGAGCCCCCAGCTCTCCAGGGGCGGAAAAGGCGCACCCTCCGGAAGGCCACTTCTGGAGCTGCTGTGCGCCAGCCCGTGCCAAGGGGTGAAGCCCCCGGCAAGGAGGCTACCGGCGGGGCTGCGCGACAGGCCGCCACCGCCAAGCGGTCCAGGGCAACTCCCCCTCCCCCCCCATCAAGTGCCGCAGTGGGGGTCAGCTTCGACCTCTCCGCCTTCGACTCCGACGAGGAGGAAGAAGAGTAAGAATCTTGCCGCAGCTTTCCTTCTGCAACTTGCTTGTTTTTGCTTGACTGATCTTGATTTCCTTTGCTGCCGCAGGGATACAGAGACTCTGTCACAGAGGGCGGCGAAGAGAGCCAGGACTCTGGCGGGCGACGAGCCGCCGGCAAGCACTTCTGGTGCGCCGGGGACGGCCGCAACCAGCCCAGCGCCAAGCCCTCGACGCAGCCCCCGGCTCAGCCCCCGGCGTGAGTTTCTCACCCACTACCCGCTGGCAAGTGCCGGGGAGCGCATTTTCATCGCTAACATCTTCGGGCGTGCAGGAACGGCGCCACGGCGAGGAGCAGCAACATGAGCTGCCGCGGCCATGCCGTCTTCGTCAGCCACACCACCCGAGGCAGAGTCTTCGAAGGAGCTCTACCGCGATGACGAGGAGGAGCCGGCAAGCATAAGCCGCGGCAATCCCCCCCCTGACGCAGGTAAAGTACTCAACCCCGAACTCTTGCCGCTGTAACTTTCTTCTTCTCTTTTTTTTCTTCTTGAACTTCTTCTGAAGCTTCCTCTTGCTCATCCTCTTTACCTCAATCTTTCCCTTGGCAGAAATCTTGGACGTCGACTCTATCATTGAGGAAACTGCCAAGGAAGCCGCTGCTGAGGCCGAGAGGATTGCTGCCGAGGAGGCCGATAGGCAAGCTGCCGCCGAAGCTGCCCGAGACGCTGCCGCCGAAGCTGCTGCCGCTGAGACTGCTAAGGCTGGTGCTGCCGAGGCCGCCAAGGCTGCCGCCGCCGAGGCCGCCAAGGCCGCACAGGAAGAGGCCGCCAAGGCGTCTGCCGAAAAGGCCGGCGAGAAGACCCACGACCATACTGACGGGGCCTCTGCCACGGGAACGCCAGGCGCTTCGACCGCCGCAGGGCCTTCATCATCTGGGACCCCCTCTTCAGGCCAGTACATCAAGGCTGGCAAGAGGCTGTTCGTCTGCGTGCTGGCAGCCGGCACCGGAGAACTAGTCGAAGGAGAGACCCTGGATGGGGAAATCGTCACCGCCACCGCTGCCGGCGAACCCGGGGAGGAGTAACTTCTGCAAGGTATGCAGGAGAGCTACCTGAAGCTCCAGGCACTCCACCGCGCCCAGAAGGAGAAGCTCGACTCCCGGGCGGCGGTCGTCGAGGCAAAAGAAGGGGATTTCCAGCAGCGCGTCCAAGAGACACAAGCTTGGTATGCCGGGTGCCTCCAGGAGTTGAAGGCCTACCGGGAGCAGCTGATGGAGGAGCAGAACGACCTCCTCCTCAAGCAGTCCGACGCCGAGAAGGCCAAGGAGGAAATCCTTCAACAGGCTGTCGCCAAGGAAGCCCAGCTGACGCAGCGCCGCATCGCGCTTGACATCCAAGAAGAAGACCTTGCCGCGCGCGAGGAGGCACTCGCCGCCAAGCTTCACGGCAAGGACAAGGAGCTCGAGAGCCTTGTCGCGCGGCGGGTCCAGGAGCTGGAGCAGAAGCACACAGAGGCGCTCCGAGCTCTGACTGAAGACCACGCCGGCAAGCTCAAGGAAGCCATCAACGCTGCCAGAGCTGCGGAGGCCGCCAAGAGCCAGCTGGAGGGGAAGGTCAAGCAGCTGGAGGCCAGTCTCGAGGATCACGGCAAGAGGGTCTCTACGCTCGAGGCTGATATGACCAAGGTCCTCCACAACCTGGCGGAGGCACAAGTTGCTGCGTCCGAGAGGGCCAAGCAGCTTGCTTCCGCCAAGGACTCCGTTGCCGACTTGCAGCTGAAGCTGAGCACTCTGGAGAAGACTCTTGAGACTGCTCGAGTCCGGGAGAAGGCTCTTATCAAAGACCTTCACGACGAACAAGAGGTACTCAAGAAGACTGCCACCACGCAGAAGGAGTATGCCTCAGTCGTCAACCTCTGGACCGGCAAGCTTGCCGACTCTGCGGAGAAGATCGCCGCCGAGCTGCAGGCGATGGATCTGCAGGGCTTCGGGTACGCCACCGACAAGAGGGTTGCCACGAGCGCCCAGCTGAGCGCGTTCTTCGACAGCATCGTCGATGCCCTCAAGCTGATCCAGGCGAGCCGGGCAAGCACTCTGGCCGACGAGTCCCGGCGGCTCTGCCAGGCTATCCTCCAGAAGGTGCTGGTGAGGGTGGCATACAGGAACCCCGGCATCGACTTCTCCATGGCCTTGAGGAGCTTGCCGAAGGATGTGGACATCGAGGCTCTCGAAGAGCTCGTCGCGCCCATCGTCGATCGGGTCAGCCAGGTCAAGAGAGTCGAAGGCGACCGTCGGGACTAGCTGCCTCCACCTCACTCCTCCTCTATCTCTTGTCGCCAGGCGTTCATGTAAAAGACAAGTAGTCTTATGTTAGAAGCGCGGCAAGCATCCATGTAAAATGACTTATCTGAATCAATATATATACTGTTTCCCTTGCTCAATATCTCTTTGTATGAAGTGTACCCTACGCTTTGCTGGGAACTTGTCGGAGCATAACCTTGCCGCGAGCGCTGGATTCGGGGCGTCAGCAGCCTGCTGGCGGTATTGCTCACGGCAAGAAATCTTGGCGTTCTCAGCGTGGCCACCTAAACTGTTGAGCGGACTCGAAACAGAGTAAGGGCGCAGCCGATCACGATAAAATTCCATCGCGTGCAGGTTTTCCATACAAAGCCGAAATCGTTCAAGGGGCACAGCCTCAAAAAATCCAAATCTGCTTAAGGGATTCAGCAACTTAGCTCTGCTTTTCGTCGCTATTCTCCTTCTTCCGGCAAGGCGCCAACCTTGAACGTCACACCCTTCATTCTCCTTCCCCCCCGGCAAACGTGCACGCAAGGGAATTTTTCGTCTCTGGAAAAGAAAGGAGAGAAAGGCGCAGAACCTCGGCGGTTCGTTAGCTCTTACTGGATCAAGCGCCTTACAAATCTCAGATAACACATGCATATAAATGACATGGAATCGACAAGAAATGCAAAGCACTGAAATCTCATTAACTATGCACAGGGTCTGCGCCTGGCTCTGTACAAAGGATTACATGCCATCTGGCAAGACTCGTACACAATGGCGTTGCCGGGAACTTGCCGGTGCGTTATGCCGCCGCGAGCGCTGGATTCGGGGCGTCAGCAGCCTGCTGGCCATATCGCACACGGCAAGACCTGGACAACAGCGCCTCATGGGTAGAACTTCCGAAGATGCTCGATATTCCAGGAGTTGCTCACTGGCAAGCCGTCTTCAGTCTCCAAGCGGACAGCGCCGGGCCTGGTGACTCGTACTACCCGATAAGGGCCTTCCCACTTCGGCGTCAACTTGTTGGAATTCTTGGCCGACTGAACGCGCCGAAGAACAAGGTCACCTTCCTCAAGACTCCGGGCATGAACTTTGCGGCTATGATAGCGACGCAAATCTTGCTGGTAGCGAGCAGCTCGCACAGCAGCCCGAAGACGATCTTCCTCAAGGAGCAGCGCGTCATCCTGCCGCAGCTGCTCTTGCTCGAGCTCATCATAAGCGAGCACTCAAGGTGACGCGTATATGAGTTCCGTGGGGAGAACTGCTTCCGCTCCGTAGACCAGAGCGAAGGGCGTCTGGCCGGTGGCTCGATTTGGCGTCGTCCTGATCGACCAAAGAACCGCCGGCAGCTCATCAATCCAGCGTCTTCCGTACTTGCGCAGCTTGTCGAAAGTTCTGGTTCGAAGACCGCGCAGCACTTCAGCATTCGCCCTCTCTGCTTGGCCGTTGCTTCTCGGGTGAGCAACAGAGGCAAAACAAATCTTGCCGCCAAGGTCTTGGACGTACTGCATGAAGGCGCGACTTGTGAATTGCGTACCGTTGTCGGTGATGATCCTGTTCGGCACACCAAAGCGGCACACAATCCCTTTGAAGAACTTGACCGCTGACTGTGCTGTCACCTTTCTCACTGCTTCCACTTCTGGCCCCTTTGTGAACTTGTCGATAGCAATGTACAAGTACTCAAAGCCCCCGGCAGCGCGGGGGAAGGGACCGAGGATGTCGAGCCCCCAGACCGAGAAGGGCCAGGAAAGAGGGATCGTCTGAAGAGCTTGAGCTGGCTGATGAAGCTGCTTCGAATGAAACTGGCACGCTTCACACTTGGTTACTAGTGCCGTTGCATCCTGGAGGGCAGTAGGCCAAAAGAAACCTTGCCGGAATGCTTTGCCGACAAGAGCCCTTGAGCCTATGTGAGAGACACATATGCCTCCATGAATCTCTGCCAACAGCTCTAGTCCATCCTCCCGAGGAATACACTTCAATTTCACACCGTTCAGTCTCTTTCTGTACAGAACGTTGTCGATGAACTGGTACATACTTGACTGACGGGCTACTTTTTCCGCTTCTTCCTGCTCTTCAGGGAGTTCTCCTGTCTGAAGGAAATGGACTATATGCTGCGCCCATGCTGGAGCCTGGGGCTCGACAACAAGGACTAAAGGCATCTCTTCAGCTGCGGGAGCATTTGCTTCTATGGCAAGAGCCTGGGGCTCTATGCGGAGCAGCTGCTCACCGGCAATCGGTATCTCTTCTGCTGCCGGGGCGCTTGCTTCAGCGGCAAGAACCTAAGGTTCTGCGCGAAGCCGCTGCTCACCGGCAACCGAGTCGTTCCCGGCAAGGTCCTTGCCGGGGGCTTCGGGAAGCCCTGCCAGGAAGTACTCGCCGGTACTTAACTTTCTTCTCTTGTCAGGCCTCGTTGATGGCGATATGGTTGGCTGGGTCAAGCGAAGCACAAAAGTCCCTGGTTCCACAAGTAACTTGAGTGCGGCACGCTTGGACAGGTCGTCGGCAATGTTGTTCTCTGACCGAGGAACATGCTCCGCCTGAAGACCGTCGAAGTGCTCCTCCAGCTTCCTCACTTCATCAACGTACGCTTCCATCAACGGGCTCTGATAATCCTTGTTAACTTGCCTCACGACGAGCATGATATGGACTAGTACTGTCAATGGGATTTCTGTCTTTAAATTCAGGTATTGGAGATGATCAAGTGGTGATAAAAAGAGTGCAGTGAAGATAGTGGTGCTGGTGATGTGAATGAAGTGGTGGTGCTGGCTGTGGTGATAGTGTAGTGTAGAATAGGCTAGATAGGTTTTAGGATTTTCTATTTATTTCCTTAGTTTGTAACTAGGTCAGATTACTACTTTTGTAATTCTGGAATGTTCTATCATGTAAATGACTTTGTAATGATTTTATCTTGATCAAGGATTTTATTCTGAGAATTTGGATACTAAGTTTGTATTTTTAAGATTTTTTGCAAACTGTATATATACTAGTATTCAAACCGTATACATGTATAAATATGAGGACAGCGCGTAAAAAAGTAAATTTTCAAAATTATACCAGTGGCGCACCTAATTCACTACCAGTGGCGCACCAAACAAAAATACATAGTGGCGCACCTGTAGCAATACTAGTGGCGCACCTGTAGCAATACTAGTGGCGCACCTGTAGCAATATTAGTGGCGCACCTGTAGCAATAGTAGTGTCGCACCTGTAGTAATAGTAATGGCGCACCACATGGTGCGCCACTAGTATTTGGAATAGTAATGGCGCACCAGAGGTGCGCCATTACTATTTGTTACTAGTGGCGTGTTAATAGTGGCGCACCTATAGTGCGCCATTAATAGCAAAAACAGGTGCGCCACTAATAACCTTTTTTCTAGTAGCCATTTGGAATAGCTCCAAGTGGAGTGTGGTAGCAATGTCTACAGTATGACATAGAGATTTGTAAAGTACACACGGATCTGAATGTCGCAGACCCGTTGACTAAAGACCTCTCTCACATGCAAAGCATGATCGAACCCCAGAACTCATTGTGTGTTCGATTCATTACAATGTAAATCACATAGTGATGTGAACTAGATTATTGACTCTAGTGCAAGTGGGAGACTGTTGGAAATATGCCCTAGAGGCAATAATAAATTGGTTATTATCATATTTCCTTGTTCATGATAATCGTTTATTATCCATGCTATAATTGTATTGATTGGAAACTCAAATACATGTGTGGGTACATAGACAACACTGTGTCCCTAGTAAGCCTCTAGTTAACTAGCTCATTGATCAAAAGGATGGTGAAGGTTTCCTAGCCATGGACATGAGATGTCAATTGATAACGGGATCACATCATTAGGAGAATGATGTGATGGACAAGACCCAAACTATAAACGTAGCATATGATCGTGTCAGTTTATTGCTATTGTTTTCTGCATGTCAAGTATCTGTTCCTATGACCATGAGATCATGCAACTCCCTGACACCGGAGGAATACCTTGTGTGTATCAAACGTCGCAACGTAACTAGGTGACTATAAAGGTGCTCTACAGGTATCTCCGAGGGTGTCTGTTGGGTTGTCATGGATCAAGACTGGGATTCGTTACTCCGTGTGACGGAGAGGTATCTCAGGGCCCACTCGGTAATACAACATCACAATAAGCCTTGCAAGCAAAGTGACTAAAGATTTAGCCACAGGATCTTGTATTACGGAACGAGTAAAGAGACTTGCTGGTAACGAGATTGAACTAGGTATAGAGATACCGACGATCGAATCTCGGGCAAGTAACATACCGAAGAACAAAGGGAATAGCATACGGGATTAACTGAATCCTTGACATAGAGGTTCAACCGATAAAGATCTTCGTAGAATATGTGGGAACCAATATGGGCATCCAGGTCCCGCTATTGGTTATTGGCCGTAGAGGTGTCTCGGTCATGTCTACATAGTTCTCGAATCCGCAGGGTCTACACACTTAACGTTTGGTGACGATTAGTATAGTTGAGTTATTGTGTTGGTGACCGAACGTTGTTCGGAGTCCCGGATAAGATCCCGAACATGATGAGAATCTCCGAAAGAGTCCGGAGGTAATGATTGATATATGTGATAATAGTGTTTTGATCTCCGGAAGGGTTCCGAAATCCACCGGAAGGGGTTCCGGATGTTTGCCGAAGTGTTCGGGTGCAGCAACACTTTATATGGGCCAAAGGGGTAAAGCCCACGAGGTATTGGGAAATGCAAAAGGAAGTTTTGCTGCTGCCTTAAGAGGTACTACCGCTGGTAAGGCAGTACTACCGCTCAAAGAGGTACTACCGCTGGTAAGGCAGTACTACCGCTCAAAGAGGTACTACCGCTGGTAAGGCAGTACTACCGCTCAAAGCAGTACTACCGCTTGTGCGAAGCGGTACTACCGCTCAAGCAGTACTACCGCTTGGGAACGGTACTACCGCTTGTGCGCGATAATGCTGGAATTCGAGTGGGACTCTTTCCTTGCGGGCAAAACCGACCTTGTGTGGGTAAAACCGACCTTGTGGAGGTTTTCTTTCCAAGTTTAGACCCCAGGACTCAACATATAAATAGAGGGGCAGGGCTAGTACACGGGACACATCAAGATTTCCCAAGCCGTGTGCCGGCAACCCTAACCCTCTATTTCCTCTCATCACAATCTTCGTAGTGCTTGGCGAAGCCCTGCAGAGATTGTTCCTCACCATCATAACCACGCCGTCGTGCTGCTGGAACTCATCCACTACTTCACCATCGCTCGCTGGATCGAGGAGGTGAAGGCGTCATCAAGCCGTACGTGTGTTGAACGCGGAGGTGCCGTCCGTTCGGCGCTAGATCGGAAGGACCGTGATCAGGATCGCGAGACGATTCGTGATTTGATTGCGAGATGGATCATGATGGGATCGCGGGACGCTCGGCGATTTGGATCGCGAAGACGTTCGACTACATCAACCGCGTTTCTTAAACGCTTCCGCTTAGCGATCTACAAGGGTATGTAGATTCACTCTCCCTCTCGTAGATGCTCGTCACCATGGATAGATCTTGCGTGTGCGTAGGAATTTTTTTGTTTCCCATGCATCGTTCCCCAACAGGGTACTGTACCCCAGATGAAGCAGTTCATGGTAAAGAGACCAAGGATCAGAGAAAAATCAGGATCCAACGAATTGAGAGAAGATGGGTCAAGGAGTGGAGGGACTATCGTTATGTCACTCCGAAGTTTATGAAGAAATTTGCACTGAAACCCCCTTGCAAAAGGGCCCCTCCAGCTGTTGGTCAGACTGTTGATCCTACAAGTGTTGCTCGCCCTGAAGAATTTCCTGATGACTGGGCCAAACAGCAGCAAAAGCTTCAAAGGACTGCCCAAGCTGCAGTGAAGAAATTCAACGAGGACTCTTCTACTGGAGCCACTAATAGTGCTCCTAAGAAGGCCATGGTGAAGAAATCTGCTGTCAAAGCAAAGCCATCAACTGCAAAACCCTCAACTGATGCTGGTTCTTCAATGCCATCAGTTGATGCATTTGCATCAAAATCTTCAATGAGCCCCTCTGTGTTGAAGATGAAAAGGACTGCTGGACGCGGCCAAAAGCCAAGTCCTCAAAAGAGAACTGACGCTGTGAATATTCCCTCAGCATCTGAGGAAGAAGCTGATGATTTCGCTACATCTGAAGAACTTGAGGAAATCATCAGAAACAACCAGCAGAAGGCTGCCAGGGCCAAGGATAGCACTGTTCCACTTATGCTAGACGCGAAGTACATCCTCAATTTCATCGATATCTGGCACAAGGATCCCAACACTCCATTGTCTTCACTAAACCTTCCGCACGGTGTGGATCACGTCCCCACCCATTTCATCGCTGAAGAAAAGTGGAAGAGAGAACAAGCCCAGCGGGCCAAGAGGAGTCGAACAAGGAAAGAAAATTCCTGAGGCAGAACGTGATGAACTTGACCCCAAACCAGCTCGTCACGGTTCAGTCAGAAATCCGATGCCTGACTGAGGAATATAACAAGTATGATGCTAAATGGAAGGGATCAAAGGTCAGATTCATCAGGGCAGCCCAAGCTACTGTCAAGGAACACAACGCCAAGGTTGCTGCTCAATCGCAACCTGAAATTCCTCAGGCTGATGAAACTGCTCAGCCTTCTGATGAACCTACTAGGGCAGCTGATGAAATTGCTAGGGCAACTTCTAATGTTGCGCCTGAAGAATCTGCTCACCCTTCACCTACTACTGCACCAGCAAAGTCATCACAGGTGAAAAGCATCAACCTTCCTTCTGCATCAGAAGCAAAGAAGACCAAGGCTGCAGAAAAGGCTGCACTGAAGAGAAAGGCCTCAGCCACAGATTCCTCAGCCTCGAAGAAATTGAAGACTTTGCCAAAGTCTTCAAGTGAGCCTATCGATGCTACCCCTCTTTCCTCCATTCCTGCTTTGAAGACCATCACTTATGGAGAAGATCCTTCTGCTGCTACCACATAGCAGAATGATGAAGAAACTGCTATTGAAGAAAATGCTTCAACCCCTGCAAGATCATCATCTCCGCCTCCGTTCACTGCTGAAAAAGCTGGCGCTGATGAAAATGATGAGGAGATTGACGTTGGCTGCACAACCCCTCTCATCGCTGATGAATATTGGGAATCTGCTCATCCCAATTCACCACTGACCACTCCCCTCATCCAATTTCCTCAGTCTCCAGAGCAGGCTGATGAAATTCATACTGGAGCCGAAGATTTAGCTCCACCTGAAGACTTGCCAGCTGCATCAGCTGTTGTAACTGCCGCTCTTACTGCTCCTGAGGTTCCTGCCATTCAGATTCCTCAAATTGAAGAAATTCCAAGGTTGCCGTTGACAGTGGCCGCTTCAAGCCAAATCTTCAACCAAAGCCACAGATGCCTTTCAAAGGCTCCAAGCGCCCCAAGTTCCTCAAATCCAATTTCTTCGATGAGCACATTTTCTTCGAAGGGCCCAATCCCTATGACAGTGCAAGAGTTGGCCGCAACAGGTTCTGGACCTCATCTCAGATGAATTACTATGCATCTGTGCTTTTCAAAAAGGAGAAAGTCTTCGAGCACAGGCAAATTCCTCATGCTGATATGGAATCAATCGATTGCTTCGCTCCTGTGCTCTCAGTTCTTCACGATGCTGGTATTCTCCCATTTTGCATGGACATCTACGACTGGAACGAAGAACTTATTCTTCAGTTGTATGCAACACTGCACATCTCTGGAAATGCCTCAGATGTGAACTCATGGGTCCTGAACTGGATGACAAGATCAGATCGCTACACTACTTTATCCACTGAGCTTCTACAGTTTGTACCACTGCCAATCCCTTCTGAAGAAGCTAGGTGCTTGTTTGATGAACCTGTACTGCCACATCATATGATGCAAGTGATGATGAAGCCTTTGGCTCCAAAGCAACCCCCAAGAACTACCTTCCTCGTGAAGGATTTGATGTATGTTCCAAGGACCGTCTACAGAATCCTCACCAAAACCCTCTGTCCTCAAAAAGGACACAACTCTGAGGAAGAGGAAGTTGAAGGACTCATGAAGAATATGCTGTTTAACATCATCCATGGGATTCCCATGAACCTCCATGATTTCTTCATGAGGATCTTGGCCAATGCTGCTGCTGCTCCATTCGAACTAAAGCCTTATGCGCCCTGGATAATGAAATTCATCAGGGCAAGGTCTTCACTTCCGTTTCGTGCTGATTTTCAGAATCACTTCAGTTTCTTGCCTCCCATAGAAGTCATCAAAACCTCATTTGCTTCAATTGAGGGAAAAGGCAAGTCTGTTATTGATGAAGGTAATCGCCCATTGGATGGCAAGTTCCGCAAAGCTGCATCATACTCAACCAATGATGGCACTGCCTCGCAAGATTCTGCAGCAATGGCATCAGCTCAAAAACCTCGAGAAACTGCTCCAAGGGTGACGACTGATCGTGAGCTCCTCCTCAGTCTTCACCAAAAGGTGGATCACAATCACAAATGGGTCATAAGGCAGTTTGGTGCTATTCTTCGAGATATGACAGTCACTCACAATGTTGTGAGGAAAAACCACTACTACCTTCATGAGATCTTTGATCGCACATGGGCAATTCTCTCACACCTTAAGACTCCTGAAGAATTGAGGGAAATGGAATTCCAACAAAATTTTGACTGGTCTATGCCTCCGAAGAAAAAGTGGAAAAAGGTTCAAGTTCCTCAGCTTGTGACAAGCTCCTATTCTTCATTAAGACAAACTGATGAAGCTGAGGACGTTGATGACACCGCTGCAGGCCCTGCTCCACCAACCAACCCCGACCACACTGGCGCTCCTCCACCACCTTCAAGATGATATTCTTCAAGGGGCGTTAGTCCTCAATTTTTCCCTTTTCGTCAACAATGACAAAGGGGGATAAATTGAGTTAGTCTTCAAGCGGGTCTCTATTAATATATGAACTAATTTTTGTTAAGTTGCAACTCTCGCTCTTCTAAAGCGTTTGTTGATTGAGTTGTAACTTAAGTCCCGATGGTGGTCAGATACTTTTAAACTGCTTTCTGCATGCTATTTCTTCAAGATTATCTTAATGCACGCATGCTGAATTTCATCAGACCCCATTTTTCATCATGCATTTCAAATTCTTCATTTCATATGATTAAATGCGTGCATGAATTGCAAGATATAGGGGGAGCTCTCAAATCCTCAACCTACTATGTGCATTTTCAATCCAAAGCAAATTCCTCAAATATGCACATCTTCAAGGGGAGTTCTTCTATATCTTGCAATCAAATTCCTCAAACTCAGTATTTACACTTCATATTATTTTCCCCGTTGAAAACTTAACCTATTTGTCATCAATCACCAAAAAGGGGGAGATTGTAAGTGCATCTAGTGCCCCTTAGTGATTTTGGTGTATTGAAGACTTATAGGTTAAGAGAGTGATGCGTTTGTAAGTGTATACATGCTCTATAAGTCGCTGAGGAGTTTGATGCATTCGGAGATTATCGACCCCTAAAAATGTATGTCTTCAACTGAAGACTTTGATGAAGACTTTGCTGAAGACTTTGGTATTTCTTGAAGACTTTGAAAAATATGAAGTTGGTGTGACCTTGAAGATATGATTGAGGACTATGAAGCGTGAAGACTTTTGTTTTCGTAGTTTCATTTCCTTTTCTTTGAGTCATAGGAAACACCGTACTGTTAAAGGGGGCCGAGGTAATACTAAGGAAAATTTCCAAACTAATGCTCAACTCAAATTCTTCAACCTATCCATTCCTTCGAGTGAAGCCTTTGGAAATCTCTTATAGCTCAGTCAAGTTCTTCAGTGACAGAGACGATGATCTTCTGGTCTCTGATGAATTTGGTCTGACTGAGGAGTTAGGATTTCGCCAATGCGAACTGCCTACAAGTGAGGAACATGATAAGCCAGATGAATTTCACAGTCAAAATTCCGACCGTTGCTGGACCAAGTGCCAGCTGTCCCCAATCATTCCTATCCACATAACGGTCATATCATTGGGGGCATTTATGACTTATCATGTCGGGATGCACCCTTGCTATAAATAGCCACTCCCCTCAACCACTAGCTGGTTGGCTGCTCTGCGAGAGAACTGACACTTGTCAAATTGAGAGCATCCCATTCCTCTGAGGACTTTGAGAGAAAATCATCAGTGAGGAAAAACCCAAACCAAAACCTTCAAACCCAAGAGTGATTGAGCAGCATTGAAGAATTTCCTGTGTGGAACCGACACTTGTTACCTTTGAAGACTGTGTATCTTCGAGACGGTTAGGCGTCATGGTCTAGTGTATCCTGCAGTCAATTGGGGATCACGGAGTGACCTTGGTCTAGAGCTTTCCAGCAGTCAATTGTGGATCGCCGAGTGACCAGTTTGTGAGGGTTTTGGAAGTCTACCCTGAAGACTTACCACGAGTGTTGGGCGAGGTCTGTGTGACCTTAGCTCAAGGAGAATACGGTAAGGACTATGTGTCCTGGGACTTTGTGTCTTCTGGTTTAAATACCAGGCCGCTCCGAACCAGATGTATGACTGTCACAGCAGTTGGAACTGGGTCATCAAATCATTGTCTTCATCGAGCTACTTGGTTCCATTTCCTCAACTCTTTCATTTCCTCATATACTTGTTGATGAAATTGATTGTTACTGTTTGAAGAATTTGACTGAAGACTTTCTCAATTTCCTCACCTCAAATTCTTCAAGTTCCTTGTTCGTCCCCTGCTTATCCTGTATCACGCTACCTGTAAAATGTGCATGCTACATTTCTTCATGATGACTATGCTACTGCTATGTTTTTCATGCACCTGAGTACTTATTCCGCTGCTAGTTATTCATCATTTTTCAAATTCCTCAAGTTGAATTTCCTCAGTGATGAATTTGTAAAAATCGCTTATTCACCCCCTCTAGTCGATATAACGCACTTTCAACAACTCGTATGCAACGTACCCATCTATTGCTGCATACTCAATGTTGATAGGGTCAAGTGGGGTCTTCTCCCAATGTCGGTGCCCTGACTTAGGGAATTTTTTCTTCATATCAGCGTAGTCCTCATCGATCAGGGCGGCTGCCATATCAGCCATTGAAGTCTTGTCATGCTCAAGCCTGACCCTGCCCTGAAGATCAATGTGGCATTCAGCTAGTATCTCAATACCCTAGGTGCGCCTCATCTTGATCTTGTCATTCGTTATATTAACGCTAGCAAAATATATGCCGCTGCGAAGGAACTCCATGAGTTTTGGACAGTGCTTGTCACTACTGCAACAACAAAATGGATCAAATGTGTTAAATACTGCTGCAACAAGTATATTTTAGAACAAGTATAATAAGAATCATAACAAGTATATTTTAGAACAAGTATAATAAGAATCATAACAAGTATATTTCGTCACAAGTATAATAAGAATCATAACAAGTATAACAAGAATCATAACAAGTATAATTTAGAACAAGTATAATAAGAATCATAACAAGTATAATAAGAATCATAACAAGTATAATAAGAATCATAGCAACTTTCCTATTCCTATGCATTTCCTATCCTATGAATCAAAAGAAGCCCCTAAACTATGACATGTTCTCCCACGATGGCCAATATGCAACTACAAGGAAAATTCTTATGCAATTTTCCTATCCTATTCCTATCCTCCTATTCCTATTCCTATGCAATTTTCCTAATCATCATATTCCTATGCAATTTTTTATTCCTATGCAATTTTCCTATGAATCAAAGAAAAGCCCCAATTTTCCTATGAATCAAAGAAAAAGCCCCAATTTTCCTATGCATTTTTCCTATGAATCAATGAAACTATGACATGTTTTCGACATTCCCAATCGTCCTATTCCTATGCAATTTTCCTATCCTATGAATCAAAGAAAAGCCCTAATTAACACTATGACAAGTTTCGTATTACCTTGCCCACTGAAAGACCATGACCGTTGCTTGAAACAAAGTTGGACGACGGCAACATCGCGACCATCGGCCGTGTACTCGAGATCGAGGCCCATGAACTTGTGTTTCTCCTCTTGAACCATTCCTCGAACATGGAAAGAAAAACCGTCACTTTGGCACTGTCTTCGTGTAGATGACCTGGAGATTGGTCATGCCATGTGCGAGCACCTTCCCGTAGCGAGTGATTGGATTCATGGTGGAGGATGGGGAAGAAGAGAGGAGAGGGAGACGAACAGAAATGGAGGCGCCGGTCGCGTTTACTGTAGCGTCGCGGTTACTGTAGCATTTGATCTCACGCGAGACAACTTCCAAGGCGCAGGAATCAAACGGTTTGGACCTTTAGTCCCGGTTTGAGCCATGAACCGGGACTAAAAGGGCTCGCGCTAGGCGAA
The DNA here is from genome assembly GCA_039707655.1 of Elymus sibiricus. Lineage (NCBI taxonomy): Eukaryota > Viridiplantae > Streptophyta > Magnoliopsida > Poales > Poaceae > Elymus > Elymus sibiricus. The sequence goes on along the minus strand of CM077675.1, from coordinate 455,222,774 downwards.
CGGTTTCCACCACCCCTTTGGTCCCAGTTCGTGTCTGGAACCGGGACCAATGGGGTCAGACGAACCGGGACCAATGGCCCACGAGGCCCGGCCGGCGCCCTGGCCTCACGAACCGGGACCGATGCCCCCATGGGTCCCGGTTCGTGAGTGAACCGGGATTAATGGCTTTTCAGGATCGGACCAATGCCCTATTTTCTACTAGTGTGTGTTTGCTCACCATGGACAATTTTCCTTCTTTCTTGCGAACGGTACCAAGAGAAGATGGCTATTATTTCATGTATATTATTCTGACAAAGAAGACCAAGGTCTTGTACATGAATCTAAAATTAAAAAATATAGTACAATTTCACCTGCCCCGTTGACATCGCACGCCCTCATCATAATCTCATCCAACCCTAAAAGGTGCCATAACTCGACTGCTTTGTTGCATTTAAACATTAGGTGATTTACATCGGTTGGACAACTAGCTCTCAATTCAGTTCGTCGCTATGTACTTTGGACACATCCCTCACTTCATCGCATTATAAGCACGCGTAACGGGTATCTGTCAGAGCCATGTTGTAGAACAAGATGAGACCTCGCTCACAAGTACAAGGCTGTAAGTGTAAGTCCTCATACCCACACCTATTTCAATATTAATGTTTACATCTAAAAGGTAGTTTAAAAGGTCCAGACCCTAGAAAATTTTGCGAGAACACTATCTTGTTTGAATATTTGTCATAAGCACATCCTCACGTGGGTTCAATGCCCAGGATCACACCTTGGGAAAAAGGTAAGAGAACTATCTGCAATTTGAAAACGGATCACAAATGGTCGTCAACCACGTTTTTTTGCGACATTGCCAGGAAGGCACTACTGTCACTAGTCATTAGATTAGAGTTTTTGTATTAGTTCTTGTTTTGGTTTTTCTATTTGTCTTTATTTGCTTTTATAGTTATTGTTTCAATCAAAACACCAAAAAGTTATCATGGCTAAGAAACTCGAAGAGTTTGCAACTCCTGATGAACTTTATGAGTGCATCAATCACATTACCCAATGTTGCTACTGAACAATTTGAAATTAAGCTTCGCTTTGCTACTGTGGTTCAACAAAACAAATTTTGAGGCTCTACATTCAAAGGTGTCGATATGCATTTGCATACTTTTATTGATCTCTGTGATATGCCACATATTAAATATTATGAACCTAACACTTTGAAGTTGCTCTACCTTTTTATTTAAAATAAAAAGGAAAGAATGACTTTTAGCTTTGCCTAGAGGAATTATAAGTTCATGTAATTTATGTCGAAACATGTTTATCTCTAAGTTTTATCCCCGTATAAAAATTATGCAACTACGATCGCAGATTGCAAGTTTTAAGCAAGAAGATCGTGAGGCACTAGCACCTGCATGGACCGCATGAAGGAGGCTACAAGTGTAACACCCCAAAAATATTTTCTGGATTTTTAAAACCTTTTCTTTAAAATAAATTCTTTGGAAAACATTTTAATGCTATTTTCCATCATCTGTTTGAAAATCTTTTCAAAATTTAGTTGGGTTTAAAATTTTCTAAGAAGAGTCTGTTTGATTGATGATTTACTTATTGGGTAATTATTTTTGATAAATCAAAAATGCTTTCTTTGAGAAAAGGTTTTGGATATCATTCCAAGGATATGCTCTTTCACTACTTCCAAGCAATTCCCAAAATCCTCTCAAATATTTTTCTATCACTTCTGAATTATTCCTCAAATCATTCCCATATTCTATGACAGTATCCACCACCTCTTCCCTCCACAAAAATATAATTCTCACATTTTATGAAATTCCAAAGTTGGAATTTAAATTATTCATAGTTTCCTTGAGTTACAATGGAACTATATTTTCTACAAGTTTTTTGCCTGCACAAAAATTATCCTAGCAACTAGATGGTACCTATAACCCATTTCACCAAAAACTCTGGGTTCCAAAGTTCAAAATTTTCAAAATTCAAACAGTTCAAATTTGGACCAGAAACCGTTTTCTTGCCCAAAACCTATTCCAAGCTTATCCAAAAATTCTGAAACTTTGAAGAACCTATTTTTGAGCAACAACACATCACCACAAAAATCCCCACAAAGTCCTAAAATGCCTAGACCCCTTTTGTCATTTCATCAAACACCTCTGGTGCTCACTGTTCATAACTGAAAATAATTCAGTTCACTGAATCATTCAGAGACAGTGGCTCGGTGCCGTGCGCGCCTCCTCTTCCTTCTCCTTCACGGCGGCGCCGTCGCTCATCAATGCCAGGGGCTACTGGCCCACTTCCCAGCTTCTCCTCATCGACGCCGAGCTGTCGGCTGGCCGGTGCAACAGCCGCCGTGCTCATCCATGGCGGGCCGAAGAGTCGCCTCGGCCACCGACCTCCATCACTCCATCATACCACCCCGACCTACCTATCCCTCCATGCGGCACCTCCTTCGCATCAACGACGCACTGTCCAAGCCGTTGGACCCCTCCTGGCAGTCGCCGGAGATGATCGTCACCGCCGCACCCGTACGGGAGTCGTTCCATGGATGAGGCCAAGGAGCTCGAGCCCGTCCAAGCTGAGGCTTCCAGAGGCTCCTCTGACCTCCTTGATCACGCACCGCAATATCCCACCGCCCCTAACCTAGCTCGCCGTCCGGAATAACTTCGCCGTCATCTGCTCCGCCATGGCTATCGTCGAACCGCCTAAAAAAGGGCTGTCAAGCTCCGCAAATCACCCACACCACCCCCACACCATCGCAATCGACCCCCACTCCACTCCTTCGTTCTCAGGGAGGCCTTCTTCCCCGTCTCGGATCACCGCTCCGCCGCCACGGTCCCCGATCCGTCCATCGCCAGTACTCCACCTCCACCGCTCAAACCTTGCCAGTAGTCTTATTTTCCACCACATAACCCATTCCACCACTCAATTTGGTGTTCCCACGCTTCTCCGGCGAGCTCCCGCACCTCCCGAACCACCATCCGCCGCCATCAACCTCGCCACCGTTCTGCTGCTCACCGGCGACCTCCACCGCCACCCACTGACGAGGTAGTCATCCCCGAATGCATTCCCACCATCGCCAACCACTGGAACCCCGGCGATCGTCGCTGGCGATCACCGCATTCTCTCTGTCATCGCGCACGTGCGCGCTCAAAATCAAACCAGACGGGTGGACCCCACCCGTAAGCGTACTTTCGGCCGAAACGTTTTCTTTTCTGTTTTTATTATAAAAACAGATTTTGACTGAAACTTTGACTGCTTATAACTTTTAAACCACAACTTCAAATAACTTGATTCTTTTTCTGTTGTTTTTAGTTTTCTCTCTAGTTTTTTTAGTATTTATTTAAAAATATTTTGAGACAAGTTTTTGTACTGTGATGAAATTTTGATTTGAATTTAAATTTGGATTTCCTTTTTCAGAAAAAGAAGAGGGAAACTTTGCTGAAAATTTGGAGGGGTTTTCTCCTGACTACTTTGGACAAGGCAAGCATTATTGAACTTGGGTTATGATGATTGTATTGCATGATTGCATCAGTTTGGAGTTGCACCATATATGTGTTATATTGCATGTGTGCATGCACGCAAGGTCATTTCTTGCTCATGGCTTGCATTTCACTCAAGCTCAAGAATCATTCTAACATGTTGGAAGGCTGTGAGCCTCCAGAAGTAAAGCTCTGGCTTTGGACGTGCCGGTAGGCACGGGTCACATTTGACACGGTGTTGTCACGGTGACAGTTAACGAATGTACCAGTGATAATAATTAACACCTCCTGAGTAGACCTAGATCGAGTCTTGTTCCGTTACACCTAGCTGTATACCGTGCTGCCACGGGTCCTTCCGCAGGGAAGGTATGGTTCAGTAAGTTGTCAACCCCTTTCTTAGCACACACCGTAAAGAGAGGCCAGAGTGAAAGATACCAGTGGCCCCTGGTAGGCATTGCACTTTGTCCGGGGGCATGGGTGTTTCCGGCAGTGTAGCCGAGGGGGTCGCACCCCTATTTGCGCGCCGATATAAATATTGTGATCCCATGCTACTGGAGGCCGTTGAATATTGAGGCCTTCCCACTTAGAGTTTAATCTATCATTGCCTTGGGTGATTCCTGGCTCTGATGAGTTAAGCTGGCGTGTGCTGGTTAGGTGTGTTTTCAACGCAAATGCTGTAATAGGAATTAGTCAGTGTCACGGTGCTGACTAAAGAAATCTCATACACGTGGGTAAAGAGTACACCCTCTGCAGAGTTACATCTATTCGAATAGCCGTGTCCACAGTCAAGGACGTTAGCTGGGTGGGTCAAGTGTCGGTCCCGGTGTCGGTCTTTGGAGGAAAATAATTAACTTCATGCATGAATATTTTTGCAGGACTAATTATTTTCACTACAAATTTTATCATGAATATATTGTGATGATATGAATATTATTGTGGACTAACCCATTTCTCTTATTTTATTTTATGAGTGTCTCAGGGGCTGGCTAGACTACCCCGGGCATTCAGTTTTATTTTCAAGACCTCTCGTGGTGTCGCTTGAGTCCTCAGATTGTCCTGTCTCGTCCGATTTCTCTTTTAGACACCCGTTTGGCATTTCTTTTCAAGACCTACCGAGATGTCATTTTTAGGCATCCGACTGGCATTCTTCTTTTATATTTTTCTTACAACTAATGCCTCACTTCTGCACCTGTTACATATTTTATCATGCCATGATTTAACTCTGCCAGCATGCATATATATATGTTATGGTTAGCATGAGCATTGCATACCACGAGCATATGCATTCATTATATCTTTTGTTCATTTTGTTTGCGAGTACATTCCAACGTACTCACTGGCTTGTCCCTGGCTATTTACTTGGCCAGACTTGGAGGAGAACGAGCCTATGGAGAAGGATTACGCTAGCGAGCCCGACGCTTAGAGGAGTCCCAGTCAGACCACCTGTGATATAGGAGTCTACCACATGTATCATCCGTTGAGCTTCCGCTACACCAATAAAGTAGTCAAGTCTCACACCAACACTTGGCTCTATTTTATTGTAAACTGTATTTCAGTACCACCACACCACTGTCATATTCCACCACCGCGGTATATTGACAAGTTGTAATAAATCTGTTGAGTCACTTTGACTCAACTATGTGTAATATTATATTTGTACTGGTTATCTGTATCAAGGGGGTCTGCCAGTGGTCCTTGCGGCTGGTATGACTCAAGGGCTCCTCTGTGATTTATTTCCAGAAAAGGGGCCTGACAAAACATGGTATCAGAGCCAGGCTGACTGTAGGAAGCCCTAGGCGCGATCGCTAGCACTCGAGTCAGTACTAAATTTTTTGCATGCATCTCATGCATTGTAGCAAATTTTCCTTAGTCATCATATACTTATGATATGACTATTTGGATTTTTGTCTACTGTTGTAGATGGCTGGTGGCAACTGCTCATCCCAGATTTTCGCCAATGAGCCCGCGGGATTTTCCCGTCTTCTCTCCGCCATCGCTAGGGACGCGATGGGATCTCCAGGCCATCCGGTGTACACCATTTTCCCTTATAGGATCACGGGCACCCTGACTATGTACCAGGCCTCGGTATATATTCGGGGTGGTAGCGTCTTGTCCTTCTGCCACTATCGTTTCATGGGGAGAGTCATGCCCTCTGAGAGGCTTGCTGTTCAGATGGCCGCCCGTGAGGCTGTCGCTCGTCTCAGGGACATTCTGCCCATCATGCAGACCCGTCCCTATCACTACCTGCCATGCCATGTTCCATACACCCGTCACTTTGCTTTTTCCTACACTGTGGGAGAAAGGGATGAGGCGATCGAGCCCCTCGTCCAGTACATCATGTCACTAGAGTCAGTCTTCACCTCTTTGGTGGATGACCATCTTGCTGCACGGGTGGACTTAGCTCGTGCGAGGGTTACTCGCAGGAGTGAGTTCCGTTCCCCTTCGCCTCGTGCCTCTCGCATTCCTCCTCCACCATTTGGTCCTCCTCTCGGTCCCGCGATCCAGTGCTCACCCCCGGGAGATGAGGCTAGCCGTCTTGTTGCACCTGTCCCGATTAGAGCTGCACCGCCGACGAGCATGGTGCCACCCCCAGCTGGTGTGGCATTGATGACTGCCCGACTGGAGACTATTCCCGAGGAGGAGGAGGAGGTTGAGTCGTCAGCACCTGGTCTGGGACTCACCCTCGGCAGGGCCCTTGACGTTCCAGACACTCCGTGAGGACAGACGAGGCATTCCGCTGCAGACGACCTGTATGAGAGCGCAGTTGTAAAATATCTATTTTCTGTTCTTTTCATCTTTTGTAAGATGGCGAGTAGACCACAACACGCTGAGAGGACAAAGTAGCATGCTAGTTTCAATAAGTGGTCGTGTAGTATACAAGTTTCTACAAGCATCTTGTATAATTAAACCATGCATGTGTAATAAAATCTGGCATGTATAATTAAATCTGCTTGCGTGATATAAACTGTTAATCTTTTGCACTTAAATTTTTGGGGAGGGAATTATTTCAGTCTCTTAAAAATTTATTTCCTTCCCTGTCACTTCTTTTCTCATCGGTGTTACAGAAATACCCCAGAAAGAAAATGCATCGCCCCTGGACTCTTTCCATGCCAAATCCGCCAGAGGACAATTTTGGACAGATGGGAAATAACTTTACACAAGGACAGACAAGTCAATAGAGCAATGACTCAGCATTCTCACAAGTGTGCCGTCTATATGAGCAAAGCCAGCAACAATACCAAGAGATGATGCAGCACATAATCAATATGGGGAATCATCGGGAGCAGCACCAACTCAGATCAAAATTATCTGAACTGCAGAATACCAAACCAATAGTCTTTACTCACACAGACAAACCATTGGAGGCAGACGATTGGCTACGTGATATTGAGAGGAAATTGATTATCGCTCAGTGTACGGACCAGGAAAAAGTGCTATATGCCCCGCACTATTTTTTTGGAACAGCAGCATCATGGTGGGAGAATGTGTGTCACACGCACCCCAATGGAGCAAACATGACATGGGAACAATTCAAGGAAAATTTACGGGGAGCACATATTCCCAACAGCATCATGAAATTAAAGAAAAGGGAATTTGAGGATCTCAAGCAGCGAGGCACCACAGTGATGCAATACCTTGACCAGTTTACTCAGCTGGCCCGGTACGCCAACGACGAATACATGACAGAAAACAAGAAAATTGAGAAATTTCTTGATGGATTGATTCCATCTCTGAAGTGCCAACTAGTGGTCCATACATTTCTAGATTTCAAGACACTAGTACACAAGGCCATCATACTAAAAAATGAACACCGCAACATGAATGAAATTCGCAAGCACCGTATGAACCAGTCAACACAAGTTCGCAACAGCAGGCCCAAGAATGAATTTCAGAGGCCTATGGCACCCCGACCAGCAGTCACAGCACCACAACAGAACCGCGGTACCTTCAATGATAGGGCCAAAGGTACAGCATTCCGTCCCGGTATCAGCTATTATGCATGCGGAGAAGAAGGGCATTACTCTAGACAATGCCCAAAATAGGGAAACAACACTTTCAAGACCAACAACAATGGCCGCGGTACAAATACGGCTCCAAGACGCAACAATTTCAACCCCAATAATAACCAAAGGAAGAGGCATCTCAATCACGTTGAGGAAGCATAGAATGCACCAGATATTGTGTTTGGTACGTTCCTTGTCAACTCTTTTAATGCTACAGTCTTACTTGATTCTGGAGCTTCCCACTCATTCATTTCCAAAAGATTTGCCTCGGAGAATCAGTTTTCCTTTTCGCCTTTGCAAAACTCCATGGTTATTCAGTCCCCGGGATCAAAGCAAAGCACACAATGGTACTGCAAGGATGTGAATATTGAAATCAATGGAATGAGATTTTTAGCCAACCTCATTGTACTGGAAGCAGTCGATCTGGACATTATTTTGGGAATGGATTGGCTAACTACTAACAAAGGATTCATAGACTGTTACAACCGCACAGTGACTCTCACAAATTACCAAGGGGAAACAATAGAGTTTGGCACAAGGGAAATTCTACATCCCAGGGAAAATTAAATCAAGTAGATATGGCGGAATTAAGCAAGGTTCCGGTAGTCTGCGAGTACCCCGTTGTGTTTCCTGAGGAGCTGCCAGGAATGCCCCCAGACCGCGAAATTTAGTTCGTTATTGAATTGGCACCTAGAACAACTCCCATATATAAGAAGCCGTACCGTATGGCTCCGACAGAACTGGCTGAGTTAAAGAAACATATTAAGGAACTTATGGAGAAAGGTTATGTTCGACCTAGCTCATCACCGTGGGGTTCACCAGTTTTATTTGCTAAGAAAAAGGATGGTACCCTACGACTGTGTATTGATTACAGGGCACTTAATATGGTCACCATCAAAAATAAATATCCACTGCCCAGGATAAATGACTTGTTTGAGCAACTAGCAGAAGCCAAGGTATTCTCGAAAATAGATTTGAGGTCAGGCTACCATCAATTAAAAATCCGATCGTCAGATATACCCAAGACCGCCTTTACCACCATATATGGATTATATGAGTTCACAGTAATGCCTTTTGGCTTAACCAATGCTCCTGCTTATTTTGTGCATCTCATGAATAAGGTCTTCATGAAATACTTGGACAAGTTCGTGGTTGTATTTATCGATGATATACTCATTTATTCCAAGACGCCGGAAGAACATGAGCAGCATCTTCGGATAGTTTTGGAAGAGTTAAGGAAAAATGAATTATATGCCAAATTCAGCAAGTGTGAATTCTGGCTATGGGAAGTTGGTTTTCTTGGACACGTACTGACACAGGATGGAATAGCAGTGGACCCGAGTAAAGTGAAAGATGTCTTGGGATGGAAGCAACCCACAAATATGACAGAAGTCAGAAGTTTTCTTGGTCTGGCCGGTTATTATCAGAGATTTATCGAAGGATTCTCCACCATAGCCAAACCCATGACCCAGTTACTCAAGAAAGATAAGAAGTTTGAATGGACCGAAGCCTGTGATAAAAGTTTTCAAGAATTGAAAAAGAGGTTAACAACAGCACCCGATGTGCCCAAAGATTTTGTGATATATTGTGACGCATCTAGAAAAGGACTTGGATGTGTCTTAATGCAAGAAGGAAAAGTCGTGGCATATGCCTCAAGATAGCTATGACGACACAAAGAGAATTATCCCACTCATGACTTGGAATTAGCAGCAGTAATACATGCACTTAAGGAATGGCGACATTTCCTTTTGGGTAATTACACGGACCATAAAAGTCTTAAGTATATTTTCACCCAGCCAGAATTAAATTTGAGACAGCGTCACTGGCTTGAATTGATTAAGGATTATGATGTGGGAATTCATTACCATCCCGGTAAAGCAAATGTTGTAGCAGACGCTCTGAGCAGAAACCCATGCAACCATAATGGCAATATACAATTCACATGACATGAATTCAACCAGGAATTTGCCAAACTCAACATGGTACTAGTCACGGAAGGGACTATTACTCAGCTGGAAATAAAACCAACATTAGAAGATCAGATTAAAGAAGCCCAAAAAGGACATCCAAGTATTGAGGGAATCAAGAGGAAAATAAAATTGGGCAAGGCGCCCGAATTCACCATAGACAGCCAGGGAATTTTATGGTTCAGAAAAAGATTATGCGTACCGAACGAAGAGGAGTTAAAGCAACAAATCTTGGCAGAGGCTCACACTACTCCGTACTCCATTCACCCAGGGGGAACTAAGATGTACAAGGATCTACAAGAAAGATTTTGGTGGCACGGGATGAAGAGAGACATAGCCGTGTACGTTGCACGCTGTGATTCTTGTCAACGAGTAAAAGCAGAACATCAGAGGCCAGCAGGACTATTGCAACCACTTAGAGTGCCTGAATGGAAATGGGATGTAATAGGAATGGATTTTATCATCGGATTGCCAAGGTCACGGCACAACAATGATGCTATCTGGGTTATAACAGATTTATTAACCAAGGTGGCGCATTTCATTCCAGTAAAAACTACATACTCAACACAGAGGCTTGCCAGGCTATACCTCCCCCGGATTGTTTGCTTACATGGAGTACCCAAGACCATAGTCTCCGATAGAGGCACCCAGTTTGTCTCTAGATTTTGGGAGCACCTACAGCAAGCTTTAGGGACTCAACTGTCATTCAGTACAGCTTATCACCCATAGACCGGGGGACAAACTGAGCGGGTAAATCTAATATTGGAAGACATGCTGAGAGCATGTGTGCTCACTTACGGGATCAGCTGGGAAGACAGCTTACCATACGCAGAGTTCTCATATAATAACAGTTACCAAGCCAGTTTAAAGATGTCACCTTTCGAAGCCCTGTATGGATGACGATGTCGTACCCCACTCAATATTTCCGAGACCGGAGATAGCCGAATTTTCGGCCTAGAAATTCTTAAAGAAGCAGAAACAAAAGTGAAGCTTATTCAGGACAGACTGAGAGCGGCTCAAAGCCGTCAGAAGAGCTACTATGACCAGAAACACCGTCAGGTTAGTTTTGAACCAGAAGAATACGTATATCTCAGAGTATCTCCAACAAGGGGGTTACAGAGATTTAAAGTCAAAGGAAAATTGGCATCGAGGTTTATTGGACCATTCATAGTGATTGGAAGAAGGGGCAGGGTTGCCTATCAACTGGAGTTACCTGCTGAATTATCAGATGTTCATGACGTGTTTCACGTGTCACAACTAAGGAGATGTGTCAGTAACCCGGACAAGCAAGTATCACATCAAAACCTAGATCTTCAGCCAGACCTCACATATAGAGAACGCCCTATAAAAATTCTGGAGGAGTCTGAACGGAGGACCCGACAGAATGTGATAAAATTTTACAAGGTTCAGTGGAGTAATCACACCGAGGAAGAAGCAACATGGGAAAGAGAGGATCACCTGAGGACTGAATATCCGTACCTATTTGAGGGACAGCCGAAATCTCAGCGACGAGATTTTTCTTAAGGGGGGTAGGTGTTGTAACACCCCAAAAATATTTTCTGGATTTTTAAAACCTTTTCTTTAAAATAAATTCTTTGGAAAACATTTTAATGCTATTTGCCATCATCTGTTTGAAAATCTTTTCAAAATTTAGTTGGGTTTAAAATTTTCTAAGAAGAGTCTGTTTGATTGATGATTTACTTATTGGGTAATTATTTTTGATAAATCAAAAATGCTTTCTTTTAGAAAAGTTTTTGGATATCATTCCAAGGACATGCTCTTTCACTACTTCCAAGCAATTCCCAAAATCCTCTCAAATATTTTTCTGTCACTTCTGAATTATTCCTCAAATCATTCCCATATTCTATGAAAGTATCCACCACCTCTTCCCTCCACAAAAATATAATTCTCACATTTTATGAAATTCCAAAGTTGGAATTTAAATTATTCATAGTTTCCTTGAGTTACAACGGAACTATATTTTCTACAAGTTTTCTGCCTCCACAAAAATTATCCTAGCAACTAGATGGTACCTATAACCCATTTCACCAAAATCTCTGGGTTCCAAAGTTCAAAATTTTCAAAATTCAAACAGTTCAAATTTGGACCAGAAACCATTTTCCTGCCCAAAACCTATTCCAAGCTTATCCAAAAATTCTGAAACTTTGTAGAACCTATTTTTGAGCAACAACACATCACCACAAAAATCCCCATAAATTCCTAAAATGCCTAGACCCCTTTTGTCATTTCATCAAACACCTCTGGTGCACACTGTTCATAACTGAAAATAATTCAGTTCACTGAATCATTCAGAGACAGTGGCTCGGTGCCGTGCGCGCCTCCTCTTCCTTCTCCTTCACGGCGGCGCCGTCGCTCATCAATGCCAGGGGCAACTGGCCCACTTCCCAGCTTCTCCTCATCGACGCCGAGCTGTCGGCTGGCCGGTGCAACAGCCGCCGTGCTCATCCACGGCGGGCCGAAGAGTCGCCTCGGCCACCGACCTCCATCACTCCATCATACCACCCCGACCTACCTATCCCTCCACGCGACACCTCCTCCGCATCAACGACGCACCGTCCAAGCCGTTGGACCCCTCCTGGCAGTCGCCGGAGATGATCGTCACCGCCGCACTCGTACGGGAGTCGTTCCATGGATGAGGCCAAGGAGCTCGAGCCCATCCAAGCTGAGGCTTCCAGAGGCTCCTCTGACCTCCTTGATCACGCACCGCAATATCCCACCGCCCCTAACCTACCTCGCCGTCCGAAATAACTTCGCCGTCATCGGCTCCGCCACGGCTATCCTCGAACCGCCTATAAAAAGGGCTGCCAAGCTCCGCAAATCACCCACACCACCTCCACACCATCGCAATCGACCCCCACTCCACTCCCTCGTTCTCAGGGAGGCCTTCTTCCCCATCTCCGATCACCGCTCCGCTGCCACGGTCCCCGATCCGTCCATCGCCAGTACTCCACCTTCACCGCTCAAACCTTGCCAGTAGTCTTATTTTCCACCACATAACCCATTCCACCACTCAATTTGGTGTTCCCACGCTTCTCCGGCGAGCTCTTGCACCTCCCGAACCGCCATCCGCTGCCGTCAACCTCGCCGCCGTTCTGTTGCTCACCGGCGACCTCCACCGCCACCCACTGACGCGGTAGTCATCCCCGAACGCATTCCCACCATCGCCAACCACTGGGACCCCGGCGATCGTCGCTGGCGATCAGCGCACTCTCTCTGTCATCGCGCGCGTGGGCGCTCAAAATCAAACCTGACGGGTGGACCCCACCAGCCAGTGTGTTATTCTTTTCCAGTTAAAACAGAAGGCGTATTCGGTCGTTTACGCGTCTTGAGCTGGGAAGCGTACTTTCGGCCGAAACGTTTTCTTTTCTGTTTTTATTATAAAAACAGATTTTGACTGAAACTTTGACTGCTTATAACTTTTAAACCACAACTTCAAATAACTTGATTCTTTTTCTGTTGTTTTTCGTTTTCTCTCTAGTTTTTTTAGTATTTATTTAAAAATATTTTGAGGCAAGTTTTTGTACTGTGATGAAATTTTGATTTGAATTTAAATTTGGATTTCCTTTTTCCGAAAAAGATGAGGGAAACTTTGCAGAAAATTTGGAGGGGTTTTCTCCTGACTACTTTGGACAAGGCAAGCATTATTGAACTTGGGTTATGATGATTGTATTGCATGATTGCATCAGTTTGGAGTTGCACCATATATGTGTTATATTGCATGTGCATGCACGCATGGTCATTTGTTGCTCATGGCTTGCATTTCACTCAAGCTCAAGAATCTTTCTAACATGTTGGAAGGTTGTGAGCCTCCAGAAGTAAAGCTCTGGCTTTGGACGTGCCGGTAGGCACGGGTCATGTTTGACACGGTGGTGTCACGGTGACAGTTAACGAATGTACCAGTGATAATAATTAACACCTCCTGAGTAGACCTAGATCGAGTCTTGTTCCGTTACACCTAGCTGTATACCGTGCTGCCACGGGTCCTTCCGCAGGGAAGGTATGGTTCAGTAAGTTGTCAACCCCTTTCTTAGCACACACCGTACAGAGAGGCCATAGTGAAAGATACCAGTGGCCCCTGGTAGGCATGTCACTTCGTCCGGGGGCATGGGTGTTTCCGGCAGTGTAGCCAAGGGGGTCGCACCCCTATTTGCGCGCCGATATAAATATTGTGATCCCATGCTATTGGAGGCCGTTGAACATTGAGGCCTTCCCACTTAGAGTTTAATCTATCATTGCCTTGGGTGATTCCTGGCTCTGATGAGTTAAGCTGGCGTGTGCTGGTTAGGTGTGTTTTCAACCCAAAGGCTGTAATGGGAATTAGTCAGTGTCACGGTGCTGACTAAAGAAATCTCATACACGTGGGTAAAGAGTACACCCTCTGCAGAGTTACATCTATTCGAATAGCCGTGTCCATGGTCAAGGACGTTAACTGGGTGGGTCAAGTGTCGGTCCCGGTGTTGGTCTTTGGAGGAAAATAATTAACTTCATGCATGAATATTTTTGCAGGACTAATTATTGTCACTACAAATTTTATCATGAATATATTGTGATGATATGAATATTATTGTGGACTAACCCATTTCTCTTATTTTATTTTATGAGTGTCTCAGGGGCTGGCTAGACAACCCCGGGCATTCAGTTTTATTTTCAAGACCTCTCGTGGTGTCGCTTGAGTCCTCGGATGGTCCTGTCTCGTCCGATTTCTCTTTTAGACACCCGTTTGGCATTTCTTTCAAGACCTACCGAGATTTCATTTTTAGACATCCGACCGGCATTCTTCTTTTATATTTTTCTTACAACTAATGCCTCACTTCTGCACCTATTACATATTTTATCATGCCATGATTTAACTCTGCCAGCATGCATATATATATGTTATGGTTAGCATGAGCATTGCATACCACGAGCATATGCATTCATTATATCTTTTGTTCATTTTGTTTGCGAGTACATTCCAACGTACTCACTGGCTTGTCCCTGGCTATTTACTTGGCCAGACTTGGAGGAGAACGAGCCTATGGAGAAGGATTACGCTAGTGAGCCCGACGCTTAGAGGAGTCCCAGTCAGACCACCTGTGATATAGGAGTCTACCACATGTATCATCCGCTGAGCTTCCGCTACACCAATAAAGTAGTCAAGTCTCACACTGACACTTGGCTCTATTTTATTGTAAACTGTATTTCAGTACCACCACACCACTGTCATATTCCACCACCGCGGTATATTGACAAGTTGTAATAAATCTGTTGAGTCACTCTGACTCAACTATGTGTAATATTATATTTGTGCTGGTTATCTGTATCATGGGGGTCTGCCAGTGGTCCTTGGGGCTGGTATGACTCAAGGGCTCCTCTGTGATTTATTTCCAGAAAAGGGGCCCGACAACAAGAAACTTCCCAAACCATGGGGTGGAAAGAGTGACTTATTATTCATATGTTTTATAATGCCATTTGCCCCATGTCAAAATCCATGTTAGACATAGCTGCATGAGGAATCATCGTGGGACAGCCAAATGAAATGCTAAGAAACTACTTTATGACATGCAAGAATACCATGCCCAATGGCATGTGAAAAAGTCGACCAAAAAGAAAGGTGAACTCCATCTGTGAGGAGATGAATGACGAGCTAACCGCCAAGAACGATGAATTGATCGACAGTACCAAAGGTAAAAGAAATAGGTTAAGATTTGAATATATCCTAGCTCACGCGGTTTCGGACGAAAACCCTGATCCCTGGGACCTACGTCATCCTGCCATTTGACCGGCTTCCAAAGGGGTGGACCATGAGGATTTTCTCTTTGTTTGTGTCAGGGTAGGTCATAGCAATATGGAAAACCAAAACTGAGCCCAAGCTGTCTATTGCCTATATCCACCTTACACCACCATTATATACAGGCAAGTGAGGGAACGTTTCCACAATTTGGATGAATGTTAACAGTGTGATTTATCGTATTATTTAAAAAAAAGTATAAACTTACATTCGTTTTTTATTTGTTGGTCATTCAAAATACATTCAAGTTGATTCTACTTGTCTTTTGTTTTCAATTTTAGTGTATGTCGTGAATTCATAGCATGACCATGTGTTACCTTGGTCGTAGTGGTAAATGGAGGTAAATACACCGGAAGTCATTGAACTTGCACCCGACAGTCAGTTTGGTGCATAAACTTGCAAAATACATGTTTCTGGTCATCAAACTTGTGTGGGTGTGCAAAGACGTTCACATTTCCCGTACGCGCGTGTATTCACTACTTACGTGGCCTGTCAGCGTGGCCAAGGCCCACGGGCCACGGTTAGCGGCTGAAGCGTTGTGCACGTGATTTTTTTACAGAAACATCCTCAAGTCTTTTTTAACTTCGTACAAAAAACCTCCAACAGAGGTAATGTTACTTCCGTTGGGTCCCACCCATCATTGTGCATTGTAAATTGGGCTGAAAAAATATATCGGAGGAAGTTCGAACCGGCAATTAGATGTAGTAACGCTAGCGTCCGAACCACACCACCTGATGTTGCTTGTTCTTTTAATCGGACTACCAAGGTAAATATCCGTTAGACTAAAGGTGCAAATTTTGGAAAAATATTTTTCTTTTTTCAACACGTTCAAATTTAAATTATTCAGATTCAAACAAATTTTCCGCTGATTTGTCTGGAAGAAAATTATGTACATTCATTCTGCACTATATTTTCTTTGTTTAGATTTTATAATTTAAAATTATTAGAATTCAAGCAAAATTTTAGTTGATTTATCTGGAAAATTTACGTATATTCATTCTGGCCTATATTTTCTTTTGTCTAGTTTTTCAAATTTAAATTATTGGAAATCAAACAAAATTCCGTTGATTTGTATGAAAGAAATTTAAGTACATTCATTATGAACTATATTATCTTTTATCTAGATTAATAAAATTCTAAAAAATAGTTGATTTGTCTGAAAAAATGATGTACATTCATTCTAACCTATATTTTCTTTTATCTAGATTTTCAAATTTAAAATTATCCGGATTCAAACAAAAAGTTCATTGATTGTTCCAAAAGAATATATGTACATTCATTCTGCAGTACAATTTACTTTATCTTGATTTTTTAATCTAAAATTATTCGAATTCAAACAGAAAATTTAGGTGATTTGTTCGAAAACATACATTCATTCTACACTATATTTTGTTTTATCTAGATTTACAAATTTAAAACATTGCAAGTTCAAATGGAAATTTGGCTTGTTTTTCCGTAAGAAAATACGTGCATTCATTCTGCACTAAATTTTCTTTTATCTAGGTATTTTAATTTAAGATTATTAAAATTATAAGAAAAATCTAGTCAATATACATTTTTTTTGCGTGTCTCTTTATGTGTCTGTGTAATTGGATGGCTCGAACCGGGTTTCCATTTTTTTGCGAACCTTCTGGTTTTGATTTCTAATTCAATTCGTACGGTCCTGTTATATAAATCGAATTGTGCATGTTAATCGTCAAGAGCCAGGTTGCCTATAGGCTAGCTATATGCTCGCGAATTGCAGCAGGTCGTGTGGTCGAATCCCACACATACTGCTCCAGCCTTTTACATTTTTTTTCAAGATTTTTTGCATAAATATAAATGAAATGCAATGGTGCTTTCTGGAGAGAGAAAAAACCACGTGAGGATTACCCATCTCCTCAGCCACTGACAGCGGGACCTTGCCATGTTGGCAAGTCGCGTATGCCAGAGATACGGTAGAAAGCACCGTATTTGCACGCCCACGTAAGTTTGATGACCAGAAACATGTATGTCAGAGAAACGACACCTATGGGATCGAGGGGATCCCTTTGTGGTTCGGCAAGGGGAGAGGATTGCACCAGAGCAGAGCTAACGATCAGCACGCGAGCGATTTACCCAGGTTCGGGCCGCACGGATGCGTAAAACCCTACTCCTGCTCGATTGTATTGCTGTGTTCTTAGCCAGTTCTGGGAGCGCTACAGTGTTCTTGCGCTACACATGCAGAATGGGCTTCCAGAGAACTGTCCCTCCTGTACGCCTTGGGCCTCCTTTTTATACGGGTCAAAGGGGCTACCACAGGTGGCGCACAGTTCATGCACGATGGGTCGAAGCCTCCCTCCCCTGTAGCCATACTCTGGCGTACATGACGTGCATGAGGTGGAAAGATGGCTATAGTGCTAACATACCTAACACTGACGGAATGGGACAAGATCATTAAATGCTCCATCTGAGGTGTCCCTTAGCGTCTTGGGGATGGGAAAAACGGCCGTCCCATCAGCACCGCTTAAGGATTCCGTGGCCAACATCGCGCCACGCAACCAGGCAGACTGGCGCTAAATGACAAGCTTGCCGCTGCGCTGGAGCGGTGGCACTGTGCATAGGCGGTGGAATCTTGCCGGGCGCCAGGGGCTTGCCGGGCGCCCAAGGGTTGGATCCTTGCCGGGCGCGAGGCCTTGCCGGCAAGAGTCTTGCCGGGCCTCCGCGAGCCTCCAGCTTCCTGCTTCTGGTCTTCTAGAGATTGTCTTGGATATCTTCTTGATGACTTGGCCTTGTGATTACTCCCAGCTATTTCCCGGCAAGGCTTGCCGCGGTACGGCTACAACTGCCCGTGCACAAGTACGGGGTACTAAAAAGGCCCATACTTTAGTACACCGACAGGAGCCCCCGGTCCTGGGCCATACACGGGTGCCAGGCCCTGTTGGGCTAGGCCCAAAACAGTGCACGGGCACACATGGCAGGGAAATTAACTGCCTGTAATCATGACCTCTTTTACCACGCCCCTCCACTACGCGCACTATCCGCGCGACGTGGGAGGCGTGGGCGGAAACGGCCCTGTGAAAGCGGCAGTAAAGAGCCGGCCCCGCGCCTTCCCCGTAAAAAGGAAAGCGCGGAGGGCACTGCTCATTTACCCCCCTGCTTTCCAGCCTCAGAACCGCCGCTTGCGTCTTCTTCCTTGCGCCCGAGAGAGAGAGAGAGAGAAAGCTTCTTCCTCCCAGCCACCTTCTCCGCGTCCTCGACGTCCTCATCGCCTTCCTCCGTGACCACCATGCCGCCCAAGACGAGCAAGGGCAAGGAGGTGGAGGCGGCCGCGACGGAGAACAAACTCGCGAAGATGCGGAAGGAGCGGGCCATCTTCCCTCCAACGCTCGACGCCATTGCCCTGAAGGAGAGGTACCTCTTTGCTTGGGCTAGGGAGACAAAGGCTCACCCCGCCACTAGAGTTAGGTCGGCGTCGTGTAGAGTAGAAACGGGCGGATACCCGTTCTTCGCCGATTACTTTCTCTGCGGGCTCTGCCCGCCCTTTTCCGAATTCTTTGTAGATGTGATGCTCACCTACGGGTTCCAGCTCTTAGACTTCACGCCGAACGCTGTGACGTGTATTTCTGTGTTCGCGCATCTCTGCGAGAACTTCGCCAGAGTTGTCCCGAGCACTGCGCTCTTCCGCCACTACTTCTACCCCCGCATCCAGCAAGGCGAAGCCCTCTCCGGTTCCGTCACCTGGATCCCAAGGACGATTACCAAGGAGACGTACCCAGAGGGGATCTACCATGATAGATGGGAGGAGTGGAGGAGCAAGTGGTGCTGGTTTCTGGAGAAGGAGCCCCTGGCCTTCTGCGAGGTGCGGAAGGAGAAAGCAGTCCGCGGCAAGGATTGGAGCGCCGTGGACCCGGAGGACGGCAAGCTCACAATCGGCACCACTAGAATCCATCGCCTCAGGGCTGCCGGGCTGAGGGTGGAGATGGTTGCTTCGGATTTCCGCCGCCGGCGCATCGCCCCCCTGCAGAACAAGGGGCGGCCAGCTTGGGAGTACAGGAACGCTGCCGATATCATGAGGGTGCGGCCCGGGTTGAACAACAACCTGACCTCCTTGATGCACGCGGCCCTCTGCCAGTAGCTCTTCAGGCTAGATGCGCCAACAAGGTTGCCGGCAGGCATCGTGCCGCTGTGCAACAACTCAGCGCTAACCTCCATCATCGCAATGATGCCAGTGTTCGACGCCCACAGCATCGACGGAAGATGGGCAGAACCGACTGCGGAGCAGGCGCAGAGATTCTTCGACAGCCTGTTGGAGAGGGCCATCCGGGAAGAGGACCTGGTCTGGGCCACCACCGACGAGGAAATAGCCTACATCGCCAGCAGGGCGGAAGAGGCTAGGACTGCTGCAGAGGCCGATGGCGTTGGCTTCGCGGATTGGGAATCCAGCGAAGGCGAGGGCCTGCTGCTGGAGGATCTTGCCGGGCAGGATGAAGCTGCCGGGACGCAGGGCCGAGCTGCTGCCAGAAGCTCCTCTGCCGGAGACGCCGCCGCGGAGGAAGAGGAGGAGGAGGAAGAAGAGCCCCCAGCTCTCCAGGGGCGGAAAAGGCGCACCCTCCGGAAGGCCACTTCGGGAGCTGCTGTGCGCCAGCCCGTGCCAAGGGGCGAAGCCCCCGGCAAGGAGGCTGCCGGCGGGGCTGCGCGACAGGCCGCCACCGCCAAGCGGTCCAGGGCAACTCCCCCTCCCCCCCCATCAAGTGCCGCAGTGGGGGTCAGCTTCGACCTCTCCGCCTTCGACTCCGACGAGGAGGAAGAAGAGTAAGAATCTTGCCGCAGCTTTCCTTCTGCAACTTGCTTGTTTTTGCTTGACTGATCTTGATTTCCTTTGCTCCCGCAGGGATACAGAGACTCTGTCACAGAGGGCGGCGAAGAGAGCCAGGACTCTGGCGGGCGACGAGCCGCCGGCAAGCACTTCTGGTGCGCCGGGGACGGCCGCAACCAGCCCAGCGCCAAGCCCTCGACGCAGCCCCCGGCTCAGCCCCCGGCGTGAGTTTCTCACCCACTACCCGCTGGCAAGTGCCGGGGAGCGCATTTTCATCGCTAACATCTTCGGGCGTGCAGGAACGGCGCCACGGCGAGGAGCAGCAACATGAGCTGCCGCGGCCATGCCGTCTTCGTCAGCCACACCACCCGAGCCAGAGTCTTCGAAGGAGCTCTACCGCGATGACGAGGAGGAGCCGGCAAGCACAAGCCGCGGCAATCCCCCCTGACGCAGGTAAAGTACTCAACCCCGAACTCTTGCCGCTGTAACTTTCTTCTTCTCTTTTTTGTCTTCTTGAACTTCTTCTGAAGCTTCCTCTTGCTCATCCTCTTTACCTCAATCTTTCCCTTGGCAGAAATCTTGGACGTCGACTCTGTCATCGAGGAAACTGCCAAGGAAGCCGCTGCTGAGGCCGAGAGGATTGCTGCCGAGGAGGCCGACAGGCAAGCTGCCGCCGAAGCTGCCCGAGACGCTGCCGCCGAAGCTGCTGCCGCTGGTGCTGCCGAGGCCGCCAAGGCTGCCGCTGCCGAGGCCGCCAAGGCCGCGCAGGAAGAGGCCGCCAAGGCGTCTGCCGAAAAGGCCGGCGAGAAGACCCACGGCCATACTGACGGGGCCTCTGCCGCGGGAACGCCAGGCGCTCCGACCGCCGCAGGGCCTTCATCATCTGGGACCCCCTCTTCAGGCCAGTACATCAAGGCTGGCAAGAGGCTGTTCGTCTGCGTGCTGGCAGCCGGCACCGGAGAACTAGTCGAAGGAGAGACCCTGGATGGGGAAATCGTCACCGCCACCGCTGCCGGCGAACCCGGGGAGGAGTAACTTCTGCAAGGCATGCAGGAGAGCTACCTGAAGCTCCAGGCACTCCACCGCGCCCGGAAGGAGAAGCTCGACTCCCGGGCGGCGGTCGTCGAGGCAGCAGAAGGGGTATTTCCAGCAGCGCGTCCAAGAGACACAAGCTTGGTATGCCGGGTGCCTCCAGGAGTTGAAGGCCTACCGGGAGCAGCTGATGGAGGAGCAGAACGACCTCCTCCTCAAGCAGTCCGACGCCGAGAAGGCCAAGGAGGAAATCCTTCAACAGGCTGCCGCCAAGGAAGCCCAGCTGACGCAGCGCCGCATCGCGCTTGACATCCAAGAAGAAGACCTTGCCGCGCGCGAGGAGGCACTCGCCGCCAAGCTTCACGGCAAGGACAAGGAGCTCGAGAGCCTTGTCGCGCGGCGGGTCCAGGAGCTGGAGCAGAAGCACACAGAGGCGCTCCGAGCTCTGACTGAAGACCACGCCGGCAAGCTCAAGGAAGCCATCAACGCTGCCAGAGCTGCGGAGGCCGCCAAGAGCCAGCTGGAGGGGAAGGTCAAGCAGCTGGAGGCCAGTCTCGAGGATCACGGCAAGAGGGTCTCTACGCTCGAGGCTGATATGACCAAGGTCCTCCACAACCTGGCGGAGGCACAAGTTGCTGCGTCCGAGAGGGCCAAGCAGCTTGCTTCCGCCAAGGACTCCGTTGCCGACTTGCAGCTGAAGCTGAGCACTCTGGAGAAGACTCTTGAGACTGCTCGAGTCCGGGAGAAGGCTCTTATCAAAGACCTTCACGACGAACAAGAGGTACTCAAGAAGACTGCCACCACGCAGAAGGAGTATGTCTCAGTCGTCAACCTCTGGACCGGCAAGCTTGCCGACTCTGCGGAGAAGATCGCCGCCGAGCTGCAGGCGATGGATCTGCAGGGCTTCGGGTACGCCACCGACAAGAGGGTTGCCACGAGCGCCCAGCTGAGCGCGTTCTTCGACAGCATCGTCGATGCCCTCAAGCTGATCCGGGCGAGCCGGGCAAGCACTCTGGCCGATGAGTCCCGGCGGCTCTGCCAGGCTGTCCTCCAGAAGGTGCTGGTGAGGGTGGCATACAGGAACCCCGGCATCGACTTCTCCATGGCCTTGAGGAGCTTGCCGAAGGATGTGGACATCGAGGCTCTCGAAGAGCTCGTCGCGCCCATCGTCGATCGGGTCAGCCAGGTCAAGAGAGTCGAAGGCGACCGTCGGGACTAGCTGCCTCCACCTCACTCCTCCTCTATCTCTTGTCGCCAGGCGTTCATGTAAAAGACAAGTAGTCTTATGTTAGAAGCGCGGCAAGCATCCATGTAAAATGACTTATCTGAATCAATATATATATTGTTTCCCTTGCTCAATATCTCTTTGTATGAAGTGTACCCTACGCTTTGCTGGGAACTTGTCGGAGCATAACCTTGCCGCGAGCGCTGGATTCGGGGCGTTAGCAGCCTGCTGGCGGTATTGCTCACGGCAAGAAATCTTGGCGTTCTCAGCGCGGCCACCTAAACTGTTGAGCGGACTCGAAACAGAGTAAGGGCGCAGCCGATCACGATAAAATTCCATCGCGTGCAGGTTTTCCATACAAAGCCGAAATCGTTCAAGGGGCACAGCCTCAAAAAATCCAAATCTGCTTAAGGGATTCAGCAACTTAGCTCTGCTTTTCGTCGCTATTCTCCTTCTTCCGGCAAGGCGCCAACCTTGAACGTCACACCCTTCATTCTCCTTCCCCCCCGGCAAACGTGCACGCGAGGGAATTTTTCGTCTCTAGAAAAGAAAGGAGAGAAAGGCGCAGAACCTCGGCGGTTCGTTAGCTCTTACTGGATCAAGCGCCATACAAATCTCAGATAACACATGCATATAAATGACATGGAATCGACAAGAAATGCGAAGCACTAAAATCTCATTAACTATGCACAGGGTCTGCACCTGGCTCTGTACAAAGGATTACATGCCATCTGGCAAGACTCGTACACAATGGCGTTGCCGGGAACTTGCCGGTGCGTTATGCCGCCGCGAGCGCTGGATTCGGGGCGTCAGCAGCCTGCTGGCCATATCGCACACGGCAAGACCTGGACAACAGCGCCTCACGGGTAGAACTTCCGAAGATGCTCGATATTCCAGGAGTTGCTCACTGGCGAGCCGTCTTCAGTCTCCAAGTGGACAGCGCCGGGCCTGGTGACTCGTACTACCCGATAAGGGCCTTCCCACTTCGGCGTCAACTTGTTGGAATTCTTGGCCGACTGAACGCGCCGAAGAACAAGGTCACCTTCCTCAAGACTCCGGGCATGAACTTTGCGGCTATGATAGCGGCGCAAATCTTGCTGGTAGCGAGCAGCTCGCACAGCAGCCCGAAGACGATCTTCCTCAAGGAGCAGCGCGTCATCCTGCCGCAGCTGCTCTTGCTCGAGCTCATCATAAGCGAGCACTCGAGGTGACCCGTATATGAGTTCCGTGGGGAGAACTGCTTCCGCTCCGTAGACCAGAGCGAAGGGCGTCTGGCCGGTGGCTCGATTTGGCGTCGTCCTGATCGACCAAAGAACCGCCGGCAGCTCATCAATCCAGCGTCTTCCGTACTTGCGCACCTTGTCGAAAGTTCTGGTCCGGAGACCGCGCAGCACTTCAGCATTCGCCCTCTCTGCTTGGCCGTTGCTTCTCGGGTGAGCAACAGAGGCAAAACAAATCTTGCCGCCAAGGTCTTGGACGTACTGCATGAAGGCGCGACTTGTGAATTGCGTACCGTTGTCGGTGATGATCCTGTTCGGCACACCAAAGCGGCACACAATCCCTTTGAAGAACTTGACCGCTGACTGTGCTGTCACCTTTCTCACTGCTTCCACTTCTGGCCACTTCGTGAACTTGTCGATAGCAATGTACAAGTACTCAAAGCCCCGGCAGCGCGGGGGAAGGGACCGAGGATGTCGAGCCCCCAGACCGAGAAGGGCCAAGAAAGAGGGATCGTCTGAAGAGCTTGAGCTGGCTGATGAAGCTGCTTCGAATGAAACTGGCACGCTTCACACTTGGTTACTAGTGCCGTTGCATCCTGGAGGGCAGTAGGCCAAAAGAAACCTTGCCGGAAAGCTTTGCCGACAAGAGCCCTTGAGCCTATGTGAGAGACACATATGCCTCCATGAATCTCTGCCAACAGCTCTAGTCCATCCTCCCGAGGAATACACTTCAATTTCACACCGTTCAGTCTCTTTCTGTACAGAACGTTGTCGATGAACTGGTACATACTTGACTGACGGGCTACTTTTTCCGCTTCTTCCTGCTCTTCAGGGAGTTCTCCTGTCTGAAGGAAATGGACTATATGCTGCGCCCATGCTGGAGCCTGGGGCTCGACAACAAGGACTAAAGGCATCCCTTCAGCTGCGGGAGCATTTGCTTCTATGGCAAGAGCCTGGGGCTCTATGTGAAGCAGCTGCTCACCGGCAATCGGTATCTCTTCTGCTGCCGGGGCGCTTGCTTCAGCGGCAAGAACCTGAGGTTCTGCGCGAAGCCGCTGCTCACCGGCAACCGAGTCGTTCCCGGCAAGGTCCTTGCCGGGGGCTTCGGGAAGCCCTGCCAGGAAGTACTCGCCGGTACTTAACTTTCTTCTCTTGTCAGGCCTCGTTGATGGCGATACGGATGGCTGAGTCAAGCGAAGCACAAAAGTCCCTGGTTCCACAGGTAACTTGAGTGCGGCACGCTTGGACAGGTCGTCGGCAATGCTGTTCTCTGACCGAGGAACATGCTCCGCCTGAAGACCGTCGAAGTGCTCCTCCAGCTTCCTCACTTCATCAACGTACGCTTCCATCAACGAGCTCTGATAATCCTTGTTAACTTGCCTCACGACGAGCTGGGAGTCACCTCTGATGATGAGCTTTCTGATCCCAAGGTCTGCCGCGATCCTGAGACCGGCAAGCAGTCCATCATACTCTGCCATGTTGTTGGTCGATTTCTCCTGGGGAAAATGCATCTGGATGACGTACTTGAGGTGCTCTCCGGTGGGGGCAACAAGCAGCACGCCAGCACCGGCGCCTTGCAGCGAAAAGGCTCCATCAAAGTACATAACCCAGGCCTGACCTGATTCCTTGCCGGGGATCGCCGATTCTTGAACTTCGTCGTTTGGCGTTGGGGTCCATTCTGCAATGAACTCCGCCAAAGCTCTGCTCTGGATAGTTGAGGAACTCTCAAACTTAAGACCAAAGCATGACAGCTCCAACGCCCACTCCACAATCCTGCCGGTTGCTTCTGGATTCCGCAGTATCCGTTGCAGCGGAAAGCGAGTGACGACGATAATCTCATGTGCTTGGAAGTAATGGCGCAGCTTCCTCGAGGCCATAAGAAGGCTGAAGAGCAGCTTCTGCACACCAGAGTATCTTGACCTAGCCCCCTGCAACAGGAAGCTGACAAAATAAACTGGGCGCTGCACCATTTTCTTCTTCTGCACGGCTTGATCTGGCTACGCGGACCCTTGCTCGCCAGCACCAGACTCCGCCAGGGCTAGCCCCGGCAAGTCGCTTGACGGGCCTGCCGTTGCCGCTGCATCCTCCTCTGCTTCCCTCTGCGCTACTAGTGCAGCACTGACCACTTGATTAGTTGCCGCTAAATACAGCAGCAACGGCTCTTGTGGCCTAGGCGCAACGAGCACTGGCGGAGAGGAGAGGTACCTCTTCAAATCCTGCAGCGCTGCCTCCGCTTCCGGAGTCCATTTCATTGGACCTGCCTTCTTCAATATTTTGAAAAAGGGCAGGGCGCGCTCAGCAGATTTTGAGATGAACCTACTCAAAGCAGCGACGCAGCCGGCAAGGCGGCGCACATCTTTGACTCGTCTTGGTGCCTCGATCTGCTCAATCGCTTTGATCTTGTCGGGATTGGCTTCAATTCCTCGCTGAGATACAAAGAACCCAAGAAGCTTGCCGGACGAGACGCCGAACACGCACTTCTCGGGGTTGAGCTTCAAGTTGATCCTGCGCAGATTTGCAAACGTCTCCTCCAGATCTTGGATGAGCGTTGCCTTGTCCTTGGTTTTGACCACTATGTCATCCATATAAGCCTCCATATTTCTATGGAGCTGGGGCTCAAAACCAATCTGGATGGCTCTAGCAAAAGTCAAACCAGCACTTTTCAACCCAAAAGGCATACGCAAGAAGCAGTACGTACCACATAGGGTGATAAATGCGGTCTTCTCTTCGTCTTCTTTGGCCATGAAAATCTGGTGGTAGCCCGAGTATGCATCAAGGAATGACAGCAAATCGCAGCCGGCAGTGGAATCAACAATCTGGTCGATGCGCGGCAAGGGGAAGGGGTCTTTTGGACAGGCTTTATTGAGATCTGTAAAATCAATACATAGCCTCCATTTACCGTTCGCCTTGCGCACAACAACTGGATTGGCCAACCATGTAGGATGGAGGACCCCTCTGACCAAGGCTGCTGCCTCGAGCTTCTTGGTTTCTTCGGCAATAAACTCTTGCCGCTCCAAAGCTTGCTTCCGCACCTTCTGCTTCATGGGCCGCGCGTGGGGACAGACAGCTAGGTGGTGCTCAATCACTTCCCTGGGAACACCGGGGATGTCAGATGGTTGCCATGCAAACACATCGACATTCACCCGCAGGAATGCAACGAGCGCGCTTTCCTACTTGTCATCAAGGGTGGAACTTATGGTGAAAGTTCCTCCCGTTCCGTCCTCCTTGGCGGGCACCTTCTTGGTCGCTGGTGGAGCTGCTTTGGATTTCTTGGACTGGGCGGCAGAGCTCTCCGGCACATCCTCGACGGTAGCGCAGCACTCCGGAGAGCCGCGTTTGCCGGAGCTTGTGCCAGAGGTCTTGCCGAGCCCCCTCTTCTTCTTGCCGGGATTGACAGGAGCATGCGCCTTGCCGGCGGACACTGCAACTGCTTCTCGGTAAAGCTTGTCGGTGCAGATGAGTGCGTCTTTCACGTCGGAGTGGACAGTGATGACGCTCATCGGACCGGGCATCTTCAGGACGTTGTAGGCATAGTGCGAAGCCGCCATGAACTTGGCCAGCGCAGGGCGGCCAAGGATTCCGTTATAGGGCAACGGAGTCTGGGCGACGTCGAAGACGACCTTCTCCGTCCTAAAATTTAACTCGCTGCCGAATGTGACCGGCAGCGTGATCTTGCCTTTCGGCTAGTTCCTTCCTGGAATGACCCCTTGGAAAGAGCCTGTCTACTCAAGGTCTCCATCAGGAATCTGCAGCCTCCTGATTACGTCCGGCGAGAATAGGTTCAGGCAGGCCCCACCGTCAACCAACATTTTCGTAACCTTGAGGTTGCGAATTGTTGGCGAGACCAACAATGGCAAACACCCGACCGCGGTCAAGCGATCTGGGTCATCCTCGGCATTGAAAATGATGGGCGTGTGGGACCACTTCAGTGGCTTCTGCGCACCAATGGAAGGTTCGGCCGCACTAACCTCACGCGCCCACTGCTTGAGCTGGCGGTGAGAAGAATGCAGCGAAGCTCCTCCATCGATACACATAACCTCTGCTGCCTTCTGGAACTCCTGCTCACTAGACTCACCATCATCTTCCTCTCCATCCTCATCCCCCTCTTTCTTGTCTCGGCCCCGAGCAGGCTTCTCCCGCTGCTGCCTGGGCTTGCCGCGGTGACCTCCTCGACCGCGCTTCCTGCCAGACCACCAGCACCATCCCGAGCTCTCTCCTTGTCGTGCCTCTCATACTCGGCGCGTTGCTTCTCGACAAGCTCCTCAACTTGTCGGCAGTCCTGGAGATCATGGCCCTTGGTGCGATGGATCTTACAGTACTGCTTGCCGGATCCTTCTGGCTTGTCGACAGCCGCCAGAGCCTGACACGCTGCACACCCGGCAACCTCCTTGCCGGGGTCGTCGGTCTTGGCCTTCTTGGCAGGGCCGGGGTTGCCGGAACCTTCGACGGCAAGTACGGTCTTGCCCTTGCGCTTGTTGTTCCTTCGCCGCCCTCTCTTCGTCGGGGCAGGAGCGTCGTCTCTCTCAGAATTGACTCCAGCGCCAGCGTTCTCGCTGGGGAGTCTCCTTCCTTCCTCTGCCCGAGCACACTTATCAGCCAGAGCATAAAGCTCGGCGATATCCTTGACCTTGTTCATCGCCAACTCCTCCCGCATCTTGCGGTTGCGCACATTCTGATGAAAGGCGCTGATGACGGCGGCGGGATGAACGTCAGGAATGTTGTGCTGGACGCGGCTGAACCTTTGGATGTACTTGCGCAAGGTCTCGCCTTCCTTCTGGGGAATGATGTGCAAGTCGCTCTCCTGTCCAGGAGCTTGGTGGCCACCGGTGAAGGCACCAACAAACTGATGGCATAGGTCGGCCCAAGAAGAGATAGAGTTCTCGGGCAGGTGCATCAACCACGATCTGACGTTTTGCTTAAGCACCAATGGAAAGTAGTTGGCCAGCACCTTATCGTCGCAAGCCCCAGCAGCCTGCACCGCAATGGTGTAGATGCTCAAGAACTCGGACGGATGGGTCTTCCCGTCATACTTCTCCGGTATCTCCGGCTTGAAGGAGCGGGAGCTGGGCCACTGGACTTGCCGCAGCTCACGAGTAAACGCTGGACAACCCACCTCGTAAGGAAGGCAGCTAGGATACCCGGGCGCAGGACCGTCAACAGCGGGGCCAGCGCGCTTGTCGGACTGGCGACGCGCTTCCCTTCGGCGCTCGATGGTAGTTCGAGCGTCCTCCTTCTTCCGTTCCCGAAGAACATGACGCTGGTCGCGGCGAACCCGCGGGTCAGACGACGCCGTGGAATCATCATCACGGGCGCCGGTCCGCCGAGTCAACGACCGCTCTTGATGCAGTGGAGGGGAACGCGACGCGATGGTTCCACCTCCGGCCTTCCCTCCATCGCCATGCACCGGCCCAGACGACTGCCGCCGCGAGGGTTCACCCTGCTGCGGTTTGTCGTTGTTGGCCAGGCCGATGAGGCTCTGGATAGCAGCTCGCCACTCGTCTAGCTTCTCCGGAGCAGGAGGGAAGTCTAGGAGTAGCTGAGCTCGCGCCAGCGCCTCCGCTGATGTAGGCGGCGGCGACAGGTGCGAAGAACGTGAAGTGCTCAAACTCCTAACAGGGTTAGAAGGAGCATCATCATGACTCTGCACCTGCGCA
Source organism: Elymus sibiricus (assembly GCA_039707655.1). Lineage (NCBI taxonomy): Eukaryota > Viridiplantae > Streptophyta > Magnoliopsida > Poales > Poaceae > Elymus > Elymus sibiricus. Next base: position 455,193,640 of record CM077675.1, on the reverse strand, counting down.
CGGCTTCCTCCAGCGTGCGGACGCGGATCTTGGCCCCGTGCATCCTAAGAATGATGCACAGGGGTCTTCCCATGCGGACGCCTAGAACCACCAGCGCCATGAGGCCGCACGTCACGCGCGTACTGAGAAGGCCGCGGTGCATGCGCCGGCGTGGTCGTCCTGGAAGGCGCCGCTCCATCCTTGGAAGTCGCTGCACCACCCGTAGGCTGTGCAGCTCCATCCTTGGACCTGTTGCTCGTCCGGCTCGGATCGCCGGAGCGCCGTGGAAGCTCGGGGCCTCCACCTCCTCCACCCGCGTCTACCCCGCCGCCTGAGCGCGTAGCATCAGGCATGGCGGACGTGGACGTCCCAATCGCCGTGAAACCCTTCTTCTTCGGGGCCATGGTGATGGAGACGATCAAAGAACTGACGCGCCGATCACTAGATCAGGCTAGTACAACCTCGATCCCCCTACCTAGCGCGCCAAAGATGTCGGAGAAACGACACCTATGGGATCGAGGGGATCTCTTTGTGGTTCGGCAAGGGGAGAGGATTGCACCAGAGCAGAGCTAACGATTAGCACGCGAGCGATTTACCCAGGTTCGGGCCGCACGGATGCATAAAACCCTACTCCTGCTCGATTGTATTGCTGTGTTCTTAGCCAGTTCTGGGAGCGCTACAGTGTTCTTGCGCTACACACGCAGAATGGGCTTCCAGAGAACTCTCCCTCCTGTACGCCTTGGGCCTCCTTTTTATACGGGTCAAAGGGGCTACCACAGGTGGCGCACAGTTCATGCACGATGGGCCGAAGGCTCCCTCCCCTGTAGCCATACTCTGGCGTACAGGACGTGCATGAGCTGGAAAGATGGCTACAGTGCTAACATACCTAACACTGACGGAATGGGACAAGATCATTAAATGCTCCGTCTGAGGTGTCCCTTAGCGTCTTGGGGATGGGAAAAGCGGCCGTCCCATCAGCACCGCTTAAGGATTCCGTGGCCAGCATCGCGCCACGCAACCAAGCAGACTGGCGCTAAACGACAAGCTTGCCACTGCGCTGGAGCGGTGGCACTATGCATAGGCAGTGGAATCTTGCCGGGCGCCCAAGGGTTGGATCCTTGCCGGGCGCGAGGCCTTGCCGACAAGAGTCTTGCCGAGCCTCCGCGAGCCTCCAGCTTCCTGCTTCTGGTCTTCTAGAGATTGCCTTGGATATCTTCTTGATGACTTGGCCTTGTGATTACTCCCAGCTATTTCCCGGCAAGGCTTGCCGCGGTATGGCTACAACTGCCCGTGCACAAGTACGGGGTACTAAAAAGGCCCATACTTTAGTACACCGACAATGTATTTTGCAAGTTTATGCACCAAACTGATCGTCGCGTGCAAGTTCTATGACTTGCGGTGTATTTACCTCTTGTAAATGCCTTGGTGCATACTATGAGATCCGATATGAAGTTAATGGTACTGTTGTTCGAAGTAGGCAAATTAAGAAGTGGTACACCTATGAGGGCACAAAACATAGGTTAACCATAATATGTTAGGAATGCCTACACCATGTTGAGATTTAGTAAAATCATATAGTTTGAGTGTCTTTGAGTTTTTTTGAATTATACTATGTAATATTGAATTTATAGGATGACTCCTTGGATATTGGCATTCGAACTCGTATTTGTTAACTTGCAAGTTTAATAAGAACTGTTATCCTCTAGACTCCGGAATAAACTGGTTGTACTTTTTGTATAGTTCCATATGTTTGTTCATGTCATTACCATGCATGTTAACAAATAACTGTAATTAATCATTACTTGTGATTAGATTAGAGTACGTATGAAAAGTCATTTCAGAACAAATAAGCAAATACAAATGCGATGGAAAACATTAAAATGTCATTTTTTTCATTAAAAAGTATGCAAAAAACAATAAAGCATAAGCCGAGTGTAAATGGGTACTACTCGGCTTACGATTTATATAAGCCGTGTCATATAGATACTCTTGGCTTATACGCAACACCGTCATGGAGCCATCAACCACCTACGTGATTCCTGGTGCGAACCTTTGCCGGGATAGCTATGTAAGTTGTAATTTTTTTTGTGGTATATGCTGATATTTTTTTTGTCACGCTCAACTGACGGTCACATAAGCTGGGTCAAGTTTATTGTCGAGTTTTCTTCCTTAGATACTCGACGTATAAGCTAATAAGGCGAGTATCTTTGAATTTATTTAAACCAATAAGGAGGCTGGCCAACTCGCCTCCACGGAGCTCCCTCGATTGGGGCGTTCATGACCGTCAGATCACGGTAAAAATCCCACCTCTTCTCCCCTTGGCCGTTGGATATTCAGTGCATGTTTTACCTCGTTATTTCTTTCACATGTGCATGACCGGTGGCCCAATCCATCGGTGGGGCTGCTCTGTGTTGACTGGGTGTGGTCGAGGAAGGGTGCGATTGGTTGTTCTGGTGGGACACCCATTGGGTAGGACCGCACCAACCCTAGCCCCCCAATCCACATTCGCCACACCCCTCCCCTCCTCTTCCTCTCTCGTCCGCCGCCGCACCCGCTCCCTCCTCGCTTGTCACAATGGCCTCCGCCCTAGGGGGCTCGTCTCCGCCTGCTCCTCCTCCTCCACCATCGGTGTTGTGCTCACCTGGTCTTCCTCCGCTCCTCCCTCGACCGCGGCCACCGATGGCTTCCTTCACCGAGCAACAGGAACACATGGTCCCTGCCCACGGCTGGATCTCATGCCCCATGTCGTGGAGAAGGAAGTTGTGGAGCAAGGCGATGGTGATGACCTCCTCCACGACCATGCTCCCCGATACCAATCTCCTCTCCCCGCTCACTGGTAAACACACGGGGTCCGAGCTCGGCCACTCAAGTCCATGGAGACATGGGAGCAGCTCGGTTGCGTGTCGGTGGTGACTGATGCACACAGACCCGTGGCCTTGTCTCGCCGCCTCCCCGTAGGCAAGCTGGCCACCTCCCTACCAGACGCACATCTTATCCATGGGGCCTTGGAACACGGTGAGCAGCAGTGGTATGATGCTCAAAATACTACTATGAGATTAGTTAAATTCAGTTGAAATGAGGAACCTGTAGTGCCGCCTTTGTTCTTCAGTTAAATTCGTTTAATGTGAGGAACCTGTAGTGCCACCTCTGCTCTTCAGTTTTCCGCCACCGCTGCCCCATCGCTCCTCTGGCGCTGGCCACCGAAGGAAGGCCCTCTTCTCCCCTGGGTCTTCTCCTCTTTGTGGCACCCTCGTAACAAGGCCCGGAGCGGACTACACAGGACGGGCCAGCGCCGCAGGATGGCGCGGTGCCACTCCCGGATCTAGAGGCGTGCGACAGACGTGTTGAACCGGCACGAATGGGAGGCAAATCCCTCAGTGGCGACCGCCCTTGCTCACTTCGCCTCCGTCTTCGCCGGACAGCTCACCGTGGGCACTCGCCTTATTCAAAACCTCAATCATCACATCCTCTCTCCCCCACTTCACACCTCAGAACGCACTGTTCTTATAGAGAGAAAGCCCAAAACTTTAGGAATTCCTTGATAGTTGCTATAAATTCGTAAGCCGATAGCGGAATGTAGCAAAAGGAAGGAAAATCCATGGACCGACCCCATTGTCTCCATCCCGTAGGAACTACGAGATCACCCCAAGGACGCCTTTGGCGGGAAGATACAATATATTAAGATTAAGTGGTAGGAATCAACGAGCTGGATTACTTTCTTCTCAAGGTCCAACTTGATCCTCTTCCCCAGGGATCCCAGATGAGGGAAGCCTAGGAGAGCCGCCGACTCCAACTATCGTCCATGTACGATCCATAGTAGATCTGACCCCCCTAGGGGCCTAGGTATCATATACACCGCCAAAATAAAGAGCCTAAGTATATTTGCATTCGATCATTATAGACTTTAATATTTGTTAATAATTTGAGTTGGCAAAGATTGACCTCGGTAGAAAGACTCATTCATTCGGATCGATATGAGGATCCACAAAATTTGCGTTTGGAACATTAAATAGCTTGTATCCGTCAGCTCTCCCACCTCCTCAAGCTCGGGCGCGGGTTGCTGCGGTGCTCGCCAGGCCATCTGCAATGCATCGCACTATGGTCGTAGCAAGTTTGCAGTGCACTCATGGCCATCATATGTTTGTTAAAATGCACCTGATTTAGTCTGAACATGGGGTTTCTCGTTTAGTTGCTTTGGTGGACACGTTTCCCTCATGCTTGGCCAATTGTTTTTTTATAAAGGGAATATATTAACGATACGTCCATTTTGCATCATGATTTTATATTGATATTTATTGCATTATGGGCTGTTATTACACATTATGGTACAATACTTATGCCTTTTCTCTCTTATTTTACAAGGTTTACATGAAGAGGGGGAATGCCGGCAGTTGAAATTCTGGGCTGGAAAAGGAGCAAATATGAGAGACCTATTCTGCACAACTCCAAAAGTCTTGAAAAGTTACGGAGAATTATTTTGGAATATATAAAAAATATTGGGCGAAAGAAATACCAGAGGGGACCCACCAGGAGGCCACAAGCCTGGGGGGAGCGCCCTACCCCCAGGGCGCACCCCTGTGGCTTGTGGGCCCCCTGGCAGGCCTCCGGTGCCCATCTTCTGCTATACGGAGGGTTTTGACCTGGAAAAAATCAGGAGAGAGCTTTCGGGATGAAGCGCCGCCGTCTCAAGGCGGAACTTGGGCAGAACCAATCTAGGGCTCTGGTGGAGCTGTTCTGCCGGGGAAACTTCCCTCCCGGAGGGGAAAATCGAAGCCATCGTCATCACCAACGATCCTCTCATCGAGAGGGGGTCAATCTCCATCAACATCTTCACTGGCATCATCTCCTCTCCAAACCCTAGTTCATCTCTTGTATCCGATCTTTGTCTCAAAACCTCAGATTGGTACCTGTGGGTTGCTAGTAGTGTTGATTACTCCTTGTAGTTGATGCTAGTTGGTTTACTTGGTGGAAGATCATATGTTCAGATACTTAATGATAATTAATACTCCTCTGATTATGAACATGAATATGCTTTGTGAGTAGTTACGTTTGTTCCTGGGGACATGGGATAAGTCTTGTTATAAGTAATCATGTGAATTCGGTATTCGTTCGATATTTTGATGAGATGTATGTTGTCTCTCCTCTAGTGGTGTTATGTGAACGTCGACTACATGACACTTCACCATTATTTGGGCCTAGGGGAAGGCATTGGGAAGTAATAATTAGATGATGGGTTGCTAGAGTGACAGAAGCTTAAACCCTAGTTTATGCGTTGCTTCGTAAGGGGCTGATTTGGATCCATATGTTTCATGCTATGGTTAGAGTTATCTTAATTCTTCTTTCGTAGTTGCGGATGCTTGCGAGAGAGGTTAATCACAAGTGGGAGGCTTTTCCAAGTAAGGGCAACACCCAAGCACCGGTCCACCCACATATCAAATTATCAAAGTAACGATCGCGAATCATATGAGCATGATGAAAACTAGCTTGACAGAAATTCCCATGTGTCCTCGGGAGCGCTTTGCTTTATATAAGAGTTCGTCCAGGCTTGTCCTTTGCTACAAAATGGATTGGGCCACCTTACTGCACCTTTGCTACATTTATTACTTGCTATCTGCTATGAGCTATCTTATCACACAACTATCTGTTACCGATAATTTCAGTGCTTGCAGAGAATACCTTACTGAAAACTGCTTGTCATTTCCTTCTGCTCCTCGTTGGGTTCGACACTCTTACTTATCGAAAGGACTACGATAGATCCCCTATACTTGTGGGTCATCAAGACTCTTTTCTGGTGCCGTTGTCGGGGAGTGAAGCGCCTTTGGTGTGTGGAATTTGGTAAGGAAAAATTTATATAGTGTGCTGAAATTTACTGTCACTTGTTACTATGGAAAATAATCCTTTGAGGGGCTTGTTCGGGGTATCTTCACCTCGACCGGAAGCACAAATAGTTTCTCCTCAACCTACTGTACCAACTGAAAATATTTATTATGAGATTCCTTCGGGTATGATAGAGAAACTGCTAGCTAATCCTTATGCAGGAGATGGAACACTACATCCTGATTTGCATCTGATCTATGTGGATGAAGTTTGTGGATTATTTAAGCTTGCAGGTTTGCCCGAGGATGATGTCAAGAAGAAGGTCTTTCCTTTATATTTGAAGGAGAAGGCATTGACATGGTATAGGCTATGTGATGATATTGGATCATGGAACTACAACCGATTGAAATTGGAATTTCATCAGAAGTTTTATCCTATGCAACTGGTTCATCGTGATAGGAATTATATTTATAATTTTTGGCCTCGTGAAGGAGAAAGTATCGCTCAAGCTTGGGGGAGGTTTAAGTCAATGTTATATTCATGCCCCAATCATGAGCTCTCAAGAGAAATTATTATTCAGAATTTTTATGCTCGGCTTTCTCTTAATGATCGGTCCATGCTCGATACTTCTTGTTCTGGTTGCTTTATGAAGAAGGATATTGAATTCAAATGGGATTTATTGGAAAGAATTAAAAGCAACTCTAAAGATTGGGAACTCGACGAAGGTAAGGAGTCAGGTATAAATCTTAAGTTTGATTGTGTTAAATCCTTTATAGACACCGATGCCTTTCGTGAATTTAGCACTAAATATGGGCTTGACTCTGAGATAGTAGCTTCTTTCTGTGAATATTTTGCTGCTCATGTTGATCTCCCTAAGGAGAAGTGGTTTAAATATCATCCTCCCATTGAAGTGAAAGTAGTTGAACCTATTAAAGTTGAAGAAGAAACTATTACTTATAATGTTGATCATGTTATTCCTGCTGCTTATATTGAGAAACCACCTTTCCCTGTTAGAATAAAGGAACATGCTAAAGCTTCAACTGTGGTTCGTAAGAGCTATGTAAGAACACCTACACCCCCTCAACAAATTAAATTTGAACCTAGTATTGCTATGGTTAAAGATCTCTTGGTTGATAATATTGAAGGGCATGTTATTCATTTCTGTGATGAAGCTGCTAGAATTGCTAGACCTGATACTAAAGATAAATATAGACTTGTTGTTGGCATGCCTGTTTTTTCTGTTAAAATAGGAGATCATTGTTATCATGGCTTATGTGATGTGGGTGCTAGTGTGAGTGCAATTCCCTTTACCTTATATCAAGAAATTATGAATGATATTGCACTAGCTGAGTTAGAGGAAATTGATGTTACCATTAAGCTTGCTAATAGAGATACTATAGCACCAGTTGGGATTGTTAGAGATGTTGAAGTCTTGTGTGGGAAAATAAAATATCCTACTGATTTTCTTGTTCTTGGTTCCCCACAAGATGATTTTTGTCCCATTATATTTGGTAGGCCCTTCTTGAATTTTGTTAATGCTAGAATAGATTGTGAGAAAGAAACTGTTACTGTAAGTTTTGGGGATATGTCTCATGAGTTCAATTTCTCTAAATTTCGTAGACAACCCCATGATAAAGAACTGCCTAGTAAGGATTAAATTGTTGGTCTTGCTTCTATTGCTGTGCCTCCTAATGATCCCTTAGAACAATATTTGCTAGACCATGAAAATGATATGCATATGAATGAAAGGAATGAAATAAATAAGATTTTCTTTGATCAGCATCCTATTTTGAAACACAACCTGCCTGTTGAAATACTTGGGGATCCTCCTCCACCCAAGGGTGATCCCGTGTTTGAGCATAAACAATTACCGGATACTTTGAAATACGCTTATCTTGATGAAAAGAAGATATATCATGTTATTATTAGTGCTAACCTTTCAGAGCATGAAGAAAAGAGATTATTGAAAACTCTGAGGAAGCACCGTGCTGCTATTAGATATACTCTTGATGATCTTAAGGGCATTAGTCCCACTCTATGTCAGCATAAAATTAATATCGAGCCTGATTCTAAACCAGTTGTTGATCACCAACGACGGTTAAATCCTAAAATGAAAGAAGTGGTAAGAAATTAAATATTAAAGCTTCTGGAGGCAGGTATAATTTATCCTGTTGCTGATAGTAGATGGGTTAGTCCCGTTCACTGTGTCCCTAAGAAGGGAGGTATTACCGTTGTTCCTAATGATAAAAATGAATTGATCCCGCAAAGAATTGTTACAGGATATAGAATGGTAATTGATTTTAGGAAATTAAATAAAGCTACTAGGAAAGATCATTACCCTCTACCTTTTATTGATCAAATGCTAGAAAGACTATCCAAACACACACACACTTCTTCTTTCTAGGAGGTTTATTAAAGACTTCTCTAATATTTCGAGGCCTCTCACTAATCTTTTGCAAAAACATGTTCCATTCATTTTTGATGATGATTGTTGATACGTCTCCAACGTATCTATAATTTATGAAGTATTCATGCCATGTTTACAATAATTTTATATGATTTTGGTATGATTTAATTAGAACTAACCCGGACTGACGCTGTTTTCAGCAGAACTACCGTGTTGTTGTTTTTGTGCAGAAATAAAAGTTCTCAGAATGGTCTGAAAATTTACTGAGAATATTTTTGGAAAATATAAAAAATACCGGAGCGAAAAGATACCGGAGAGGAAGCCCGAGGCTGCCACAAGGGTGGGGGGCGAGCCCCCCCCTAGGACGCGCCCCTGGCTTGTGACCTCCTCGGGAACCTTCTGGACGTGGGACCAACGCCATATACTCCTATAAATACCCAAACCGCCGAAAAGAAAACTAGATCGGAAGTTCCACCACCGCAAGTCTCTGTAGCCATGAAAGATCAATCTTAGCCCTCTCCGACACCCTGCCGGAGGGGGTCACCATCACCGGAGGCCATGGAGGAGGAAGACGGAGGGGCCATCATCACCATGGTGGCCAAGGACAAGAGGGAGAACCTCTCCCCACCTAGGGGGGAGGCCATGGAGGAGGAAGCACAAGGGGGAGACCCTCTCCCCCTCTCTCCCGGTGGTGCCGGAGTGCCATCGGGGGAACCATCGTCGCGGTGATCATCTTCATCAACATCACCTTCTTCATCACCATCCTCATCTCTTTTCAGCGGTCCACTCTCCCGCACCCCGCTGTAATCCCCTACTTGAACATGGTGCTTTATGCCACATATTATGATCCAATGATGTGTTGCCATCCTATGATGTTTTGAGTAGATTTCTTTTGTCCTTTGGGTTGATTGATGATCTAGATTGGTTTGAGTTGTATTTTTATTTTGGTGCTGTCCTATGGTGCCTCCAGTGCTGCGCACACATGAAGGATTCCCACTGTAGGGTGTTGCAATACATTCATGATTCTCTTATAGTGGGTTGCTTGAGAGACAGAAGTATAAACCCGTGTAGGTAGGTTGTTGCGTATGGGATAAAGGGGACTTGATGCTTTAATGCTATGGTTGGGTTTTACCTTAATGATCTTTAGTAGTTGCGGATGCTTGCTAGAGTTCCAATCATAAGTGCATATGATCCAAGTAGAAAGTATGTTAGCTTATGCCTCTCCCTCATATAAAATTGCAACAATGATTACCGATCTTGTTAACAATTGCCTAGGACAATTCCGCACACCGACCCAGCATTATTCCACACTCGCTATTTGTAATATATTGTAATATATTATAAATTTATTATAACAGCACCTATTTTTATATTTTAGTTCTTCGATATCATGCAAAGCTATTCTCTTCATACCCACAACGTAGTTTTATTTCTCGTTTCTAGTTGGAAGCAAACGTTCGGTGTACGTAGAGTCGTATCAGTGGCAGATAGGACTTGAGAGAATATTGATCTTACCATTAGCTCCTTGCGGGTTCGACACTCCATACTTATCACGTCCACCTTTGGAAATTGCTACGATGATTCCTTGCACTTGGGGATTATCAAGCTCTTTTCTGGCGTCGTTGCCGGGGAGCAATAGCGTGGGGTTGATATTCTCATGTGTGCTTGTTTGCTTTCTTCAGTAAGAAGATTTTGTTTTCCCTTTTTGCTTTCTTTAGGTGTGGGTGAAACAAACAAAAAAAATTAAATAATGAAAAATACAAAAAGATTTACTTGCCTCTTTTGCCTAAGAAGTTTTTCAAAAAGAGAAGTGATTGGAAGGTTGTGCATTGGAGAAGTGAGGGTCGACCTTGAACACTTGTGTTCATGCTCTTGGAAACAATGTAGAATTTTTCATGGAAGCTTCTCAAAAATAATTATCCCCTGTATATATCCATTGTAATATAAAAATAATGTGCCAAGTCTTCAGAAACTTTGACTGTAGTGCATGAATTTACATTTCTTACTGGAACGTCAAAAGTTTCTGAAATTTTTACACAGTACTGCTATATATATATTTTTAATTTTTCCTAAGTCTTCAGAATTTTTGGAGTTACAGAAGTATACGAACTTTCCAGATTGCTACAGACTGTCCTGTTTTGACAAATTCTGTTTTCTATGCATTGTTCTCTTATTTTGATGAATCTATTTGTACTATCGGGGGGTATGAACCATGGTGAAGTTGGAATACAGTAGATATAATTCTAATATGAATTTGGAATGAGTTCACAACATTACTTAAAGTAGTATTTTGCTTTATTATACTAACGGATCTCATGAGGGTTTTGTTAAGTTTTGTGTGAATGAAGTGTTTGAAGATCGAGGAGGTATCGATATAAGAAGAATACAGAGAGACAAGAGTTCAAGCTTGGGGATGCCCAAGGCACCCCAAGTAAATATTTCTAGGAGACTCAAGCATCTAAGCTTGGGGATGCCCCGGAAGGCATCCCATCTTTATTATTCAACAATTATCAGTATACCTCAGTTTTTGTTTTGTTCACATGATATGCGTCTTTAGTGTTTTTCTTTTCCTTTTATGCACCCTTCTAGTGTGAGATAGTCCTTCATTGATTTATAGAATGCTTCATGCGCTTTACTTAAATCTTTTGAGTATGGTTTTATAGAATGCTTCATGTGCTTCACTTACATATTTTGAGCTTGGGTATTGGTTAATCCTTATTACTTGTAGAATGCTCTATGAACTTCACTTATATCTTTTAGAGTATGAATAAAATTACCATCGGAATTGGGCTTGGAAGTGTATCATTAAAATGTCATGCCTAGCCAGAAAGGTATTAAAGAAAAGCGCTTGTTGGGAGACAACCCAATATTTACCCTTTCTGTTTTTGTGTTTTACCATGATTAAGCTACTGTAGTAATCATTTTTTGTGCCTTTTATTTCAACAAAGTGCTAAGTAATGGCTTTGGGATGACTCACGAGATGAGTAGAATTGATGCTGAACCAAAACAGAAACTTTTGACTCCAGTACATTTTCAGTTTTTACTGGAGCATGATAATGATCTGAAATTTTTACACAGTCTTGATATACAAATTCTTCAGGTTGTCCTAATTTTTCAGAATTTTTAGAGACAGGGAAGTTGGTTACACTACAGATCTTCACAGACTATTCTGTTTTTGACAGATTCTGTTTTGCATGCATAGTTTGCTTGTTTTAGTGTTCCCATAGCTTATATTCAGTGATATAAATTATGGGAATGATAGAATACAGTAGGTATCATGTGGGAACAATTATGAATCTTGTCTTGACAGTACCTAAGTGAATGATCTATCTTTATTACACTAACCCTTCTCACGAAGTTCCGTTAAGTTTTGTGTGATCGAAGTTTTCAAGTTTTGGGTGAGACACTGATATGAGGAGAATAAGGAGTGACAAGAACCTAAGATTGGGGATGCCCAAGGCACCCCCAAGTTAATATCCATGGAAGACTCAAGCGCCTAAGCTTGGGGATGCCCCGGAAGCATTCCCTCTTTCGTCTTCAATACTATCGGTATATCTTACTTAGAGCTAAATTTTTATTCTTCACATAATATGAGTTTTGCTTGGAGCGTCATTATATTTTGTTATTTTCTGTTAGGTGTTATTTATAATCTTGTTTCTCAATAAAAATTTCCAAGAATTGCCTTAGGATGCTTGCATTGCATGTTTGATGTGTGCTGTGTAAAAAACAGAAACTTTTGCTGTAGTGTTTGAATTTTCATATTTTACTGGAAAGTGGAAAGTTTCTGAAATTTTAACACAGTGTTTTCATATAAATTTTATAGCATGTCCTAAATTTTGATAATTTTTTGAGTTACATAATTACACTGTTTTCATAAATTTCTACAGACTGTTCTGTTTGGACAGATTGCTATCATAGTTTTGTTATCTACTTATCCTATAGTTTCCATAGCCTATATTGGTAGATATAAATTGTGGAAATGATAGCATACATTACCTAATGTTTGAAAATTATTATGCAACTTGTCTTGGCAGTACATGAAGAGTTGATCTATTATTATGCGCACTAACCTATCTCACGAGTTCTTTTCAAGTTTTGTGTGGATGAAGTTTTTGAGAATAGGTGAAACCATGATATGAGAAGATTGAACGAGATACAAAAGCTCAAGCTTGGGGATGCCCAAGGCAAGCCAAGTAAATATTTCAAGAAGTCTCAAGCATCTAAGCTTGGGGATGCTATGCATCCCATCTCTCTTCATCAACAATTATCGGTTAGCCTATGTTGAGCCTAAATTTTTATTCATTCACATGATGCGTGCTATTCTTGGAGTGCCTTTAGTATTTTTGTTTTTTTGTTTGAATAAAAGTATTGGATCTGAAATTTTTAATAAGAATGAGAGTCCTCACATGGCTATTTAAACTAACTGACTACACATTGATCTCCGCTTATATCTTTTTGGAGTAGTTTGTCATTCACTCTCATGCTCCACTTATATCCCATGAGTAAATGGTTGAATGAATTGAATATCATAAATCTGAAATTAAATATGCTTCATATACTTATCCCATGGGGAGTAATGACTTCACACATAATAAGTATAGGTGGTGAAATTTATTGAAAGTTAGCAAACACCGCATTGTTCACTTGAACAATTCATGAATGAATATTGAAGGAAGAGAGATTCCACATATAAATATACTATCTTGGACATCTTCTATGATTTTAAGCTCATCAATTATTTTCAAACTTGAGAAAATTAGTTGAAATTGGACAAGGAAGACAACTTAATGAGTTATGTTTGGGTATATTTGTATAGAAGTTATATTGTTATGGATCCTTCAACATGTGGTGCTTGCTTCCACCTCATACTAGCCAAACTTCCGCACCAAGTAGAAATACTACTTGTGCATCCAAATACCCTTAAACCAGTTTTGCCATGAGAATCCACTATACATACCTATGGATTGAGTAAGATACTTCAAGTAAGTTGTCATCGGTGCAAAAAGCAATAAAAATTGCTCCTAAATATGCATGATCTTTTATTGTAAGGGAAAATAAGCGTTGTACGAACTTGTGATGGTAAAGAAATAAAAGTGACGGACTGCATAATAAAGGTTGCTGTCACAAAGGGCAATACAATGTGACGTTCCTTTGCATTTAGGGTTTGCATATCCAGAACAAAAAGCGCATGACAACCTCTGCTTCCCTCTGCGAAGGGCCTATCTTTTACTTTCTAGTACTTACCTTTATGCAAGAGTCATGGTGATCTTCACCACTTCCTATATTTTGCCTTTTCCTCTTGGCAAGCGTCATGTGTTGGGGAATGATCTAGACATATATATCCACACAAATATATCTGATCATGAATTATTATTGTTGACAATTATCTATATGATAAATAAGTTGGGAGGCGAAATATTAAGCAACTATCTTTCTCTGTGCTCAATGGATGCTATTTGTTCTAAAAATATGATTTGAGTGTCAATAATCATGGAAGACTATATGATAGTTGAGTATGTGGAATTGGCTAAATCAAAGCTCTTACATAGACCCTTCCTGAAAATAAGATGAATTGCAATTGTTCGATGACTAGGAATATGGTTTGTTAGTTTTCCGGAAACTTTCCAGTCTATACTTTAACATGTGAATAGCTTGTTACTTGATCATGAGAAGTTTTATGAGATGAGCTACTATTTATGGTTTATATTGATGTTAGAAAAAGTGATTGGAATTATCATTGATCAAACTTGTGCATTTGCTAGCATTCACACTTCATAAATTATTTCTTTTATCATTTACCTACTCGAGGACGAGCCAGAATTAAGCTTGGGGATGCTGATATGTCTCCAACGTATCTATAATTTCTGAAGTATTCATGCCATGTTTACAATAATTTTATATGGTTTTGGTATGATTTAATTAGAAGTAACCCGAACTGATGCTGTTTTCAGCAGAACTACCGTGGTGTTGTTTTTGTACAGAAATAAAGTTCTCAGAACGAGCTAAAAATTTACGGAGAATATTTTTGGAAAATATAAAAAATATCGGAGCGAAAAGATGCCGGAGAGGAAGCCCGAGGCTGCCACAAGGGTGGGGGGCGCACCCCCTGGTGACCTCCTCGGGAACCTTCTGGACGTGGGACCAATGCCATATACTCCTATAAATACCCAAACCACCGAAAAGAAACCTAGCTCGGAAGTTCTGCGGCCGCAAGTCTCTGTAGCCATGAAAGATCAATCTTGGCCCTCACCGGCACCCTGCCGGAGGGGGTCACCATCACCGGAGGCCATGGAGGAGGAAGACGGAGGGGCCATCATCACCATGGTGGCCAAGGACCAGAGGGAGAACCTATCCCCACTTAGGGGGGAGGCCACGGAGGAGGAAGCACAAGGGGGAGACCCTCTCCCCCTCTCTCCCGGTGGTGTCGGAGTGCCATCGGGGGAACCATCACCGCGGTGATCGTCTTCATCAACATCACCTTCTTCATCACCATCCTCATCTCCTTTCAGCGGTCCAATCTCCCGCACCCCGCTGTAATCCCCTACTTGAACATGGTTCTTTATGCCACATATTATGATCCAATGATGTGTTGCCATCATATGATGTTTTGAGTAGATTTCTTTTGTCCTTTGGGTTGATTGATGATCTAGATTGGTTTGAGTTGTATGTTTATTTTGGTGCTGTCCTATGGTGCCTCCCGTGCCGCGCACACATGAAGGATTCCCGCTATAGGGTGTTGCAATACGTTCATGATTCGCTTATAGTGGGTTGCTTGAGTGACAGAAGTATAAACCCGAGTAGGTAGGTTGTTGCGTATGGGATAAAGGGGACTTGATGCTTTAATGCTATGGTTGGGTTTTACCTTAATGATCTTTAGTAGTTGCGGATGCTTGCTAGAGTTCCAATCATAAGTGCATATGATGCAAGTAGAGAAATAATGTTAGCTTATGCCTCTCCCTCATATAAAATTGCAACAATGATTACCGATCTTGTTAACAATTGCCTAGGACAATTCCGCACACCAACCCATCATTATTCCACACTCGCTATTTGTAATATATTGTAATATATTCTAACTTTATGACAACAGCACCTATTTTTATATTTTAGTTCTCCTATATCATGCAAAGCTATTCTCTTCATACCCACAACGTAGTTTTATTTCTCGTTTCTAGTTGGAAGCAAACGTTCGGTGTACGTAGAGTCGTATCAGTGGCAGATAGGACTTGAGAGAATATTGATCTTACCTTTAGCTCCTTGTGGGTTCGACACTCCATACTTATGACTTCCATGTTTGGAAATTGCTACGATGATTCCTTGCAGTTGGGGATTATCAATTGTGTAGAAGCGTTTGAAATTCTTAAGAAAGTCTTGATTTCTGCACCTGTTGTTCAACTACCTGATTGGAACCTACCCTTTGAAATTATGTGTGATGCTAGTGATTATGTTGTTGGTGTTGTTCTAGGACAAAGAGTTGATAAGAAATTAAATGTTATCCATTATGCTAGTAAAACTCTAGACAGTGCTCAAAGAAACTGTGCTACCACTGAAAAGGAATTTTTAGCAGTTGTGTTTGCTTGTGATAAGTTCAGACCTTATATTGTTGATTCCAAAGTAACTGTTCACACTGATCATGCTGCTATTAAATACCTTATGGAAAAGAAAGATGCTAAACCTAGACTTATGAGGTGGGTTCTTCTGCTACAAGAATTTGATTTTCATATTATTGATAGAAAGGGTGCCGAGAACCCCGTAGCAGACAACTTGTCTAGGTTAGAAAATGTTCTTGATGACCCACTACCTATTGACGATAGCTTCCCTGATGAACAATTAGCTGTCATAAATGCTTCACGTAGTGCTCCATGGTATGCTGATTATGCTAATTACATTGTTGCTAAATTTATACCACCTAGTTTCACATACCAACAAAAGAAAAAGTTCTTCTATGATTTAAAACATTACTTTTGGGATGATCCACACCTTTATAAAGAAGGAGTAGATGGTGTTATTAGACGTAGTGTGCCTGAGTATGAACAGGAACAGGTCCTACACAAGTGTCACTCCGAGGCCTACGGAGGACACCACGCTGGAGATAGAACTGCACACAAGGTATTACAATCTGGTTTTTATTGGCCTACTCTCTTCAAGGATGCTCGTAAGTTTGTCTTGTCTTGTGATGAATGTCAAAGAATTGGTAATATTAGTAGACGTCAGGAAATGCCTATGAATTACTCACTTGTTATTGAACCATTTGATGTCTGGGGTTTTGATTATATGGGACCTTTTCCAAAGTCCAACGGGTATACTCATATTCTAGTTGCTGTTGATTATGTTACTAAATGGGTGGAAGCTATTCCAACCAGTAGTGCTGATCATAACACTTCTATTAAAATGCCGAAAGAAGTTATTTTCCCTAGATTTGGAGTCCCTAGATGTTTAATGACTGATGGTGGTTCACACTTTATTCATGGTGCTTTCCGTAAATTGCTTGCTAAGTATGATCTTAATCATAGAATTGCATCTCCATATCATCCTCAGTCTAGTGGTCAAGTAGAGTTAAGCAATAGAGAAATAAAATTGATCTTGCAAAAGACTGTTAATAGATCTAGAAAGGATTGGTCTAAGAAACTTGATGATGCATTATGGGCTTATCGAGCTGCTTACAAATACCCTATGGGTATGTCTCCGTATAAAATGGTTTATGGTAAAGCGTGTCACTTACCTCTTGAACTAGAACACAAAGCTTATTGGGCAATTAAAGAGCTCAACTATGATTTCAAACTTGCTGGTGAGAAGAGGTTATTTGACATTAGCTCACTTGATGAATGGAGAACCCAGGCCTATGAGAATGCCAAGTTTTTTAAAGAAAAGGTTAAGAGATGGCATGATAAAAGGATACAAAGGCGTGAATTCAATGTAGGTGACCATGTCTTGCAATACAATTCTCGTTTAAGATTTTTTGCAAGAAAACTTCTCTCTAAATGGGAAGGGCCTTACATTGTCGAGGAAGTATATCGTTCCGGTGCCATCAAGATCAACAACGCCGAAGGCACTAACCCAAAGGTGGTAAACGGGCAAAGAATCAAACATTATATCTCAGGTACTCCCATAAATGTTGAAACCAATATTATCAATACCATAACTCCGGAGGAGTACATTAGGGAGACCTACCAGAACGTTTCAGACTCCGAAAAGGAATAGCTATGTGGTACGGTAAGCAAACCGACTCCAAAACTTTTCTAATAGCATTTTTTCTCCGGTTTGGAATATTTAATAATTTAGGAAAATTTAAAGTAGTCCGAAAAGTGCATGAGGAGGTGAAAAGCCAGGGGGCGCGCCCTACCCCCCTGGGCGCGCCCTTGTGGCTTATGGCCACCCCGTGCATCCTCCGGACTCCGTTTTCTTGTGGTATACTCCTTTAGGTCGGTAAAAATTCATTATATAATCTCCCGAAGGTTTTGACCACCGTACCACGGAAAAACCCTCTGTTTTTGTTTGTTGTTGTTTTCCGGACAGATTTAGATCGCCATGACGTCCCCAAGTGCTTCAAAGGACAAATTCTTCGAGAAGGTCATCAACCCCTACCTTGCGGAGGTGCTGCGACACCCTCAAACCATGGAGATGCATGAGGGGGTGCTGCACATCCGTGATGTTGAGGGGCCAAAGAAGACCGGAAGCGTGGAGACAAGGCTCAAAGCAATGGATCAACAAGTTTTCAAGTGCCAAGGGATGGTGGAACATGGACTCAATGCCAATCACATGATGATCGGGGAGTTTACCCATAAGCACAAGTTGGACGCCAAGGACATCGGGGTGCACATCTTCAAGCTTTATGAGAAAATCGAGCATCTCCAAGCCCAGATCTATGACCTGCAAAACCAAAACTGTGAGTATGAATACAGATTTAAGAGAATAAGTTTGGCTGCAGATTTGAGGATCCCGGAGACTCGTTCATCTTTTTACGATGATGAGCCTATGCCTTAGAAGACGGAGGACAAGCTTCCAATCTCATCAGCAACTCCAACATCACCACCTCCGAAGAAAGACAACTAAACGCATGGGTATGGGCACTCCCCTTGGCTTGTGCCAAGCTTGGGGGAGGTGCCCTGGTATCATATCACCATCACATCTTTTACTTTTATTGTTTTTCTCAGTTCGATCCTTTTGGTTATATCTTGATCTAGTAGAATAAAGTTTTTAGTGTGATCTAGTTTTGAGTTTTGCTTTATGTTCCCCCTATGTAAGCGAGTCCGAGAGTTATATAATAAAAAGTAGTTTTGAGTTGAGGGCTTTGCTTGCTTGCTATGATCTTGAGAAAAAGAAATAGAAAGAAGTATAGAATAAAAGCAAAGAGTATATATGATGATCTTATGGGGAGTGATGACTTCACATATAAGAAGTATGTCAATTGAAATTTGTTGTGAGTTGACAAACATAGGATTGGTCATTGCTGCAATTAAAAGGAAGTAATAAAGAAAGAGAGGTTCACATATAAATACATTATCTTGGACATCTTTTTCTTGATTGTGAGCACTCATTAAAATATTATATGCTAAGAAGTCGATGTTGGACAAGAAAGACAACATAATGGGTTATGTTTGCTTATTTCCGAATAGAAGTTATATGGCTATAGATCCTTTAACATGTGATGCTTGCTTCTACCCCATATCAGCCAGAACTTCCGCACCAAGTAGAGATACTACTTGTGCATCCAAACACCCTTAAACCAGTTTTGCCATCAGAGTCCACCATACCTACCTATGGATTGAGTAAGGTCCTTCAAGTAAGCTCTCATCGGTGCAAGCAATAAAGATTGCTCCTTAAATATGTATGATCTATTAGTGTGAGGAAAATAAACTTTATACGAACTTGTGATATGGAAGAAATAAAAGCGACAGACTGCATAATAAAGTTCTTTATCACAAGCGGCAATATAAAGTGACGTTCTTTTGCATTAAGAGATTGCGCATCCAACTATAAAAGCGCATGACAACCTCTGCTTCCCTCTGCGAAGGGCCTATCTGTTACTTTTACTTTCTAGTACTTACCTTTATGCAAGAGTCATGGTGATCTTCACCTCTTCCTTTCTTTTGCCTTTTTCTTCTGGCAAGCGTCATGTGTTGGGGAATGATCTAGACACATATATCCACTCCGATGTGGGTGATCATGAGCTATTTCTGTTGACATTATCCTTGAGGTAAATAGTTGGGAGGCAGAACTATAAGCCCATGTCTTTCTCTGTGTCCAATTAAAGCTTTGACCTCATAGGTACCGCGTGAGTGTTAGCAATTATGAAAGACTAAAAGATAATTGAGTATGTGGATTTTATTTATAAGCTCTTTTATTGACTCTTTCCGATGTTATGATAAATTGCAAATTGCTTCAATGACTGAGACCATAGTTTGTTGGTTGTCAATAGAGTTCTTGATTCATACTTTTCCTTGTGAATGAATTGTTACTCTAGTATAAGAAATGATATAACAATAAGTATTGCTGTTCTAAAGATGATCATCATGTTCTCATGTCCCTATTTTATTTTACCGACACCTCTATCTCTAAACATGTGGACATATTTTTTGATTTCGGCTTTCGCTTGAGGACAAGCGAGGTCTAAGCTTGGGGGAGTTGATACGTCACATTTGCATCATGATTTTATATTGATATTTATTGCATTATGGGCTGTTATTACACATTATGGTACAATAGTTATGCCTTTTCTCTCTTATTTTACAAGGTTTACATGAAGAGGGGGAATGCCGGCAGCTGGAATTCTGGGCTGGAAAAGGAGGAAATATGAGAGACCTATTCTGCACAACTCCAAAAGTCCTGAAAAGGTACGGAGAATTATTTTGGAATATATAAAAAATATTGGGCGAAAGAAATACCAGAGGGGACCCACCAGGAGGCCACAAGCCTGGGGGGCACGCCCTACCCCCCAGGGCGCGCCCGTGTGGCTTGTGGGCCCCCTGGCAGGCCTCCGGTGCCCATCTTCTGCTATATGGAGGGTTTTGACTTGGAAAAAATTAGGAGAGAGCTTTCAGGACGAAGCGCCGTCGTCTCAAGGCGGAACTTGGGCAAAACCAATCTAGGGCTCCGGCGGAGCTGTTCTGCCAGGGAAACTTCCCTCCCAAAGGGGGAAATCGAAGCCCTCGTCATCACCAACGATCCTCTCATCGAGAGGGGGTCAATCTCTATCAACATCTTCACCTGCACCATCTCCTCTCCTACCCTAGTTCATCTCTTGTATCCGATCTTTGTCTCAAAACCTCAGATTGGTACCTATGGGTTGCTAGTAGTGTTGATTACTCCTTGTAGTTGATGCTAGTTGGTTTACTTGGTGGAAGATCATATGTTTAGATCCTTAATGATAATTAATACTCCTCTGATTATGAACATGAATATGCTTTGTGAGTAGTTACGTTTGTTCCTGAGGACATGGGATAAGTCTTGTTGTAAGTAATCATGTGAATTTGGTATTGGTTCGATATTTTGATGAGATGTATGTTGTCTCTCCTCTAGTGGTGTTATGTGAACGTCGACTACATGACACTTCACCATTATTTGG
Source organism: Elymus sibiricus (assembly GCA_039707655.1). Lineage (NCBI taxonomy): Eukaryota > Viridiplantae > Streptophyta > Magnoliopsida > Poales > Poaceae > Elymus > Elymus sibiricus. The sequence goes on along the minus strand of CM077675.1, from coordinate 455,172,872 downwards.
GCCTAGGGGAAGGCATTGGGAAGTAATAATTAGATGATGGGTTGCTAGAGTGACAGAAGCTTAAACCCTAGTTTATGCGTTGTTTGTAAGGGGCTGATTTGGATCCATATGTTTCATGCTATGGTTAGAGTTATCTTAATTCTTCTTTCGTAGTTGTGGATGCTTGCGAGAGAGGTTAATCATAAGTGGGAGGCTTGTCCAAGTAAGGGCAGCACCCAAGCACCGGTCCACCCACATATCAAATTATCAAAGTAACAAACGCGAATCATATGAGCATGAGGAAAACTAGCTTGACAGAAATTCCCATGTGTCCTCGGGAGCGCTTTGCTTTATATAAGAGTTCATCCAGGCTTTTACTTTGATACAAAAAGGATTGGGCCACCTTTCTGCACCTTTGCTACATTTATTACTTGCTATCTATTACGAGCTATCTTATCACACAACTATTTGTTACCGATAATTTCAGTGCTTGCAGAGAATACCTTACTGAAAACTGCTTGTCATTTCCTTATGCTCCTCGTTGGGTTCGACACTCTTACTTATCGAAAGGACTACGATAGATCCCCTATACTTGTGGGGTCATCAATTAATATCACGAAGATACTAATTACACCCAGCCTCTGCAACAACGCAATACCCTAATGGCATTACGGATGCACACAGCCAAAACAAAAAGAAGAAGAAGCTAAAAAATAAAAGCACCGCTACAGAGTTCCAGTCCTTGCAACAACAGTACAACCTCCACCAAAACAACACCTGAAGTCCAAGTTCTTCAAAAGCGACGCCTCAAAGAAGGAAGTAGTGCATCAGCGCCATCGTCACCCGATCGTAGATCTTGGTTTTCACCCTGAAGATAGTCCCCGCTCTCAAAACAATGCCTTCACCAAGGCCATTGCCAGGCACAACCAACTAAGGCCAGGCCTTGAATTTTCATCCTGAAAGTTAAGACCTTGTACATTCACATGTGTTGTCGCCCCCACTTATATACCACTGCTACGAATCCCGAAACTCCAAGCAAGTTCCTCAGCGCCGTATGCTCCAATCACCATAACCAGTCCTCCAACCTCGGCTTCCATGACATTCTCCGCCTCTGACTTTACCATGGAGCAAAACATAGCTCATGATGGCAACATATAGCAAAGCTTCGTGCCGCTCCCTCTTTAATGGAGTACCAAAGGGCACGACCGAATCCCACCCGATCCAGTAGTCGCCAGGCATAACACGCCCATGGGAGCTTGGCCAACTGTTTGGAACAATGGTCAACGAATCGAAATTGGTAGGTCTCATGACCATTTAATACTAGCCACATGACTGATAAGTTACACTAGAATTCAAATTATAGTCGAGTTTATGTTTCCTTCACATTAGTTTTAAATTATGACACCATACACTCTTACTCTATCGTCACGCGGAACGTTCTTCATTGCCATGTTGTAGATGAGCAGTCATTTCCGATTGAAATACCTTTGTACCCGAAACTGTGGAATTGTTTGTCTTTCTTATTCTGAGAGATACACAATGTCTCATGCCATCGACGTCATACGATGCTTTTTATTTTCATTTCCATAGCCGTATTAGAATTCTTGGGCTTTGAAATGTGTTCATATCAGACAATATTTAGCTACAATCCTAATTCCCATTTGCACTCAAACAGTAAACGCTTTCTTTTTGAAAAGGAGGAGTGTCCCCGACCTCTGCATCATGACGATGCATGCAACCATCTTATTTAAACGAACGAGTTCAAAACAAAGTGCAAGGTTCAGTTGGAGCGTGAAAGCTCAAAATAAAACAAAAATTACATGCCACTTGTGGCCACATCAACACAGACTACGATGACTATACACCTAGCCTGTTAATTTGACGCCATCCATATCGGTTGAAGATAGCCCGCGCTGCCGTCTCCCACCAGTTGCACCCAATAACCATACGCTCCCTAGACTCCGCAGGCGTGAGTAACGACCACACACGGATCCAACCAGTTACTCTGTATATAACCTGCAAGAAATTGGTGAAATTTTTCCTATTAAAAATCATATCATTCCTGCTATTCCGTATAGCCCCATAGCATCGCACACGCTCCTATCCGAATGTGTTTAGCTGTGTTAACTTCCACTCCATTAAGCCATGTCCCAAATAACATGTTCATACTCATTGGAGGGCTTATGTTGAAGGCTATATGAATAGTACGCCATAAGTCTGGCTAATGGGCATTCGAGAAAGAGGTGTTTGATTGATTCGTTATTGTCAAAAAAAAAATCTAGGATTACCCACCCAACTTCGTTTAATCAAGTTATCTTTTGTGAGTATTACTCCTTTATGAACAAACCACATAAAAATCTTAATCTTGAGCAGTACTTTAATTCTCTAGATGTGTGACGAAGTAGGAATTGGTCCGGTATTAATGAGGTGTGTATACATTGATTTCACTGAAAAATTACCACTTGTAGTTAATTTCCAATGAATAGTGTCTGGTTGGTCAGAGAGTTGAACTTTCATCATCCTACGTACCAAATGGAGCCACGCATTCCATCGTTCTCCTACCAGAGACCTCCTAAACTGAATATTAAGAGGTACCGTCTACAACACATTAGCAACATAAGCCTCCTTGCGTTGCACAATGTTATATAATACCGGATACTGCGTAGCTAGTGGTGTCTCCCCTAACCACGTGTCTTCCCAAAATCTGGTCGTGTTACCATTTCCAAGGTGAAACTTCACCATGTGGAAAAAGGCTTCTTTTATCTTCATTAAGCCTTTCCAGAACGGTGAATCCGATTGTTTCACCGTAACTTGTGCCAGAGTTTTGGTTTGTAGGTACTTATTATGCAATAATTGTACCCATGTTCCTTCCGTCTCCACCGATAATCTATATAGCCATTTGCTTAGTAGACATATGTTTTTAATTTGTAAATTCTCAATCCCTAACCCGCCCTGCTCTTTCGGTCTGCACATCATGTCCCATTTAGCAAGTCTATATTTCTTTTTACTCTCACCACTTTGCCAAAAAAATCTAGATCGGTAAAAGTCAAATCTTTTCCGTACCCCTACTGGTACTTCAAAAAAAAAGATAATAGAAACATCGGCAGGCTTGTCAACACTGAGTTTATTAGCACTAGCCGGCCTTCATACAACATTAGCTTGCCCTTCCAGCAACTTAGTCATTTTTCAAACCGATCTTCTATGAATTTCCATTCTTTATTGGTTAATTTGCGGTGATTAATCGGAATGCCCAAGTAACTAAACGGTAGAGAGCCCATCTCGCAACCGAATAATTGCTTGTACGCTTCTTGTTCTTCCTTTGCTTTCCCAAAGCAGAACAATTCACTCTTTTTAAAATTTATCTTTAATCCCGAAAGCTGTTCAAACAGACATAATACCAACTTCATGTTTCTAGCTTTGGCGAGGTTATGTTCCATGAAAATGATTGTGTCATCCGCGTATTGTAGGATGGATAGCCCTCCATCCACCAGATGTGGGACTAAACCCCCTATGAGATCGTTCTCCTTAGCTCTTCCTATGAGAATTGTCAACATATCAGCCACTATGTTGAATAAAATAGGGGACATCGAATCTCCCTGTCTTAGTCATTTGTGAGTTTGGAAATAATGACCCATGTCATCATTCATCGTTATCCCAACACTACCCTTCTGAATGAAGGTATCCACTTGCGCCCTCCAGGCTTCATTGAACCCTTTCATTCGTAGGGCTTGTTTGAGGAAGGGCCATTTTACTTTGTCGTAGGCTTTTTTGAAATCCACCTTAAAAATTACCCCATTTACACTACTAGGGAAAACCTTATAGACAGAATCTTACCAGTAGCGCGGTTTAAAAAAAGGCGCTACTGCTACTTATCAGTAGCGCGCTACAACAGACCGCGCTACTGCTAGCTGAATAGCAGTAGCGCGTCAGGAGGAAACAATGCTACTACTACAATTGCCACGACCTTGCCGCCAGACTAGGTATAGCAGTAGCGCCTGTTTCCCAAACGCGCTACTACTATGTCGTTTAGCAGCAACGCTTTATCCCAAAGAGCGCTACTGCTAAAGCCTATCTTCTCCAACTTCTCCAACCGGCCGCCCCTCACTCTCCCCTCTCCACTCCACTCTCACTCTCCCCCGCACCCCCCGTCGTCTGCCGCCGCCCCCGTTCCCCGACCACCGTCGTCGCCCGCCGCCGCCGACGCTCCTGGTCCTCCTCCACTGAGGTAGTCCCTCCATCCCTCCTCCTCCCTCCTCCCTCCTCCTCCTCTCTCCTCCCTCCTCCCACCGCCCTCCTCCCCCTCCACGCCCCTCCCTCCTCCTCCGGCCACCCCCTCCTCCCTCCTCCCTCCTCCTCCGGCCAAACCCTCCGCCGGCAGCCCTCCTCCTACCGCCCTCCTCCCCCTCCTCCTCTATCCTCCCTCCTCCCACCCCCTCTTCATTCCTCCTCCTCCCTCCTCCCACTGCCCTCCTCTCTCCTCCCTCCTCCTCCTCCCTCCTCCCACCCCCTCCTCCCTCCATCTCTCCTAAACCCTAAACTGTTTTTTACTGTTCTTGTATAATATAGTTTTTTTACTATTTTTTAGTAAGTGTTTAATAGAAATAGTTTATTTAGGAAGTGGTTAATAGAACTAGTTTATTTATAGTAAGTGCTTAATAGAACTTGTATAATGGTCGCTTCTCCTTCTTCTCTTTGTGCTAGACCTTTGTTATGCACTAGGGGAAGAAGGAGTAGCGACCATCATCGACGGTCGAAAAATCGGTGAGGGAGTGTTCACCATATATGAGAGAAGAAGAATGTCGACTGTTGTCGTGGGGGTCGCTTCTCCTTCTTCTCCTTGTGCTAGATATTTGTTATGCACTAGGGGAAGGAGGAGTAGCGACCATCATCGACGTTCGAAAAATCGGTGAGGGAGTGTCCACCATATACGTGAGATAAGAGTTTAGGAAGGAAGACTCGACAGACCTAAAGTCAACCCGTTGCATATTGAGTAATAGTGATCTGTGTGTTGAGTTTCCTGGTAGTTGCCTTCGATCGATTTTAAATGTTTCAACTATGAACATAGGAAATGTTTGACGACGAAAGGGTATTCGTTATGTGCGAATGCTGCGAAGACGAGCGTGGCCTGTGCGACAAGCCTCACCTAGTTGGTGGTAGGCGCTTCAGCATCATGCTGGATGAGACCTTCGAAGTGGATACAGTAAGTCACAACGACAAGTCTTTTTTCGTAATTAAGCATGACTTCTGCTTCTTTTGCTTCAACTTATAATTTTAATTTTTTACTATTCTACTAGCGTATCCCCTGCCATGCAAGAATTTATGTCTTGGATAAGATTGGTTTCAGTACTAAAAAAAGTATGGAGGTAAAGAGAGATCACTTGAGGACAGAGCATGGTTATACTTTTGCCGTAAAATTGTACAATGCAGACACCTACTCCTATTTTGAATGCAAAAATTGGAGAGCACTATGCAAGGCTTATGCATTTGAGCCTACTATGCTTATCACCTTTGATACTCGTCCGGAAGATGAAATTGAAGGTAATATCAACATCTGGGTCGATGTGCAGACGCCTCCAGTTGTGAATTTCTCAACCATATTTATTAAGTAATTTATATTGTTTATTTAAAAATAGTTGACAACTAATTTCTATTGATAGCTTATTTCCATTCAAGCAAACATGTCCAGCGCATGGTAGACAACACCTACTACTGTCCCGGGGCTGAACTAAACTGCGAGGAGATAGGTCATTATGTTTCATGGCTTGAGGATCTTGATACTGTCAAGACAGGTTATTTTCCTGGACTTTGAGATATTAGTACTCAAAACGTGCGACCACTAGTGTGCGTATTGAACTACGGTCACATCTATGTAGGAAAGATGGTAAGATTTTTACTATTTGTCCTCAGTGCATCTTTTGCATACATTATTTTTAAGCTAAACTTAATTGCTAAGTATGTTACTACGATGTTCTTCAACAGGGACTCCCGATGAGTGTTGTGCCTCATTGGATCGAGTCTAAAGGTCGCATGACAATGGTTAGCTTACGACCAAGATATCATGTATTGCACATGAGTGCATTCATCATTTCTCGAAACGAGCAAGTCTTAATAGTCAAAGACTGGAGCAAAATTGTGAAGGATCGCAGCAGAGAAGTACTAGGGGGCAACAATCATAAGCGCAGCCCACAATTAGGAGACAGGTTCATCTGCATTCTCCAATATGATGAAGCAGGAGTGCTACACATATTTTATGCTATTTTACCTGAGAGAGAGTAGCAGGAGTAGGTCCTAGGTATTAAGAACAATTAGTTAGTGCTGATTATATATGACTATGATGATGATGAGAAGTTTTTATTATGTGCTACAATGTGTTAGAGTTGATGGTGGTGCTGAGCAGGAGGAGTAGTGATTATGAGTACTTTGATGATGATGATGAGGAGGAGGAGTTTTTATTATAACTAGTGACCAAGTTGTTATATGATGTCTCATGGACGAAAATGATGATGATGAGGAGTTGTTATATGACAATGATGTATTATGATGATACTGTATGAAAACTTGTATAATGGCATATGAATATATGACATAAAACAAAAAGGAAATACGTAATAATAGTAGTAGCGCGGGTAGAGAGGTGCGCTGCTAGTAACTACCAGTAGCGCTTTCTACAAAAAGCGCTGCTGCTAAGCAGGTATAGCAGTAGCGCGGGCGAACACACGCTACTGCTACACTTTAGCTGTAGTGCCGTAGCAGTAGCGCGCTGCCCCGCGCTACTGCTATACCTAAAACCGGCGCTACTTCTAGGATTTCCCTAGTAGTGCTAGCTTCTTAGAATGAACTTCATGAAGTGTCTCATGTAGGAGTACAACCCCTTCAAGGATGTGTCTACCGGGCATAAAAGCCGTTTGATTTTGTTGTACAACCGAATGTGCTATCTGCGTCAGCCTATTCATTGCAACTTTAGTAACAAAATTTAAACTCACATTTAGCAAACAGATCACTCTGAATTGCTCAATGAGTGTGGCCCTTTCCTTCTTTGGTAATAATGTGATTGTGCCAAAGTTTAAGTGAAATAGTTGTAACTCCCCGTTAAATAAGTCATGGAACATAGACATTAGGTCGCCTTTGATGATATGCCAACACCGCTTATAGAACTCTGCTAGAAACCCATCTGGTCCAAGAGCCTTATTTTGTTTCATTTGCATAATTGCCTCAAACACCTTTTTTCGATAAACGGAGTCGATAGCACCTCATTGTCATCATCAGTGAGACTAGGGACATCCTCAGTTACGCTTTTGTCTAGCGATACTGAATTAGCTTCGGGGGCTCCAAATAGTTTTTTATAATACTCTAAGATGTATAACTTCAGATTCTCATGCCCAACAATTGTGTCCTCATCTTGTTCAAGTTGTAGTATTTTTTTTCTTTCTGCGTTTTCCATTAGCTATCATGTGGAAGAATTGTGTGTTATCGTCACCTTGGACGACTGTAGACACTTTGGCTCTCAATGCCCATTTAATCTCTTCCTCTCTAAGTAGTGCACGAAGCTTCTCCTCGGCCTCATATTTGGTAATCCGATCATCATTATTTAGAGGTGCTATTTCAGCTTTCAACTCCAACTCGTTGATGAGCTGAATAAGTTTCTCTTTTTCTACTCTGTACAGCCCACTTTGATTCTTGGCCCAGCCTCTCAAAACTGGCACAAATGCCTGATTTTGTTCTGCCATCTTTCCATACTAGAACTCCCTCCGGCCCCTTTAGCCTATTCCTTAGCTATTAGGTCCAGAAAACCGTCTCTTTCGATCCATCCTAATTCAAAAGAGAAGATATTCTTATTGCCCACGTGCGTCGCCTACCGTGAGTCAACGAGAAGTGGTGTGTGGTCAGAAATTGCTCTCTGTAAGGCCTGGACAGTTACTAGAGGAAACTTATGTTCCCACTCTACACTAGTCAGCATCCTATCCAATGTCTCATATGTTGGAATGGGTAATGTGTTCGCCCATGTAAACTGCCTCCCAGTGAGATCAATTTCCCTAAGGTTAAGGCTTTCAATAATCATGTTAAACATGTATGACCATCTAGCATAAAAATTATCATTATTTTTCTCATCTCTCCTTCGAATTTTGTTAAAATCTCCCGCAACTAAAATGGGCAACCCCTCATTTCCACAGATCCTCACAAGATCTGATAGAAACTCCGTTTTGAGCTCATGTTGAGCAGCTCCATAAACTGCCACAAGAGCCCAACGAAACCCATCAACTTTCGATCTCACTCGAAATTTGACGGTAAAATCTCCATACACCACATTGAGGACTTCTAATGTTTCGCATTTGACCCCCAATAGTATCCTGCCGGATCGACCTCTTGGTGGTAAGCAATGCCAATCAAAATCAACCCCTCCTGAGATATTACTTAAAAATTGTGGTGTGAAATTATCTCTACCCGTTTCTAGTAAAGCCATAAAATCCAGCTTGTGCTCTATCGATGTCTCTGTCAGGAACCTTGTTTTAGCCAAGTCTGCAAGACCTCTGCTATTCCAAAATATTCCTTTCATTTTTCATCATAATTTTTTTTTCTTTTGTTTGACTCGTGCACTCCTGCGTTCGGCCGACACAGGATAAATTTTCCTCTTCCAAGGCCGTCTAGGCTTATCATTCATCGACTGTCACTACCGGAATAGAGCTCGACGCCGACGGCTTAATCTATGCCGACGGCCGCCGTCGGCATCGTTGACTCTATCCCAATGGCCATGGCAAAACCGTAGGCGGAGAAAAGTCGTTGGCGTCCCTTTGGCTATCCCGACGGCGGCCGTAGGCGTAGGAAGGCCGTCGGCATAGATACAACTATCCCGACGGCCCCTGTCGGCATAAACGGGCCGCCGGCATAGAAATGACCTAGACAGCCCGGGAACGAACGTCGAGCTAACGCCGTCATAGCTATGCCGACGGCCTTGACGGCGGCCGTCGGCGTAGCTACGCCGACGGTTTAACCGTCGACGTAGCCATTGTCCACGTCATCGATCCGCGGCGCGTGCCACGTCATCGATCCGAGTCGCGTCTGTTGGGCGTCGCGGGTTCATATCTACGGCGACGGCTAAACCGTCGGCAAATAATTTTACCTGTTTTCTGATTTTTTTTCCTGTTTTCAAGATTTTATTATTTTCCTAAATTAATTTTTGATTAAATAAATGAGCCTTATCTAAACATAAACATACATAAATTATATATCGATTTGGTGTAGAATTTTCCATAGATTATGAATATGTGGTTTGTATTTCTTTTCAAGTATGTTATTAATGTGACCTCATGTTCTTTTGCATATATGTCCCTATACTTTACTGAAATCACAAAAAAATGATAATTACGTCTATTTTGACAAGTTTTATATGTTTTTTACAAGAACCTTGAAAGTGCTAGATCCGCCGGTCAACTGTGGTGGGGTTTGACGGGACGGGGGACTTTGGGGGGTAGCTATGCCGCGATGTCTTGCGCCAGGCCCTCTTACACGTGTGGAAGAGTGGTGACAAGTGTAAGCACCTAGCACGCGGCTACGTAGCGTGCCCCCCATCACGGACGTCGCTGCCGCTGTCACACGAAGGATGGAAAACGACCACGTCGGGTAGACACAGAGGGAATCTTGCGGTGGTTGGGCCCAAACCTTGATCCGAAGTGTACCTATGGGCTGACCTATCACAGCCAGGTGGAAATGTCCCTCGGTCAAACCCCGTCCGGTGAAAGTCAAAGGGGTAGATCCGCCGGTTAACAGTGCCAGGGTTAGACGGGACGGGGTACTTTAGGGGGTGGCAATGCCGCCAGGTCTTGCGCTAGGCCCTATCACACGTCCCGAAATGTGATGGCGGGTGTAAGCACCCGGCACGCGGCTCCGTAGCGTGAACCCCATCACGGACGTCGGCTCCACCGTCACATAAAGGGTGGAAACGGCCACGTCGGGTAGACATGGAGGGAATCTTGCGGTGCATTGGGCCCGGACCTTGATCCGAAGTGTTCCTATGGGCTCGCCTATCACAGCCAGGTGGAAATGTCCCTCGGTCAAACCCCGTCCGGTGAAAGTCAAAGGGGTAGATCCGTCCGGTCAACAGTGTCAGGGTTAGATGGGACGGGGGACCTGGAGGGGGGCTATGCTGCGAGGTCTTGCGCCAGGCCCTCTTATACATGTGGAAGAGTACGTGGTGACGGGTGTAAGCACCTGGCACGCCGCTCCGTAGCGTGCCCCCCATCACGGACGTCGCTGCCGCCATCAGACGGAGGGTGGAAACGGCCACGTCGGGTAGACACGGAGGGAATCTTGCGGTGGGTTGGGCCCAGACCTTGACCCAAAGTGTACCTATGGGCTGGTCTGTCACATCCAGGTGGAAATGTCCCTCGGTCAAACCCCGTCCGGTGAAAGTCAAAGGGGTAGATCCGTCCGGTCAACAGTGTCAGGGTTAGACGGGACGGGGGACCTGGAGGGGGGCTATGCTGCGAGGTCTTGCGCCAGGCCTTCTTACACATGTGGAAGAGTGGTGACAAGTGTAAGCACCCGGCACGCGACTCCGTAGCGTGCCCCCATCACGGACGTCGCTGCCGCCGTCACACGAAGGATGGAAAACGACCACGTCGGGTATACGCGGAGGGAATCTTGCGGTGGGTTGGGCCCAGACCTTGATCCGAAGTTTACCTATGGGTTGACCTATCACAGCCAGGTGGAAATGTCCCTCGGTCAAACCCCATCCGGTGAAAGTCAAAGGGGTAGATCCGCCGGTTAAAAGTGCCAGGGTTAGACGGGACGGGGTACTTTAGGGGGTGGCAATGCCGTCAAGTCTTGCGCTGGGCCCTCTCACACGTCCCGAAATGTGATGGCGGGTGTAAGCACCCGGCACGCGGCTCCGTAGCGTGAACCCCATCACGGACTTCGGCTCCGCCGTCACACAAAGGGTGGAAACGGCTACGTCGGGTAGACACGGAAGGAATCTTGCAGTGGGTTGGGCCCGGACCTTGATCCGAAGTGTTCCTATGGGCTCGCCTATCACAGCCAGGTGGAAATGTCCCTTGGTCAAACCCCGTCCGGTGAAAGTCAAAGGGGTAGATCCATCCGGCCAATAGTGTTAGGGTTAGACGGGACGGGGGACCTGGAGGGGGGCTATGCTGCGAGGTCTTGCGCCAGGCCCACTTACACATGTGGAAGAGTGGTGACGGGTGTAAGCACCCGGCACGTGGCTCCGTAGCATGCCCCCCATCACGGACGTCGCTGCCACCGTCACACAGATGGTGGAAACGGCCACGTCGGGTAGACACGGAGGGAATCTTGCGGTGGGTTGGGCCCAGACCTTGATCCGAATTGTACCTATGGGCTGACCTGTCACAGCCAGGTGGAAATGTCCCTCGGTCAAACCCTGTCTGGTGAAAGTCAAAGGGGTATATCCGTCCGGTCAACAGTGTCAGGGTTAGACGGGACGGGGGACCTGGAGGGGGGCTATGCCGTGAGGTCTTGCGCCAGGCCCTCTTACACGTGTGGAAGAGTGGTGACAAGTGTAAGCACCCGGCACGCGGCCCCGTAGCGTGCCCCCCATCATGGACGTCGCTGCCGCCGTCACACGAAGGATGGAAAATGACCACGTCGGGTAGACACGGAGGGAATCTTGCGGTGGGTTGGGCCAAGACCTTGATCCGAAGTGTACCTATGGGCTGACCTATCACAGCCAGGTGGAAATGTCCCTCGGTCAAACCCCGTCCGGTGAAAGTCAAAGGGGTAGATCCGCCGGTTAACAGTGCCAGGGTTAGACGGGACGGGGTACTATAGGGTGTGGCAATGCCGCCAGGTCTTGCGCTGGGCCCTCTCACATGTCCCGAAATGTGATGGCGGGTGTAAGCACCCGGCACGCGGCTCCGTAGCGTGAACCCCATCACGGACGTCGGCTCCGCCGTCACACAAAGGGTGGAAACGGCCACGTCGGGTAGACACGGAGGGAATCTTGCGGTGGGTTGGGCCCAGACCTTGATCCGAAGTGTTCCTATGGGTTCGCCTATCACAGCCAGGTGGAAATGTCCCTCGGTCAAACCCCATCCGGTGAAAGTCAAAGGGGTAGATCCGTCCGTTCAACAGTGTCAGGGTTAGACGGGACGGGGGACCTGGAGGGGGGCTATGCTGCGAGGTCTTGCGCCAGGACCTCTTACACATCTGGAAGAGTACGTGGTGACGGGTGTAAGCACCCGGCACGCGGCTCCGTAGCGTGCCCCCCATCACGGACGTTGCTGCCGCCGTCACACTGACGGTGGAAACGGCCACGTCCGGTAGAAACGGAGGGAATCTTGCGGTGGGTTGGGCCGAGACCTTGATCCGAAGTGTACCTATGGGCTGGCCTGTCACAGCTAGGTGGAAATGTCCCTCGGTCAAATCCCGTCCGGTGAAAGTCAAAGGGGTAGATCCGTCCAGTCAACAGTGTCAGGGTTAGACGGGACGGGGGACCTGGAGGGGGGCTATGCCGCGAGGTCTTGCGCGAGGCCCTCTTACACGTGTGGAAGAGTGGTGACAAGTGTAAGCACCCGGCACGCGGCACCGTAGCGTGCCCCCCATCACGGACGTCGCTGCCGCCGTCACACAAAGGATGGAAAACGACCACGTCGGGTAGACACGGAGGGAATCTTGCGGTGGGTTGGGCCTGGACCTTGATCCGAAGTGTACCTATGGGCTGACCTATCACGGCCAGGTTAAAATGTCCCTCGGTCAAACCCCGTCCGGTGAAAGTCAAAGGGGTAGATCCGCCGGTTAACAGTGCCAGCGTTAGACGGGATGGGGTACTTTAGGGGGTGGCAATGCCGCGAGGTCTTGTGCTGGGCCCTCTCACACGTCCCGAAATGTGATGGCGGGTGTAAGCACCCAGCACGCGGCTCCGTAGCGTGAACCCCATCACGGACGTCGGCTCCGCCGTCACACAAAGGGTGGTAACGGTCACGTTGGGTAGACACGGAGGGAATCTTGCGGTGGGTTGGGCCCGGACCTTGATCCGAAGTGTTCCTATGGGCTCGCCTATCACAACCAGGTGGAAATGTTCGTCGGTCAAACCCCGTCCGGTGAAAGTCAAAGGGGTAGATCCGTCCGTTCAACAGTGTCAGGGTTAAACGGGACGGGGGACCTGGAGGGGGGCTATGCTGCGAGGTCTTGCACCAGGCCCTCTTTCACATGTTGAAAAGTACGTGGTGATGGGTGTAAGCACCCGGCATGCGGCTCCGTAGCGTGCCCCCCATCACGGACGTCGCTGCCGCCGTCACACGGAGGGTGGAAACGGCCACGTCCGGTAGACACGGAGGGAATCTTGCGGTGGGTTGGGCCCAGACCTTGATCCGAAGTGTACCTATGGGCTGGCCTATCACAGCCAGGTGGAAATGTCCCTCGGTCAAACCCCGTCCGGTGAAAGTTAAACGGGTAGATCCGTCCGGTCAACAGTGTCAGGGTTAGATGGGACGGGGGACCTGGAGGGGGGCTAGGCCGCGAAGTCTTGCCCGAGGCCCTCTTACACGTGTGGAACAGTGGTGACAACTGTAAGCACCCGGCACGCGGCTCCGTAGCGTGCCCCCCATCACGGACGTCGCTGCCGCCGTCACACGAAGGATGGAAAATGACCACGTCGGGTAGACATGGAGGGAATCTTGCGGTGGGTTGGGCCCGGACCTTGATCCGAAGTGTACCTATGGGCTGACCTATCACAGCTAGGTGGAAATGTCCCTCGATCAAACCCCGTCCGGTGAAAGTCAAAGGGGTAGATCCGCCGGTTAACAGTGCCAGGGTTAGACGGGACGGGGTACTTTAGGGGGTGGCAATGCCGCCAGGTCTTGTGCTCGGCCCTCTCACACGTCCCGAAATGTGATGGCGGGTGTAAGCACCCGGCAGGCGGCTCCGTAGCGTGAACCCCATCACGGACGTCGGCTCCGCCGTCACACAAAGGGTGGAAATGGCCACGTCGGGTAGACACGGAGGGAATCTTGCGGTGGGTTGAGCCCGGACCTTGATCCGAAGTGTTCCTATGGGCTCACCTATCACAGCCAGGTGGAAATGTCCCTTGGCCAAACCCCGTCCGGTGAAAGTCAAAGGGGTAGATCCGTCCGGTCAACAGTGTCAGGGTTAGACGGGACGGAGGACCTGGAGGGGGGCTATGCTGCGAGGTCTTGCGCCAGGCCCTCTTACACATGTGGAAGAGTGGTGACGGGTGTAAGCACCCGGCACGTGGCTCCGTAGCGTGCCCCCCATCACGGACGTCGCTGCCGCTGTCACACGGAGGGTGGAAACGGCCACGTCGGGTAGACACGGAGGGAATCTTACGGTGGGTTGGGCCCAGACCTTGATCCGAAGTGTACCGATGGGCTGGCCTGTCGCAGCCAGGTGGAAATGTCCCTCGGTCAAACCCCGTCCGGTGAAAGTCAAAGGGGTAGATCCGTACGGTCAACAGTGTCAGGGTTAGACGCGACGGGGGACCTGGAGGGGGCTTATGCCGCGTGGTCTTGCGCCAGGCCCTCTTACACGTGTGGAAGAGTGGTGACAAGTGTAAGCAACCGGCACGCGGCTCCGTAGCATGCCCCCCATCACGGACGTCGCTCCCGCCGTCACACGAAGGATGGAAAACGTCCACATCGGGTAGACACGGAGGGAATCTTGCGGCGGGTTGGGCCCGGACCTTGATCCGAAGTGTACCTATGGGCTGACCTATCACAGTCTGGTGGAAATGTCCCTCGGTCAAACCCCGTCCAGTGAAATTCAAAGGGGTAGATCCGCCGGTTAACAGTGCCAGGGTTAGACGGGAGGGGTACTTTAGGGGGTTGCAGTGCCGCCAGGTCTTGCGCTGCGCCCTCTCACACGTCCCGAAATGTGATGGCGGGTGTAAGCACCCGGCACGCGGCTCCGTAGTGTGAACCCCATCATGGACGTCGGCTCCGCCGTCACACAAAGGGTGGAAACGGCCACGTCGGGTAGACACGGAGGGAATCTTGCGGTGGGTTGGGCCCGGACCTTAATCCGAAGTGTTCCTATGGGCTCGCTTATCACAGCCAGGTGGAAATGTCCCTCGGTCAAGCCCCGTTCGATGAAAGTCAAAGGGGTAGATCCATCCGGTCAACAGTGTCAGGGTTAGACGGGACGGGGGACCTGGAGGAGGGCTATGCTGCGAGGTCTTGTGTCAGGCCCTCTTACACATGTGGAAGAGTACGTGGTGACGGGTCTAAGCACCCGGCACGCGGCTCCGTAGCGTGCCCCCCAACACGGACGTCACTGCCGCCGTCACACGGAGGGTGGAAACGGCCACGTCTGGTAGACACGGAGGGAATCTTGCGGTGGGTTGGGCCCAGACCTTGATCCGAAGTGTACCTATGGGCTGGCCTGTCACAGCCAGGTGGAAATGTCCCTCGGTCAAACCCCGTCCAGTGAAAGTCAAAGGGGTAGATCCGTCCGGTCAACAGTGTCAGGGTTAGACGGGACGGGGGACCTGGAGGGGGGCTATGCCGCGAGGTCTTGCGCGAGGCCCTCTTACACGTGTGGAAGAGTGGTGACAAGTGCAAGCAGCCGGCACGCGGCTCCGTAGCGTGCCCCCCATCACGGACGTCGCTGCCGCCGTCACACGAAGGATGGAAAACGACCACGTCGGGTAGACACGGAGGGAATCTTGCGGTGGGTTGGGCCCGGACCTTGATCCGAAGTGTACCTATGGGCTGACCTATCACAGCCAGGTGGAAATGTCCTTCGGTCAAACCCCGTTCGGTAAAAGTCAAAGGGGTAGATCCGCCGTTTAACAGTGCTAGGACTAGACGGGATGGGGTACTTTAGTGGGTGGCAATGCCGCCTGGTCTTGTGATGGGCCCTCTCACACGTCCCGAAATGTGATGGCGGGTGTAAGCAACCGGCACGCGGCTCTGTAGCGTGAACCCCATCACGGACGTCGGCTCCGCCGTCACACAAAGGGTGGAAACGGCCACGTCGGGTAGACACGGAGGGAATCTTGCGGTGGGTTGGGCCCGGACCTTGATCCGAAGTGTTCCTATGGGCTCGCCTATCACAGCCAGGTGGAAATGTCCCTCGGTCAAACCCCGTCCGGTGAAAGTCAAAGGGGTAGATCCGTCAGGTCAACAGTGTCAGGGTTAGACGGGACGGGGGACCTGGAGGGGGGCTATGCTGCGAGGTCTTGCGCCAGGCCCTCTTACACATGTGGAAGAGTGGTGACGGGTGTAAGCACCCCGCATGCGGCTCCGTAGCATGCCCCCCATCACGAACGTCGCTGTCGCTGTCACACGGAGGGTGGAAACGGCCACGTCGGGTAGACACGGAGGGAATCTTGCGGTGGGTTGGGCCCAGACATTGATCCGAAGTGTACCGATGAGCTGGCCTGTCACAGCCAGGTGGAAATGTCCGTCGGTCAAACCCCGTCCGGTGAAAGTCAAAGGGGTAGATCCGTCCGGTCAACAGTGTCAGGGTTAGACGTGACGGGGGACCTGGAGGGGGGCTATGCCGCGTGGTCTTGCGCCAGGCCCTCTTACACGTGTGGAAGAGTGGTGACAAGTGTAAGCACCCAGCACGTGGCTCCGTAGCATGCCCCCCATCACGGACGTCGCTGCCGCCGTCACACGAAGGATGGAAAACGACCACGTCGGGTAGACACGGAGGGAATCTTGCGGCGGGTTGGGCCCGAACCTTGATCCGAAGTGTACCTATGGGCTGACCTATCACAGCCAGGTGGAAATGTCCCTCGGTCAAACCCCGTCCGGTGAAAGTCAAAGGGGTAGATCCTCCGGTTAACAGTGCCAGGGTTAGACGGGCGGGGTACTTTAAGGGGTGGCAATGCCGCCAGGTCTTGCGCTGAGCCCTCTCATACGTCTCGAAATGTGATGACGGGTGTAAGCACCTGGCACGCGGCTCCGTAGCGTGAACCCCATCACGGACGTCGGCTCCGCCGTCACACAAAGGGTGGAAACGGCCACGTCGGGTAGACACGGAGGGAATCTTGTGGTGGGTAGGGCCCGGACCTTAATCCGAAGTGTTCCTATGGGCTCGCTTATCACAGCCAGGTGGAAATGTCCCTCGGTCAAACCCCGTTCGGTGAAAGTCAAAGGGGTAGATCCGTCCGGTCAACAGTGTCAGGGTTAGACGGGACGGGGGACCTAAAGGAGGGCTATGCTGCGAGGTCTTGCGCCAGGCCCTCTTACACATGTGGAAGAGTGGTGACGGGTGTAAGCACCCGGCACGCGGCTCCGTAGCGTGCCCCCCATCGTGGACGTCGCTTCCGCCATCACACGAAGGATGGAAAACGACCACGTCGGGTAGACACGGAGGGAATCTTGCGGTGGGTTGAGCCCGGACCTTGATCCGAAGTGTACATATGGGCTGACCTATCACAGCTAGGTGGAAATGTCCCTTGGTCAAACCCCGTTCGGTGAAATTTAAAGGGGTATATCTGTCGATTAACAGTGCCAGGGTTAGACGGGATGGGGTACTTTAGGGGGTGGCAATGCCGCCAGGTCTTGCACTGGGCCCTCTCACACGTCCCGAAATGTGATGGCGGGTGTAAGCACCCGGCACGCAGTTCCGTAGCGTGAACCACATCACAGACGTCGGCTCCGCCGTCACACAAAGGGTGGAAATGGCCACGTCGGGTAGACACGGAGGGAATCTTGCGGTGGGTTGGGCCCGGACCTTGATCCGAAGTGTTCCTATGGGCTCTCCTATCACAGCCTGGTGGAAATGTCCCTCGGTCAAACCCCGTCCGGTGAAAGTCAAAGGGGTAGATCCGTCAGGTCAACAGTGTCAAGGTTAGACAGGACGGGGGACCTGGAGGGGGGCTATGCTGCGAGGTCTTGCGCCAGGCCCTCTTACACATGTGGAAGAGTGGTGACGGGTGTAAGCACCCGGCACGCGGCTCCGTAGCGTCCCCCCATCACGGACGTCACTGCCGCCGTCACACGGAGGGTGGAAACGGCCAAGTCGGGTAGACACGGAGGGAATCTTGCGGTGGGTTGGGCCCAGACCTTGATCTGAAGTGTACCTATGGGCTGGCCTGTTAGAGCCAGGTGGAAATGTCCCTCGGTCAAACCCCGTCCGGTGAAAGTCAAAGGGGTAGATCCGTCCGGTCAACAGTGTCAGGGTTAGACGGGACGGGGGACCTGGAGAGGGGCTATGCCGTGAGGTCTTGCGCCAGGCCCTCTTAGACGTGTGGAAGAGTGATGACAAGTGTAAGCAGCCGGCACGCAGCTCCGTAGCGTGCCCCCCATCACGGACGTCGCTGCCGCCGTCACACAAAGGATGGAAAACGACCACGTCAGGTAGACACGGAGGGAATCTTGCGGTGGGTTGGGCCCGGACCTTGATCCGAAGTGTACCTATGGGCTGACCTATCTCAGCCAGGTGGAAATGTCCCGCGGTCAAACCCCGTCCGGTGAAAGTCAAAGGGGTAGATCCGCCGGTTAACAGTGCCAGGGTTAGACGGGACGGGGTACTTTAGGGGGTGGCAATGCCGCCAGGTCTTGCACTGGGCCCTCTCACACGTCCCGAAATGTGATGGCGGGTGTAAGCACCCGGCACGCGAGCCCTCTTCCCCTCGTCTCCTAGCTCCCGGAGGCATGTGCCAACATGGATACTCCATCGGAGCTCCGCCACGGCAGCGAGCATCGGGTAGCTTCCCCTCGTCGGCTAGCCCTCCCCTCTTCTATTTAAGCGAGCCCGAGCCCCTCCCGAGCACGAGCAGGCCCAGCCCCCTCCTCCTATCGAGCTCCTTGAGCTCTCTCCCTTGGCAAGGGCCGAGCGCCGCTGCCGATCCCCTCTGCCCACCCCGGGTCCTGGCCCTTCCCCTCCTCTCCTTCCTTGTCCTTAGCCGCACCTTGGAGTCCCCGGAGCCGCCACCGTCCTCCATTGAGCCAGGGAGGCCCTGCCCACACGGCTCCACTGCATCTCCTCGGCAATAGTGGCCTCGCCAATGGATCCGGCGCTGCTGGCCACCTCAGGCGACCCCGAGGCCTCCTACGGGCATGGCGCGGTGTGGCCGAGCCGTTCCGCTCACCGGCTGGCCCGCGGGAGCGGCGGAGCGACGACTCCCTCCGGTGCCCGAGCCCCTGCCTCTGGTTTAGAGGAAGAAGACGACCGGGAGGAGGACAGCGCGTGGGCCTCGCTCGTCAGCGTCCCTGGCGTTGACCGGTCCGACCTGCAGGCGGGCCCCGTGTGTCAGCCGCTCGGCGTTGACCGGCCCCGCGCGCAGACCGTTTAAAGTGAAATCACATTTTCGATTTTTCATTTTCTGCAGTGGAAAGCGAATTTTCCCACGGTTTCCATGTGAAGTGTATTTTCTCTGCAGGAAAACGTATTTTCTGAGAAGACGCTTTCTGTTTTTGCAGCCAGGGGCCTGTTTGTAGAAATCTTTTTTCAGATTGGTCCCTGGTATTCAAACGCTCGTATCTTCGCGACTGTAGCTCTGATCGAGGTAAAACCAGCGCCCACGCTTTCGTCTTGTCGAGACAATTCCGATAGCAACATTTTCATTAGGTGTTCATGCAGTAGTAATAACCATTTTGCCCTTGCCCTCCGATCGAGCCCTCTGAGAGAGAACCCTTTCCGGCGAATCCTTCCGCGAGGTGATCGCACTTATCTCCGGCGTATTCGTCGACCCCCAGGAAAGCCAAGCTCTTACCATGAGCTCCGGACTTGCGTGATGACATTGGTTGCACCCTGTGTGTTTATCTGTATCACCTGTTAGTCTGTATTTGCATACACATGTGATAACGTCGGTACTAGTTACCAGCGTTACTTTTCATCTAATGCCATGTCTTATTTCTATATCATTATGCCAATAAGATGAATATGTTGAGTTGGACTAAGAGATTACTGTCTATGATTATTCTGGGTTTCATCCGGCAAATTTGTGGGTATGAGGAGTTGAGGTAATGCAACTTGGTGGTTGATCTTGAGTCACCTGTCCGGGCATTATTCGTGCAACCACATTTGCCGGTATGGGACGGCCTTGACTTGGTCTGACTACGTGTTCTGCACCGGTACCTCCAAAAAGGGAGGGTTATGCGCGGCGTGCTACCCTGATCAGGTAAGCGGCGATAACCTTGTGAGCCCAGTTTTTGATTGGTTAGCCCGGGAGTCCCCGTTTGGGACAGTAGTACCCCGTTTGGGACTACATAGTTTGGCCACGACGGTGGCAGGTGTCATGAGGACACAGGGGCCACCCATTTATGACATAATTAGCTTACTTAGGTCAAAAATGGCATAATAGCCTTGGTTAGCTCATAAATGTCATATTTTACCTAAGTTAGCTTTGTTTCCTTCAAAATGACATAGTAAGCTTACTTACCTCCAAAATGACATATTTTACCTAAGTTAGCTCTAAAATGACCTATAGTTAGCATTGTTTTCTCCAAAATGACATAGTAAGCTTACATAGCTTATTAGCTCCGAAATGACCTATTTTACCTAAGTTAGCTCTGAAATGACCAATACTTAGCTTTGGTTCCTACAAAATGAGATAATAAGCTCACTTAGTTCCAGAATTACCTATTTTACCTAGGTTAGCTCTAAAATGACCTATACTTAGTGTTGGGGATATAACCCCATGGTAAGACCCGCCCAGGAGGGGTCGGGTCATACCTGGCGGCTCATAATTAGAAGGACCCTTAAGGTGGGCTGGAAGACGAAGACCAGGACACCAGATGGTTCAATGGAAAGAACAAGACAGGCCCAAGATGGAAGGCCCAAGACAGAAGACAGTATGAGACCCGGGCAGGTAAGCCGCCCAGGGCCGGGTTACCCGGACAGGCAAGGCGGTTCCGAGTTGGGATCGAATACATTGTACGAGTCAGTTTGGGACTCATGTAACCCGGGGTCTTGGCCTCCTGTATATAAAGGCGACACCCTAGGGCGGTTTAGGCGAGACCAATTTGATCGAGAGCTAGGTGCTGGCGAATCCGCTCCCTTGTAATCGATACTCCAATCAATACACACAAGCAGGATGTAGGCTTTTACCTCTTCCCGAGGGGCCAAACCTGGGTAAACTCGCGTCCCTCTTCTCGACCAGCCCCTTTGAGTTCACTGCTTTGGCGATGGCCTCGAACCTAAGTCTTCGGACATCTGCCGTGACAAAACCACGATAGTTGGTGCCCACCGTGGGGCTAGCGCTCGGTGGTGTTGAGTTCTCAAAGGGCTCTCTCCCAGAGCTCGAGGGGTACGCTGTTGGTAGGATGACCAAGAGTAGCCGCGGAAGGCTCTACATCGACAACGCCGGCTGGGGTCCGGAGGCCGACTCAATTGAGTATGGTTTTCGGGTCCCCTTCGGCGGAATTCACGTTTTCATCGGCAAGATCGCAGGACCAGAACCCGGGCCGAACATCTCAACCAACATCGCCGAGTCGGCCCGGCGCATGCAACCCGTCCATGCTAACCCGGGCAGGAAGCATGTCTATGTCAAGGGAAGAAACTCTCTGCTACTCGGAAGATGGATCTTCAAGTGGACAGACGGAATCGATCTATCAACTTCACAATGGTGGGCTCGGGGGCTACATCGAGCATTACCCTGAGTCGGAGTACTATGAGCCGAAAGGTTATGAGCCGCCGAACTACGTTGCCATCTTCATCGCTGGTTCGGCACCGGCCCCGGGCAGCACAGCCACCGGGGCGGCTGGGTCAGGAGTAGCCGGTCGCCGTCTCAGGTTCTCATGGATCTGGTAAATGAGCTTACGGCCCTGATGGAAACTGAGGTCACTGCTGCAAACCAGGCGGCCCGTAACGCGAAGATCACGAGGTTAAAGAACCAGATGGCCGAAGTCCAACAGGAAATCGATGCACTGAAAGCCCAGATGGATGCTGAGGCAGAGCGCCTCCGGGCAAACGCTTTCCGCCTGGAGTTGGAGCAGCAATCTGCAGCGGCGGTTCATCGGATGAGGCATCAGTTCCGTTTACCGGGCCAGTATGAAGCCAGGAATCTTTTTAACATGCCAGGGACGGGACGCAATGTACCTTTGACCGTAACCCGGACAGCAGAGGTACCTGGAAGTCGGGCGGCGGTTCAGCTTCAGCAGCCAGATCTGCCCCGGAGGAATCAGACCCAGCCACAGTCTTTCCCAACGCCGCCGGGTCATTACTCTAACCCGGCGGAAAACATGGTAGCAGCGCCAACCAGGCTCGGTACAATCCCGATTCCAGATGAGGCGCCTTTCGCAGAGGAGGTGCGGAACGCCATCGGGTACCTTCAAACGACGGTGGCCCAGCAAGAGAAGTACACTTATAGTCGGAGCCGCGTACATTCAACCCCCATCCCCAGCCGCAGCTACAGCCGGCGTTACGCGTCACCGGCGGTTTCTAGCAGTGATTGACACCGGAACCCGCCGCGAGTTGACCGCGCGGCTCTGGAAGCTCAGGCGCTGGCGGATCGGGTGAGGGCGCAGCAAGACGCGGCGGCTCAGGCGGCGGCGACGGCTTATCAGGAACAAACGGCTGCACCTTCTATCGGGACTAATGGCCTAACCTTTAGTCCTGGTTCCAGACACCAACCGGGACTAAAAGGCAGCAACCCCTTTAGTCCCGGTTGGTGGATGGAACTGGGACTAAAGGTCCCAGCCGAACCGGGATTGATGCCTGCCGAGGCCCGGCCGGCGTCCTAGCCTCTCGAACCGGGACTGATGCTTTCATTAGTCCCGATTCGAAACATGAACGGGACTAATGCTCTGATCTGGCTAGGATCAAATCCCTGTTTTCTACTAGTGGTAACGCAGCGGGGTTCGACTCCTCCTTCTCGTGTTTATCTTTTCAAGACTATATGTGTCTGAATGGGATGGCCCAATACAACCCGAGTGGGAGGGAAGCTTAAGCGAGTGTTGTTTCTCATGTTGTGTAAGGCAACAAATAGTCGCCACGAGTAGGTTCCCTCGTTTATTCAAGGGAAAACGTTTAAAATCAACCGGCTGATCTCATCGGTCTGTAATCCCCTCCTCTGCCTTTCGATCGAATCGAATCGCACGGCTCCTCTTCTCCTCATCCCGACATGCATAGCCCCGAGGCCTCGGACCAGGTGACTTGGCCCACGCGCGAGTGATTGCAGTGCCCAACCCCGACCAGGTGGTTTCATTGGAACGGGAATGACATTTCCTCCTCAGCTCCACGACTGCTCCCTTCTCCTCTTCTCCTCCGACTGGATCCAGCAACCGCTGGATGCGACGGTCAGCGCGTCAGCTAGACAAAGGAGCGGCGGCGCCAGCGGGCAGGGAGGGAGCGAGGACCCGCGCATCGTCTTCGCACTCCATGGCCGACGACGACCCCGAGCTGAGGTTCGTTTTTTCTAGATGTCGACTGAATCGGAGCATTTCTAGAGGGTGGAGGGTGGAGGTCCTGTGGTAGGTGTAGAGTGGTTTGTTCTCGTGGATCTAAACCGTCTGGTTGCGGGTGTTGGTGTTGGGCACGTCGGCGATCTCGCCCCCGCGGTGGCTTCATGTCCTCTAGTTCTAGGGGGTGGGGGTGGGGTGGGTGGGTGCTGGTAGTAGCTATTGTGCGGGTGAGGGGTGGTGTGGTGTGGAGAAGTTGTAGGAACCCTAGCATGATTCTGGTGTTCATCAGTGGAATAAAGAAAATTGTGTCATTGCAGCAGTGTAGTTTTTGCATGTTTTTTTCTATTTTTTCATGTGGGAACTACTATCTTCTAGTTTAGTTGTTTTTGTTGATAGTGGCATTGCAACAGTACTGATGTTGTCTCTGTTTTTCGAGCAGTTCACTTTGTAGGCTCATGAGCATTCC
Organism: Elymus sibiricus; assembly: GCA_039707655.1. Taxonomy (NCBI): domain Eukaryota; kingdom Viridiplantae; phylum Streptophyta; class Magnoliopsida; order Poales; family Poaceae; genus Elymus; species Elymus sibiricus. The sequence continues at coordinate 455,149,142 of CM077675.1, read as the reverse complement.
CCTGTTGATAGTGGCATCGCAACAGTACTGATGTTGTCACTATTTTTATTGCAGTTCACTTTGTAGGCTCATGAGCATTCCCCTGTTGTCTCTGTTGATAGTGGCATTGCAATAGGACTGTTGCGTTTCTGTTTTTTCAGCAGTATCCTTTGTAGGCTCATGTGTATTTTCCATGTTGTTTCTGTTGATAGTGGCATTTGCAGCAGTGTTCAACTGTACATGTAGTCTAAATGTTTAGTTATCTTCAGGTTCCTGTGTCACATTTGAACATACATCCATCTTCTATTTTTTTGTTGAAATTAGTGTTTGTTATCAGATCGAGTGAAAATAGTCAAGTTTGATGTGCTACTTTTTTTTCAGATGTAGTAATAACTCTTATTCTAGGTATTTAGGATGTAGTATAGTTGTTACAACTATGTTTTTTCTGTTGTGCTGCAATAAGTTTTCAGTGTTTTTATAACTTTGTTTTTGTTGTTCTTCTTTTTTATTGCAGTTTGGATGACGATGAGAGTACTGCTGATGGGTCATTCTCAACACGTTTCTTGGCTTCGCGCTTGCGAGTGATTGCGAGTCGTCAGTCAAAAAAGAAGAAGGAAGTTATAAGCAAAGGAAGCTTTGGATCCCTCTTGAATATCAGCTCTTTTTCTGTGCCAGCCGATCTGGTGGATTGGGTAGTCATGAAAATTGATCTAGAAAAGGCGTTGTTTAGGTATGCAAATTCAAACAGATGCTTGTTGTTTTTGTTTTCCTTTCTTTGTTGCAATATGTTTTGTTTGTTATAGGCTCAGTTGTTGTATCTATTTGTTGCAGTCACAAGAAGAAGTCCATATTGTTTACAAAAGACATGGTGCGAAAAAATTTCAATGTACCTTCTGGGTCAAGGCCCGTGGAACTGTTGAGGAGGAATGAGCCACACGTGTTGCGAGAACCCTATCGAATAGGGTCAAGGGCCCCAATGAAGCGCACTATTGATGTGCTTAATGGTTCAGATCATACTGATGTTGTTACTGTAAACAGGACATGGGTATTATTATGTATTGCTCTTGTGCTATCGCCTAGGACTGGCAACATGGTACCTCTTGAGTATCTTGCGAGCTTGGTTGACATGGACAAGATAAGCGAGTTTGCGTGGGATGAGCATTTCTTGGCTGCTGCGTTGAATGAGGTGAAGAAGTACCAAAAGAAGAGGAATGAAGGGAAAAGTGGCTTCTGGATCGGCGGTTGTCTGCAAATGTTTGCGGTATGGCCCATGAGCTTCTCCTTTTTTGTTTATCTTTTCTTTTTCATTTTTGTTGCGCTTTAGTATCTTTCTATATCAGGTGGGCTCACATTGGCATTTATGTGTTTTTTGCAGATAATTTACATGGACTTTGTTGACGTGCCTCGTGTGTTGGTTTCTGGTCATAGAATTTGGTACTCTCTCCCGAGGGCATGTTTCGTTTGCAACGAGGACTTTGATTTGCTAGAAGCAATTGATAAGAATAAGCTAAGCCTTGATAAGACCGAGTTCGGAAAACGGAATGTAAGAGTTCACTCTCTTTCTATTTTTTCATATATTGTTCTTTTTTTGCTCATTCCCTTTATTTTTATGGTGATCTAACATTTTGCCCTGGTTTTCGCAGCTTCGTCGTTTGGCAGAGACACCATATGTACCACTAGAAGGCTGCAATGAAGCTCATGGTCACAAAAACAATGTGGGAGGAGTTAGTGCAGATGCACACATCCCCGGGATACCAAGCAACCCAGCCATGGATGGGTGTGATATTGGTGGCGATGTCTGCGGCTCTCTAGATGAGTGGCTGCACCCACTGCCTTCAAGTCAAGATTTGGAGGTAATACCTATCTTATGACTTTTTTTTCATCATTTATTTTTGCTTTATGTTTTCAGAAAATTATAGTTCACATCTGATTTGTGTTTTTCATTGTTGTTTTCCTTCTTTTCATTGTTCATGGTAAATTAAAAAGTGCTCTATTTCATTTGTTTTCCTCGAAGCAGATCCCAAGCCACTTGATACCAATTTATGAGAAGCACAAGAAGCTGCACGCAGCAGAAGTGAATAACGTTATGAAAACATTTGGCAAGGTTTTGCAATCAATGTTCTGTAATCGGATGGCATCTATTTTGGTTGAAGCAAATGCAACCGCAACAAGCACCAAAGATCATATCCCCGAAGATGTCACATTTCATGCTCTAGGAGGCATCGCATCAGGTGCGGGTCACACCAGGTCTCCCACCAACAATGTCGATGAACATCATATGAGCGCTGAAGCACAAGATGTGGAGGTTGACAGAGAAGTTGCAGGTTCTGACTCCAACCAGAATGAAGCTCATCGGGACATTGGTTTGGATAAAATGTAGAGTTGCGATGATCAAGGGAAGGAATTTGTGCAGTTAGGTACTGATAATGTGGAACGGGAGGAAGTGGCAGCTGCTGAAGATGTTGTGGCAGATTTGAAAGATGGAGGTGTTGCGGATGAGGGCTGAAGTTTGTTTTTGTCACAGGGTACGATGGCTGCATTGGATCACCTTGCCATGGAATTTGATGATGGTCCTTCAATGAGTCTTTTGAAAGAGGGAACGGAAGATTACGAATGGTTAAATATGGATGCTGAGACAGCAAGGAAGTATGTGGAAGAAGTGCATGGAAACTACTAGTCATGTAGATGTACCCGCTGATGTGGAACAACCAGTTTCAGTAGGGCCCACTTACGACAACACCCCACAGCGTGCATTGGAGAGCAAAACCACAGAGTTCCCAGGGCAAAATGAAGCAGACGGTCCTTGCTTTGACACCGATCCAAGGCTTCACAGGCCCATTGACATACCGACACCTGTGTTCGATGCATCTCCAATTGCATTGGCAGATCCACTTGTACCTCCAGGTTTGTCCTTTTTTGGTCATTTCTCCCCTTCAAGCTATTTTTTAAAATACCATGCACCCACTATAGTTGATGCACTGTTATTTATGTGTTTCTATTTATTTATTTTAGTCATCGTGCCAGTGCAACAAGGTCATTCAGAGGCAGAGTTGCATAATGTTGGGGAGAAGACTGTCGAGGATAGCAGCCCACGCAGTAGTCTTGTAAACAAGGCAGTTAAGAAAAGAACAGCACAACCACCTGATGGTGTTCAAAAGATGAAGAAGATCAAGATTGACAGAAAAGACGATGCACTGTACCAGTAGTATGTTATGAGTAGATAGAAGATACCGAAACCAAAGAAAGACCAACCAATGTGATTCTTCTATTCCTTGTCATTTTCCATTCATTGCAGGATATGGTGGGGTCGGTGTTAACTACTGAAATATTTTTGCTTTCCACTTTTTTGCAGCCCTGATTTCATTGAAATAGAGGGTTTTCACACATCACTCCAGAACTTTCATGCTTCCTTAAAGCCACGAGCTGAGATTGACTCTGAGGTAATGACACTTTATCTAAAAACCTTCAACATGGAGCAATTGTACAACAAGAAGAAGCCTAAGAAGTTTGCATTCTCTGTGTTTATGGGGGTTAGTGTTTCTCCTGTCTTACTTTTCTTTGTATGTTCTTGCATCCATAAACTCATTGGTGTTGTTATGTTGTTGCAATCCGTTCTCTTCTCATCAGTCTCATTTGGCAATGGATCCAGAGATGTTTGATCCCAAAAATTGTGAAAGGGAGTTCCCAAGGGCTTGTGAAAATAACCTCATTTCAAAATCTGATCTAGTAAACTTCCTTGCACCCTCTTGTGTCATTTTTTATCCTTTTTTTTGTGAAGCATGTTCTTTTTACACATAGTTACAATTTTGCTCCATCGTAGCTTTTCATTACTGTTGTTCATAACAAGCATTGGGATGTAGTTGTTGTTAACTTGATGCACAATCAATTCAATGTTTTCGACTCTATCAAGAACACTAAGGATGTTACATTGATGGAGAAGGCAACCAACAATGTGGTACTGATCTTCCTTTTTTCTATTTTTGGAGAGTGATCATCATAGCCCCTTCAAAATCTGTTTTATGTGGCACACCCCTCCTAGCATTGAAACCTTTTTTTTATGTGTTGCATCCATTCAGATTACGAACATAAAGAAGGTTGCAAGTTGTGAATCTGCATTCAAAGTTGATCTCAATTGCTTCGAGAAGTTCAACCCAGTTTACCCAAAACAAGCAACGCAGTAAGCATTTTATTTCCCATCAAGAACTGTTCTTTTGTAAATACAAGTTTGTCATAATAATTTAATTTTATATATGTTTTCAGTTATAATTGTGGCTTCTATGCAATTTTATTTTTGGAAAACTTCAATGGTGTTGTCATGAGCCATTTCGATGAGGTACCAACTTTTATCCTGTTGCATAAATAAAGCGCATGACTCGGGTGTCATGAGCCATTTCTATCCATTAAATCCCTGTTTTTTTCATGTTTTTGATTGACAGAGTTATATCCCCAACCTCCGGAAATGCATCGCAACAAATTTTTTGAAGCATCCCAGTAACACCTTGAACCCTGCAGAGCAGTTGAAGAAGCTGCTGGAACTTTGATTTGAAGACCATTGGCAGAGGTGGAACTGGGTTTCCGGTGTGGTGGCTAAATCCTGCGATATTTTAGAAATGTAACCAAGATGTAACCTCTTTTCGGTGATGTTTTAGAAATGTTTGGAACTCCGTGTGTGGAGGTACTTTTTGTGTTTAGAAATGATGCAACATGCTTCAGCAGGGTTTTATGATTTCTGTTGGATATTTGCTATGATGTGTTAAATGAATTGTTATCAATCCCCTCAAATATCTCTGTTGTGCTCCTTTTTTCTCTTTTTGTTGAAGATGAATGCATCGCAAACCCCGCACGAATGAATCCCTCATATTTTTGTGTGTTATTTTACCTATTTTTCACATAATTTTTGTTTGCTTGCTGATCAGTGTCAGGTTCTCACCAGGTTTTGTGTACAGTTTCCACAATTTTACCTATGTTGTTGCTGATGGTTGCAGGAAACATCACATATTTTGAGTTTCGTTGCTCGATGTTTCTCATCACAGTTTTCGATCCTCAAAATGCAAGTTTTTCGATCCTCAAAATGCAAGTTGTTGCATTAATGTTTTTTACCCGCTAACAATTTTTAATATTTGATCACATGAATCTTTTAGGATAGATTTGTAGAATGTCTCTGTTTTGAACTTTGGTTTGTCCCAATGGAGCATAAATATTAGGAAGCATTTACACCTAATAAGACAACCCCATTTTTGTCCAAGACACACATATAGACATTGAAACTCATTTCTTAAAGCAGAATTTTAAGCAGACTTTCTTTGCTGAAAATACTAAAATTGCTTAAAGGAGAAATTCAACCAGTGTGAAATTTGTAGTAAGTATAGATCTGTACTTGTCCAACACACAATGTAACCACAATTTCTTGCTGAAAAATAAGAGCTTTAAGCAGACTTTCTCATGTGATAAAAAATGGCATGGAAAAATTTACAAATACACTAGCAAGGGGAATCTCCAGTGACATTGGTAGGAAGCAAGGTAATCTGTTTTCCTTCATGCCCTCTTCTTCTCATAGCCTAAGCTTTGTTGCTCTAGCGACATTAGCCTCAATGGACATCGCAGCCCTCAGGTAGTGACAGTTATTTACTGCATGTCCATCTCCACTGCAGTAGTTGCATTTCTGGACAGCCATCGCAACTTTGAACTGCTCACATGATTGGATGTTCTGACCATCTTCTTTGTAATACGAGCAGTTGTCTATTTGTTTTTTCTTCGGTCCAAGTTTTCCTCTGGGCTTTGCTTCCTTCTTCTTTTCCTCTGTTTTTGCCTTCTTCTTCGCTGCATCTTTTCTTTGCTCAAGCAAAGTCTTCCGTCTTCTTGCTTTTTCTGTTGGCCGACCTTTCTTCGGGACACGTGATGGGTTTTGAAGCATGGCACTTGCTTCGGCATCCTGTGCAACCGGTGGGTTGGGTGCTTGTTGTTGTTGTTTTGGCGGATTCGGTTGCTGCTGCCTTGACTGTTTTGGCTGCTGTTGCTGTTGCATTTGTTGATGAGGTTGCCCCTTTTGATGCATTGTTGCTGGCTGCCGCTCACCTTGTGTCGTGCTGTGTTGTTGGGTCTGCTGTTGCTGCCCTTCTTCATGTTGCTCTTGCATTTCCCCTCTCCTTGCTGCAGCTATAATTGGCTCAAGGGTATAAGCTGCATCACTTAGTATTTTGTAGGCAACATCATTGCTACAAGCTTGGGAGGCTAACCATGTGAACTTCCTGCACAATGAGTTGTACTTCAGTGTATTGTTTGAGGGTAGTGCGAAATCCAGGAGATGAGGACTACTGCCTGTTGGTGTTGTTGCTCGTTCTGACCAACGTTCCAGCAAGTAGCGTTGCGGTATAGCTTGGACATTGAGCTGGATCATGACTCTAACGATATGGGCACATATGATGCCATTCATTTCAAAACAATTGCAACTGCACTCAAATATCTGTTGTGCCATATCAACATTTACTGTAAATATCTTGGGGTCTTCATAGTAGTTTGAAAAGAGCTCAAATTGCATGCCTCCATTGCCAAGAGAAGGAACTTGGTTAAGCAGGAAGCCTGTGGATGCAGTCACTTCTGTTTGAAACCTGCCAAACACGCTTCGAGTGTAGAAACCAACCGCTTGTCTCTCAATGCTGTAACGTGAGTAAAGCGGGGCTGTGGTTGCTGCACCAATGAATGCTTGATTGTCCTCGCGGTCTTGCATAGTCTCCTGCAGCATCTCATACTGTTGCACAAACCTCCAAACCGAATCTTGAGGATTGACAAATGTCTTGAAGTAGGAGTTGAGCCCCTCTGACCTCCCAGTAGTGCTTGTAAAGGGGAAGAAGCACTTCCTGAAAAATGCTGGATCCCAGGTGTGTCGGGTGTGCCACATGTTGCAAAGATGTCTGTTCTCAACCAAATCGAAGCAATGTATCATATGCTGCCAATTCTCCTCAAATTCACCAATAGTGTCAGAATCATTGATACACGTGTAGAAAGCCTGCTCAAAAATCTCATCCCTACTCATTATCCTGCCCAATTTCTCACGCGCTTTTCTCTGGACATGCCATTTGCAGCATCTATGCACCGTGTTTGGCAAGACTTGAGCTATGGCAGTTTGCATGGCCTTGTCCTGGTCGGTCATAATGTTCAATGGGTGTTCATTGTTCATCGCAAGCAAAAAGTTCTCGAACACCCACTTGAAAGTTTCAATCTGTTCATTTGGCAGTAATGCACAACCAAGCAGCACTGTTTGCAAATGGTTGTTCACCCCAACAACCGGAGCAAATGGCATGTTGTATCTATTTGTACAAAATGTTGTATCAAAAAAAATTTAGTCTTTGTACTTAGGGTACAATGCCCTTGTCCTCCCATCCACCCAAAACAGTCCTGTGATAGAGTTTGTTTCCTCATCAACAATTTTTTCATAGTAGAACTGAGGGTTCTCAGCCACCCGCCTCTTAAAATACTCAACTGTCAAATCCATATCTCGGAGATTTAGGTTTTGGCACAGCTTTGACCGGACATTAGAAACATCCCTCTTCACATATGGTAGTATTCTGCGGTCTCCGCCATGTACCCTTCCAAGCATTCCCATGCACGATGAAGTTGAGAAGTTTACATCATGCATGGTCATTATGAGATCCATATCTTCTTGAGGAATGCTGCGGTGTGAGCGGTAGTACCGTACAAGCTCTGGTTGTGGCATTAGGGGGTGTGTATGCTCTGCAACAAAGTGAGATACAATCCATTTGGTTCCCCTGAGTCCAACTATCATTTTATCTTTGCAGTCATGTCGCAACAAGCGATTCTTTTGACATTTGTTTGTAACATCCATTTCGAAGCAATTATCTTTGCTAGAAGAGGCTGCGCCCATCGATAGACCTTCTGAAGCATTGCTACTGTCACCGGTGCTTCCTGGCTTGCCTGCGTGGACACACTGAAAAACCCTCTTGAGAAGTATCGTAGGACCTTTCTTCTGGCTGTTTATAGAAGCCCCTATGTGAATTCCAAATCCCATCTTGAAGGCATACTCATTGTAGATTGCTTTAGCATCATCAACAGAGTCAAATTCCATGCCAACATAGGGTAAAAGTGGCTGCAATGAAATCTCTTCATCGTCTTCATCACCGTCATACATTGCCGCGGGATTCATGTGTCCAGTATGTGAATTCATTCCTGCATTTGTTGCAAAGTCATGCGCTGCATAGCGCTGTTGAGCTGTTGTCCCATCTTCAGCACCCTATGAAAAAGCATAAAAAGCACATCCAAACATTTTAGGGATTTTTTATGAGAACTTGCACATGCTTCATATTATAATTATCTAATTATTTGTTACATGCCATTAACAGTTCGAAACATTCCATTAGCAGTTTTAACAAAATTCATTTCGAACTCAACATCCTAAAATCATCTTCACTATGAAAACAAGACAATTGTTTCTGAATTTTTTTATTCAACAATAGTTTCAACAACAATCCCTCCTTCTATTGCAACCAATTTGTCTTCATTAGTAAGACTGGAAACATCAAGTTAGGAACATGGTAGTTTGAACTTTGTTAACACACATTTCTAAGGCTGAATTTTCTGAATTTGTTGCAGCAACTCTACTGCTTTTTATTTCTGAACAGAGACTATCATGTCCAAGGCAACAAACCAATCACAAGCACTGCTTCACAATTTATATTATATCAGTACTGGTAATTAAACAGAGTAACATTGCAACACTGATTTTTTTGCAGCAACCCTACTGAATGTGTAAGGAGGGATTACAGAGGAACTCACCCAATTTGCAGAAGAATTGACAGTAGGAGGTTGATTCTCCGGGAAGAAGACTGGTGGATTCATGTAGCTAGTGGCAGGAGGTACTCCGTAGGTCGCCGGAGTTGGATCCGTCCACCTGGATGCAACGGATCCATCGGAGCTTTGAGCAAAAGTTGAAGCAAGCTCTTTGTAGATGTGGTGCGCCATGGATCCAGTCGGGGGCGGCTCGGGTACAACGGAGGCGTTGCAGGCGATGGAGATTTGGCGGCGGAACGACGACAGAGGGTGGCAGGCCGAAGGGGGGGTGGGGGGAGGGGGGCGGTGTCGCCGTACCGCCAGGCGGTCGCCGCCCGCGATGTGCGGGGCTCAGGTGGAAAACTGTCTGGTTTGGTATTGCTGCAACGCAGCAGGACCATCGTTGCAAATGGGGATAGGTGGGCTGGTGCTCAGGTGGGGCGATGTCGCGACTTAATCCGACGGCGTGTACTGATTGGATCGGACGGCTGGCGAGGTGGCTTACAACTGGAGGAAATCTGCCGGCTGATTTGTAGCAGCCGCCTGTTTATAAACGGGACATGGCGTGCTGGCACACGGGCCACCTCCTAGGACGAGCATGTCACATGTACTAAACATGCCGGCCTGGGCCCTGTGGAACTTATGGGCCGTTGGCCTTTTTGTCCAATTAATTTAGGAAATCTAAAAAGTACATACAAATCTAAAAAAAATGGCAAAGTATCATATGATATAAATATTAAGCTTTATTAGTACGTGCCTAATTAAATCCTTTCATTCTTTTTTAGGGAAAACTTTTGATTTATTCTTCTTCAATACATTCAGATCCGTAAATCACCTAGAGGCGACTACAAGCACTGAAGCGAGTCGAAATTGCACTGTCGTCATGCTCCTCCCTCATGGAAGCCGGGCAAAACTTGTTATAGTAGATAGTCGGAAAGTCTTCATGCTAATGCCTCATAGGATCAACGCACCAAAACATCAACCGTAACCAATGCAGAGAGGAGTAGATCAAAAGGATTCAACCTGAATACACACGAACATAAACAAAAGAAGACAGGATTCGAGTAAATCCACCAAAGACAACCACCAACCAAATACCACGAGATCCTCCGAAGACACACCTCCACATGCCCTCCAACAATGCGACATGCGCACGCGCGGCCAACTAGCTTGCACGTCGGCGCGCTACCCGTTAGCACGTGGCGCGAGGCCAATAGGCACACATGGCCCGCGGCTCCAGCTGCTCACGCCCGTGACTGCTCCAGCGCACACGCTAGCACAGGGGCCACAACGGCCGCGAGCTCCGGCTTGGCCGCGGCTCGCCCGAAGCTTTCGCGCTCCGTCCTCAACCCGCACGAGCTCCGCCCACGTGCCCGCTTATAAACGGGTCACTGCATATCTCTACTACTATTAAAAGAGCAAACTTTTTCTTTTCTACAGCCACCAAACTTTCTGTACACAGATTAATCAGCACCGCACGATCTTCTCCACTTAATGACATCCAAGAGTCCAAATTACCTCAATGGTCTGCTATCTAATCTAACGGTTTGGATTGAATTGTTCTGCCCAGCAGACGTCTACCAAAATTGGTCTGCGTCCCCCGTCCCAGTTCCCACGCCCTGATTTCACACGTCCAGATAAGATTAAGCCCCGATTTCCTCTCCTCCTTCCCGATTTGTCGCCTCGCACCCCGCGATCTACCGCAACGAGTCCACCATCTCCTCCCCACGATCCCTCCTGCTCCCCACGATCCCCCCACCTCCCTCCATCCCCGGGATCCCTCTCCTCCAACTCTCTTCTGCCCCTCCCTCCTGAAACTCTCTTCGGCGCCGGAGGCGGAGAGCGACGCGCGGCAACGAGCGGCGAGCGGCATCGACGTATCCGGCCGCTGCGGAGGACCTGACACCCTAAATCCTGTCCCCACCCCCTTCACGCCGCCGGCCGCCTCTCATGCCGCCTCCGGGAACTCCTCCGCTACCTCGCCATCTCCACGACAAGCTCCCAGCTCCCCTCTCCAGTACAGGTAACGTAGAGAAGCCACCTCCCTCTCCTTTGGTTAACCCAGCACTGAAGCTATTAGCACGTGTAGACCTAGCTTGAACTATGGTATTAGTTCATGGAGTGCATGGGCCTCTTTATTTCTTTTCACAGTGCAATATCGTGCTTGTAATTTGTATCATGTGAATTTTGCCATGTCTATCAACGCAATAAGCATCTCAAGATAATCCTCAAATTTTATTTCATTTCATATAAAGACAGTTCATAATGCAGTACTGTGATGGCAGTTTATATCATTTGAATTGATAGCTGCTTGCATGTATTAGTCAAACTAAGTTGGTACCATATTCACATTCTGTGTTTTCACTTTACTTGAGATCTTCTACGCTATTTGTATTTGTCTTTAATATTTATCCCTTGCTGCAGTGTGTCATTGATCATCAAGCACTTCCCTGCCTCTTGAACCTCTTGACCATCAATCACAAGAAAAGCATCAAGAAAGAAGCATGTTGGACAATCTCAAACATCACAGCTGGTAACCGGGACCAGACTAAGGTTGGTGCTCTCAGTATTTTGAATTTGTATATTGATATTCTCTATTGAGAAAGGAACAGGCATGCTGGAATTAGCATTTTGATACTTGAAAGATAAGGAAAGGGTGTATTGTTCAGCACAAATATCACAATCGCATTAATATATATTGTATCCTTGTTTTGAGATCCCAGCTTTTCTTGGACAGCATACCAATGCCGTCATCTAGAAAAATTAGCAAGTGATCCAGTGTAATGTTAATGCTTATGTTGTTTCCTTTGTAGAGCGGCCAACCTGATAAACTTTTGCTGTTTGTCTCTAGGCTGTGATCAACGCAAACATAATCGGGCCTCTGGTGCATCTTCTGCAAGGCGCTGAATAAATTGCTAGAAAGGGAAAGCCATTATCACTGCGTTATTATTTGCATATGCATATAATCTACACGATGCAAGAACTTGTTTCCTGAATATTTGCTCTTCATTTTTATTTCGTGCACATCAAGTAGAGTCGATGTATATGATGCAATGCATGGCTATTTTTTATTTAATTTGCTGTTTTGGTTATGATGAGGTGATCCTTCGTACCGGGCAAGGATTGCTACTCTCCAGCCTGCTACCCTTTGAAAGTTTGTAGTGCCATCCTCTGTCACAGCATGGTAAACTACCCTCTCTCTCTATCTTCTATTGTGTTACGTTGCTAAGAGATAGTAACTCTTGATGCCCTCTTTGCTCTGTGTTATGGCAACAAGGAACAGTCTTGCTACACCTTGATACTTTGTATGATGATTGCAAGTAGCTGTCCCAAAGTGAAGCACACCAATTTCATGGGAATTTAATTACATTGGGGAGTACGGTGTTAGTGAGTTGGGGAGATCAAAATTCGTATTGCAAGATTTCGTAATGAAATTGATGTTTCTATAATATGGTTATATGATTATCCATTGTAACAACATCTTGTTTCTTTGTGATCTCTTATAAACTGCTTGTGATGTGATCTTTAATATTTCCAACTGATCCAGATTCACAAAATTCTGAGTTCGATGTTTGCTTTGGAAAAAAAAATGCTTGGCGCCCGGCGACTCAGTTGGCAGCGGCGTAACAGAAATTCCTGAGGTAGGACGGGATTCAGGCAAAAATAATGGGATTTCTGTCCTAGCGCCCGGGATGGATATTTCCTTATCTAATATGAGTATAACATAAATACTCCCTTTGTATCACAAATTGTTGGTAATGTGACGGATTTATATAGAAATCTGTTTTATTTGTCTCACTCCACGCACAGGTGAATCCGAATGTGTGCTGGCAGTATGCTTTTACAGTTTATTAGATTTCTACATTGTCTATTGTTCGGTTACAAACACCGACGAACTTTTAGTTAGAAACACAACCGAACTACATGGTTGTTTTATACAGTTATGTCTCCAAAGGCATTCTCATAGTATATTTTTACCAATTTCAACTTAATGTATATTGGTATTTACCATCCTAGCTGAAAGAAAGAATGCCAATCCAAACACAGGCTACAATACAATAAGCAAGACCATGAGAGAAGATATCTTTGATAAATTGGTTATTTCAGATTCACAAGACTGGAGAGTGTGTAGCATTGTTTCACTTGCATATATTTGCTTGGCGTCTAATGCTTTTTTTTCAATTTCTAAGTGCAGACTACTGTCCCGCCGTCATCCATAGCGCCGCCTGCCATCCTAGCTACGCCGCTGCCACCTTCCTCGGATCGCCGCCGGCAGCCTGCCCGCTCACGTAATCCTCAAAGAGCAGGACCTCCGTCACGGCCCGTCGTTGCGCGCCGCCAGAAGTTCTCGCCGCTGGGTACAGGCACCTTGCCGTTGCGCCGTGCCTCACCGCTGGGTACATGATCTTGCAGGTATGTGTCGTCAATTCAACAACTGTCTTATTTTGCACTCGAATCCAATTGCTTTCTTGCAGTAATCTGACAAAGCATCAATTTTTGTGTGTAGTACTGTGTTATAGATCATAATTACAGATTAAAGCAATTGCTTGCCATGTAGCACGAATTCTGAATAAGAAATGTTCATGTACACAGTATAGGTGCAACAGTTCATGCACCTTATTATTAACGTACAAATCTCTAATATTTTCATCAAACTGTGACATAGGGGTCATGTTTGTGCCTCCAGATGCACTTGCATTTGAATCACCTGTAAAATATCATCCTTATCTTTATGCAGTTCCGTCTGAACTTTCGGAATATAAAAGTTTACTCTTCAAGCTGGGTGTGAGGGATTTGTCATGCATGGAATATGCTAAAATAAGCGAGTTGCTGGCTCTGTATGGTGAGAGTGATTTCCTTCTGTTTGACCTTATAGAGCTAGCTGACTCTTGAATGCAAAGAAAGTGCACCTGATATATACGATAAACGTGATCATCTGAAGCAGTCCTTATTGCAGCAAATTCTAGGTATGCTTGGAACTGTCTCTCTGTCCAATTATTCCAATGATATTTTTCTTTACTCCGAAAAACAGTCTGCTATCAGAGTTATTATGTTGTTTTTTCTACTTACCATTGTACGCTTAATCATATGACTGCGAAGTTAATTACCTAAATATTAACCCATTTAGTATATGCTTAATGTTTTTCTTTTCCAAAAAAATTCTGTAGGTGACCATCAGGGTTCTTCATTGACAGTGGTCTTCGAAGGAACCATGATAAGCCGAGAAGAAGTTTGCAGCCTCCAACTTCCTCCTCCTTGGAAACTGAGGGGAAACATTCTTAAATATGGTTTGGGACTTCTTAGCAGCTATATGTAATGCCTTGACTAGCGTTCTCAAACTATAGTCCGACATCACCAAGCACGTCTCGGGTCAGGATAGTCTGGCATCACCGAGCACGCGGTCACTTCAAGCGCAGGGGGTACATAATACTGATCCTTTTTCAGTGGAAAGTGCTCATCTCCTTGAATACTGATCCTTTTCCTTTTTCCTGATTTCTATGTGTGTATTGCAGCCAGATTCAGGTGTGAAATGAGATAACAGTGTCGATTCAATGTACCTTGTTAGCCCTATTTTTTATCTGTCACCTAATTTGAAGACTCGTTTTCTCTTCTAGGTTCTGTCATATCCTTCTCACCACTTGTAATATAGAGATATATGAAAAGAAAGGGTGCTCTGAGTTGATATAGTTATGTCTATTGCTACTACATTTTCAGTAATTCAATTTTAAGTTACAGTCTCCATTTCTGTGAATGTAACTTCTCACTAATTCTTTCAGCCGTGGTACTATTCAGCTTGCCTTCCTACTTACAGTAAAAAATGCTATCTTCATTTATCTAATGGAATAGTCTACATCCTGACTGTTGCCCTAAAGCTGTTATCAAGTGAATAATACACTCCTATCAACCTTTTTTGATTATATGGTTTCTGATTTATATAATGAACTCTTTGCTTCGTATGGTTACCGATGTGGTCACATCTTTGCAGGGAAGGCCTATATATGTTCCTATGTCCATCTATGTGTGCTTACGCACTGAATCCTAATTTACTCACTTTGCAGCACGGTGTGGTCACATGCACAGCACCAACTAAATAATCGAAGGTGTGAAGATACATGGTAGTTGAGATTTTTCCCTAGAGAAGATAAGTGTGTAGAAAGCCTCTCCCGAGAAATTTTTTTATTCAACGATCTGACTTGTGATTGTTCATTGCACAACCACATAATCCTTCAACTCTTACATCGTCTCTTGATTTGCGGATAAATCCCTAATGTGTCTTCTCTTTGCTACCATGTATCTTCAGGCAGATTACACTATGATTACTTGATTTTGTTACAGAGTTGAAGGATTGTTCAGTAGTTTGTAGTAGGTTGTCGCCTTCATGGCTACATGAGAGCGCAGCTCAGTCTAGGACCAAGATTGGCAGCCTAGGTGGCTTGTTTATGTGGTATGCTATGTATTTTTTTGTGCCAGGTTAATGTTTTCACCTTCTAGAAGATCTTTTTGTCTTGTCAGGAAATCGGTTCTTTACAGGGATTTGTCTTGTCACCGGAAACACTCCCTCTGTATCATAATGCCAAGCATTAAAATTCCATAAAATCACCACAAATTGTCTTGACAGAATGATGCCTCTATCGCTGTTGTTTTGTGGAGGACAAATCCCAGCCTCATGGTTATTCTTTGTGTAGATTATGCCCAATTTTTCATTCAAGAATTATTATCATTTGTTTCTTGTGACATGCATACTGAAGCCAGTAAGTTTCCCTATTGTTACATTCTCAGATATGCTTCCTTTTCGCAACATATTCATGTCATATGGAACTAAGCTCATACTTTGTTCTTATGGAACTATGGTACTTATCCATGGTCTGTCATAATTTCTTGCAGATGCGCTCCATTGGCAAGAGCCACTTCTGTTTTACTACCGTAACATGTTTCTAAATTTAAGAAATATATGCTCTTGTTCCTAGGCCAGTTGAATGGAAGAAAGAACTACCAGGCAAGGTGCATTTGGTCTTTATTATTTGGTCCTCATGTGTCAATAGTGCTAGGAACAAAATCTAATGTATGCATGTGGGTCTGTGGATGTTAAAATAAGCTCCTCCTGGTAATATCGCTGTTGGAAACAAGACATTTTTTACTACACGTGTTGTGGAGGGCGGCATCAGGGTTGCCAAGAAATGCTTGTGGTTTGTCAAAACGACTTGTTCTAGACAAAGGGTTATTTTGTATTTAAATTGCATTGTAATGTCATGTGTAGTTTTTGTTTATAAATATTTTACCTCTATCTACGTGGACTCAAGAATTGCATTAATTACAATATTACAAGTCAACATTTTTCTTTTTGGCGCAACATGTTTATTTGGTTTGTCATGTTTAAGTAGTGCTAGGAACAAAACACGGGCAATAAGCCCTCTCGGTGAAATTGTTTGCTAGAAACAGAACATTTTTGGATGATCTCACATTTGTTGTCGAGGTGTCACCAAGTATGCCAAGAGGAACTGAGAAAAGCTTGTTGCTTGTCAAATGAATTTTCTAGAGAAAGTAATTAGTTATGGAAAGAATACTGATTATTGTATCGAAATTGCATAAAAATGGCATGTTTAGCCTTCAGGCTTTTGAGTTTTACCATTAGCTGTTGCATGCTACTGTTTGATGATTTTTGGCATGGAGTAGGTTGGGCCACACCAAGAGTTTTAAACCCTCGGCTTTGGTGTGAGTGCATCCACGTTACAGATGTAGGGCTTTGCAAGGTGAGGAGGAAGGAGCCGGAGAGGGACTCACATTGCCACTTTGTGGCAGTAGAGGTTATGGTGTGCGGACAAACATGGACTGCATGTGCCTCACCATTAGGTTTGGCGATGGCGATTGGTGCCGATGCTACCGCCCCGCTTGCATCGGTGGGAGGGCTGGTGTGAGAGATCGTAAGACTCACCGTGGCTACGAGCATCATGCAGCAAGTGAGAGATCAAAAGACTCACTCTGGCTATGAGCATCATGGAGCAAGATGCTTGGGGGTTCTCGAGAGGGGAAGGATGGGGGCTAGCACATGAGAGCCAAATTAGGCATTATTGAGCGATTAGGTGGGATTAGATAGACGTGCGTTGCACGTGCACGCTTACTAGTCCCTTTAAGGATGAAGTGAGGGTTCGATTGAATCACTTTTTTTTTTATCGGACAGACGGACGTTTCAGACTTTTATGAAGAAAGTAGGGGTCCGGTTGTATGTGCTCTTAGTGGGTGCATTTTTCCTGAGTTGGTCTGGCTACTTATCCCATGTAATCCAGTTCATTGTTGTGAAATTAGAACAAGAGAAAAGGCACAAGTTATATGCGTGCCACAAAGCCTGCGTGTTCTTCCTTCTCCTTGTGCGTCTGTTAGCTCCTGGGCAAATCCAATAGTTGGAACCGTATAACATCCTAGAATACACGGTAGTGTTAGTTAGTTGGCCTTACTGTTGGTTAGCTATCGTTATCACTGTAACAAGCTTTATGCATTATATGCTTTTTTTTAGAAAAGGAGGATATACCCCCGGCCTCTGCATCTGGATGACGCGTGTAACCATTTTAATAATTATTCACAAGGACCATACAAGGTAATACATCAGTCAGCTTGAAGCCACCACCTAGGCAACACATGTTGCTACTCCTATCCCCTTGATGAAGGTGTGCCGAATATCCGGGCCTAATACCAAATATACATCGCACCAAACCCTAACATCTATAGCCGGATGCCCCAGCCCAGCCACACACTGGGACTGGGTCCCACACCTGTCTGGCGCACTCTCAGAGGCTGCTGCCGCCATCTTGCACCGGTCCATCTCCAGAGCAGGAACTGACGCACCGACCTGGCCTGGCCTGTCGTCGACGCCACCATGGTGCCAGACAACGCCACCATCCTGCACTTGTCTATCCACACGCGGCCGTCGCCGAAACTCCGCAGCGCCATGCCGTCGTGATCCGCCGTCGGCCTTGTGGTAGATGCAACACCGCTCCTCCTCTTGTCCCCTCCATCCATCACTTCCTCCAAAACGATGCCTCCAGGAGGAAAAGCGATTCTACGAACGCCATCATCGTCCGATCCGGGAGACCTGGATCTAGGGTTTCCCCCGAAGCATCCCGAGCTTGATGACGCAAACTGCAACGACGATGCCTCGACAAGGGAACGCCGTCAAAGACGCCGCCATCGTTCGCCATTACCATAGTCGGCGCGATTTTCATCGGTAGCTGCGCCACCAGGCATGCGCCGTCGGCGTCGTTGGTCCCTTCAACCGGCGCAAACTCCAAAACGATGCCCTGAAGAGGGACTACGACACTAGTTTAAGTTACTTTTCATTATGACTAGCCTACTACGTTCATATTCACGGCGGCGGCGTTCTGATTTGTCACATGCGTCTTGGCGACGACATCGATTCAACTCTTCGGTTCCGTGAGAACATTTCTCTCATGGATAAAATACCGCAAAAGCGTCGATCTGTACAGCTCCAGTCGCGGGATGTGTGGGTTTCTTATTGTGACGGGAAACAGCGGGCTCCGCTATATATTCACCTACTTTTAGTTTTAGTTACTTACTTTTAGTTTTAGTTACAAGAGTACATACGTAAGAAAAACAAAATAACGAATAACGCTGATGCGAGACTCTGAATGGGACTTCGTTTAATTGACCAGCCGCCACAAAATTCAGCTCACCGATTCAACATCGTCATCAATGACATGGGCTTGGGATATTTATTTTCTTCGTTAGGTGATAAAAATGGAATGAAGAAAAATATGGAATCGGCGGGAGCAACTAATTCGGGAGCATTTCCTTGGAAGCCTCCCAACGATCACTGCCACACGCCGTCACTTGATGCGTTCTCAGCCGCCGCCACGTGTCGCACTCTGAGCGTTCCCTTCGGGGTTTTTTTTTCGCACGAGTTTTCAGGTTTTTAGATTGGTTTTTTCCGGGTTTTTTTGGTGTTCCAGTTTTTCACCGGTCTTTCTAAGCTTTTTTGTTGTTTTTTCGCGAGGGGCACGGTTTTGCTTCCGCGAGAGGCACGGTCGTGCCTCTCGACAAGGAAAAAAACCTGTATGCTATTTTTTTTGCGAGAGGCACGGTTTTGCTTCTGCGACAGGCACGGTTTTTCTTTCGCGTGCCTCTCTGGAATAGAAAAACGCATTTTTTTTCTTTTTTTTCCTTTTCATGAGAGGCACGGTTTCGCTTTCGCGAGAGGCATGGCCGTGCCTCTTGGAAAGGGGAAAAGCACATTTTTTTCCGTGAGAGGCATGGTTTTGCTTCCGCGAGAGACACGGTTTTGCCTTGGTGACGTGCCTCTCGGAAAGGAAAAAAAACGCGTTTGTTTGTTTTCTATCGCGAGAGGCACGGTTTCTTCGTCCGGTTTTTTTCTGAAAAAAAGTTCGCCAAAACCTATCAACATGGGATCTAGTTTTGAAGATCTCGACGCGAGGAATCCAACTGTGAAAACGGTTCGAGATTTGGACTTATGGTTTAAAAGATAAAACGTTTTAAAAATACGGATCTATGAAAAAAGACAAAACTCTCATATTATGACAAGTGACAAACATGCACTACGTCACTTGTCGTAACCTGAAAAGGTGAAAGTGATATTTAAAAAGTGTACTTGTCAAGATCTTGTGGAAACGGCTCGTCTACGGTGAGCATGGCACGGCTACCGTGCCTCCTTTGCACACCCGCGGACTCACATGGGCCAGAAAATTACCAAAAGCTAATCTGTCAAGTCCATTCATTACATGTATCACACGCCTCAACTGATTAACTATAAAAATTTAATTAATCAGTGTAATTAATACATGACCAACAGTAAAACCAAAATGAACTCATATAATAAAATTAGATCATCTATGTACTCCCTGCATATCAAACTATGAGACGTCTTTTTGTCTAAATCTAGACCAAAAAACGTCTTATATTATAATACAGAGGGAGTATTGGTCATATTTTACACGGAGCGGATTTTAATCATTATTTTTGTTTTTTTCAACTGTACATGTACCTAGCACGTGCCGACCACGCACAACTATAGTTAGCTAAATATTTCGTCCATATCGAAATATAAGACTTTTTTCTCTAAATCTAGACCAAAAAAGGTCTTATATTTTGATACAGAGGATGTATTAGTCATATTTTACACGGAGCGAATTTTAACCAATTTTTTAGTCATATTTTCGATACAGTTAAAGATCCCCAAGCGCGCACCGAGCTGTTATTGAGTATCGCCACGCTGGACCCCTTTGGTCGACGCCCGCTTCAACAACTCCACCATCAAGAATCACCACCATAGGTCCTTCCGCATTTCGTTGTCTTCGCAAACGCCGTCATCAAGCACTGCCTGCCGCAGATCAATTGAACATGCATGCCCCTATTCGAGTGATTTGTGGCAGACGATGCTCTATGACGGAATTGGTGAAGACGGCAAAGGCCGGTGGGA
Organism: Elymus sibiricus; assembly: GCA_039707655.1. Lineage (NCBI taxonomy): Eukaryota > Viridiplantae > Streptophyta > Magnoliopsida > Poales > Poaceae > Elymus > Elymus sibiricus. Next base: position 455,128,933 of record CM077675.1, on the reverse strand, counting down.
TCTACATCCATTTGAGCGACAAGTAGGCTGAGGTAGTAGTTAATTATTTTCATAGTCAATTAGTTAATCAGTTCTGCTAAAACACACATAGTTAATGTGTGTGATACATCAAACTGATGGGCTGGGCAGGTTAGCTTTTGGCAATTTTCTGGCTCATGTGAGTGCGTGCACGGGTGTACAAAGGAGGCACGACAGTCGTGCCTTGCTAAGAGGCATGGTAGAGGAGTCGCTTCCGAAGAATATGCACTACGCCTCCGGTAGGAAGTCGTTGTACATGACATTGCCGAGATTTTGGAGAATCAAAGAGTTGGAATGATACGTACTTAGCGCTATGTGGTTTAATAAAAACGGGGAAGGCAACGTACGGTACTGGTGTAGTTTTTGTTGTTTCTTTGTTCAGAGGGACTAAGAACAAAGTACAATAATGGACTAGTCCGCTTACATGACATTTTTGTCTATATGAAGAAGAAAGACACGCAAAAAAGGAGGGAGTGAGCTCTAATGCAATAGCCAACATCTTCACGTGCTCATAGGTAAAATGAGTAAATGAGAGGGGGGAGAGAGAGAGAGAGAGAAATCACTAGTCTTTGATCCGACCTTATAGCCAACCCTATTGTATAAGTGAATGATATTGCTAGCTCTTAATGACATGGTAACCTTATATAGCCAGCTGCAGGCTATATTATTAACATGCTCTAACAAGATTATCGGTTGCTTATATTGAGCTCTAAAAGCAGGTACAATGGGGACATGAAGTTTCTGCTCCCGAGCTCAAATGAGCTCGGTGAACAGTAAAATCAAAAAAAAAATCGAAAAATGTTGAAAAAATTCTGAAATTGTTTCGTCAACAAAATTGACAAAATATCTAGGTGCGTGCAAAAATTTGGCCTGAAATAACATTCCTATAAGGCGTGGCAAAAACAACAAAATCGATACTATGAAAATGATAGGAATGTTATTTCAGGCCAAATTTTTGCACGCACTTAGATATTTTGTCAATTTTGTTCACGAAACAATTTCAGAATTTTTTGAACATTTTTCGAATTTTTTTCGATTTTACTGTTCACCGAGCTCATTTGAGCTCGAGAGCAGAATGGTACTTTAGGTACAATAAGCCTATGTAAGCGGACTATAAGACTTAAATTATTATTTTTATGCTGACACGGAGGAAAGATAAGAGGGGAGAGAAGAGGAACCGGATACAGAATAAGAGTCAACTGCAGCTCGTGCTGCTAGACACTATGTGAGAGTACGTGCTGCTAGACACTATGTGAGAGTGAAAGATGTACTGGAGTACCATTTTATCTAGGAAAACGCTTCCTTACAGCCGCCTGCCAGCTCCCTCCCGAGCGAGCGCCTCGCGTGCCGTCCGATCGCGCCAGATTGGACAGTCTTACTCCGTCCCGACTAGGTCCCCTCCCAGGTCCTTTTTTTCAGTTGTTGCGACTGTTTTTTGCTGCCAGCTATTTTGCTTCCAGCTCATTTCTACCCTTTCGCGACCACCCGAGCAGCAGAGGCACTCAGGCGACGCAGGCGGCGCTGTCCAGATCTCGAATCGTGGCGGGGGGTGGTGAGCCAGATGGTGCGCGGACGGAAAGGGCGGCGACAAATTGAGCACCGGCGAGCACCTTAGGGCACGGCGACGAGCGGGAGGATGGCGACGAGCGGGAATACGACGACGAGCGGGAGGACCTGGGCGACAGGTACGGTCTCCATTCCCCTGCCCCGCGGAGTACGGCCTGTTTGTCCCTGCATCCCCTGCCCTGCGGAGTACGGCTGCTTGTCCCTACCGTCGACTTGGTAGATCTGGTAGGTATGAGCACCTTAGGCCACGGCGACAGGTACGAGCATGAGCTCCATTTCATGGCCATGTCCCTTCATGCTAGGCTAGGTCAGCTTAGCCTTGTTGTAGATCTGCTAGGCTAGGTCACCATTTCATGGCCAGGTCCCTTCAGTGGCTCTAATTGCTGCAGAGTTTCATATAGTTGCAGGAGTTGTTCTAGCAGTTTTTAGCAGTGGAGTTGTTCTGGTGTAGATCCGAAGATTTTCATGCGCCCAGTTGTTTTAGCAGTGGAGTTGTTCTGGTGTAGGGTTGCTAGGGTTACTGATGCTACTTTTTTGTGCTCTGCTTAGCCATGTTGTAGTAGTGGGAGTAGTTTCATCCAAGCTGTAGTTGCAGGATTATGCTATTTCTTGGTCAGCATAGCTTTTGTTATATCCTGCTTGCTGCAATGTGTGTTGCAACTCTGATCTTATTTTATGACAGGATTTTCCATCTTACTGTATTTTTGTTGCATGCTTGTATTCAGTTTTTTTTGTTTGAGGTATGTTGAACATAATTGAATTAACCTTCTGTTAGCTCTAGTAATTTTAGTTCCTTGATGTAAATGGTTGCTTACAAACTTGTTTGAGCAGTATTTGTTGAACAAATTTTCTGTTGTATTTGTTGCATGTTGTAATGATTGTTTTTATAAACTTGTTTGTCATTTAATTTTATTTGATGTACTAGCCTTTTGCATTTTTTGTGCTGTACCCAATACATATTTAAAAATATTGCAGCTACTTGCTTGACCAAGGAGATATGGAGTCTAATGGTGTGTTCAGCCAACGTTTCGCAGCAAAACGCTTGTGTGAAATTGCCAAGTCTAAACTCAACCCCAAAAAGAGGAAATATGTAGATGAAACTGGCTTTGGTGATCTCAAAAACATCTCACCTTTTACAGTACCACATGATCTGATGGAGTGGTTGGCAATGAACATCGACACCGGGAAACGTGAGCTTAGGTATTGATCCCACCTTGTCTTCTCTTTGTTTTTCTCTGTCAGCATGTCTGCAGCATGTAATTTCTTCAGATTATGTTGTGACATAAGCAGTTCTAATACATCCCCTTGTTTGTAGGCTGAACCAGAATAAGGTTATTTTTTTACAAGAGACATGGTGAGGAAGGTTTTCAACATTCCTTCAGGCAACAGAACAGTTGAGCTTTACAAGAGGCACGAGCAGTGTGATCTCCGCAACATATATCACAAGAATGGCAGGGCTCCAATTGCCCATACAGTGGATGTGCTCCACAAAGCGAGGAATGATGATGCTGATACTACCAAGAGGTCATGGGTGCTCTTGGCGCTTGCAACAGTTTTAACCCCTGGCACGGGCAACATGGTGCCCTTAGAGTACTTGAAGAGCCTCGAAGAAATTGACCAGGTCACTGAATATGCTTGGGATGAGCATGTTTTGAGCGTTGCGATGAATGAGGTCAAGAAGTGCCAGGAGAAGATTAAATCATAGGATGTCACCAAATTCTGGGTTGGGGGCTGCTTCCCTATGTTAGCGGTATACTTCTTTTCTTGTTTCAAGCTTTCAATTACCTCCCATCATGTGATGTCTTTCTGAGCTGTTATATGTTGTGTTATATGAGATATTATTTGGATTTGTTGTGTTATCAGGTTATTTACATGGATCACTTGATTTTTCCTCAAGCTGCTATCAACGAGCAGCAGTTAAACTATTCTCTCCCAAGGGCATGCTTTGTTCACCAGACTGACTTTGATCTTGTGTGTGAATATGACAAGAACAAGCTATCTTTGGGCAAAGCCTCATTCGGGAAGTTCCATGTGAGTTTTCTTTCACACATTCGTTTACAGCATTTTTGTTTTATATTTTCAGTTTTGTTTATTTAGATGTGTGGCGTGCAGTTCCGGCCTCTGTCGGAGACACCGTATGCAACATTGCCTCAAGAAGGCAGAGTCACGGGTATTGCTGTAGGCAACAGCAGCGCAACTACTCAAGATGTGGAAGATGTCAACATAAACGGGAACCAAGATGAAGCTGCTGCAAAAGACAACCCTATAGACGATGTTAATCCAATGGAGAATGTTAATAGCACAGAAGAAGATGTGTGTGGTTCACTGGATGATTGGCTTCAAAACCCAGCACCATTTGGGGTAGAGCTTGAGGTGAGATTATTTCTATTTGTTGCGTTGTTTTTTTCTGTTTTTAAATTTTTGTCAATATACCCTTCCATCATGTTGTAAGTTGCACACCCACTGACCACCTCCACCTTCATTTTCTTATACATTTCAGCTCCCAGCATATCTGGCTGAAATGTATGACAAACACACAAAACTCTATGCAGCAGAGTTGAAAGGGGCTACTAATTCCTTTGTTCAAGTGTTGCAAGCAATGCATTGTAGGCGAATGGGGCAGCTTCTCAAAGATGTTCATCTCGTTTCGTCAAGCAATCAGCAAGCAACAAATGTGACATTTGACATTCCGCCACATCGCAGCAATGATGCACCCCAGGCTGATGAGCGTGGTGGTAGAAAGCAAAGTGCTAGCTCTAAGGCTGCCGATGAGTGTTGTGGTAGCAAGCAAAATGATGGCACTAATCCTGCTGATGAGTGTGCTGGTACCAAGGGAAGTGTTGGCACCAAGGCTGTTGATGAGTAAAGTACTGACAAGGTGGTGGTTGAGCCGGCTGAAGGAGCTCGGAGCATTTGTTCTAGCAGCAGCGCTGATGAGACCAATGGAGGCAATGTACCAGAGCTTCGCGTAGAAACTAGTGCTGATGGCAATCAGGCCAATGCAGAAAAGGAGCAAGTGTCGAGTGGCGAAGATGTAGAGCATGGAGATAAACCAGGAGCAAGTGTTGGTGGACATTGGAGCGATGCACCATCGATGAGTCTGTTCAAAGAGGGCACTGAGGAATACAATTGGTGGATCGGTGTCTCAAGAGCAGCTGTGGACTCCAACACTTCAAGCCCTGACAATAATGCTGCAACACCAAAATCATGTGCTGTTTTTGATGCCACCCCTCAGGCTCCAGTCTTACCAGGAATTAAAGTACCTATGTACGATGTTACACCAATTGCAATGGCTGCATTTTCAAGCGGGACTGCGGGATCACCAAAACCGCAGGAAGATCCAGTTATTTTGGTTAGCAGCAGGGAACCAAGTCCCAACCGTGACGAGGACAATGCGAGGTTGAAGGACGAGAAGAAGATCAAGAACAAGAAAAGAGCAGCGAGCCCAAATTCAGCCGGACCAAAGTACAAAAAAATCAAGACAAATTCTAAGATCAAAGCAATGTACCAGTATTTCATCATGAAGAGTACAAGATGAAGAAGATGAAGAAAGGGGAAATCGAATAAGTGGCGTGTTCTCATTCTTGCTTCCATCAGTTCCTATTTTTATCTTCATTCACATTTGTTTTTATGGATTTGCAATTGCTGCTTACTCATCTGGCTTTGACACCTCTTTGCTGCAGGCCTCCTTTCATTAGGATTGGTGATTTTCACACAACTTATTCCAACTTCCGGAAGTCTTTAAAGCCATGTGCACAAATGTGCAATGAAGTCATGTCTTTATTCATTGAAAGCTTCAATATTGAGCAGTTGTCATCATCACATAAGGAGAAGAAATTTGCTTTCTCTATTTTAATGAGCGTTAGTTCATCTTTTTTTGCTTCCTTCTACAGTCATTGTTGTTGGAAATATGCCCTAGAGGCAATAATAAATTAGTTATTATCATATTTCCTTGTTCGTGATAATCGTTTATTATCCATGCTATAATTATATTGATTGGAAACTCAAATACATGTGTGGGTACATAGACAACACTGTGTCCCTAGTATGCCTCTAGTTAACTAGCTTGTTGATCAAAGATGGTCAAGGTTTCCTGGCCATAGACATGAGATTTCATTTGATAATGGGATCACATCATTAGGAGAATGATGTGATGGACAAGACCCAAACTATGAACATAGCATATGATCGTGTCAGTTTATTGCTATTGTTTTCTGCATGTCAAGTATCTGTTCCTATGACCATGAGATCATGCAACTCACTGACACCGGAGGAATACCTTGTGTGTATCAAACGTCACAACGTAACTGGGTGACTATAAAGGTGCTCTACAGGTATCTCCAAGGGTGTCTGTTGGGTTGGCATGGATCAAGACTGGGATTTGTTACTCCGTGTGACGGAGAGGTATCTCAGGGCCCACTCGATAATACAACATCACAATGAGCCTTGCAAGCAAAGTGACTAAAGAGTTAGCCACAGGATCTTGTATTACGGAACGAGTAAAGAGACTTGCCGGTAACGAGATTGAACTAGGTATAGAGATACCGACGATCGAATCTCGGGCAAGTAACATACCGAAGAACAAAGGGAACAACATACGGGATTAACTGAATCCTTGACATAGAGGTTCAACCGATAAAGATCTTCGTAGAATATGTGGGAACCAATATGGGCATCCAGGTCCCGCTATTGTTTATTGGCCGTAGAGGTGTCTCGGTCATGTCTACATAGTTCTCGAACCCGCAGGGTCTGCACACTTAAGGTTCGGTGACGTTTCGGTATAGTAGAGTTATGTATGGTGGTGACCGAAGGTTGTTCGGAGTCCCGGATGAGATCTCGGACGTCACGAGGAGCTCCGGAATGGTCCGAAGGTAAATATTGATATATAGGAAGTCCCATTTTGGTCACCGGAAAAGTTTCGGGTACTACGGTAGTGTACCGGGAGTGCCGGGAGGGGTACCGGGGACCATCGGGAGGGGTATTTCGACCCAAGGGGCCTCATGGGCTGTGCGAGGAGTCAAGCCAGCCCTTAGTGGGCTGGCCAAGCCCCCCACTAAGGCCCATGTGGCTGGAGGTGGAAAAACCCAAAGGTGGAAAGGTGGAAAGTGTTTCCAAGTGGAGAGGAGGAATCCTACTCCTAGTAGGATTGGAGTAGGACTCCTCCACCTCCAATTTTGGCCAGCCCTTGAGGGTTTGAGGCTGCCTCCTCCTCTCCCTCCCTCCTATATATACTAGAGGATTTAGAGGAGAAAATAACCCTAATTGCCACGTGCTCCCTCTACTTCATCTAGATCGGTTTCTCCTCTAGTCTAGTTTCAGCCCTGCCGGAATTGTTCCACCACCATAGCCGCCGCGCCGTCGCGCCGCCGGAGAACTCTTCTACCTCTCCGCTCCCTCTTGCTGGATCAAGAAGGCGGAGATCATCATCGAGCTGTACGTGTGCTGAACGCGGAGGTGCCGTCTGTTCGGCGCTAGATCGGAAGGACCGCGATTAGGATCGCGAGACGATTCGTGATTTGATCGCGGGACGGATCGTGATGGGATCGTGGGACGGATCGAGATTGGATCGCGAGATGGATCGTGATGGGATCGCGGGACGCTCGGCGATTTGGATCGCGAAGACGTTCGACTACATCAACCGCGTTTCTTAACGCTTCCCGCTTAGCGATCTACAAGGGTATGTAGATCCACTCTCCCTCTCGTAGATGCTCATCACCATGGATAGATCTTGCGTGTGCGTAGGAAAATTTTATTTTCCCATGCAACGTTCCCCAACAATTGTATCTACTGTGTCCATGTCTACCATGCTGCAATAGTTCTCCATTAATTGTTATTTTCTTCCCATGCCAATATTTGTTGCAGCAACAACTTTCTGTCCACCCAGAAGTTTTCGATCCAAGTGTTTGCGGAAAAGAGCTGAGGAGGGCGTGCCAAAACTTTCAGATTTCAGTTTTTGACCTAGTAAGTTTGTTCCCAACAGTCTGTAATCAATATGCGTGTCTTCCTCTTGGTTGTTTTAAAGTTTATTCAATTTAACTTCTTTTTCCTCTCTTTAATGCAGCTTTTCTTCACCATCGTTCGGGATGGCCATTGGATAGTTTGTGTTGTTAACCTTTTGCACAAGCAGTTTAACATGTTTGACTCGCTGGATAACGGCAATTTGGATATTGCTGCAAGGAATCTGGCAAGTGACATCTCTCTTTTATTTTTTAGTTTTCATTACTCCTTAATGGGAAAACAGATTACCAAATTACATGTTGTGACATCTTGAAAGAGGAACTGAAATATATGTGTTGGAAATATGCCCTAGAGGCAATAATAAATTGGTTATTATTATATTTCCTTGTTCATGATAATCGTTTATTATCCATGCTATAATTGTATTGATTGGAAACTCAAATACATGTGTGGGTACATAGACAACACTGTGTCCCTAGTAAGCCTCTAGTTGACTAGCTCGTTGATCAAAGATGGTTAAGGTTTCCTAGCCATAGACATGAGATGTCATTTGATAACGGGATCACATCATTAGGAGAATGATGTGATGGACAAGACCCAAACTGTAAACGTAGCATTTGATCGTGTCAGTTTATTGCTATTGTTTTCTGCATGTCAAGTATCTGTTCCTTTGACCATGAGATCATGCAACTCACTGACACCGGAGGAATACCTTGTGTGTATCAAACGTCGCAACGTAACTGGGTGACTATAAAGGTGCTCTACAGGTATCTCCGAGGGTGTCTGTTGGGTTGGCATGGATCAAGACTGGGATTTGTTACTCCGTGTGACGGAGAGGTATCTCAGGGCCCACTCGGTAATACAACATCACATTGAGCCTTGCAAGCAAAGTGACTAAAGAGTTAGCCACAGGATCTTGTATTACGGAACGAGTAAAGAGACTTGCCGGTAACGAGATTGAACTAGGTATAGAGATACCGACGATCGAATCTCGGGCATGTAACATACCGAAGAACAAAGGGAACAGCATACGGGATTAACTGAATCCTTGACATAGAGGTTCGACCGATAAAGATCTTCGTAGAATATGTAGGAGCCAATATGGGCATCCAGGTCCCGCTATTGGTTATTGGCCGTAGAGGTGTCTCGGTCATGTCTACATAGTTCTCGAACCCGCAGGGTCTACACACTTAACGTTTGGTGACGATTAGTATAATTGAGTTATTATGTTGGTGACCGAAAGTTGTTCGGAGTCCCGGATAAGATCCCGGACATGACGAGGATCTCCGGAATAGTCCGGAGGTAAAGATTGATATATGTGATAATAGTGTTTCGATCTCCGGAAGAGTTCCGAAGTTCACCGGAAGGGGTTCCGGATGTTTACCGAAGTGTTCGGGTGCAGCAACACTTTATATGAGCCAAAGGGATAAAGCCCACAAGGTATTGGAAAGTGCAAAAGTAGTTTTGCTGCCGCGTAAGCGGTACTACCGCTTGGTGAAGCGGTACTACCGCCGGAGCGGTACTACCGCTTGTGTGAAGCGGTACTACCGCCCAAGCGGTACTACCGCTTGTGTGAAGCGGTACTACCGCTTGTGCGCGGCTGTGCACGATTCGGCAGGGTCCGAATTGGACTCTTTTCCTGCGGGCCAAACCGACCTTGTGCGGGCAAAACCGACCCGGAGGAGGCTTTTACTCCAAGTTTAGACCCCAAGGCTCAACATATAAATAGAGGGGCAGGGCTAGCACACGGGACACATCAGGATTTCCCAAGCCGTGTGCCGGCAACCCTAGCCCTCTAGTTCCTCCGTCATAATCTCCGTAGTGCTTGGCGAAGCCCTGCAGAGATTGTTCCTCACCACCATCACCACGCCGTCGTGCTGCTGGAACTCAACCACTACTTCACCATCGCTCGCTGGATCGAGGAGGTGAAGGCGTCATCAAGCCGTACGTGTGTTGAACGCGGAGGTGCCGTCCGTTCGGCACTAGATCGGAAGGATCGTGATTGGATCGCGGGACGCTCGGCGATTTGGATCGCGAAGACGTTCGACTACATCAACCGCGTTTATTAACGCTTCCGCTTAGCGATCTACAAGGGTATGTAGATCCACTCTCCCTCTCGTAGATGCTCATCACCATGGATAGATCTTGCGTGTGCGTAGGAAAATTTTTGTTTCCCATGCAACGTTCCCCAACAGTGGCATCTGAGCTAGGTCTATGCGTAGATGAGATCTCGAGTAGAACACAAACGAGTTGTGGGCGTGGGTGTATACATATTGCTTGCCGTTACTAGTTGATACTTGATTCCGCGGTATTGTGAGATGAAGCGGCCCGGACCGACATTACGCGTACGCTTACGCGAGACTGGTTTCACCGCTGCGTGCACTTGTTGCATAAAGGTGACTGGCGGGTGTCTGTCTCTCTCACTTTAGTTGAATCGGTTCAATGAAGAGGGTTCTTTTAGAAGATCAAAAAGCAATCACTACACCACGTTGTGGTTTTGCGTAGGTAAGAATCGTTCTTGCTAGATACCCGTAGCAGCCACGTAAAATTTGCAACAACAATTAGAGGACGTCTAACTTGTTTTTGCAGGGTATGTTGTGATGTGATATGGCCAATTACATGATGAGATATATGTGATGTATGAGATGATCATGTATTGTATAGAATATCACGACTTGCATGTCGATGAGTACGGCAACTGGCAGGAGCCATAGAGTTGTCTTTAATTATTGTATGACCTGCGTGTCAATCATTAAGCGCTATGTAATGCTTTACTTTATCGCTAAACGTTAGCTATAGTCGTGGAAGCAACAGTCGGCGCGACAACCTTATGGCGACACGTTGATGGAGATCAAGATGATGGAGATCATGGTGTCATGCCGGTGACGATGGAGATCATGCCGGTGCTTTGGAGATGGAGATCAAAAGCACAAGTTCATGGCCATATCATGTCACTTATGATTTGCATGTGATGTTAATCCTGTTATGCATCTTATTTTGCTTAGGACGACGGTAGCATTATAAGGTGATCCCTCACTTAAATTTCAAGATAAATTGTGTTCTCCCCAAGTGTGCACCGTTGCGAAAGTTCGTCGTTTCGAGACACGCCGTGATGATCGGGTGTGATAGACTCTACGTTCGCATACAACGGGTGTAAGCCATGTTACACGTGCGGAACACTCGGGTTAAACTTGACGAGCCTAGCATGTACAGACATGGCCTCGGAACACAAGAGACCGAAAGGTCGAACATGAGTCATATAGTAGATATGATCAACATGAAGATGTTCACCATTGAAACCACCTCAACTCACGTGATGATCGGACTTGAGTTGGTGGATTTGGATCATGTTACACTCGAATGATCGGAGGGATGTCAATTTGAGTGGGAGTTTTTTAAATATGATTAACTAAACTCATTATCTAAGAACAATAGTCTAAGTTGTCTTTGCTATATTTATGTTGTAGATCATGGCTCGCGCAGTAGCACCCCTGAATTTTAATGCGTTCCTAGAGAAAGCTAAGTTGAAAGATGATGGAAGTAACTTTGTGGACTGGGCCCGTAATCTAAGGATTATCCTTACGGCTTCCCAGAAGGCTTATGTCCTTGATGCACCGCTTGGTGATCCACCCGCTCCAGTTGAGTCTCTAGACGTTGTGAACGCCTGGCAGGCTCGTTCTGATGATTACTCAATAGTTCAATGTGCAATGTTGTATGGCTTAGAACCGGGACTTCAAAGACGTTTTGAACGTCATGGAGCATATGAGATGTTCCAGGAGTTGAAGTTTATCTTTCAGAAGAATCCCCGGATCGAGAGATATGAGATCTCCGATAAGTTCTATGCTTGCAAGATGGAGGAGAACGGGTCTATCAGTGATCACGTGCTCAGAATGTCTGGGTACTCCACCCGTCTGGCTGAGTTAGGGATGCCCCTTCCGCCAGAGGCTATCACTGACAGAGTTCTTCAATCATTGCCACCTAGCTACAAGAGCTTCGTGTTGAACTATAACATGCACGGGATGAACAAGTCAGTCGCCGAGCTGTTTGCGATGCTGAAAGCCGCTGAGTCTGAAATTCAGAAGGAGCATCAAGTGTTGATGGTCAATAAAACCACTAGTTTCAAGAAAAATGGCAAGGGTAAGAAGGGTAACTCCAAGCAGAGTGGCAAAGCAGTTGCTCCTCTCGTGAAGAAACCCAAGGCTGGACCCAAACCAGAAACTGTGTGTTTTCATTGCAAGGGAACTGGACACTGGAAGCGGAATTGCCCCAAGTATTTGGCTGACAAGAAGGCGGCCAACAACAAACAAGGTATATATGATATACATGTTATTGATGTGTACCTTACCAACTCTCGTTGTAGTGCCTGGGTATTTGATACCGGTGCGGTTGCTCATATTTGCAACTCAAAACAGGAACTGCGGAATAGACGGAGGCTGGCAAAGGACGAAGTGACGATGCGCGTGGGAAATGGTTCCAAGGTTGATGTGATCGCCGTCGGCACGCTCGCTCTTCGATTACCATCGGGATTAGTGATGAACCTGAATAATTGTTATTTAGTGCCTGCGTTAAGCATGAACATTATATCTGGATCTTGTTTATTGCGAGACGGTTACTCATTTAAATCAGAGAATAATGGTTGTTCTATTTATATGAGTAATATCTTTTATGGTCATGCACCCGATGTGAGGGGTTTATTCTTATTGAATCTCGATAGTAATGATACACATGTTCATAACATTGATGCCAAAAGATATAGAATTGATAATGATAATACCACTTTCTTGTGGCACTGCCGTTTAGGTCATATTGGCGTAAAACGCATGAAGAAGCTCCATGCTGATGGACTTTTGGAGTCACTTGATTTTGAATCACTTGACACATGTGAGCCATGCCTCATGGGCAAGATGACTAAAACGCCGTTCTCTGGAACAATGGAACGGGCAAGTGACTTGTTGGAAATCATACATACTGATGTGTGCGGTCCGATGAGTATTGAGGCGCGCGGTGGTTATCGTTACTTTCTCACCTTCACTGATGACTTAAGTAGATATGGGTATATTTACTTAATGAAACACAAGTCTGAAACATTTGAAAAGTTCAAACAATTTCAGAGTGAAGTTGAGAATCATCGTAACAAGAAGATTAAATTCCTACGATCTGATCGAGGAGGAGAATATCTGAGTTATGAGTTTGGCAGTCACTTAAGACAGTGTGGAATTGTTTCACAATTAACACCGCCTGGAACACCACAGCGTAATGGTGTGTCCGAACGTCGTAATCGAACCTTATTGGATATGGTGCGATCTATGATGTCTCTTGCCGATTTGCCACTATCGTTTTGGGGTTATGCATTAGAGACAGCTGCATTCACTTTAAATAGGGCACCATCGAAATCCGTTGAGACGACGCCTTATGAACTTTGGTTTGACAAGAAGCCAAAGCTGTCGTTTCTTAAAGTTTGGGGATGTGATGCTTATGTCAAAAAGCTTCAGCCTGAAAAGCTGGAACCCAAAGCGGAGAAATGCGTCTTCATAGGATACCCAAAAGAGACAGTTGGGTATACCTTCTACCTCAGATCCGAAGGCAAAGTGTTTGTCGCTAAAAACGGAACATTTCTTGAGAAAGAGTTTCTCTCGAAAGAATTGAGTGGGAGGAAGATAGAACTTGATGAGGTTGTTGAACCTTTACTTCAACCTGAGAGTAGCGCAGCGCAGAAAGTTGTTTCTGTGGAGCCTACATTAGCTGAAGAGGAAGTTAATGATGATGATCATGAAGCTTTGGATCAAGTTGCTATCGAACCTCGTAGGTCGACAAGGACGCGTACTGCTCCTGAGTGGTACGGCAACCCTGTCTTAGAGGTCATGTTGTTAGACAACGATGAACCTACGAGCTATGGAGAAGCGATGATGAGCCCGGATTCCGAGAAGTGGTTAGAGGCCATGAAATCCGAGATGGGATCCATGTATGAAAACAAAGTATGGACTTTGGAAGTATTACCTGAAGGGCGTAAGGCCATTCAGAACAAATGGATCTTTAAGAGGAAGACGGACGCGGACGGTAATGTCACCGTCTATAAAGCTCGACTTGTGGCAAAGGGTTTTTCACAAGTTCAAGGGGTTGACTACGATGAGACCTTCTCACCCGTAGCGATGCTTAAGTCCGTCAGAATCATGTTAGCAATAGCTGCCTTTTTCGATTATGAAATTTGGCAGATGGATGTCAAAACAGCGTTCCTTAACGGTTTCCTTAAGGAAGAGTTGTATATGATGCAACCAGAAGGTTTTGTCGATCCAGAGAATGCTGACAAAGTTTGCAAACTCCAGCGATCCATTTATGGACTGGTGCAAGCATCTCGGAGTTGGAATCTTCGTTTTGATGAGGTGATCAAAGCGTTCGAGTTTTTACAAGTTTACGGAGAAGCTTGTATTTACAAGAAAGTGAGTGGGAGCTCTATAGCGTTTCTAATATTATATGTGGATGACATATTGCTGATTGGAAACAATATAGAAATGCTGGAAAGCGTAAAGGAATATTTGAACAAGAGTTTTTCAATGAAGGACCTAGGAGAAGCTGCTTTCATATTAGGCATCAAGATCTATAGAGATAGATCGAGACGCTTAATAGGACTTTCACAAAGCACATACCTTGATAAGATTTTGAAGAAGTTCAAAATGGATCAGTCCAAGAAGGGGTTCTTGCCTGTTTTGCAAGGTGTGAAGTTGAGTAAGACTCAATGCCCAGTGACTGCAGAAGATAGAGAAAAGATGAGTGTCATCCCCTATGCTTCAGCCATAGGCTCTATCATGTATGCAATGCTGTGCACAAGACCCGATGTCAGCCTTGCCATAAGTATGGCCGGAAGGTTTCAAAGTGATCCAGGAATGGAACACTGGACGGCGGTCAAGAATATCCTGAAGTACCTGAAAAGGACTAAGGACATGTTTCTCGTTTATGGAGGTGATCAAGAGCTCGTCGTAAAGGGTTACGTCGATGCAAGCTTTGACACTGATCCGGATGACTCTAAGTCGCAAACCGGATACGTATTTATTCTTAATGGGGGTGCGGTTAGCTAGTGCAGTTCCAAGCAAAGCGTGGTAGCTGATTCTACATGCGAAGCGGAGTACATCGCAGCCTCGGAGGCGGCGAAGGAAGGTGTCTGGATGAAGGAGTTCATGACAGATCTTGGAGTAGTGCCTAGTGCGCTTAACCCAATGACTCTGTTTTGTGATAATACTGGTGCCATTGCTCTAGCCAAGGAACCAAGATTTCACAAGAGGACCAGACACATAAAGCGACGTTTCAATTCCATCCGCGATTATATCAAGGAGGACGACATAAATATTTGCAAAGTACACACGGATCTAAATGTTGCAGATCCGATGACTAAACCTCTTCCAAGGGCTAAACATGAACAACACCAGAACTGCATGGGTGTTCGATTCATTACAATGTAAATCACATAGTGATGTGAACTAGATTATTGACTCTAGTGCAAGTGGGAGACTGTTGGAAATATGCCCTAGAGGCAATAATAAATTGGTTATTATTATATTTCCTTGTTCATGATAATCGTTTATTATCCATGCTATAATTGTATTGATTGGAAACTCAAATACATGTGTGGGTACATAGACAACACTGTGTCCCTAGTAAGCCTCTAGTTGACTAGCTCGTTGATCAAAGATGGTTAAGGTTTCCTAGCCATAGACATGAGATGTCATTTGATAACGGGATCACATCATTAGGAGAATGATGTGATGGACAAGACCCAAACTGTAAACGTAGCATTTGATCGTGTCAGTTTATTGCTATTGTTTTCTGCATGTCAAGTATCTGTTCCTTTGACCATGAGATCATGCAACTCACTGACACCGGAGGAATACCTTGTGTGTATCAAACGTCGCAACGTAACTGGGTGACTATAAAGGTGCTCTACAGGTATCTCCGAGGGTGTCTGTTGGGTTGGCATGGATCAAGACTGGGATTTGTTACTCCGTGTGACGGAGAGGTATCTCAGGGCCCACTCGGTAATACAACATCACATTGAGCCTTGCAAGCAAAGTGACTAAAGAGTTAGCCACAGGATCTTGTATTACGGAACGAGTAAAGAGACTTGCCGGTGACGAGATTGAACTAGGTATAGAGATACCGACGATCGAATCTCGGGCATGTAACATACCGAAGAACAAAGGGAACAGCATACGGGATTAACTGAATCCTTGACATAGAGGTTCGACCGATAAAGATCTTCGTAGAATATGTAGGAGCCAATATGGGCATCCAGGTCCCGCTATTGGTTATTGGCCGTAGAGGTGTCTCGGTCATGTCTACATAGTTCTCGAACCCGCAGGGTCTACACACTTAACGTTTGGTGACGATTAGTATAATTGAGTTATTATGTTGGTGACCGAAAGTTGTTCGGAGTCCCGGATAAGATCCCGGACATGACGAGGATCTCCGGAATAGTCCGGAGGTAAAGATTGATATATGTGATAATAGTGTTTCGATCTCCGGAAGAGTTCCGAAGTTCACCGGAAGGGGTTCCGGATGTTTACCGAAGTGTTCGGGTGCAGCAACACTTTATATGAGCCAAAGGGATAAAGCCCACAAGGTATTGGAAAGTGCAAAAGTAGTTTTGCTGCCGCGTAAGCGGTACTACCGCTTGGTGAAGCGGTACTACCGCCGGAGCGGTACTACCGCTTGTGTGAAGCGGTACTACCGCCCAAGCGGTACTACCGCTTGTGTGAAGCGGTACTACCGCTTGTGCGCGGCTGTGCACGATTCGGCAGGGTCCGAATTGGACTCTTTTCCTGCGGGCCAAACCGACCTTGTGCGGGCAAAACCGACCCGGAGGAGGCTTTTACTCCAAGTTTAGACCCCAAGGCTCAACATATAAATAGAGGGGCAGGGCTAGCACACGGGACACATCAGGATTTCCCAAGCCGTGTGCCGGCAACCCTAGCCCTCTAGTTCCTCCGTCATAATCTCCGTAGTGCTTGGCGAAGCCCTGCAGAGATTGTTCCTCACCACCATCACCACGCCGTCGTGCTGCTGGAACTCAACCACTACTTCACCATCGCTCGCTGGATCGAGGAGGTGAAGGCGTCATCAAGCCGTACGTGTGTTGAACGCGGAGGTGCCGTCCGTTCGGCACTAGATCGGAAGGATCGTGATTGGATCGCGGGACGCTCGGCGATTTGGATCGCGAAGACGTTCGACTACATCAACCGCGTTTATTAACGCTTCCGCTTAGCGATCTACAAGGGTATGTAGATCCACTCTCCCTCTCGTAGATGCTCATCACCATGGATAGATCTTGCGTGTGCGTAGGAAATTTTTTGTTTCCCATGCAACGTTCCCCAACAATATGAAGTATTAGGTGTTGTACCAATTTTGTTTGTTTTGCTTCTTTTTTTGTATAATAAAAGCTCTGCATTTTTCTCTACTGTTTCCTACTGCTGCCAGTTCACTAACTTCAAGAGGATTGCTGCCGAAGAGCCAGACTTCACTGTGGATTTGAATTCTTTCAAGCCAGACTGGCCCGAGATCGAGTACCCGCAACAATCAACTCAGTAAGGCAACTCCATAAAAAATTTGTGTTTCCATCTCATTTTTGTGTAGCCATAATAACCTTACTATCCACACCATTCTTCTGTCTCTTATTGAAAAAACAGCTTCGATTGTGGTTATTTTGGAGTGCTATACATTGAAAATTTTGATGGAAAAAGGATGAAAGATTTTAAGAAGGTATAAACAGACACCCATGATTTTTCTGTGTGCCTTTTTATGCACTGTGTGTCTGTTAAACACTTCTATTTTTCTCTCTTTTTTTGCAGCAAAATATGCTTGATTTGCGGAAGTACCTTTCTTCGAAGCTGTTTTACCATCCGATGAACAAGGTCTTCCCTACTGATATGCACAAGGCGATTGTAGCTGCTTGAAAGATGGAAGCTGCATTCTTCCGCTAGGACCTAGCGTGTATATTAACCCCCATTTTGCACCTCATGCCATAGTGGGTCATGTTCTCATTCGGCGAATGAAACTTGCTGTAATACTGAACCAGTTTTTGGGCATGTGTTTGATGTAAGGATGTTTCGTAGTTTGTAGCAACAACAGATAATATCCGACCCAAGCTTAAGATGGTTGTAAGAGTTTGCTGTTGGTGCTTTTAACCTTCAAGATTCATGGAGATGATTTTGTTTTTTGTTTTATAAATATGCTTCATATGTGTGCTATCCTTCTTGTTGTCTCCTGGGAGCAAGTTTGTTCTGTCATTTCTCAATGATAATGTGTAGCAACCATTGCATTTTCTTGTCAAAATCTACGGGAGAAGCATTCACAAGAAGAAGCAAATCTGAAACAATTGTTGTTACAAAACAACTTGCTGGAAGAAGCATTCTTCTGATCTTTTAAACAATATTTTTGCCCAGGTTTTTTTTAGCATGAGCACATTTTTCTCCTTGCTGGAAGAAGCATTCTTATTGTTTTCACCATGCTCGCAACAGTTTTATTGCATATGCTGGTTTTAATGAACCAACAATATGAATCAAATTATCAGCAAAATTTGACAGCTAGCTTCCCAAAAGTTTCACAGCAAAATTTGATAGCAATTTTTTTGCAGCAAAATTTGATATCAAGCTTCACAACAGTTCACTGCAAAATAATCATATAAAGTTCAGAGAAGTGCACAACACGCTTCTTATAAATTTCACAAAAGTTCACAGCAAAATTACAGGAACATTAAAGTTCACAGAAGTTCAAAAATGCTCAAAGTTCTCATATATAAGTTCACAGCAAAATAAAATTATCCTATAAAGTTCTACTGAAGTTCACATAATAAACAATAGCATCATCTAACTATTTTGAGCATGTCCCTCAACTTTCACCATCGCAGCTTTAAAATGGATGCACGCTTGCATTGTGTGACCTTCCTCGGAGCAAAACTGGCACTTTGTTGTAAGATTAGCTGCCATCATAGACTTGTACTCCAGGTACGACTCGCAGGTTTTGATTGTGTGTTCGTCTTCACAGCAAAATGAACAAGTTATTTTTCTTCTTGGTTTAGGCTTGCTCACTGTCTCCACATTTGAGTCTTTTTTACTATCTTTCTTGGTTCCTTTTTTGCTTTCTTTTTTTGCTTCTTTCTAAAGCTTCTTCTTATGCTCATCTTCTCGCAGCTCCAACAGTGTCTTCTTTCTCTTGCCTCGCTCAGACGGTCGACCTTGCTTTGGCACACGAGCAGGATTTTGTAGCGGTGCTGATGATTGTGGGTTTGCTCCAGTTGCATCGTTGACTTCACTTGCTTGAGGTACTTGTAGCTGCTGCACAAGCTCTTCCTTTTGCATTTGCTCTTTTTTCATTGAAACAACTACTGGCCATAGCTGCTTGATTACATCAGATACAAGGTTGTAAGCTGGATCAACAGAGCATGCCTCTGCTGCGAGTGCGTTCATATCTCTACACGATGAGTTGTACTTCAAGGTGTTTGTTTCTGGTAGGCCAAAGTCAAGGAACCTTCCATATGTGTCCATGTTTGCTGTAGCTACTTCCGACAACGTTTCCAGCATGTATCTACTTGGAATTTCTTGCACATTGAGTTGTACCATCACCCTTATAATGTGTGAACAAAGCACACCATTCATCTCAAAGTAGTGGCAGCTGCAAGAGTACAACCCCTCCTCCAACACAGCATCCACCCGATACACTTTTGGATTCTCATAAAGGCTTGAGAAAAGCTCGAACTTCACACCTTCATTCTCAAGGTTAGGCACTTGGTTTATTATGTATCCAGTTGATGCTGTAACTTGCTCTTGAAACTTGCCAAAGACGCTGCGTGTGTAGAACTTAACAGCTTGACGCTCTATGTTGTACCTGCATTAAACAAGTATGTTTTTCTTATTTTTCAATGTTTTTGTTGCAATGAAGCATGCATAAGATTGAATGGTTTTGTTCTTTTTTTGTACGTACCGCCTCCAAAGTGGTGTTGTTGTCGTCTCTCCAATGAAAGCAGCATTATCTCACGATCTAGCATTGTTTCTTGCAACAGTTCATATTTCCTTACAAATGTCCAAACAGAGTTTTGTGTATGCACCAATGTCTTGAAATAAGAATTCAGTCCCTCTGATCTCCCCGTTGAGCTCGTGAATGGAAAGAAATCATTCTTGAAGTATGCAGGAGCCCATGTTTGCCGGCATTCCCACATGTTTTGCAAGTGTCTATTCTCTGTGTACTCGAAGCAATGCAGCATGTGCTGCCATGTTTCTTCAAATTCATCAACTGTCTCATAGCCATTGATGCACTCATAGAATGTTTTTCTCAAATATAGAATCCCTAGTAAGCATTCTCCCGAGTTTCTCACGAGCCTTGCACTGTACATGCCACTTGCAACACCTGTGGATTGTGTGAGGGAACACCTTAGAAACTGCAATTTCCATTGCTTTGCACTGGTCGTCGGTCATAAGGTTTGTTCGGTATTCATTGTTCATGGCAAGCAACCATTGTTCAAAGACCCACTTGAAGGTTTCCATTTGCTCATTTGGAAGCAATGCACACCCTAGGACAACGGTTTGAAGATGGTTGTTGATGCCAACTATTGAAGCAAACGGCATATTGTATTTGTTGGTGCAAAAAGTTGTATCAAAGAAGACACAGTCCTTGTACTTTGGGTATAGTGCTCTTGTTCTTCCATCCACCCAAAATAATGCTTCCACTGCATTTGTCTCCTTATTCACTTGTGTTTCATAGAAGAATTGTGGGCTTTCAGTCAGTCTTCTCTTAAAATATTCAACTGTCATGGCCATGTCCTGAAATGACATGGTTTGCCGCATCTCAGATCGTGCATTTGAAACATCTCTCTTCACATAAGCAAGGCGCCTTTGATCACCTCCATGACAGTCTCCTAGGATGCCCATGCAATCTGAGGTTGATAAGTTGCGTTCATGCAAAGTCATTATCATTTGGTGGTCTTCTCGCGGAATCTTTCGGTGAGACCGATAAAACCTAACTTTCTCTTCCTGCTGTACCAGAGGATGGTTATGCTCTTTTGTAAAACATGTGACAGTCCATTTGTTCTCTCGGAGCACAACAATCATGTGTGCCTTGCAATCATGACGTTGCAACCTGTTCCTCTTTCGTGTGTCACTCATGTTCATCAAAAGCCAGGACGTCTACTAAAATTGTTGCACTCTGTTGCAATACTCTCTGTAGTGCTATCAGATTAACTATGGTCACCACCTTTTCGCGCATGGACACATGTGAAAGTCCTGCCTATTAACTTTGGCGGTCCTCTTGCTTGGCTGTTCTTCGAAGCAGATGTTCTGATTCCAAATCCATGGCTGAAAGCATACTTGTTGTAGTAAGCTCTTGCATTGTCAACCGTATCAAATGTCATGCCGACATATGGAACAAGCGGCTGCGGTGATATTGCTTCATCCTCTCCATCATCATTATCCTGTTGCATGTCAGAAGCATTAACCATCCCTTCCATAATCACTGCATTTCCAACAGAAATTTGCTCCCTGATGTAGCTCTCATCATCATCAATTCCACCTCCAGCAACCTACATTTTGTTTCAATGTTTCGCAGGAAAAAGTTCAAAAATACCAGCAAAAAAGGAAGCTAGAACATAGCACTAGTGCTTCTAACATAAATTCCTAAAATATGCAATATTTTACTAGGAGCATTTTAGTAACTGCTATCAATACCAGAGATTGTAACATGGTCATTAGGACTAATTCAGAACATTGCAACATCTTCTTTCTGCCTAAATTTTCTAGTGCAAAAAACAGAGTAAATTCTTACTGAAATTTTTATACAGTGATCAAAAGGACAAAAAAACATACAGCTGTATGCTTCTACCTTGAATGATCATTTCTTTGGGTCATTTTGCTTCTAAACTTTTCATATATGTTACAGCATTGTGTTTGTTCATCTTTTTTCAGTATAGAAAGTTGGCCAAGATGATCAGATGTCATTATCATGCAACATAGTCAACACATATACAACGTAATATTGCTCAAATTGCACAATATACTTTACTCAAGCACTAAATGGTTCTACATCAACACCACATTCACAACATAACCAACATACACTATATCTGAGGAAATTTTCCTTACTTTCTGTTGCAATTCTTATTTATTTTTAAACTGTATGCATTTATCCAGCTATTCGCTTATCCAGCATTTTTAGTGGAAATAGAGGACAAAATGCTGCATGTATGATCACACTGACACTAAATCATGAAGAATGCAATGACATTTTTTGCTGCATGCTTGACTGCAGCTACGTTTTGTTGGCAACTTACCCAAGCACGAGAGGAGCTAGCTCGGGAGCCATCACCAGAGAAAACAGGAGGATTTTGGAGCCCCGCTGCAGCTCCAGACCGGTTGTTGCGCTCGGCAGCCATTATTGGGGCCGATTTGGCCTGCCTGTTTGTGGTTGGAGCACCGGAGCTTCGATCCATGGCGGCCGACAGCATGGAGCGCACGATGTGATGGCTTGCCATTGCGCGGAGGGGGAGGTCATTGCCTTGCTGCAAATGGCGATGGAGCTCCAGCACGACGACGATGGTTGAGGAGGTTGTTGAGGAGGAGCAGCCGCCGGGGATCAGATCGGGAGGTCGAGGCGAAGGAGCTCGCGTTGCTGCAGAGCAGGCGGACGGGAGGTGTTGCTGCAAGGAAGTGATGCCACCGGGGAGCTGCCGCCAGAGGAGCTGCCGCCGGAGTAGCTCCCGCCAGAGGAGCTGCCGCCGCGATCTCGCCTCGCCCTTCTTCGAGGGCGGATGCAGAGGACGAGCGCATGGGAGAGGGGAGGGGATTTTGCTGCGAACTCAGATTTCGGGCATCGTTGCAGCATCGCGGGACCGAAGTCATTTTGTCATTATCCACTGGGACACGTGTCACTAATCTAGCGGGTCGCGCGTACCTGGCAATTGACGGCTGTTTTGGCGGCTGCTAACTCGCGATTAACAACCGCCTGCCGCCTAGCAGCCGCCTTTTATCTAGTAATGCGTCATTTATTGGCGCTCCCGCTAAACTATTGTTTCATGACTGGGCACGTGCATGTTAACCTTATCACTTCATGTCAATACAAAAGCGCAGGTGGGCGCTGGCGGTTATAAATGTTGAGGCGCATGCCTAATCACCGTGCTCGTGCTTATGTGGCAAAGAAAAGCCGCCAGGCATAACTGCGTCAGGGATTGTGTACGCGTGACGTTTCTTTTGGCACGACACATTGGATTCCTCGTGCGATCAAGTCTGCGGCAGCATGCAGGAGGCGCCTCGTTAGATTAAAATTCAATGTTATAATTAGTGTCGTTTACAGATATGCGACAGAATTACTTCTGACCAAGTAAATGGTCAAAGAGGTAATCATTATTTAGGGATTTATATTGTCAGCTAGTTAGAAGTGATCCTGTTGATGTGAGCACATTGTAAAATTTCTAGTTAGAAGTGATCCTGTCGAAGGTCGGAAACCTATTGGTCATTAGTGAAAGCAAGTCATAAGTGATTAGTGAAAGCATTAGGGTTTCACCGTGCAACCACCCTAGGAGCGGAGCTAGCGGGTAATTTCAGTTTTTAACTAGCAGACACCATAAATCCCTAAATAATGATTGCCTCTTGAACCATTCACTTTGGTTCAGAAGTTAGCTAATAACATGCTCCTTCCGTTCCTAAATATAAATCTTTTTAAAGGTTTCACTAGGGGACTACATACGGATGTATATAGACATATTTTACAGTGTAGATTCACTCATTTTGCTTCGAATGTAGTCCCCTAGTGGAACCTCTAAAAAGACTTATATTTAGAAACGGAGGGAGTATTATTCTTGATCACTGACTGCTAAGAGACGAGACAAAGTTAGTGGGCAATATAGTGATGCGCTCAGTTAACTAAAAATTAAGTACCAACAACTATGACTTGCTTGCGACAAATGAACAACATGAACTGCTTATCAGGGACATAATTATAGAACATTTCCAATGTGATCGCATCAACAGGATGACTTCTAACTAGCTGACAAGATAAATCCCTAAATAATTATTGCCTCTTGAACCATTTACTTGGTCAAAAGTTAGCAACTAACATATCCTTCTCGGTCACTGACGGCTAAGAGAGAAAATTTTAGTTGGCAATATAATGATGCGCTCAGCTAACTGAAAATCAGGTACCAACAATTATGACTTGCTTTCACTAATGACCAACATTGTAAAATTTCACAGCCCTAGACGGCATTGCGCTCGGCGGAGCTCAAAAACGGGGCGGCGGCCCCGGAACCTTTGTGTTGGCATGGCTAGGGCGGTTGTGAAGGCAGCACGATGGCCATCGTTGGATCTGGGCAGTGGTGGCCGAGGCGACATGTGCGGCGATGGATAAATATTTGAAGATGAAGATGCCAACCATGGCGGCGTCGGTCACTCAGGACGCGTTTGGTTGGTCGCATTAGGTCGGGCTAGGCCCACGTGGGAAGAATCTGGCCTCTTTGGTTGCCTGGGCCGCATCAAAAACCTGGCCCGCACGAACCTCAAAGCAGGCCTCAACCTGGCTCTGGAGGAACGGCCGAATCGGCCGTTTTTTGGGAGCTAGGCTCGCTCGAGCCACGCGTGGCATGCGCCTGCATGCCTTGGGACGCACGGGAGACGACGCGACTGCTCATAACTCCCCACGCCCTCTCCCGTCACCTCCCTCGCCAGTTCACACCCATTCCCTCTCTCTCACCTCACCGCATGTTCGGTTTCTCCGATTGCCACGCCGCCGTCTCGCCATGCCCCACCCACTCCGGTCATCGCCGGCAGCAATCCCATCCAAGAGAGGTGGGTTGCCGGCCTCTCCGTGGCCGGAGTGGATCTGGTGGCGGCACTGCGAGCTCCCTCCCCTTTCTGCACCATGCCGCCGCTCCGGGGCAATGCAGCGCCGGCGCCGGTCGCTCCGGCTCTGCCACCGGAGCCGGTGGTCCTCTCCCTCGGCTCGAACATCGTGGAGATCCAATACCCATCGGCGTCGTCCTTTGCAGGCCCTTCTTATGGGGGTATTTTTACCCCCATAAGAGGGTTTTCTCCTCTGGGTCCGATGCAAGGGAATGGGAGCTCCAGGACGCTGGCGTCATCTTCGAGCCAGCGCAGGCCGAGGTGCATGGCCGCGGCCCTAGGAATGGCCGGGTCCTCTTCATCGGCGGCGGCAGCACCCCTCTTCCCGCCGGGGTTTTCACCATGGCCGGCGTACGCTACACCGGCAACCCCCACTGTAAGCTCTCAAATCCCCCTCTACTTCTTAGTTAGGGTTCTTAGGGTAGTTCATAGTGTGCTAGATTAGATTGTGGCCCGTACATTTGACCCAATTCGATCTGATTCGATCCGATTCGACTGGAGTCTACTAGATTCGACCGGATCGATGATAATCCACTGTTTTGGGGATGAACAAGAGTGCATGCTTACTTTGTTCATCCCACATTCCTAGATTGTTGATACGTCTCCATCGTATCTACTTTTCCAAACTCTTTTGCCCTTGTTTTGGACTCTAATTTGCATGATTTGAATGGAACTAACCCGGACTGACGCTGTTTTCAGCAGAATTGCCTTGGTATTATTTTTGTGCAAAAATAAAAGTTCTCGGATTGACCTGAAAATTTACGGAGAATATTTTTGGAATTAATAAAAATTACTGGCGAAAGAATCAACCGGAGGGGGTCCACCCATTGGCCACAAGCCAGGGGGGCACCCCCCCTAGGGCGCGCCCAGGTGGCTTGTGGGCCCCCTGCAGCTCCTCTGACCTCAACTCCAACTCCATATAAACCTATTCGGGGAGAAAAATATCAAAGAGAAGAGTTCATCACGTTTCACAATACGGAGCCGCCGCCACCTGCTGTTCTTCCTCGGGAGGGCAGATCTGGGGTCCGTTTTGGGCTCCGGAGAGGGGAAATCGATGCCGTCGTCATCACCAACCATCCTTCATCACCAATTTCATGATGCTCTCCGCCGTTCGTGAGTAATCTCATCGTAGGCTTGCTAGACGGTGATGGGTTGGATGAGATTTACCATGTAATCGAGTTAGTTTTGTTAGGTTTTGATCCCTTGTATCCACTATGTTCTGAGATTGATGTTGCTATGACTTTGCTATGCTTAATGCTTGTCACTAGGGCCCGAGTGCCATGATTTCAGATCTGAACCTATTATGTTTTCATGAATATATATATATGTATTCTTGATCCTATCTTGCAAGTTGTAGACACCTATTACGAGTTATGATCCGCATCCCCCAGGGTGACAATAACTGGGATTCTTTTCGGTGATTACCGTAGTCTGAGGAGTTCATGTATTCACTAAGTGCTAATGCTTTGGTCCGGTTCTCTATTAAAAGGAGGCCTTAATATCCCTTAGTTTCCATTAGGACCCCGCTGCCACGGGAGGGTAGGACAAAAGATGTCATGCAAGTTCTTTTCCATAAGCACGTATGACTATATATGGAATACATGCCTACATTACATTGATGAATTGGAGCTAATTCTGTGTCACCTTATGTTATAACCGTTGCATGATGAATGCCATCTGACATAATTATCCATCACTGATCCATTGCGTACGAGCTTTTCATATATTGATCTTTGCTAAAGTTACTTTTCCGTTGCCACTGTTACGATTGCTACAAAACCGCTACTGTTACTTTTGCTACCGTCACTGTTACTTCCATACTACTTTGCTGCAGATATTAAGTCTTTCAGGTGTGGTTGAATTGACAACTCAGCTGCTAATACTCGAGAATATTCTTTGGCTCCCCTTGTGTCGAACCAATAAATTTGGGTTGAATACTCTACCCTCGAAAACTGTTGCGATCCCCTATACTTGTGGGTTATCAATTGTACATAATGCAGTGGTAGTTTGCATTGTTTTAGTGCCACATTGTTACTTTCTACTGCCAAATTGTTAGTTTGTAGTGCCACATTGTGTGTTCTTGATGCTATTACTAGTGTATATGGTACTGTTGTTAGGTCTTACTGATGTTGTTCATGCTACTCTTTTGCTGTTGTTGTTGATGCTACTCTTCTTGCTGTTGTTGTTATGTTGCTCTTGTTGCTAGGGTACGTGAGTGCATGTGGCATGCAAGTAGGACATACCTGAATGCCAAAATAGTAGGTGCAAGTAGGATATGTGAGGGGTGGCTTCATCTGATCAGTGTTAGCATTGATAACTGTAACCACTGATAATTGTAACCACTGACCAGAGTAGCACTGATAATGTGTTAGTACTTAGTAGTGATCATTGTAAGCTGTGTTCAGTGAGCATACATCATGTTCTACTTGTTAGCTTTGATCATGTGTCATATGTGTTGCTAACTGATGGCCATCTTGCTGACAAGATAATGAAGACGGAGTGGGACAGAGCTGGCGGTGGTGCGCAGGTCGTCGCTGGCGCAGAGGGGGCGGAGAACCTCATCCCCACCAACCGGTGGCTGAAGAGGGTGGTGCTCCCTGGCAGGGTGGAGTTCATGAGGATACCACTGGGCGCTGGTAGGAGGCTGAGGACGGGGCACGAAAAGGGTGCACGGGAACCTACCAGGTTCTACATGCAGATCGCTGACCAGGAGGCCATCGCCATGCTCATCATCCCGCGTAAGTTCAGGCAGGTGATGAAGCAATGGCTGGCCAGCGGCCCTCCTTGCGTCGTGAGCCTCTCTGCCAACAAGTGGAGCGAATTTTGGGTCCAGGTGCAGATGTTGAAAGGGCACATGGTGCTGGTGTTGGAAATATGCCCTAGAGGCAATAATAAATTGGTTATTATTATATTTCCTTGTTCATGATAATCGTTTATTATCCATGCTATAATTGTATTGATTGGAAACTCAAATACATGTGTGGGTACATAGACAACACTGTGTCCCTAGTAAGCCTCTAGTTGACTAGCTCGTTAATCAAAGATGGTTAAGGTTTCCTAGCCATTGACATGAGATGTCATTTGATAACGGGATCACATCATTAGGAGAATGATGTGATGGACAAGACCCAAACTAAGAACGTAGCATTTGATCGTGTCAGTTTATTGCTATTGTTTTCTGCATGTCAAGTATCTGTTCCTATGACCATGAGATCATGCAACTCCCTGACATCGGAGGAGTACCTTGTGTGTATCAAACGTCGCAACGTAACTGGGTGACTATAAAGGTGCTCTACAGGTATCTCCGAGGGTGTCTGTTGGGTTGGCATGGATCAAGACTGGGATTTGTTACTCTGTGTGACGGAGAGGTATCTCAGGGCCCACTCGGTAATACAACATCACAATGAGCCTTGCAAGCAATGTGACTAAAGTGTTAGCCACGAGATCTTGTATTACGGAACGAGTAAAGAGACTTGCCGGTAACGAGATTGAACTAGGTATAGAGATACCGACGATCGAATCTCGGGCAAGTAACATACCGAAGAACAAAGGGAACAGCATACGGGATTAACTGAATCCTTGACATAGAGGTTCGACCGATAAAAGATCTTCGTAGAATATGTAGGAGCCAATATGGGCATCCAGGTCCCGCTATTGGTTATTGGCCGTAGAGGTGTCTCGGTCATGTCTACATAGTTCTCGAACCCGCAGGGTCTACACACTTAAACGTTTGGTGACGATTAGTATAGTTGAGTTATTATGTTGGTGACCGAAGGTTGTTCGGAGTCCCGGATAAGATCCCGGACATGACGAGGATCTCCGGAATAGTCCGGAGGTAAAGATTGATATATGTGATAATAGTGTTTTGATCTCCGGAAGAGTTCCGGAGTTCACCGGAATGGGTTCCGGATGTTTACCGAAGTGTTCGGGTGCAGCAACACTTTATATGGGCCAAAGGGATAAAGCCCACGAGGTATTGGAAAGTGCAAAAAGTAGTTTTGCTGCCGCGTAAGCGGTACTACCGTTTTGTGAAGCGGTACTACCGCCCAAGCGGTACTACCGCTTGTGTGAAGCGGTACTACCGCCCAAGCGGTACTACCGCTTGTGTAAAGCGGTACTACCGCTTGTGCGCGGTACTGCAGGGATCCGAGTTGGACTCTTTCCCTGCGGGCCAAACCGACCTTGTGCGGGCAAAACCGACCTGGAGGAGGCTTTTACTCCAAGTTTAGACCCCAAGGCTCAACATATAAATAGAGGGGCAGGGCTAGCACACGGGACACATCAAGATTTCCCCAAGCCGTGTGCGGCAACCCTAACCCTCTAGTTCCTCCGTCATAATCTCCGTAGCGCTTGGCGAAGCCTTGCAGAGATTGTTCCTCACCACCATCACCACGCCGTCGTGCTGCTGGAACTCAACCACTACTTCACCATCGCTCGCTGGATCGAGGAGGTGAAGGCGTCATCAAGCCGTACGTGTGTTGAACGCGGAGGTGCCGTCCGTTCGGCGCTAGTTCGTGATCGGATCGAGGGACGACTTGCGATTTGGATCGAGGAGACGTTCGACTACATCAACCGCGTTTCTTAAACGCTTCCGCTTAGCGATCTACAAGGGTATGTAGATTTACTCTCCCTCTCGTAGATGCTCATCACCATGGATAGATCTTGTGTGTGCGTAAGAAAATTTTTGTTTCCCATGCAACGTTCCCCAACAGTGGCATCATGAGCCAGGTCTATGCGTAGATTAGATCTCGAGTAGAACACAAACGAGTTGTGGGCGTGGGTGTATACATATTGCTTGCCGTTACTAGTTGATATTTGATTCGGCGGTACTGTGAGATGAAGCGGCCCGGACCGACATTACGCGTACGCTT
This sequence comes from Elymus sibiricus, assembly GCA_039707655.1. Taxonomy (NCBI): domain Eukaryota; kingdom Viridiplantae; phylum Streptophyta; class Magnoliopsida; order Poales; family Poaceae; genus Elymus; species Elymus sibiricus. The sequence goes on along the minus strand of CM077675.1, from coordinate 455,099,652 downwards.
ACGCGAGACAGGTTCCTTCAACTGACATGTAACTTCGTTGCATAAAGATGGCTAGCGGGTGTCTGTCTCTCTCACTTTAGTTGAATCGATTTCAATGAAGAGGGTTCTTTTAGAAGATCAAAAAGCAATCACTACACCACGTTGTGGTTTTGCGTAGGTAAGAACGGTTCTTGCAAACCCGTAGCAGCCACGTAAAATTTGCAACAACAATTAGAGGACGTCTAACTTGTTTTTGCAGGGTATGTTGTGATGTGATATGGCCAATTACATGATGAGATATATGTGATGTATGAGATGATCATGTGTTGTATAGAATATCACGACTTGCATGGCGATGAGTACGGCAACTGGCAGGAGCCATAGAGTTGTCTTTAATTATTGTATGACCTGCGTGTCAATCATTAAGCGCTATGTAATGCTTTACTTTATCGCTAAACGTTAGCAATAGTCGTGGAAGCAACAGTCGGCGCGACAACCTTATGGCGACACGTTGATGGAGATCAAGATGATGGAGATCATGGTGTCATGCCGGTGACGATGGAGATCATGCGGTGCTTTGGAGATGGAGATCAAAAGCACAAGTTCATGGCCATATCATGTCACTTATGATTTGCATGTGATGTTAATCCTTTTATGCATCTTATTTTGCTTAGGACGACGGTAGCATTATAAGGTGATCCCTCACTTAAATTTCAAGATAAATTGTGTTCTCCCCGAGTGTACACCGTTGCGAAAGTTCGTCGTTTCGAGACACGCCGTGATGATCGGGTGTGATAGACTCCACGTTCACATACAACGGGTGCAAGCCATGTTGCACACGCGGAACACTCGGGTTAAACTTGACGAGCCTAGCATGTACAGACATGGCCTCGGAACACAAGAGACTGAAAGGTCGAACATGAGTCATATAGTAGATATGATCAACATGAAGATGTTCACCATTGAAACCACCTCGACTCACGTGATGATCGGACTTGAGTTGGTGGATTTGGATCATGTTACACTCGAATGACCGGAGGGATGTCAATTTGAGTGGGAGTTTTTAAGTAATATGATTAATTAAACTCATTATGTTGAACAATAGTCTAAGTTGTCTTTGCTATATTTATGTTGTAGATCATGGCTCGCGCAGTAGCACCCCTGAATTTTAATGCGTTCCTAGAGAAAGCTAAGTTGAAAGATGATGGAAGTAACTTTGTGGACTGGGCCCGTAATCTAAGGATTATCCTTACGGCTTCCCAGAAGGCTTATGTCCTTGATGCACCGCTTGGTGATCCACCCGCTCCAGTTGAGTCTCTAGACGTTGTGAACGCCTGGCAGGCTCGTTCTGATGATTACTCAATAGTTCAATGTGCAATGTTGTTTGGCTTAGAACCGGGACTTCAAAGACGTTTTGAACGTCATGGAGCATATGAGATGTTCCAGGAGTTGAAGTTTATCTTTCAGAAGAATGCCCGGATCGAGAGATATGAGATCTCCGATAAGTTCTATACTTGCAAGATGGAGGAGAACGGGTCTATCAGTGATCACATGCTCAGAATGTCTGGGTACTCCACCCGTCTGGCTGAATTGGGGATGCCCCTTCCGCCAGAGGCTATCACTGACAGAGTTCTTCAATCATTGCCACCTAGCTACAAGAGCTTCGTGTTGAACTATAACATGCACGGGATGAACAAGTCAGTCGCCGAGCTGTTTGCGATGCTGAAAGCCGCTGAGTCTGAAATTCAGAAGGAGCATCAAGTGTTGATGGTCAATAAAACCACTAGTTTCAAGAAAAATGGCAAGGGTAAGAAGGGTAAATCTAAGAAGGGTGGCAAAGCAGTTGCTGCTCCTGTGAAGAAACCCAAGGCTGGACCCAAACCAGAAACTGAGTGCTTTCATTGCAAGGGAACTGGACACTGGAAGCGGAACTGCCCCAAGTATTTGGCTGACAAGAAGGCGGCCAACAACAAACAAGGTATATATGATATACATGTTATTGATATGTTCCTTACCAACCCTCGTTGTAGTGCCTGGGTATTTGATACCGGTGCGGTTGCTCATATTTGCAACTCTAAACAGGAACTGCGGAATAGACGGAGGCTGGCAAAGGACGAAGTGACGATGCGTGTGGGAAATGGTTCCAAGGTTGATGTGATCGCCGTCGGCACGCTCGCTCTTCGATTACCGTCGGGATTAGTGATGAACCTAAATAAGTGTTATTTGGTGCCTGCGTTAAGCATGAACATTATATCTGGATCTTGTTTATTGCAAGACGGTTACTCATTTAAATCAGAGAATAATGGTTGTTCTATTTATATGAGTAATATCTTTTATGGTCATGCACCCAATGTGAGGGGTTTATTCTTATTGAATCTCGATAGTAATGATACACATGTTCATAACATTGATGCCAAAAGATGTAGGATTGATAACGATAATACCACTTTCTTGTGGCACTACCGTTTAGGTCATATTGGCGTAAAACGCATGAGGAAGCTCCATGCTGATGGACTTTTGGAGTCACTTGATTTTGAATCACTTGACACATGTGAGCCATGCCTCTTGGGCAAGATGACTAAAACGCCGTTCTCTGGAACAATGGAACGGGCAAGTGACTTATTGGAAATTATACATACTGATGTGTGCGGTCCGATGAGTATTGAAGCGCGCGGTGGTTATCGTTACTTTCTCACCTTCACTGATGACTTAAGTAGATATGGGTATATTTACTTAATGAAACACAAGTCTGAAACATTTGAAAAGTTCAAACAATTTCAGAGTGAAGTTGAGAATCATCGTAACAAGAAGATTAAATTCCTACGATCTGATCGAGGAGGAGAATATCTGAGTTATGAGTTTGGCAGTCACTTAAGACAATGTGGAATTGTTTCACAACTGACACCGCCTGGAACACCACAGCGTAATGGTGTGTCCGAACGTCGTAATCGAACTTTATTGGATATGGTGCGATCTATGATGTCTCTTGCCGATTTGCCACTATCGTTTTGGGGTTATGCATTAGAGACAGCTGCATTCACTTTAAATAGGGCACCATCGAAATCCGTTGAGACAACGCCATATGAACTTTGGTTTGGCAAGAAGCCAAAGCTGTCGTTTCTTAAAATTTGGGGATGTGATGCTTATGTCAAAAAGCTTCAGCCTGAAAAGCTGGAACCCAAAGCGGAGAAATGCGTCTTCATAGGATACCCAAAAGAGACAGTTGGGTATACCTTCTATCTCAGATCCGAAGGCAAAGTGTTTGTCGCTAAAAACGGAACATTTCTTGAGAAAGAGTTTCTCTCGAAAGAATTGAGTGGGAGGAAGATAGAACTTGATGAGGTTGTTGAACCTTTACTTCAACCTGAGAGTAGCACAGTGCAGAAAGTTGTTTCTGTGGAGCCTACATTAGCTGAAGAGGAAGTTAATGATGATGATCATGAAGCTTTGGATCAAGTTGCTATCGAACCTCGTAGGTCGACAAGGACGCGTACTGCTCCCGAGTGGTACGGTAACCCTGTCTTAGAGGTCATGTTGTTAGACAACGATGAACCTACGAGCTATGGAGAAGCGATGATGGGCCCGGATTCCGAGAAGTGGTTAGAGGCCATGAAATCCGAGATGGGATCCATGTATGAAAACAAAGTCTCGACTTTGGAAGTATTACCTGAAGGGCGTAAGGCCATTCAGAACAAATGGATCTTTAAGAGGAAGACGGACGCGGACGGTAATGTCACCGTCTATAAAGCTCGACTTGTGGCAAAGGGTTTTTCACAAGTTCAAGGAGTTGACTACGATGAGACCTTCTCACCCGTAGCGATGCTTAAGTCCGTCAGAATCATGTTAGCAATAGCTGCCTTTTTCGATTATGAAATTTGGCAGATGGATGTCAAAACAGCGTTCCTTAACGGTTACCTTAAGGAAGAGTTGTATATGATGCAACCAGAAGGTTTTGTCGATCCAGAGAATGCTGACAAAATTTGCAAACTCCAGCGATCCATTTATGGACTGGTGCAAGCATCTCGGAGTTGGAATCTTCGCTTTGATGAAGTGATCAAAGCGTTCGAGTTTATACAAGTTTACGGAGAAGCCTGTATTTACAAGAAAGTGAGTGGGAGCTCTATAGCGTTTCTAATATTATATGTGGATGACATATTGCTGATTGGAAACAATATAGAAATGTTGGAAAGCGTGAAGGAATATTTGAACAAGAGTTTTTCAATGAAGGACCTAGGAGAAGCTGCTTTCATATTAGGCATCAAGATCTATAGAGATAGATCAAGACGCTTAATAGGACTTTCACAAAGCACATACCTTGACAAAGTTTTGAAGAAGTTCAAAATGGATCAGTCCAAGAAGGGGTTCTTGCCTGTATTGCAAGGTGTGAAGTTGAGTAAGACTCAATGCCCAGTGACTGCAGAAGATAGAGAAAAGATGAGTGTCATCCCCTATGCTTCGGCCATAGGCTCTATCATGTATGCAATGCTGTGCACAAGACCCGATGTCAGCCTTGCCATAAGTATGGTCGGAAGGTTTCAAAGTGATCCAGGGATGGAACACTGGACGGCGGTCAAGAATATCCTGAAGTACCTGAAAAGGACTAAGGACATGTTTCTCGTTTATGGAGGTGATCAAGAGCTCGTCGTAAAGGGTTACGTCGATGCAAGCTTTGACACTGATCCGGATGACTCTAAGTCGCAAACCGGATACGTGTTTATTCTTAATGGGGGTGCGGTTAGCTGGTGCAGTTCCAAGCAAAGCGTGGTAGCAGATTCTACATGTGAAGCGGAGTACATCGCTGCCTCGGAGGCGGCGAAGGAAGGTGTCTGGATGAAGGAGTTCATGACAGATCTTGGAGTAGTGCCTAGTGCGCTTAACCCAATGACTCTGTTTTGTGATAACACTGGTGCCATTGCTCTAGCCAAGGAACCAAGATTTCACAAGAGGACCAGACACATAAAGCGACGCTTCAATTCCATCCGCGATTACATCAAGCAGGACGACATAAATATTTACAAAGTACACACGGATCTAAATGTTGCAGATCCGATGACTAAACCTCTTCCAAGGGCTAAACATGAACAACACCAGAATTGCATGGGTGTTCGATTCATTACAATGTAAATCACATAGTGATGTGAACTAGATTATTGACTCTAGTGCAAGTGGGAGACTGTTGGAAATATGCCCTAGAGGCAATAATAAATTGGTTATTATTATATTTCCTTGTTCATGATAATCGTTTATTATCCATGCTATAATTGTATTGATTGGAAACTCAAATACATGTGTGGGTACATAGACAACACTGTGTCCCTAGTAAGCCTCTAGTTGACTAGCTCGTTAATCAAAGATGGTTAAGGTTTCCTAGCCATTGACATGAGATGTCATTTGATAACGGGATCACATCATTAGGAGAATGATGTGATGGACAAGACCCAAACTAAGAACGTAGCATTTGATCGTGTCAGTTTATTGCTATTGTTTTCTGCATGTCAAGTATCTGTTCCTATGACCATGAGATCATGCAACTCCCTGACATCGGAGGAGTACCTTGTGTGTATCAAACGTCGCAACGTAACTGGGTGACTATAAAGGTGCTCTACAGGTATCTCCGAGGGTGTCTGTTGGGTTGGCATGGATCAAGACTGGGATTTGTTACTCTGTGTGACGGAGAGGTATCTCAGGGCCCACTCGGTAATACAACATCACAATGAGCCTTGCAAGCAATGTGACTAAAGTGTTAGCCACGAGATCTTGTATTACGGAACGAGTAAAGAGACTTGCCGGTAACGAGATTGAACTAGGTATAGAGATACCGACGATCGAATCTCGGGCAAGTAACATACCGAAGAACAAAGGGAACAGCATACGGGATTAACTGAATCCTTGACATAGAGGTTCGACCGATAAAAGATCTTCGTAGAATATGTAGGAGCCAATATGGGCATCCAGGTCCCGCTATTGGTTATTGGCCGTAGAGGTGTCTCGGTCATGTCTACATAGTTCTCGAACCCGCAGGGTCTACACACTTAAACGTTTGGTGACGATTAGTATAGTTGAGTTATTATGTTGGTGACCGAAGGTTGTTCGGAGTCCCGGATAAGATCCCGGACATGACGAGGATCTCCGGAATAGTCCGGAGGTAAAGATTGATATATGTGATAATAGTGTTTTGATCTCCGGAAGAGTTCCGGAGTTCACCGGAATGGGTTCCGGATGTTTACCGAAGTGTTCGGGTGCAGCAACACTTTATATGGGCCAAAGGGATAAAGCCCACGAGGTATTGGAAAGTGCAAAAAGTAGTTTTGCTGCCGCGTAAGCGGTATTACCGCTTGTGTGAAGCGGTACTACCGCCCAAGCGGTACTACCGCTTGTGTAAAGCGGTACTACCGCTTGTGCGCGGTACTGCAGGGATCCGAGTTGGACTCTTTCCCTGCGGGCCAAACCGACCTTGTGCGGGCAAAACCGACCTGGAGGAGGCTTTTACTCCAAGTTTAGACCCCAAGGCTCAACATATAAATAGAGGGGCAGGGCTAGCACACGGGACACATCAAGATTTCCCCAAGCCGTGTGCGGCAACCCTAACCCTCTAGTTCCTCCGTCATAATCTCCGTAGCGCTTGGCGAAGCCTTGCAGAGATTGTTCCTCACCACCATCACCACGCCGTCGTGCTGCTGGAACTCAACCACTACTTCACCATCGCTCGCTGGATCGAGGAGGTGAAGGCGTCATCAAGCCGTACGTGTGTTGAACGCGGAGGTGCCGTCCGTTCGGCGCTAGTTCGTGATCGGATCGAGGGACGACTTGCGATTTGGATCGAGGAGACGTTCGACTACATCAACCGCGTTTCTTAAACGCTTCCGCTTAGCGATCTACAAGGGTATGTAGATTTACTCTCCCTCTCGTAGATGCTCATCACCATGGATAGATCTTGTGTGTGCGTAAGAAAATTTTTGTTTCCCATGCAACGTTCCCCAACTGCTGGGGCGTGACTGGGAGTACTTCTGCGGCCGGCACAAGATCGTCCTCGGCGACCTTGTAGTCTTCAAGCGCTCCGGCCTGGGGCTCAAGGTGTAGATCTACAACGCCAACAACTCCAACATCTGCACCGTCCGGTGCACGAGGCACAGCTGCATCGGCGACATCGCTCAAGCCCTCTAGTTCGTCTGTCTAGTCTGAACCATGCCTAGTACTCCGAACCATGCGTAGTACTCTGAACTGAAGTAGTGTAGGATTGAACTGAAACCCGATCGTCTCTTTTGCTGTCAACATGTCCATATTTTGCCCAGGGAGCAGCACCTGGGGTCCAGCAGGGGGCTGGGATGCCCCGTTTTAAACTTATGCCTAGTAGCTTATGATCTGCCATCAATATGTAGATGTTGGTTTTTTTGCCTGCATATGCTCAGCCAGGCCCAGTTGGGACAAGTATGCAAAGTGCCCAAAAATGATGCAGGTAACCAAACGCGCCCTCAAGGTACGAATGTGCTCCGATCTGAGTCACGTACGACTTCACGCCATTCCAGTCTGCAGATTAGGGACATGGGCGAACACGGTTGCAGTTGGAAAACTGAAGGGATCCTTTTCCCAAGTTTTTCATCAACTAATGGCGAGGACGGCACGGGTCTGCGAAAGGTGTCCTTAACATGGGTTCTGGCGATGCCTGGCACTTGCGTCATCGCCCGTCAACAAGCTCATACGGGCACAACTTTTCACATTAGAACTCTGTGTGTGAGCAGTGGCAGTGGTTGGAAAGCCCAGTATTTAGGCTGAAGAAATTAATGAGATGTGATGTTCCATGGTCCTCTTGCACAGGGATTATGCATACTCATTGCTGAGTGGTCTAGGACACGATGCATGTGCGCGTTTGTCCGTGTTTGGCATTGTCAAGGATTGAGGAATGAAGGGTGTGGTCAAGCGGTTGCAACAACACATCGTGGTTGCATTTTGGTTGTGTTACTTCAGTACCAGGACTGGAGTTTGAGGGTGAAAACCCATATTGTGTCCTTCGTTGGTCATACCTGACAATGGCGGTGTTTCGGCATTGTTACCTTGTTGAAGACATTGCATGATGTTGCTCAGCTCTTCTCTCAGGGTAAAAACTCAGGATTTAGTCTTTGACGAAATCTGGCGACAATGACACTCGTATGTCCTTATCTTTGTGAAGGCGTTGCTTTTGGAGAACCTTCTTGCAGCCCGTGTGTTGTCACAACAGTGCTTGATGCCGCTGTTTGTTACTACGTGCCTTAGATCTTAGTTTTTTATTTTCAAATTTTGGTTGTGTGCTTCTTCGATGCTTTCAAGTTCTCGTGGCATCGAGTTGTTGCAGAGGCCGGGTGTACTTGATATCATCTTGATATTAATAAATTACCGTTTGTTAGAAAGAAAAGTCATCGTGTTGCTGCAAGCACATTTTTAATTATGTCCCTATCAAGCAATCTATGTTGTTCATTTTGTGGCAGCAAGTCATAGTTGCTGATCCTTAAATTTCAGTTAGTTGAGCGCATCCCTATATTGCCCACTAACCTTGTCTCATCTCTTAGCCGTCAGTGACCGAGAACAATAATTTAGTTGCTAACTTCTGACCAAGTTAATGGTCCAAGAGGCAATTATTATTTAAGAATTTATACTGTCAGCTACTCTCTCCATCTTTTAAAGAGTGTACTTTCAACTTTGTTGAAGGGTCAAACTATCTCAAAGTTTGACCGAGTTTGTGCAAAACTATATCATTGTTTGTGAAACCAAATAGGTACATAATGAAAATACAATTTATCATGAATCTAATGCTATTAATTTGATGACAAAAATGTTGATGTATTATTGTAAAAGTATGGTCGAATATAAAAGTTTGACTTTCCAACAAAGTACGAAATACACTCGTTAAAGGGTGGAGGGAGTAGTTAGAAGTCATCGTGTTGCGAGCACATTTGTAGTATATTCTATACTTTTGTCCCTAGCATGTAATCCACGTGATTTGTTTGTAGAAGGTCCATAGTTTCTGTGCCCGTTTGTAGCCCCTCTTCCCCCCGTACCCCTTGCGTCGCCCCCCCCCCCCCCCTAGCGGGGCGACCGAGGCGGCCATCCCTCCCCTCGGCGCCCATCCTCCCTCCCTCCCTCTCCCTCTCGCCGTCGCCGCCGGCTGGTGCGGCCAGGCGTTGCCCGCGCGGCGCTATGGCGAGACCGGAGGTGGCGGCCCCCCTTTCCTTCCCCGTCGCGGAACCCGGCTCGGGCGGGCGTGCTCCTACGGTGGCGCTCCGGTGCGGATCCGGTGGTGGCAAGGCGATGGCGCCGCCATTTGGCGGCGGCGGCGGCTGGCAGCGGTGGTTGGCGGTGGTGCTCCCTTCGGGCCTGATCTGGGCTTGGGCGGGCCGTCCTGGCCTCTGGTGCTCCGCTTTCGGCTGGGCAAGCGAGCTATGGGCGATAGGGGCGGCGGCTCCTGTGCTGCATCGGCTGCAGCGCGGCGGCGGGAGCTTAGCGGCCCCTCTCCGGGCCCGGCTGGGCAATTGGCCTAGCGTGCTCCTGCTCCTGCGTCCGGTCTGCTACCGCATGAGTCGGTGGAGGTTGTCCCCTCCCACGCGGCTGCGGTGCTGCCGGTCCCTATATCCGGTGGCTTCGGTTTGGTCCGGCCGGCCTCACAACGTTTACCTTGGAGAGACGACGGTGGTGTCCTCGTGACTGTGGTGGCGCATGTTGGTGGGCGGTAGGCATGGTGGAACCGACGTTGGTTCTGGGTAGTGGGTGTGAGGGGTCGGGAGAAATCCCTGGTGGGCTTCGCCGGCACCGACGCAGTGGCGCCTGTGGGCGCCGCCAACCTTCCTGAAGGGCGTCAGTTGGACCTCTCCCCCACTCCCCTCCGTATATCGGGAGAAATCCTAGGACTCGTCCGGGCAGTAGCGTCGTCGTCGTCGCAGTCCTTTTTGAAGGTGTTGCTTGATACGCGGCAACTCGGCGGAATTGGAGTGGGTTGGAATTCTCCGGTGGGCGCAACAGTGGCGGGATACTATAGCTTTCGTTGATCCGGTGCTGCTGGCATTTTTTCTCTTGTATTCTCCTATTTTTTCTCTTGGGCGTGCTTGTGCTGTTTGCCCCAGCATTGAACACAATGATGTAACGGGTGGTTGCTATCTTAATATAGCGGGGCGAAAGCCTATTTCGAGAGTTTGTAGAAGCAAGTAATAGTTGTTGGTCTTCAATTTACGGCTAATTGAGTGCATTGTTAGAATTAGCACATATGCCCGTACGTTGCAACGGGAGAACAAAATTGGCATGAAAATGATGTCTAAAACAAATAGTCAATCTGCCCAAATGTTTATTTTGGCCACATACAAATAGAAATTTTGTACAAGTACATTGAACATCAGTAAATTAAAATTAGCCTGCTTTAAAGCCAACGCTCGTGAGATGGAAGCATATTTGTTGTGAAAGAGAATAAATAATAGATCCAAGCAAACATGGACATGGATCAGATGATAGTTATACTCCTGAATAAATTGAGCGGAAGATGCATGTGAATTTCAAAGAGTTGATGATATGTATCATGAGGTTGTATAACTTTGGCCACCACATCAAATCCTTCCAAGTTCAAGGGAATTTGTGAGTTGAAGTAATTCATGCAAGACTACACACCTTTTCTCATACTCCAGTGATACATTAGCTGTCAGGATGTTACATTTCTCTGCATGTGCTTCATGTCAAGGTGCTGCTATCCATTGTAAAGAACCAGACCCTCAATCTAGAACAAAGCAATGGAGTAAGTGTTGTGATGTTAATTACATTATAGCAGGTAGCCATGTTCACAAGTGTGTGATTCGAAATGCATTTGAACTATTTATCCAAAAGTCTATGAAATTCGGAAGGATGCTATATTGTGCAAAGAAACAAAAAATATACATACCAAACGTGTTTCGACATCAAATTTCTGGCGCATATGCATTATCCCATCATGAAAATATCAATTGGCTCACCGCGTTGGCGGATACATATGGCTTACAACAGGGGCCAAAAATACAAATATGCTAAGCAATTTTTTGGAATAAAGCTTTCAAAGGAAGTACTATGAAAGAAATCTGAGGTTACCACATTTCCAAAAATGTTAGGCGACTGGTTAGCCAATCTATTATCTGGAAACAAATGCTCAGAATAAAGTAACTCCTTCATCATGCATTCTATGAAATAAAAAATTGCATGATGAGGAGATTACCCTGCTAATACCAAAGCTAAACACAAACGGTACTTACATAAGCTATAGAATTATAAATAATCGAGCTAATTAAATAATAAAATCATGGCATACTTCATAATTCTTGTTTGAATTAAATTAAGATTTGCAAGAAAAAAATCCAATTGCAAAGATATATTTGATGTACGTATAGAGAATGTTGAGGCAAATATATAGAGTATGCCACACATTTTAGAGGAGTTGTGCTTGTAGTTTCAGAAAATTATTTCTTTGCACCGGTACCACTGCGGTAATTATAGCATACCCTCCTAATACCAGTTTAATTCGCCTTGATACACTAAACAAATCATGTAAAAAAAGTGGAGAGTAATTGAAGCAGCTAGTCACTGTTAATCATAGTACCTCCTCCGATCCAAATTAGTTGTCGCTCAAACTTATATATCTAGCACTAAAATACGTCTAGATACATCCTTTCCAGCGACAACTAATATGGATCAGAGGAAGTATCAAAAAACCATGAAGGCATCAAGCTTAGTAGTTACCATTTTAGATTGTAATATCACGAGACTAAATTTTACTAAATGCTTTTGATTTTCAAAATAGGTATAACTACATGCTTCAGTGTTTTCCATAGACAACTTAAGGACAGAATAAAAAATATAAGAATCAGAACCAGAGAACTTCACATTAACAGTTTTGATGCTACCCCGCAAAATTATTTGTTATATTCAATCACAAAAAATATTGTTTGCTCATTATCAAATAAGGCAAATCTGACCAAATGATGCACACCTAAAAATATTAATCTTAGAATTGTGATCCTACAATGCAAATAAACAGTACCTGATAGAACTGACAAAATTGATATCCTGGTTCTAAAATTTGCAGCAGTTCTTTCCTTTTAGCAACTAAAATCAACAATGACTATTTATTCAATTTCCTGGAGAGCTTTCCTTCTATTTTGTCAGCATCCAGTGATGGCGCTGTAGAGAAAATCTGCAGAAAAAAGGAAACTTAGCATATAAATTTATCAATTGTCCTGACCATGTTCAAGAAACACAAAGTCAAAGAGTTCATATTGTAAATACATGAGGCAACAGAACATAAAACAAAAGATGAGTAGAACAAAAAGGAGTTCAGAATATTGCATGAACTATAGTGCCCAAACAATAGCAAGACTGACAACAATGTTCCTTTCTGCCCGAGCAATAACTTTTACCTTTTAGCATGACATGATTAATACGGAAAAAATGTCGGTTTGCAGTATGAAAGCAGAGAGCACGAAGTAAGTAGAACGACATGGAGGCAAAGCCATGTGTGTCTCCCAGAATGCACGTACGCACACAGAGGGGTGCATGTGGCTGGCTCCGGCGTCCTGCTCGTCCATCTTGGACCTGGCACATGGCATGCGGCGATGCGGGGAGCTCGGAAGCAGAGCAACATGACTGCCCCAGAGGGCGTGGAGGAGAGCTCTAGAGATGGCCGAGATCGGCGGACGCCGTGCCCATGCACGCGAACTCGAGGGAAGCGAGGCTGGCGAACGTGGTGCAGCCGTGCAGGGCTCTGGGCATGACGAGCATAACGACCAGGAGCATAGAAACCAAGCACGCCCAGGTGTTGCCTGACGGGGAGCCATTCCAGGCGCCGGAAAAAGATACTTTGTTGCAGCTCATGTGAATCCGGTCATACCTCGCTGCTGACAGGGAGGATCGGATCGACGGAAGGCCGCGATGGTGGTGGTGACTTGGGGCTGCATGACGCATGAAGGTGTTGCTAGGTGATGCCCAACCGCTGTCGTGCTCGTGCTCCTGAGCTGCCATCGTCGCCTGACTGTGCCCTGAGCCACCGCTGCCGTTGCCTGACTGCTCTCTCCCCGTCAAACCCCCATCTCTCTTTCTCCATCTCGATCTACCAAGCATCACGAATTGAAATACGGCGGCGTGTTTAGGTCCAAGCCCAACCGAACTCTATCCCATCGATCCCCTTTTTGTTTTATTTGACGGGAGTATCGATCGATCTCCGTTTACCTTGCTCAGAGTTGTAATGGTATTGAAAATTTAGAATTGGTAAACGACGCGAGAAAACAAAAATAAAAAAATAAAACAGATTAGCTGGACCAAAAAATACAACCCATCAGGTGAGCACACATATACTGCCATCAAAAATTAAGAAAGAAAAAGGGGAGTGGTGGGGATCGAACTCGGGTTGCCTGCACAAGAGAGCACCGGTCCAACCAGTAGGACAACAGTGCAGTTATGTGAAATTGGAGGACCACCACCTCTTAACCTTTAACAACACGTGATGCGAAAAAACAAAAAACGAATCGTTTTCTGACTTACCGGTGGCATGGTGGGTAAATAATCACAACTTCAGGGGTAATCTTATGACGTACGACCAGAAGCACTATTTGCTTTATTATTAGGTAAGATAAGATAAGATACACGACGTTTGGCTAAAATGTATATGAATACATGTGAGTGTAGTATACGTGTAGGTGTAGGACACCGAGCTGATCTAGCACGTACGTGTGTATATAATGCATGTAACCCCTAGGCCTGTAATCCCGTGAAATTGAGAAATATAGAAATAAAGGAGCTCTTTCACGTAGGGACAAAATTAGCAGTCAAGTTTGAACCGTCCATCGAATTAATAGTTTGAAGGTTCATATCTATCAGTATTAACAGTTAAGTTGCGCAATAATTTTCGATCGAAGGATAAAATAGGTAGAGATTCCAAATAAATCAACTCGCTGCTAAGCAGCGCCATCGCTAGGGTTCCATGCTGCCAGCTCCGTGCCGCTCCTGCAACACTGCAACAACACGCCGTGGAGCTGCTCTAGCGGCGGCCCGATGGCCTCGCACGTGAGGTTTCAGTGGGGGATTTTATTTTTCATGTTTAGGATCATCTTAATGAATAATTAAAATATAGTCTCGATTAGTGAGTCCATTAATTTTGCACAAATATACCATATTACAACAATTGGTGATACATGCTCCACCTGATTACATTCCCGAGGAGTAAGCACAAGCCAATCAGTCCGAAAGATGACTTCATCCATCTCCAAGAAGCTGCCAGTAACAACGCGTGTGAGCTTCGGTTTGCAATACTATTCCGAATAAAAACCTTACTTTCCCCTCAAAAAAGGAAAAGAAAATAAGCAATAATACTGAAGCGTTCGAGGCGGATGTCGGGCCAACTCATATATATGCGGTGCGAGTAGGCCGGCCGGACCAATTTGCGTGCGGGTAGACACGGGAGCAAGGTTTTGGGTACCGGACGGAATATTCGGATACCACCCGGTATCCGCGTTTCTTGCCACCCCACGAAATGCCTATGTACCGAGCAAAAAAAAAATGATTTTTTTTTATAATTTTGAATTTAAACGCTGATAGTTAGGTTAGGTATGTTAGGAACTTACAAAGAACATGCAGACAGCAATGGCGTACTGGTAAACGTGGGCTTACTTATTATATCCTGTGGTCTCAGGTCCGTGTGTCGTATTTATTTTGCTTCACAAGTTTTTTTTAGGATAAAAAGGATGATGCAGTGAAAATACATGATGATGGCGTGATTCGGTCTAGCAAACCTCTCGGCAAGAGAAGCATATATACGACCTAACCAGCGGCTATATATGGCTGAGGAATACGCAGAATGGAGCAGTAGCACCACGTACGGTACATTGTAGGCCTAAATTCCTCTCTACTCGTGCGCAAGCATGGGCGCAGACGCATCCTTCCCTCGATGGGGTAGCTGCTCTCTCCAAGGCCTCAACATTGAGGTCCGGGCTGTGCTGGACGAAAGACGCTCTCCCCAGCGGCGGCAGCGGTATTAGAATCCCTCCGCATTTCTGGGGCGAGGGTCCGGCGGCCAAGGCCGAGGCCGAGCTTGGCTTCCCCGTGTACGCGGGCTACTCGGAGGCGAGGGCCTTGATCGGCGAGGGAGCCACGGCGGATCTGAGAAGGTTCTCACGCGAGGCCCAAGGCATGGTGGCGGAGATGTTTGCCAGCATCACCTTCGGCAGGGACGGAGATGAGGAAGCAGCGGCGCCGGCGCGGCCCAGGGTGGTGCAGCTGCGGCTATCGCCGGAGCTGGCGCTGTGGAAAAGCACCCAACACGCGATCGGCAACGTGCTTCCCCCTAAGGGCAAGGCGCTGAGGCAAGCCTCGCCGGAGGTGCTCGCCCAGCTGGGCGCCACCGACTGGCCCGAGGCCCTGACGACCACCAATGCCCTGTTCGGTGGCTGCATGTCCAACATGCTCATTGGCGCCGCCGATGTGCGCACCATGTTCTCCAACTACGTCACCGACATGGCCGTTAACTACGAGTACGGGTACATGCACGTGTTTCCCTCGCTCCACGGGCTGGTGCAGGACGGGCTCGCCGACGCCCACGCGCTGGGCACACCTTGCGGCCGGGAGCGCCGTGAGGCCGTCGCCGTCGGCCTCCCCTACATCCAGGACAAGATCGCGTTGGAGGTGGCGAACAAGAAACGCCTTAAGGACCGCTCCGCGCGGATGGATCGCCGCGCCGCCCAGCTCATTTACCTGTTTGACAGCAGCGTGCTCGGCATCGCAGCCGAGGCCACGGCCCGGGGCTTCGACGTCGGCGCCGTCATGAGCGACCTCGTCTTGAGCATCAACAGCCACGACGTCATCGACGTGGGTTCCGACCTGGTCAACTCGGAGATCATGAACTCGTTCCTCAACGTGGCCGACATCGCCGCATCGGGCGTCGTGAGCGAGCCGGCGCTCCGGGCCATCTACGACGCGTACGCCGCCACGGGCGCGCGGGCCTTCACCCAGAGGTGGCACGAGCCCTCGGCCCGGATGGTCGACAACGAGTACGCGTGGCACATCTGCAACGACCGGCACATGCTCTTCCGGCGCGCCCTCCTGGGATGGCCCAAGGCCCGCAAGTCGCCGGCGAGGCCGCAGCGCGAGGCGGACTTCGACGAGGTGTTCGACGCTGACTTCCGCACCACCGGCTTCAGCAGGCCCCTGGACCCCGAGTACGCCTGCGACGGCGAGGAAACCTGCAACCATGTGCGCCGGTTCCTCCTCGGCCGCCAGGACGAGGATTAGCAGGTGCTGGGCGCCCTGTGGTGGTCCCTCGTGACCGGCCCGCTGGAGTACGTCCGGCAGGGCGAGGTGGATGAGCAGCGCGACGAGCAGCTCGCCGAATCTGTGCGCCTGCAACTGGTCGAGCTCTTCTCCAAGGGCCACGTCGTGGAAATGGCCTGGCTCCTCGCCCACGCGAGCCACCACGCCTGGCAGGTGAACTACTTGTACGAGGCGGCCATGTTTGGCAGCATCCTGGACGGGGGCGCCTTGACAGGCAAGCTCGACCGGGCAGAGGAGGGGGAGGAAGTGGACCTCGGATGATCCTCCTGGCGCATCGGAGGTTCATGATTCATTTATCGGCCCTGCCCAACGCCGACCTGGTGCTATATATCCTGTATCTGTATGAGCTTTTGCGCTGTCAGCCTGAAGTGCAGATCAGATCGTTCCTGCTCCATGTTTTCGTCTTCACGTCTATATATGTATTTCCTTTCTTTTTGGGCTAGCTTTTCTGTTTGCCCATGTAACCGTCTCTACTTTGTACCCTCCCATCTGACCCTCCCACGTCGCTCCCGTGGGCGACAGGGAGGGCGCCCCAGCCGCCACCTCCAGCAGCCTCCTCTCCATCCCTCCTTCCTCGCCGCCGCCTAAGGACGCGGCCGGGCAAAGGCTAGCCGGCGTCGGCGGCGGCGGGGCGTTTTGCCTTCTCGCGCAGGGCCTTCGTCACGGGGCGACGCGGCCGGGCCAGAACACCACGATGGCGAGGGTCGCGGTGGTGCGGCGGCGGATCCCCACTGCGGAGTCGTTCAGGATCGGCAGCGCATGGCAGGCTTCAAGGTGGTGGATCGTGCAGGCAAGGGGATGGCGACGGATCGGGATCCGTCTTGATCTGGCGTCCGTCTTCAGCCGGCGGCATGGGCTGTGGGCAGCGTGGACCGGTGTCCTCCTCCATGGTAGCGATGGCGTCGACGTGTTGGAGGCAGTGGTGTGGTGGCGGTCCTAGTGCTCTGTCGCATTCACGGCAACAACCTGCATGATCGGTCCTTCTAGATCTGGCCGTCGACGTGTTCAGGAACTACTGCCGGAGATCTTGCCCAAGGATATCTGGATCGGATAGAATCCGGTCGTGCGCGTCCATATCAGCCTACGCGGCTCCATGAGGGCGCGACGCGAAGCTCTGTTTGTTTGTTGACACCATGGGACATGTCGGTCTCTCGATTTCCATGGCGTAGACAGCGGTGGAGAAAGTCTTGATGGCTGAGATCGGAGGGTCAATAAGGCGGAGGGAGCCTTGAAGACGATGGGGTCAGCCAGATGTTTGATAACTTTCAGAAGCAGCAGTGATAAGTGGGGGCGGCAGCACTGGAGGATTTCGTTTTTGGGGTGCCCCTCGGGTGCCGAGTCGTGACTTTCAGGGTGAAAATCTAAGGTCTGGCCTTCATTGGTTGTGCCTGGCAATTGCCTTGCTGAAGGTATTGTTTTGAGAGCTCGAATTTTCTCCATGGTGAAAACCTAAGATCTTGGATCGGGCGACCACGGCGCTTGTGCACTGTTTCCTTCTTGAAGGCGTCGCTTTTGGAGACCAGTTATGTTTTTCCGAGTGTTGTCTTTGGTGGTGGTTTGTGTGCTGCTGCTGAAAGGAGTTGATCACTTTGGCGAGGCCTTTTTTTTTCTTTCTTTTTTTTTCCTTTTTTTC